>OX454416.1:90592089-93014589 GCA_949715475.1 Microchrysa polita
GAGTTGGAGGAGTATTTTGCCATGAAGTTGAAGTCAGTTGGCAATTAAATCATGTTCATGTCCTACAAGAGTAAATTCGAAATAATAATACAAATAAAGCTTACCAAATTTGTTTGTGTTTCATTTGCAGAAACCACAGAATCAAAAATAGGAGTGCTCCGTATATTTCCAACTGGTCCTTGGCTTCTGATCAGCGACGAGTTGTACAGTCGGCTATTGAGCTACGACGACACACAAGACCCAACTCGTATCAGACACCAATATTGCACGCAAATGTGTTGCACATACCCATTCGCTTGGATATGCGCAACACTCAATAAGCAACAACGTGCAATTAGCAATTGTGCAAGACATTATCAGCAATTTATTGCGCAACACCAGTGTTCAACTGCGCGAAAATAATAGGTGTTTACATTGCAAGCAACAATTTCTATTGCTCCTGTGCTTGTTGCTAGTATATTCGCGCAACATATTGCACGCAGTGTAAAACCCCTCTAACGCATATGGATCCTTTCCATTTTATTTTCCCAATGTAATTTTATAAAAACTTGATAAATTTGAGCAACGAGACAAACATTCATTACCATTCATTTAATTTTTTATTATTATGGTGTCATTACCTTACGCATTTTACGGCTTAATTTCTAAATAAATTGTGTAATAATGGTAATATTGGCAGTAATTACCTATTAAACATTGAGTAATGAATCGTTAGCAAAATTCCATTCTACCTGTTCGCATACGTACTTTTTATACCCTTCGCTCATAGATTGAAAGGGTATATTAACTTGTCAATAGTTTGTAACGCATTGAAGGAAGCATCTCCGACCATATAAAAAGTATATATATATGATCAGCATGACTTGGGGAGTCGATTGAGCGATGTCAGTGTGTCCGTCTGTCTGTTGACGCGTTTTACTCGGCCAATTTAAAAGCTATGAAGCTGGAATTTTGCACAAATGCTTCTTTTTGCTGCAGGCAGTTTGTATGTTTAAATCGGTTAAATCGGACAATGGGGTCATGGAGCTGCCATACAAACCCAACTCCCCAAATTAGGTTCTTCTAAGAAAAACTTTTTTATTTGTGTACCAATTTCAACGAAATTTCACTCAAAGGTGTTTCTATTGATAACACAAAATATATGTAAGAATGGATCGAATTGGACCATGGGGTCATGGGACTGCCGTACAAACCTAACCCTCCAAATTAGGTTCTTCTAAGAAAAACTTGTTTATTTGTGCACCAATTTCAACCAAATTTCACACAATGATATTTTCATTGATGACACAAAACGTATGTAAGAATGGATCAAATCGGCCAATGGGGTCATTTGGCTTCCATATAAACCCAACCCCCCAAATTAGGTTCTTCTAAGAAAATGGGCCACCCTGTACTTTCAAATATGTACTTCCAATAATTTTTCATTAGCAATTTCCAGTGACCTTCACGATATATTTTTTTAAAGACGAAATTACATTGTAATTAATGTAGAATTAATTTATTAATTTTCAGCTATAAATCAAACGAATTTATTGAGCTTACGCCCACTGATCGAGAGATGATGATAGGATATTTATATCTTTGGGATTGTGTCATTTCAGCGTGTTCTAAAGCTTCCGCGGAACTGAGATCTTTCTATGCACACTGGATTTCCACGAATCAGTTAGAACAGGTAAACTTAAAAATTTCTTTATTATAATAATTTAAGGGGAAATACATAATACTGGGCGGACATCCTGTATATCAGATAGACAAATTTCAAGAATTCAATTTTGTTATTATAAAGGATGTTTAATGCAGTTATTTTTCAAATTCCATACTTTTGGTTTTATTTAACATTGTAAATTAAACAGATTTTTTTATAAGATAACATAATGTATCGGGTGAAGAACTTCACGGCTTTGGTTGCAGTGTGCTACTTTTAGTTAAACATTTTCATGATAATTAGATTAGATTTATATTAGATTTATTTCATAATTCTTGAATAGAAAATTTACATTATAATTACAGTTACATTCGCTTGTAAAATGCAATGAAATATTGGAACATTTAATATTCTAAGGCCCGTATTTATGAACATTCCTTAACTCAAGGAGACCTTGAGCTTTGCACAAATGCTTCTTTTTGCTGCAGGCAGTTTGTATGTTTGAATCGGTAAAATCGGACAATGGGGTCATGGGGCTGTCATACAAACCCAACTCCCCAAATTAGGTTCTTCTAAGAAAATCGTTTTTATTTGTGCATCAATTTCAACCAAATTTCACTCAAAGGTGTTTCTATTGATAAGACAAAACATATCTAAGAATGGATCAAATCGGAGCATGGGGTCATGGGGCTGCCATACAAACCCAACCCCCCAAATTAGTTTCTTCTAGGAAAAACTTTTTTATTTGTGCATCAATTTCAACCAAATTTCACACAAATGTATTTCTATTGATGACACACAACATATGTGAGAATGGATCAAATCGGACCATGGGGTCATAGGGCTGTCATACAAGTCCAACCCCCCTAATTGGGTTCTTCTGAGAAAAACTTTTTTATTTATGCAGCAATTTCAACCAAATTTCACACAAATGTAATTCTATTGATGACACACAGCATATGTGAGAATGGATGTTGTTGTTGTAGCGATTCAAGAGATTTTTTTTTTTTGTCTCTTGAATCGAAGGGGGTCTTGGCAGCTCTTGGCCGTTTTTATCAACGGGTAGCTCCGGGACGATTTACATCGAAGAACCGGCTGCCGTAGGAGCATTTTATGGACAACACAAACATCCATGGGTCACAGTGGGATTCGAACCCACGCACCGGCAACTCAGAGATAGAGTGACATCTCTGCCACTGAGCTACCGAATGCCCCTATGAGAGAATGGATCAAATCGGACCATGGGGTCATGGGGCTGCCATAAAAACCTAACCCCCCAAATGAGATTCTTCTAAGAAAAACTTTTTTATTTGTGCATCAATTTCAACAAAATTTCACACAAATGTATTTCTATTGATGACACACAACACATGTGAGAATGGCCTTTTGGCCCGGAGGAGAGCGAAGGGTATCCAAATTTCGGCTGCGCCCAAAATTAGCCTCGGTCTCGTTTTCATTTGAAAATGTTCTTATATTTAAAACATTTTATCAATTCCTTTGAAATATGCAGGGTGTCCGGAAACTGCCGCACAAACGCACCGGATTGTGATTCCTCGTGTTATTTCCAGCAAAAAAGTTGTACGGAACATACCCCCAATTCTTAACCCTTTAGCTGCCACAGGCATTTGAAGATTTTTGCAAAAATAATTTTCTCTTACGACTAAAACCTTAATATCCAAAAGCTAGACTAGCTAGAATAGCAATGATTGTGGCCGTGATGGTTCGGTCGCCACTCTGTGAAATTATACACTCATAGAGAAACGAGTTTCCAAACTCGGCACGACTCGTCGCAAGTTTATTATTCAGAAGAAGATGATAAGAAATATTCTTATCGTAGAATAATAAACTTAACAATGCGACTAGGAAGTGGTATGGCTGACAACCGTATCTACACTCCGAATTCAGTTGTCTTTGTAACGTTGATACACACACTACACACGGTAGTCATCAACGCACCATGCTCCACTAGGAGTTACGGTAATGAAGAATTCTTCTTCTCAGTACCTTATAGCCCCATGTGGGGCCATGGTGCGTTAACTCAGCCGTTTATAGGCAATTTCGAGTCAAAGTTACATTGCTTATCATTTCGGAGTATATATAAAGCCGGCCCCACACTGACCGAAGTGTGGCAAACACCGCGCAAAAGATTGAAAAAATCGTGCAACAGCGGTGCAGCAGTGTGGTTGGGCGACTCCAAGGTATCATTCTTGGACATTTGCGCGGTGTGTGCCACACTCCGGTCGGTGTGGGGCCGGCTTAAGGTTGCAAGCACTATACAGGGTGTCCGGAAAGTGCCGCATAAACGGATTGTAATTCCTCCTGTGATTTCCAGCAAAAAAGTTGTACAGAACATACCCCCAATTCCTAACCCTTTAGCCTTCACAGGCATTTGAAGATTTTTGAAAAAAATCATTTTCTCGTACGACTAAAACCTCAATATCTCAAAAGCTAGACTAGCTAGAATGGCAAAATAAGATGATTATTACAGTCAGCAAATTCACCAAAAAAACGAGACGGACTTCTAATCGTGCGAATAGCGCGATGAGTGTATACATTATACCCATGTACAGACCTAGAAGGCACGCAAAACCCAAAATATTCAATTTCAATTTTTATAGGGGAGGGAGGGCTAAATAGGTCGGACCTGGCAGATCTTTATTATCTTATCAAGGCATCAAACGGCTACCATTTGATACTAATTTGATTTTTTTCGTGACATTCTATCAAAAGATATGGCTGAATATAACTTTGTAGGGGAGGTAGGGGTAGGGTTAGTCGGACCAACTCCATTTTCCATCAACTCAAAATATAAGACATTGATCAAAATTTCAAATCGATAGCGATATTCTACCGAAAGTTATGGCCGAATTAAAATATCAAGGAGGGGTAGTTTGTATGGGAGGTAGGGGAACCCGTGGTCCGATTTGGCCCATTTTCAATACCGTTCAAGATTTTAGCAAAACAAACATTTGACCAAAATTTCAAACCACTAGCTTCATTATTTCGGGAGTCATCGTGCTAACAGACTGACACACCGACAGACAGACAGACATGGCTTATTCGATTCAGGGGCCGACCTTGATCATTTATATATATACTTTGCCATACCTCCGGTGGCTCCTTTGAGGTGTTACATAATATCGGCGTAACAAAAACAATATACCCTATACCATCTTATGGGTATAGGGTATAATAAAACTAACCACACGAAGTCAAATTTGTGTGATTTGACCCAAAAACAATCTATTTTTTCATCTCAATTTCATCCAACTTCTGCCAAGGAGAGGTGCTTCTTCTAAAAATTGGCGCATAGTCTTACAATCATTTCTTCTTACATCATTTTATTCTAGCTCCATTATTTCTAACAGTTTTAATACCTTAAGTGCAGAAAACTAGGGTTAATTTTGGCTCGATTTTGACATAATTTGAATAGATTTTACCAAAATGTAGATCTTTAGGGGCAGTCGGAATTGAATTGTCTTGAATTCGAGCTAAAATTAACCCTAGTCTTCTACACTTAACGTATAAAAACTTTTAGAAATAAGGGAGATAGAGTAAAATTATGTAAGAAAGATGTGATCGTAAGACTATCCGCCAATTTTTAAAAGAATCGTACAAGCACCTCTCCTTGGCAGAAGTTGGAGAAAATTGAGATGAAAAAATAGATTGTTTTTGGGTCAAATCATACAAATTTGGCTTTGAAGCCCTGTAAAAACCAAACCTCTTATCCGATTTTAGTGTGGTTTGTTTTATTTTTTGTTTTTGGTATTTGTTGGCTATAATAATCATCTTGTCTCACTATTCTAGCTGCTTTAGCTTTCGAGACATTTAGCTTTAAGTCGTGCATGAAAATGATTTTTCTAACATCTTCAAATGCCTGTGGCAGCTAGAGGGTTAAGAGTAGGAGGTATATCCCCTACAACCTTTTTGCTGGAAATCAACTGAGGAATCATAATCCGGTGCGTTTATGCGGCAGTTTCCGGACACCCTGTATAGTGCTTGCAACCTTAAGCCGGCCCACACCGACCGGAGTGTGGCACACACCGCGCAAAAGATTGGTCCAAGAATGATACCTTGTAGTCGTCCAACCACACTGCTGCACTGCTTCCGCACGATTTTTTGTATCAATCTTTTGCGCAGAAGATTCAGCTACACCTCAGGCATAATAGCTCGTAGGAGGCGACAGAGGGGTTAATAATTGCATCGACAATATTTTGATGTTTGAATTATTTGGTAGTGTAATAAATTCGCTAATCTCTGGCTCATTAATGCGCATGCCCCTACAGAAGTAAAAGAAGACGCGATTAAGGACGAGTTCTACAACGACCTAGAAACACTCTTCGACTCACTTCCATCAAACGACGTTAAGCTGCTGCTAGGAGACTTTAATGCCAAAGTCGGCAATGAAAGCTGGCATAGGGGAACTACTGGAGGTCATAGCCTCCACGACGAAAACAACAACAACGGTCAGCGACTTATCGACTTCGCGAGCGGCAGAAACCTGGTAATAAGCTCTACATGCTTCCCTCATCGACGAATCCACAAGCAGACCTGGAAGTCTCCAGATGAATACACTGTGAACCAGATCGACCATGTACTGATCAGCAAGAGATGGGCTTCTAATGTCCTAGATGTTCGATCCTATCGAGGAGCCAACTGCGACACCGATCACTATTTGGTGAAGACGACCTACAGGTGCAGAATCTCTTCGGTGCACCTATCGAGAATCAACCCTGCCAAGATCTTCGAGGTTGACAATTTGATTGATGATGCCACGGCGGCTGCGTATACAACAGCACTAGAGGAAAAACTGTCGCCCATGCTTGATGACATCAACAATTTAGGCATCCATGAGTTCTGGGAGGAGCTCAAAGACAGCATCAAGGGGGTCGCAGAAGAGGTCGTGGGCTATAAAGGCCGGCGCAGACGAGCAGACTGGTTCGACGACGAATGCAGGGCCTCGATTGAGGCGAAAAATGAAGCCTATCGCCAATACACACAACGCGCATCCCGAGCCAAAAAAGAAAGATATAACGAGCCTCGGCGAGTATCTAATAAGTTAATTAGACGTAAGAAACGCAAACATTTTGACGAGCAGTTACAGCAAATAAACCAAAGATTAGCCAGTAAGAACATTAGACAGGCGTACAAACTTATAAATAATGTTAAGAACGGATATCAACCCAGGACAAGCCTATGTAAGGACAAGGATGGTAACATCATCAGCGACATCGAAAGCATCAACAAACGATGGGCCTCGCATTTTGAAGAGCTCCTCAATGCACCATCAACATCCCCCGCGGAGCCAGCTCTTGAGCAGTTAGCCGAACCAGGCCCTCCCGTTCTACCCCCAACAGTAGAGGAGGTGAATCTTGCCATACAGTCGCTTCAAAATAATAAAGCGCCCGGCGCTGACGAGATCCCAGCAGAACTGCTGAAGCATGGTGGAACGTGCCTGACCAACGCTATACATGTGCTACTGCTGAAAATATGGAACGACGAGGAAATCCCCGAAGATTGGCGCAAAAGCATAATCTGCCCAATCCACAAAAAGGGTGACAAGCTGAAGTGTGAGAATTACAGGGGCATATCATTAGTTTGTACGGCCTATAAGATATTATCTAAAATTCTTGAAAAGAGAATTAATCCGTACGCAGAACGAATCATTGGCGAGTATCAAGGCGGCTTCAGACCTGGTCAATCAACGACCGATCAGCTTTTCACAGTGAAGCTACTACTCCAAAAGTGCTGGGAATATAACATCGACGTATACCAAATCTTTGTCGACTTCAAGCAGGCATACGACAGTATCGATCGAAGTGTACTGTACAACATTATGCTGAATTTTGGTATACCGGCAAAGTTAGTGCGACTCACAAGGATGACGATGACTAATACCGTCTCGCAGGTCAGAGTGCAGAATCGACTCACTGACCTATTTGAAACTCGTACTGGACTCAAGCAGGGCGACGGGCTGGCGCCGACGCTCTTCAACCTGGCTTTGGAGTATGTAATTCGAGCCATGAATATGGACAGCAGCGGAACGCTACTCATCAAGTCGACTCAATTAGTAGCGTACGCCGACGATATCAACATCATGTCTCGAAGGTTGGGTGATGCAGAAAGCCTCCTGCATAACCTCAATAACGCCGCAAAGGAAGTTGGACTACATATCAACGAAAGCAAAACAAAGGCCATGATGCAATCGAAAACAAGGACGCCAGCAAATTCAAGCATCACAGTGGGGGACCTTAATATCGAGTATGTAGACAGCTTCAACTATTTGGGTTGTAACTTATCAAAGGACGCCAACGAAACCGACGAAATTAAGCGACGGATACAACTAGCCAATAAGACGTATTTCTCGGTCCTCCCTATAATTAATTCGAAACTTGCGCACAGGAACACGAAGCTCCGCGTGTACAAAACGATCATCCGACCCGTGCTATGTTATGGCTGCGAAACATGGACCCTCACCCAAGCCTCCGAAATTTTGCTAGACCGATTCGAACGAAAGGTCCTTCGGCGAATTTTCGGGGCCGTTCGCGAGCGAGACCAATGGCGTATCCGGTACAACCATGAGTTGTATCAATTGTACGATGAGCTGGAAGTATCGAAAATCGTGAAGCTTCAACGTTTGCAATGGGCGGGGCATGTACAACGGATGGACGATAATCGCATGCCAAAGAAAGTGATGAACGCACAACGAATTGACGGAGCGAGGCTGCGTGGACGACCGAGAGCTCGCTGGGAGAACTCCGTAGGTGAAGACGCCCACCAGCTGCTGGGCTTCCGAAACTGGAGGACGAGGTCACGTAACCGCGACAATTGGAGGTCAACGATTCAGGCGGCCAAGGCCCGACGTCGGGCTATCGTGCCACATTGATGATGATGTAATAAATTCGGAGTCAAACACATCTGGGTTGTGTGAGCACATATAGCCACTCTGGACTAACGCATGACATAGGTTGCTATGCTTTCTCTAAGATCTTAACCTATAAAATGTGCTACAAATACAATCAAGTATATGTACTTGCTTTTTGGAGACAAATGTTAATTGAATTTAGAAATTAAAGCCTTATCAAATTTGAGATAATCTTGTGCTGAGTGGAAAAAAGGATGAGTTTTCTTGAAAAATTGGTCATTCCAAATGATCACTGAAAGCGTTATTTTTAAACCAAAATTTGGCAAACTTATTTGATTGGCTGAAAAAAAATATTCTATACCTACATCGCACACCACGCAAAACGCAGTCAATCTCAGGGGGACTTTGAATCTGTGATCCTCGATGAATATGCAAGAGTTCTGAAGCAAAAACAAAAAGTTATGCTCGGAACACAATGAAAGCTGTATAAACCGGATGAAAGCAGTGTAACAACAGACGAAAGAAGCACAATATATTTCATATGGGTAACGTCATTTGGTTTTTGATGTTCAAGAGCAACAGCGTATTATGTTGCTTTCGTCCGCTGTTATGCTGCTTTCATTGTGTTTCAAGCATTAGGTTTTGTTTTTTGCTAATGGAAAATAAATTTATAATAAACTTTCTTACCTATTATGTGGTCAACAAAGGGAAGTGAAGAAGGAAGTTGCTTGAAAGTAAAAGCTGGACGTTGTAATGCCTGCATTTGGTAGGAATTTCAGTTTAGTGATCGCTTGTTTAATTAGCATTCAATGTGAGGTAATTCGCATTGTGAGTTTCTTGGGACGAGTAAAATGTTAATGTTTGTCTGTCCGAGATATCGCAACTCTTTCCACTTTGCAGCAAGAGAAGGAATCTCGCAATAAAATGTGCGATATCCATAGTTGTTGTTGTTGTTGTAGCGGCGCAAGAGAGGGGGGAACTTGTATCATCGTTCATAGATTGTAGGCATCCTTTCCTCCAGGTCAAGACCTAAGAAGATCGCAACTTCGATGGGGTTCTCCAATAGTGCGATGGGTGTTAGATGCGTAGGTGCGGCAGTACATTCGAATATACGATCCACGTTGTGTGGGCTGGCTCCACACGCTGGACAAATATTTCCAATAGCGTTGTCGATGCGCGACCAAAACGAGTTCAGTCTGGAGCACCATCCAGAACGAAGCTGAGCCAAGGTGGTACGTGTGGCTCTAGGCAGTTGTTGCTCGTCGGCTGAGATGTCGGGTGGTCGAGCGCGAAGGACACGGTTTGCGGATAGCCTATTGGTGGCTTTGGTTACCTCGCTGGTGTGCAATTTATTAAGGGCCGCCCTGTAAGTGCTGGAGTTATCGAGAGGAACTCGTTTAAACCTTTGGACTTCCCTTTCCATGTCCCTTAACGAACGTCTTACATGACGTGGTGGTGGGGTTTGTCCATAAGGTAATGATTTGGGTGTTGGCTTCGATAACAACCAACAAGATATTGCTCAGCCAGGAGATCGTTGTGTGCCTTGAGGTCTAGCAGCTTAGTTTCTTAGTGCAGGTGGGCTTGAGATGACATGCGTACGCATCCAGTAATAGTACGCATGGTTGCATCCTGGCATGTTTGAATCCGTTTTCAATTGGTTTTGCATAAGTTATTGTTGTAGCGGTTCTGAAGGGTGTGAGTCGCTGTGCATGTCTGTAGATGTGTTCTAAGTTTCGTCGTCGTTCTCGCCTATTGTCTCAAGTGACAAGAACGTAGCAGCTGTAATAGGGTTGTCCCATAATGCCCTCGGAGTGAGGTTAGTGGGTGCAGCGGGGCATCGAAACAGGTGGTCCACATCGTGAGGCGCACCACCGCAGCTCGGAAAAATGCTCTGGATGTCCGGGTCTATTCGAGATAGGTACGAATTGAGGCGTGAACCAAAAACTGACCTAAGCTGGGCTAGTCTCAGTCCTGTGGCTCTCGGGAGCCTAGTGTCCTCAGGCGATATGGGTGATGGGGGCACCGAGAGGACTCTATTCTGACCTAATCTCCCTATTGACCGGTTGTGTGAATATCTGCGATGGCCGCATGGTATGCTGTGTTATCGAATATATCGGGAGGTACCCGTTTGTATCTCTGGAGCAGTGGCGGTGCATAAGGGCCCGCAGGGCGGGGGGCCAACGAGATTTAGGGGCCCGAAAGCCACATGAAAGATTTTTCGAACTATAAAAACAGCACAACTGCGAAAAACAACACTCCGACGTAGATGTTTTTTGTAGACTAGAATAGATATACACTTTTCGAAGTCAAAACAAATCTATTGTTCTTCTTTCACCAGGTCCCTTAGATAAACGAATTTTATATTGTCCTAAAATCTTTGAAATTTAACGAGACAATCCGAATTTTCACAAAAAAAAATTGCTCCTGTCATGGCTGCGCTATTTGCTGCAACTGTTGCCGTGGTTTGTAATCCGACCCATCCTTTTACTTGCCAAGTAAAAAAGATTATTTTGGTCCCTCTGCAAATAAACTATCTAAAACAGTTTTTGTGATAATACCTTTTCTAAACTTTCGGACTAAATTCCAATCCACTTTGTCATGACCTGTCATACACAACAAAATAGTTTGAGAGTATAGTTTATCTCGCTTGCGGTGTATACACGGTCATTAGGGCTGTGGTGCAGAGGCCACATTTGGTTTGAAAAAAACCTTATTGATGTATTGAATTTAATGTTAAGTACAAACGTTCTTAAAGTTGAAGGATTTAAATTAGAGCACACTTAAATTTAAAGCTAAGCTAAGCAAACAAGGAATAGAGTTGAAATAATAACGTGTCGTTTTTTTCAATTGTCTAGCAAGTTACAAACTTAGGCAGTCCGAATCCATTTTTTGGATTCTTAGTCATACATTTGCATCTATTTTGACTGAACGAAAATAAAAAGGAGACCGACGCTAATTTCGATCGCGGCCGAAATTTGGATACCCTTCGCTCCCCTCGGGTTAAACGTTTTTTTTTTCGGTTCTACCTATGACTTGTATTTAATCCCCCCCATTCTTTTCCTTCTGTCTTCACAAAAGTTCCGTTGCGTCGACAAAACAATATTTGTGGGGTTTGATTGGAATAAGTGGATAAATAAGAATATTTACTCAGAAATGTTTTTTGGGGGGGAGCATGGCCCTATAGTAAGATTCTATTTGTCTTGACTTTTTTTGTTGCTTTGATAGACACATTAATTCAAGGTTTTGTGAAATGGGTGTATAAAATGTTTCTTAGAAGAACCAAAATGGCGGGTTGAGTTTGTATGGCAGCCCTATGACCCCATTGTCCGATTCAAACATACAAAACTGCCTGCAGCAAAAAGAAGCATTTGTGCGAAATTGCAGCTTCATAGCTTTTAAATTGGCCGAGTAAAACGTCGCAACAGACGGACAGACAGACGGCCCGGAATGAAGTTGTTCCGCCACTGCTCTGGAGTCTCTCTCGGGATCTCTGATTCCACTCCCGATATGTCGTGGAGTGATGAGATGATGGTTTGGATGATTCTCTCGATAGCAACCGACCATATATTGTAAAGACAGGAGGAGATTGTGATCACACACTGAAATATGCTGGTTTCCTAATGAAGATGATCCTGGGACGACATGAGATGGCAACCTGTAGCGATACGTAGAGCAGCATTCTGGCATGCCTGGATCTTATTCCAGTTTGTGTCACAAACGGTTTGTGGCCACACCGGTGCTGCATAGCTAGGGAATTCCCTACCTATCGCTTTATAGGTGACCAACATAGTTTCTTTGTCCTTGCCCCAGGAACTCCCGGCTAGTGCCTTTAGGACGTTGTTTCTACTGTGCATTCTGTCGACTACGTCTTCGACGTGATCTTTCGACTTCATCATGGTATCCAAATAGACACCAAGGATCTTGAGGTTGGTAACAGTGGGAACAACGTCTTCAGCATGCTTACCAGTACGGATCCCGAATTCCTGCGTCCAGGTGGTCAGAAGAGTTGCAGTACATTTAGACGGCGAAATGACTAGGTTGCGTATATTGAAGAACTCTACCAGTTTCTCAATATTTAAATCATTCCCCGAGGTGAGTACGGTGCAATCGTCTGCATAGGAAATTAGTTCGATACCTTCCGGTGGTGTTGAAAGGCTCAACAGGTAGATGTTAAACAATGTAAGAGAAAGTACGCTACCCTGTGGAACACCGTGCTTAATTTTTCTATGCTTTGAACAACTGCCCGAAACTCAGTATAGGATTGCCTCCCAGCTAGATAGTTGGCAATCCATCTAACCACTTGAGCAGGAACATGCATATTAAGGAGATCGGCCAACAACGCAGAGTGAATGACCGTGTCCAAGGCTTTCGACATGTCAAGGGACACTAGGACGGTTCTGTCACAGGGCTGTTTCTGGTTGAGGCCATTTTCGATGTGATGGGTGATCATATCCAGGGCTGTTGTGGTGCTATGCATCTTCCTGAAGCCATGCTGGTGAGAAGCTAGCTCAGCATGCGATACAAGGGTGGGGTGGATGAGTGCTTCGAGCGTCTTTGCAACGGGTGATAAAATTGTGATTGGACGGTAGGATTCGGCGAGTTTCGCGCTTTTACCGGGTTTGAGAAGGGGGATGATTCGTCCCTTTTTCCAGAATTCAGGGATGACAAGCGTGGATATCGACAAGTTGAACGCCATCGTTAGATATTCGATGGCCGGAAGATCTAGGTGTTTCATCATGGTCAGTGAAATGCCATCTGGTCCAATGGCCTTAGATTTTTTCGCATTCTTGATAGCTGCTGAAACTTGGTCCGCTGTATAGGTAGGGATGATGTCAACCGTTCGGTTGCGAATCCTTCTTTTTATCTTGCAGTTGAGCATCTTGGTCTTGGGGTGTTTATTGAACAAGCTCGCGCAGAGTTTTGGATTTGCGGTGGTTTTCTTGCCGAATCTGATGGCTACACTGCCTTTGTATTTCGTTGGGTGAGACAGATTGCGGACCGTAGCCCATAGTTTGCTGACACCTTGTGAGAGGTCGCAGCTATCCAGATCCTCATTCCATTTCTCTTTTTTATAGACGTTAACTAGTCGAATTATCTCGGAGTTTAGCTCCTGAATTCTGGGGTCTGCCGGATTTGCGCGTCTTAAATCGTCCCGTTCGTCGGCTAACATTGCGGCAGCAGTTGGGAAATATGGCCGAACTTTGGCGAATCGCCCTGTCGGAATGTAGCGAGCTACCGCTTTGACAATGACGTTCCTTATATTTTTCGGCTTCCCGGGTGTTTATTGTAGGTAGCACGGCGAACTTCGTCGTAGTGAACGTAGTGAAACCTTTTCGTCCCTATGCTGTCCTGTGAGTAGTGGACCAATATCGAACTTATAACCAGAGCCACACACTGGTGGTATGTAGATGTTTATAAGTTCGATATACAGGTACACCTCAAGGATCTGGCATTCCCGAAGATACGCCGGTTGCATACACAGCAGATGTAGATTTCGGGACCTGGGTTGGTCTCGATGTCGGCGCGGATTAGGAGAACTGAGAGCAACCGCGCTGAGATGAAATGCTCCCAATTTGACGAAAAACACATAGATTACATCCACACACATGCACAGACATACACATCCCTCCTGCATCGAACCTTCATGGTTCTTGCCATGGAGGGGTCTTTTGGCAACTCTTGGCCGTTTCGTCGGATGAAACGGGTGTGGTCCGCCACGAAGAGGCTTGAAAAACCCGTATGGCAGCAAGCTGCCGTCGGGAAAGGTCACCGATAGGACCACTGCATAAGTTATTCGTCCATATCGGTGATGCCTAATTTACCACAGAACGGCCGATGGCTTTATAGGTGGTGAGTAAAGTCTCCTTATCTGCTCCCATTTGCTGGGACTTGTTTCTGCCCTTAATTTCTGCTGTTGAATAGGTTATCGATTGTGACGACATGAATTTTGGGGTGACGGATAGTAGGGACTTCGTAGTCATTTACTCTTATGTTGAGCCGTAGGTTCTAGGTTCTTTGTTGTATGTGGTAAAGAGGGTGGCCGAGGATTTGGGCGCTGATATCATTAGGTTCTTGTTGTTGAAGAATAGGTTGAGCTCTTCCAAGTAACCATTAATGAGATCGTACATGTCGGGAATGTCGTTGCCAGATGTCACGATGCAGTCGTCAGCATATAGTCGTACAATGTCGATTCCGTCAGGTGGGGTGGGAAGCCCCGCCTGTGGTACTCCTTGTTTTATCCTTCTTAGTTTAGATTTCTAAGCTCGGTGCTGGATTGACGTCCGGCAAGGTAGTTTGCGATCCATTTGAATATATGCGACGGTGTGGATGAATTACGGAGATCCGTCAATAGAAGCGAGTGGTTCACCGTCTCAAACGCTTTCGACAGATTTAAAGCCACAAGAATGGTACGCCTAAACGGCCGGGCGAAAACGGCGATATACATAGTAATTTTACCTGTTATAAAATGACAACCAGTTGTATTTGAAGAACCCGGATTATAGTGCGACCCTGGAAAATAATGATTAGCTCGGCAAAGCCAAACAAAACCGTAAACGCTTAATATTTTTTTGTGCATGAAAATAATTAGATGTTTCCCGCTGTGATTTTTCTAGTTTTTGTGTTGTAGCAATTGAAACGCTTTAATTTTTCGTCAAATTAAATTCGAGGCGGAATGCGTAATAATCATTTCGATACTTTGGCATGGGGGGGGGGGCAAATTTTTATAATTCAATTATAAGCGCTTACGGATAGCATTACTGATGTAGTTGAAAAGCGTTTGAACTAAGCGAAAAAGTAAGAGTTGTTTCCAATGACACGCAATGTTAACATTTATATGAATCCCAACTCTTCCGAAGCTATATTTTGTCTACATTTAAGCACTCCAATATGACTGACTTTTTAAGCGCTTCGTTTCCCGCTGGGTTGTTTCAATTTATTTATGCTTTTTACCAGCAATACCAACATAATGAATAATTCGTATTTTGTCCAACCACAAATTGAATTGTGCGACCACTTCGAATGCGTGGTGGACCATGTTTAAGTGAAATTTGTTCGGCGATTGATGATCGTAAAAGAAGCAAGGATCCACTACTTCGCACCAGCTACCAAACAGCAGTCGAAACATTGGAGGTTCAAGGTAAATTGTAAATCGTTTAGAGCGTGGAAATATGTTGCCTCATAACTACAATGCCTCGGCTGTTTTTCCAGGCTCATCTCTGTCTAATTGGTAGATTTGAGCTACGAGGTCGTACTTTGATAACTTGGTCCCTCGTGTTTTTGGCTTCCAAATATGAAGTCTTGGATGTTGAGGTAAGCGCCTCTTTCCAAAAGCTGGAGGATTTTCTTTGGGAATGAAAGAACTGTTTCATGGAAATTCTGCAGCTATTTATTGGTTCAATTCGATGCCACATTCAAGGAGACAAAGTAGCCGAATCCAAAATATGACCATTGAGGGGCAAAAATCAAACAAATCTGGATTTTTGCAGGGTGGTTTGGGATGGCCCCCTGACCGATTGAGGGTTCGCACTTTGAAAATAGGGGGTATTTTGTCTTTTAGTTTTTAGTGATTATTTCGAAATCGACAAAAGATACAGAAAATTAGTCTGAGAACGAAAAAAAAACTACATAAAATATCCTTTCCCACTACATTATACAGTACCGTAGACTTGCGTGCGTAGAGCAAACTGCTGGTGTGGGTGATTTTGTGTGGGAGGTGCCCTTATTTCTAAACCAAAATTTAACCTCCTGCTCGAGCTTTAGGGAAAATATGAACACGCGCGCCGTTATGCCAAATTCAAATGTGGGGATAATGAAGGTTCTTAATCGGAACAACTTAATTTTCAGAATAAAATACCTTCGACTTAGTAACCCCACGAAATTTCATGGTCTACCGTACTTTCTTTGGATAGTTATGGAGCTTTTAAAAGAGGTTCTAAATGAAAAAAAAACTAAAATTTATTTTTAATTCTAGCGCCTAATTTTCCAATAAGTCTATTGTAATAATAATAATGGTATATCACTGCAAAGAAATTTTTATGTAATTTTTTTGTTACTTATACTTTTTTCTGCATCTTTTTCCGTTTTGGAAAGAATCGCTAAAACTCAAAAACACCCATCTTTCCCTCTTTTTTCAAGGTTGTGGACCCAAAATTGGCAAGAATTTTTTTTCCCATAATCAAAGGCCATCCCCAACTATCCTGAAAAAATCCGGAGATTTATGATTTTTTCCGACCAAATATCGTATTTTTCCTTGTCTGATGGTCTCGTTTAGAGCGACAACGCCTCGCCTCGTTCATGTCAACTCATCTCGGCCTAATTGGTAGAATTGAGTATAGTCGTACTTTGATAACCTGGTCCCTCGTGACTGTTTTTGGATCCCAAAAAAAGTAAATAAATATGTTGAGGTAAACATGTCTTGTTTTACAGTGTTCCCTAATTCCGAAAGCATGAGGAACCTAGAGTACCACTAGAAAAAAAGTATATCGGCATGAAATGAACTAAATAAATAACAGGCGCGACAATCCAGCATTGGACTAAGGCCGCAGGATGTGTTAGTGACATCCTATTTCCAAGATCTTATCTGCTTTTTGTTGAGGTAATGAGATCAGCATCACGCTCAGCAGTGTTATTTATCTCCATAAATGGGTACTCGTTTAACATCTGAGTGAGATCATAGTCCGTCACAAGCTCGTGAGTTCGAAAAACACCATGGAACACGGTGAGATTCGAACTCATGAGCCTGTGCACCGAAGGTGCGCGCACTAACCGCTAGGCCAGCCAGACTACTAACTACTAAATGAACTAGTGTTACCGAATATCAAAACCATTTGCTATTGGTGTTTCCTATCACGGGCAAAAGGGAGACTTATCAAACAGCCATCGTGTTTTATTTTTTATATTTGTTGTAGTAGCGGTGCAGAAAGGCGTGAACCGCTGTGCATGTCTGTGCAAGTGTTCTATGTTTCGTCGTCGTTCTCGCCTATTGTCTCAAGCGACAAGAACGTAGCAGCTGCAACAGGGTTGACCCATAACGCCCTCGGAGTGAGGTTAGTGGGTGCAGCGGGGCATCGGAACAGGTGGTCCACATCATGGGGCGTACCACCGCAGCTCGGACAAATGTTCTGAATGTCCCGGTCTATTCGAGATAAGTGTGAATTGAGGCGCGAACAAAACCCCGACCTAACGTGGGCTAGTGTCGCTCTTGTGGCTCTCGTGACCCTAGTCTCCTCAGGTGATATAGGTGGTGGGGGCGATGAGAGGACTCTATTTTTACTTAATCTCCCTATTGACCGATTCACAACGGTTGTGTAAATATCTGCGATGGCCGCATTGTATGCTGTGTCATCAAATATATCGGAAGGTACCCGTTTGTATCCCTGGACGTCTCTTTCGAGATCTCTGATTCCACTCCTGACATGTCGTGGAGGGGGAGTATTGTCCATGAGATGATGGCTTGGATGATTCTCTCGACAGCAACCGACCAGATATTGTAAAGACAGGAGAAGATTATGATCACGTATTGTCAACATGCTGGTTTCTTGATGAAGATGATCCTGGGACGACATTAGGTGACAACCTGTAGCGATACGTCGTTTTGACAAGTCTGGATCTTATTCCAGTTTGCGTTACTAACGGTCTGTGACCAAACCGGTGCTGCGTAGCTGGGAATTGCTCTACCTATCGCTTTGTAGGTGACCAACGTAGTTTCTTTGTCCTTGCCCCAGGTACTCCCGGCCAGTGCCTTGAGGACGTTGTTTTTACTGTGCATTTTGTCGACTTTGTCTTTTACGTGGTTTTTCGACTTCATCATGGTGTCTAGATAGACACCAAGGTTCTTGGGGTTGGCAACTGTAGGAACAACGTCGTCAGCATGCTTACCTGTACGGATCCTAAGCTCCTCCAAAAATTCCTGCATCCAGGTGGTCAGAAGTGTTGCAGTGCATTTAGACGGCGAAATGATGAGGTTAAGGATACTGATAAACTCCACCAGTTTCTCAATATAGTCATTTAATCGAGCACACATACCATTTAAATCATCCCCCGTGGTGAGTACGGTGCAATCGTCCGCATAGGAAATTAGTTCGATACCTTCCGGGGGTGTTGAAGGCTCGACAGGTAGATGTTTAACAATGTAGAAGAGAGTACGCTACCCTGTGGAACTTCCTGGTTAATTACCCTATGCTTTGAACAACTGCCATAAAAACTCGGTATAGGATGGCTTCCCAGCTAGATAGTTGGCAATCCATCTAACCTCTTGTGCAGGAACATGCATATTGAGAAGGCCGGCCAACAGCGCAGAGTGGATGACCGTGTCGAAAGCTTTCGACATGTCAAGGGCCACTAGGACGGTTCTGTCACAGGGCAGTTTTTGGTTGAGGCCATTATGGATGTGATGGGTGATCAGATCCAGAGCTGTTGTAGTACTATGCATCTTCCTGAAGCCATACTGGTGAGATGCTAGCTCAGCATGTGATACAAGGGTGGGGTGGATGAGTGCTTCGAGCGTCATTACAACGGGTGATAAGATTGTGATTGGACGGTAGGATTCAGCGAGTCTTTTACCGGGTTTTTAGAGAGGAGGGGGGGGGGGTGATGCGACCCTTTTTTCAAAATTCAGGGATGACAAGCGTGGATATCAACAAGTTGAAAGCCATCGTGAGGTATTCGATGGCCGGGAGATCTAGATGTTTCAGCAGGGCCATTGAAATGCCATCTGGTCCAATGGCCTTAGAGTTTTTAGCGTTCTTGATCGCTGCTGAAATTTGGTCCGCTGTATAGGTGGGGATGATGTCAACCGTTCGGTTGCGTATCCTTCTTTTTATTTTGCAGTTGAGCGACTTGGTCTTGGGGTGTACAATAAATTGTTTATTGAACAAGCTCGCACAAAGTTTAGGATCTGCGGTGGTTTTCTTGCCGAATCTGATGGCTACACTACCCTTGTCTTTGGTTGGATGGGACAGGGTGCGGACTGTAGCCCAAAGTTTGCTGACATCCTTCGAGAGGTCGCAGCTTTCAAGATTTTCCATTTTTCTTTTTTGTAGGTGTTGACTTGTCGATTTATTTCAGTTTAGCTCCTGAATTTTGGGGTCTGCCGGATTTGCGCGTCTTATATTGTCCCGTTCGTCGACTAACCTTTCGGCAGTAGTTGGGAAATATAGCCGAGCTTTGGGGATACGTCCTGCCGGAATGAAGCGAGCTGCCGCTTTGACAATGACATTCCTTATATTCTTTTCGGCTTCCCGGGTGTTTGTTGACGTAGGTAGCGCGACGAAATTCGTCGAGCCCGCCTCCTGGATTAGGACCTTGCCTGCCTACTCTATCGCGCAACAAAAGTATGTAATCGCCGCGGATATTAAATTCGGGAGAAGAAGGTTGGAGCTTTGTCTCCTGATATGCCGCTATCAGAATTCTGCGAGTATTCATGAAACGGACGATCTCGCTGATCTTCTTGCGGATGCCATTGCAGTTAAACTGCAATATGCTGAGAGGGGTGTACACTGCTGCGGGGGTGCAGGTGTTAAACTTGAGCGAGTATGCCTTGTTGTGTTGTTGACTACGTGTGGCGGTGGTGGAGAATTGGCTCGAGAGCTGGGGCCAGGAATGGCCGGAGATGGTGGTAAACCTTTAGCTTGTGAGCTAGGGCCTGGGGTGGCTGGGTGCCGACCCGCATTCAGAAGCAACAAAAGACAACTTGTCATACTGACAAATTTTTTTTTTTAAGCCAGAGCAATAAAAATGACACCATTCTCTGCAGCAGGTACATCTCAAAGACCTGGCATTGCCGAAGATGCGACGGTTGCATACACAACAGATGTCAAATTGAAAATATTTTTGTCTAATTGTGAAAATCTTGACTTATCGTTCCATTCTATACACAATGGTCGCCAGTAGGACCACTTTATTTATATTTCTTAAAGAACTCTTATTACTATTGCAGGCAAATGACATAAAAAAGCATTATAAAACAAAAAGGGGATCATGTAATTCGATTCGAAAGCAATTGCATTAAAAATGGCTGAAGTGTTATTAAAGTGTAAATTAGCGTAATGAACGTATTTTAACGTAACGCAATACGTTTTTAGTAATAGCAATGGTTTACACAATTTAATAATTTTGGGGACGAATAGAGCCCGGCATAAAAAGCATTACATATAAAACATTTTTCCATTTACTTTTAATACTATTTTATTGATTTCTTTATTATTCAAATATTTTTACAGCCACTTCTTCCGTTTTTGATAAGATCATTCCCGCTTGAAATACTAAAAAATTACGATTCCAAAATCGTAAATACAAATATGTTTAAATCTCTGGAATGGATTCAAATTAAAGGTAAGTTTTCGTAAATAATATATTTTATGTTGAACTTTTTAGAATTATTGATCAGAAATGTAAGTTTTTGTAAGTACAATAGTGATTTATTCCATATCATCTTATTACAGTACTATCGCAAGTAATATAAGGTTGAGTAATTTTTGTTGTATCTTTTCATACATTATATTGAGTATTCGTACTAAAACCGGAAACTTTGACAATTTCGTTAATCCATATTACAAGACTTCTCGAAATTCTATTGACGTATTGATCCGAAAAACTGCAATTATTAAGATGATCATCTCCTAAAGAAAAAATGTTTCTATATTATAAATTGCAGATATTTTTTAAACTTACCGCCATGCTCCCATACATTGTATTTTATTACACTCAAAAGAGTAACCTCTGATTTATTAAAATGATGTTCATGACTAGTAACTAGAAATTGCGAGATTGCTTCTAAGATCATCACACATATTTTTTGAAGAACTTCTACCTTCTTATTATGCACAATCAATTTCAATGTACATATTTCAAACCGTTTCCTTTCTTTAACCGAAGATAATTCATTAAGACTTTGTTTTGATATTTCGATAGCACGTTTTATGGCTATAAATCTATTTTCGGCCAAGTTATTACCAATGCTGTCAGACAGTTGCGACCTCTTCTTGTATTTGTTATCATTCCATAGTGATAATAGCCGTTGCCTCTTAGGAGAGGCTAACTGCTCAATACGATATGAATTCGCTGTCATGCAGTAACTGAGTCCTGGAATTTTACCGACTGTTTTTCTATTTGTTAAGTTATAATTTTTATTTTCCACTTTTGAAGGTATATTTCTATTCAAAATACGACCCTTAATCCACCTTTTAGGTACTGCCTTGGGATTATTTAATTCAAAGTATAGTGGTCGCACCACCTTCACAATAGATTCAGCTTTACTTGCTTCATTAAATAGTAGTTTTAGTTGAGAGCTAGATGTATCTTCTATTTCGAATGTTTCTTTTCTTCTTTTTTGGATTGATTGTCCTCGAATTATTTCGTTGTGTACAGAACATTGCTTTGTTTTTGCAAAACTTTTTAAACAATGCTCACCAAAATTTTGAAAAATGCTCATAATGCTCTATTAATATTTTAAAACAGAATTTTAACATTTCAAACCAAGCTTTCTTTATATAAAATAAAAATTTGAAATTAAAAAAAGCCTTCTACAATTGTTAGGATTATGTTCCTAGTAGCTTACTAAATCCAACGAAGAAGAAAAAGAAGGAAACGAAATAACTGAAAATAAAGGGGACAATTTGCTTTTATTAATAGTTAGCAGTGGCGTAGGGAATTTAGTATTTGGGGCTGGTATGGTTTAATACTTTTTGGCTTTTTCATTGGTTTGAGTATTTAGCCGCAATGCACTACTAGAATACACACTATTTAAAATTGTGTGTTTAAACGAATTTGTACCACTCAACGCATTTCAATTCCATTTAAATGTATTTTTCACAATAGTGTAAATTTTTATGCTGCTAGTAGTAAATCGCATACTAACAAGGTGTATTATGCGATTATTTGCGTTCCCTTTTTATATTTTCTTACTCATTGACTTAATCACAAAAAAAAAAGTTTATGCGAAGAGTATAAAAATGCATTTGTTTTTTCAAGTAGTGAAACCGCCAGCAGTTGTTTGGGCGAGAAGAACGTTATAAATGAAGATTTGCCACGTGGATCTTTTCTACACGAAAGATATTCGAGGGAGTTGTTTTCAACTGATTGAGAAATAATGTGGTTGAATGTCTTGTGAAAGGTCGATTCGATGCTATACAGTGCCTAAGTATTGCAATTGAAAAATTACAAGTACCTCGTGCCCTGAAATTGCCAAAAGTCGCTTAAAAATCT
This sequence comes from Microchrysa polita, assembly GCA_949715475.1. NCBI lineage: Eukaryota > Metazoa > Arthropoda > Insecta > Diptera > Stratiomyidae > Microchrysa > Microchrysa polita. Next base: position 90,614,805 of record OX454416.1, read on the forward strand.
GCAAAGATCGCATCACAAATTGTAGCAACTGTACGATGAGCTGGAAGTGTCGAAAAGCGAGAAACTACAACGATTGCTATGGGCGGGACACAACGAAAGAACGGTGTAAGGTCAGTGGGCACAGCATTGATTAAATGAGCTACATCAAGTGCCCGACCGAAGTTATACTAATGTTATCCTGTAGGCACGCGAGAGCCTAATCACCTGAGGTGAAATAGGTGGTGGCAGCACTGAGAGGACTCTATTCACACACAGACTCGAGATAGACCGATTGCGATGGCGGCTCTGTACGTCTCATAAGCGAGGGAGTTCCTCTTGTATCCCTGAACCACCTCTCTGTCAAGATTTTGAAGACCAAGTCTGACATCACGTGGGAGGATGGTCCCTTCGGTAGCAACCGAAGATACTGTTTTGATACTACAAGGTTGTGATCGCGTATTGACATAAACTGGGCCTCCTGTAAATGTTCTTGGGCTGATATCAGGAGACGTCGGGTAGCGATGCGTAGAACAGCATTCTGACATATGTATTTGAATTTTGTTCTAGTTGGTATTGCAAGCTGTAGTGGGTCAAACTGGAGCAGTATAATCAGGCGCTGCTCAACCCACCGCTTGGTACATGACCAGCATGGTTTCATTATCTTTGCTCCAGGAGCTGCCAGCTAGAGCCCTTAGGAAGTACTTCTAGGCGACCTAGATATTTGTTTAATTGTAGTCGCATCTCATTTCTACCTTTCTCCATTACCAGTTCGATTCCATCCGGAGGTTCTGCAATTCCGCCTACTAAGTTAAAGTGGATGGGAGACAGTTCTCCCCCTTGTGGAACACCTATTTTGACATTACATTAGTTGTGCTGCGCATCTTTCTGAAGTCATGCTGGTGAGATCCTAGCTGACCATGTGCGACAAGAGTGGGGTGGATGCAGGCCTCCAGCGCCTTTGCGACTGGGGATAATATCGTAATTGGTCAATAGGATTTGGCAGACTCGCACTTTTCCAAATTTCGGGATGGCAAGCGTAGATATGGACGAGTAAAGGCCGTGATATATTTCAGATCTGGACGGTCGAGAGGTTTTTTTCAGGGTCATCGAAATGCCATCAGGTCTGATGGCCTTGGAACAACTGCCATCGGACAGTTTGGCGGCAGATCTTTTTTTTTGCCCCTAAGGTTTTTTTTGGCCTATCAGGTTTTGGCTGTTGTGTAGGCGGCATATTATTGCAGTTTGTCGATCTGCTGACTACCGAATTTTATGACTATATTAAATAAATAAATAAATAAATAAATATTACCTTTAGCCTTGTTGAGTTTGGAAAAGACACAGACAGCGGACCATATAATTTACTGACACCTTCATTGAGGTTTCAGTCATCATAGTATGTACTAGTTCCATTACGACCTTGTGGAGTCTCTAACTTCTCTGGATCTGGTTGGTCAGCTCCGGAATTCTTGGATCACCTGGATTGGTGCTTCTTATATTGTCCGTTCATCGGCTTACATAGCGGCACTAGTTGGAGAATATGATCGAATGTGTTGTCGGTACATCGCTCAACCATGATAAGATAGACCATGAAAGGATAACCCCAATGGGTTGGCCTCGTAGACTCTGCTCAACAATTGCTTGTAAGATTTCTTTCGTAGTATTACTCATCATCAATGTGGCACGATAGCCCGACGTCGGGCCTTGGCCGCCTGAATCGTAGACCTCCAATTGTCGCGGTTACGTGACCTTGTCCTCCAGTTTCGGAAGCCCAGCAGCTAGTGGGCGTCTTCACCTACGGAGTTCTCCCAGCGAGCTCTCGGTCGTCCACGCAACCTCGCTCCGTCAATTCGTTGTGCGTTCATAACTTTCTTTGACATGCGATTGTCGTCCATCCGTTGTACATGCCCCGCGCATTGCAGACGTTGAAGCTTCACGATTTTCGATACTTCCAGCTCATCGTACAATTGATACAACTCATGGTTGTATCGGATACGCCATTGGTCTCGCTCGCGAACGGCCCCGAAAATTCGCCGAAGGACGTTTCGTTTGAATCGGTCTAGCAAAATTTCGGAGGCTTGGGTAAGGGTCCATGTTTCGCAGCCATAACATAGCACGGGTCGGATGATCGTTTTGTACACGCGGAGCTTCGTGTTCCTGTGCGCAAGTTTCGAATTAATTATAGGGAGGACCGAGAAATATGTCTTATTGGCTAGTTGTATCCGTCGCTTAATTTCGTCGGTTTCCTTGGCGTCCTTTGATAAGTTACAACCCAAATAGTTGAAGTTGTCTACATACTCGATATTAAGGTCCCCCACTATGATGCTTGAATTTGCTGGCGTCCTTGTTTTCGATTGCATCATGGCCTTTGTTTTGCTTTCGTTGATATGTAGTCCAACTTCCTTTGCGGCGTTATTGAGGTCGATATCGTCGGCGTACGCTACTAATTGAGTCGACTTGATGAGTAGCGTTCCGCTACTGTCCATATTCATGGCTCGAATTACATACTCCAAAGTCAGGTTGAAGAGCGTCGGCGCCAGCCCGTCGCCCTGCTTGAGTTTCAAATAGATCAGTGAGTCGGTTCTGCACTTTGACCTGCGAGACGGTATTAGTCATCGTAATCCTTGTGTCGCACTAACTTTGCCGGTATACCAAAATTCAGCATAATGTTGTACAGTACACTTCGATCGATACTGTCGTATGCCTGCTTGAAGTCGACAAAGTTTTGGTATACGTCGATGTTATATTCCCAGCACTTTTGGAGTAGTAGCTTCACTGTGAAAAGCTGATCGGTCGTTGAGCGACCAGGTCTGAAGCCGCCTTGATACTCGCCAATGATTCGTTCTGCGTACGGATTAATTCTCTTTTCAAGAATTTTCGATAAAATCTTATAGGCTGTACAAACTAATGATATGCCCCTGTAATTCTCACACTTCAGCTTCCTTTTTGTGGATTGGCCAGATTATGCTTTTGCGCCAATCTTCGGGGATTACCTCGTCGTTCCATATTTTCAGCAGTAGCACATGTACAGCGTTGGTCAGGCAGGCACGTTCCACCATGCTTCAGCAGTTCTGCTGGGATCTCGTCAGCGCCGGGCGCTTTATTATTTTGGAGCGACTGTATGGCAAGACTCACCTCCTTTACTGTTGGGGAAGGGCCTGGTTCGGCTAACTGCTCAAGAGCTGGCTCCGCGGGGGATGTTGATGATGCATTGAGGAGCTCTTCAAAATGCGAGGCCCATCGTTTGTTGACGCTGATGATGTTACCATCCTTGTCCTTACATAGGCTTGTATTATTACTAGAGGTACGGAATTTTCGTTTTTACGAAACAGATGCGAATTTCGGCTAAATTTGCTTATTTTTGCTAATTCATGCGAAATATTCAAATTTGTACTTTTTCCACGAAATGGTAATTTTTCCTTAAAAAAAGAATCAATTGTGGGGGATAATTTTTCATCTCAGAATGATTTTTTGTCAAAAGATTCCCATTAATGAGAATAGAGAAATTTCCAAAAATGCAATAGTTCGCAGACGAGCGCAATGGCTTGCCAAACACCGAGCAAAGTGTTAAGTCGGAGGTTGGATGAATGAACTTTGTTTTCTGCATCGGTTTTTTTGAAGGTAAAGTTTTTTTTGTGGTTCGATGAGCCCCAAAATTGAAATGAACTGTACATAAAAAAGCGAAACAATACTATGGCTGGTTCTACCTCAGAAATTTGTTTCCCTTTTTACCGTAATTTCTTTAGGAGCGTAGTCGACTTTGTCGTATGTATTGGCAAAAACATTTCTTGACAACTGAACTCGTAGTATCATTCAGTATAGGGTGGCTACTTCTTAGTCGATTTTATGGCTACTATTACAAATTTCTGAATGAAATGTGTTCGTGACTTCACAAGTAGTTTCATTGTTATTCTCTAGAATTTCTTGTTTAATAAATTTTAACAGCAACAAAATGTACACAATCATGTTTTTAAGCGAATTTCAGCGAAATTCCTAATTTTCAAAATTAGTTTCTGCGAAATTCTTGTTTTTTATTTGCGAAATTTCCGTACCTCTAATTATTACATGTGAAGTGCTTGCGACAAATGTTTGCTTAATAAGACATAACTGGCAACTTATATGCTTGTTTTACCAAAAGATATTATACCAGGCATCTCAGATCGAAATAGAACATTCTTAATTTGCAGTATTTGGAATTTTTATAGTATGCTCTCTAAATACACATTTTTCAACAACTTATCACGCGAAACGGAGAGTGTAATCTTATTGGTTTTTTTTGCAGATAAGTATTTATCATTTGAAAGATTCGCATGTCACCTGTACGGACAATTTTTGAGATATTTGCCAGCGGTTGCGCGAAAATGGTGGAATGAATCAAACTCAAAACAAAAAACGTTTGTTGAGAAGCTTACAACTAACTATGTGTCACAATTAATATGTCAAGAAGAACTCGGTGCCATTACCAACAAAAAAGAAAAGCTCGAAAATATGCAGGTAAGTATTTTGCAAGAAACATCAGATCACATATACTCGTAAACTAATCTTATAAATGTGAGACGATGCGAATCGGGGGTGATTCCGGACGGTGGATGATGCAATAATTGTCCCATCCACCCATCCAAAAAACCGAAGTTATTCCATTTGACTTATTGAATCCATAATCTCATATTGTCGCGATAGTTGACAATTGTGGTAGCCAATTAGTACGTTAGTTTATGTGGTTGATAATGTAATTTGCCAATATTTACCATTTGTATGTAACATTAAGGGAATTTCAAATATTCACCATTTTTTAAAGGACACAGAAGTTTGTTTTTCAATACAAATCTTTTTTATTTTCGTAGATAACCGTACATGCGTCAACAAGGGAAGTTATTGCTACCTATAGTATTGATGAAGCTAAAATGGAGCTTGTGATATCTTTAGCTTTGAATCATCCATTAGGCACAGCTAAAATTGAAAGTGAGAAACAAATCGGCGGCCGACTTCAATCCAGGGTAGTAGTTCGTCAACTTACCATATTTTTAACGCACCAGGTAATTAATAACAATATTCATCTTAACATTTACTTTTATTCTTCCTTGCTTCTTAAACCACTCCATGGAAGCAAATTTTCCCTCAGTTTTCCTTTCTACGGACACCATTTTGTCAAATGATTTTTTCGAAGGGTTTCATCTAAATTCAGCAACTGTTCTGAGTGTTTCAGTGACAAAAAAAGTGTAGCATGAATTTTTTACGACGTTTTCAAAATCATCATTTTCTAAACTCCAAAAGTAACAAAAAATTAGACCGAAATTAAAAAAAAACATTCACGCAAATGCGTCAAAAATGACAACTGGCCATTTAATGCTTTGTGTCGCGCAAAGGACGTTTAAGCACGCCCTTAAAGTAAACATGTCATCTGCCTTCTTCTATGGCTGTGGCAATTTTACCTCTAACTGCCCCAAAAGCCAATATTATTAGGTGTGTCCTTTTAAGTTTTGACTAGTTTAGATAAACCAGCCGAGCTGACGTAGTTAGAACGGCGTAAGCTTGTCAGCCACAAAAAGGCTACCTAAAAGAGTTCCACTGTGTTCATTACGTCGAAGTTCAACACAATACGTCAGAAGGATTGCCAACTATCTAGCTGGCAGGCAATCAAAAAGAAATTTACTGTATAGTGAAAGCGCAAATAAAATATATAGTTGTGCATTCCATCGAACGTGTTAGAATGCAATAAAGGGTTTATACTAGCCAGTTGATAAAACTGTTTAGTATGGCAATATACCCCACTTGTTCGGAAGAATTACATACATTATTATTAATTTAAATTATTATTTGTACTTTATTTTGAAATTTGTAATTATACACTTAAGTACTTAACATTATATTGAATTGAAATACACATTGTGAACCTACTCATAAATTCTAGTATTAGAATACTAGTTTTTTACATCAAGCACTTAAACACTCATTATCGATAGCCGTAACTAGCAACATAAAAGTTGGTGTATAAAAGTTATTTGAGGGGATTGGGTCTGTATGGCAGCCCCTTTAAAGTAGTATTTTGTTTGTTTTGCATATATTTTTGTGGTTTCGATGTAAGGTTCGATTAAATTTTGTGAACAAATAAAAAATGCCTTAGAAGAACACAATTTGGGGTGATGGGCGTGTATGGCAGCCCTATAACCAACGCCATCTAGATATAGAAGCCAGATTATCAGCTGATAAAACTGTCGCTAAGAACCCCAAGTAACACGTATTACAACAATAGCAATAGAAACAACCACAGGCGCTAAGAACCCAAATTTTCGAAATCGAATTTCGACAGTCCGGCCTGTCTATCAAGATGGCAGTGCTATTACCCAATGGTCCATCCATTTTTACACATGTTTCGAAATTTATCTAGAAATCATACGTGAAAACATTCGTTGAAATTCGTGTACAAATAAAAAAGTTTTTATTATAAGAAAGGTTGTTCCATGACAAAGTTAATATACCCTCTCACATAGAAAAGCGAAATTTTTCACGCTCAATGGCTGAATTAAGATCGAGTGTGAAATTCTTTCCGCTGCGATTTTATCAATAAATTGCATACTTACTGTCGTGGAATATGTCAAAAACGGTGGGGAATTCCATAAGCTACAATCCGAAACCGGTTCCATAATTTTCCTCGGCCATTTTATCTATTATTTTTTGATTCCCCGGTCATTTGACATTTCATGATGAAATAACCGGGGAATCGGAAAAAATACATAAAATGGCCGAGAAAAATGATGGAACTGTTTTCGGATTGTAGCTTATGGAATTCCCCAGCATCTCCCACATATTCCACGACAGTAAGAATACATTTTCATTGAAAAAATCGCAGTGGACAAAAATTTCACAAGGCTTAAGCAAAAATCAAAAGACAAGATTAAATTCGATTGTCATTGTAATTATTTGCTCAAACTCCGCCACGCTTGCCGTGGTTGGGTGCATGCATCATTACCTTAATCCTAACTGCTACGCATTAATGCACACTACACACATATCGATCTCTTCTAAAACGCTGCTCGAACATTTTTATACGCTTCGCTTCGACCTTCCACCCACTAATGCTCTTGAGATGGTTCGTCACATTCGATCTACCTGTGTAGCTGGGTGCGTACTTGTGTGTTCAACCCGCTCATTTTTTAATAATCTCTTATTGAGTAAGTCTTATTCTGATCGAGTATAAAACTTATATAAAACTTATATAAAACTTTCCGATTTTGCTGGGAAGTGCAGCGTATTTGAATACATATATGTACATGTGACAGAGAAAATTTCTCGATTTGTAAATTTGAGAAAGAGGTCAGCTCGTGAATGGGATATGTCGTTTATTTGTTGGCTGCTTTGGGTGTGGAAGGTATGGTTTGTAGACACGCACCATTGCTTTCAACGAGCTTTTCAATTTTATTTGAATTGTTCCAAGTTAGATGGCACTGTGGCAGAATTTTAAGCTCCAAAATGCGGATAAGACATCTGGTAGTTTTATCTTAGCTGTGACCTAGTACTTACATTATGTCACATCGACAAAAAAACCGTAAACAAATTTCTATCAATTTTTTCGCTAATCATGTCATTTTTGGTTTCAAAAAGTCTTTGTCTGGCTTAGTTTGTTAAAATAGAAAATAGGTAATTGTCTGTATTTATTTTCATGTAATTGTATTATTATTATATATATTATATTATTAAAGATATTTATTTATTGTGTATATTATAGAAACCCTGATGATGGGCACTTTAGCCCGAAATATATCGGTTTAGCCAACAAATAATCACTTTCATTTAAAAAAATCTTGAATCGCTCTGTAGGCAACACAAAATTGCACATATCATAGTACCAAATATTATATGCCAACAGAATTGTTAATTATCACGTTGGCATTTTGAGAGAGTAATAAATATTACGCGGATATTGCATTCTCAATTGTAAACAAAAATTTGACATTTGAATTGGTTGCGGAACAGGATCGTTCATTTTTTTAAAGATCGTACAAGCATCTCACCTTAGGAGAAGTTGCCGTAAATTGAGATGGATAAATAATTGGTTTATGGATGGGTTAGTTTTATTTTTATTAGGTAAAATTGTCAGCTGTTATAATCATCTTATGTCGATATTCTAGCTAGTCTAGTCGTATAACAAAGTGAATTTTTCAAAAATGTTTAATAACCTGTGGCCGCTACAGGGTATGACTCGTACACATTTATTTCTGGAAATCATATGAGGAATCATTTTCCGATGCGTTTATGCGGTAGTTTTCGGACACCCTGTATACATATATAAATCTCGCATATGATATGCTCTTTTGTTAATAACAAATTTTCTTTTTCCGAAGAATGGCTCAATTTTCGATGTTTTATCACTGTGGAAGAAAAATTTGGACAAGAAATTTGAAGGAGTTGAGGAGTGCTATGTTTGCTACAGTGTTATACACCAGGATACATGTCAGCTTCCAAGATTATCTTGTAAAACCTGTCGAAAAAAGTTTCATGGACCATGTTTGGTAAAATATCTGTACTATTAAAATAATATTCAAAGTTAATTTTTATTAATTTATTTACAGTACAAATGGTTTACGACAAGCAGCAAATCAACATGTCCTATATGCCGGAATATATTTTAATAGTTTAATTTTTTAATTAACAATTTGGTGCCGGAAATTCAGACAAAGACAAAATTCCTTTTAAATAATTAACTGATTGATTGAACAATTTTTAAAATTTAAGTGAATGAAAGAGTTGTTGAAAATATAAAATTGTTAGACTTAATTTTGATTTTTAATTAGCAAAGCCAAATAGCCGTGCTTCCTGGTCATAATTCTATGGTCGCCGATTTATGGCTCTGGTAATGAACCATGCTTCTCGAGAGTTTAGGGTATGGTAAATAGTCTCAGACTAAAGGTAGACTTTCTACACTACGCGACAAATTATTTGAGGCTTATAGAATGACACTGATATCCTATGAAAAAAAAAGTAGCCATTGAAGACTTCGAGCTATTTCATTGACGATATTTTATTCCATTTTTATATTCCTATTCCTGTACTCTTTAACACTTTTAATAGAGGAGTCATTAACTTTATATGTCTATCTTCCTATAAAACTTCCATAAACAAATTTATCGGATGACATATGAACGTCATACTCCACTACCGAATACCTCTTATAGAAGAAAATTTAAAATTTCATCCCATAAAAACAATAAAAAAGCATTTCTTCTCCTTTATGGCACGATAGCCCGACGTCGGGCCTTGGCCGCCTGGATTGAAAACCTCCAATTGTCGCGGTCACGCGATCTTGTCCTCCAGTTCCGAAAGCCTAGCATCTGGTGGGCGTCCTCACATACAGAATGCTCCCATCGGGCATCGGTCGTCCACGCAATCTGGCTCCGTCCACTCGTTGCGCGTTCATCACCGTTTTGGTTACTCGGATAATGCGGGAAAGTAACGCCCCGTAGAGAAACATAGGATAGATAGATAGATAAATGTTTTATTTTTCAAATTCAATATACAAATATTATTTAAAATTGGTAAACTATAAAACAATTTAATGGCTTGGCATTGCCGTCTGCCAGAATTGATTGACTTATTATATATTTATCTAGTTTACATTACTTATATTATATTTTAAGGTTTCTATTAACTGGTTTTTTATTGTTTTCTTTATTATGATGAGTAATAATAATATTTTATTTTGTTTAAAATGATATTTTTTAATTCATGGTACTAAATTATTTATTATTTATATTATTTCATATTGTGTGGCGACTTATTTTATCATTATCATTATTTTATTGAGTGACTATTGGGAGCTGAGTGATGAAGCTCACGCAACTCCATATTCTGCATGTTCATCTACTCAGGCTTCCCTGTCACTTATTAAAGTAATTCAGTTAAGTATTTACATTTCTTCATTTAAAATTCGTTTACGATATTTTAGCGCGATTCTACAATATCCGTATAGGCCTTCCCAGTCCGCACCGTCAAGGAGTGTAAGTACTTCCATTTTGCTTAGATTGTTTTTACCAAAACAGTCTCTTCTTGTCTCTTTCAATATGGGACATATACCAATGAAGTGCGTAGTGTTCTATCGCGTCTTCATATTACAAAGACCACACAGTATTGGCAGGTCGTTACGATGCGGTACATAATTCAATGAGAGAAGTTCTCCCTCGCCTTGAAAATCAACGATATTTTCGGCACACTAAAGTTGTTCTGAAAGTATGTGTTGTCTTGTAAATTGTGATTTAGCTTAATGTAGATTTCCCGATGTTGGCTAGCACTTGCTCTTTCATACGTCATCTCGATCTGTCGCTGTTTCACGTCTCGTATTAGCTGATAGAGAAGGTTGTTGTTTTCAAGGCTTCCGTCACAGTTAAAAGCCGTTCCGGCTTCATTGGCTAGCGTCTGCAAGTCCTTATAGTAGAGCGATTTCGAATGCAATCCGTGAGCAAGCACTACTGCTGGAAGTCTGTCAGCATCCATATTTGATACTCTGACAAGGTAATTTATATGTAGTGTGAGCGTTTCAATAAACAGCGGCGTTAATACAGTTTCCTGCAGCAGCATGTAGTTTGGTGTCTTCATAGGCAGATTAAACGTTCGCTTCAAATAATATCGCTGCAGTTTCTCAACATGATCATAACTTCCGCCTCCCCATACTTGCGCGCCGTATAGCATTATTGACTTTACTACTGCCTCATATATTTTAAATTTAACCGTGTGACTTAAGTCTGCATTACTGAAGCAATTCTTCCATACCGAGTTTATAGCCCACTTCGACTCTTTTAGTTTTTCACTAAGATGCGGTGCCATGCTCAGATTACTGGCTATAAATACTACAAGATATTTGTACTTCTGGACAAACTTTATTTCACACCCTCTATATGTCCATTTCTCTCTTCCGGCTACTCGATATCTTTTCTTGAAAATCATGATTTTGGATTTATCCAAATTGACGGTCAGTTTCCACTGATTGCAATATGCGTCCAGGTGATTAATCATTTCTTGGAGCTGTTCCGGTGACTCCGCAAAAAGGACAATGTCGTCAGCATACATCAGCCCCTTCAATAACATGCCAAATGCTTCAGCTCCACCCGGACAATCTTCGAGTATATCATTTATGTAAATCACAAAAGCATCGGGACTAAGCTTGCAGCCCTGGCGAACACCAACATCTGTTTGGAATGACTCAGATACCTGTTTTCCACTCCAGATCATCGCATGTGTATCCTCATATAATTTTTCCAGGATATTTCCAAATTTAGCCGACATTCCGCAATTTAACAATTTATAAAATAGGGCGTGTCGGTCAATCGTGTCGAAAGCTGCCTTAAAATCGACAAAGAATGCGTAAAGCTTCCGTTTGTTATTCAGATATAGTTGCGCAGTATTTCGAAGCACAAAAATATTATCGGCGGTTGAGTAACCTTTACGAAATCCAGCCTGATGTTCGCCTATCTTCATTCCATCATTTATCCACTTTGTAAATCTAGCCTGAAGGATTGTTGAAAAGATTTTGCCAGCTGCGTTCAGGAATGATATACCACGGTAACATGCTGGATCGTTAACGTCGCCTTTTTTAAAAATGGGAAATATTATTGCATCCCGAAACTCGTAAGGAATAGCTCCACTTTCAAAGATTCTGTTGAATTCCGTGCATAACAACCCTACCATTGCATCACCTCCATACTTATAATATTCTACTGGGATTCCGTTACTCCCTGCTGCTTTATTGTCTTTACATTGGCTCAAAGCATATTGCAATTCATCTTGGGCTATCACAGTGTCTAATATTGGGTGACTCCATTTAGGTTTAGCATATTGAACCGCGGCGAAAATGGTCTTTTAGGTGCTCCGTATTTATTTTATTTCCAATATGGAAAGTGCAATCATCACTATTAACGCATTTGACAATTTTCCAAAAATCCTTCGAGTTAGTGCAGGTGCTTAATGCCTCAGCTTGTCGTTGGAGAAAATTACGCTTCTTTTGTTTGCACAGGGTCTTGTATGCTCGATTTGTGCTAATACATGCATTTTTTACGGTCTCGCTAGCATTGCTTCTAAACAGTTTTAGCCAGGCGAAGGAACGACGTCTGTATTTTTCGCAATCATCATCATACCATTGCTGCTTGAAGTTTTTTGTGGTGTAGGTGGCGGGGACATATGCACAGTCGGTAATAATTCTGTTCAGCATTTCGATGTTTACTTGTTGCGCAGCAGCTAATTTAGCACTTATTTTCGACTTGTATTCATCAGCGAGCTCTTTTTTCCATATGAACTTGGGTAACAACTTCATAGGCTCTGTATTTGGGTTGTTATCAGTACTGCCGATGCTATCTATGCCAATCGTGGCGATAATTGGTAGATGATCGGAGTACTGCTTACATTCTACCGTGAAATCCGTGAGAAGGGGAATCCAGTCCCCTCCGGCCAGGCATAAGTCGATCACTGAGTGTCCTTGATGTCCGACGTATGTGTACTCCCCATTGGCGTCGTGTTTTGAGCATCCATTCAACAGCTTCAAACCAAAGGAGTCTATAAGGTCAAGCATTTTGCTTCCATTCGTATTCGTAACGTTGTCTTTTGTATCGTATTGTGCTCTCTACCGTGTTGGCGATAGGTTGCTCATTTCCTATTCTGGCATTAACATCGCCCATTACCAAAATATTAGAACATTTCATCTCATATTATAATATGAAAATTATTTAAAAAAGTGTAGAAATCGTAAAAAATAGACTTGTTTTTTAATCCATGTACGTTATAGGCCAAAATATTAAATTCAGTGAAATGGCTTGATTTGCAGACGGCATCACTTTCCTATGCTTTTTGTTCTAAATTGCCTGTAGTATTAGCATTTGTTTCATTTTCTGTTGTTGTTTGACAGTACACCGTGTATTATCTGATTTAGCTCTCCCTGCCCGTCTTTGCCATCACATTCCAATCTGTTGTTGCTCAGATTCCAAGTGAATTGCTTTCCGCTGATGAGCATTATTTAATCTTTGACATATACCTTCGTATTCGGGTGTTGAATAATAAACTTGTTTTTAATTTGCAACAGGCAGTTTCGTTGTTTTCGCAATTCGAAAGGTAAATCTTTCTGAATTATAATGTTTGTGTTCTTCAACTTATTTGCATTTTGTAGTGCCCGTATTACTTGTTGACGGTTGTGCAATGTTACACGGAAATTTGCTCTTCGTCCCCCCGCACCATGCAATTGTTGTACTTGTTCAGGAGATAAGGTTTCGCAGCAATGGAGTGTTTTCGCGCATATTTCCTGGATCGTGGCAATGGGGTTTTCAAATGAATCCGCAGTAAGTTTAACGATCAAATTATGTCCCGTGGCATTCTTCTGCAGTCTGGCTATTTCAAAGGCCTGCTTGTTTTGCGTGCGTTGCATGTCCTTTATCTGGGTGGCAAGCTCCTTGTTATTCTTCTCGAGATGGGTAATTTTTGATAATAACTCCTGCATATCAGATGTTCGAGCGACATTCTTCAGTCTATCGCACTAGTTCTTGCATATCTTCCGGTGCCATTCTATTATTGTTTTTCTTGCACTCGGAGAAAGTGTCGGGTGAAGTAGCTGATAAATTGCGTTTTGACAATTACCTAGGTAAATGATGTGGTGTGAAATTTTCGAGCGCAGTAGTTTCGCAGTTTTATCTGGATTAATTTGGTGGTTTTATGCACTATCGGTAGCCGGTCCCACACGCAAGAATAGTTATCACCAAAATTAAGAATTAATTACTCGGTTTATTTAATTAAAAAGTCGTTTGAAAAACGGTCGTTGTGTAAACGTTAGTGACACTTTTGACAGCTATCAATCAATGCCCACATAGGAATTGGCCGGAGCCGTTCACCCTATGAAACTTCTCCTGCATACCTAAGGGTCCGCAGTTATACCACAACTGAAGAGGATATAGGAATCGGCCGGAGCCTTTCAATCTTTATCCTCCCCCTAACGGCATTTAGACAATGGAAAATATTTAATTTTCAGGTGTCTTTAGAGAAATTGTTACGGATGTCTTAACGCAGATAGATATACAAGCCAGATTATCAGCTGATTAAAATGAATCCGTCAGTGGCGATGAACTCAAGTAACACGTATTACAAGTACAACAATAGCAATAGCAACAACAACAGGGAAACTGTCAGTGGCTACGAACGAAATTGTGGACTCGGGTGGTTAGGTTGGGTTTCTGCAGTTCGGCCTGTCTATCAAGATGGCAGTGCCTTGGGTCAACGCTCTTACTGGCTAATCTTTGGTTTATTTACTGTTACTGCTCGTCAAAATGTTTGCGTTTTTAGCGTCTAATTAGATTATTAGATACTGGCCGAAGTTCATTGTATCTTTCTTTCTTGTTGTGTGTATTGGCGAGAGGCTTCATTTTTCACCTCAATCGAAGTCCTGCAATCGTCGACGAACTAGTCTGGCTTTATACCCTACAACGTCCTCTGCAACTCCTTTGATGCTGTCTTTGAGCTCCTTCCAGAACTCATGAACGCCTAAATTGCTGATATTATTGAGCATGGGCGACAGTTTTTCCTCAAGGGCGGTTATTTGTGGCCTTCTGGAGTAATACCACCGAAACTTTTGTGGTTTAAGGACGAAGCTTCACTTTCTAAATATTTCCCGGTTATACTTATTGTAATGATATAAGTTCTCTTTCTAAAACTCGGTTGTGTTTCTTCCATTAATAGCGGTAATCCTTGGAGGCTATACTGCCTTTATATGTGTCTGCAGCTTAAATGTAATTTAGATTGCATTGCAAAAAAAAAACAATATTTTAGACAACGAACACATTCAGATGCTGGCCCTAATGTTATTCGTCTACCTTTGCTGATACAATATCCATCAATTCGAGAGTAGAAGTTTTGAATAAAATATGTTATGGATTACAGCTTGAACATTGATTGACAAGTCACTGGGGAAATGTTTGAAGTACATATGCTTGAACTATCTTCTGAAATGTGTTGTCCGAAAGCGTAAACAATAAAATAATGGTTATCTCATAAGGATTTCAATCTATTAAAAAACAAAATGAAGGCAAGTCAAGTGCCAACTTTTTTTTTTAAATTACCTTTTTACAAATAAAACCAAATTTCACTTTAATATTTGTCCATTTATTATTTAATGTATAAATAGCGAAATAATAAAGATGTTTACTATTATCCATGATCATGCAACGGATAATTTAAACCATTCGGCATATATGTAGGTGACACTGTGAATGAAACAAAATATTTCATAAGTCATAACATAACTTATCAATGCTGATCTGTAACAAAAAGAAATATTACCTTGTACACTTTAAGATTTCCTTATAATGTTTTTGTTTGTCTTATAAACACCATGGCATCGTAAATAAGTCTAACGGTAAGGGCGTGCAATGAGATGATTTGAAATCGCGCATATGAACTCGAACCTAAAAACATATTTTAATAGACGATAAGATAAAGAAATATAGCAAATAAAAGGAGACAATTTATTGTAATATCCTTGAATGTTTTATAAATGTAAAAAAAAATGGCTCGTCAATACCGCGCTTCAACCAGCTTGCTATTTAAATAAGGGAAATCACAAACAAAGATTGCAATGAGATTAAAATAACTGATTCAGTTTTTACTACTACGAAATATAAAGGCTTTTTTTTACAGAAATGACTGTTTACATTTATCTTACGATTAACATATTAATTACTTATCTTATAGCGGAAAAAATTAGCATAATCAAATTTTGAGTATAAGTGCGAAAAATTATAGAAGTGGGCTTTTCGACCCTAAGAAAACTTTCGATCGATTACCACCTATGCTTAGATTTTATGAGAGGATAGGTAAAAGACTGCAATGTGATCTTGGGTGAATCTTTAGTTAGCCAACATCGATTGCTCTTGTCAGAATTTATGTTGAAAGTAGGAGGAGCAAGAAACAGAAGAACTCCCTAGCCAAAGTACGTGGAGGACTCCCAAGGAATGCTGCTGGTTGACGATAGGCAATCTATAGCAGGATGCGATAGTATTTTAACGAACTTCTAAATGAAGAATTTCCTCGAGCAGATTTCAAGATGTTGAGCCGAATACCACAAATATCGGAGATATCTCAGAGGAAGATGTGATGGAGGCAATGCATCAGATGAAACGCGGATGGGCGGTCGGGCCGGATAAAATACCCGCGGAATTTTGTTTGAAAATGGAAAAGGTCGGACTTTGTTGGCTCACAGTTCTCTTCAACAAAATCAAAGGTGGGCAACCGATGCCCGACGTTTTCGGGGAAACTTTTCTTCTTCCTTTCTATAAGAACAGGGAGGACTTCCGCGAACTCAACAACTACAGGGCAATAACGTTAACATCTCATACACTGAAGATCTACGAGCGAGTTGTCTGCAACCGATTGAGAAAGATTGAATGACAATCAATGCGGCGAAGGTCGATCTATAGTCGATGAGTCAGTGCATTAAAATTGCGATGGGAAAATATAGAGCAACACGAAAGGACTTGCACTTTGTATTCATCGATTTGGAAAACGCATTCGATAGAGTACCTAGTGATCTGATATGGTTGGCCTTCAGAACACTTAATGTCCCTTAGGCCTATGTCATGAATACGAAGCATGTATGCTGGAGCTACAACTAAAGTTAGATGCACAGTCGGTGAATCAGAAGAATTTCCGGTAAATGGCGGAGTATTGGGTCCGTTGCTCTTCAACGTCATCATGGGCTACTTATTAACACGTATCTCTGACGGCCTCGAAATATATCTTCTTTTTGCCGATATTGATATAGTCCTCAGTAGTCCTAAAATCGTTGCCTTGCAAGCTGCACTTACCAAATGGTGCGGCATTTTGGAGGAGGAAACACTGAATTCTTATGCTGCCCGTTCTCTCAGAGCATGATGCACCGATACCAGATACATACACATATGGCCAAAGAAATAAGTACACCCATACTAATTTTTCTTATCACCCTGTAGCCAAGTAGTTATTTGAGGAAATAAACTCATATGGAAATATTTAAATACTTAATTGGTAAGGAATGAAATAATATGTAAATTAGCATATTATAATAAATAACAGCTTTCATTTACCTTGAAAAAGTACGAACTGACTAAAATAGGCTGGACAAAATAATAAGTACATGTCAGTTAATTTGATTAAAACTTGTTTTAATTAAAATATTAAGTTCTGATTCGACCAAAATTTAATTTATTTTATTATTTAAAAGTAAATAATTCATTATTTTGAATGAAAAAAAGGTTTTTGTTGGCCTTTTGGAGATAATTCTTATGGTATGTTCCCATACATCCATATATCCAGTTACTTCCAGGAAATTCCGTAATTGGTCCGTTTTATGAAAACTGTGTTTCTGTTTCATTGATTCAACTCCCCCTAAACATTCCAGATTCAATTTAACTCTAGTAACAACGTGAAAAGCCACCCGACTTGGTTGAAGCGGATCCTTGACCAGTTTCTGAGGTACGGTTAGGGTTAATATGCTGCTGAAATCCCCATTTAAAGTGTGTGTCTTCATCAGTGAAATATTCTAGGACTCTCAACTAACATTTCTTATATGGAAATTGCCGCATTGTAACGGTTATTAGGTATATTTGTACTAAACCAAACTATGAAAATTAAACCATAGACCACGTTGTTTCGCCTCCATGGGAAATAGTCAGTAGATGTAGCATATATTATATTATTTTTTTTCCTGAATGAAGAATATTACGGCAAGAGTAGTATCCAATCAAATTTATTACGATCTCATAAATAAAACAGACTATTCTGTGAGTTTTCATTGTTCGGTCTGGAACGAGAAAAATTATCCCTCCCAAATTTTCTTGAACCGTCAACACTTTTTGAAGTCGCCATGGAAACTTCCAAACTTTTTGTCAAAACTGCTTTACTTCTTGTATTCTTCGATTAACTTTTCAAAGGGATTCTATATTTTAAATAGTTGCCGCGAAAATCACCAAGAGAACTTTTCTCGCCATAGTGATAATGAGACCGACAGTTTTCCTTAAGGCACTTACATGGAGTTAACTGTATTTGAGACTGCTTATATTTACTTTTTAATGAATTACACAGTAAATACAATGTTTAGCTGGTTTATTTCGTTATTGAGAGAATAATTTTTCCGCTATTTCAAAGTTTCGAACTTAAACTTCTTTTTTCGTACCTACCATGCGTTTTTCGCCCCTTAAGTATTTTTGTTTGTTTTTAATTTAACGCTTCTGGCATACACCAATTAATAAAAAAACAAATACTTACAGAAAATAGCAACTTGTTGTCAAAAGATTAAAAAAACCGATGGTGTACTTATTATTTTGACCAAGCTGAAAACCCACTTCAAAGTTAATATCGGGAGGGACTAAGAAAATAGGGGGATGCCATTTAGTTTTTCGATTCCGTTGGCATTGTTGTATCCTAATTGTTGAAATGACTATCTATTTCGAGTAATTCAATTTTAAAAAGGGTATGAAAATTTGGCATAAAAAGGTACATGAGGGGTGTACTTATTTTTTTGTCCATATGTGTATGTACATCAAAGGAGGGCAGCTTATGTCTTATCCCAAGTTTAAGTATCTTGGCTCGATGGTAAACAAAGGAGCTACTTGCGATGATGATATCAAAAATCGCACAAAGGTTGGGTGGATGAAGTGGCGAGAAAACTCTGGGAGTTTTCTGCGATAAGAAAATGCCACTGAAGCTAAAGGGCAAGTTGTATAAAATGGTTGTACGTCCCGCGCACTTATGTATGGTTCTGAATGCTGGACCATGTATAAAGCTTATGCGAAAGAAATGACGGCGACCGAAATGAAAATATTACGCATGTCAGTTGGTGTAACCAAAAGGGATCACATCAAAAGTAGCTACATCCGATGGAGCTTGTCCATAGACCAACCAATCACCGAAAAGCTCGAAGATCGACAGATGGATTGGTATTGTCATGTTCAAAGGCGTCCGCCTGAGAACCACGTAAAGAGGGCGATATCAATGGAAGTTCCCCTTAATGGTCCCAAGGCCAGAGGCAGACCGAAGAACACCTGGATGTGCCAAATGAAAAACCAGCAACAATGCATTGGTCTCGGCGATGACACGATCCAGGATAGAGCTGCCTCTAGAAATAGGCTGAGACACTCCCGCCAGAACGGGCGATGTGCTTACACCGCAGGTCGAGCGACGCGACACCATGGAGTGGTATAAAGAACGAGACAAGGAAGAAGAAAAAAACGCTATTCGATTAAAGTCTAGTAAATGGGCTGTAGGGTTTTATATTGATTTTATTATTGCTACAGACTTGCTATAAAATAAAAGCATTTTGAGGCACATCTAGTACCAGCTCGTGACCTCATAGCCTAAATTCACTGACCTCGAAAAAAAAATCCAGTCTAATCTAGTTTCAACAATTACTAATTTTAAAAGTTAAGGTTTGTGAAACGTGTTACTTATCAGCCTAGCGTTTACGGAAAAGTTAATATTTTAGCTGAAATTAGTATATCTTCCTCGAGTACAAATTTGTATTCGCTGAGGCTTGCACTCGCACATTGCTATATCGGGTATTAGAGTGTTCGTTCATTAACCAGTCGAAGCGTCACCTCATCTGAGATGCCACATTCTCAGGGACTCCGAATCTATCAAAACTTCTCCAATCTACCGAATTGTCAATAGTCCCGTCGTTGCAACCCTTCCATTGGCATGATTCCAGCTACAACATAAACAGCTTTATGCGAAGTAGTGCGATACGCACAGTATACTCTTCTTCTAGCCGAGTTAGTCGTTAATGGAGGGCACCGGCCCAAACTGGCGATGCATACGCTGTTGTGTCGGTGCCTACTCGCATACGTACATCAATAACCGAAACTTAGCCTGCAGTCAATCATAACTCCTAAGTACGTAACGGTTAGCGGTTTCACACCTTTCTGCACCGCTATAAGAAGAAGACGAAGTACCTAACGACAGACGTAGCTCTTAACTAGACGGCCCAGGTAACGAGGCGTTTCTCACATCTAACGTTACAATATCATAACATGTGCCTTTGTGGATAGAGTGGTATCAAGCAGACAAGACGATAAGAACTCGGCTCGACAGCTGATTTTATTAGGTTTTGGAATAAGCACCAGCTTTTGCTTTTTCCAACATTGTCATTATATAACAACTGTCACCGCGCTCGCGAACAAGTATTTACTTTTGCGAGGCGAGCTTGTACATTGGAAATCTTTATATATGTGTTACATTCTATGTATTTAAATTTAGCAGGGTCACCCTCCACCCAAAAACTTGAAACCGGGTCAAGACAAGCAACAAATCAGCTGCAAAACCTCCAGTCGTAACGGAGAGCTCAGCTACATAAAGTAGCCTATGGACTACTCCCAGTGAGCAGGAGATTGCTGCAGCACCAGCGGTTGACGAGCTGGGCTGCGTTGAGGACGACGACGTTCAATCCCCTCTTTCAGAAACTGTGATATATATAGAAACTGAGCACCAGAGGGTCTCGATCACGGATGACTCCGATGAACCCGACGACTAGCGTATCCCTGGGCGTGCTGCAGGCCAACCTGCATCACGCCATTACAGCCTCGGATACGGTAGTGGCCAGGTTCACCAGGGAGAGCCTGGGAATGGCGCTCATTCATAGACCCTGGCAATTACGCGGAGAAATTAAAGGACTCAAGATGAGCGGGTCCTCAGTCATATATGATACAAGCTCGAGCAGACCTCGAGCATCTTTACTAATCAGAAATAGCATAAAGTTTATTTATCTTACAGAATTCAGCGACGGAGATCTAACAGCTATCTGCGTAACTCTCAATGACGACACTAACACGAAGGTCGTGGTGGTATCAGCTTACTTCCCAGGCGACGACGAAGTTCCAGCAACACGACTTAAAATACACGCAATAGAAACCTGCGCTGATCTCTGCCTACGAGAGAACTACGTGAATAAACGTATAGCCATCTTCTCAGACAGCCAAGCGGCTATTAAATCCCTTACTAAGTACACCGTCACGTCAAGACTTGTTCAATGCTGCCTGAATGCGTTCAACAAACTAGGCGAAAACAACAGCCTAACACTTTTCTGGGTTCCAGGTCATATGGGCATCTCAGGGAACGAACAGGCTGATGAGCTAGCACGCACAGCTGCATCATCCCCTTTCTGCGGACCTGAACCCTTCTGCAACATCTCTTCATGTTTAGTAAAGAGATCATTCAGAGACCAGGAACGACTCAATGCAACTGAGCACTGGAATAAACTACCTGGGCTCAGACAATCGAAAATGTTTATAGCAGGGTATTCCCACAGAAGAACGGCTGAGCTGCTGCAGTTAAGCAGAGCTAAAGTACGCATCATCGGTGGCGTTCTCACAGGTCACTCCTGTCTGAGATCACATTTACGCACAATAAGGATTGTGCAAGATGCGAGCTGTCGATTCTGTGAAGAAGATGACGAAACCTCTTTCCACGTCTTATGCGAGTGCGATGCACTGGCCCAGCGTCGCTGGTCACACCTCGGAGTGGCCTTTCCAGATACGGACGACAAAGCTTCGACATCTATTAACGATCTCAACTCGTTTCTCAGCACGATCAACCTTGATCGTCAGGCATAGTCCTGCCCATCTACGACTAGGGCGATAGCACAATAGGCCCATTGACTTCAGTGCTGCGAAACCCTTCGGGTTCACACCCCTCTACAATCTACATTCTATGTAGGAAATTGAAATTTATAAGCTGCAATAAATAAATAAATGCCATTAACCCTGGTTGTTACAACTCCGCTTAGTTCTGCCGTCATTCTCTTTTGTAACGCATAGTATCAGCCGGTTAAAATTTCCTGTCCTTGTCCGCGACCCAAATCGTGTCGCGCAGGTTTTTGTATTGGTCGCAAAAAATTGCGACATTGATGCTTTCTTTTTTAGAGTTTAACATATCGAATCAGACTTGCTTAAATCTGTAGTGTGTCCATCCCATATTGAGCTTCCCGACTGCTAAGACTTTGTTGGCTACATCTGTCGAAAGGCTGGTGGTTGCAAATTGGGTGCCACCATACGAACGCGTATTGATGTATCATATATCATTGATCTTATAGCGCTGGGTTGTATTTAGACGCCCAATCGTTCCAAAAATGATGCGCAGATTTCCTCTTTCGTTTTAACCTCGAGATCGAGGCACTCAGTTTTGGCTTCTTGCCGTAGGCTCTTCCGATGCCTTCAGTCTGAGTACATTGGTAATAATACATAGATTCATTCCCTTCAATTGAATCCCTGGTCTCGTGTGCGCCGAATCCGAGAGACATTCTGGCCCATCTCCTCCTGCTTCTACTCAGATTTTATTCCTTTGGAATATCCGCATAGGTCTTTTTTATTCTCACTTTTACATGTGAATCCCTGCTCTCGTGTGCGCCGAATCCGAGAGACATTCTGGCCCATCTCCTTCTGCTTCTACTCAGATTTTATTCTTTTAGAATATCCGCATATTCTCACTTTTCTCTTTCGTTGCGCCCGTTTCTTAGGTACGACTATCGTCCAAACATCCAATTCCATCGGTGAAGGATTTGGTTTTGCAGCATTTTCTTCTTCGGGCATATGGACTTTCTTCCTTAGAGACTGCTCCTTTTTCTTTTTCGAAATTTGTGGGGAAGCATATCATATAAAATCAGCATATTTGCAGCTATCACCGTTGGTGCTTTGGGAGAGGTTTGAAGCTCCTTGACCGTCCGCTTCCCTTGGCCTTTTCTAAGACTTAGTTGCACTCTGACCCATTGACAACACACATTTCTTAACGAATGATAAAGAATAAGTAGTAGACAAGTCTACAGATGATATAAATATTTATACATAGTTTCAAATGTTTTCTGTCATTTCTTTTGACTTCAACGCTTTTTTTGTGCGTCTAGAAAATTAAACTAAATTTAAATACATAAAATAAATAAAAAAAACCTCACTTTTATTGACAATATTTAACCTTTCATTTATCCTCACTTGTACGGACAATATTTCATCTTTCACTTAACAAGGATTAAACAAATCTAAAATGTAGCTGTATCTTGTAGCGATTTGAGCAATAAGGGCAAATTCCGTTCAAGCTTAGGAGCTGGATGAGCTTTTACTAACAAGTGAGTCGATTTTGTAGTATACAGATACGTATATAAAGCAAATATCCTTTAAGAAAGCTATATTTATTCAATACCAAGGATTCATTAATTAATGTAAATTGCTGGTTTCATTTGTGTCTATGATAAATATTTATAATCGTATTAATTTGTAAGAAAATTCAAGTTTTGGGGTCGAAAATTAGCAAACTCTTCCAATTTTAGAGTTAGTAACGA
The DNA here is from genome assembly GCA_949715475.1 of Microchrysa polita. Lineage (NCBI taxonomy): Eukaryota > Metazoa > Arthropoda > Insecta > Diptera > Stratiomyidae > Microchrysa > Microchrysa polita. The sequence continues at coordinate 90,638,101 of OX454416.1, forward strand.
AGAAATTCAGCTGTTCACGCTATTGAATAGGTATCTGAAGTTATGTAAAAAATGTATGTTGTTGTTATATTGGAAATAGATGCAATGTCAGTTTTACGTGACCCTGGATTTTCGATATATATGGACTGCCTACCCTATATGAAAAGGCTTTGCACGATACGATATAGGTACGAATTGAGGCGTGAGCAGGAAGCCTGACCGGATTTGGGCTAAAGTCACTCTGGTGGCTCTCGGGAGCCTTATCTCCTCAGGCGAAATAAGGGGTGGAAGCGCTGAGAGAACTCTGTTCGTACCTAAACTCACAATAGACCGACTTACTTCATCAGTGTGAATCATCGCCCTTTTCGAGAACAAGGAACCGTTAATAGCCCTCGACGAGCCCGGAGACGAAGTGTGAGGACGGACGAAATCATTGAGCGGGTGGAAGCCAGCGTCGAATCAGATGCAACAACTTCAACCCGAAGGTTTTTTCAATTGGCGATATCACGAACAACATTACAGCGTATTTTACATGGATGCAACATTTTTCCTTACAAGACACAATTGGAGTTCCTTGCCATATCGCTGTAGCCACAATGGAGATTTTAACAGACGTTTTCGGCGAAAGATTCATTTCCAGAGGATCTGCAATTAACTGGTCGGCTAGATTTCCAGACTTAACTACACTCGATTTTTTTCTGTGGGGATACCTTAAGGAGAGAGTCTACAATAATAAACCAAGGACAATTCAGGAATTGAAGCAAAATATTGTAGCGGAGATTCGAGGTTTGCAGCCAGAAATATTGCGAAAGGTAATGGAACATACCGTAGAACGATCCCGTCTTTGCAAAATCGCCTGGGGCGGTCATCTAAAGGATATAATTTTTCGAACATAGTGTAAACATATCTCCAAAGTGTCTATTTTTTATGTGAAAATTTGAAAAAAATCAGTTCAGAAATAAAAAAGTTATTTCTGGTTTACACTAGTTCATTTTAAATGGGCCACCCTGTAGATATTGAACAGAGTGGGAGAGAGAACCCCACCCTGTGGAACACCAAATTTGATTTTTCTAAGCTTGGAACGACTGCCCCGGAGCTCGGCGAAGGATTGCCTACCAGCTAGATAGTTGGCAATCCATCTCTCCAATCTCTTGTGTGGGAATGTGCATGTTAAGGTTTGCCAGAAGCATTGAGTGATTGACCGTATCAACCGCGTTTGATAGTACAATTGCCACCAAGATGGTTCTATGACATGGAGTACGTTGGTTTAAACCGTCTCTTACGCGTGTAGTGATCAGATCAAGAGCGATAGTCGTACTGTGCATTCGTCTAAATCCATGCTAATGGGGTTCTAGCTTCGCATGGGATACAGGTGTGGGGTGGATAAGTGCCTCCAGCGTCTTTGCTTCTTCTTCCTGGCCTCGTTCTTTATACCGCTCCATTGTTTTGCGTTGCTCGACCTGCGGTGTAGGTGTGGGGTGGATAAGTGCCTCCAGCGTCTTTGCTTCTTCTTCCTGGCCTCGTTCTTTATACTGCTCCATTGTTTCGCGTTGCTCGACCTGCGGTGTAGGCACATCGCCCGTTTTGGCGGTAATATCTCAGCATATTTCTACAGGCAGCTCTATCTTGGATCGTGTCATCGCCGAGACCAATGCGTTGTTGTTGCTTTTTCATTTAATGCATGCAGGTGTTCTTCGGTCTGCCTCTGGCCTTGGGTCCATCAAGTGGAACTTCCATTGATATCGCTCTCTTTGCGGGGTTCTCAGGCGGACGCCTTTGAACATGGCAATACCAATCCATTCGTCGATCTTCGAGCTTTTCGGTGATTGGTTGGTCTATGGACAAGCTGCCTCGGATGTAGCTACTCTTGATGTGGTCCCTTTTGGTTACACCAACTGACATGCGTAACATTTTCATTTCAGTCGCTGTCATTTCTTTCGCGTAACCTTCATACATGGTCCAGCATTCTGATCCATACATGAGTGCGGGACGTAGAACCGTTTTGTACAACTTGCCCTTTAGCTTCACTGGCATTTTCTTATCGCAGAAAACTCCAGAGTTTTCTCGCCACGTCATCCACCCAACCTTTGTGCGATGTTTGATGTCATCATCGCATGTTGCTCCGTTGTTCACCATCGCACCAAGGTACTTGAACTTGGTACAAGACTTAAGCGGCTCTCCTTTGACGTACATTTCTGGTATCGGTGCATTTGGGTCTGAGAATTGGCAGCATAAGAACTCAGTCTTTGTTATACTTACCCTCAGTCCATGCTCCTCCAGAATGTCACACCATTTTGTAAGTGCAGCTTGCAAGGCAAAGATGTTTGGGCTACTGAGGAGTATATCATCGGCAAAAAGAAGAGATATTTCTAGGCCGTCGGAGATACGTGTTAATAAGTAGCACATGATGATGTTGAAGAGCAACGGACTCAATACACTGCCCTGGTGTAGTCCGACATTCACCGGAAATTCTTCTGATTCACCGGCTGTGTATCTAACCTTAGTCGTAGCTCCATCATACATGTCTCCTATCATCCTGACGTATGCCTCAGGGACATTAAGTGCTCTCAAGGCCAACCATATCACATCACGAGGTACTCTATCGAATGCCTTTTCCAAATCGGTGAACACAAAGTGCAAGTCCTTTCGTGCTGCTCTATACTTTTCCATCGCAATACGTATAGTTGTTGAGTTTGCGTGAGTCTCCCTTGTTCTTATAGAAAACTTTCCCTGAAAGCATCAGGCATCGCTTGCCCACCTTTGATTTTGTTGAAGAGTTGAGCTAACTAAAGGTACGTTTTCCTCGACACGGCCCCAGCGGCTCTAGCGACTGCGGCTCGCCCATTGGCCATTGCATACAAAAACTAGTTTTTAGTTGATTATCGGTTGGTGTAGCTCCACAATGAATGAACCGCGCGGCTGTTGTTGTATATAATGCCCGCATGAGTGGTGAACGTGGTGCACTCGCTTGTTTGTAGGCTTCGGGCGACGGCTGCTTGGGGTAGGGTAGTTGTTTCGCACAACGGTCGTATTCGTTCGGTCGATATACGAGTAGCATGTATATAGAAAGCAGTCGTGCGGCTCTTGTTGTACATAATGCATGCACGAATGGTGAACGTGGTGCACTTGCTTCTTTGTAGGCTTCGGGCGACGGCTGCTTGGGGTAGGGTAGTTGTTTCCACACTAGTCGTACTGATTCGGCTGATACACGAATCTGTTTGTATATAGAAAGCAGTCGCGGGACTCTTGTTGTACATAATGCATGCACGAATGGTGAACGGTATGCACTTACTTGTTTGTGGAGCTTCGGGCGACGGCTGCTTGGGGTAGGAACTTGCTCTAGAGCCGCTGGAGTCGCTGAAGCCGTGTCGAGGACAACGTACCTTAAGGCCGACATTTTCCATTTTCAACTAAAATTCCGCGGGGATTTTGTCCGGTCCGACTGCCTTTCCGCGTTTCATCTGATGCATTGCCTCCATCACCTCTTCCTCTGAGATATCTTCAATATTTGTGGTATTCGGCACAACATCTTGAAAAGCTGCTCGAGGAAATTCTCCAGCGTCTTTGCTACAGGTGATAAACTCGTTATCGGTGTATAGGATGTTCCTAGCTTTGCACTTTTCCCTGGTTTGAGACACGGGACTATGCGTTCAATTTTCCAGATTTGGGGGATGGCAAGCGTGGACATTGACAAGTTAAAGACCGCTGTGAGGTACTTAATACATGGAAAGTCGGCATGGCCATCGAAAGGCCGAAGGTTAGGGCTATATTGCTCTTATCTTTTGTGGGGTCGAAAGGGCACGGACGGCACACCATAACTTACTAGCACCTTCATTAAGGTTATAGTCGTATAAGTGCTCGTTTCAAATCGCCTTCCTGTGGTCTTTAACTTGTCGTCGTATTTCGATGTTATGCTCCCGAATTATGGTTTTGGCGCGCCTAATATTATCACGTTCGTCGGCTAACCTTGCGGCACTTGTTGGGAAGTTTGGTCGAACCTTTGGAATGCGCCCTGCAGGGATGAAACGTGCCGCAGCTTTGGTGATGATGTTCCTAATATTCTGTTCGGCCTTATGAATATTGGTGGGAGGGAGTAGCTCGATGAACTTCGCCGATGTAAAAGTTTTGAAACCTTCCCAATCGACTTTTTTGTGGTTAACAAACGTTTGATTGTCAATTCTGACAATGAGTGCGAGGTGAGACCAATACGTGTTTCCCAGGAAGTCTCACTTATAAGGCTGGCGCTGACAATTGTAATATCTGGGGAGCTAATACAATTCTTGGCATCACTTGTTGTCAAGAGATTCGGCGATAGCTTGACCCCTGGCATCGTTGTGAAGCGCGGAGTGCCAGAGTTCATGATGGGCATTGAAGTCGCCAAGAATGATCCAGTGCTCTCCACTCATAAGAGGACCAATAATGAAATGATAGTCTGATGAACAACTAGAATGATGTGGTATATAGATAGTAAAAATTTCAATATTGGTGCTCCCTGACGAAACTGAGATGGCTTGCGACTCCGCCGTACCGTCTGAAACTACATCTAATACACTGTAATGTACGGACTTGTGTAAGATGCCATTGCAGTTGAACTGCGGTTAAGAAACGGGTGTAAAAATTGCTGGCGGAGGGGCAGGAGTTAAACTGTGTTTAACATTTAAGGCAACATTATTGGGAGGAGTAGAGGGCATTGGTGGTGGGGAGGGGCCTGGTATTACCCGAGACTGCCCAGTAAATCTACAGCCTGGTGCAACAAATGTAATGACCCATCCCTCGCAAACCAAAGCTTCTGAAATGCATCCATTCCGAACAGTAACTACACTGAAGGACCCTGGCATTCGAACCCATATATATTTATTTATTTATTATTATAGGCAAGCTGAACCGAACAACAATAAAAAAGCAAATATGAAAAATATTATTAAACTAATTGTAGGAGTAAGAAAGCAAAAACGTAAAATTCAAGAATTTAAATAGGTAGGCTACAAAATGCAAGAAATTAATTGTTCATGCAAAATCGAGTATGGAAAATAGAATATATTTATAATCACTGATAAAAACATTAATTGAATTTAGACAACAGAGCGCGCCTGAATGCATAAATGGAAGAAGGCAGCGGACCAAGCTCCAAATCGTCGTAACTGCGCATCATTCTGATAATAGATAATAGTTCATGTAAGTGGAAAGGCAACCAGTTGGGGGGGGGGGGGGGGGGGGGGGGGTTAAAATGGCTACACTACGAGTCCTATAACTGGGTCTATACACAATATCCTCTACTGTAGAAGTAATTATAAGCCCTTTGCCGATTTTGTAAAGAAAACAAAGGTCAAGAAGACACCTTCTTTTCTCCAAGGACATAATGTTTAAAAAGATAAGACGTCGAGGATACTGTAGGTAAGGTATTCCATATTTAAAAAATAAAGATTTAGTGAATCTACGTTGAACTGGTTCTAAGTCTGTTCTTTTTTGTTCTGCAGATGGTGACCAAATAACAGACGCATATTCCAGTAAAATGCGTACAAGCGAAAGGAATAGTTTTACAGCAGTTCCAATGTTACGAAAATCACTGGAACATCTTAATACGAAACCAGAAAGTTTAGATGTTTTAAGAACCAAATTTTCAATATGGACGTTGAACTTCAGCTTAGTTTCAAAGGTTACGCCTAGGTCGTCAACTGTTGAAACACATTCAAGAGGAAGGGAGTTAATTTGATAACGATAGGAAAATGGAAAAGGTTTATCATCTGAGCACATTTAGAAACATTTAGGTGCAGACCGTTCCTAAGGCACCATTCAGATAAGGTATCCAGGTCGGCTTGCAACGAGATAGCGTCATCCAGCCTTGAAACCGACGTGAATAGCTTGCAATCATCAGGAATATATCATCTGAGCACATTTAGAAACATTTAGGTGCAGACCGTTCCTAAGGCACCATTAAGATAAGGTATCCAGGTCGGCTTGCAACGAGATAGCGTCATCCAGCCTTGAAACCGACGTGAATAGCTTGCAATCATCAGCATATAATAAAGAATGGTTTTTCAGAAGTGGAGGCAGGTAATTAATAAAGAACAAAAAAGTAATGGGCCTAATATTGACCCTTGAGGTACCCCAGAGCACGGGTAAAACGGCAAAGAAACCAAATCTTTAAAAGCGACTGGTGAGCTTCTATCCATAAGGTACGAAGCTAACCAACCTAAAAGAATGGGAGGGAAACCAGAAATGCCAAGTTTTTGAAGAAGGATACCATGATCCACTGCGTCAAACGCTTTAGAAAAGTCGGTGTAAATCACATGTACATCAATGTTTATTGAAGGACTTTTCTACATACTCGACAAACTCAACTAAATTTGTGACCGTTGATTTGCCTGCACAGAAACCATGTTGGTTCGAGACAATAAGATGGCTAAAACAATCCCAAATGAGGTTGAATATGATACGCTCAAGAATTTTGGAGCAGGAAGACAGCAATGAAATGGGGCGATAATTTGAAGCAATGCTTGAATCACCTTTTTTCGGAATGGGAACGGTATAGGATAGCTTCCAAAGGGAAGGGAAAAACCCTTGTCTAATACTCTTGTTGAAAATTATCGCAAGAGGTAAGCATAAAGACAGGCTGCACTTCTTTAGGAAGTAATTGGAGATTCTATCGGGACCAGAAGAAGAATTGTTTTTAAATGATGCAATAATTATGCCCACATAAGCTTCTTGAATATTTGGGAAAAAAGGAAGGTGATTATGTGATTCATGAAAAGTAGTATAAGCAGAATAGTTAGAGGTTTGACTAAAATGGCTAGCAAAGTACCGGGCAAACAATTCACATATGACTTTTGGATTGCTTGCAGTTAACTGGTCGAATGAAAGGTTAGAAGGATGTGAAGATGACGAGCGCATATTTCGAACATATGACCAGAACAGTTTACCTTCGCCTTTGTTGACGCTGTTATCTATGCTAATAATGTAAGCATTACGTGCTGCCATTACCATTTTTTTCGTTTTGGCTCTAATTCGACGAAATGCAATTAGGTCACAGTTTCTGTTGTAACGTCTATAACGCAAACGAATTTTGTTCTTTTTCCTTATAAGCCTGTGCAAATAAGGCGTGAACCATATAGGACCAATGCGAGGTTTAGTGGAGTAAAGCGGAACGTTTTCCTGTATGACTTCGTTTAAAATATTATAGAATGCATCCACGGCAGAGTCGCAGTTAAGATCAGCAAGTACGCTCGACCAATTAATCCGACTCAATTTAGCATTAATTACTTCATAATTGGCCTTGAAATAATTAAACCGTGGAAGTTTATTTTTGTGCCGAAAAGGAGAAATGTTGAGGAGAAGTTCGTGAGAAATGGCAGGATGGTAAGAGTCACAGGGAACATAGGATATTGTATGGTTTGAGGGCGATAAACACGACAAAGGTAAATTGCTGAGTACAAGGTCCAGTTACGAACAACATTGAACTGCAATAAGTTACACAATTCCATAAATGACGACAGATACAAGACTTGCGAGTTAGAAGAGGCCAAAGGCAGGCTAGGCAAATCTGGTCAGAAAGCGTTGGGTTTATTAAAGTCACCGCAGATAATGATGTTCGAATCAGGATAGCTAATGTTAATAAGATTAGAATAGTATGCAAAAAGATCAGAGAATACAGAATTTGGAGAGGCACACGGAACGTATACGCAAGAAAGTATGAGCGCCGACGAACCTGAAATTTGAACTTTAATGGTAACACAGTCAAAGGGCTTGTTCATGACTCTGTTGATGAGATAAAAGAACATACTATGTGGTCTTTGACGGCAATGAGTACACCACCTCCATTTGATTTACCAAAAAGGTTAGTATTTCTGTCGCAACGAAAGACAGTGAAGCCTTCCAATAGCTCCCCATTATTGATATTAGAGTTAAGCCAAGTTTGCGTAATGGAAATGAAGTCGTGGGAACAAAGTATAGCAGATGCGTTAAAGATTTGGAGCTTAGTCCTTAAGCCGCGTAAATTCTGATAGTACATAGAAAATTCCTTTATTTTGAAAATTTTGTTAAACGACGCCTGGAAAAATATGTTTTATTCTCAAATTTCTTAACTAAGATACCATGCGGCCAGAAGTTGGGTTCGCAGACCGATGAATCGTCATGAATAGTTACTTTGAAGGAGGCAACAATGCGATTAGGTATATTGTCCTTCGTGAGTTTTCTGACGTTCAAGATGGCAGGCTCATATCCGATCTTCTTGATGATGTAATCCTTAACCTCAGCCTCAGTGGTGTCGTACGAAAGTCTAGTAATGAAGACTTGAGTGGGCGGAAGACACACTCTCAAACTACATTGAGATGATGAAGCGGTTGGCGAACGACCCTTATGCTGCTGTGAAGTAAGCGAAATTTGTGACGTACCATTTGTTGAAGCACTCTGAGAACCCTTTGTGGGAACAATTGTTGGCGTCGTCTGTATGTTCAAATTAACAGACAACGGATGCTGGTAGGAAGAAACGGTAGGTTGTCGAGGCGAGATGATTCGAATGAAGAACAGATGGCGACAACGAGGCAGAAGATATCGACGCAGTTGGAAGTGGAAGTATAGGAGACGCTGACGGATGAAATAGATGCTGCTGATCCAAGTGAATGTTCGGCGAAACAAAAGGCGAAGTTGTTAATGCAGAATGCGCCGAAGGCAGCACAAAAGATGATGGCTCTTGTTGAGATAGTGATGCCGGGGATTGCAGAACTCGAGCATCGTTAGGCAAATGTTCCGACGAAGCAAGTTGAGGCTGGTGAAAAGTTGAGTCGTTTGACGGAGTTAGCAGTTGAAGTTGCGGTTGGGATTTCGAGAGGCCCTTGGAACTGAGCTCAAGTAGCTGAGGCTTGTTAACGTGTTGAGATACCTCATTCCTCTTCTGAGCCTTCTGCTGACGGAGACGTGTGGTGACACCAATATGCTCAGAGGATATGGAATCAGCTCCCGTCTTAGTAGGAATTTTGTTGGGGCCAGTATCGTCGGTGGCGTCAGAAGTAATAAAGGCCGCAACGTTATCGAAAGAATTTTGAAGACGAGTCAAAACGGCCTGGAAGTCGGTGGTTATACCCCCAAGCACTTTTTTAGTTCCAATCATTTTGGCGACGAATGTTGACATCGATTTGGCTCTACACGTTTTGCAAAACCAATTAACACCTGAGTCAGCCTTACGTATATAGTCACCGACTGGAGGAGGAAGGTCAACACACTTGCTGTGATACGGTTTCTCACAGAAGCCCACGCACACAATTATTGGTGAAAAATTGTCTCTGTCGAGACAAGTTTTTAGCGAACATAAACCCATAGTTAAGGCAAAGAAAGCACGGAGTGAAAATTAGATACGGGTTGGAAATAATAAATGTTTGAAATTATATACGTGGAACACAACCCTACAAGTGTATTAAAGTCAAGGCGCAAAGATTGATATATACACAGACATACACAATCTTCCTGCATCGAGACCTTCCAGGCTCTTGCCGTTAGCCGTTTACGTTTACTGTAGCAAACGGGTGTGGTCCGCCCCGGAGAGGCTTGAAATTGCAATGAAGCAATGGTTGCCAGTAGGACCACATGTCGCGTCAACGACGAAACCAATGCGTTGTTGTTGCTTTTTCATTTGGCACATCCAGGTGTTCTTCGGTCTAACCTTGGGTCCATGAAGTGGAACTTCCATTGACATCGCCTTCTTTGCGGGGTTCTCGGGCGAACGCCTTTGAACATGGCAATACCAATCCATTTGTCGAGCTTTTCGGTGATTGGTTGGTCATGAACAAGCTGCCTCGGATATTGCTACTTTTTATGTGGTCTCTTTTGGTTACACCAACTAACATTCGTAACCATTTTTATTTCGGTCGCCGTCATTTCTTTCGCGTAACCTTCATACACTCCCAAAACTTGTTCTTATTCCTATGAAATAAAAAAATGTAACTTACCAAAAAGTCCGCGAGCTTACAGCGCTCATTTTCCGACAAAGTTTCGCCAAGCAGGAAGGGGTAGGAATTTCCATAAGTAGAAGCATAAGAGTTGAAAAGTGCCATGCATTCATTCTTTTCAAATATTTCTATGAAAAAAATAATGGAGTAAAATATAACTTGCATAGTAAAGAAAGAGATTGCATTACCTTTTGATTCGTCCAGAGGCTTCGAAAGAAGTTTATTAACAAATTCAATTTGCGCTAATTTAAATATATTCGGATATCTGTTTTTAAGCATGCTCAATAATAGGTGATTTCCCCGATTGGTTTCAATTATATTTTCTCTACAATAAAACAACTATAATCTGGTATGCTAAATTAATAATATAAAGAATTACTCTGTAGCTATTATTTCATCTTCTGTGCGTCGAATCATTAAGATTGGGCCATTGTAATAACTCACAAGCTCAGAATGATTTAAGTTCACATAGTTACGGATCGCCAGCTTAACAATATTTGATAACAAATCAGGCATCCGTTGTATTGCTAACTGTAGCAAATCATCAAATGTTGCATCTAAAATCTACATTAACATACATAAACCATGATATATTTTTTATGTTTTGGATAAGTACAAATCACATACTATTCCTTTAACGTTAGGATAATTAGCTGCCGCCCAGAGAGTACTGTAAGCACCTATGCTCCAACCAAATAAAATTATATTCTCGACAGAAAACCCAAGGTGGTGAATGGCGAATTGCATTACAGCATCAATCGAATTTTCATCTTGTTTTGGAAATGGTAATCCCTGGAATTAATCAAAAATACAATATAATACAGTCGTCAACATATACACTGCGACAAATGCTTAGGTTTCCTTGCAGGAAACAATGAAATTTTTTTGGAAAAGTACCTCGAAAAGTAAAGTAAGTAAGAAATACTAAAGAATAACAGCAAACATTTTTAATTGTTCAATATTATTTAGTAGCGTTTTGTTCCGTTTTTATCCATAATTATTGAAATTCCACACTATGCAAGGAGGAGGAGTACATAATAATAAAACAGCTTACTGTACTTTTGACCAGGTCGCCTTGATTCCATAAATGAATACTTTCTCCGAATTGTATTGCTTACCAATGTTTAGTAAGTTGTGCTTACAGGCGAAGACAGTAATATTTTCGCTTGTTCTCAAATCCATGGTTACACTTGGGGCATACCAATTTGTTTGGAAATATTTTGCACTATATTTTTGCTAGTAATCAAGAGGTCCGGAGATCGAATCTCGGCGTGGTCCAACATTTCCGTACATGTACGGATAGGAAATACATATATAGTGCTTGCAACATTATATACACTCCGAAATGATATGCAATGTAACGTTGACTCGAAATTGCCTATAAACGGCTGAGTTAACGCACCAATGGCCCCACATGGGGCTATACGGTACTGAGAAGAAGAAGTATTTTATAAGACTTACCCGTTTATGAACTACGAAGGAGACCGAATAGATCCACAATAGAATATGATTCTCCATAACATAATGAAACTTATCCGGGAATGATACCGTGAGAAATAAATAGATTGCTTCCTAATGTCAATTCACAATATAACTTTTAGGTAGCAGTGAGTTGTTGTTGTACCGATTCAAAAGATTTTTTTTTCTCTTGAATCGAAGGGGGTCTTGGCAGCTCTTGGCCGTTTTAACAACGGGTAGCTCCGGGACGATTTACATCGAAGAACCGGCTGCCGTAGGAGCATTTTATGGACAACACAAACATCCATGGGTCACAGTGGGATTCGAACCCACGCAACGGCAGCTTAGAGATAGACATCTCTTGCCACTGAGCCACCGAATGCCCCGAATGTGGCAGTGAGTGGTAATGTCCGCCAAGTATTATTAATATTTATTAATGTCATGACGCTCTGTGGCTCACTTGGTTGAGTCGCACTCTATCATGCTAGTAATCTAGAGGTCCGGAGATCGAATCTCGGCGTGGTCCAGGAAATATACAGGGTGTCCCCTTCATGGTGGAGAATATTTTAATGGTAGGTAGTGTGGATAATTTTGGGGAAACGCGCGACTTGCCGAACTAAATCAAAATTTGCCACACCACCACCACTCAAATGAGCCACACTACCTACCAATATTCACCACAATGAAAGGGACACCCTGTATAGTGCTTGCAACATTATATACACTCCGAAAATAAATATATGCAATGTAACGTTGACTCGAAGTAGCCTGTAAACGGCTGAATGAACGCATCATGCCCCACAAGAGGTTACGGTACAGAGAAAAAAGTCATGACAGGAATAGGCAAACCGTTTTTCAATTGTGATTCTAATTTGCCTATTTTGCGAAATTCTGCTCCAGGCGCATCAAAAGATGTTGTCCCGTCAAAACTTTTAACTTTTTCGTCATTTTCAGGCGGAATCATTGTTTTTAAAATGTCAGAATTTATCTCAATTCTGGACAATGCATCAGCATTGGTATTCATCTTGCCTTGTTTGTATACGATTTCAAAATCGTAATCACATAAATCAAGTCTTATTCTAGTAAGCTTAGATGATGGGTTTCTGTGTGTAAAGAGAGAGACAAGAGGTCTGTGATCTGTGACCACAATAAATTTTCTACCGTAAAGATAAGGTCTAAAAAAATGTATACCCCAATGTATTGCAAGTATTTCTTTCTCAATAACTGGCTTGTTTAAGTCATGTTTGCCGAGGGATTTACTTGCGTATGATATAGGAAGATCAGATCCAATTTCACCTTGTGATAATACTGCGCCTAGTGCATAATTTGATGCATCAGTCGTAAGTATGAACGGTTTAGTGAAATCTGGGTACTGAAGTATCGGAGGTTGAATGAGTTTACTTTTGAATGTTTCGAATGCAATCTGACATTTGTCGTTCCATAGAAATGGAGTGTTCTTTTTAAGGAGAGAATTTAGATCTTTAGCTATTTCCGCGAAGTTAGGAATGAATCGTCTATAATAGTTGCAAAGTGCGACAAATCTTCGTACTTCGTCAGTGTTCTTTGGAATCGGATAGTTTTTAATAATATCGTTCTTCGCAGGGTCGGTTCTTATACCTTCTGCAGTTATGAGGTGACCTAAAAAAATTACTTCTGATCTCAGAAATTGGCATTTATTTGCATTCAATTTCAGGTTGTATTTTCGAAGTCTTTGCAATGTTTTGATCAAATTTTTGTTATGATGGTCGATACTACATCCGAAGATAATGATATCGTCCACATATAGGAATGCTTCCGAACCCAAACCTGCTAATGCTATAGTTAACATTCTCTGAAAGCTGTTTGATGATATCTTTAGACCGAAAGATAGGCGTTTGAATTGAAAGTGACCATTACTTGTTGAAAATGCAGTCAGAGGTCTAGATTCCTTTTCCAGTTCTATTTGATAGAAAGAATTAGTCATGTCCAATGTGGAGAAATAACTTATCAAGAACATCTTCAAGTCTAGTTAGAGGGAATTTGTCATTTACTATTTTGTTATTTAATCTTCTAAAGTCTACAACAAGTCGCCATTGTTTTTTATCGCTAGTACTATTCTTTGGTACCACTAATAATGGAGAGTTGTATGGGCTTGTGGAGGGTTCTATGACGTCGTTTTTTACTAGTTCCTCTATCTCAGTACTTCCCAACCGGTGGGGCGCGCCCCCCTAGTGGGGCCTGTCGGTTGACAAAGGGGGGCGTGGGCTCAACTCGAGTGTTTATGTGATGGATTATATTACAACGGCCATGAGCTGTGGTCTGGCTGGTCGAGCGGTTAGTGCGCGCACCTTCGGTGCACAGGCTCATGAGTTCGAATCTCACCGTGTTCCATTGTGTTTTTCGAACTCACGAGCTTGTGACAGACTATGATCTCACTCAGATGTTAAACGAGTACCCATTTATGGGGATAAATAACACTGCTGAGCGTGATGCTGATCTCATTACCTCATCAAAAAGCAAATAAGATCTTGGAAATAGGATGTCACTAACACATCCTGCGGCCTTAGTCCAATGTTGGATTGCCGCGCCTGTTATTTATTTATGAGCTGGTAAAATTCTTCAAATCATGAACAAAATTTCTAAATCGCTGCAACCACAATATATTAACGAGGAGCCTTTGTCCAAAGTCTGTTTGAAATAGTTTTAGGAACATAGACCGAGGGAAAAACCAGGAGTTCACTACCTGTTAATCTTGAGTTAAATTGAAATGATGCTTCATAAAATACATCTTGTTGACACTCAATGATCTCAATTTTGCTTATTGACGCTCCGCTAAGACAAAAAAATGGACCTCGCCAGGGAAAATGAGTGTTTGGTCTAAAACTAAATCTTCAGGCAACATTTTCAGCGGGCAATAACCGTCTTATGATCATGATCATGCGGCCTCAATTCTTGACCCAATGTAGTAGGGATGTAGGGCCAAATCTAGCTCTCCGGCAATATCCAATTCAGCTGTGGCCGCTACGGCTGCTACGTTTTTTTCACTTCATATCAGTCAAACTCAAACGTTGCTTGGTGTGACGAATCGCCCGCCCACTGAAGCCTTGTTTTATAGTTTAACTGTGGAATCAATTCAATATTCAAATGAGCTAAATGTAAGCTTTGGAACTGCTCATAAATTTAAATTGCGAAAATTTAATCCAAGCTGATCTGATTAGTCCAAAATCTCTGTAAGATTTTTCCAATGATACAAATGTTCTCTTATTATTTGTCAACGTGGCGAATTCTTAACAAAAGAAAAAGAATGAGCTGAAAAATGTCTTCTTCCGTTTTTGAGCGAAATTTTTGGTGGGCGCCGCCAGATTCTGCTAACCTTGCAAGGGGGGCATGTACTGAAAAAGGTTGGAACCCCTGCTCTATCTGATTGTTAATTTCTTCTAATTGAGAATGAGGCAATTTGTAGTTTTTGATGAAGACTGGAGTGTTGTCTTCAGTAGAAAATTTTTGCTTGTAAAAATTGTTTACTGTAAGTTTTTCATCATTCAGGTGGAATACATCTTGAAATTCACTAATGATATTGAGTAAACTATCCCTTGCTTCCCCATCAATTGTGTTCATTTTTATTCCGTTTAGGAGTTTGTTTAAACGTTTGGGACAAAAGATCGAATTCTGATTGTTGACTCTGATAATTCCATAGTCACTGAGGGGTTCAGTTTCTATTTCAAAATTTCTTAGTTTTACTGGTGTCTCATTTGTATTTAAAATCTTTACGTGGCATACACCCTTTGCAGGTATAATTGAATTACCTACAAATACACCTCTCTGTAACTCTTTACTCAGTATTATATTGTCATGTTCTCTTTCTATTTCTACAGGTGTATTATAATTTCGGTTCTTGCGGGTATTTCAATTTTATAAGTATTCAGTGGTTTTACATTCATTGGGATGATTGTTTCGTCTCCCTTTATGGAAAATGATATAGTGTAAGTTTCGTAGTCAATCTTACAGTTATATTTTTCTAGTATATCTCTACCATCCCATATTATCCCATTGGTTTGAATAGGGAATGTTTCGTCGACGAGATGAAAAGTATTATTGGTGCTGTGCTCTCCAATATTTAGTATTAAATTCGCAGTACCAAGTGAAGTTATTGTTTCATTGGTAATGCCACTTAATTGACATTTATTTGCATCGTTGATGCTGTCTAATATCATACTCTCAGCTTTAAGTATGGATATATCTGCACCTGTGTCTATCAGAAGGGTTAGATCTTGTTTTGCTTTCTTACAATATAACTTGATAAAACTAGGACTATTTTTTGATACAGTGTAAATTCTGTTATTCGTTTTTATTCCGGGAGGCTTATTTAAATTTCCTGTCGTTCCTCTCCGGAATGCTGGCCGTTTCCCTGTTCCTAAATAACGTTAACTTGCCTTCTTCTATTGTTACTCCTATTGTTGTTATTGTATATGTTATTTCTGTTATAATTGTTACTACGCGAGCTCCCGTTATAACTATTATTATTATTATTGTAGTTGCTATTTCTATTGGTATGGTTATTATTGTTTTTTTTTATAGTTATTTCTGCTATTACTATAATTATTTCTATTGTTATAGTTGCTATTATACCTACTGTTTTGGTTATCGTTTCTGTTATTTCGTTGATTTTGATTTCTTATTATTGTTTTGATATTTGTTACTGTTAAAATGCATGACATTTTTGTATTGAGCATTTTCGCTATTCTCTAATTCAATTGCTAAATTGATGGCGTCAGTCAAGTTTTGAGGTCTAGCTGCAATTAGTACGTTTTTGTATTGGTCGTTAATGCCTTTTTTAAAGATTGTTAGTGCGTATTTGTCATTTAGATTTGATATTACCCGTTTTTGTGCAGTTGTGACGTCACTGCCTAATTCATTAATTTGTAACTGATTCAGTTCACTTATTAATGTCAATATTCTTTCTTTATAGCTTATAATTGAGGATCCTTTTTGAGATATATTATTTAGAGGTAAATGAATACTTTCTAGTGTGCTCGCTGGCTTAAATCTGTACAGACGTTTTTCTTTAAGTTGCGTTAGAGTGGTAGGGATGTCAGTACTCAGTGCGGTACGGACATTATCTGTTAATTTTACATTAAAAATAAAATCAATTAGTTGATTTTTCCCTGCTTCACTTAAGGTATTGCTAATGTACTCGGTTATCTTTAGAAAAGCATTGAGTTCTTTCGGCTTCCCTTCGAGCATTGGTATAGTTTTCATGGCTATTTGTATATCAAAATTCGCCATGTTGCTTTGTGAATTCAGAGGTTTCTTATCAATTGAATTAGTGTCTTATATGTTGCTTTCGAAAAGTGTGTCTAGTGTATCGTCATTATTGTCACTAAGTTAAGACATTAGAAATTTTCTTAATTTTCTTGAACTTCTCTTGAATTGTATTTTCAAATGTTTAACAAATTCCTTTCTACTTCATCAATTAAATCTTTTATTGTTTCCATTAGGTGGAGTAGATTCACAAACTATTTTTTTTTTGTTATTAAAAGAAATATATTTTTTTTGTGTATATTTTATTTTACTTAAACATTTATACTCCTAGAAATTTGCTTTCGCATGTACATTTTTGTGTTATGGTTATACCAATAAATTCCTATAATTAATAAAATGAAAATGATTGTTGTTATTCCTGCTTGGCTGTATTGTTCGACGACGGTTTGTGCTAACTGGCTGTTGCAATTTCCCATTTTTGTTTTCCGTATATTTTTTTTTTTTCAATACAATGTAGTTTGTTAAATAGTTGGTTTCTTCTGGGCTGGTTTGTTCTGCTTGGCGGTTATCTTTTTTTTTTGTTCCGGTTTTAACGCTTCCCAAAATACCAAAAATAGATCGATGTATTCGTCAATTTGAATAACTGACAGGATGTGGCAAGATTGTAATAACTGACAGTAATAGCTGACAGGATGTGGCAGGATTGTAATAACTGTCAGTAATAGCTGACAGGATCTGGCACGATCGTAATAACTGACAGTAATAGCTGGCAGGATCGCCATGTAATGGTGAGAGTGCACGGTAGCGAGTTAATACCTTTCGCAACTGATGTTGCAAAAGTGCATGGCACACGAAATGCCGAACTTTACAAGTCCTTTCGCAACTATTGTTGCAAAAGTGTATGGCACACGAAATGCCGAACTTTTAGTGGAAGAGATCCAACAGCGAAGGCTAATTGAAGTTGACTTCCTTTATTCTTCGTCTTCTTTCTACATTTATACAATTTCTATGTACATATTATATTACAATTCGATTTGTACAACATTCTATAATTTTTACCATGATTCGCAATGTAAGCAAAATTATATTCAAAGTTCAATACCTTTCTTTTATAAAAAACATATATGAACAGACAAACAAAATATTCACACGGAATCGACTCAGACTTGTATGTAACATGAATAGCTTTGCCATCTCGTGTTACATACTGTTTGTCGTTGGCCGCGCGTGTCACAATATGATAATGTTACAGATACTCACATATCGTACTTGTACTTTTAGAATTTAATGAATGATTAGAATGGTATTGATAAGAATTGTAGGGTGTTCAAGAAGTTGTGATATCTCACTACAATTGTCTTTATAACGTTGATGACTACACACGGTGGTCAGCAACGCATCATACTCCACTAGGAGTCACGGTAATCGAGAGAGAGTTTAACGGAATTCATAGTCCTCACTTGACTAAGGTCGTATAAGCCTTAGTCAAGGAAATACTTAAGAAGACCTTAAATCAAGAATCTTTTTTTGGATTGGTCTAATTCTGGAACACGTTTATTGTCATTGTGTCATTTTCAGTGGCTTTTTTATCGAAATAATTTATTTTTACAAGTATTTTAGTGCAAACATGAATTATTTGGGGAAAATTATTGGTGTGCTCTCAACGGACGATAAATAAATTGAAACTAGCCACCTTAAGGGAGTTCCTTTAATTTCGAACGAACAATGCGGACTTATGTTTTTCGCGAATTCAAGATTGAACTCCGCGGATTTGAGAATTGCTGCGCCATCGTAGCATTGTGCTATTAGTTTATTACCGATATTTAAATTTTCGAATTCTTTTAAAATATGAGAAGTTATCGCTGTTGCCGTAAGGTTGGCAATCCGATAAATCTTTCTCCAATTCCGGTTGATGTCATATATCTAAAAATCATTGTTAATTGCTCCCCGCCACTAACCTCAGGCGTTTCGTCCACCATTACCGCGACGAATGGAGCTTCATTTATTTAATTATTAATCTTAATTAACGCCTGAAGATGTTTTTCCGCACTAGCGTGCTTTGCCGCTGGACCCATAAAATTATTTAAATCACTAAATCCGGATTTATTCCAAACAGATTTCTCGTTCGCGAACAAAAGGCACGGCCAACAAACTAATTTATTTAATTTACAACTTCCGGTAACCCAAATGTACTTTTCATAAGTTTCAAAATTAAATTTCCTTGTAACGCTTTGTTGATTCATTCCTAAATGGATTTTAGGTTTTGCCCGACCCGATTAACCAATTTCTCCTTTCTTGGCGAAAGAACGGGTTGAAAATCCTGATTTTAATAAAAAAAATCTGTCGCACAGCACAACACCGACACTACAACTACAAACTTTTTCCAAAACAAAAACACACAACGTTGAAAATTTTTCAAAATTCTACTAAAAATCACCTGTAATCACCTGATTTCTTCTTGAAAATGTAACTGGTTCTCGCTGCATCATGCACCCGAATTATGATAGATTTATTCAGCAAGATACACATGTTGCAAAGAAGTTTGGTTGGAATATGTGCTGCGTGCTTTGCGTTTTAGTTTTTAAATGCGCATACTTTGCGGCGTTTTCGGAAAAAATCGTCAGAGAGAGAAAATATTGTCTAAAATGATATTTGGTGATGTCGGTGATAATGAACCCGTAGTTTTTTTTTCAGTTAAGCAGTTTGGAATTGCTTACTATGAATGCACGTCGAATTGATCTATCTAGTCTAGTTCATCGGAGAAAGTCAATCACCCAATGTTGCCGGCTGATATACTGAATATGAATATTCCTAATCAAGAGTTGCGTTGGATGCTAACAACCTAGCATTTTCGGCAAACCTTAATTGAGTTTCGAGGAAAGCGGTCAAAGTTTACTAAGATCAAAATACTTTAGGCAGAGTGTTTAACATCTAATTAGCCGGAATTCTAGAGCCTGAAGATGGAATTGAGCAGATCACTTATGATGACGATTGCGATGTACTCGCAACGGGGAAAGACAAAGATGAGATGCGACTTCAACTCAACAGCTATCTAAGTCGCCTAGGAGCATTTCCAAACGTAAAAATCTGGTCATGTCTGCGTCTAAAAGTAAATCCTCCGCGACTTTTTCTTACCACATTTTTACATCTTGATTCCATTCAGTCCATTGTGCCGCGACGGTTTGTGATGAAATGCCTATCGAGGGGTGGGTCGAGCAGCGCCTGATTGTGCTGCTTCAGTTTGGACTGCTGCTATTTGCGATACCAACTAGTAGAAAATGCATGTCAGAATTGGATTTTAATGGTTGTATTGCCGGGATCGTTTTACTCAATCAGAGAAAAATGTTGTATATCCTCCAGTGTTGATCCACGATGAAATGAAAGTCGTATTTTCTTGTTTCGAACCAATATATTTCGGTCAAAAGACCATCATCAGGGTTCTAATTTTATGAAACAATAAATACAAAACTTAATTATATGGTATCTAATTATAATAAAAAAAAAAAGTTAAATAATACCTTTCTTATGTTACAAAAGGGTTACATAATTGAAACAACTATTGTAGGAACAAAGACTGACATTTAGTTTTCATGTCAAGTCGCGAAAATGGCAAAAAATGTAACAGAAAAAAAAATATTTAGTACTAGTACAATTAGATGTTGGAATTGTTATTTAGTCCAAATTTTATTAGATTATAGTAGGTGTTGGAATAATCCTTTTTGTCGCTTTTTTCGTTGCACGCTATGTTTTCGTATTTAATGATCTGATTTACCTCTTGGATTTGCAATTTTGTTTTATTCCGTTCGCTAGCCAAAATTTTCGGTTGCTCGAAATTAAACTGGTGACTTTGTTTAATTGAATGTTTGGCTAGTGCTGACAAATTATTATTAAGGGCCTTTTTTGTGTCGTATTGGTGTTGCTTAATACGGCTGCCAAGCTTCTGTACGGTTTCGCCTATGTAAGTTGCATCACAATCAGAGCAGTCTATCTTGTAGACAACACCAGATCGATCCTCAGTTGGAATTGTTGATTTCAGGTTCGTATACATTGCTTGGTTTTTCGTATGTGGTCGCATAGCTAGATCGAGCTGCGGAACAAAGTATTTACAAGTTCGTGAGATCGATTCGCTCAGCTTAGGTACATAAGTCAACGACGAAAACGTTTTATCCGTGTTTGATTGATGAGCTTTAGAGTTTTCGTCAGTTGATAAGAACGCATAGCTAGTTTGGTTTACATTTCGATGTTGTCTTACTTCACCAATCAGCTTTTGTATGGTAGCATGTGGATAATTATTCTTTGACAGAATATTTTTAATCCTAGTAAGATTGTTACTCCAAAACTGCTTATGGCTGACTTTGAAAACTTTACGGATGAAAGATTTCGCAACGTTGAATTTCATTTTAGCCGGGTGGTTTGAATAATAATTTAGCAGCCTATTCGAAGCAATGGGTTTGTGGTACCAGTTTGTAATTATACGGCAATTGGTGGTACGATGTAACGTTAGATCTAAATAGTCTAATTTGCCGTCTTGCTCGCATTCGTATGTGAAATTAATGTTTTGATCATATTCATGCAGTGCATTGAGGACTTGTTCAATTTTATCTGCAGGGACCGCAGTAATATGATCATCGACATACGACTTCCAGAATAAAGGAACGAAATCCAACTTTAGTAGCGCTTCACCAACAAGATCATCAAGCACACGTTCAACCAATAGTAAAAAATAGTAAAACCTACGTAGCAATCCCTCCACGTATTTTCGGACAACTAAAAATACACAAACCAGATCGCACATTAAGACCTATTGTTTCAACCGTTGACTCTGTGGCATATAAAACATCAAAGTTCCTAGCAAATATCCTTAGGAAAGCGTTTCATTCCAATTTTGCGCTAAAGAACTCAGCGCAATTTGTAAAACAAGTAATTAAACGAACCATACCGGCAAATTATAAGCTTGTATCTTTCGACGTTACGAACTGTTTTACAAACATATCAACAGACCTAGCCTTACGTCTAATAGAGAGAGATTTCGATCGGTTCGTCAGCAAGCACACCAAAATCCCAAAGAAAGTATTTTTAAACCTGCTGAGATTCTGCCTCATTGATTGCAACTATTTCAGTTACAATGAAAAGTTGTATTCAATGAAATCGGGATTATTTATGGGATCGAGTCTAGCTCCGATATTGGTTGAACGTGTGCTTGATGATCTTGTTGGTGAAGCGCTACTAAAGTTGGATTTCGTTCCTTTATTCTGGAAGTCGTATGTCGATGATCATATTACTGCGGTCCCTGCAGATAAAATTGAACAAGTCCTCAATGCACTGCATGAATATGATCAAAACATTAATTTCACATACGAATGCGAGCAAGACGGCAAATTAGACTATTTATATCTAACGTTACATCGTACCACCAATTGCCGTATAATTACAAACTGGTACCACAAACCCATTGCTTCGAATAGGCTGCTAAATTATTATTCAAACCACCCGGCTAAAATGAAATTCAACGTTGCGAAATCTTTCATCCGTAAAGTTTTCAAAGTCAGCCATAAGCAGTTTTGGAGTAACAATCTTACTAGGATTAAAAATATTCTGTCAAAGAATAATTATCCACATGCTACCATACAAAAGCTGATTGGTGAAGTAAGACAACATCGAAATGTAAACCAAACTAGCTATGCGTTCTTATCAACTGACGAAAACTCTAAAGCTCATCAATCAAACACGGATAAAACGTTTTCGTCGTTGACTTATGTACCTAAGCTGAGCGAATCGATCTCACGAACTTGTAAATACTTTGTTCCGCAGCTCGATCTAGCTATGCGACCACATACGAAAAACCAAGCAATGTATACGAACCTGAAATCAACAATTCCAACTGAGGATAGATCTGGTGTTGTCTACAAGATAGACTGCTCTGATTGTGATGCAACTTACATAGGCGAAACCGTACAGAAGCTTGGCAGCCGTATTAAGCAACACCAATACGACACAAAAAAAGGCCCTTAATAATAATTTGTCAGCACTAGCCAAACATTCAATTAAACAAAGTCACCAGTTTAATTTCGAGCAACCGAAAATTTTGGCTAGCGAACGGAATAAAACAAAATTGCAAATCCAAGAGGTAAATCAGATCATTAAATACGAAAACATAGCGTGCAACGAAAAAAGCGACAAAAAGGATTATTCCAACACCTACTATAATCTAATAAAATTTGGACTAAATAACAATTCCAACATCTAATTGTACTAGTACTAAATATTTTTTTTTCTGTTACATTTTTTGCCATTTTCGCGACTTGACATGAAAACTAAATGTCAGTCTTTGTTCCTACAATAGTTGTTTCAATTATGTAACCCTTTTGTAACATAAAAAAGGTATTATTTAACTTTTTTTTTATTATAATTAGATACCGTATAATTAAGTTTTGTATTTATTGTTTCATAAAATTAGAACCCTGATGATGGTCTTTTGACCGAAATATATTGGTTCGAAACAAGAAAATACGACTTTCATTTCATCGTGGATCAACACTGGAGGATATACAACATTTTTCTCTGATCATGTCAGAATGCTACTCTACGCATCGCTACAGGATGTCTCCTAGTATCGGCGCCCGACCATTTACATCAGGCGACCGAGCGTATGCCAATACGCGATCACAACCTACTACTATCAAAACAGTATCTTGTCTGTTGCTACCGAAGAAACTTTCCCAATAATCATCTTATGGACTGAATTCCTCCCCCACGTAATGCCAGACGTGGGTTTCGAGATCTCGAGAGAGAGGTTCAGGGATACACGAGTGAACTCTTCGATGATGAGATTCATCGCCACCATCGCAGTGATTCAAACTGAGGAAGTGACTCTGTCTATCTCGATACTTTGTGCGAATGGAGTCCTCTTTGTGCTGCCAACACCTATTTCGTATGAGAAGATTAGGAGCCATCAGGACAACATTAACTCAACTACGGTTAGGCTTTGTTCGCGCTCAAATTTATACATATTTCGAATAATCCCGGACATTCAAAACATCTGTCCGATCTGCCGCGCCTTATGATGTGAGCCGTTTGTTTCAATGTCCAGCTGCGACCACAAACCTATATTGCTGTGGGAAAACCCTAACGCATATCGTTCCTGACCCTAGACGCACGAGAACCACGGCAAACTATAAAATAGATCCATGATTATGAACAGCGATTGTGCGCCTTTCTCAATCGCTAAAAGAAGAAGAGCCGTAGTTGTTTCCCAGCCATCCTGCTGAGCTCCCACCGATTCTGTTGGCAATTCACACTATAAGCAAGGTAATTCACTAGTCTTTATCATTTTTACATAATCTTCAATTCAATATGTGAATGTTTTATAATGGATTGGCATATACATATTACCCTGATGATGAGCGAGGCCCGAACAATATAAAAGCATCGTATTTTTATTTATCATATTGGATCAACAAGAGACAACACAGAACCATCACTCTTAATAAATTTTATACTTACTGTGCTTCCGCCGAATCCGGGATGGTTCCAACCAATAACGGAATACTTTAAAGATAACGGAGTTCCTATAATACCTATTTCGTAAAATCCTGCATTGCCTAAAAATAAAAATTTGGAAATTTAAAGTTCTTTAAAAAAGTAAGGCGACTGAAAAAGGCTGGACGAAATAATAACTAATGTATGTAATTACAACTAGTTTCAAATTAAACTTCATGCTCGGAATTGACAAGAATATGATTTCTTTCATTATTTTTCATCATATGGTCTATTTATCACCTCTTCGATGTTCTCTACAACCCTTTTTTGTGCATTCGTTGATTGACCTATTAGTGGAGTATACATTTTTTGAGATTAACATTTCGCACTGCATCTTTTGATACGGTGCAGAGTAATAAGAATAGGTACTGATGAATAACTTATTTTTTTTAATAGAGTCGACATACACTGTCCGATCGATTGTACAATAAAGCTCCTTTTTTAGGTTCCACTACCGTCGCTAAAGAAAATGAGCTTTCACCAAAGATAATAAGCTTTATTGTACAATTGACTGAACAGTCTATGCGGACTTTTATATAGATTCTGAAGTGAGAATTTTGGCAGATGTGGGGTTCACTGTGTAGGTTTGATCTGATCGAAGAATTTTTTAGTCAAGAGTAAAACCAAGTTTGTCTGACTTAATTTAAAGTATAATTACAGGCATATCTTTTTGAGAAATGTCAACAGGAGCGTGGGAGGTGTCCTTCGCCCAAGCAAGCC
Source organism: Microchrysa polita (assembly GCA_949715475.1). Taxonomy (NCBI): domain Eukaryota; kingdom Metazoa; phylum Arthropoda; class Insecta; order Diptera; family Stratiomyidae; genus Microchrysa; species Microchrysa polita. The sequence continues at coordinate 90,662,979 of OX454416.1, forward strand.
AATTTTGGTGTAAATCAAATAAATTGAATCAGCACCAATTCTTATCATTGGTATCTTTACTATATTAAAAGTTAGAGTGCAAAATGAATGCCTAGGGTATAATTTTCAAAGAAAAAATCTTAAGTATGTATTACAAAGTAAAGTAAATTAAATGTAGTTCATTTCGTCCTTAGGATATTTTGCAATCAGAATAATAGTTTCCTAGATATTTGCAAAAAAAAAAACGAAGATTTCACTTCTTTGTCAGCCCTTTCCCCTTAGCGTGACACACAAACGAGTCTAACTTTTTACACCATTCAGGGGGAGTTTATTTAACATTTTGGCATTAAGACTGTAGCGAACCACGGCAATAAAAATCATATTGCAAAAATTGGAGCAGAGTGCTAAATTGGTTTGTTGCGATTGGAGGTCATAGTCACCTCACCCACCAAAAATCAGCTCATTCGGATAAAAACTAAGGGTACCTCCCATACAAAGTGACCCAAGACAACTATGTTCTACAGTTTATAAAATGAGTAGTACGTAGAACAAACTCCTGATGGGTCACTTTGTATGGGAGATACCCTTAGTTTTTATCCGAATGAGCTGATTTTTGGTGGGTGGTGTCACTATGAACTCCAATACCAACAAACCAAAATTTAGCACGCACACATTTTTGGGGGGAGTTATGGATATGCCGTTTTGAAAAATTTAAATGGGGGGATAATGGGGGTCCTTGACCGTGCGACTCAATGTTTACCTAAAAATGATCTCGAACTTATTGTGAATACTTTTACAAAATTTTACGGCTGAGTATTCTTTCAAAAGTTACGGAGCTTTTAAAAAAGTTATGAAGCTTTTAAAAAAGGTCTAAAATGAAAATATTCTAATTTATGTTCTAGTCTAACACCGAAATATTCAATTAAACTATAATGTGTTATATATCATTGCAAAGATAATTTTATGTAGTTTTTTTCGTCCTCAGACCATTTTTCTGTATCTCTTACCGTTTTTGAAATAATCGCAAAAACACGAAAAATGCCCCACTTTCCCCCTTTTTTTAAGGTGGAATTCCAACCCATTTGAATAAAAAATGTGTGTTTTGACGAGCGTAGCGAGTAGGTAGTATTTATATAAAAAGGCTATTTTACTTTGACGGTCTTGATTTGTCTTGACAGCAGAGAGGGGATGTTGATCCATTAAAATATTTTAGGGAGACCTCCGAATAGGTCTTATTTGGTAGGAAGGGTACCATACAGATATTATCATTAAGGTAGATTACCCCATAACACCGGGGTTGTAATGTCAAGGTGTAGAAGGAAACAATTAAGGGGTTTTAGTATTGTATTGTTTTTCAACGTTGTAATGTGGTGGCATTTTGATTGACGTTTTTATGAAAGGGACAAAACGCGTGAAATTCATTTTATTGTTAACGATGGAGCACCAACTGCAGTGATAAAAAATCCACCCTAAATCTCCGGATATCAGAGCTAGCCCTGCCAACACGCATCACTTTAGGAACTGGTGAACAGAGATTGACCAGATGGTTATTGCCGGCCTTCTCAAACAATCTCTGTCTCTTCTAGCATCGTTAGATTCGTCCTAATCAATATAATTTAACTTGGTAAAAAACAAGGTGCTATGTCGCGATTTCGTGCACAAATTTCTGTCAAATTGATCAAAATTGCAATCTAAAGTTATAGCCGAATTAAAATATCAAGGAGGTGTCATTTGTATAGGCTATATGGGGTAGGGGATCCCCTGGTCCGATTTCACCCATTTTCAATACCGACCAAGATTTTATTAAATCAAACATTATTTCGGGAGTTATCGTGCAAAGAGACAGACAGACAAACATGGCTTATTCGGATCAGGGACCGACCCTGATCATTTATATATACAGGGTGGCCCATTTAAAGTGAACTGGTGTAAACCAGGAATATTTTTATTTCTGAACCGATTTTTTTGAAATTTTCACATAAAAAATTGACACTTGGGAGATATGTTTACACTACGTTCGAAAAATTATATCCCTTATATGACCGCCCGGGCGGCTTCGCAAAGACGGGATCGTTCCACGGTATGTTTCATTCATCATCAATGTGGCACGATAGCCCGACGTCGGGCCTTGGCCGCCTGAATCGTTGACCTCCAATTGTCGCGGTTACGTGACCTCGTCCTCCAGTTTCGGAAGCCCAGCAGCTGGTGGGCGTCTTCACCTACGGAGTTCTCCCAGCGAGCTCTCGGTCGTCCACGCAACCTCGCTCCGTCAATTCGTTGTGCGTTCATCACTTTCTTTGGCATGCGACTATCGTCCATCCGTTGTACATGCCCCGCCCATTGCAAACGTTGAAGCTTCACGATTTTCGATACTTCCAGCTCATCGTACAATTGATACAACTCATGGTTGTACCGGATACGCCATTGGTCTCGCTCGCGAACGGCCCCGAAAATTCGCCGAAGGACCTTTCGTTCAAATCGGTCTAGCAAAATTTCGGAGGCTTGGGTGAGGGTCCATGTTTCGCAGCCATAACATAGCACGGGTGGGATGATCGTTTTGTACACGCGGAGCTTCGTGTTCTTGTGCGCAAGTTTCGAATTAATTATAGGGAGGACCGAGAAATATGTCTTATTGGCTAGTTGTATCCGTCGCTTAATTTCGTCGGTTTCGTTGGCGTCCTTTGATAAGTTACAACCCAGATAGTTGAAGTTGTCTACATAGTCGATATTAAGGTCCCCCACTGTGATGCTTGAATTGGCTGGCGTTCTTGTTTTCGATTGCATCATGGCCTTTGTTTTGCTTTCGTTGATATGTAGTCCAACTTCCTTTGCGGCGTTATTGAGGTTATGCAGAAGGCTTTCTGCATCACCCAACCTTCGAGACATGATGTTGATATCGTCGGCGTACGCTACTAATTGAGTCGACTTGATGAGTAGCGTTCCGCTGCTGTCCATATTCATGGCTCGAATTACATACTCCAAAGCAAGGTTGAAGAGCGTCGGCGCCAGCCCGTCGCCCTGCTTGAGTCCAGTACGAGTTTCAAATAGGTCAGTGAGTCGATTCTGCACTCTGACCTGCGAGACGGTATTAGTCATCGTCATCCTTGTGAGTCGCACTAACTTTGCCGGTATACCAAAATTCAGCATAATGTTGTACAGTACACTTCGATCGATACTGTCGTATGCCTGCTTGAAGTCGACAAAGATTTGGTATACGTCGATGTTATATTCCCAGCACTTTTGGAGTAGTAGCTTCACTGTGAAAAGCTGATCGGTCGTTGATCGACCAGGTCTGAAGCCGCCTTGATACTCGCCAATGATTCGTTCTGCGTACGGATTAATTCTCTTTTCAAGAATTTTAGATAATATCTTATAGGCCGTACAAACTAATGATATGCCCCTGTAATTCTCACACTTCAGCTTGTCACCCTTTTTGTGGATTGGGCAGATTATGCTTTTGCGCCAATCTTCGGGGATTTCCTCGTCGTTCCATATTTTCAGCAGTAGCACATGTATAGCGTTGGTCAGGCACGTTCCACCATGCTTCAGCAGTTCTGCAGGGATCTCGTCAGCGCCGGGTGCTTTATTATTTTGAAGCGACTGTATGGCAAGACTCACCTTCTCTACTGTTGGGGGTAGAACGGGAGGGCCTGGTTCGGCTAACTGCTCAAGAGCTGGCTCCGCGGGGGATGTTGATGGTGCATTGAGGAGCTCTTCAAAATGCGAGGCCCATCGTTTGTTGACGCTTTCGATGTCGCTGATGATGTTACCATCCTTGTCCTTACATAGGCTTGTCCTGGGTTGATATCCGTTCTTAACATTATTTATAAGTTTGTACGCCTGTCTAATGTTCTTACTGGCTAATCTTTGGTTTATTTGCTGTAACTGCTCGTCAAAGTGTTTGCGTTTCTTACGTCTAATTAACTTATTAGATACTCGCCGAAGCTCGTTATATCTTTCTTTCTTGGCTCGGGATGCGCGTTGTGTGTATTGGCGATAGGCTTCATTTTTCGCCTCAATCGAGGCCCTGCATTCGTCGTCGAACCAGTCTGCTCGTCTGCGCCGGCCTTTATAGCCCACGACCTCTTCTGCGACCCCCTTGATGCTGTCTTTGAGCTCCTCCCAGAACTCATGGATGCCTAAATTGTTGATGTCATCAAGCATGGGCGACAGTTTTTCCTCTAGTGCTGTTGTATACGCAGCCGCCGTGGCATCATCAATCAAATTGTCAACCTCGAAGATCTTGGCAGGGTTGATTCTCGTTAGGTGCACCGAAGAGATTCTGCACCTGTAGGTTGTCTTCACCAAATAATGATCGGTGTCGCAGTTGGCTCCTCGATAGGATCGAACATCTAGGACATTAGAAGCCCATCTCTTGCTGATCAGTACGTGGTCGATCTGGTTCACGGTGTATTCATCTGGAGACTTCCAGGTCTGCTTGTGGATTCGTCGATGAGGGAAGCATGTAGAGCTTATTACCAGGTTTCTGCCGCTCGCGAAGTCGATAAGTCGCTGACCGTTGTTGTTGTTTTCGTCGTGGAGACTATGACCTCCAGTAGTTCCCCTATGCCAGCTTTCATTTCCGACTTTGGCGTTAAAGTCTCCTAGCAGCAGCTTGACGTCGTTTGATGGAAGTGAGTCGAAGAGTGTTTCTAGGTCGTTGTAGAACTCGTCCTTAATCGCGTCTTCTTTTACTTCTGTAGGGGCATGCGCATTAATGAGCCAGAGATTAGCGAAACGGGTCTTAATGCGGATCGCACATAGCCGCTCGTTGATGGGTTTGAAGCCGATAACGTGGTCCTTGATCTGCTTATTCACAATGAAAGCTACTCCAAGCTCCTTGTTGCCCTCCTCTTTACCACTCGTAAAAATAGTGTGCGAATTGAGGTCGTTAATCTCGCTTTTGAGCCATTTAGTTTCCTGGATTGCAACTATGCTCAGCTTGTATTGTTCTACCTGATCCAGGAGGGCCCTTAAGGCCCCCGGTCTATTCAGGGAGCGTACATTCCAGGATCCGAGAGAGTAATCAGTTGTTCGTTTGCGGGGTCGTCGTTGTTTTGTATCCGTCCAATCCGAGGCTTTTGTTTCAGGTTTCTTGACTTGAAGTTTTTCTTAGGATGAGTTGTCGGCACATCGCTAAACCATGATAGGGTTTAATCGTTGAGTAAAGGCCATCATGGGCATGCCTCGAAGATGCTGCTTTAGTAGTTCACTTAAATGTTTTCTGTCACCTATCACGTTAAGTAACCTGAGACGCTGCAGATGTTAATGCAGCACTCAGGCGCAGCGGTTACTCGGATAATGCGGGAAAGTAACGCCCCGTAGAGAGACATAGGAATTGGCCGAAGTCCTTTTCCTATGAAACTCCTCCTGCATAGCTAAGGGTCCGCAGTTATGCCACAACTGAAGAAGATATAGGAATTAGCCGAAGCCTTTCAACCTTTATCTTCCCCCTTACGGGGGTTTCATTACCTTTCGCAATATATCTGGCTGCAAACCTCAGATCTCCGCTACAATACTTTGCTTCAATTCCTGAATTGTCCTTGGTTTATTATTAGAGTCTCTCCTTAAGGTATCCCCACAGAAAAAAAATCTAGTGTAGTTAAGTTTGGAAATCTAGCCGACCAGTTAATTGCAGATCCTCTGGAAATGAATCTTTCGCCGAAAACGTCAGTTAAAATCTCCATTATGGCTACAGCGGTATGGCAAGGCACTCCAATTGTCTTGTAAGGAAAAATGTTGCATCCATGTAATACATGCTGTAATGTTGTTCGTGATATCCCCAAATGAAATGACCTTCTTCGGGTTGACGTTGTTGCATCTGATTCGACGCTGGCTTCCACCCGCTCAATGATTTCGTCCGTCCTCGTTCTTCGTCTCCGGGCTCGTCGAAGGCTATTAACGGTTCCTTGTTCTCGAAAAGGGCGAACAATTCTGCGAATCGCTGATCTTGAGGGTGCAACTCTTACATGGAGCGTTCGTCGATACTCGCGCTGTGTCTCGACAATCGAATTATTATTCCGCGTGTAAATTAGTATTATTTGAACTCGTTGCTCAACCGTATATCTTTCCATGTTTTTTTTCAATACTAACGTAAAAAATAAACTATTTTATAAAACCTACCTAAATCGACCCTTACTTTTGGTTTTGGTTATCCTACAAACCATCCATCCATATCCATGGATACCTACAATAATGCCACCCGATTTATTTTGTATACTCGTATGATACCTACCGGTATCCCGGGGGAGGGGGGGCAAAAGACTTCTTCATGTGTCCTCCGCGCGGGCGCCTCCTGGTAACGGTATTGGGTAAAACCTCTAACGGCTAAGTCAAATCATCTGATGCGACATTTGGAAGAAGCACCGCTGCGCCTGAGTGCTGTATTTACATCTGCAGCGTCTCAGGTTACTTAACGTGATAGGTGACAGAAAACGTCTAACTCAACCACTAAAGCAGCATCTTCTCGGAATGCCCATGATGGCCTTTACTAAACGATTACCCTATCATGGTTTAGCGATGTGCCGACAACTCATCCTAAAAAAAACTTCAAAACTAAGGGTACCTCCCATACAAAGTGACCCAAGACAACTTGTTCTACAGTTTATAAAATAAGAAGTATGTAGAACAAACTCCACATGGGTCACTTTGTATGGGAGATACCCTTAGTTTTTATCCGAATAAGCTGATTTTTGGTGGGTGGGGTGACTATGACCTCCAATCCCAATAAACCAAAATTTAGCATTCTGCTCCAATTTTGGGGGGAGTTATGGACATGCAGTTTTGACAAATTCAAATGGGGGGATAATGGAGGTCATTGACCGGAGCGACTCAATGTTTACCTTAAAATGATCTTGAACTTATTGTGAATACTTATACAAAGTTTTACGGCTGAACTAGTATTATTTCAAAAGCTATGGAGCTTTTAAAAAAGGTCTAAAATTAAAATATTCTAATTTTTGTTCTAGTCTAACGCCGAAATATTCAATTTAACTATAATGTGTTATATATCATTACAAAGGTAATTTTATTCGTCCTCAGACCATTGTTCTGTATCTCTTACCGTTTTTTAAATAATCGCAAAAAAACCGAAAAAAATGTGTCCCCCCCTTTTTTAAGGTTGCGGACCCCCAATCGGTTGGGACTTTTAATGCTATAATCTGGGAACCATCCCCAACCATAATCCAAAAAAATTTCCGATGTGGGATTTTCGCCGATCAAATATGCCATTTTTCTTAGACTAGTAACCCTCAAGGGTTACTTCTTTAGCCCTTCCATCGATACATACAATTTTTCATTCCAAATCTATATGTTGTCCCAATTTTTAGGGGTACGTGTACGCTACAAATCGGTTTTGTACGGCACTGCATGTTTCCGCAAATATTACTTTTTACACCATTCATATACACTGCCTGTCATAACTATAGCCGCACCATAAAACACACTTATCCTTTAAAATTCAAAGAGAGCACAGTTATTCCACATACTATAAAAAAATAACAGGCGCGACAATCCAGCATTGGACTAAAGCCGCAGGATATGTTAGTTACATCCTATTTCCAAGATCTTATCTGCTTTTTGTTGAGGTAATAAGATCAGCATCACGCTCAGCAGTGTTATTTATCCCCATAAATGGGTACTCGTTTAACATCTGAGTGAGATCATAGTCCGTCACAAGCTCGTGAGTTCGAAAAACACCATGGAACACGGTGAGATTCGAACTCATGAGCCTGTGCACCGAAGGTGCGCGCACTAACCGCTAGACCAGCCAGACTACATACTATAAACATAAGGGAAATTAAAAAGACAAATAAATTCACAAGAAGTTTCCTTATACATATTTCAAACCGTTATTCCTCTGTAAAGGAAAATGTAAATTGCCGATTATTTGTGAGATTTTCAGTAGCTTTAAGAACGTCTTGTGTGTGTAGGTCTGCAATCGCCGCCTTGTAGTCGGAGTTATCGAAGGGAACCTTTTTGTATCGCTGGACTTCGCGCTTATCTCGCGCGTCTTATTCGTCGTGGCGGTGGTGTTTTGTCCATGAGTTCATTGTTCGGGTGATTTGTTCGATAACATCCGTCTAAATACTGTTTAGTAAGAAGTTCATTGTGGCTTTTCTTCTTCTTCTTCTTTCTCCTTTAGCTTTAATTCAAAAGCTAGGTTGTCTAACTTCGTGGAAGTTGTATTGACAGGATTACTTTTATACGCCTTGGAGTGTTACTGGTTTTGAGTCTTCCTTCACGATCGCTCTGAACGCGGGCCACTGCACGTCAAATCACACCACAATCACTCCACTGTGTTGCCACTTTGGCCACAAATCCTCAGCACGGTATTTGCGCTTAATGTGCGCGAACAATAGGAGGCTATTGCGCAGCAATTTCAGAACATGGACTTCAACACGTCTATTCTGGACGAAAGCTAACGGAAGACTGATGGCTTTTCAAAGTCATCATCTTTATCTCCTGGTGCAGATGATCCACTGAGGACATCTTAACACAGCCGGTGATGGTGCGAAGTGCCGTGTTTTGGCAGGTTTGTATGTGGCCCCAATTTGTGTTGCAGAGACCATTTGACCACGCCGGTGCTGCATAGTTGACTAGGGGGCGACCGATAGCTTTATAGTCAGAAGTGTTTCTTTGTCGGTGCCCCAAGTACTACCGGCAAGAGCTTTAAGAATTTTGTTTCTGCTCCTGAGTTTAGAGCAGATGTTCTCAGCGTGTGTTAAATTAGCCGGAGTTGTCTATCGTGACACCTAGGATCTTGGGAGTCCGAATCGTAGGGATAACGTTGGTGACGATAAATATAGGGAGTTGCATATTGTACTCCTGGTTGAAGCTGGTGAATAAGGTGGCGGAGGACTTAGGTGCCGAGAGTTTCAAGCTTTTACTCACAAAGAAGTCGTTGAGTGTCAGTAGGTATTCGTTGATGCGGTCGCAAATTTCGGGAATGTCGTTGCCAGTCGCCATGATGGTACAGTCGCCAGCATAAGAGATGATTTCGAGTCCCGTGGGTGGTGTGGGCAATCCTGACATGTAAAGGTTGAAAAGGGTGGTAGATAAGACTCCGCCCTGTGGAACGCCTTGTTTAATTTTCCTGAGTTTGGACTTCCCATTCCTAGACTCCCATTCGACGACCGGCAAGGTAATTTGCGATCCATTTGTGGATACATGGAGGAGTAGTGTTACGTAGATCTGTCAGAAGTACTGTGTGGTTAACAGTGTCAAACGCTTTTGACAAATCGAGAGCTACGAGGATAGTACGCTTGCAGGGTTTCGGCTGATTGAGTCCATTGAATATGTTGGAGGTAATCTTGTCTATAGCGGTTGTAGTGCTATGCATTTTCCGGAAACCGTGTTGATGATTGGCAAGTTGGACGTGCTCTAGGAGTTTAGGCAGCACTAGTGCCTCGAGTATTTTGGCCACGGGGGACAGTAGCGTTATTGGACGGTATGATTCTGCTAGAGTATGATCTTTGCCTGGCTTCGGTATGGGGATGATACGGCTTTTTTTCTCCAGCTCAGGTATGATGAAGGTTTTCAGCGACAGGTTCATCGTAGCAGTGATATACTCAATGGACGTGGTGCTGTTGCGGATAGCTCTAGTAATTATGCGCTTGAGCTTATCTTTTCCGGGATGTTCGACGAATTGTTGGTTAAAATTGTGAGCGCATTTGTCGTCGTTGTTGTATGTGTTATCACCGAATTTTATGGCTACCTTACCTTTGGGTTTTGTGGGATTTGATAGAGCACGTACCGTTCTCCAAAGGTTGCTTACGCCGGATTTTACGTGGCAGGTTTTTAAATGCGAATTCCATAACTGTTTCCTGTGGTCGTTGACTTGCTGAGTTATAGCGTTCTTGAGATCGCCGATGCGAGGATCATTTGGGTGTGCTGTTCGGAGTTCATCTCTCGTTTTTGCCAATCCTGCAGCGGAAGATGGGAAATGTGGTCTCATGATGGGAATGCGGCCCGCTGGAATGTATCTTTTGGCTGTATTCAGGATAATCCGTCTCAGGTTTTCTTTTAGCAGTACGTACGTCAGTGGGGGTTGGAAGGGCAGAAAACGCTTCATTTGTGTAGGTTTGGAAGCCAATCCATTCGGCTTTGCTGAAATTCGAATATGTTTTCTTCTCAGTGTACGTAAACTGAGACGGTTTATCAATCGTGAGGACAATTGGCAAATGGTCTGACGAGAAAGTTATGAAAGGTTTCCAAGTAATGCTGTTTATGAGCCCAGGGCTGGCAATGGCGAGCTTCTGCATGATCCAGCAATGCGGGTTGGTGAGTCGTCATTCAATGGACAGAAATCGGAATCATCTAGTTGATTTGCGATGTGGTTACCTCTGGTGTCGTTGTTGAGGTTTGAGTACCATAAATCATGGTGAGCATTGAAGTCGCCTAGTAATAGGCGATATCGCCCGGTGAGTAGGGGGGCCTGGAAACCAGTGGGACAACTTGATACTGGTGGTATATAGATATTGAGAATATGTATCTATATCATATATAACATTTCCCGACCTGATGGATATCGTTTGTAATTCTGTTGTGGTATCTGCGGCAGTGATATCGATTAATGAATATGGCAACGAGTTATGTATCAAGAAAGCCAAACCTCCTCCTCAGCCAGTGAGTCGATCGCGTCGGATGATGTTGAAGCCTCCGTAGGAATTTAGCGATGAATCGGCATTTAGTTTGGTTTCTTGAATTGCAGCAACTAGGATGTGATGTCTGCCCATGAAGTCAGTGATCTCAACAATTTTGTGTTGTAGACCATTACAATTTAGTTGGACGATCTTTGTGGTGGAGTATTTTGCAACTTGCTGTGGTGGTGCTGGTGTAAGAGTGTGTCGTGGTGCTGTGTGATGTGCAGAGACTGTGGGAGAGAGAGTTGTTGTGAGGTCGATGAAGACTGCTGGACACAGATTCTGCAATTTGGTGCAATGAAGGTGCTGATCGTTGTTGTTGATCGTAAATCTGTATTGTTGAGCCCAGAACAATTTTTGAAGTGGCACCATTCCATACAGCATGAGCACTGCACTGAGGATTGTACAATAGAGTAAATCCTTTCTTTAGTCATTAAAACGCGTATGCTGATGATGAGTCATAAATTGACCCGAAATGCATTTATAATAAAAACAAAATTTAATTGATTAAATCTCCGTTTTGTTTTATAATAAAATTGTGTTTAATTAACTAAAAAATTGTGATTTTCTGCGTTCCATAAAGGGATTTAACGCACCAGACTGAAATCAATTAACATGATCGCAGACGTGGTTAATAAGTGTGAGATAAATACACATAATCCTTAGAGTAAATCCTCTTACCACAGACGCAGCACATCCATGGACCAGGATTTATTTCGATGCCGGCGCGTATAAGAAGAATTTGGAGCAACTGGGCCGGCATGGGTTGCTCCGATAGTATAAAAAAGATGTGATGCAACTTGTATGATTTCCTGTATGTATCGTGGGGGGTTTGCGGCTCTTGGCCATGCATAAATGCATGGGTGGTTCCGGGCGAAGACCCGGCCGCGATAGGAACCATTTGCCCGTCTGTCATAACTATAGCCGCACTTGGAACTAGTATGGGAAAAACTGATCAAAAAGCTATTTTTAGTGGGAGATAATGCAATCTCTTTCTACAAAATCCGTTATGTGTTATGTGTCATGTCTTCTGTGTTAAAACGAAAACAGTTTAAGGTAAGGATATTACAGAGAAATTTCTACTGTATTAGAGGTGGTTACAGCAACTTTTAAATACATAAACAACCCTGATTATTACTATTAAGTAGCTCTGACCGAAGTGTGTATTGAGATCTATGGAAATCCGGCAAGTGCTTATTAAAAGTATTTCATTTTTTTTTTCATTTCATTTCATTTATTTATTAACACTTAATGACTAATTAATATACATAAATATACAGATTTGTGTTTTTTATAGTCTCCCTAGAAGCATAGTATTAGTATTAGCCAGAACAGTTGATTTCGTCACTTCCCGCATAGGAAAAATTTCATGGGATTGTCCTGACGATAAACAGCTTCCATTTTATACAGAATATAGGACACATAACGCATTTTGAAGCAAGAGATTGCATCATCTATCACCAGTCGTCGTACTTAAAGTTGGTTCCAATGGTGCACATGTTAGGGAGAGAGCCTCCCATCTATATAAATGAGACAGCAAATCTTGCAGAAACATTATTAAAAAAAAAACAGACCGAGGCTAATTTCGGGCGCGGCCGAATTTGGATACCCTTCGCTCTCCTCTGGCTAAAAGCCTTTTCGGGCGTACCTATGACTTGTGTTTAATCCTCCCCCTTCCATTCTTTTCCTTCCATTTTGATATAAGTTTCGTGTCGACAATATTTGAATGAGGTTTGCTTCGACTAATTGGGCAAATAAACAAAATTCTCTTAAAAAACTTTATTGTGGGGGATGGGGGTAGCGTGGGACTTGGTTTCATAGTACAATTCCATGTGTTTTTGAATTTTTTGTTTTTTTTTTCGATAGACACATTAATAGCAGGTTTGATGAAATTGGTGTAGCAAGAAAAAAATCTTAGAAGAACCAAAATGTGGGGACTAAGGAACGGAAGCCCCATGACCGCATGGCTCCTTTCCAACCATTTTTACATCTGTTTTGTGGCATCAATAGAAACACATTTGTATGAGGTTTGGTTGATATTGGCGCGCAAATAAAAAAGTTTTTCTTAGAAGAACTTAAATTGGAGGGGGGGCTAGGTTTGTATGGCATCCCCATGACCCAGTGATCCAATTTGGGTGATTCAAACACACAAACAGCCTGTAACAATAAGCACGTGTGCAAAATTTCAGCTTGCTAGCTTCAATACCCGCCGAGTAAAATCGCAACAGACAGACAGACAGACAGACAGACGGACGGACATGGCCCAATCGACTCCCCAAGTCATGCTGATTATATATGTATACTTTTTATATGGTCGTCGTTTCCCGGACAGAACGTCTATAGACGTCCTTCTTCTTCTTCCTTGCCTCGTTCTTTATACCGCTCCATGGTTCCGCGTTGCTCGACCTGCGGTGTAGGCACATCGCCCGTTTTGGCGATAATTTCTCAGCATATTTCTACAGGCAGCTCTATCTTGGATCGTGTCATCGCCGAGACCAATGCGTTGTTGTTGCTTTTTCATTTGACACATCCAGTTTTGAGCATTTGACATACATCCAATTTTGAGCATTTGACATACAAATCGTGTCAAATTTTGGCGTTGTGTCCGGCAATGAGTTAATGCGTTACAAACTTCATGACAAAGTTAATATACCCTCTCACTCTATATGAGCAAAGGGTATAAAAACACGATTTTGAAGATTTTTGTATGTAAAATAAAAGGTTATCGATGGGGTTAATAAGCGAAAAGAAACTGTTAAAATGATTTCGTGAAAATTAAACAAAACAATCTTTCAGAGTCTATTTTATTCCAAAAGGATCTCTCCAGTTATTAATTTCCGCTTTTTAATCAGTTTTTGCCATACTTGTTCCAAGTGCGGCTATAGTTTTGACAGAAGGGAAATTTAGATTTTCCTTTACAGAAAAATAACGGTTTGAAATGTAAGGAAACTTCTTGTGAATTTATTTGTCTTTTTAATATATCTTATTTTTTACGATAATGGGTGATAGTACAGCTCATTTGGGTACAATTAATGTTCTACATGACCCCTCTCTCTTTAACCGTTATAAAGTTATAGTATTTTTTGTTAATAGTGTCAGAAACCTCGGCTTGCCGAACAAAATCACTATTTGTCACGCTCCCAAATATTTGATCCGGGGTTTGACTTTACTTTCTGAAACTGCACAAAATTCTACATAAAATAACTGTTTTGCCAATTAAATAATTTAAAATCCTACCCAGATACAACCATTCAAACTTTAAAGAAATCCGAAAATGGATTTTTCATTGAAAATTCAAATTGGAAAATCGTAATGATACTTTGAAGTGACAAATGTGCAAAGTTGACAAAAGTTAGCTCATAGCTTTCGAACGACTTATAAAAATTAGGGTCTTAGGATTTGAAAAATTGCATATCTTACGTGTTAAAGAGAAAAAACGCGGTTCCAAGAGAAAATCAAAGTTAACGTTTCCATTTTTATACGAGTTTTATTAAGTAAACAAGATTTTTTTTAAATAAAAACCGAAAAAATACACGATACCGAGGCTAATTTCGGGCAATTTTTCAAATCCTAAGACCCTAATTTATATGTCGTCCGAAAGCTAACACTATGAGGCAACTTTTGTCAACTTTGCACATTTGTCAGTTCAAAGTACCGTTACGATTTTACAATTTGAATTTTCAATGAAAAATCCATTTTCGAATTTCTTTAAAAAAGTTTGAATGGTTGTATCTGGGTAGGGTTTTAAATTATTTAATTGGCAAAACAGTTATTTTATGTAGAATTTTGTGCAGTTTCAGAAAATAAAGTCCCACCTCGGATCAAATATTTGGGAGTGTGGCAAATAGTGATTTTGCTCGGCAAGTCGAGGTTCCTGACACTATTAACAAAAAATGCAATAACTTTATAACGGTTGAAGATAGAGGGGTCATGTAGAATATAATTGTACCCAAATTAGCTGTACTATCACTCATTATCGTATGTACCATGAGTCGTGGGACACCCTGTATATATAGTATGTGGAATAACCTGTGATCTCTTTGTATTGTAATGGATCAGTTTATTTTATGGTGCGGCTATAGTTATGACAGGCAGTGTATATAAACGAATCTTTGTTACAAATACAAATGCCACCCGTTTTTTTTGTACGCCTACACTATCAAATGAGTTATACTACGCTGCTGCACACTGTTTCCGCAAAGGTGACCTCGTACGCTAATACCTACAATAACTCTTTACAAATCCAAACGCCAACCGAAATTCTTTTTTCGGCACGAGTTTCTTTCGCTGATTCGTAATTACATACGTTAAACAATCAATAGATATAAATACCTGCAACTACAACACTTCATAAACATTCTACACGTAAGCATGTACACAGCATGTACATACATAAGTATGTATATGAAAAAAATTAACCCAGAAAGTATGCCGATTTCTAAGACTACTAGTATCAAACATCGCCAGACACTATGAACTAGCGTCATATAAAATCCCCTTGATAAACCGATTTTCTTGCCATCGCAGCAAAACGCGTGGTTTAGCATCGCCCAGCACAACGTCGCATTGTATGTGCACACATAGCATAGCATAGCGAAGCTTCGCTCGGTATGGCAAAGCTCAGCTTAGCGCTGTATGTGCACACTCCGTAATAAATTACGGTTCGCCAACTATGTCGTCATTGTATGATAAGTTAGAGAATTAGGGGATTTCTCATACATCTTATCTAGTGATTAGTCTAATCGTATAGACAAGACGCACATTTTTTTGAAAGCTATTCTTCTTCTTCTTTATGGCACGATAGCCCGACGACGGGCCTTGGCCACCTGGATTGATAACCCCCAGTTCCGGAAGCCCAGCATCTGGTGGGTTTCCTCACATACTGATTGCTCCCATCGAGCTCTCGGTCAACCACGTAATGTAGCTCCGTCCACTCGTTGCGCCTTCATCATCTTTTTAGGCATGCGATCTCTTCATCCTTTGTACATGTCCCACCCATTGCAGTCGCATCAATTTCACGATTTTCGACACATGCAGCTGGATCAGCTGGAAGATGAGCTGATACAACTCATGGTTGTACTGGATGCGCCATTCACCTCGTTCGCGAACGGTCCCGAAGATACATAAAGCTGTCTACAATACTACTATATTGAGGTTCCCCACTGTGATGCTTGTATTTACTGGGGCTCTTGTTTTTGATTGCATCATAGCCTTGGTTTTATCCTCGTTGATATGTAGTCCAACCTTCATTGCGGCGGCATTGAGACTATGCACGAAGCGTTTTGCATCGCGCACCCTTCGAAACATGTCGATATCGTCGGCGTACGCTACTAATTGTGTCGACTTGATAAGTAGCGTCGAATTACGTATTCCAGAGCAAGGTTGAAAAGCGTTGGTGCCAGTCCATTGCCCTGCTTTAGTGCAGTCTGAGTTTCAATTAAGTAAGTCTGTTATGAACTCTGACCTGCGATACAGTATTCAATCGCACTAGCTTTGCCGGTAAACCAAAATGCAGCAAAATGTTGTACAGTACACTTCGATCAATACTGTCGTATGCCTGCTTGAAGTCGATCAAAATTTGCTATACGTCGATGTTATATTCCCAGCACTTCTGGAGTAATAGCTTCAGGTCAGGTCTGAAGCCGCCTTGATATTTGCCAATGATTTGTTGCGCTTACGGATTAATTCTATTTTCTAGAATTTTAAATAAAATCTTATAAGTCGTAAAAACTAATGAGATGTCTCTGTAGCTCTCACATTTTAACTAACTTAATACACTCAAATAAAGCGGGCCACACGCTATTTTCCAATTTTAACCCAATTTTCTCAAAAATTTAGCGAGCTGCAAAGCTCTTGTAGCCGAGCCGTCGCTTCTATATCCAAAACCCGCTAAATTTCCACATACAACATCGAAAGGCAATTAAAACAAGAATTCAAGGGAAATTTAAAAATTAATTTTAAAAAAATTAAATTAAACGATTAATTTTAGTTTTTTTTTAATAAATGAAGTTTGTGCGTCTACATTAGATATTTGATCTTCATCATCATCAATGTGGCACGATAGCCCGACGTCGGGCCTTGGCCGCCTGAATCGTTGACCTCCAATTGTCGCGGTTACGCGACCTTGTCCTCCAGTTTCGGAAGCCCAGCAGCTGGTGGAGAGCAGCGAGCTCTCGGTCGTCCACGCAACCTCGCTCCGTCAATTCGTTGTGCGTTCATCACTTTCTTTGGCATGCGATTATCGTCCATCCGTTGTACATGCCCCGCCCATTGCAAACGTTGAAGCTTCACGATTTTCGATACTTCCAGCTCATCGTACAAATGATACAACTCATGGTTGTACCGGATACGCCATTGGTCTCGCTCGCGAACGGCCCCGAAAATTCGCCGAAGGACCTTTCGTTCGAATCGGTCTAGCAAAATTTCGGAGGCTTGGGTAAGGCTCCATGTTTCGCAGCCATAACATAGCACGGGTCGGATGATCGTTTTGTACATGCGGAGCTTCGTGTTCCTGTGCGCAAGTTTCGAATTAATTATAGGGAGGACCGAGAAATATGTCTTATTGGCTAGTTGTATCCGTCGCTAAATTTCGTCGGTTTCGTTGGCGTCCTTTGATAAGTTACAACCCAGATAGTTGAAGTTGTCTACATACTCGATACTAAGGTCCCCCACTGTGATGCTTGAATTTGCTGGCGTCCTTGTTTTCGATTGCATCATGGCCTTTGTTTTGCTTTCGTTGATATGTAGTCCAACTTCCTTTGCGGCGTTATTGAGGTTATGCAGAAGGCTTTCTGCATCACCCAACCTTCGAGACATGATGTTGATATCGTCGGCGTACGCTACTAATTGAGTCGACTTGATGAGTAGCGTTCCGCTGCTGTCCATATTCATGGCTCGAATTACATACTCCAAAGCAAGGTTGAAGAGCGTCGGCGCCAGCCCGTCGCCCTGCTTGAGTCCAGTACGAGTTTCAAATAGGTCAGTGAGTCGATTCTGCACTCTGACCTGCGAGACGGTATTAATCATCGTCATCCTTGTGAGTCGCACTAACTTTGCCGGTATACCAAAATTCAGCATAATGTTGTACAGTACACTTCGATCGATACTGTCGTATGCCTGCTTGAAGTCGAGAAAGATTTGGTATACGTCGATGTTATATTCCCAGCACTTTTGGAGTAGTAGCTTCACTGTGAAAAGCTGATCGGTCGTTGAGCGACCAGGTCTGAAGCCGCCTTGATATTTGATCTTGATTAATGGAAAAAACTTTGTAATTAATGAAGCGTTTCCGAACGGATAACACAAAGAGCTAGCTTTTGCTAGTTACGAAAAGAAGTTTCGAGAGCTGATAGCGTAATGTTTGCAAATTCAAGAAGTTAGACCTTGGAAAGCTACAGTTAAATCGTGTTACATTTTATTACAAGAGAGAAGAAACTATACGATTCCAAAATTATGATATACCGTTGAATTAATTTTTCTAATTTTCAACGAACGAATGTTCAAAACATTGAGCCGGCTCGTCAGCCGTCACGGCTCTCGCCCGTCATGTGAATACTGTCATATAAGCCAATACATTTTGATGCCGGGAGCCTCGTTCGAGCTTGCAAACGAGAGCCGCACAGCTCGTCGTGTGAATACAAAATCAGTACATTTTGTTGTGCTTGCGAGCCGTCTTCGCGTCGTTTGAATGAAGGCTAAAAGTTGTATATACAGAAAGTGCGAAATGACTATAAATTTGATCTAAAGTACCATAAACTCACATTGCAATCAAGCAACAAACACAATGCTAACGATTTACTGTTTTGACTAGAGTTCGTACTTACCGTTTTTTTCTTTTACAGTGAGGGTATAGGACATTTTTTATCATTTCTTTAGTTGTTGTTCATTGCTTGCTCAGACGAGTGAATTTTTGCTACTTTTGTCAGTCAATAATGAATACGACACCTGAGAAAGCAGCTCAAGCTGTAGCACTACTTCAAGCAGGCTTTGGGCAAGGTGAGGTCGCTCGAAGACTTCGAATCGGCAGATCATCGGTGCAAAGAGTTTACAGGCGATACTTAGAGACTGGAGCATTCGATCGCCGCCCAGGTACAGGCAGACAAAATGTTACATCAGCAGTAGATGATCATTATATCCAACTCGTTGTTTTGCAAAATCGCCACCTTAACGCAGTTCAAGTCCAAGCGCCAAGTGGTCATAAGTTCTTCTATCGTCAGAAGGAACCTGACTCCAAAGAAAGATGCAACAGGTCCAAAATTAACGGAAGCCCACCGTCGAGCACGACTTGAATTTACTCGAGAGCATAGGGATTGGACGTTAGAAGAGTGGGGTAATGTACTCTTCACTGATGAGACCAGGGTGAGTCTATATCAAACACATCGACGTCAGAGAGTATATCGTCGTCCTGGAAAACGTTATTCTCAGTGTTGCATTGCGGAATCGGTTGCTTATGGAGGAGGATCTGTAATGGTCTGGGGTGGCATCTCGCTAACCGGACATCATTAGTTTTTATCAAACCGACGGGCCGTATACGTAGATTGATTTCACATCAATGAAATCCTTGCAATCCATTTGGTACCTTACGCAGATTGAATGGGGCAGAATATACAGTTGATGCAGGATAATACACGGCGTCATGTTGCTCGTGTGGTGGTCCAGTATCTACAGGACGTCGGCATTCGTACGATGGATTCGGGATTGAATCCAATAGAACAATTATGGGATAAGCTGAAACGTCGGATTCGGCTTCCTACAACGCTTCCAGAGCAGGAACGCGCAATTGAAGAGAAGTGGAATGCAATTCCCCAAGATTTCATCATCACCCTCGTGAGGTCTATACATACGAGGGTGCTAGCAGTTATTCGAGCAAGGGGAGGGGACACTGAATACACTGACCAAACACTTTTTTTTTTAATTTTTTCTTTTTTTTTCAGCTTAAATTTGTGGTTTTCATCTCGTGATTACAAGACCGGATAACGACTCTTATGTGTCAAACCTTCATAAATTGAGAAATCCCAATCCATTTTAATTGTCATGAAATGTACTACTTCCTGTAGATATAACTTTCATAGTTGTAACTTTTATACTCTTTGAAAAAATTGGGTTAGAGTTTGAAAGTGGCGTATGGCTCGCTTTATTTAACGTCGAGTGTAGACAAGAGTTATGAGAAATCAGCCACAAATAGTTACATACAGAATACATTCTATTTGTATTTCCAGGTGACAATTCAATAAGCGGAGAAAAATATTGAATAAATGAGTTCCATACATCTAATTAAAGCCGCGCACACATGGCGAATTCATGAATTTTATCGGATTTTAATAGATTCACGTTCTGTCAAAATGCAAATCCGCCTGTGGGCTCAATCCATTGAATTCTAATAATGAAATACACTGATTCACCGTGTGTGTGCGGGCTGTAAGCATATTTTATAATGCACAACTAACTGTTAGATTTTCTGATACGCAAACACAAAAATTAATTCTCAAGTGGTTGCTCGTAATTTTACTTTATTATTGACATGTCCATGCACAAGATTTTTCAAGTGGATTTTAACGATCTCTTGTGCATGAGACGAAATTATATTGCATCATGGAATTTATTACTTTGTATCGTAAGTGATATAATGTTATAAGTTCTTTGAATGCATTTTACAATAAACAAGAGTGTTGTCTATGAAAAGACTTGGAAGGTGTTGGTTGTGGTTTTGTTAAAAGTTATAAAGAGTAAAGAATAAAACTTTAAAGTATTGAAAAGTATTACTGTGTTTTTGATTTGAAGGACCAATAATCTAATAGGTTATGGGCCCAGGTGCTGTGTGGTAAAAATTTTTTAATACAGAATAAAAGTGATTATAAAGTAAAACTAAAAAAAAAAAATAATTTAAAAGGACAGTAAAAAAAAAAGGAGACAATTTAAAAAGTGAATATTTTTAATACTGTGAAGATAATCGTGGCGACTGGGTGAAATAATAATGGAGGATTTTAAAAGTAAAAGAAATATTAAACCATTTGATGGTGACAACTACAGTATCTGGAAAATAAGAATTTTATCTTTACTAAAAGAACTAAAGGTGAATCAAGTAATTGAAGGTGTTCGTCCTCAAGAAGTAACCGAGGACACGTGGAATGCAGCTGAATATACTGCAAAGAATGTGATTCTCGAATACCTGACGGATTCTTTTGTAACTTCGTCCCTGAATTTAACTGCTAAGCAATTATTAAGTGAGTTAGATAAAACTTACGAAAGAAAAAGTTTAGCCAAACAGTTGGCAATTCGGAAAAAGCTATTGTCATTAAAATTAAAAGGAACAACAATGTTGTCCGAACATTTCATAACTTTTAGTGGTTATGTGACCGAATTGTTGGCAGCTGGTGGCAAATTAGATGAAATGGACAAAGTTTCTCACTTACTGCTAACTCTTCCTAATAATTATGATGGCGTAATAACTGCCATCGAAACACTTTCTGAAGATAGTTTAACTTTGGCGTTTGTTAAAACAAGACTCTTAGACCATGAAACGAAACTTAAAAGTGAAAGTGGCGATACAAGTTCTAAAGTGCTTCAGGCTCAAATATTAAAAAATAAGAATTTTGAATTTTCCGGATATTCTAAAAATATCTATAAAGGTCCTAAAAAGTTTAAGGTTTCTAAAAGACCACATAATTTTAAGTGCCATCAATGTGGAAGATCCGGTCATTTAAAAAAGGATTGTTACCACTTTAAGAAAAGCCAACAATTTAAATTAGGTCAGAATAAAGCTTTTATGAATAAAAAAGTAGCTCAAACAGTCAGTTCTAATATTGTAGACACTTCAGGCTTCGCCTTTATGACAGGAGCTTATCAGTTAGAGAATAAAAGTAATACAATTTCGTTTATCCTGGATTCTGGATTATCAGAACATATTATAAATCGAGAAGACCTTATCAGTGACTTTATTGAATTAGATAAACCTATTAAAATATCAATAGCAAAAAGGAACACTTTTATCTTCGCAACAAAACGGGGTTCATTGGAAGTAACCAGTGAATTTGGTGTTCACGGAGTGTTGAAGGATGTTTTATATTGCCCGGACATACCAAACAATCTTTTATCAGTGTCAAAGATGCAGGACGCCGGATTCACCATAGTATTTGATAGAAATGGAGTGCAAATTAACAAATTTGGTAAGACGGTGATTAAAGGTAAGCCTTTTAAAAATTTAATAATAATACAGTTTACGGTAAACATTGTTTCAGATAATCTTGTAGAAGCATATAGCTTACATATAGATTATAATTTATGGCATCAACGTCTGGGACATATGGGGAAACAAAAATTTTTAGAATTAAGGAATAAACAAATGGTTGATGATATTTGGGAAATTAAGCATATCTCACCTAATAATGATTTATGTGAAGCTTGCATAAAAGGAAAGCAAGCGTGTTTGCCTTTTAACAAAGAAAAGGACAAAAGTAATGTGAAAAGACCATTATTTATCGTACACTCGGATGTGTGTGGACCTATCACTCCTTCTACTGTACAAAATAAAAATTATTTTGTTTTATTTGTAGATGATTACACTCATTATTGTGTTTCATATATTATTACATACAAATCTGATGTTTTTCCGGTTTTCCGAGATTTTGTTGCAAAAAGTGAAACTCATTTCAATACGAAATTAGTAAATTTATATTGCGATAATGGAGGGGAGTATTTGTCTAAAGAAATGAAGAACTTCTGTGTAGAAAAAGGCATAAGTTATCATTTGACTGTTCCTAGAACTCCACAGTTAAATGGTGTATCTGAAAGAATGGTTAGAACTATTACAAAAAGGGCGAGAACCATGCTAGCTGGTGCTGCTTTGGACAAGGTATTCTGGGGTGATGCAGTTCTGATTGCAACATACTTAATAAATATTACACCAACTAAAGCTCTGAAGAAAGCCGCGACACCATATGAATTATGGCATAATAAGAAACCAAGAATAAAATTCTTGAAAGTTTTTGGTTCCACAGTTTATGTTCATAATAAAACCAGTAAGACAAAATTTGATGAAAAGACAAAGAAAGGAATATTAGTAGGGTATGAACCTAATGGATATTTAGTGTGGGATGTGGAGGCAGAAAAATACATTGTTGCTAGAGACGTAATAGTTGATGAAAGAAATTTTCTCAAATCAAGACCAGGAAATTGTCCTGAAGGAATTGAGTTTGAACATTCCCAGAATAAAACTGATGTTTCTGACCCAGAATTAAAATCAGTAAAGGAACAGAAATCTGATAGTATTAAATCAGAAGTGAAGAAATCTGATAGTATGAAATCACATAATAAGAAATGTGATAGTATTAAATCAGATGTTTAATAAATAAGATAAATCAGATGATTAATAAATCTGAAAATAATTATAAATCAGATATTAATACAGAAGATACTTGCGAAAAGCCAAGTAAAATTGCTAAAGGAAATAGCAAAAATGAGGAACATGTATTAAGTAAGAATGATGAAGTCTCTAAACAAAGAAGAAGTGAAAGAATTAAAAGTCGACCTCCTATTTCGTATAATGAGGACATAATTTCTGATGAGTATATATTAAGTGCTCAGTCTGTTTTTTATAAAGTTCCAAATTCTTATTCTGAAATTAGGGATTGTGAAAATAGAGAGCAATGGGAACATGCTGTCAAAGATGAAATAAATTCATTAATGATAAATAAAACTTGGACTCTAGTAGAAAAGCCTGAAAATAAAAACATCGTTGATTGTAAATGGGTATTTACAATTAAACATGATGAATTTGGTAATGCAAGGAAATATAAGGCTCGTTTGGTAGCTAGAGGTTTTAGTCAGGAATATTTATCAGATTACAATGAGACATTTGCACCAGTTGCACGAATTACAAGTTTTAGAATGATTTTATCTTTTGCTAATCAATTTGGTCTACTTATTCATCACGTGGATGTTAAAACAGCATTTTTAAATGGTAAATTGGAAGAAGAAATTTATATGAAAGTACCTGAGGGAATCAAATGTAAAAGTAACCAAGTGTGCAAATTAAACAAAGCATTGTATGGACTTAAGCAAGCTGCAAGATGCTGGTTTGAAGTTTTTGAAACTGTTTTGAAAGAAAAAGGATTTAAAAATTCTTTAGTTGATCCGTGCATTTACATTCTCAATAATGGAAGCATTTTGAAAAATATTTATGTTGTTCTGTACGTTGATGATCTCGTGATAGCAACTGCAGATATTATTTTAATGAATAATTTTAAAGGATATTTAATGAGTAAATTTTCTATGGTAGATTTAAAAGAAATAAAATTTTTCTTGGGTATCGCAATCAAAAGAGAAACTGATACAATTAGTTTAGATCAAACTTCTTATATTAAAACAGTTCTCAATAAATTTAATATGCACGAATGTAACCCAATAAATACACCTCTTGAATGTAGATTAAATTATACAGCATTAAACTCAGATGAGAAATATGATGCACCCTGTCGTAATCTAATTGGATGTTTGATGTACATAATGATTTGTACAAGACCTGATTTGAGTGCATCAATTAGCATTCTAAGAAGATTTACAAACAAAAATAATATGGAGCTTTGGAAATGTTTAAAAAGGGTTTTAAGGTATTTAAAAGGAACTGTTGACTTCAAATTAACATATAAACGAAATAATTATACAAATATTTTAATCGGATATGTAGATTCTGATTGGGGAAGTGATGAGATAGATAGAAAAAGTACAACGGGATTTATATTGAAATTATTTGATGAATGTACTATTTGCTGGAATACTAGGAAGCAAATATCAGTGGCAACATCATCAACTGAAGCTGAATATATGGCTCTTTACGAAATAATTAAAGAAATTTTATGGGTTAAATCTTTGTTAAATACAATTGATTTTAAATTATCTGAACCAGTTATTATTTATGAAGACAACACAGGCTGTATTAGCATTACAAATAACCCTACAAATCACAAGAAGACAAAGCATATAGAAATAAAATATCATTTTTGTCGAGACCAAGTACAGAAGAAAATAATAAAGTTACATTATATTCCAACAGGTCAACAACTAGCGGATGCTATGACAAAGCCATTGCCAGGACCAAAGTTTATGGAGTTTAGGACAAAAATGAGTTTGCAATAGCAGTTTATATCATTAATTATGTTTTGTATTTTATATTATTGAAATGGTCTGGATAGGTTTTTCTGGGTTTCCCTATCCCTCGCAATGAATGTTGGGCCATTATGTTACCCCAGAAGACTTTGAAAGAAAATCACATCCAATAATAAATAATAAAAATAAATAGAAGTAAATTCAAATATACATTTTAAAGTGGATTACGAGAATTTCAAAACCGATTAATTTTTGAGGAGGCGTGTTAGATTTTCTGATACGCAAACACAAAAATTAATTCTCAAGTGGTTGCTCGTAATTTTACTTTATTATTGACATGTCCATGCACAAGATTTTTCAAGTGGATTTTAACGATCTCTTGTGCATGAGACGAAATTATATTGCATCATGGAATTTATTACTTTGTATCGTAAGTGATATAATGTTATAAGTTCTTTGAATGCATTTTACAATAAACAAGAGTGTTGTCTATGAAAAGACTTGGAAGGTGTTGGTTGTGGTTTTGTTAAAAGTTATAAAGAGTAAAGAATAAAACTTTAAAGTATTGAAAAGTATTACTGTGTTTTTGATTTGAAGGACCAATAATCTAATACTAACTACATATCCATAATATTTCAAAATTTCGGCCAGTCCAAACACATACCTTCTGAACATATTACTAATATATGTCCATTTTCACTTCGATCTCTATTATCTATAAATACTGTGTCAGTTTCGATAGAATCAACGGTCTTCAATTTATATCTTGTAGCTCTATCTTGCTCAATAAGTTTGCATCTTCCTTGAATAAGCGCCGGCTCTAGAAAAAATAAAGTTTATAAGTTAAATATACCAATTAAATTCTACATTTCAAGATGACTCTGAGAAATACAAAAAGTAAGTATTTCGATTTTACAATAGATGTGTGTCCTTAATGTTATAATAAATGACTTAAATGCCCAAAAGCATTTCATATCAAATCGTGCAGCTTTAACGAAGTAACAAGTAATTAAAGTCGGGCTTACGGAACACACATTTAATTTTCAGAATCAATATCAGTGAAAATGATGATATTTGTGTATAATTAACAATGCAGTAAAAATTAATTATATTATAAAATTATGGGCTAAATTCATAGTCCTCACACAAACTGCATTGCAGGAGACTACTTATAACATTACGATCCAGAGATTGTAAGCTTACCTCGTGACTTTCTAAGCGACAAGTGACAAGTGACCAACAAGTCTATATTGTAAAAAATGTTTAACAAATTCAAACTAATTCATGTGTAGCCATCAGTTCGACGATTCGCGCGAGTTTCTATACTAAACCTGACAAAGACGAGTATTCAATGCTCCAACCAGTGTTATACACAAAGTCTATATATATATATATATAATAACAAATAATAAAGTCTATTATATAATAACAAATAATAAAGTCTATTATTTGTTATTATAGAAGATAAATAAAACACAAATTCAAAACATTAATTCTTCCTGACTTAGCTTCTTTTGGCGCTCATGTATAGCTGACAAAAACCTTTTTATTTGCACTTATTTCACCACAATCGAACATCGTTAAATTCAGATAGCAATTGGCGATTAATTGGTGTTTGTTTTGGTTTTTTCGTCCATTCCTACACAATTCTGCCGCCTGCAAAAGATATTTATTTAGAAAAGAACAATCTTACCTTCTGTTGAAGACGTGAAAATACAGTAGACGCTTGAAAATTAAAAAAAAAGTTTTTCTAGTTTCCGAGCGTTTTCAAACAGCGTCGAAAAAGTGGTCCATGAATTAACGTAAACACATTCTGAAGGTTTTATATAAATTCGTTTAATAACAGTTAGTTAATAGGATATAAATGGAATGTGTATCAACATTTATTTGGTGAAAAAATCACTTTTCATTTGGCTTTTGCCAATATTCGCCGATAAATTTACGGCTTTATCCCGGATGTTTTGTATTGCAAAAATGTTCGAGGCCGTTTGATGATTTTCCTTAGCCGAGCTAAGTAATCGATTTGAATAGTTGATTGCCTCTGCATGGGAAACCCGAGCATCTCCGATCAATTCCTTCGTCTTCTTCTTTTAGCGGTGCAGAAAGATGTGCTGTGCATCTATGTGGACTCAAATAATGGTTCGTCGATGTTTTCGTTCGTGATGTCAAGGGACAAAAATATAGCTGCTGCGATAAAGTCTTCCCACAGTGAGATGGGGGTTAGGTCAGTGGGCGCAGCTGGGCATTAAAGCAAATGACCCACATCGTGAGGAGCGCTAGCGCAGTTTGCACAAATGTTTTGGATGTCCGGGTTTATGCGAGAAAGGTACGAATTGAGGCACGAACAAAAGCCCGACCGAAGTTGAGCTAATGTCACTCTGGTGGCTCTCGGGAGCCTAATCTCCGCAGGCGATATAGGTGGTGGACGCACTGAGAGGACTCTATTCGCACCTAAACTCGGAAGTGGAAGTGGAGTGAGGTGGAACATACACATTAAATATTTCGATATTAGTACTCCCTGATGAGACTGAGATGGCTTGCATTTTCGCTGACATCTACATTAGATGTAGATGTCGATGGACAGTAATGTACGGACTTGTGTATTAGAAAGGCAAGTCCACCTCCAGGGTGAGAATCATTCCTGACGGCTCGTCTATCTTTGCGCAGTATAACGTAATTGCCATGGACGCTAAGAGACGAGTTTGAATGGAGCAAAGTCTCCTGTATGGCGCAAATCAGAATTCTGTTAGCACTGATGACGTGAGTGATCTCGGCAATTTTTTGGTGAATGCCGTGGCAGTTAAACTGCAATAAGGACAGCGAGGTGAAAAATGCTGGAGGGGCCGGGGTTAAGCTAGGTATAGCATTCCTGATCATATTGTTTGGGGGCTCTGGAGGAGATGGTGGGCTAGGGGCAGCCCTAGGTCGCTCTGAATTTATACATCCCACTGCAACATATGATATGGAATGCTGACCAACCCTTCTCAAGCCACAACACCTGAGATGTACCCACTCCAAGCAGCAATTACACTATACTGACCTGGGATTCGAACCAATTCGTTGGTTGCAAACACTACAAAATCCTAGCCTTGGGCCTGGATTTGTTTCAATGCCGGCGCGAATTGGTAACTCTTGGCCATTTTCGCGTAGAAAACGGGTGTGGTCAGCCCGAAGAGGCTTTTATTGGTGTAGAACAACATAGGACCACGATCAATTCCTTGTCGTCAGATTCGCAGCTACTGGATCAATCCGAGTTTTCATCAAAAAATTATGTCCTCAATCCACTCCTTTAATTCAGTTGGCGTTACTTTCTACATAAATAAATAGCATTGATGTTGTCTATTGGGTAATTTATTTGCCAGCAATCATCTATACCTGTGCTAGACGTTGAAATAGCTCTATTGTGTCCTGCCGAAGCCTTAGGTTAGTGAGGGGAATATCGTCTTCCTCTTCAAAATCGCTTTCGTCATTAATGATCCCACCAATAGAATCAGATTGATTAGACAAAAGCTTATTCCAACTGGACCGCAATACTGACTGAGGAACTGAGTCCCAATCTGATTTCAAAAACAAAATTGCTTCTCGTATGGTTACCTTTTTTAATGCATTGACTACCTTCATTTTTAATGCATTGGCTACCTTCATTGTTTTGAAAAAAAAAAACATGATTCTTATTCTTATTCGTTCGTGACTAACTTCGCTAGTGACAAAAGTTTTATCGGGAAGGTGTCTGGAAAATAATGCAGATTCATCCGCATTGTATACTTAATCGAGTGTAATGCCCATTTCCGCAATTTACGCTTGCAATTGTGCTGGCGATACTGCAGTCACATCGCTAGATAACTTCTCTCCATAAATTTTAAGTCTTCGCACACCCAAATCGTCGTTTGTAGTTTTGCAACCAAACGTCGCTGGCGTTTGAAGGACTTTTTCTTTTAGAACATTGCCATCAATGGAGCACTTCCTTTTTCTTTGTTTCATAAACGACTCGAATAGTTTTTGCTCCATTTGCGGATATACTCCATTATGCAATATTTTTTTCATTAATGGCAAATAGGAATTTTTTATTTTATTCATAATTTGATTTTCATTTTTCATCACTCCATAGTCACGGGAAAGCCTTTTATTCGATACTCCTTTTTTGAGGTTTTCAATAATCTCGGCTTTTGTTGCTAACGTAAGCGTTGTCTTCTTTCTTTTTTTTGTAGGGATGTCATTTCACATATATGGGCACTTTTATAGACACAGCACTTCACTTGAACTGTACTTAATACATATATGCACTTCACTTAAACTGTAGTTAATATGTACATACTAATTAATTTTCCTTAAAAATTTAGGTTTCCGGTAGTATATTTACGATAACATTATGCACCTACGCAACAAGAATGTAACGGAATGTATTTAATTGTTTAAAAAGGGAATAAAACATAAAAATTGACAAGACAAATTTCTGACGCTTAAACATTAGAACAGTTTGTTCTAATTTTAGAGCGGCGCATGTATTTAATTCATTTGCTCTAATTTCCAAGCTATTATAATTTCCACGCATTCTAATTTCCGAGCGGGAGCTCATATGCCATTTCTATTATTTTTGTGAGCTTTATGGTCAACCCTTTCCTAGTTACAGAATAAAAAATCGATCGGCATGATATTTGGTGGGATTATACGGAATAGTAATGACTGTCGTGCTCCGTGGCCGTGATCATTCGGTCGCCACTCTGTGACATAGAGATTCATAGAGAAACGAGTTTCTACACTCGGCATGACCCGCCGCAAGTTTTTTATTCAGAAGATGATAAGATGAGATTCCGAGAGCAATGATGATTCTACTCAGCCTGGGACCAAAATTTGCTCTACCGATTAAAAAAATACCAACACTTGATTTGATCGCAGACATAGAGTACATTATCTCCCGCTTCGCTGATGAGAATATCAAAAAAGCAATGCGCGCTCATCTAACATATACGATGACACATCATATAAAATCTAAGAGAAAGTCAAATCGTATTGAGAAATTTCTAATTTCAGCAGCAAAAACAACCGCTCATTTTTTGAAGATGCACCCAGAAATTTATGTCTCTAATAGCGACAAAGGGAACATAACCATCATTGCCAACATCAATGAATATCACGATAAACTGGATGAATTTCTCAATGATGATAATACTTTCCAGATATTACAAAATGATCCAACATTATCGCTGCAACGAAAGAACAATCGGCTTATTAGTACACTACACAATAAGCACAGAAATTACATCACTGAAAAACAAGCATCTAGCTTAAAAACGTACACAGCTATACCACCACGTATTTTTGGACACATGAAAATCCACAAACCCGAAAGACCTTTGAGACCGATTGTTTCTACCATCAATACGGCAGCGTACAAAACTTCAAAGTTCTTAGCGAATATACTACGCAAGGCTTTTAAATCCAATTTTGCCATTAAGAATTCTACACAATTTGTTAAAAAAATTATTAAACGAACGATTCCAAACGACCATAAATTGAT
The DNA here is from genome assembly GCA_949715475.1 of Microchrysa polita. Lineage (NCBI taxonomy): Eukaryota > Metazoa > Arthropoda > Insecta > Diptera > Stratiomyidae > Microchrysa > Microchrysa polita. Next base: position 90,693,219 of record OX454416.1, read on the forward strand.
TTCGTTTGATGTGACTAATTGTTTTACAAACATCCCGACGAATTTGGCACTAAAGATCATTGAACGAGATTTTGACCGATGTGTTAGTGAGCACACAAAAATTCCAAAGAAGGAATTCATGAATTTATTACGATTCTGTCTAATAGACTGTAACTATTTTTGTTATAAAAATCGTTTTATGTCTATGAAATCTGGCCTTTTCATGGGATCCAGTCTAGCGCCCATTCTTGTTGAACGCGTTTTAGAAGACCTGATCAATGAAGCCCTACTAAAGATCGATTTTATTCCATTATTTTGGAACTCGTACGTAGATGACCACATCACCGCAATACCTGAGGACAAAATACCAGCTATGTTAGAGGCACTACATGCTTATCATCCGAACATTCGCTTTACATACGAGGTCGAAAATGATGGAAAACTTGATTATCTTGATATTAGTCTATATCGTACTGAAAATTGCAAGATAATCACAAATTGGTACTATAAGCCAATTGCGTCGAATCGATTGCTAAATTTCTATTCTAACCATCCAATCAAAATGAAAACCAATACGGTAAAATCATTCATCCGAAAGGTTTTCAGGATAAGCCACAAATTATTCTGGAATGATAACTTGATAAGGATTCATAATATCTTGCGAAAAAACAACTATCCAACCAAGATGATTAATAGATTGGTGAATGAAGTCAGAAATAGTAGAAACACTTCCAATTCAACAAGCTATGCGTTCCTGTCCTTTGAAGGCAACACGACTACGGCAGAAAATACGGAGAATACCACCACTCAACACTATTCGTCTCTCACATACATTCCAGGGCTTAGCAGTTCCATCTCCAGATCTTGCAAATATTTCATACCGGATTTAAAACTAGCAATGCGTCCTCATCAAAAAAACGGAGAAATGTTTGCAAACTTGAAAGATAAAATCCCGAAAGAAGATAAGTCCGGGGTCGTATATAAAATCGACTGTGAAATGTGTGATAGAACGTACATCGGAGAAACTATCCAGAAATTAGGTACTCGTATCAGTCAACACCAAAATGATACGAAAAAAACGCTCAACAATAATTTATCTGCTCTTGCAAAGCACGCGATACTTAACCAGCATACATTTAACTTCGCTGATGCCCAAATTTTAAGAAATGAGCGTAATAAGGGCAAACTTCAAATCCACGAAGTTAACCAAATCATCAAATATGAGGAAAAAACGTGCAATGAAAAGAGCGATAAAAAACACTATTCTAGCACATACATTAACTTAATTAAAAATAATTTACTTTGAAATCTATTTATTTATTTATTATGTAAGTGTAAATGTACCTTTATTTCTGCAATCCAACACCTGTGATATTTTTACATCTGTATCCAATAATATGTACATATATGTATATCTGTTTGACATCATGAAAAATCTGTGATATTTATGTCAATTTGACAACCATTGTTGTAAACGTAATTTTTTGTGTTTTGCGCGTTTTTTACAATTTTTGTTTTATGGTGTAATCTTTCCGTGATAGTTAGGTAAAAATTACTTTTCGGTCATTTAACAATACATCATTATAATTTGTTAATGTTTTTAGATTACGATCCTGATGATGGGCGAAGCTCGAAATATATTGATTATATGAAACATTAACCCTCATTTTTAATTTTTCGTGGATCAATTGGAGGCAACACAACACCAGCACCTTAATGTTTTTCGATCCCGGCAACTACAAAATCCGTAGTTTATTATAATTTTAATAAACTGCACGAATATAAGAAATATGCTTATCGTGGAATAATAAACTAACAATGCGGTTAGGACGTGGTATCGCTGACAACCGTATCACACTCCGAATTCAGTTCGTCTTTGAATCGATGTCGACTACAAACCAAAGCCGCCTTAATACAGCCCGGAAGCAGAACACGGTCATAGCCTTAAACGTCAAATCATAGGCTTAAGCAGATGGAAAATTTACATTGCGGTAAAGGCAAATCGGGTTGGGTCGCGGCAAACTTTACACTAAAAGTTTTGGTTCCCGGTCGATTTTCGTCGCGAAAAGTGATGTGTCGTGAATTGAAGTGTCTATAATGCAGTGAAAGAAAAAACTCCCGACAAAAAGTGAATTTTCCACGTGTTTTCGCGATTTTTATCAGAGCAGACACGGTTTTTTACATGCGCTGTGTTTGTGTTAGTGCATCGTGCAACGTATATACGACATGTTCATAGGCTTGATTTGTATGCATGTATTGCTGCTTCCTGGCTTTTTAATAAAGGTGGCTTTGCTACAAACGGTAGTCGTCAACGCACCATGCTAATTATTTATTATTTATTTCAAAGCCCGGAACCAGAACACACTCATACACTTTGACGGCAAATCATAGGCTTGAATAGATGGAAAATTTACATTGCAGTAAAGGCAAATCGGGAAGTGTCACGGCAAACTTTACACGAAAAATATTGGTTGGATTTTCCTCGCGAAAAGTGCAATGTGTCGTGGATTGAATTGTGTAAAATGCAGTGAAAGAAAAAATCCCGACAAAAAATGAATTTTCTACGAGTTTTCGCGAGTTTTATAAAAGTCGTTTGCGTCAAAATGTGGAAGGTTTTGTGAAATTAGTGTATATAGTTTTAGTATTTCATTATTTCATGTGATTTGTGATAAATAAGTGCTAAATTGAAAATGAGCGGTATCGAATTGATATGTTGGGCATATTATTTGAGTGGTATTGATTAAATTCGATCAACAAATATATATGCTTGAATAACTTAATTTCGAATTTCAGCACTAAAATTTAATAATTTAATACTCGTATGTACAATGAATACGTTGAAGAGATAAATTGTTTTCTTTTGTGATCACCTTTTTTTTTGTAAAGACTATGTGATTCGGATATCACGCTAATCTGGGCCACCAAATGTTTCCATTATTCATTTTGTAGTGCATAGTTCTCTCCATCCACAGCTGTGCTCATGTGAGAGCATCGTGCAACGTATAGAAAACCTGTTCATGGGCTTGTTTTTTGTGTATGTATTGCTGGATCCGGACTTTGAAATATATTTAGATGGCTTTGCTCTTAGCTCAAATATTATGTCAGAAAGTAGGACAAAACTAAATTAACAGGGTGCCCCCGAAGGAGTACACATATGTTGTTGTAGTAGCGGTGCAGAAAGGCGTGAACCGCTGTGCATGTCTGTGGAAGTACTCTATGTTTCGTCGTCGTTCTCGCCTATTGTCTCAAGCGACAAGAACGTAGCAGCTGCAATAGGGTTGTCCCATAACGCCCTCGGAGTGAGGTTAGTGGGTGCAGCGGGGCATCGGAACAAATGGGTACACATATCAAGGGGCTCCCCGATTTCTGATTCGGACTAATGGTAGTGAAGCTTTGGTTCACCTAAGTCGGGATTACGGTCCTTATTCCGTTTTTTGGAGGTAACAAATTGGACCCTTCGTATGAGCACATCCACTATTATTTATTATTTATTTATATTTGACTTTATACCAATTTTTTTATAAAAACATTTGTGGAATAGGGTCGGATCATATTTTACTCGTTTCTAAATATTTCTATTAGAGAAGTAAAATAAGTGCGATGTTACCATTACTGCATGACAGGGCTTTGAAAATAATCAAGCGTACACGGAATCCGTGGATTCCCGGAATCAAACGAAACTTCATATAAAAAAACAGCTGGGTGTGTCATCTTTTTAACGGGTGGGCCAATTGCAAGTTCGTTTTTAAATCATAGGTTAGTTTGACACTGACAGCTGTTTTTCGCTCGAAATCTGGATAGAAAGTCAGTATCATAGCTCCGCGGAACGAAATGAGTCGCTTTACGCTTGAACAACGTTGGGAAATATTGAAAACTTATTTTCAAAGTGAGTGCTGTCTAGCCCAAACAGTGCGTTTATTGAAAAGAAGTTTTGGCCGAAATGAAGCACCCACCGAGCGTCACGTACGCAAGTTTGTGCAAAAAGTTCGTGAGACTGGCATGCTAGTGGACAACACTCACGGTCCCCGTCGTCGTACGGTGTGCACAGATGAAAATGTGGCTGCTGTAGCCCAGTGTGTGAGACTATCCACGAACATCAACACGCCATCGATCTCAATAGTTTAAAATTTCACGCACTAGCCTGAGAAGAATTCTGCACAAAGATCTCGTATTATTCCCTTACAAGGTCCAATTGACTCAGCAATTAAAGTCGCACGACCATCTACTTCGTCATCGCTTTGCAGTTTGGACCTTAGAGCAGCTTGAATTGGACAACGATTTTGGACGAAAAATTATCTTTTCTGATGAGGCGCATTTTCATCTCGGCGGCTACGCGAATAAACAAAATTGCCGCATCTGGGGCTCGGGAAACCCGCACGTTGTTGTCGAGAAGCGAATGCATCCACAGAGAGTGACAGTTTGGTGCGGATTGTGGAGTGTGGCATCATTGGACAATTTTTCTTTCCGAAATGAGGCTGGTAACAATGTTTCGGACAACGGTGTGCGTTACCGAGCCATGCTATCCGACTTTTTTTTACTGAAATTGGATGGCGCGCCATGCCACAATCGATCTTTTACGCACCAAATTCCCAAATAGAGTTATCAGCCGTCTTGGCGATGTCAATTGGCCGCCTCGGAGCTGCGATTTGACCCCTTTGGACTTTTTTTTTGTGGGGAACCGTGAAGGACCGATGTTATGCCAACAATCCAGAATCGATTCAAGCACTTAAGGCCAATATCACCCAAGCAATCCGTGAGCTACAGCGTGAATTGGAAAATTGGTGTTGACAGAATGCGTTACTGCGACGCCAGCCAGGGCAGCCACTTGAATGAAGTTGTGTTCCATCATTAATGGGAGTTTACTTACTTACTAATAAAGCCATAAGACATGGAAAAAAATAATTTTGTTCATTTTATTGCATTTTTAAAAACGAACTTGTAATTGGAGTTTCGTTGGATTCCGTGTGTGGCCGCCCTTAGAGGTAAGAGTCACCCACTGACAGATTGAAAATTTTTCAGGAGAGCCGAAAAAATAAACTAATCTGCATTAAAAATCCAGTTTTAAAAATCCACAATGAAGGAATGTTAAAATTTCGTTTTAGAACCAAAGACCAAATTAAATTAGTTTTTATAGGAAATTTTTTAACATTTTGATTTTTGATTGGGCTATCAGGTCCGCTGATGATTGCACCTGTTTTTTTAAGCCACGATACGTTTTTCATAGGGAAACATTCGGCAAACTGGTGTGGCAAGAAACAGTAAAAAAATTTTGGGTAGCTTATTTCAAATTTGAGGTAAAAAACAAGAATGTTTTCTTTTTGGGGTTACCCGCCCAGAATGCAACCCCTGTTTTCCCGGGGAAATAATCGTCCAAAAGGCGTGACAAGAAACACTAAAAAAAATGTTGTATAAAAAATTTTTTTTTGGTGTTGCCCGCCCCGCTACTGCGACGCCAGCCGGGGCAGCCACTTGAATGTAATTGTAATTGGCCCACCTTGTATATGGAGTTTCGTTAGATTCCGACAATCCATGGATTCCGTGTGTGGCCGCCCTTAGAGGTAAAAGTCACCAACTGACAAATTGAATATTTTTCAGGAGAGCCGAAAAACTAAACTAATCTGTATTAAAAATCCAGTTTTAAAAATCCACAATGAAGGAATGTTAAAATTTCGTTTTAGAACCAAAGACCACATTAAATTTGTTTTTATAGGAATTTTTTTAAGATTTTAATTTTTGATTGGGCTATCAGGTCCGTTGATGATTACACCTGTTTATTGAAGCCACGATACATTCGGCCAACCGGTGTGGCAAGAAACACTAAAATAATTTTGGGTAGCTTATTCCATATTTGAGGTAAAAAACAATTATGTTTTTTTGGGGTTACCCGTCCAGAATGCAACCCCTGTTTTCCCGGGGAAATAATCGTCCAACAGGCTTAACAAGAAACACCAAAAAAATTTTGAGTAAAAAAAAAATTTCGTGTTGCCCGCCCCAGAATGGTACCCTTATTGTCCCGGGGGAAATACTCGTCCAATCGGCGTGGCAAGATACGCTTTAATAATTTTGGGTCGCTAATTCCAGGCAGGGGAGAATAAAACTGTCCTGGGTCTCATACAAATACAATTGCGCGCGACATTGATTGTGCTCAATTGTATACATATGTACGAAGCTTAACAAAAATTGACCCCTGTGGTGTTGGGGTTAGAATTATGCCACAGCGTTCCCGGCTTGTCGTAGAAGGCGACTTGAGGGATAGGATAGGGTATGTAGGCTTTTAACTTGCATAAGCTAAATGACACTCGGAAACATTGAACGAGCCTCGGATACTACGGTCTGATTTACCGGCAACGACCTTTGGCTACAAACAACGGACTGGTTTTTGGAACGTTCGAACGATGTGGGGCGAGTGGAGTAGTACGAGATTCACGGAAGTCGAACGGGAAACGACAGCATATAGAATTTCGATATTAGGACTGAGCGAAACAAGATGGGCCGGTTCGGGAACAACCTTATCACCTAATTCCCAAACTGTGCTGCTTTACTCTGGTAGTGAACTTGAAGCCTGACTCAGAATGGCTGGAGTCGGTATTCTTTTGAACAAGGAAGCTCGCAAATCTCTTATAGAGTGGGGGCCTATTTCCGACCGAAAAATAACTGCCGGATTCTAGTCCAGAGTAAGAAACATCACTATAATTCAGTGCTACGCCCCGACTGAGTCAGCCCACCAGCATGCTAAGGACGCTTTTTACCATCTGCTTGGCGACACCTTTGATAAGGCTACAAGCTCATAAAGCCACTCACTGGCAAATCTTTTACCCATGAGCATCCTGTGAAAGATAAAGACGGGTCTCTGCTTGTCACAGACGAATAACAACTGCTCCGTTGGAGAGAGCGTTTCATGGAGGTCCTTAACAACAACTTCAACCCTTCAAACCCACCTCCACCGGAAGCAGCAAGTCTTCCGCAAATAGGCAGAATTAATATCGGTGTACCATCCAAGCTGGAAATAACTAAGGGCTCCATTACACAGGCATATATATTATAATATATATTATCATATGCTTAAGCCTACTCGATTTCGTTTCGCCTTTGACAGCGTTGACCGGGTTTATATCGAGATAGCCTTACGTAGGAGAGGCAAACCAGAGAAACTTATTTGCATCATAAAAGAGTCTTATAACGGAGCCCAATGTCATGTCTTGCACAATGGTGAACTGTTCAGTCCTTTTGAGGTGAATAATGGAGTCAGACAAGGCTGTATTTTATCACCAATGCTGTTCGTTATTACGCCGACGACATTTGCCTTCTCTCAAACACACCAGATCATCTGAAAGTCGAAGTGCTGCTATAAAAATTAATGCCGCTAAGACTAAATATATGAGCTTGTCACCAGGAGGGCAAAGCACAATTTCTATCTGCCGATGTAGAGTCGGGCATAAATAAAACCCAAGTAGTATTTTTCAGTTTAACTCCTCTCTGGCAAAACCACAACATCTCCAGAAATACCAAACTCCGTATCTTTGAAAGCAATGTAAAATCTGTGCTTTTATAGGGGTGTTCCACGTGCAATGCCTTCGCTGGCCTGAGGTAATATCTAACGACGACCTCCTCAAAATTGCTCGCCAAAATAGGATAGGCATCCACAACAAAAGGCGAAAGTGGCAGTGGATAGGCCACACAATTCATAAAGAGCCAAAAAGATTGCAAAACAGGCTCTAGATTGGAATCCTCAGGGAACCAATGCTAGTCGTCGTATGGGACGACCCAAAAATACATGGAGAAGGTCTATTGAGACAGAGGGAAAATCTATATGCAAATTGTGGGACCAGCTAAAGGCGATGACTGCTAATAGGCAGAGGTGGAAAAGAAGCGTAGTCAATGCCTCACTAGGGAGTAAAAGAAACCAGAGAGAGAGATTCCAAATTTGGGTTCCCGATTACCATCAGCGGTATCAGGACCCAAAATGACCTCAGTGTTTCTACCGCACCGATTTAATGAGTATTTCTAGAGAAAACGAAATAATTATTCTGGGAAAAGAAACCAAAAAAATGTTTTGGCGTCAAATTCCGAACCAGCGGTGTAAACTTAGTGTTAATACGCCCAATGGACGAGAATTTCCCTGCGATCTGGGTACCATTCAGAATGAATAAATACTGGCCTAAATGTAGAAAAAACTTAAAAAAAACTGTGCTAAGATGCGGTATGAAAGAACCTAGTACATATCTGTATCATTCGGTGTTGAGCAATAAAACCTAAAAAAAACGATACTGAACAGGTGCTAAAAAAAACCTGAAAAAGACCGATAATGAACATGTGCTTAGAAAACCCGAAAAATACCAGTACTGAACAGGTGCTGAAAACACCAGTACTGAACAGGTGCTAAAAAAAATTAAAAAACCGAAACGGAACTGGTGCTAAAAAACTGAAAAACAGTGTTCGAAAAAAACCGTTCATGGTTGAAAAAACTGGTATTGAAAAAAACCGGGTTGTTGAAAAAAACCTGCTGATGCCGGTGCACCGGTGTATCGGGTGTTGAAGAAACCCGGTATCCGGTACTGCAATCTGAGTACCGAACAGGCCTAACTTCAGCCTCGGTTCAGCGTAAATTTACCCGTATCCTTTTCTTGAAATTCCCTATTGCCTTTATGGTTATTGTCTTGAACCCTTACGTGTCCCACTTCTCCAGAGACGCACATTTTTTTTTATGGATGAGTGCTTATAATACAATCAATGCAACCGTTCCCTATCGCCTTCTTTGTTCAAACAAATCACTGTTCGCGTTCCCAATAGATGTACAACTGTGCATACCCCAAGAGAGGTCACCGGATGACGTAATGCGCAGTAAATGTTCAAATTTTTAGCTGAACTGACGCAATCTTATAATACTCTTGCTATTATGAATAGGCCACAGGACTGGCAATAGAGATATCAGGCGAGCTGAAGCATGATCCTGTAACACGGGATTGCGTGTTTGATGGGCAGAAGTCGGATTCATCCAATTGGCTGACGATATGGTTTTCTCTGATGACGTTATTGAGGTTTGAATACCATAAATCGTGATGTGCATTGAAGTCACTCAGTAATAAGCGATATTGTGCAGTAAGTAGGGGACTTGGAATCCAGCGGGACCACTTGAGGCTGGCGATATATAGATATTGAGGATTTAAAATCTCAACATTACCTATATATCGTTTGCAGTTCGATGGTGGTGTTGTCGGCGGTGAAGTCAATGATACGGTATGGCACAGTATTACGGTCGTAAAATAGTTAACAATTAGTTGTGCTAGTGTTAAGTTGTTTCATGCTGTTATTAGGTCAGGGGTGACAGATTATGGTTGGTTGTTGTTGTAGTAGCGGTGCAGAAGGGCGTGAGCCGTTGTGCATGTCTGTGGATGTGTTCTAAGTTTCGTCGTCGTTCTCGCCTATTGTCTCGAGCGACAAGAGCGTAGCAGCTGCAATAGGGTTGTCCCATAACGCCCTCGGAGTGAAGTTAGTGGGTGCAGCAGGGCATCGGAACAGGTGGTCCACATCGTAAGGCGCACCACCGCAGCTCGGACAAATGTTCTGAATGTCCGGGTCTATTGGAGACAGGTAGGAATTGAGGCGCGAACAAAAATGCGACTTAAGCTGGACTAGTGTGCCTCTTGTGGCTCTCGGGAGCCTAGTCTCCTCAGGCGATATAGGTGGAGGCGGCCGGCGCTGAGAGCACTCTATTCGTACCTAATCTCTATATTGACCGATTCACAACGGTTGTGTGAATATCTGCGATGGCCGCATGGTACGCTGTGCCATCGAATATATCAGGATGTACCCGTTTGTATCTCTGGACGTCTCTCTCGAGATCTCTAATTCCTGACATGTCGTGGAGGGGGAGTATTGTCCATGAGATGATGATTATGATTGGTCATCCTGCTTTGCTTGTTGCTGGGAAGTCGATGACGACTGTTGTCTAGTTCCTTGGTTGGTGTTGTTGAACCCAGAACAGTTTTTCAGATGGCACCATTCTTCACAGCACGAACATTGCACTGGCGACTGAACGCCTGTATAAATCCTTTTACCACAGACGCAGCACATCCATGGACCAGGATTTGTTTCGATGTTGGCACGCATAAGTAGAATTTGGAGAAACTGGGCCGGCCAAGGTAGCTCCATTAGGCTAACAACTGAACAACGATGTGTGGTTGCCCACTTATGTCGAATGGTGGTAGCTATTCTTAGACATGCGGAAAGCATGGGTGGTTTCGGCCCATTGACCCAATCGCTGTAGGAGCCTGAAGATGTCTGTTGCTGCTACTCCAGAACTCTGTCTGTCTATGTCCAGGATTAGCAGCATGAATAGCGCAATGAAGCAAACGTGACGGTGAGAACTAGCGGTTTTGGAGTTTCGAATCGCAAGTCAACGCTTGCTTGGACGTTCTTTTTGAAGAGCTCTGTGCTATTTCTTCAGGATATACAAACATGAAATCGAAGTCATTGACAAAATTGTTTTTTTTTTTTATTTGCAAATTGAAAAGTTAGAAAAAAATAGCTCAATGGAGTAAAAAACGAGACCGAGTTTTAATCGTGCGAATAGCACGATAAGTGTATATCCTATACCTATGTACAGGCCTAGAAGGCGTGCAAAACCTAAAATTTACAATTTAAGTTTTTTTTTTGTAGGGGAGGAGGGGGTATATGAGTCGGATCTGGTGCACTTTTAATACCTTAAAGGGACTTCCAAAAGCTACCATTTGACACCAATTTGAAGTGTTTCGCGACATTCTATCAAAACGTATGGTTAAATATAGCTTTGATGGGGAGGTAGGGGTAGTAGTGGTAAGGCCTTTTTCACTTTCCATCAACTCAAAGTATATGTCATAATAATCAATCAATTGAGTTCGCTAGCGAATGCATATCTAGAAGGAGTCATTTGTATGGGGGTAGGGGAACCCTTCATTATTTTGGGAGTTATCGTGCGAACAGACAGACACACGGACAGACAGACAGACATGGCTCAATCGAATCAGGGACCGACCCTGATCATTTATATATATATACTTTGATATACCTCCGATGGCCCCTTAGAGATGGTACGGCGTAACAAAAACAATATACCCTATACCATCTTATGGGTATAGGGTATAATTATGTTATGATTTTCCTCTGTCAAAAAAAGGTAAGCCCATATTACATATACAGTTGTGACCCGTAAATCAAAACCGTTTATTTTTTAAGGAATTTTTAAACATTAACAGAAAAGAGGGAACATTTTTTCTCGTATTGGATCTTTTTGCGTTTTGAGTCTCTCAGCGTCAAATATTTCTCAACTTATTTTAATTTGTCATTAGATACCTTATGGAGATCGTCTTCATGTACAACTTACCTAAAAATGTTTGTAGAATTTTCACACAACCGGGGTAAATCATTCGTATTCCAAACGTATGAATGGCAATATAGGCAGCGAATTCGCATGGAAATGAACACATCCATAGTGATTTCGAACGTTTTCGGGAGAGAACATCTTTGATTCTAATAATAAAAAAAAAACAATGGTATATTCATCGATAAATTCTAATATTGAAAAATGTACCGAGTATTCTTTGCTTCGAAATCGACTGGCCAATATCGAAAATCAAAATCGAATCGAGTGAAATCGCTCCTAGACTCCGAGCATGGGTTTCTTTTATACTTTTGAAATGCATTGACAAAATTTACATAAGAACGTGATTGTGATCTTCCCATGCTTCTTAAAAGTATCGAAACAGCAATCAATATACTTAACCCGGCTGCGAGTTTTACGAAAGTGCCAAGATATTCAGCAACGAAATAACCTCGACGAACAAGATACGTTAATATGATTGGCGAAGTATAATAGCTGGCGTTCCATACAATCCATATCTGCAAACAAAAATAACTAATGCAGAAAGGCTGTGTTTCTCTGGTTAAGTCAATTAAAAAAACAGAGTAAATGTTAAATTGTATGTTTTTAACAAAGACTATATCTACATTGTGCAATAGATACAAACCAGCTGGCGAAGCCATCCAACAGAAGAAATAATGCGCAGATTTTCCGGCTTGCTCAAGATACCAGGGTACCGAACCTCCAATACCTACTCGTCTTTTAATACATCGTTATATACTATTTATTTATATATTAACCAAACAAGGTACATATAGTTATATTTAGCAACTAAATTACACAATTACAATTACAAATTACAAAATTGTGAGGGATTTCATCAAATTTGGCTCGAAAACCAACATAGAAATCTTGGGAGAGTAATGGATACTACGAGAATTAAAAGTTTTGCTGCATCTAGATATAGATAGATATGCCTGATCCCCTTCTATGGAATATAATGTAGAACTCCATCCTGGAAGTCTGCATGCCTAAGGCAGTGACGGTGGTTGGATGACATTGCGATGGTGGCCATCACCAAGGACCCGGAATAGATCGAACTGTTGGCTAGTGAGGCGATAACAACCATCAAACTATGATTGAAATCAGTGGGGCTGGAACTCGCAAAGGATAAAACGGAAGCTGTTCTAATTAGTAGGCGCAGAAAAATCCCTCCCTCAAAATCAGAGTTATGGGAACAGTCATAACATCAAAAAGCACGTGTTGGTAGAAACGACTCATTTGATGATCGCTCAGCCATCGTAGTTATGCATCCAATTCCGAGCCATACTTACATATTTTTTATTGGTGCTACTTTCCATTAATCTATTAACTAAAGCACTATTTCCCAACAGGTGGTCCATGACAGACCCGTAAGTGGTCCGCGAGATACTATGGCGACTACTTATGAAAAAGGAGTTGGGATTAAGTAAAATAATAGACATGAGCTTTGAAAAATATAATAGTACTGTATACTTTCGTTACTAGGTCTGTGGTCGTCTGAAAATACGATGAGTGCAGAACTTAAGTTATGTTACATAAAGCTCGTTGGTCTCAGTCTACACTGTACCGGTGATTTTCGTGAAGCAGTACATTTTTTGTGACACTATTGCCTGTATTTAATTGCCAAGTAACAATTTTATCTCTAAAATACTACATAGAATATTCGCATCTAACAATAGGCTCACTTTACAGGGTATCTCTCTTGATAAACTGTTCACCCATATGCATTTTGTGTAAGGTATAAAGGGGGTCTTCAAAAATGAGCAAAAGTCGGTACTAAGTTACTCGATATGTTGCATTGTAGGATTTAGGTTTTTCTAAAGCCGGCCCAACTTAGCGCAGTGTTCGCCGTACCACGCACGTATCGAACTACTTCGCACGAAGCTGCTTATGTTGTAGCTGGAATTATGCCAATGGAGTTACTTGTGGACGAGACTAACAAGCTGTACCGCGGTGCAACGAGGGAACTATTAACTACAGTAGAGCGTCGATTATCCGAATGCCGATTAACCGAACCGAACACTCAGCTTCTTTTCTTCTGAAATACATAGACTAAAATGAAAAATCAAGGTTCTGGAGGAAGCAACCTCTCATCTGCATCGCTCAATTACCTAGAATTTGTTATTTTTGTTTATCTCTAGTCGTTCTACACGTTTTCAATTTGTCGCTTAATTTAACATTTGGGCTCTTTTCTAATTTTTCAATGGAAGCTCAATTAACAGAACTTTCGTTTATCCGAACCACCCTTTTCGACATAACTTCGGATAATCGACGCTCTACTCTATTTAGAAGTGAGGAGTGTTCACGAGAAACTGGAGTCCCTCCCTGGGATAGTGGCAACTCAGATGGGATTATGCTTCGACTGGTCGATGGACACACTCTAATACCCGACATAGACGGAGCAGTGAAAGAGAAGTTTATAAACGTAAGCGTATACAGAACGGAGCCAAGAAGCATATAAACGGTAAAAAGGCCAAAAAGCTGCAAAGAGACAAAGAAGTCTAGACTTCACCATGAGCTCCTAACTTGCCGGTACCTGAACGGTTAAAGCACAAGCGGGACATGAAGGAGACGGAAGCTCTTCAAACCTCAAAAAGGAAGAAAACACAGTCTCCAAATAAGTGACAGAGGGTCAACAGAAGGGGGCGGTTCAAACCATTAGGATGGAAACAAAACCGGAGGAAAACAAGAACGTGAAATTTAAGACGCTAAGGACACGACCCGACGCGATGATCATTTCTGAGTCAGAAGAGACGACATCCTTAAGAGATTGAAGTCTGAATCGCGACTATAAGAATGGGCGTCTCTCGAATTCGCCGATCTAGAAATGGGGAACTAAACTCGGCGTCAATGAAACCGGGCCACACGGTAAGCGCGAACTCTAATCAAAACAGGCATTGTGTTTGTTGCGTGAGTTAACGGTACTTCAGATAAAAATCATAGTCATTTGAATTGCCATTAAATGCACTTTCATAGTTGTAAGTTTCATACTTACAGAGAAAATTGAATTTGAGTTCGAAAGTGGCGAGTGGCTCGATTTTTGTGAAGGCGAGTGGCTCGATTTTTGTGAAGCCGAGTGTATGTTCCAAATGAAAACCCGCGGTAGAGATTCGGTAGAGGGCAATGGACTGAATCCATCTAGTATAAGAGCATTGCGGCAGGAGACGAGGATAGAGGTTCTAGATCTGAACGAGGGAGGGTGTCCAGGCGGCGTTCGTAGAGAAATTGAGGTACGGTGACACCCAAAGGGTGCGTACGTCTGTAGCTCGCCTACAATGAAAGTGAAGCGAATCGACGTTGCAATTATCTGCGGCCAATATAAAAACGGCGTAGATCGGTTTGGATCGCAGATAAGAACAAGGATGTAGCAATTTGGATTTGTGGACGTTATGCGTTCCAATAGGGTACATCGGGAAGGTTAAATGGAGTGGCACCAGCCAAAATCAACGGCGCACACGTGTATAGCTGCTACGCTCCGCCACACTTGTGCACGGCGCGAGTTACGAGATCTACACCTAGCGGGAAGCCCTCGTTAACAATTGGCTTAGCCTAGTGGAAGAGATGACGGCTTTAGCATCCCAAAGGTTCAGAGTTCAATTCTTGCGACAGTCGAATCTTTTTTCCATCATTATAAATTCGTGAACTATTATTGTAATGTTAGTTAGCAACAACCAAAAATGCTTTATAGTTAAAATATGTACCTGATTTAAATTACCGTTTGAAAAATGTAATGCATTTGAGAAATAAAAAGGCCAGTTGGAAACAGGCATCAAGACGAAACACATCGTTTCCCTAAAACTATAACTGGCGCAGCCGATAAACGGTCCTGGAGGAGGAGCTTGGCGGATTTCGAGGGAATATCGAAAATTTACAATCCCGAACTCGTGAGTACTAAAAGGTTAAAAATTTGAATTTTCCTATCATTTTCCTTTTGTCCCTCCACACTCCACTAATATCCTTTTATGGCTACAAAACGTGGTAAACCTTATTGTACGCAAAATAGATATTTCGCGATCAGTGATTTTGATATTTCGTGCAATTTGAGCAGTGAAAATTCTAAATTAGCTTCTACATCAATTAATATAGATACTATTACCGCTAGTGTAATATCGGAAAATTGTGGTGCTAATAGTGAAATATTACTGGAATACTTAATCGCGACCACATTCAATACTCTAGAAAGTGCAATGTCGACCGATAACGATGGCAAATTTCCGAATAATTTTGGTGCTAATATGGGCATTCCTGGCCCGTCTCAGGTTAACCACGTGCCTTCTGCAAGGGTTACTTCAATGGATATTTTTAATTCTTTGAGAGTGCCGGATGCTATTAAGGATATTCCACAGTTCAACGGAAATCCTCGCGTTTTGTTTGATTTCTTAAAATGAAAACGTCGAAGAGATTTTAACTCTAATTAAAGTAACAGACGGAACATCATACGGAAAAATGTTGCTACGTGCGATACGAAACAAAATCGTTGGCCCGAATGAACTTCTTACGATGCATCGTACTCCTTTAGATTGGGCTAAAATTAAAGATGTTTTAATAGTCCATTATTCCGACAAAAGGAATGAGATATCTTTAATTAACGATCTCCATTCTGTTCGACAAGGCTTTGGTAGTGTTGATGATTTTTACAAAAAAACATCATAGACATTCTCGCGAGTATGATGAATCATATCCAAATTCACGAATCTAATTTGAGTGTTATTGAGTCGAAAAAGAAATTGTTTGAAGATATGGGTCTAAACAGATTTCTCGCAGGCTTGACTGAGCCTCTAGGGTCGACAGTAAGAGCCATGGAACCAGACGGTTTATTCCTTGCATTAAATTTCTGCATACAAGAGCAAAATATAGTTTATTTGTCTAGAAATATTCAACTAAAGCCCCAATTAAACAATAGATTCCTGAACTCACCACGGTATACTTTACCGCTGCCGCAGCAAACAAGGCAGCAAATTCAACAAATAGGAAACCCACACTACTTTCCACCGCAATGGCCATCAACTTCTCCGAATTTGAACAATTTTAGGCAGATTCCGCTTAATAGGTCATACCCCAGTCAAGTGAAACAGAAACCCTTTACTCAGTCACAGCAACCTACTCAAATAGCTAGGCCGGAACCAATGGATATTGGTTCTAGTCAAATGAGAACCCAAAACCCCCAACAAAAGCCGATTGCTACAAATTTCGCAAAAAATTTCCCTTCTATTCACAATAGCTAATAATTTCGATGAAGACGATTTTCAAACGCAACCATTCTCAGTTGAAGCACCCGCAAATAACTATTATCAATTCTCCGACGAATGGAATAGTGTTGATGACATTAATATTAACGCCTCAGATAATAATATCGTCGATGATGTAAATTTTACACTAAATGCCTCAATGACCCAATTGGGTACATAGACGCAAATAAACATGGAAATATACTTCCATACATAAGCATTTCGTCTCCGTTCGGGCGCTCTTTAAAATTTCTTATAGACACCGGTGCGTCGTCATCGTTTATCAACCCGGATGATATAAAAATCATCCAACCGAGAACGATAACAACAATTCTTAACAAATACGAGATCAATGAAGAAGTTGTGCTTGATAACTTTATAGAATTTAATGTATGGGGTAAAACTCGCTTTTTGGTTTTCAAGTTCCACAATTACTTTGATGGTCTACTAGGCTTAGATGCCTTATCGTCCCTCGAAGCAAAGATTGACCTACGTAATAGCACTCTATTAACAAAAAATGCAACTATTCCTTTGGAGTAAAAACCAAACTTTGCTTCAGCGAAGTACTTGATTCCAGCTAGAACAAAAATTATTGTCAAACTTCCGGTTGACGTCCAAAACGGAGATATATACTCTACTCTAGTGCTAGATAATAATTTATTTATTTCCGAAGGTATTTATCGAGCAATAAATTGGTTCAGCCTAATGGAAGTTATTAACGATTCTGAAGATGAACTATCTATCTTTTTGGAACAGCCAATAAAGGTAATAAAATTTGAACATTTTCTTGAAATTAATAATTTTGCTATTTCTTGCGATGACATGAATATACGAACTGATTCGCTAGACGGTAGTAGTGGGTTAAGTCGAAATATTTAAATTTCAAATTTAAATGAGGAAGAAAGAAAGTCTCTTACGAAAATCATTAATGAATTTGATGATATTTTTTACAAGGAGGGAAAATCGCTTTCATTCACGAGTAAAATAAAGCATAGAATCAAAACCACCGATGATGCCCCCATATACACAAAATGGTATAGATACCCTTTTATACATAAAGAAGAAGTTAAAAGACAAGTCGATGATATGTTGAAACAAGGCATTATTCGTCACAGTTTCTCTCCTTGGAGCTCTCCGGTATGGATCGTACCTAAAAATAAGGATGCTAGTGGCAAGCGAAAGTGGCGACTGGTAATCGGCTTTAGAAAGTTGAACGAAAAAACAATTAATGACCGATACCCTCTTCCCAATATCACTGATATTCTTGAAAAGAAGTGGATGCTACTGCCGATGCAGTAAACCTGACCCCTATGTTGAAAAAACACGGCCAACGTTCACCGGAAATTTAAAAGAACTTGATTCTTTCCTAAAAATTATAGATTATAAAGACATTCATCCTGCGTCTACCTCGCATCGCCATTGAGAATACCTAAGCCAAGCGGCCATAACCTCTCCCTCTTGCGGGACGGCAATGTTTATCCGACTGAAAGCCAGAAGGGTGTTTTCCGCCGGGATGCCTCCCTTTAGAGGTGGGGGGATATGACTCTAGCTGGTCGACTTATCGAGCACCACATACCCCCTCGAGTCCAACGCCATGATGGGCAGAGACCATGGTTCCCTGGACACGCCCATCCCCGAGGTACACTATTCGCTATAGATTTCTCAATAACAGATGTGATCATCCTTTGGCCCCCTTTCGGTTAGACCTAACGAATTCGGCTTGCCAGCCGCAGGATCGTTACGCCTGTTTACTACTCGTCTGCTTAAAGCAGACTCGTAGCGCTAACCGTTCACTTCAGACTGGCTCCTTCCGCTTACTAGGCAGCAATTCGACTCAGGTCGTGTGGTCATCACTCCACAAACTAGTTAGTTATAGGCACATTGGCCATTCTCCCCAACTAGCCCCTTCGTGGCTTGGGTTATGCGTAGCCGCCAGCTCCGAGGCGAGACACGCGTGGTCCTACGGAAACTGCATCTACGGGGCGGACCACACCCGTTTTCTACATGGAAACGGCCAAAAGTTGCCAAAATACCTCCCTGGCAAGAGCCTTGAAGGTTCGATGCAGGAAGGATGTGTTTGCCTGTGTATATGTGTGGATTCGAGTTATGTGTTTTTTCGTCATATTGGGAGCATTACATCTCGGCGCGGCTGCTCTCAATTTTATTAATTTGCGCCGGCATTGAAACAAATCTAGGCCCAGAGGTATGGTTTTCTAGTGTTTGCGGCCAACGAATTGGTTCGAATGCCAGGTCAGTGCAGTGTAATTGCTGCCTGGAGTGGGTACATCTCAGGTGTTCTGGCTTGAGAAGGGTTGGTCAGCACTCCATATCATATGTTGCACCGGGATGCATAAACTGAGGGCGACCACGGGCTGCTCCTAGCCCTCCACCTCCTCCTCAGCCCCCAGCACCCCCAAACAATATGAACAGGAATGCTAGACCTAGTTTAACCCCTGCTCCTCCTCCAGCGGTTTTCACTCCACTGTCCTTATTGCAGTTTAACTGCAACGACATTCACCAAAAAATTACCGAGATCACTCATTTCATGAGTGTAAACAGAATTCTGATTTCTGCCATTCAGGAGACTTTGCTCCATTCGAACTCGTCTCTTAGCGTCCATGGCAATTACGTTATACTGCGCAAAGATAGACCAGCCGCCAGGAATGATTCTCACCCTGGAGGTGGACTTGCCCTCCTAATACACAAGTCCGTACATTACTGTGTATTAGATGTAGATGTCGACGGTACGGCGGAAATGCAAGCAATCTCAGTTTCATCAGGGAGTACTAATATGTATCGAAATTTTTAATGTGTATGTTCCACCACACTCTAGTTGCCCATCTGGCTATCGTTTCGATATTGGTCCTCTGCTATCTGGAGAGCGCAGGATCATTCTTGGTGACTTCAACGCGCACCATGAGCTCTGGCATTCTGACCTCAACAACGATGCCAGGGGTATAGCTATCGCCGAATCTCTAGACGCCTCAGATTTATGTCCACTCAATGAAGACTCGCCGACTCGAGTCACAGGCACTTGCAATAGCTCTCCTGACTTAACTATTGTAAGTGCCAGCCTAATCAGTGCTACTCGATGGGAGACGCATACTGCTCTCTCGTCCGATCACCTCCCAATCATAATAAGAATTGACAAACCAGCAAACCTGACTAAGTCTGAGAAGCGAAGAAAGCCGATTGGGAGGGTTTCAAAGCATACTCGTCGGCGAAGTTCATCGAGCTACCAACACCAACGAGCGTTCATAAGGCCGAACGAAATATTAGGAACGTCATTGCCAAAGCAGCGGCACGTTATATTCCCGCAGGACGTATCCCGAAAGTTCGACCTAACTTCCCTACCAGTGCCGCCAGATTAGCCGATGAACGAGATAACATCAGACGCGCTCACCCAGGTGATCCCAGAATTCAGGAGCTTAACTCCGAAATCAATCGACAAGTGAAAGACTATCGGAAGGCGAAATGGAACGAGCACCTCAATGACTGCAACCTCAATGTATGTAAACTATGGTCTACTGTCCGCGCCCTATCCAATCCTAGGAAAGGAAAGGGCAATAATGCCATCAAATTTGGCCATAAGAGCACCAGCGATCCCCTTCAGTGCGCAAGCCTGTTCAATAAGCAATTTATTGAACATCCCAAGTCCGATGGCTTAAAGCGTAAAATTAGAAGACGGATTCGCAGTAGAAATGTTGACACTATACCATCGTATACTGCGGACCAGGTTAAAAAAGTCATTGAGAATGCTAAAAACTCAAAGGCCCTCGGACCCGATGGCATTTCGATGGCCATGTTGAAACATCTCGACCTTCCAGCCATTGAGTATTTCACGGCAGCCTTTAACTTGTCGATCTCTAAGCTTGCCATCCCTGAAATCTGGAAAACAGGACGGATTGTCCCCTGTCTCAAACCGGGAAATAGCGCTAGTCTCGGTGAATCCTACCGACCCATAACAATTTTATCTCCTGTCGCAAAGACGCTGGAGGCCCTTATTCACCCCACTCTTGTTAAGCATGCTAAGCTAGAACCTCACCAGCATGGCTTCAGTAAAATGCATAGTACCACCACTGCCCTCGATGCGATCACTACACGCATCCGTGATGGGCTAAACCAGCGACGTCCTTTCCACAGATCGATTCTTGTGGCAATTGACCTAACGAGTGCATTTGACAATGTCAATCACTCGATGCTTCTCGCGAACCTACTGAATATGCATATCCCTGCTCAAGAGATTCGTTGGATTGCCAACTATCTAGCTGGTCGGCATTCCTTCACTGAAATTCGTGGCAAACGTTCTAAGCTGAGGAAAATTAAATTAGGAGTTTCACAGGGTGGGGTACTCTCCCCCACTCTGTTCAACATCTACATGTCCGGCCTTCCTACACCACCGGAAGGAATCGAGGTGATTTCCTACGCTGACGATTGCATCGTGCTCGCCACAGGGGAGGATAAGATGAAATGCGCCTCCAAATTAATCGCTATCTTGGGCGATTCCAAATCCGAAACCTCACCATCTCCGCGTCTAAATCATCTGCGACATTTCTTACCACCTGGTCGGGGGATTGTCGGTGGGAGGTTGATGTACATATTGGCAACAATCCAATTCCTACTGTTGCGAATCCTAAAATTCTCAGGCTCCATTTAGAGAGCATGATAACGTCAGCTCATCACGCAGCTTCCGTTTGCGAAAAGATGCGCAGTAGGAATAAAATCCTAAAAGCACTGGCTGGTAGCACCTGGGGCAAGGATAAAGAAACCATGCTAGTCACATACAAAGCGGTGGGTCGAGCAGCTGCTGATTATGCAGCCCCAGTTTGGTCACATAGTCTATGTGATACAAACTGAACCAAAATTCAGGTCTGCCAAAATGCTGCTCTACGCACAGCCACAGGTTGCCTCTTGATGTCTGCCCAGGATCACTTACATCAAGAGACAAAATTAATGCCAATACGTGACCACAATCTCCTACTGTCTAAACAATATCTTGTTGGCTGCTATCGTGAGGATCATCCCAACAACAGTCTCATGGACCGAATTCCTCCACCACGACATGTCAGGCGTGGTTTACAAGACCTAGAGAGAGAGGTCCAGGGATACAAGAGTGATCCTTACGACGATGATACACACCGAGCTGCCATCGCTGAGATTCACACTACAGAAGTGAGTCGGTCTATTGCGAGATTAGGTGCGAATAGAGTCCTCTCAGTGCGCCCTCCACCCATTTCGCCTGAGGAGATTAGGCTCCCGAGAGCCACCAGAGTGACATTAGCTCAACTTCGGTCAGGCTTTTGTTCGCGCCTCAATTGGTACCTTTCTCGCATTAACCCGGCCATTCAAAACATCTGTCAAAACTGCGCTGGCGCTCCACACGATGTGGGTCACTTGTTCCAATGCTCAGCTGCGCCCACTGACTTAACCCCTATCTCACTGTGGGAAAACCCTATCGCAGCAGCTAGGTTTTTGTCGCTTGACATCACGGACGAAAGCATCGACGAACCATAACTCGAATCCACATAGATGCACAGCGGTTCACACCTTTCTGCACCGGTATGGCTTATGGCGGGTTCTTCCCCTACGAGGAAACTCTGCGTCGTGTGGGCTTGTATGACTGCCTTTCCGAAGGAATAGAGAAAAAGTCAGCCATGCTGTGCCATCCATACATGACTAGGGAGCTCGGGAGCGTCAACGCCCGAAGGTCATTGTACATATCCACGCCATGGCGTATCAACCATACCAGGGGCCTCCCTGCGTTGCTCACGAGAGATTTTAATGACAGATCTAAACAATAATGAGGAAGAGAAACTGAGCATATCCTTCAGGCCGCATAACATAATTTTTGCCAGGCGTAAGTCTGGTCTACGATTATTGAAAAAAGTTGATGGAATTGCAGACGAGATATCTACAGGTGATATCGTACTCGACACCCGAGCTGAGAAATAATCTTCTTCCGATTGACATTATTTTAATTTCGAAATTTGTTATCTTGAGCTTACTCAAATTAGTGATAATGGATTCCCTGGACAATATCGAAAAGGTGGTAGGAGGCCTTCTTTGGAGTCGTTGTGGTTCCAATTTGGAGTCATTTTGTCCATGGAAGTAGTATCGTCGAGCAGTTTAAATCAGTTTGCGTAGTTATACATCTCAAAAAGACAACTGTGTTGTTAAAGGTTTCCGCCAAAGAAAAATTCATCAGCCGCAAAAAGGATTGATATAAATACAATCCCGCCAAAATACTCGCATCTTGTCTCAATGATATCCATTTTCAAAAGTGATTGAATTAGTTAATAGCTTCCATCAAAGAAGCGCGGTGGGGAAGCGGTACGCGTCAGAATGTATGAAATCATTTTCACCGCGATAGACCACGGCGAACTTGTCAATTCGTGTGGTTTGTGTTTTGTGTACAGCGTACCGCTTCTGCGCTGGTTTTGGGGAGCATTTCTTCCAACGCTTATTGGCGGGGAGCTGGACGAGGGTACTATTTGCTGCTATGTTCCTTTCTTTGTCAGATTTCATTTTGAAGCTCCCGGCCTTGTAAAAAATAAAAAACCGACGAATGTCAATTTTTGCACTCTCCGAGTCGATATGCCCGTAAATCGGGAAATCGCTCGGAGATCAACATTATCAACAATGTCGTATTTGTGAATAAAAATGCGTTTTAGAACCTTATTTTGCTTTCCTTTGTATAGAACACGTTTTTCTTTATTCGATCGGAATTTGCGTCAATCATTCTAAATCGTTTGTTTTAATAACGTTCGTAATTTCCATAAGATTGGTTTGATTCTGTTATTAAACTTATTCAAGCTCCCCGCCATATAGCGTTGAAATAAATTTGCTCCACCAAACCACCATATTTTTTGCAGTTTTCGATTTACAAAATCGACTTAACATATCAATAAATGATTGTTTAAGAATAATAATAATGATAAACCCCTTGCTAACCTTAGTGAACTTGCTTTGGTAACCTTGGTAGCCCCTGTTATCTCGCAAACCCTGGTATCTTGGTAACCTTGGTAGCCCCTGTTATCTCGCAAACCCTGGTATCTTTATACATCACATTAAACTTAATGTTAACCCTAACTTTGGCCTTAACTTTGGCCTAAGCCTAAACCTCAAACTCGACCTTAACGCAAACCCTATCCTTACATTTAACCCTAATAATATCGTTAACTGCGACCTAAAAATAACTTTCACCTTATCCGTTACCGTTAACTCCAAATTTGTATTTTGTAGTTTATATAGGAACAGCTATTCAAACATTAATTCAAATTCATTTATTCCTTAATATTAAATTATTAAAAATTACATTGCAATATACAACTAAACAATTAAATATCATTAATAAAAATAATCTAAAAAAGTATCCAATACAGGATTACAACATCGGACGAAAACCTCTAATTTGTTCATTTGGAATTTAACCTAAGCCCTAACTTGAATCTAAACCTTTACTCCATCTCTATCCCGAACCCTAACATTCACCCTAATCTTAATCCTAATTTTTAATGTAATCATTAAGCCTCACTGTGTACTCAATATGTGATTTAAATTACATCCATATTTCATAAGTTCCAAATTGGGCCTATCAACACCAAACTGTTAAGACACGATTCCCGTTACTGCAGACCCAAGAGTGTCCTTATATCCAGATTCCATAATTATCCCTTTTTAAATACCCTATATCTACTACTTTTGGCTTTTTGATCTTCACCGTCGTTGCGTCCTTACGTTACGCTACAAAATGTATACCGGAGCCCCAGAGAAAAGAAAAGATACATGTCAAAAATCCTTTTAACCTAAAGGTTTGTAATGATGACCGTCTGGAAGACGAGGGATTGATGAAGCCGTGTAGGCCAAGTCACATAAAGTGAAAAAACCCTCT
This sequence comes from Microchrysa polita, assembly GCA_949715475.1. Lineage (NCBI taxonomy): Eukaryota > Metazoa > Arthropoda > Insecta > Diptera > Stratiomyidae > Microchrysa > Microchrysa polita. Next base: position 90,717,697 of record OX454416.1, read on the forward strand.
CAAGAAACCCACGGTGATGCGTGCTCGCAGACCAGCTCAGCTGTTGGGAGTAACGGGGTGGGTTTTGAATGAGTTTCCTGCTTCCGTCATCATGAACAATAGAAAAACATTCACGCATCCTGCCCGAAAATTCCAAACTACCTAAAACTTCAAAAATCTCAAAAAAAAAATACGAAATGGTGACGCCTCCGCGTCAAACTCCCGAAAACTCAATAAAAGGCAAAAGTCCCGTGAAGGGACTTGGGCTGCATCAGCCAGACAAAATACGCAAAAATCGGCACAAAGACCGTATAATATATAAAAAGGGGAAACCGTCCAATCGGGACATATTCTTCTTCCCTCCAAGTCATTTGAGCCCGTAGGTGTTGAACGGCTCGATAAGGGCACCAGGTGTTGTGGGCCCGCGGGTCTTCACCCTCCCATCCTTGGGATCCTATGCCGCCATTTATATTATGATCCCCCAAGGTATACAAAATGCAAGGTTTTAGGGCGAGGAAGAGAGGGATAGAGAAAGCATGGCGCTTAGCCGCTCATTTTTTCGAAAGCGGAATTCAAAGAACAAAAATTCATGGTATATAAAAACTTTTATTTATTTTTTTTATTTTTTTATTTTTTTTTTTTATTTTTTTTTTTTAATTTATATATAATTTATTAATTGATACACACGCATATGGAGTATCCGCATAAATATATGTTGACACCAATCAATCCACGAAAAAAAAATGCACCGAGCAGAACCGCCTTCCACTCAATTAAGTTATGATAATCGTAACAACAACAACAACCATTACCGATTTCACTAAATCCAAAAAAATCCACACACTGCGCATATTCACCTAGCAAAACAAAAAAAAAACTCGCGGATTTCAAATGCACGTTAACTCAGGGCTTTGCACACCCACTTAACGAATGACTTAACTCAGCAAAAAAAAAATAGATTTATTTCCCATTTCTTCCTTTCTTTCTTTTTTCGTGAAAACGGGCCGAAAATATGCAAAGCACCACTAAAAACGATGCGATGTCTGGGATACACTACCCACGTTGTGTGTCCGCTAGTGTTCCCCGAGTTTGTCCTGTTTCACCGGGAACCTCAATAAAAAGTCCTGTGGGCGACACATGTTAAATCGATGAACCGATGACGTCACCCGAAATCAAATCGCACAAAAAAAAAACAAACTGCACTTTCACTCGATATACAAAAAGAGGAAAGATACTAATTCAATTACCCGCGATAGGCTTTTCCCATTTTTTTTCCAATTATTATTAAATTCAAAAACTTACTTTTTTTTATTATTTGCCGTTTCGATTCGTAAAACAAAATTATCCATATACGAATCCATTACCTTTCTTATTACCAATCCTCAAATTTCCGTCCAGAAGCCTTCCTTTCTCAACAAAAAAACCAAACCTGCTTTCCTCATTCTTCCTTTTTTTCCACTTGTAAAAATCACTTTTTCCGGTTCAACACTCGTTGTTCGTCCGCATCCAACCAAACCGTCTCAGTCACTCCTGAACCGCACCAATTCCCCCTTAAAATTCATCCCGACTTTTGTTCATTTTCAAAATTTTTCAATATTTTCATTCATTTTTTTTTTTTTTCAACAACTCGTTGCGCGCACACAGCACAAAATCCAACCACTCGTCTCCAAAGCCAATTCGCAACTCTCTCAATCACAGCAAAAACGAAAAAAAACTCAACGGCTACCTCTCTAGCAACCTGTCTACCCGCTAGCTTTTGCACTAATTGCTTCCAGATGTCTTATCAGCCAGCAAGAAAAATGCAAGATGCAGTGGTGCATCACCTTTGTTGATGGCTGATAAGACAAGCAAAAAAAAAAAATAATTATGTGCAGAACATTACAGCGCAGGTGAAGCTGCCAGCTCAAACCAGCGAGGAAGCTTCAGCTGAAGTTTGTGATTCCCCAATGAAGGAAAAAACAGAAAAGCAAATAAACAGCTAGGACTGGCTGCCCTTGCCAACCCTAAGGGTATAACGCTGGCACCTAAACTCCCACAATGGCGTAAAAAGAGTTAAGGTCTTATGTCCTTCGCATGAAACACGCCAATATTTTTTCCCGTCATGTTTTCCACAGAATAGCAAGAATTTCCTATCATTGACACGATACGACCCTTCCAGAATTTAGGAGCTAGCTTCGCATTAAAGTGATCAACTGCGCTGCTTTGTGCGAAATTTCGGCAGTAAACCACATCTCCTACCTTAAATTTTGGTTCCCTCGATCGCAAGTTGTAGTGGCGAGCATTCGTCAAACTAGCCGACTGTAAGTTCTGCCGAATCTGTTGGCGAACGAGTTCAAGTTTGGCATCTGGTGGGACTGTCGATGTAGGGTCGCACAACATACTCGAGTTGCGTAAGGTCTTATACGCACTACCGTGCAATATCATGGTTTGACCGAAGGCTGCAAAATATGGAGAAAACCCAATTCCAGAGTGGTACGCCGATCGTAACGCGCAATTGATCTGTGACAAATTAGCATCCCAGTCCTTTTGGTCGGGCTTAACATAAGCTCGTATAGCGGCTACCAGCGAGCGATTCACGCGCTCAGAGGCATTGGGTTGCGGTGAATACAGGGCAGTGTAAAAATGCTTCACGCCATATCGTTCCAAGAGGCTGTTAAACAGGTTCGCCTTAAATTGGACGCCGTTGTCGGTTACAACGGTTTCCGGGACTCCAAAGACATGGAAAACTCTCTTCTCCAAGAAATCTGCAACAACTTGAGCGGTACTCTTCTTAATTGGCTCAACAAACGGAAACTTTGTTAAGCTGTCCAACACTACTATAGCGGCGACGTTACCGGTTTTAGATCGCGGATATGGACCTATCAGGTCAACATACAGGCGCTGAAAGATGCGGTCGGGGACGGGCGGTATACCCATTGCGGGGCGAAGGACCTGGTTGGGAGCTTTAGTCATTTTGCAGGTTTCGCAATTCGACACAAAGTCTTTAACTTGCCTGGCCATCTTGGGCCAGTAGAATAGAATACGGAGCCGACGTAACGTCTTACCCAACCCTCCATGTGAACACAAGGGATGATTGTGTGCTCCTCGTATTATGTCTTCCGTCAATTCTACTGGAACCCATAATTTCCAGGACAGTGCCTCTTGCAATTGGTCCCCACTAGCATATTCACATCGTCGATATACGTAACCGTCAATTACTTGAAGATCAGGATAGGAACTTGGATCATTCTCGATCTTGGTTATCAGAGAACGGTAATCCTCGGACTGAAAATGAGGCGAATGAAGATCAAGAAATAACGCCGCGTCATCATTCAGTGCGATCTCTGAAACTTGGCTTTCGTGAACGCGGGATAGGGCATCAGGGACGATATGATCGCTGCCCTTTCGATGACGAATGGAGAATTTAAAGCCCTGCAATTTCAGCGCCCATCGAGCTAGTCGACCGTGCAGGTCTCTTAAGCTCATGAGCCACTTAAGGGAGGCGTGGTCGGTGACGACTTCAAACTCCAAGCCTTCCACGTAAGGCCTGAACTTGTCTATGGCTGTCACCGCAGCAAGGCACTCTTGCTCCGTTACTGTATAATTGCGTTGGGCCGTCGTAAGTTTCTGCGACATAAACGCAATAGGGGCTTCCTCGCCAGCATCCGTCAACTGCACCAGCACCGCACCAATCCCTTCCAGACTTGCGTCACATTGAATTGAAAAGGGACGGCTGAAATCGGGTCTGTGTAAAACGGGGGCAGAGGAGAGACTCTTCTTAAGCGCATCAAATGCGTGTAGAGCCTCATCAGTCCACAGAAACTTACGATTCTTCCGCAGCATATCAGTTAACGGAGCAGTTGCGGCAGAGAAGTTAGGTACGAAGCGACGGTACCAGCCGCAAACTCCTAAAAAGCGCCGAAGCTGTCGAACAGACTTGGGTAGGGGAAATTCTTCGATCGCCGCCACTTTTTCTGGGTCAGTCTTTATGGTGCCATGACCAACAATATGGCCCAAATACTTGACCTCTCTCATGAGGAAATGGCTTTTTTCCACGTTGATAGTTAGTCCCGCCTCACGAAGACATTTAGCTACCCTACGAAGGATTATGCACTGCTCCTCAAACGTCTCGGATATTACTAACAGGTCATCTAAATATACAAAGACCTGATGCCGTAGATCTGCCGGAATAACTTTATCCATCAGACGTTGCATGGTCTGAGGAGCATTGCATAATCCAAACGGCATGGTGACAAATTGGTACAGTGGCCGTCCTGGAACCGTGAACGCAGTCATTGCCCGTGATTTTTCCTCGAGCGGAATCTGCCAAAAGGCATCTTTTAAATCGATACTGCTGATGTATTCGGCTTTCGGCAGTCGACTAAGGATTCCGTCGATAAGCGGCAATGGGTACGCGTCTTTCACAGTGACGCTATTTACTTTCCGCGCGTCCAGACACATGCGTACCTTTCCAGGTCGGACGACCACTGTAACAGGTGAGGCCCAGCTGCTCTGGGACTCTTCGATGACCCCCATCTCCAACATGCGGTCTAACTCCGCGAAAAGCAGTTTTTCAACCGCGGGCGACACAGCAAAATGACGCTGCTTAATAGGCTTATTTTCACCTACGTCGATGGTGTGCTTGATAAGGGTTGTTCGCCCAAGTCCTTCCTTGGAGTAAGAAGGAAAATTGGAGATGATGGCATCAAGAATAGCAGCTTGCTCGGGTGACAACGGGTGTTGATTGTTATCTATGCCCGACAACTCGTTAACACTGGGTGGTGAAACCGATTTCACGGACGAAAACAAATCAGGTGCAAGGTTGAAAAGCCGCACAAAGTCGATCCCCAGATATAAATTTTGGCTCAGCGAAGGAACAATAAGTAGAGTCAGAGCCTTCGTTTGACCTCGAAAGGTTAAGCTTCCGGTAACCTGACCGACAGTATAGTGGGGAGTACCGTCTGCGGTACTAAGTGGTATTCGAAACCGACTCCAGGGGTGCTTGTTCTCCTGCATAAACTTTCGAGCAAAATCTGCCGACATGCAGGATACTGATGCGCCAGTATCGATTAACCCAACAACATCATCGTCAAACAACGTAACTTTCGCATAAGGCCTAAGATCGTCATTTGGTTGGTCAACCAGGAGAGCTGAACAATATTTTTCGCGTTGTGCCTTAATCCGCTTCCAAAACTTTCGCCTACGGAACGTCGATCGCTTGGGCTTGGGTTTAGGGCTAACTAGCTCTTCACTCGCAAAAATGCGCTTACGAGCCCGCTCATATTCCTGAAGACGAACATGGTACGGCCGAAAGTGTTTTGGAAGGGAGGAGCCTAATTTTAATGTAGGGTACTCTACATCTCCATTCAGTTGCGGTTGGGTCGAACGTGAAGCTATACTGATAGCTTGAGGCAAGGGTGTTGATGACGATGTTAAAGTGCAATCCATAGGGGTGTTAGGAGACGAGGTGTCCTGAAGTGAGGTGGGGGGATTAGATAGAGGTAATACCTCATGACTAATTAGAAGGTCCGAAGATAAAGTTGAAGCAGGGAGGTTACCTCTAGCAGGCAGTGAATTTGACGGAGTCGACGATGGTGTGCAATCACCTACAAAGGATACGTCGGTTTGAACCGCAGCGTGCAGCAATTTATCCGTAGAAGAGAAAGAACTAGTACTAGGATGTTTATAAGGGTGATGACTAATGTTTGCAGCTACAGGTTGGCCCGATTGTATTAATCGGTCTGGGTGCTGGTCGAGAAACCGGAGGTGTGAGGGTTCCTCGGAGGCCGGTTTTTTTGTAGGGTACAGCGTCCACATTTGGGCTTAATTACCCCTGGCGCTCCGCACCCGAAGCAGAACGTCTTAAGCGCATCTGAGCAGTCAGCATAGGAATGCCCCGGTTTTCGGCAGTTCCAACAAGTGGAAGTGCTAGTAAGTGCCGCAATATTCACTTGCTCGTCAAAAGCGGGTGAAAGCACCTCAAAGTCCACTTCAGATACTCGCGGTCGCGAGACTTGACGAGGTTGGGAAGAAGAGCTCCGGATCTGCATCCGTTCGTTGAAATTTTCCATCTCCCTCACAGCTTCCCGTAGTTCTAGCAAATTCGCGAACCGTTCGCGATGGATTGGACGACTCAAGTCTTCTCGCAGATTCCTCTTTACCAACCTCGTCAACTCTCGGTCCGATAGAGGATGTCGCATACGACTATTGAGCCGCCGTATTTCTTTTAGGAAATCATCAAAGCTCTGCCCTGGTTTCTGCAAGTGAGCCCGCATCATTTCCATAATGTCGTCGTCGTCGTAGGGATCAGCGTATTGACGCCTAAGTGCGTCCTTCATGGACCTCCACGTGTATCGATTTCCCGAGTTGGCTGCGAATTCACGGAACCATTCCAACGTGTCCCCTGAAAAGAGCAAGTGCGCATACAAACAAATATACTCGTAATTACCACCGAGGGTGCGGTCAGTATGCAGCTCGATTTGCCGAATAAATTCGTCAACGGCCGTGCCTTGGAATTTAAGTCCCCATTCCGAGATAGCACGGTAAACATTATGTGGGGGTATCATCACCGATGACCTCAACGAGCGGTTCCGTGATTCCTCCGGGTCAGCGCGCAGATCCGCTGTACGAAACGATGGTGGTGGCTGATTAACAGCCCTAGGCGGGATCTCTGTGTATCGCAAGGGAGAATCAGGTCGAGTGTAATTCCTGTGGGGAGGTCTTTCAATAGGCGGATAGTCTGTAATATGAGGTGAAGAATGCCGGGGGCGAGCGTCAGGGTAACGATTGTGATCAGATCGGGGAGGATCATACTCTCTAACAGGACGCACTGATGTGGTCCCCCAAGACTCCTGAGTGTTTATGACGGCCGGTGTGGCCAAATTGACAACACGTCCAGGTTCGCCAAGATGTTGCTGTATGACGTTCACCACCATGGACTGCAGCCTGGGGAGCAACTGCTCGATTAAATCATTTGACGTAGTAGGTTGAGCAGAAGCCGTCGAATTGTCCGCACTACTCGTATTTTCATTGGGAGGGGCTATGACGTCAGCCATCCTACGAGCCTGGGACCTAGTCACAGGCCTATTGGCCAGCTTAGGAACAGCTCCACTTGAGGCAAGAGGACCAGGATTTGCAGCGCCTGCCTCTATTGATTGATCAGCAATGGATGATAGAAAGTATGGCATCAGTTGCTCCGGCAGGACACGCCGTCGACAAATGGGACATGACTCTCTACTCTTTAACCACCGCATAATACAGGACTGATGAAAGACATGATGGCATGGCGTCCTTACAAGATTTTCGGTGTCAGACATATTGCCACTGCAGATACAGCAGCTGCGTGCATCCTCCGACTCCAATCCATGACCAGGAGTGGGGTTTTCAGGGCTGTGCTCTAAATTAGGCATTTTGAATATCAAAAGGTATAAGCTTTAATGAAAAAAATAGAAAAGAATGATGATGGTGTTGGTATACCTAAAAAAAATTAAAGTCCCAACTGGGAATCGAGTGGGAAAATCGTACTAAATGTCAACTCCGGCTAGGATCATAGCATACCCGAGATGCAAAAGGGAATTCAAACAGGCAACTGAGTATACGATGAAGTCTGCTTATTACAGTAACCAGGTTATATTATATAGCCACGTGATTCAGCATGGGCTTAACAATCTTAAATATATAATAATAAGGATTATTTAAATAGATACAAATTATAGTCCGTCACGTACGTGATGTATTACGTATATAACGGGATAAGCAACTTAACTTGATTATTCCAATGAACTTCGTGCGGTACTTCAACCTAACAAGGATACGTAACAGGATCTCATGAATAAGGCTTTAACATACCCCGATAGCTTGTATTATATTTACTGAATAATTTCATAAGTTAAAAACTCCCAGGGCCTCTAGCCAATTTTAATTTCCGTACAAATTTCGAAACGCAAATCTACCAAATAACCAGTTACTACTAGGCGAGTAACCAAAAAAAATGTCCAAACAAATTCAAGATAATCTCTCTTCCCCCTCTCCTTTCTCACCAAAATGATCTACACGTTATATATTGTATGACTGAAAAATGACCTGAAGTTAAAAGAATAAGTCCCTTTTGGAGGTATAAATGGGACACAAAGCAAATGAATTGAACGAATAGCTGGCTCTCAACCTACTCCTTTCCTGCAACCTTATAAACGGTTCATGGATCTGGCACCATTGCCCAAACCACGAGTGCCTGAGTTTAATCAGCCACCGGATCGGAATAAGCGGAGAGGGCTATTCGCCAAGAAACTAAGAAAAAACGAAATGAAAGCGATTGATCTGCCACAAAAAGGCAATGCTGGAGTTTCATTTGCTCTTGGTCACGGGATCGATACCACTACCAATCATCGCGAGTCGCAAGAGGAAATGAAATCATACAAAGCGTAGTCTATGACTACCAAGACTTAAGAACAAGACAAATCAGTACTTGTAAGGGAAGGGAAACGCTACGTTAAAAGGACGGGATTGGGAAGGAACACCAGTCCTAAGGTCTGCTTGGGCAAAATAAAAGAAAGCGTAAAGCAAAATTCGAATGGAGAGTGTTTTCACACTCTGAAAGCTTTAAGGACTGATGTGGTGGGGCGACTAAAGTGTGAGGACTTAAGGTGAAGGTAAGTCCTCTTCGTCCTGGGACGAATAACGGTAACTTTAAGGCCCCACGTTGGGCGCCAATTGTAATGATGACCGTCTGGAAGACGAGGGATTGATGAAGCCGTGTAGGCCAAGTCACATAAAGTGAAAAAACCCTCTCAAGAAACCCACGGTGATGCGTGCTCGCAGACCAGCTCAGCTGTTGGGAGTAACGGGGTGGGTTTTGAATGAGTTTCCTGCTTCCGTCATCATGAACAATAGAAAAACATTCACGCATCCTGCCCGAAAATTCCAAACTACCTAAAACTTCAAAAATCTCAAAAAAAAAATACGAAATGGTGACGCCTCCGCGTCAAACTCCCGAAAACTCAATAAAAGGCAAAAGTCCCGTGAAGGGACTTGGGCTGCATCAGCCAGACAAAATACGCAAAAATCGGCACAAAGACCGTATAATATATAAAAAGGGGAAACCGTCCAATCGGGACATATTCTTCTTCCCTCCAAGTCATTTGAGCCCGTAGGTGTTGAACGGCTCGATAAGGGCACCAGGTGTTGTGGGCCCGCGGGTCTTCACCCTCCCATCCTTGGGATCCTATGCCGCCATTTATATTATGATCCCCCAAGGTATACAAAATGCAAGGTTTTAGGGCGAGGAAGAGAGGGATAGAGAAAGCATGGCGCTTAGCCGCTCATTTTTTCGAAAGCGGAATTCAAAGAACAAAAATTCATGGTATATAAAAACTTTTATTTATTTTTTTTATTTTTTTATTTTTTTTTTTATTTTTTTTTTTTAATTTATATATAATTTATTAATTGATACACACGCATATGGAGTATCCGCATAAATATATGTTGACACCAATCAATCCACGAAAAAAAAATGCACCGAGCAGAACCGCCTTCCACTCAATTAAGTTATGATAATCGTAACAACAACAACAACCATTACCGATTTCACTAAATCCAAAAAAATCCACACACTGCGCATATTCACCTAGCAAAACAAAAAAAAAACTCGCGGATTTCAAATGCACGTTAACTCAGGGCTTTGCACACCCACTTAACGAATGACTTAACTCAGCAAAAAAAAAATAGATTTATTTCCCATTTCTTCCTTTCTTTCTTTTTTCGTGAAAACGGGCCGAAAATATGCAAAGCACCACTAAAAACGATGCGATGTCTGGGATACACTACCCACGTTGTGTGTCCGCTAGTGTTCCCCGAGTTTGTCCTGTTTCACCGGGAACCTCAATAAAAAGTCCTGTGGGCGACACATGTTAAATCGATGAACCGATGACGTCACCCGAAATCAAATCGCACAAAAAAAAAACAAACTGCACTTTCACTCGATATACAAAAAGAGGAAAGATACTAATTCAATTACCCGCGATAGGCTTTTCCCATTTTTTTTCCAATTATTATTAAATTCAAAAACTTACTTTTTTTTATTATTTGCCGTTTCGATTCGTAAAACAAAATTATCCATATACGAATCCATTACCTTTCTTATTACCAATCCTCAAATTTCCGTCCAGAAGCCTTCCTTTCTCAACAAAAAAACCAAACCTGCTTTCCTCATTCTTCCTTTTTTTCCACTTGTAAAAATCACTTTTTCCGGTTCAACACTCGTTGTTCGTCCGCATCCAACCAAACCGTCTCAGTCACTCCTGAACCGCACCAATTCCCCCTTAAAATTCATCCCGACTTTTGTTCATTTTCAAAATTTTTCAATATTTTCATTCATTTTTTTTTTTTTTCAACAACTCGTTGCGCGCACACAGCACAAAATCCAACCACTCGTCTCCAAAGCCAATTCGCAACTCTCTCAATCACAGCAAAAACGAAAAAAAACTCAACGGCTACCTCTCTAGCAACCTGTCTACCCGCTAGCTTTTGCACTAATTGCTTCCAGATGTCTTATCAGCCAGCAAGAAAAATGCAAGATGCAGTGGTGCATCACCTTTGTTGATGGCTGATAAGACAAGCAAAAAAAAAAAATAATTATGTGCAGAACATTACAGGTTTGATAAATCAAAGATCCCGAAAATCTGTCTAGTCCTGACGAAACGACATTACCAAGCATTGCTTTACAATGATAAAGTCGTCTCATGACCAGGAATCAGAGATAGCCATAACTATCAGGATCAGTCTCAGTTTCAGTCACTTAATAATCAAGAGTGCCCTTTTGCATAGACCCACTGCCACAGCAGGATCAAACCGAGTGGAATATTACAAGAATAAACTTACAAGCTGATTGACTAACAAGAATTTCTTGAAAAATCGATTTTCCAAATGCCTTAATCATCTAACTCTAGTTTGAACACAGAATACACCGTTAGTCTAGTCAAAACTGGTTTGGTGCTCCAGCGCCATATTTAAGCTTCCACAAAACCAGCGCAGAGCGGTAACGGTACGTGTCAGAATATATGAAATAGTTTCCGCCACGGAGAACTTCGTGTGGTGTGTGTTTGTGTGTACCGCTACTGCGCTGATTTGGCGGAAACTTTAGAACCATGAGGATGAACGAAACAGTGCGTATGCATCGCACTATACGCTATTCCAATATTATATTAATATGCATACGTACTCTTATATGAGACTAACCAGAACAGACACTTTGACCACTTGTCCCTGCTCTTGCAGACGCTCTTCAATTGAAAATTGGAGCACATATACAAGGGATTGATCTGAACAAACCCTGCCAAATCACAAAACTACGGATTCTTTTCTAGCCATTTTCGGACCTATCCCCGAGTTTTGCAAAATGCTTCCTATGAAATATATAAAAAGATTTAAGCGAGAAACTGTACAATTCAACATTTTTGGCTGTACCTTTTTTTCTACCGCACGGATCTGAGATAGCCTATGGACACCCTCAGGACAGACTCTATCTATGGGAAAAGAAAGCAAATCCCGAGATGCTCTCTACGAGGCTGTAGCCCTGTCAATAAACAACAAAAACAAGGAAAACGACGATAACAAGAACAAGATTTTCGAAAAAATGTGATTTTCAAACTCTCATATCCCCGGTGTTTTTCATCGGATCTTATAATGTAAAGGACCTTACCGTTGAAATGATTTGGTCGCCCCACTTCTCCGTTCTGCTGGGCTGATAAAGCGCCTGGGAAAAAATTGAATTAATTTCGAAATTAAAATTTAATCATTATCTTACCTGACATGGTCCGACATGATATTCTTTTAACAATTTCGGAGTGAAAGCATATTTCAGTAAACCAAACATCATCGAAATATGTATGTAGTTCCAAATTAAAAAATGTTTGGAAGGAATTCATGTAAAGCTGACACCATGGACGAATTGGACAAGGACAGAAACATGAGCTATCTGTGTGCGTCGGCGAGGGTAATCATACCAGGGGCACCAGGGGTAACTAAACAGTTTTCATTATTGGTTTTTTTAATCAGCTGTTTGACTTCGTTTGACACACGGGGTGGACATTTGGCGAAAAGCGTGATACCATTTTCTATCCGTGAACATTTTGCACACATACATTCACAGTGGGCATGGGCGTAGGTAATTGAGAAATTTGGGGGCTTGTATTTAGCGGGAGATTTTTTGAATTTAGTTGAATTTTGATTGCACTACCAACTTCTTCATGAATTGATGAAAATAGTGAAATATATAAATGGAATTTGAATTAGTAATGAATAAAATTAATATAGAAACGAAAAATAACCAAGCAAGGCTGTCTTTTTATACTATATTAATAAATCCGCATTCATGGTTTTAGTTGAAAAAAAAAAAACCTCCAAACAATAAATCGGGGGTATTTTTATTACATATTAATGCAAATCAATAACATTGCACCGAAACGAATATTTTCAATTTCATTAACCCCCCTGTCTAGCAAATTTGATTTGGTTTGTTCCGAATAATTAATAAAAAAAAGCGCAATCGGAGTTTCGTGATTATTTGTTGTGCCCAGTTGAGCCTAAAACGACATAATAGGTGTGTTTTTTTGGTTATCCCGTGCAGGTTTGGGTAACGAAACTCCATATAAAAAAATGCCAGCTGATCCACCTGTCATTTTTTTTATATGAAGTTTCGTTACCCAAACCTACACGGGATGTAGTAAAAAACGAACCTAATATTGACGGTTTGACCAGGCGTCACTGTCACTTTGCGTTGATAAATTATCAACAAACGTGTCATTTGTTGTGGTTGGTTCCGGTTGGTTCCGAATAATTTCTGTTAAAAAAGTGCAATCGGAGTTTTCACGATTATTTGTTGAGTCCAGTTGAGCCTAAAACAACATAATATTGTTCGAGTGACGGTGTTTATTGTGTATAGACTGACTATTATCTTTCTGTGCTCGGCAGACTGTCCGAAAATGAAGTCTGTAGTGTATGGCTGTAAAAACGACGAGAGGGAAAAGAAGACTGTAGTATCTTTTCACCTGTGAGTAACTATAGAAGTGTTCATTTATGTCTACTGTCGGTGATAGGACAGAGACTTTTATTAAAATCCACTCGTTAATTGGAAAATATTAAATTGTTATGTGCAAATACCAAAACGCGACCATTGTGTTGTTATTTTATAATTTTTAAACCCCATAGTAATCTCTAGTGAAAGACGCCTATGTGTTACAAAACCGGTCCGCGACTCGACAGGCTTCGCTGTCAAATCAAGATACACATAAATAACAACACAATGGCCGCGTTTTGGTATTTGCAAAGAAAAACTTAAAATTTTCCAATTAACGCGTGAATTTTAATAAAAGTCTCTATACTATCACCGACAGTAGACATTAGTGAACACTTTTATAGTTACTCACAGGTGAAAAGACACTCCAGTCTTCTTTCCTCGAGTCGTTCTTACAGCCATACACTACACACTTCATTTTCGGACAGTCTGCCGCGCACAGAAAGATAATAGTCGGTCTATACACAATGAACACCGTCACTCGAACAATATTATGTTGTTTTAGGCTCAACTGGACTCAACAAATAATCGTGAAAACTCCGATTGCACTTTTTTAACAGAAATTATTTGGAACCAACCGGAACCAACCACAACAAATGACACGTTTGTTGATAATTTGTCAACGCAAAGTGACAGTGACGCCTGGTCAAACCACTTTATGGTGAGTAGTGTGTGTGTGTTGCGGCGACTGCGCAGTACGGTTTTGGTATCGCTCGGTTGCGCTCGATTCCATACAATATTCGGAAGACGGCCATTCCATTACTATCTTATACTTCCATGGTTTGACATTCCTTGGGTTCAGCAAATTTTGAAAGTTTTGAATGTTGCAAACAATTTAAAATGAGTCAACAAATTTAACGAATCAACGCCTGAACAAATTGTTTTGAAACTGTTTCAATTGAAAAACCTTGGAGTAGGCATTAATAGAAGGAGTGGGCAAACAAAAATCATCCATACAAAATGAGAGATAAAAAATGTGAGAATCTAACACACGGGAGAGCAAGGATCTAACAGTAACCTACCCAGCCAGCATTGGCGTCATATACCGTGAACATAGCCACAAACAGAGAGAATGAAGAAAGGAGGGAGTATAAGTAAAATGAGACGGGACAAGTTTGCTCGTTTAATGGGTACATTAATTGATAAGTGAATCATAAACAACCCGTCGATAACACACTACGTTTGCCTTTTATGACATAACACAGCACCTAACAACCACAAATTATCCGAGCAACGTAATATTAGGTGTGTTTTTTTGGTTATCCCGTGCAGGTTTGGGTAACGAAACTCCATATAAAAAAAATGACAGCTGACGCACCTGTCATTTTTTTTATATGAAGTTTCGTTACCCAAACCTGCACGGGATAACCAAAAAAACACACCTATTATAGTCAATAACGTAACTATTTCGCGCAATCGAATTAAATCAAACGAGATTCGCGGCGAGGATCGTTTACCGACTTAGGCAATATAGAATTCGCACGTGCTACAGAACCGGATGACTTAGTCGTTGTGTGTATTGATGCGAGTGGCTGAACCCAGCCAACGCATTTTAGTGAACATTCACTATTTGAAACCGATCTGAAATCACATACTGAATGTACACTTCATTTGAGCTTCACCTAGTGAACAATTAATGAACTTATTCACTTTTCTTTCGGGAAATGAAAGCTAGGTAAATGCATTCACTTAATTTTCAGCAGCTGAATAATTACTGAATGTATTCAGATTTCTTTCAGGAAATGATTTCAATTAGGCTTAATGAAAAGAAAGGCAACTTAAACCTATAATAATACCCGTAGCAATCGTTGGAATGCTATATTGAAAACTTTTAATAATTTTTATAAAAGTGTCAATTGAGTATAATTAGCTGTGCAGTGAAGTGAAGTTAAACTTAAAGTAATTTTGAAGAATTTTACTAAAAGCAACTTTAAAAAAGGTAAGTGTCTAATCTAGGCCAGTCAAATTCGACATTTCTCTCTCGATTACCGTAACTCGTAGTGGAGCATGGTGCGTTGATGACTACCGTGTGTAGTCATCAACTGAAACTCGATTCATCAACTGGAAACCTTTAGCATGACATAAGCTTTCCCTGTTAAATTTCGAGGCATAATTGATAAGTCTATAATATTCTGTTATGGACCAAAGAAAAACTAAGTTTATAACAAATTCTTTTTTTAGAAATACATAAATTTGAAAACATGTCGAGGCAATTATTGCATCACCAAGCTAAGACCAATGCTATGGGTATAATAAACAGTATATTTGAAAGGGACTCTGATGAAGCAGAAACGCAATGGAGCGAAATAGAAGACGTACCTGCCTTCGAAAATAATGAGGAAACACATTAGCCAGAACAGAATAGAAGTAAAAATTTCTAGTGGCTACGGAATATGGAATTATAATACAGCTCTTAACGCTTTTTTGCCAATGAGCGACTGGTAAAATATTGTAATCATATTTATTTTTAGGCGTAATAATAAATAAAAATATGTATTTCATAATGGACAAAGACAGAAATTGAAATTCACTTTTTATATTATTTTTTTATTTTTCTGTTTTTTTTTTTCAATTATCATCATCATTTATAATTTAATTATTATGTAATCTTTATTATTAAAATTAGTTTGGTTTATATTCTTAGTTTTTTATAAAAAAAAATAAATTTAACAATAACACAAAAAGCTATGACCTTTTATTAAAATTTGTAGGATGTAATGTTTTAACTGTGAATTTTCCAAACCCAATGATGCACTAAAACTAGCCTTTTCATAGCTTACAATTAATTTGAATTTAAAACCATCTACTGAATCCGTTCTGAAAACACCCAGTGATTTCACTTTGAACTCATGTACTAAACTCTTACTGAAACCACCTAATGATTTCACTTGCCTTTCATCTACTGAACTCACTCTGAAGCCACCTAATGATTTCATTTAGGACTCATATTATGAGTTCGTTTCGAAACCACCCTATGGTTTCAGTAGGGATTCATCTCCTGAATTCATTCTGAATCACCGCCATCTTGATAGACAGGCCGGACTGTCGAAATTAGATTTCGAAAATTTGGTACCTTAGCGCCTGTGGTTTTTGCTATTGCTATTGTTGTAAATAAGGTTCCTTAGCCACATGACAGCTAATTTTATCAGCTGATAATCTGGCTTGTATATGTAGATGGCGTTGTCTGAATCCACCAAATGATTTCATTTCCGCGTAAAAATTTTCATACGTAGGTGAATCCGATGTGATATCAAACTGAAGCCTAAATGAAGCTCAAGTGAATTCACGTTCATGAAATGAATTCACTTTGACTTCATCATGCATTCAGAATGTTTGCTGGGAACTAGTCGATTTTGTCGCTGTGTGCGGGAATGCATTGCGCAGGAATGTTATCCCGATACGAATTTGACAGTCAGCTATCGTGCTGCGACGTCACACTAGACCAAACATACAAAATTCGGATTCATTCGCAAAGGGGTGAAAATTTATTTTGTAAATATCTCGAAAACTGTATCTCTGGCCGCAAAACGTCTTAGTACGAAATGAAATACATAAAATTACCTTTGTAATGATATAGAATACTCTATACATTTCCTCAGAAAATTATACGCTAGCTCCATCAAAGTAGCAATAGATGCCGATCTTCCATCGTCAAAAATGGTATAAATTTCGCTATTTTGTGTTGTTTCTTGTGGACCGTGAGACTGTCCATTTCAGATTGCCCGATAAATTGCCTAATGTGTGGCTGTACGGGCGGCACATCGATTATGGGCAATCGATCGGCGGAGAAATCGTCAGGTTTGTGGCGCTCTTTATATGGACATAGTACTTATTAACAAAAAAAAATTGAAATGGAAGTTTGCTTGTCTGGGCTGTACTGGTCCCGATAAAACGGACCTATTGTGGAATTCAATTTGACGTTTGTTGCTAGCGCCACGATAGTAGATGTGGAATGTAGCAGAAGCTAGCAGCTGGATGCTATAGCGTCATCTTCTGAATACTAGGAAATATTTGATGATCAGCTGATGAACACTCATAGCACAATGCGCAGGAGCTAGATTAGGTTCAATTTGCTGATTGTCACTGAAATCATAGGATTGACTCGGATTCTTACGAGTTGTGTTTACTATTTTCCTATTCTTAAGATTGCTTTAATAGTTTTGTGTTGATGGTGCTATTAAACAGTATGTGTTGAAGTTTTTGGTAAGGATTTAATGAACGACATGGGTGCAAAGGAATCCAAGGCATCCTGTATATGTTACGAGGAGGCTGTAAGAAGAGGTTTGTATCGTTAAGATCATTTGTGTTTTTGATAAGAAAACATTCCAAAGGCTAGTGACAGGCTCATATCTGCCCATTTCGCTCAATTTGCGCGTAGTTAAACGTATTAACATACATAATCCAGAAGAGTATGGATTAATAATAATATATGAAACCTGAATGTACTTACGTACATATGTTAATTAATAGTAGTTGCATTTTAGACTTTCCAGTACAGGACAAAACAGTGCAATTTTCATACACAGTCGAGCTTGAAGTTGGGTACTAGTTGCTATATACAGGGTGTCCGAAAACTGCCGCAAAAACGAACTGAAAAATGATTCTCCATGTGATTTCCAACAAAAAACGTTTGCAATATATGCCTCCAATTCTTAACCCTTTAGCTGCCATATGCGTTTGGAGATTTTTGATAAATGCATTTTCCTAGACGAATTGGACCTAACAACCTTAGACCTCCACAACTAAACTAGCTAAAATAGTGAAATAGATTAAAATTTCACATAGAGAACATCAACACACCATAGTGTAGTCGGTATACACCAACGAACATGGAAATACCAAGAACAGGCACTCTTTATAACTAAATTCGTAGTCTATCTTTTTGAATGTGTTCAATTTCTTCTATCTCTGCGCATTCAAGTTGTGAGAATTTGCGAAACCTACCCTTATACCAACTTATAGTTGCCTGGGAGGTAGAAAAGACCTTATTACGACGATAATGGAATAAATAGCACCTTTATTCGTAAAGTTTTGAAGCTTAGCCATAGACAATTTTGGGACGGAAAACATTAACACAATGAAAACAATTCTAAGCAATAACAACTTTATATATTTATACATACACTGCGCGTCAAATGCTTAGGTTCACACATATTTCCTTCCAGGAAACGGTAAATAAAAATCTTACCGGTTCAAGAAATTTTATTTTCGAAACTATTAAATATCACAAATAAAATGGATGGAGTGAGTCCCCACAGGACATTTTCCTTAAATTACAGTAATTGATTTCATTCAAAGAGTCGATTTCCACTGCGACAATTGCTTAGGTTCAGGGACGATTTTACTGTTTTACTTAATGTTTTCGCTGAAAAATATTTCAGAAAATTGTCAAGCAGGAGAAATACAAAAAACAAGAGCATTTTTTTGTTATTTAATAGTGTGTATTTCCGCCATTTTTATTTATAATTTTATAAAGCCTTCAAGGTAGGGAATTGTGTAAAGAATGCAGCACGGATAGCGGTATTTTAGACCCAGCTGTCTTAATTCCATGAATTAACTCTTCTTTAGGGTTGTACTGTTTACCACTACTGTATACCTCCCGAACAAGCCACCCCCAAATGTTTTCTAATGTGTTAATGCCAGGGGAGTTGGGCCCCCAGTCGAACCAAATCACATTTTCCTCCACAATAAATGATTTAACTACCCTCGCCGTATGAATTGGGACAAGATCATGTTGCAATATCCAAGGATTGCCTCCGTACATGACATTTATCTTATGGAATTCCTCTTCTAAGAGCTGTTTATAAGATGAACCCGTTTGGCGACCTCGAAGGATTACCAGGTCGATAGTTCCATGATGTAATATGGCTCCCCATACCATAACGGGACCTATTCAGGAGTGATGGCGTGACAGGTCGATAGGTTCCTTCCTAATATCATGATAATAGTAGGAGAACCCATCTGGACCGTCCACACAAATGGCGTAGGCGATGTTGCGGGGTTAGGGCTGTTTTTTTCTTTAACCGTAAACGTTTCAAACAAGAAGAAGATCTAAGAACTCGTTGGGTGGTCCTTACACTTGCTGATAACACCAAAATCTCCTCAAGCTTACGCGCATTAAGGGGCGAATTCGAGGCTTCTCTTAAGAAATGTCGCCTTAATGCACCGGAAATCGTTTTTTTTTACCTCCTGCGTATCGTCGGCAATAATTTTCACTATCTCGTATAAAATTATTAACAACGTTCGAGCTCCGCTGAATCCATATTGCAATTTTTCGGTTTGAATATACTTCTTGGTTTAGTATGGAAATTGTCGCCTTTTCCTCGGCAGAAAATTGATTTCCTTTTGACATTATCCACTATACGACCCACAGAGTTTAACGTGAAAAAAATGTTTCCACAACCACTTCTCACCAGGACCAGATAACTCTTTAAAGTAAGTGAACCTATACAATTGTCGCAGTGGAAATTGCGATTTTCATTTTAAAAAATTCCGTTAGCTATGCGAGTTGTTTGATAGAATTGCAATATTTACTAAAATAACCGTTAATTGAGAGAGCAATATTTAAAAATTATTTCCGATCAGAGTACATAGAAATTATATGATTTTAAACCAAAATATCCATGAACCTAAGCATTTGTCGCGCAGTGTATATACAATGTTCAAATTATTATTCTAGTAGTGGTTATTTTTTTTTATCTAGTTGCTTTGGTCGATAAACTGATTAAAGACGTCATAAATTCAAAGATGTACCCTGAGAAAAAAAGCTATGCCTTTATATCCATGTGTGATAATAGCATGAATGCCACACAATAGGTGTGTTTTTTTCGGTTATCCCGTGTAATGTAAATGCCAGCTGACCCACCTGTCATTTTTTACATGAAGTTTCGTTACCCAAACCTACACGGGATAACCAAAAAACACACCAAATGTAACGTTGATGGGGGTCAAACTCAAGACCAAACCAAATACTACGCATCGATTCCCTACATACCACACCTCAGTGAATCGATTGTACGATTATGTAAATATTTGGTACCTGAAGTAATATCGTTGCGACCACAAAATACAGTTAAACCATTGTTTACGAACTTAAAGACCAAAATATCTAAGGAAGATAAATCTGGTGTGGTATATAAAATAAATTGCTCAGACTGTGATAAATCATATATTGGTGAGACGATCCAAAAATTAGGCACAAGATTGAAACAACAAAAACATGACACTACGAAACAGCTGAATGATATTAGCATTGGCGAAACATTCGATTAAAAATAACCATCATTTTAATTTTGAAGATGCTAAAATACTCGCCAATCCACCTAATAAACGTAAGCTTCAAATACGAGAGGTCAATCAAATAATAATCCATGAAAACGAAATATGTAATGAAAAGACTGGAAAAAAGCATTATTCCGATGTGTATATACATTTAATAAAGAATAAGCTGTGAAAGCTCGCTGCGCTCGCTCTCATCCCTCGTGCTCACTCCGCTCTCTTAAACCATCCCCGTAAGCCAGAAGGCTTCAACTTCCGTATAATGATCTCTTCAGAAACTGCGGGCATGTGAACGCAGAGTATTTTCTTTTTAGTTGCATGCCCAGACTTATCAGACAGAATCGATTTCGGGACATACTTCTTGTCGAATTGGGAGACCTGGAGGAAGCGGTCAATTTCAACGTTTTATTGGACGCTCCCAGCGAACTTCGTATTGCCCATGAAATAAATTTGTAAAAACTTGTGTTCCAAATCCGATTGTGGCAATAAGGACCCCACTAAATGATAAATTTGCCCCTGGATCTAAAAGTGTGGTTTGATATGCCTTAACTACATAGGTATACTTTTATTGAAAACGAATGATTTGCAATTACCTTGAAAGTAGGCACGAAATTACGTACAATGTGTGTTGCACCAAAAGAAGTCATTTGGAAGCATTTGTTGTACTTTTGTATATTTGTGAGGAAATGAGCCGAATCTCTTGATGTTCCAGAGACCAATGAGCATAGAGGTTCTGGTGGAGGCACCAATGGTGGTAATTTAATTTTTCCACCAGCACAGCATAATCCTTGAGGCTCGCCGATAAACTTCAAAGCCTTACAATACCGGCAAATAGCAGACATGCCTCCAATCATAATTGCTATATCGGAACTATAATCGATTTCATGATTGGAGTTAAAGGCAGCTCGTTGTAGAACTACCGAAGTTGTACGAAATACATCATGCTGGTATTGTCGTGCTCGCTTACTTTGGATTTTGGATGTAGCAGAGTGGTTGGTTATTAATCGTTGCCTAAGAAAATTTGTATGACGCCTTGTTGACTGACTGCAACGACCTAAATCTGGTCTTTTTTTCGGTGTCATTATATATAGTCTAAAATACGTATAATAAGAACTTGCCTGTACCATAAAATTTACCTTGTACTTCTTCAACACAATTGTCAACTTTCGAAGCTATGAAATTTTAATTCCATTTGTACAGCGTACCGTGTATTTTTTTATATTTCATAGTTTCAGTGTCAATTTTTTTATAGCTTTAGTTAGAACTCAATATTTTTATTTAATTCAAATATGATCGATGAAAACATGATTGCAACAGGTGACTCTCATACAAAAAGGAATTTCGATTTACCGCCACATCCTTTGAGATTTTCAAAATTTTCTCGGCGTTTAAAACTTCTCCAGGGAAAGACGGATTTAACAAAAAAAGAATCATATAAATCGGTCCAGCGGTTTTCGAGTTTTTGTGGTACAAAGAAATCACATTCCATTTTTATATATAAGATTGTAGATAATTTTTATTTGTACCGCGTTTTTTTTACACTGAATTGTTTACTTATTTATTTTAAAGCGTTTTTATCTCTATATACACTTATTTGTTTTATTCATTTTTAACATTTTTTACCGTGTGTTGTCCCTATATAAACTTAACCGTTTAATTTATTTAATTTTTTACCGCGTTTCGTCCCTATATACACAGTTTTATTTATTTTTTACCGCGTTGTTGTCCCTATTTACACTTAATTGTTATTTCATTATATTTTTCAAATCGTTTTTACCGCGTTTTTGTCGTTATAGATACACATGTAAATATATATTCACATACCACTGTAAATGTTTTTTGTCCTTTTTTCACTGTTCAATTTGACAATTACAACAAAACCTTTGTGCAATATTGTTCCAAAGAATTTTTATAAAATGTCTTTTTTGGTGACATCTAAGTTTTTGAAGGTATGCATTATATTAAATTAAGATAACTTTTTAATTGAAACATTCTTATTTATGCAGACTGTAATAACCCTGAAGATGGGCCCACCGGCCTGAAATATATTGGTTACTGCACAAAACACTGTTTTAACTATCGCGAACCATTCACCTTTGTGGGCAACACAAACATCACCACATATTAAAGCTACTTCATTGTCACTCTCCTCCTCATCGTTTCTTTCATCGTCGTCGTCCTTTTCTAGTCCTCTATCTAAACTGAACTCTCTCAGCAGTGACTGCATGCGTGGACTCGCTATACAAAAAAAATCTATTCTTAATTTTCTTGGTAAAAATGCAAACAATTATTTTTAGCTACAATGGACTTTTAGCAAGAATTTCGTAGGCGGGATACCCAGGTACCCGGGTGGCAGATGATGTAAGTTTTTATGGGTTGCAACACAAGGGTTAAAGAAGGTGCGCCGTATTAAAGTGGAAAGGAGATTTGAGGAGGAGAGGAGGATAAAAAAAACAGAGACACCCTATAATCGTTCACAATGATCATGTAATTCTGAAAGAGAAGAACAACTGGGCAGTTTCGCAAAGTGCTCATTTTTGCATTTGGCAACCCGAAAATTCTGCAGTTTCGGGATGTGGGCAACACTAAATTTAGCAAACGTCACACAAATACATCCGAGCGAGTTCCCAGCAAGCATTTAACCAACGCCATCTAGATACATCAAGGCCGCAACTCAGCTGTACAATGACGGCATGGATCCGTATTCAATTTATCGACGGATGCAAAAAAAAACAGAAACAAATATAAGCACGTCATCAACAGCAAGAACAAGGCAGTGAGACTAAACATTACAAAGTGGCACACAGACGAGTGAGTGTACTTTTTTCGCGATTTTTGTTTAGAAAATGTGTTTGAACGGCAAACAATTAATTAAAAAGATAGTGGCAGGTTATGTGGGTTATTGACAGTGTACAGAAGTTATTATACGCAAAATGTAGTGCATGGAAAATGAGTGATAAAGTGAAAGATTTCCCCTTTTAGGGTTACCAATCAGTTTATTTGTGATCGCGAAAAGATAGTACGGATATTGTAGGAAAATACGAGTAAGTACGTAAAACGTTTTAACGGCGGTGCTGCCATCGTACAACCGCACAGATAAATAAAAAGTAACAAGCCACTGGCTAAATGCCATATGGTCAACATGACGTCACTACTTGGGATGATGACGACAATGTAAACTGCGAATTTGACGTCTATGATTCTACATTGCGGCCTTAATATATAGACGGCGTTGATTTAACACATTTGTAATCATTATTTCATGCAATCATTATTTCCCCGTAAGGGGGAAGATAAAGGTTGAAAGGCTTCGGCTAATTCCTATATCTTCTTCAGTTGTGGCATAACTGCGGACCCTTAGCTATGCAGGAGGAGTTTCATAGGAAAAGGACTTCGGCCAATTCCTATGTCTCTCTACGGGGCGTTACTTTCCGGCATTATCCGAGTAACCGCTGCGCCTGAGTGCTGCATTAACATCTGCAGCGTCTCAGGTTACTTAACGTGATAGGTGACAAAACATTTAAGTCAACCACTAAAGCAGCATCTTCGAGGCATGCCCATGATGGCCTTTACTCAACGATTAAACCCTATCATGGTTTAGCGATGTGCCGACAACTCATCCTAAGAAAAACTTCAAGTCAAGAAACCTGAAACAAAAGCCTCGGATTGGACGGATACAAAACAACGACGACCCCGCAAACGAACAACTGATTACTCTTTCGGATCCTGGAATGTACGCTCCCTGAATAGACCGGGGGCCTTAAGGGCCCTCCTGGATCAGGTAGAACAATACAAGCTGAGCATAGCTGCAATCCAGGAAACTAAATGGCTCAAAAGCGAGATTAACGACCTCAATTCGCACACTATTTTTACGAGTGGTAAAGAGGAGGGCAACAAGGAGTTTGGAGTAGCTTTCATCGTGAATAAGCAGCTCAAGGACCACGTTATCGGCTTCAAACCCATCAACGAGCGGCTATGTGCGATCCGCATTAAGACCCGTTTCGCTAATCTCTGGCTCATTAATGCGCATGCCCCTACAGAAGTAAAAGAAGACGCGATTAAGGACGAGTTCTACAACGAGCTAGAAACACTCTTCGACTCACTTCCATCAAACGACGTCAAGCTGCTGCTAGGAGACTTTAACGCCAAAGTCGGAAATGAAAGCTGGCATAGGGGAACTACTGGAGGTCATAGCCTCCACGACGAAAACAACAACAACGGTCAGCGACTTATCGACTTCGCGAGCGGCAGAAACCTGGTAATAAGCTCTACATGCTTCCCTCATCGACGAATCCACAAGCAGACCTGGAAGTCTCCAGATGAATACACCGTGAACCAGATCGACCACGTACTGACCAGCAAGAGATGGGCTTCTAATGTCCTAGATGTTCGATCCTATCGAGGAGCCAACTGCGACACCGATCACTATTTGGTGAAGACGACCTACAGGTGCAGAATCTCTTCGGTGCACCTAACGAGAATCAACCCTGCCAAGATCTTCGAGGTTGACAATTTGATTAATGATGCCACGGCGGCTGCGTATACAACAGCACTAGAGGAAAGACTGTCGCCCATGCTTGATGACATCAACAATTTAGGCATCCATGAGTTCTGGGAGGAGCTCAAAGACAGCATCAAGGGGGTCGCAGAAGAGGTCGTGGGCTATAAAGGCCGGCGCAGACGAGCAGACTGGTTCGACGAAGAATGCAGGGCCTCGATTGAGGCAAAAAATGAAGCCTATCGCCAATACACACAACGCGCATCCCGAGCCAAGAAAGAAAGATATAACGAGCTTCGGCGAGTATCTAATAAGTTAATTAGACGTAAGAAACGCAAACATTTTGACGAGCAGTTACAGCAAATAAACCAAAGATTAGCCAGTAAGAACATTAGACAGGCGTACAAACTTATAAATAATGTTAAGAACGGATATCAACCCAGGACAAGCCTATGTAAGGACAAGGATGGTAACATCATCAGCGACATCGAAAGCGTCAACAAACGATGGGCCTCGCATTTTGAAGAGCTCCTCAATGCACCATCAACATCCCCCGCGGAGCCAGCTCTTGAGCAGTTAGCCGAACCAGGCCCTCCCGTTCTACCCCCAACAGTAGAGGAGGTGAGTCTTGCCATACAGTTGCTTCAAAATAATAAAGCGCCCGGCGCTGACGAGATCCCAGCAGAACTGCTGAAGCATGGTGGAACGTGCCTGACCAACGCAATACATGTGCTACTGCTGAAAATATGGAACGACGAGGAAATCCCCGAAGATTGGCGCAAAAGCATAATCTGCCCAATCCACAAAAAGGGTGACAAGCTGAAGTGTGAGAATTACAGGGGCATATCATTAGTTTGTACGGCCTATAAGATATTATCTAAAATTCTTGAAAAGATAATTAATCCGTACGCAGAACGAATCATTGGCGAGTATCAAGGCGGCTTCAGACCTGGTCGATCAACGACCGATCAGTTTTTCACAGTGAAGCTACTACTCCAAAAGTGCTGGGAAATAACATCGACGTATACCAAATCTTTGTCGACTTCAAGCAGGCATACGACAGTATCGATCGAAGTGTACTGTACGACATTATGCTGAATTTTGGTATACCGGCAAAGTTAGTGCGACTCACAAGGATGACGATGACTAATACCGTCTCGCAGGTCAGAGTGCAGAATCGACTCACTGACCTATTTGAAACTCGTACTGGACTCAAGCAGGGCGACGGGCTGGCGCCGACGCTCTTCAACCTTGCTTTGGAGTATGTAATTCGAGCCATGAATATGGACAGCAGCGGAACGCTACTCATCAAGTCGACTCAATTAGTAGCGTACGCCGACGATATCAACATCATGTCTCGAAGGTTGGGTGATGCAGAAAGCCTTCTGCATAACCTCAATAACGCCGCAAAGGAAGTTGGACTACATATCAACGAAAGCAAAACAAAGGCCATGATGCAATCGAAAACAAGGACGCCAGCAAATTCAAGCATCACAGTGGGGGACCTTAATATCGAGTATGTAGACAACTTCAACTATCTGGGTTGTAACTTATCAAAGGACGCCAACGAAACCGACGAAATTAAGCGACGGATACAACTAGCCAATAAGACATATTTCTCGGTCCTCCCTATAATTAATTCAAAACTTGCGCACAGGAACACGAAGCTCCACGTGTACAAAACGATCATCCGACCCGTGCTATGTTATGGCTGCGAAACATGGACCCTCACCCAAGCCTCCGAAATTTTGCTAGACCGATTCGAACGAAAGGTCCTTCGGCGAATTTTCGGGGCCGTTCGCGAGCGAGACCAATGGCGTATCCGGTACAACCATGAGTTGTATCAATTGTACGATGAGCTGGAAGTATCGAAAATCGTGAAGCTTCAACGTTTGCAATGGGCGGGGCATGTACAACGGATGGACGATAATCGCATGCCAAAGAAAGTGATGAACGCACAACGAATTGACGGAGCGAGGTTGCGTGGACGACCGAGAGCTCGCTGGGAGAACTCCGTAGGTGAAGACGCCCAACAGCTGCTGGGCTTCCGAAACTGGAGGACGAGGTCACGTAACTGTGACAATTGGAGGTCAACGATTCAGGCGGCCAAGGCCCGACGTCGGGCTATCGTGCCACATTGATGATTTCATGCAACACGCGTAAATACATATTGCTTATTCATTCATCACGTTTTCATACAAGCAGTACATATATGACGATGTCCCCCTATTTCATGTATATATGCATTTGCGCCTTATTACGGATAAACATAAAATCAATATTCGTAAACATTATGTAATAGTTAAGTATCATATATATTCAATGCATAAATGCATAATTTATAAAAAAAATACACGTGCGACGGTGAGTCTCGAACTCATAACCCTATGCACGGAAGGTGCGCGCCGTAAACACTACTCTAGCCAGACTATACGAATGATCATGTTTTATTCGTGCTTCTAATCACCCCAGCAACAAAAATCACACTTGAGGAGAAAACCATTATATTTCCTATATGTATGATCCGTCGACATTCCTTCAGCTGACCATCATGTATCTAACTTTCAATGCGTCCTATCGATACATAATGCCGATTCGTGATTCATGAAGTAATGCTTATTTGTGGCTATGTTCACGGTATATGACGCCGATGCTGGCTGGGGTTACTACTAATACTTGCCTAAAGATGGGCTAAGCAGCTGATATTAAAATGGTTCCGTCCTATTATGTTCAATGGAATTTTGCGTTTAAATTTTTTTTAAACATGTGTGCGGCTGAGAATCATGCATCCCATTCTATAAAAAATTTGTACTGAGTGCCCTTGGTATACACTGCTCGTCATCAGATTAGCACACCCCTTCGCATCAACAGTTTCGGTTGATTTCCTACCAAACTAATGCTTGAAATAGATTACGCGCATCAGCAGCAGCATTGGCATCGCGAAATGTCAAGCGCAATGCATTTTACATTGCTGACAAAAATGTTGAGCAGAAGACTTGGCATTCAGCATATTTGTCAGCTATGGAATTCGGCCGATGCTGCTGCTGACGCGCGTAATCTATTTCAACTATAAAAGAGCTAAAAATTCCAAATTATAACTGTTCATACAATTAACAATTTACAATTCTAAGTTAATTAAAACAAAATGTATTGTGTCTTCATTTTTATTATAGTTTTATAATTTTTCAAAAGAGAGCACACAAAATAGCCATTTAAAATTTGTCATCAGGATAGCACATGCAATTTCTTTTTTGTCGATCTTCGTAGGAGCCCAATTTTTTATTGTTGTTTGGCTAATATAATAACTAAGGCCCGGATTTATATGCAAATGCATATTTTTGCATATTTGATGGGTTATTGCATATTTTTGCATATTTTGCTCTTTCCTAAAATTTTTGCAATAATACCTAATTTGCTCTAAAAAAAAATATAAAAAAAAATTTTCACAAAAAAAAAACAAACATGAGAATCAAAAAGAAACTGCAAATTGGGCCGTTTTGCATCAATATTACATGAATTACATACAATGTTTCTAAAGCTTGCCATACACTGTCCAGTCGATTGAACAATCGATTGCACACAATCGATCTGACGCCCGTATATCACATACATTATACAATTTATCGTACAATCTAAAACACAACATAGTGACAATTATATATTTTTGCTACTTTAGATGGAGAATGGCCACCACAGCGACAACATGGAAAGTGACCGGTGGTCAACACTATGTGAAAAAATCAACTAGTTGCTGTTTTTTTTTACATAAACCGGTGGTCATTCTTTATATTGTGGTTGTGGCAGTCATTCTCTATCGAAAGTAGCAATGGATGTCCATCGCCACAAAATATATAATTTTCGCTTGTTGTGTTGTGTCGGGTGGATCTAAGACTGCTATTTTAGATTGTACGATAAATTGTATTGTAAATGTGCTGTACGGGCGTTAGATGGATTATGAGCAATCGATTGCTCAATCGATTGTTCAATCGATTTGACTGTATATGGCGAGCTTAAGTGGCAGTTGTCAATTAATTGACGAGTTTGAAAAACATACATATAAATTGTATTCCGGGAAGCTCGGGCGAAATGCACAAATTAAAATTTCGTTAAATTACAGACAAAACCACAGGCTTCACCACACTAAGGAATATTAACAAAATCATTAACGATAACAACGCGGAGCATTTGGAAATAACCGATCTATCAAAATTTAAATTTGCTCCAATTACATCAGTAAATGTAGAAAGATCATTTTCGGTATATAAATATATTTTAAACAGCAGAAAACACAGTTTCACTGAGGAAAATTTTGAAAAGTACTTCATTGCAATTCAAAAATGGAATAATAATGAAATCGTTTAAAATATATTTATGTACCGAAAACTATCTGAATTTTTGAAAAAGATTTTGGTTGGGTTTATCATATTGCTAAAGTTTATGTATTCGTTATTGTTCTGAAATGTGTTTTATGTTGAATCAGAATTGAGCTGAATTTAGTATTAAAACATATCATCGAAAGCACTTCTGTTTTATATTAGACACTTTACTTAAAAAAATTATCTCTGTTTGAATCGAATTGCCATAAAAATTTGTCTAGTCCACTGATGGTAATAGGTTTAATTACGTATTTCAATATTCTTCGGCTACATATATACGTTTTTTTTGTTTTATCACTGCATATTTCATTGCATATTTTGTGATTTTTTATTGCATATTATATGGCATATTTCGACCTTTTTTACTGCATAGAAATCCGGGCCTTAATAATAACTTTAATATGGATAAGGGAAAATCATTATCTACGGAAGAGGGATTAAAAATGGAAGCTGTCATGGAGTCAAGGCGGTCAAAATGTGAAATTTCGTGAAGAAAATTAAAAGTCGATAAGTCGAATCCAAATTCGTGTGTAATAAGTAGCGTGAAGATAAAAATAATAGAAGCGATAACAATTGAGTGCTTTTTAATCCTTATAAGAGAGTAATTTTGAGAGAAGCATCGATCCTTTATGACTCCCACGACTGCGTGCTTTTAGTATGTGTTCCTTCTAACTACGTCTTATCTTCTTCTCAGTACCGTATAGCCCCATGTGGGGCCATGGTGCGTTAACTCAGCCGTTTATAGGCAACAAGTGAATTTTCCCAACTAAGTCATGCTACTATAGGAACCGTGGTCGTTAAGGGGTTAATAATTTTATGATTTTTGCTTGAACCCTGCGTCGAAATTCATAATGAGTTCTTCTGTCTGAATTGCTTGAACATGCTAGCGGATTCAGTTTTGTTTTTGTGTTGCCGGAATCGTGCATTGAATTAGGTGCAATTTTTGTATTTCCTCCAGTGCGATTTACGAGTTTCAAATAAAAGTTAATTTTCGTTTAATGAAACCAATATATTTCGGGCGAAATGCCCATCATCAGGGTTTACTATAAGATAAACAAACATTATATAACTTTAACATTTTCTTTACATTAAAAATAAATAAATTCAAACATTTACCTATTTTCTATTTTTTAAATATCTAATCCAAACAAATAATTTTTTCGAACAAAGAATAACAATTAGCTAGTTGACAGAACATTTAGATGTGACATGTGTAAGTACTAGGTGGTATATAATGTAGTACAATCAAAAAGTATAATTATCGTTCAGTCCAAATTGAATTAAATTATAATAAGTATTGGAATAATCTTTTTTGTCACTTTTTTCATTGCACGCTGTTTCTTCGAATTTAATTATTTGATTGACCTCTTTAATTTGTAGTTTGGTTTTATTTTTATCGCTGGATAAAACTTTGGCCTCCTTGAAATTGAATTGGTGTTTGTTCTTAATCGCATGTTTGGCTAAGGCCGACAAATTATTATTAAGGGTCTTTTTCGTATCATTCTCATGTTTTGATAAACGAGTTCCTAGCTTCTGTATTGTTTCACCCACGTAAGTTGCTTCGCAATTTTCGCAATCTATCTTATATCTATCTACGAGTGATAAAGGCAATATCACCATTATTGCCAACAAGACTGAATATGAGGATAAAATGGAATTTTTGTTAAATGATACCAACAAATTTGTTAAATTAGATTCAGATCCTACTGCTTACTTGCAAAGGAAGAACAATCATCTGATATCAACTTTAAACAACAAATGTCACGAATTTATTACGGAAAAACAAGCTAAAAACCTACGAACGTATGTAGCGATTCCACCACGTATATTTGGTCAGCTGAAAATTCATAAAGCTGATCGAAAATTACGACCAATTGTTTCGACGGTAGATTCTGTGGCATATAAAACGTCAAAATTCCTTGCTTACATCTTAAGGAAGGCGTTTAAATCTAATTTCGCTCTAAAGAATTCTAAACAATTTGTAAAACACGTCATTAAAAGAACAATACCAACCAATCACAAACTGGTACCATTTGATGTAACAGATTGTTTTTCAAAAATCTCAACAGACTTAGCTCTGCGTCTTATAGAGAGAGATTTTGATAAATGCGTCAGCCAATATACCAAAATCCCCAAAAAAGTATTTTTAAACCTACTTAAATTCTGTCTCATTGATTGCAATTACCTAAGTTACAAAGGTAATCTGTATTCAATGAAATCTGGCTTATTTATGGGGTCAAGTCTTGCACCAATATTAGTCGAACGAGTGCTAGAAGATCTTGTTAATGAAGCGCTGTTTAAACTAGATTTCGTACCATTGTTCTGGTTTTCATATGTAGACGATCACATTACAGCCGTTCCTGAAGATAAAATCGATAAGGTCCTCGATGCTCTACATGAATACGATCCAAATATTAAATTTACATATAAAAGTGAGCAAGACGGCAAACTTGATTATTTGGACCTAACATTACACCGAACTAACAATTGTCGTGTCATTACAAACTGGTTCCATAAACCAATTGCCTCGAATAGACTACTCAATTATTATTCGAACCACCCAGCGAAAATGAAGACGAATGTAGCAAAATCATTTATTCGTAAAGTTTTCAAAATAAGCCACCGAAAATTTTGGAATAACAATTTAGTACGAATAAAGGAGATTCTTGCCAACAATAACTATCCCTTGGCATTAATTGATAAAATGATTGGCGAAGTTAGACAAAGTCGCTACACCTTCCTGTCATCAGATGAAAGCTCGAAAGCTCGTCCAGCAGACTCGGACAAAATGTTCGCATCTCTTGTCTACGTGCCTAAGCTAAGTGAATCGATATCTCGTCGATGTAGATACTTCGTTCCAAACTTGGATTTAGCGATGCGTCCACACCTAAAAAACAAGACTATGTTCACCAACCTTAAGTCAAAAATTCCTAAAGAAGAAAAATCAGGTGCAGTTTATAAGATAGATTGCGAAAATTGCGAAGCAACTTACGTGGGTGAAACAATACAGATGCTAGGAACTCGTTTATCAAAACATGAGAATGATACGAAAAAGACCCTTAATAATAATTTGTCGGCCTTAGCCAAACATGCGATTAAGAACAAACACCAATTCAATTTCAAGGAGGCCAAAGTTTTATCCAGCGATAAAAATAAAACCAAACTACAAATTAAAGAGGTCAATCAAATCATTAAATTCGAAGAAACAGCGTGCAATGAAAAAAGTGACAAAAAAGATTATTCCAATACTTATTATAATTTAATTCAATTTAGACTGAACGATAATTATACTTTTTGATTGTACTACATTATATACCACCTAGTACTTACACATGTCACATATCGTCCAAAAAACGTAACATCTAAATGTTCCGTCAACTAGCTAATTGTCATTCTTTGTTCGAAAAAAATTCTTTGTTTGGATTAGATTTAAAAAAAATAGAAAATAGGTAAATGTTTGAATTTATTTATTTTTAATGTAAAGAAAATGTTAAAGTTATATAATTTTTGTTTATCTTATAGTAAACCCTGATGATGGGCATTTCGCCCGAAATATATTGGTTTCATTAAACGAAAATTAACTTTTATTTGAAACTCGTAAATCGCACTGGAGGAAATACAAAAATTGCAGATAATGTTAGCGGATTTTCGAAGATTTTCCCGAATAGCAGAATAAGTATTGAAAGCTTGGGAAAAATTCACAATAAGCAAAATTATGAAGACTGTCCTTTTTCACATAATTTTGTTCTGTATTTCTTGAACGAATTGCAGTATTTTAGTAAATTGATTCCACCGGAATTGTCTACAACCAGAATGTCTCTATTGAAATATGCAAAACATTCACAATGAGCAAAATTTTAAAAATAGTTTTTTTTTCAAATACTTTTGTCTATATCTCCTGAACTAATTCAATATTCAGTAAATTTGCACCACGGGATTGGACTTGGAAAATGGGAAAGCAACAATAACGCATTGGTCTCAGTGATGATCATGTCATAGAGGTGTCTGTAGAAATAGACTTCACTTCGAATAGCGGAATTAAAACAAGCACAATATTCACAATGAACTAAATTATGGAAACGGTTCTTTTTTACACACTTTCGCATTTATCTCCTGGACGGATAAGCAGATTGCTACGCCAAATGGACTCTACTCCAAAAATAAACTTTCCCTACCGGATGGGGCAAAATACGCATTGAATCAATCCTCTGCAAAATTGGCCTGGAGAAAAATTGTGAAAGCAGTTTATTTTCTCCATTTTTTTGTATGTGTGTTGATCAAAATATCGTACTTAATTAATTTATCGCCACCTCACTCCACAACTTCACCCCTTCAGTACCCTTCGTCGTAAAGCTCATGAAATATTAGCAGTTATTTTTTCCCAGCTTTTGGCTGTATTTTTTTAAGGACTTGTATATTTCAGTAAATTCCTCCCCGTCCGTCAACCTGAAGCACTTTCACCTTTGATGAGCAATAAAAGTTAAAGGAAAATTCACTAAGAGAACAGTCCACTTCCCCCTCCTTTTGTCGGATTAGCGGATATGTGTACGATGGGATTCACACTATGTACAAGATTTACTAAAACCAATAAATTAATCGAGTCGAAACCCGCCTACTAGATGAAATCGTATGTCATTAAATTCAAAATGCATTATAGAATGTACTTATGCATTATTCAAAT
Source organism: Microchrysa polita (assembly GCA_949715475.1). Classification (NCBI taxonomy): domain Eukaryota; kingdom Metazoa; phylum Arthropoda; class Insecta; order Diptera; family Stratiomyidae; genus Microchrysa; species Microchrysa polita. Next base: position 90,751,557 of record OX454416.1, read on the forward strand.
TACAGTACAATATGGTACAACTGTCAACTAAATCTAGAATTTAATAAATCTTGTCGATTAAGGGTCTTTTTCGTATCATTCTCATGTTTTGATAAACGAGTTCCTAGCTTCTGTATTGTTTCACCCACGTAAGTTGCTTCGCAATTTTCGCAATCTATCTTATATCTATCTACGAGTGATAAAGGCAATATCACCATTATTGCCAACAAGACTGAATATGAGGATAAAATGGAATTTTTGTTAAATGATACCAACAAATTTGTTAAATTAGATTCAGATCCTACTGCTTACTTGCAAAGGAAGAACAATCATCTGATATCAACTTTAAACAACAAATGTCACGAATTTATTACGGAAAAACAAGCTAAAAACCTACGAACGTATGTAGCGATTCCACCACGTATATTTGGTCAGCTGAAAATTCATAAAGCTGATCGAAAATTACGACCAATTGTTTCGACGGTAGATTCTGTGGCATATAAAACGTCAAAATTCCTTGCTTACATCTTAAGGAAGGCGTTTAAATCTAATTTCGCTCTAAAGAATTCTAAACAATTTGTAAAACACGTCATTAAAAGAACAATACCAACCAATCACAAACTGGTACCATTTGATGTAACAGATTGTTTTTCAAAAATCTCAACAGACTTAGCTCTGCGTCTTATAGAGAGAGATTTTGATAAATGCGTCAGCCAATATACCAAAATCCCCAAAAAAGTATTTTTAAACCTACTTAAATTCTGTCTCATTGATTGCAATTACCTAAGTTACAAAGGTAATCTGTATTCAATGAAATCTGGCTTATTTATGGGGTCAAGTCTTGCACCAATATTAGTCGAACGAGTGCTAGAAGATCTTGTTAATGAAGCGCTGTTTAAACTAGATTTCGTACCATTGTTCTGGTTTTCATATGTAGACGATCACATTACAGCCGTTCCTGAAGATAAAATCGATAAGGTCCTCGATGCTCTACATGAATACGATCCAAATATTAAATTTACATATAAAAGTGAGCAAGACGGCAAACTTGATTATTTGGACCTAACATTACACCGAACTAACAATTGTCGTGTCATTACAAACTGGTTCCATAAACCAATTGCCTCGAATAGACTACTCAATTATTATTCGAACCACCCAGCGAAAATGAAGACGAATGTAGCAAAATCATTTATTCGTAAAGTTTTCAAAATAAGCCACCGAAAATTTTGGAATAACAATTTAGTACGAATAAAGGAGATTCTTGCCAACAATAACTATCCCTTGGCATTAATTGATAAAATGATTGGCGAAGTTAGACAAAGTCGCTACACCTTCCTGTCATCAGATGAAAGCTCGAAAGCTCGTCCAGCAGACTCGGACAAAATGTTCGCATCTCTTGTCTACGTGCCTAAGCTAAGTGAATCGATATCTCGTCGATGTAGATACTTCGTTCCAAACTTGGATTTAGCGATGCGTCCACACCTAAAAAACAAGACTATGTTCACCAACCTTAAGTCAAAAATTCCTAAAGAAGAAAAATCAGGTGCAGTTTATAAGATAGATTGCGAAAATTGCGAAGCAACTTACGTGGGTGAAACAATACAGATGCTAGGAACTCGTTTATCAAAACATGAGAATGATACGAAAAAGACCCTTAATAATAATTTGTCGGCCTTAGCCAAACATGCGATTAAGAACAAACACCAATTCAATTTCAAGGAGGCCAAAGTTTTATCCAGCGATAAAAATAAAACCAAACTACAAATTAAAGAGGTCAATCAAATCATTAAATTCGAAGAAACAGCGTGCAATGAAAAAAGTGACAAAAAAGATTATTCCAATACTTATTATAATTTAATTCAATTTAGACTGAACGATAATTATACTTTTTGATTGTACTACATTATATACCACCTAGTACTTACACATGTCACATATCGTCCAAAAAACGTAACATCTAAATGTTCCGTCAACTAGCTAATTGTCATTCTTTGTTCGAAAAAAATTCTTTGTTTGGATTAGATTTTAAAAAAATAGAAAATAGGTAAATGTTTGAATTTATTTATTTTTAATGTAAAGAAAATGTTAAAGTTATATAATTTTTGTTTATCTTATAGTAAACCCTGATGATGGGCATTTCGCCCGAAATATATTGGTTTCATTAAACGAAAATTAACTTTTATTTGAAACTCGTAAATCGCACTGGAGGAAATACAAAAATTGCAGATAATGTTAGCGGATTTTCGAAGATTTTCCCGAATAGCAGAATAAGTATTGAAAGCTTGGGAAAAATTCACAATAAGCAAAATTATGAAGACTGTCCTTTTTCACATAATTTTGTTCTGTATTTCTTGAACGAATTGCAGTATTTTAGTAAATTGATTCCACCGGAATTGTCTACAACCAGAATGTCTCTATTGAAATATGCAAAACATTCACAATGAGCAAAATTTTAAAAATAGTTTTTTTTTCAAATACTTTTGTCTATATCTCCTGAACTAATTCAATATTCAGTAAATTTGCACCACGGGATTGGACTTGGAAAATGGGAAAGCAACAATAACGCATTGGTCTCAGTGATGATCATGTCATAGAGGTGTCTGTAGAAATAGACTTCACTTCGAATAGCGGAATTAAAACAAGCACAATATTCACAATGAACTAAATTATGGAAACGGTTCTTTTTTACACACTTTCGCATTTATCTCCTGGACGGATAAGCAGATTGCTACGCCAAATGGACTCTACTCCAAAAATAAACTTTCCCTACCGGATGGGGCAAAATACGCATTGAATCAATCCTCTGCAAAATTGGCCTGGAGAAAAATTGTGAAAGCAGTTTATTTTCTCCATTTTTTTGTATGTGTGTTGATCAAAATATCGTACTTAATTAATTTATCGCCACCTCACTCCACAACTTCACCCCTTCAGTACCCTTCGTCGTAAAGCTCATGAAATATTAGCAGTTATTTTTTCCCAGCTTTTGGCTGTATTTTTTTAAGGACTTGTATATTTCAGTAAATTCCTCCCCGTCCGTCAACCTGAAGCACTTTCACCTTTGATGAGCAATAAAAGTTAAAGGAAAATTCACTAAGAGAACAGTCCACTTTCCCCTCCTTTTGTCGGATTAGCGGATATGTGTACGATGGGATTCACACTATGTACAAGATTTACTAAAACCAATAAATTAATCGAGTCGAAACCCGCCTACTAGATGAAATCGTATGTCATTAAATTCAAAATGCATTATAGAATGTACTTATGCATTATTCAAATTACAGTACAATATGGTACAACTGTCAACTAAATCTAGAATTTAATAAATCTTGTCGATAGTCTGAATCGCCCCTAAGTTTCACAACCACCCACCTGAACGAGTTCTACCCCCAATAGGAGATACATCTGGAAAAGTGTCCAGGATTAAAATTATTAATGCAGATTATCCTCTCCAATTTTTGTCTATACCTCCTGAACTCTGTGGCGCATTTCACAAAATTAAATAGGAAAAGAGCTTCCTTCAACATTTTGCTCATCCGTTCCGTATATCCGACTTTGGAGATATCGACAAAAGTATTTGAAAAGGAACTGTTTTAATAATTATTCATTGTAATTTCTCGCATATTTAAACAGTTATTCTGGGTGTACACCAATCCGCTGGAATCTTTTGACTGAAATCAGGTAATTCCTTCAAGGAATACAGAAAGAAATATTCGAAAAACAAATCTTTATAATTTTGTAAATTGTGATTTTTTGCATGTTTCAATATTAGTTTAATATTCAGGGAAAGGACCAATTCGGCAGGAAAATACGCTATGAAGTTCAAGAAATATAAAAAAAATATGTGAAAACACTCATTGTGAATTGTTGCTCGTGTTGTGAATTTTCTATTTACTTCAACAGCAGCTATTCCTGTCGGAGCCTTGTGTAGAGCCATAAGGTGGGGTCAACATACTGAAATCCTGTAACTCGTTCAAGAAAGACAGAAAGAAGTATAAGAAAAAGAATTGTCTTCATAATTGTGCCCCATTGTGAATTTTTCATATGTTTCGATGGTTGTCTTGTTACTTTGGTACTGATGATGGGCATTTCGCCCGAAATATATTGGTTTCATTAAACGAAAATTAACTTTTATTTGAAACTCGTAAATCGCACTGGAGGAAATACAAAAATTGCAGATAATGTTAGCGGATTTTCGAAGATTTTCCCGAATAGCAGAATAAGTATTGAAAGCTTGGGAAAAATTCACAATAAGCAAAATTATGAAGACTGTCCTTTTTCACATAATTTTGTTCTGTATTTCTTGAACGAATTGCAGTATTTTAGTAAATTGATTCCACCGGAATTGTCTACAACCAGAATGTCTCTATTGAAATATGCAAAACATTCACAATGAGCAAAATTTTAAAAATAGTTTTTTTTTTCAAATACTTTTGTCTATATCTCCTGAACTAATTCAATATTCAGTAAATTTGCACCACGGGATTGGACTTGGAAAATGGGAAAGCAACAATAACGCATTGGTCTCAGTGATGATCATGTCATAGAGGTGTCTGTAGAAATAGACTTCACTTCGAATAGCGGAATTAAAACAAGCACAATATTCACAATGAACTAAATTATGGAAACGGTTCTTTTTTACACACTTTCGCATTTATCTCCTGGACGGATAAGCAGATTGCTACGCCAAATGGACTCTACTCCAAAAATAAACTTTCCCTACCGGATGGGGCAAAATACGCATTGAATCAATCCTCTGCAAAATTGGCCTGGAGAAAAATTGTGAAAGCAGTTTATTTTCTCCATTTTTTTGTATGTGTGTTGATCAAAATATCGTACTTAATTAATTTATCGCCACCTCACTCCACAACTTCACCCCTTCAGTACCCTTCGTCGTAAAGCTCATGAAATATTAGCAGTTATTTTTTCCCAGCTTTTGGCTGTATTTTTTTAAGGACTTGTATATTTCAGTAAATTCCTCCCCGTCCGTCAACCTGAAGCACTTTCACCTTTGATGAGCAATAAAAGTTAAAGGAAAATTCACTAAGAGAACAGTCCACTTTCCCCTCCTTTTGTCGGATTAGCGGATATGTGTACGATGGGATTCACACTATGTACAAGATTTACTAAAACCAATAAATTAATCGAGTCGAAACCCGCCTACTAGATGAAATCGTATGTCATTAAATTCAAAATGCATTATAGAATGTACTTATGCATTATTCAAATTACAGTACAATATGGTACAACTGTCAACTAAATCTAGAATTTAATAAATCTTGTCGATAGTCTGAATCGCCCCTAAGTTTCACAACCACCCACCTGAACGAGTTCTACCCCCAATAGGAGATACATCTGGAAAAGTGTCCAGGATTAAAATTATTAATGCAGATTATCCTCTCCAATTTTTGTCTATACCTCCTGAACTCTGTGGCGCATTTCACAAAATTAAATAGGAAAAGAGCTTCCTTCAACATTTTGCTCATCCGTTCCGTATATCCGACTTTGGAGATATCGACAAAAGTATTTGAAAAGGAACTGTTTTAATAATTATTCATTGTAATTTCTCGCATATTTAAACAGTTATTCTGGGTGTACACCAATCCGCTGGAATCTTTTGACTGAAATCAGGTAATTCCTTCAAGGAATACAGAAAGAAATATTCGAAAAACAAATCTTTATAATTTTGTAAATTGTGATTTTTTGCATGTTTCAATATTAGTTTAATATTCAGGGAAAGGACCAATTCGGCAGGAAAATACGCTATGAAGTTCAAGAAATATAAAAAAAATATGTGAAAACACTCATTGTGAATTGTTGCTCGTGTTGTGAATTTTCTATTTACTTCAACAGCAGCTATTCCTGTCGGAGCCTTGTGTAGAGCCATAAGGTGGGGTCAACATACTGAAATCCTGTAACTCGTTCAAGAAAGACAGAAAGAAGTATAAGAAAAAGAATTGTCTTCATAATTGTGCCCCATTGTGAATTTTTCATATGTTTCGATGGTTGTCTTGTTACTTTGGGTAAAGACCAATCCTGTAGAAGAAATTTACTGAAACCCGCTGATATGTTACAAAGAAATACACGCAGAAATAGGTGAAAAAGAACGCATTGGGAATTTTAGCTCATTGTGCATTTTTTGCATGCTTCAATAGCTATTATGCTATTTATGAAATTACTGTTTGAATTTTCGATGAAAAATCTATTTTCTATTAAGTTTCAGTAACTGTATCTTGAAAGTGGCGATAATGTTGGCAACAGAAAAAACTTCAGTTTTTGTGAAATTTTATGTAGTTTCTGAAACTGAAATCAAATCTTGGATTAAGTCATCACGAGGACTGCAAATTATGATTTTGCATGACAAGTCACGATTTTCGATGACTTTCACAAAAAGAGCGATAAAAAGGTAACGGTAAAAAAAATCTGATTGTTTTGGTAATTTTCTTGCTGAAACAAGTTGTGCTATCAACCCTTACAGTATTATTTGAAATAATATTTGAAATTTTGTACATTGTTTGGCAAATGCAGCGGTACTTATAACAGCTAAAATTTAATATTTGCTATTTATAATAGAAAAGCTGTTATTCTTTCTTATGTTTTCACTTCGCAAGCGTGATTGTTTTGTTACTTTTTGGCGGTTAGAAAATTCAGGTATAATTTTGTTAATAATACCATTTATTTTTCGAATATAGCCCTCATTTTTAGACCAATTAAATAAAATCGCGATGGTGGAAAGCTAATTCTCCGACAGAGAGTATGCTGTTTGTGTATGGGGTTGAAGGAGGAAATGGACTTGAAGCAGTTCGAGGGTATAGTCGGCGATTCCCACAGCGACGAATTCCAGGCAGGCGTACCTGGGAAAGAACGTATCAGCTTCTTTTAGAGACAGGTCGAATACCAAATCACACCGGTAGAGAAAGAGCTCGCCGTACTAGTGTCGGAAGAGAAGAAAATATTCTTAATCTCTTCGATACTAACCCAAAATTGGCCACGCGTAGAGCAGAACTTCAGCTGGATATTCCTCGGATGACGATCCAAAGGACTCTACAGTCGGACAACCGGTATCCGTACCACCTTAGGCAAGTTCAGTAATCACTACCGAGCGACTGTGACAGGAGGATAACATTTTGTAAATTGTACCCCCGGGAACAGCTGCTGAAGCGAATTAATGATGTTTGTGACAACATAAAGGAAAACCCTCCTGAAATCCTTCGGACCATTTCTTCCATGCGCCGAAGGTGTCGAGTCTGCATACCAAATGGAGGAGGCCAATTCCAGCAGCATTATTCCAATTCATCGAACAGACCCATTTAATCATTAGTTAATATTTTTGTTTATTGGTTCTTTCTCATATTCAAAACTTTATTTTCATTTTTATTTAACAAATTTTCAAAATTGCGATAGTTAAATATAAAAAATAAATGAATAAAATTTCAGTTAGAATAATCCGATAAGAAAATAATTACCTTGTTTTTTTACATCCAACATGTATAATTCTAAAATCCCGCAAAGTAAATATGAAAAGTGATATACCGTTGGAAAGCCAACATATTAAAGAAACTTTTATCAACTTTGCAGAGTATAAAGCACCGTTATGAAATTACTGTTTGAATTTTCGATGAAAAATCTATTTTAAAATTTCTATTAAGTGTGAGTAACTGTATCTTGAAAGTGGCGATAATGTTCGCAGCAGGAAAAACTTCGGTTTTTGTGAAATTTTATGTAGTTTCTGAAACTGAAATCAAATCTTGAATTAAGTCATCAGGAGGGCTGCAAATTATGATTTTGCATGACAAGTCACGATTTTCGACGATTTTCACAAAAAGAGCGATAACAAGATAACAGTAGAAAAAATTCCGATTGTATTGGTAATTTTCTTGCTGAAACAAGTTGTGCTATCAACCCTTACAGTATTGACCACCTAATGCGGGACACCCTGTATAGTGCTTGCATCATCATATATATGTACTCCGAAATGATATGCAATGTAACGTTGACTCGAAATTGGCCTATAAACGGCTGAGTTAACGCACCATGACCCCACCAATTTCTCCGAAAAAAAGAGATAAAACATAATTTTATGAATGTTTTGTTATTATATTTTGAATTCCAAGTAGAAAATGTGTCCAGTGGCTTGAAACATTGGACAAAAATCAGAAATTTGAACTAATTGTGAAAATTTGAAGTTTGGTTTGAGCCACCATAGAGACAAACTTCAACCCTGGTTTAAAGGTTGCAGACGCTGCATTTTTCATAATAATTTTAATTTAATTTAATTTCATACGGCAGACTGTTCATTGTTAAACACCAAAAGTGAATAAGAGAAAAGAAACAGAAAACTATTCCATGCATCACAGAAAGGGGATATAAATATGGAATAATTATCGAAAAATCTTCCAAATATTTATGGAAAATATCCTAATTGAACCAAAGGATATTATGAATATGGAGAATGTGCCATCGGAGGCACAGAAAATAACCGCCACTTCGGCCTACAACTAAAAAGGGCAAATTGCATGCATACACGCAGATAAAGTGAAACAAAAGAAAGATTAAAAAACCATTAAAAGCAAACCTCTTTTACTAAGGAAAAAGTTCAAGTCACTGCAACTTTCGGAAAAAGTTTTTCAGCTAATTTTTGTTTCTTTATTACATTTTTTTGAAAAATCAATATTTAAAGAAAATTCGCGGTTTATACATAAAAACGAATAACTGGTTATTAAAATGAAAATCGCAGTGGATGCTCTGTCATGATGCAAGGATATATTGCTTACAATGGTCCAGGCTGCGTAAGTTCAAATCACTGTTTCTATGACCAAAGCTTCTTTTGGTCGTCATTGAATCGTCGTCATATTTGTTTTTTTTTTTGCGGCACAATTTGGTTTAAATCTTACCTCTTAGAGTTCTCGATAGTGGGTCACTCATCACTCGGGGTTAACATTCGCTTTCTTTCGGGCAGACAAATCTTGGCATTTGTCTTTTTTTTTATTTTATAAAATTTTTGTGTTTAATAATAAACTATTTACCGTTTGAAATAAAATTCAATAGTAGCGTATTTAACTCATTGCCGGACACAACGCGAAAATTTGACACGATTTGTATGTCAAATGCTCAAAATTGGACGTCTATAGACGTTCTGTCCGGGAAAGCGTTAATGTTTAAACCAGGACTAAGGCTTGCCGCTATCGATGCTCAAACCAATCTTCAAGTTTTGTTTGTCATTTTGTATGGGATTTCCAGTAAATACTTCCATGATCCAAAAAGCCGAAAAGCTCTAAAGATCCCAATAAAAATAATAATTGCAATAGTAATTTTAAAAATCCATATTTTAACTGGAATTTGTGACGAAACTGTATTTTTTCAAGGATTCATCCCAACAAATAACATTAAAATAACTTATTAGATTCCCAGAAATAAATTTATCATCGCAATATGAATCAGTAATATTAGTTATAATGTGCTTTATCTTATTTTCTTATATATAAAAATTGAACGTGATTTCTTTGTCACGCATAAACTCGAAAACCGCTGGATCGATTTGGATGATTCTTTTTTTGTTTAATCTGTAATACGCTGGAGAAGGTTTAAAACCGACAAAATTTTGAAAATCTCAATGGAAGTGGCGGTAAATCGAAATTCCATTTTGTATGAGAGTCACCTGTTGCAATAAAGTTTTCATCGATAAAATTTGAATTTAATGGACATATTTAGTTGTCATTGATTCAAATACAGTTTAACTCCGATAAATTGTATTCAACGTGACTACGTTTTTGCGTACGTACAGCCTGGATGTTGGCCACAGCAATTTCACAATCAACTTCGTACTACTTCGGAAATCCGTCGATATCTCCGTAATCCCTTGGCGGAGCGACACGATCGAGGTGTCGCCGGACCCGTTACAAAATTGCCTAAAGGGTCATCGGACTCTGCACAGAGCAAATGTCGGATGACTGTTTTCTCTGACCCATAACCGTCATCCGACATTTTTTTTTAAGAATTAAAACTTTTTTTCTCATTTTGTATGTGAGTCACCAGTTGCAATCAAGGTTTTATCGACGACATTTGAATTTAATGGAAATATTTATAATTTGTTACTGAATCAAATACAGTGCAGCTCCGATAAATTGTATTCAATGCGACTACGTTTTTGCGCTTATATACATTGGATTGTGGTACTCATTTATAGGGATTTTGATATTATTTGCACGAATTATTTGAAGTATGTATGTAGTAAGCAGTAGGGTAGGGTCTATATAGCACAGTGGTAAAAGTGTTGGACTGGGTTATATTACATGGGGTAAATATCTCGGCTATAATAAGCCTGAGCGCCCAATAAAACGTTGAAGTTATCGCGTCCTCCAGGTCTCCCAATTCGATAAAGAAGTATGTCCCGAGAATCGATCTTATTCTCTCTGATAAGTCTGGCAACTACAAAGAAAATGGAAGATACTCTCCACTGCGTTCACATCCCCGCAGTTTTTGAAGAGATCGTTATACGAAAGCTGACACCTTCTGGCGTAAGTGGATGTTTAAGCGAGCAGGGCGAGCGAGTTTGTTTTCTAATAAATATTTAATTTTGATATACGACTTAACTAATCCTGGCTATATTCGTTTGCTAGTGTCAGATAATGAATTTCGACGAATACGGGAGGCATTTAAAAGAGCCTCGACTCCTGGAGGGCAATTTCTGTCTTTGAATGTTTTCCTTAAAGAAGTACTAAGTGAAGCAGTCCCCAACGTTATTGGAGATTGGCTTTTTACAGCCTGTGGTGGAACCCAAAAAGGAATAACGTTCAAAGATCTATTATGTGGTCTCGTTCTATTGACACGCGGCACCGAGGAAGAAAAAGTGAAGTAAGGCTTAATTATAAATTGTATTTATTTTGAATTCTAATTCTTACTTTTTTGACAGATTACTTTGGAACTTATATGCGATTGAGCCGAGCACGTACATTTTAAAAGCTAATTTCTTAAAAGTATTTGCATTAGAATCGACGCTTAGAAAAAGTTGTACAAATGTCGAGGATGACTTAGTAACTTCACTTTTCAAACAATCAGATCGAGTAACGTTTGATCAGTTTGAATTGTGGATATTAAGTAACAAAAATGCTACAGTATTGTCGAGGTGGCTGTTCTCAGGCTCGATTGTCAATTTGACATCGGAATTAGAGACGCCAACTTTTTACCAAAGTTTAGCGGGTGTAACACATTTGGACGAGCAAGTAAATAATTAAAATATGAAAACCTTATAAATTCTTTGCATATCATATATCATCTATTATAAAAGGATATTGGAGATCTCGAAAAAGTATTTTGGCGTCTTAAAAATTCATCTGCCAATGGACAATTAGACATTGAAACGATTGGACCTTTAATAAGCCCACCAGTACCGAAAACAGCCCTGATTGGCCTCTTTAATGCTTTCGATGAGAATCGTGATGGCCATATTGACTTTAAAGAATTATGTTGTGGAGTTAGTGCTGCGTGCAGAGGTCCTAGTGCCGAAAGAAGCAAATGTAAGTCAGCATTAATTTCTATTTAGGAGCATATGGTTTGCATGAATTTCTTCCAGTTTGTTTCAAGGTATTTGATGTTGATCGCGATGGTGTATTGAATTGTAAAGAAGTGAATCAGATGGTGGAGGTCCTTACCTACGTCGCAAAGGAAAGTTATGCTAGTAATGCCAAAACGATATTTACAAATCATGTTATCAACGATATGGTTCGAGTTTCCCGGCAAAGCAAAGAGGGTAACATTTCAAGCTTTACCGATGTAAATGACTAAATATGCAAATTTAGAGAACAAATACTTATACATATGTATCTTTTACAGAATTTAGAGGAGAATAGTCAGTTTTTAAATTTTTATTTCACACAAGAGGATTTCATGATGTGGAGCATACAGAGTCCTTTGAACCTAGTTCGTCCTTTTTTAGATTTGTTCTTTGAAGTGTGTCATATAGTATTTGGTTTGAAACCTCAATGTCGGCATTTAGAGCATGATATAGGTATTTTTATTGAGTTCTATATATTTACAATGTATTTAATAATAAATATGTTCACAGTTAAAGAATGGTTATTTCGGGAGAAGCGTCGTGGGTATAAAGTAGGGCAATTTTGGTATTTAATAGCAGCGGATTGGTGGCAAAGCTGGCTTCAGTATACTCAGAACTACTCATCGATTCCTTGTGTATATTGTAAACAATATAATGGTGTAATAGGCAGTAGGAATATTGGTTTTGACGAAGCAATGATTTGTGATGAAAGCTTTACTTCAAATTCTTCAGAATCTATGGGAGACTTATTGGCTACTGCCGATTCATCAAGTTTAGGTAAGGTGAAAATGTTGAATGTATGTAGACTGATTTATTAAAATACTAAACTTATTAGGTTCGGGAAGTAGTGGGATTTCCTATGGTCGCCGCCATAATTCGAGGCCTGGGCCGATTGACAACTCCAGCTTAATAACTCCCAACACGAATAAGGGCGTACCAAGTCTAACTGGCGAAGGAGGCAATTTAAAAAAAGATACTCCTTTGGCACAAAAATATGACTTCGAATTGGTCCCAGAATCGCTTTGGAAAGCATTGGCACGATGGTATGGAGATCCTCTTCCCTTGCCAAGACAGGTAAGTGATTCTCATGTAGTTCAAAGCGTACTTAAGTAGAATATATGTTAATATTAATAGGTAATCCAACCTCGAAATTCGCCAGATGTAGAAGTGGAGCTGTATCCTTTGAATCTTAAAATTCTAAGGCATCACGCTACCAATTCACAGACTATGGCAAACACGACTTGGGGTATAGTATCAGGTAATTGATAAGATGAGATATGATCCCAAAACAGATTAAAATGAAATTTCTAAAATAGGTGGCTATGGGTCCATGTCGCAAGGGAGCGGTTTTACCGGAGTTACTCCAACACTTCATCCGCCTAAAAAGTATGTTGCATATTCTGCAGCATTTAGTCGATTAGCAACAGTTAAGCAAATAGGCGACTTTTTATGCGAACAATTGAAACTAAAATCGGAAAACATTCGTCTATGGCATATTGCAAATAGTGAGGCCAATAACCATGATCAAGGAGTATCATTTTTGCTAGAAGAGGAAAACATGTTACTTCAAGAATTATCTATAAACGATGGGGAGCAAATATTGCTAGAAATAAGAAACAAGGATTTAACCTGGCCTGAGGAATTGGGATCTTTGACATTTACGAATTCGGCAACTATGGAAAGAAGATTGACTACCGCCTCAATTCATTCCGTACATGCAATTGGCGCAACGGGGTTGCACAACTTAGGAAATACCTGTTTTATGAATGCCGCATTGCAAGTCTTGTTTAATACACAACCACTTACATTGTATTTCAAAAAAAATATCCATTGCTTCGAACTAAACACAACAAACAAGTTGGGAACAAAAGGTCAATTAGCAACTCGATACGGCGATTTACTAAAAGAGGTATACCTGCCTAATGTTAATTGTTTTTAACATTAACATCATAGTATTATTCAATTATTAGGTATGGACAACCCACACCAGATCTATAGCACCACTGAAATTGCGTTTTTGTGTAACGAAGCATGCTCCGCAGTTTTCTGGTGGTGGTCAACATGATACGCAGGTTGGTCTAATTGTAAATTGTGTATTACATATTTCTTATTTATGTTCCAATCAATTCCGGCTAAAGGAATTATTAGAATGGCTGTTAGACGCTCTTCACGAAGATCTAAATCGTGTAGCAGAAAAACCGTACATGGAATTAAAAGATTCTAACGGTCGAGCAGATGAAATTGTTGCTGCTGAGGCTTGGAATTACCATCATTCGAGAAATCAAAGTATAGTTATAGATTTATTTTACGGACAATTGAAATCCAAAGTAAGCTGCATGTGTTGTGGTCGCGAATCTGTGCGTTTCGATCCATTTAGCTTATTAAGTTTACCGTTGCCGGTTGAAAATTATGTTTACTGCGAAGTCTTGGGTATGATATTTCCTGGAAACCATATACATACCTATATAATTTATTTATTTATTTATAAACATATTTTATTACAGTAATTTTGTTGAATGGCACTGTGCCTGTAAAATATGGAGTACGTCTGATAGCCGATTCAAAATGCATAGATTTGAAGAAAAGCTTATCACCGCTATGTAACATAAACCCACATTTACTACTCATTTGCGAAATTGCTAGCTCCCAAGTAAAAAATATTTTAACCGATGATTCGAAAATTTTCTCTATAAGTGCTACAGAATTAATTGCATACCAGTTGCCAGAAGGTGGCGACGATTGTCAATCACGCAATAACTCAATAGTTGGTATTAATATAGAAAAGGGTTTGAAAGATATTCAGCGAAATTCAGGTACGTAACTATGGACTTTGTCAAATTACATAACATAACATTTTTTTGGATTTGATTACTTTACGATAATGAAATTATTATACTTATTTATGATATATATTGTGAAGGAACACAAATAGATAACTGTATTTATAATTTATTTAATTTATAATTAGGTTTAATGATAGCTTTGCAACAAGATCACAATACATGCGTGGAAGTGAAATCGGCTACAATAACATCCATCAATATACGTGGTAATGAAATTAAACAAATTCGTGATGAAACTGAATACCATAAATCTTCGACGCCAGATCGCCGGACATCGAAGGTAAGGAGTTGCTTTGGAAACGCAACCTGCATGCCTCCAAATCTCTTATGCTTCAAGGTATGGTAGAAACCTAATTGCTTTATTTTACTAGTTTGTAATTTATAGTTTTCTTAGTTTTATATTTCTTTGTGAAGTCGTTATATTAATTTCTGATTTGTATCGGCCAATTAAACCTGGGCTTCCTCGTTCGTATTTGCGTACTGCATTCACCTGCCACAATTTTCTGCATAGGATCTTTGTCAGGAGGAAAGTGTCCATTCTTCGGGACACAAAAGAAAACAAAAAAGAAGAAGGAATTGTTACATTATAATTTATATTGATCCAACGAAAAATGAATAAAAATTATAAAAGGCAGAAGGGGAATTAAGAAGAAAATAGAAAATAACAATCTTGGGCTCGCTGCGCTCGCACTAACATTCCCTTTCAAATCGAATAAAATTGAAATACTAAATTTAATTTTGTGAAATGCGCTACAGAGCTCAGGAGATATAGACAAAAATTGGAAAAGATAAGCTGCGTTAATAATTTTACTCCTGGACACTTTTCCAGATTTATCTCCTATTGGGAGTAGAACTCGTTCAGGTGGGTGGTTGTGGAACTTACACATATCCGCTAATCCGACAAAAGGAGGGGAAAGTTTACTGTTCTCTAAGTCAATTTTCCTTTAATTCTTATTGCTCATCGAAGGTGAAAGTGCTTCAGGTTGACGGGCGGGGAGGAATTTACTGAAATATACTAAGGCCCGTATTTATGAACATTCCTTAACTCAAGGAGACGTTGAGTCAAGGATGCCAAAATTCAATAAATTAAATGTCATTTCCCATACTTTTTCATAGAAATCATTTATATTCAGGAGTCAATCTATCCTTGATTTAAGGCGAAACTCAAGGAGACCTTAAGTTTCAATAGACTTGAAATATTATATTTCAAGGAAGGTGGAAGCTACCTTGACTTCAAGTAAGGTTGACTATAGAAAATTTTCTCCTTAAATTAAGGATGCATTGACTCGTGAATATAAGTGATTTATATGAAAAAGTATGGAAAATGACATTTAATTTATTGAATTTCGGCATCCTTGACTCAAGGTCTCCTTGAGTTAAGGAATGTTCATAAATACGGGCCTTAGTCCTTCAGAAAATATAGCCAAAAGCTTGGAAAAAAGAACTGCTAATATTTCAAAATGTTCATGAGCTTTACGACGAAGGGTACTGAAGGGGTGAAGTGTTGGAGTGAGATGGCGATAATTTAATTAAGTACGATAATTTGATCAATACACATACACAAAAGATGGAGAAAATAAACTGCTTTCACGATTGTTCTCCAGGCCAATTTTGCAGAGAATTCAATGCTTATTTTGCTTTTGAGCGTTACATTTTTCAATAGTTATTCTGATGTTTTCGGGTAGATAAATGCGAAAGTGTTTAAAAAAGAACCGTCTCCATAATTTTGTCCACTGTGAATTTTGAGCTTATTTAATTCCGATATTCGGGGTGAAGTCTATTTCTACAGACACCTCTAGATAGATAGATAGATAGATAGCTGTTTTATTAAATAAAAAAATAATTCTATACATTTATATACATTTAAAAACAATAAGGCATGGCATCTCATAGCCGTTTGCCTGATTCATTTGACATTTTGTGGTATTTGTATCTTTTCACATCTGTTTCATTTCTAGTTACATTATCATTTTTTTTTTTATATTTCAATTCAAATATTTCAACTAAATGAGTACTTCATATTTTACAATTTTTCCATACAATAGAAATTATTTTCTTTTCATAATAATAATAAATTCATACATCGGTGACTGTCGTTTGATTCAATTAGATCCTTTGACGATGGTTGTTGACCTTGCGTGATTTGTGGACTTGCGAGAACACAGAGTGATGAAGTTCACACAACTCCAGATTCTGCGTGTTCATCTACCCTGTGCTCTCTACCCACATGACGATTCACAAGCTTCCATTGAGAATGTTTCGACGGTATCTTAGTGCGATTCGACAGAAGTTATAAACGTTTTCCCAATTTACTCCATTTAATGCATCGATCATTTCCATATCATTAAGCACGTTTCGCCCAAAACAGGTTCTTCGAATTTCTTTCAGTACAGGACATACGGCAATAAAGTGTTTTGTGTCTTCTCTGGTTCTCATGTTACACAAACTACAGAGTATTGGCAAGTCCGGTCTATGCGGCTGGTAATTTAATGGAAGTAGTTCTCCTCGTGCTCTGAACAAAAGCGATATCTTGTTAACGCTGAAATGGTTTTGAAAATATGAGTTTTCCCCTAAGCCGTGGTTTAATTGAATGTATATTTGTCGATGTTGTGACTCCTTAGCTCGTTCTGCTGTTTTCTTTATTTCGTTTCTTGTTACATTTTTCAGAAGTAGCTGCAAAATATAGCTGTTCTCTGATGTGCCATCCCAGTTGAACTCGGTTTCATTTTCATTTGCCAATGACACCAGATCCGTATAAAACGCTTTCTTTTTCTGCACAGCGTACATCAGTATTTTTTTGGGCAGCCTGTCACTACTCATGGTGGATACTTTTGTCAAATATTTTACAAACGTTTTGAGGGTCTCTAGGAAAAGTGGCGCCAAACCCGTTTCTTGCTGCAGCATGTAATTAGGAGTTGTTGTCGGCAGTTGGAACGTTCGTTTCAAATAATATCTTTGCAGCTTTTCTACCTCTTCATATTGACTACCGCCCCAGACTTGGGCACCATATAAAAGTATAGATCTGGCCACTGCTTGATATATTCTGTACTTCGCCGTATGACATATTTCCGCGGAGTTGAAGCAGTTTTTCCATATCGAATTGATGGCCCACTTAGCTTCCTTCAGTTTGTTTTTTAGATGCGGTTGCATATTCACATTGCTGGTGACCAAAAATCCAAGATATTTATAGTCTTTGACTATTTCGATATCGATACCTTTGTATTGCCACTTCTCCTCCTCAGCCAGTCTAAAACGCTTTTTGAATATCAAAATCTTCGACTTATCCAGATTTATGGTGAGCTTCCACTGGTCGCAATAACTTTCCAAGTAATTAATTACCTTCTGCAGATCCGAAGGCGTTTCGGCGAAGAACACCATGTCGTCTGCGTACAATAGTCCTTTCAGCAGCACATCATAAGCTTTTGCTCCTCCAGGGACGTCGTCTAGAATATCATTAACATAAACTGCGAATGCGTCGGGGCTAAGCTTACATCCTTGTCGAACTCCGCTATTTGTGCTGAATGCTTCCGAGCGGTGGGTTCCATTCCATACTGCTGCCTGTGTATTTTCATAGAGCTTTTCAAATACATAACCAAATTTCGCAGACATGCCCTTATTATAAAGTTTATAGAACAATGATAAGCGATCAACTGTATCAAATGCTGCTTTAAAATCAACGAAAAAAGCATACAATCGTCGCCCTTCACTGAGAAACTGACGAGCGAAATTGCACAGAATGAAGAGATTGTCATAGGTAGAATATCCTTGACGAAATCCTGCTTGATTTTCGACTAGTATTTTCTCGGCCGCCATCCATCTGGCGAATCTCATTTGTAATAGCGTTGTGAATATCTTTCCTGATGAATTTAGGAAAGATATACCACGATAGCAGGCCGGGTCGTTTACATCTCCCTTTTTAAAAATGGGGAAAATAATAGCATCTCGAAACTGTTCCGGAACCTCGCCGCTGTCGAATATTCGATTAAATTCATTACACAACATGATTATGGAAGCTTCCGTGCCGTACTTATAAAATTCCACGGGGATTCGATCGCTACCTGGAGCTTTATTGTCTTTGCACTTATTCAAGGCTGCATGTACCTCACAAATAGTTATTTTCGCATCTAGTATCTGGTTACGCCACTGTGGCCTGGCAAAATTAATCATATTATCGTTCTCATTATCCGAATTTTGCAACATTTGCATAAAGTGAAATTGTAACCTTTCGATACTAATGCCGTTCCCTATGGAATGCGCATCGGTTCCATTTAGACGTTTAGCTATTTGCCAAAAGCTTTTTGAATCTGAACATCTCGATAAACGCTCTGCTTGCTGTTGATAAAAATTTCGTTTTTTTGATCGACATTCTGCTTTATATTGCCTATTAGCTTGTATATACATATTTCTCGCAAACACCGTATTATGTTTTTTGAACACCTTCAGCCATGCAAAAGAACGTTTTCTACTTTCCGCACAGTCTTTGTCAAACCAGGGGTCTTTGGCAAATGTTTTGGTCTTGTTAGGTGGTGGCGCACTCAGTTTAATACATTCTGCTAATCCACTTAAGCCCATTTGTGCAGTTTGTACTAGTTTTATGTCGAGATTGGCTTGATACTTTACACGGAGTTCTTCTCGCCATTTCAGTTTAGGGAGGAGGTTCATTGGCATAGTTTTTGTTCTGACACCTCTATCTTGGATCGTGTCATCACTGAGACCAATGCGTTGTTGTTGCTTTCCCATTTTATACATCCAGATGGAATCCAATCCCGTATTGCAAATTTACACAATATTGAATTACTTAAGGAGATATAGACAAAAGTGTTTAAAAAAAAGTGTTTTTATAATTTTGCTTATTGTGAATGTTTTGTATATTTCAATAGAGACATTCTCGTTGCAGACAAATCCGGTGGAATCAATTTACTGAAATACTGCAATTCGTTCAAGAAATACGGAACAAAATTATGTGAAAAAGGACAGTCTTCATAATTTTGCTTATTGTGATTTTTTTCCGAAGTTTTCAATACTTATTCTGCTATTCAGGAAAATCTTCGCAAATCCGCTAGCATATTCAAGTAATTCAGACAGAAGTCTGTGGAAAAGAGCTCATTATGAATTGCGACGCAGGGTTCAAACAAAAATCATAAAATTATCAACCCCTTGACGATCACGGTTCCTATAGTAGCATGACTTCGTTTTTTAAAGAAATGGGAAAAATTACTTTGATCAACATGTTGTTCCCAATTTATCCGAACTTGCTATACTTCTAATCGTATTCGGTACAGACTCAAATACGGTGCAGCAAATTTACTAAAACCTCCTAATCCGTTCAAGGTGGCCAAGGAAAAGAGCTTCCTTCAACATTTTGCTTAACCGTTCCGTATATCCGACTTTGGACATATAGACAAAAGTATTTAAAAAGGAACTGTTATTAATAATCATTCTTTGTGATTTTTCGAATATTTCAACAGTTATTTTGGGTGTACACCAATCCGCTGATATCTGGTAATTGTTTCAAGGAATACAGAAAGAAATACACGGAAAACAAATCTTTATAATTTTGCTCATTGTGATTTTTTGCATGTTTTAAAATTATTTTGATATTCAGGGAAAATCAGCTAGGAAGTTCAAGAAATATAAAAGAAAGGCAGAAAGAAGTATAAGAAAAAGAATTGTCTTCATAATTGTGCCCCATTTTGAATTTTTAATATGTCTCGATGGTTGTCCTGTTACTTTGGGTAGAGACCAATCCTGTTAAAGAATTACACGCAGAAATAGGTGGAAAAGAACCCATGGTGAATTTGAGCTTATTGCGTTTTATGTTTCAATAGTTATTATGCTATTCTGGCCAGTGCCTAATCCAACAAACCCAGAATCATGAAAATCTGTCCAGTCGTTCTCGAGTTATAAATGGTGTAACTAACACGACTTTCTTTTATATACATATATAAAATATAAATATAATATAGATATAGATTAAAAAAAATTATAATTCACTAAGAAAACAAAATGCAAAGTTGAAGATAAAAAAGTCAATACAAAAGAACGGAACTGAATTTAAATGAGAATAAACATAAAAAAACTGAGAAGTAAAAAGTAAAGAAGTAAAAAAGACTTAAGTGAAATCCGTCGTCGATGATAGATTATGACTCCTTCAGACAAATCTTGATAATACAAAAAACTAAAAGTATACCCTTTTTAAAATTCAGGCTTTTTTCCGGTTGGACCGGGGGTGTGACATCTTCGAAAGAAAGAAGCAGGCCCTTTACATGCGGTTGCTTTCCAGCAACCTGTCCTGTCCTGTCGGCAGGAATCTATGTTCTCCTAGATTCCGGAATGGATCGTGTACCCGTTGTGGTGACAGCCCACAAGATTTGCCTATTGCACTTCTGCAGGACCAGAGCAGCCTGCAGGCTTAATGACATTCTTCTTGAGTATGGAGTTTCCACGTAAGTTAGGGGTCCAGGTGAACCCCTAGATATTTGACTGTAGGAGATAGATGAAGTTCGACACCGTGTAGCCTGGGTAAGGTGAAGTTTCCCCAATTTCGGTTTCTGGTAAACAAAACCAAGACAGTCTTCTCGGCATTTTCTGATAGCTCATTTTGCGTACTCCATCTGTCGATTAGCCGTAGTGTCGATTGCATTCGGTCAAAGATTGTGTCCACAAATTTGCCTTGACTATTACAGCAAGGTCGTCTGCATAAGCTTCCGCAAACACTCTGTTATTATCTAAAGTCCGGTGCAGAGTGTCCATCACAAGGAGCCACATCAGAGTAGAGAACTCCGCCCTGGGGGCACCCGCTGGTATACCCTGCTTCGATGGTTTTTGATCCAACTATTATAAGGATACTCCTTGAAGTGAGCATGTTACCCTCCTATCAGTACAGGGTTGACTCCATGTTCGTTTGCTGCATCACAGATGCTGGTAAATGAGGCGTTATCGAACGCCCCTTGGATGTCGATGAATGCACCCAGTGCAAACTCTTTATGAGACAAGCTCTTCTCGAGCTCACTGATGAGTTCATGAAGGGTAGTTTCTGGTTCTGTTTGTAATTTGTTCAGTCCTCGGACAAATTTGTCTTCAGAGCCATATTGTAACCCTTCTTTTCTGCGCCAAGTCCGGATTTCACCAAGGTGTACTTTCCTTCTTTGGTAGGCGCATTAGGCAGTTTTGCTCGTAGGGTCTACTCCCGATTGGTTAGCAAGAGTGTAGCCTCCTCAGCCGCCTGAACAGATTTGATTCGGCGACTTGGTGACGGTAAGGTAGTCTGCGAAATTTCTTTATATTGCGACTAGTTGGTTCTGTGGGGATTTGAAAAGGTTCCCTAGGTGTGTGACCTAGGTTCAGTTCGAAGTCAATGCGACGATGGTCCGATAGTGTGATGTCCCTGGAGACCTCCCATTCGTGAACCAGGTTTGTCAAACCTTTAGAAGATAATGTGATATCAATTACTTCTCTCCTTGCAGTTGTGACAAATGTAGGCTCATTGCACTTGTTGAGAATCTCGTAACTAGATGCTCGGCGCGTTCGGATCCTCTTGAATTGATGACGGTGCTGTCCCAACCTACATGATGTGCGTTGGCATCGCACCCGGCGAATCTACTTATAACCAGAGCCATAGCTGGATGCTGGTGGAACATAGATGTTTATAAGTTCGATATTGGTATTGCTGGATTTAACGGCAATAGCTGGCATCTCCGCCGTGCCGTCATTAAAATGTAGGTCTAATACACTGTATTGCACGGTGTTTTAGGAATGTATGCCCTCCTCCTGGATTAGGACCCTGCCTGCCGACTCTATCGCGCCTCAAAAGAATGTAATCCCCGCGGATGTCGTTGTCGGGAGTAATGGGTTGGAGCTTTGTCTCCTGAAATGCCGCTATCAGAATTCTGCATGTACTCATGAATCGGACGATTTCGCTGATCTTCTAACGGATGCCATTGCAATTAAGCTGCAATATGATGAGTGGGGTGTAAACTGCTGCAGCTGGTGCAGGTGTTAAATTGGAACGAGTATGTCTTGTTGTATTGTTGACTACGGGTGACGGTGGTGGAGTAGTGGCTCGAGAGCTGGGGCCGGGGATGGCCGGAGATGGTGGTAAACCATTAGCTTGTGGGCTGGGGCCGACCCGCGTTCAGACACTCTGGAGTAACAATAGACAACTTGTCATACAGTCGTGTTTTTCTCAAGCCTGAGTAATAAAAATGACACCATTCTCTGCAGAAGGTACAACTCAAAGACCTGGCATTTCCGAAGATGGGTCGGTTGCATACAAAGTAGATATAAATTTTGGGACCTGGATGCCGGCGCGGATTAAGAGAATTAAGAGCAACCGCGCTGAGATGAAAAACACATAGAACACATACATACAAATACAAAACCCTCCTGCATCGAACCTTCATGGCTCTTGCCAGGGAAGGGTTTTTTGGCAACTCTTGGCCGTTTCTTGTTGGAAACGGGTGTGGTCCGCTCCGTGTGGCAGTGAAATTTTCTTCATGGCGCTTTTTAGGGTTTTTTAGAACATTTTTTTTTTTTCAAAAATCCCTTATGAAATCGATTTTGTCCGTCCGTTCGTCTGTCCGTCTGTTCACTAAATAACTCGCGAACGGCTCAACCGATTGTCATGAAGTTTAGTATCAATGTGTAGAATGGTTACAGTCTTTCGCACAAATACCTTAGAAGTTGGTAGGAAGAAGATAACAGGGTGCTCGGAACGTTTTTAGTCTTTTTTCGGAGATTGACGTATGGGTATTTAAATCAAAGATCTAAACGAGTACATCTCATATCAGTTAAAATTTCCCAGTTTCGAGTAACGGTAAAAAAGTTATTGGCGTTTAAAGTTAAACTTCCTTTTTGACCCCCGTTTTTCTAAACAGTTATAGGGATCAATATGAAACTTTGCACAAAGATTGGTCAGTATGTAAGTTAAATATTAAGACTGTTGACTTTTGCTAAGGAAAAGTAAATAACAGTAAATTTGTAAAATTTTAATTTGATCGTGTGTAGCCCCTCTTAGGTTTCCAAATATGAAAATTCTGCTAAGGGGTTTTAAAAAATTACATTGGGAATATGTCTACGAATTTTCATTCAAAAAAACTGTATCCAAACCGGAAATATACCCAAGTAAGTATTTAGTAAGGGCCATTCACAATGCAAAAGAAGCCTCTTAAGCACTTCTTCAATGCATATCTTTTAACTTAATGAAACAATGAGCATGAAATTTGGTGAAAATGCATATAATGGTAATAGTGTTTGCCACAAATATTTTTGAAGTTTGTAGGACCAAGTTAACAGGGTGTCCCTGAATAGCTGCAAAAGTATACTTGTCCAATACTCATAGGAAAGCTTGCGTGGGCTCTTATGTCAGGGGACACAATGGAATCATTTCATATATGTTGATTTTCCTTCATTAAAAAAACAGTAACAGTAGATTTATAGCTAATAATTCAGTTCATATATAAAGCCAAGCCATCCTTACGTTTGCCTCAGTTTCTTTTTGCTCATAGGCTATCGAAATCTTAAATCGAAAAATGCCTGTAGATTTGCCCTGGAGTACATTTATACAAACTGGGTAAATAGTAAATCTATTTTTGGATTGGTCTAATTAAAGGTCGGACGCGTTTATTTAGACCAATCCAAAAATAAATTTACAGGAAGCATTTCATTAATGCTGTGCACAATTTTTATCTATTGCTTATAAAATATATGTATCAAAAATATTCACTATGCATCAAAATTCTAAAAAACCCTCGTATTGCGGGCGCAGCCCTCTGTACGCCGGTATTTTTTTTTAAATTACGTATTAGGGCTCCATTACATAGTCATATTTATATTATATATGTATGTCATATGCCTAAGCCTACTCGATTCATTCAGTATTAATTTTTAGACGTGCAGGAAGCGAAATTAAGTAGGCTTAGGGATATGATAATATCTATTATAATATATATTACCAATATATGACTGTGTAATAGCGGCCTTACAAATTCAATTAATTGAACAATGTAGGCCTGTTCCAAAAACCGGGATCCCGGTACAAAACCGGTGTTCAATCAGTACCGATACCGATATTCGAAAGTACCGATATCCCGGTTTTTTTGGTACCGAGTTAAAAAAACCGAGTTAAAAAAACCGGGTTAAAAAAACCGAGTTAAAAAACCGAGTTAAAAAAACCGAGTTAAAAAAACCGGGTTAAAAAAACCGAGTTAAAAAAACCGAGTTAAAAAAAAAACGAGTTAAAAAAACCGAGTTAAAAAAACCGACCGACGAGTCGGTTTTTTGGTACCGATTCACTTCAACCATGAGCCGGTTTTTTTCAGGTTTTTTGGTACCGGGTTAAAAACCGACCGACGAGTCGGTGTTTGGTACCGAGTTAAAAACCGACCGACGAGTCGGTGTTTGGTACCGAGTTAAAAACCGACCGACGAGTCGGTGTTTGGTACCGAGTTAAAAACCGACCGACGAGTCGGTGTTTGGTATCGAGTTAAAAACCGACCGACGAGTCGGTGTTTGGTACCGAGTTAAAAACCGACCGACGAGTCGGTGTTTGGTATCGAGTTAAAAACCGTCCGACGAGTCGGTTTTTCGGTACCGAGTTAAAACCGACCGACGAGTGCGAATGAGTCAGTTGTTCAGGTTTTTTTTTGTTATATATCGAGATAATATCGATATGGAACATTTTTTTGTGAGAATAGAGCCGCAGCCGCAGTTGACTGAATGTGTTTTCTTTTGAACTTCACATTGAATTCATAGGTGATGGCCGGCATGTCATTCGTGTATCGATAGGCTACGTATGACTTGGCATATCGGATGTATGTAATGTATATATGTATATGGGAAAGATGTATTGAGATTGAAATTCTCGTTAAAGGGTTTTATATGGTTTTGTTTTTATTGAGATAATTACAATATAGGATGTATGTACTCATATGTGTGTCGTCAGGCTATGAATGGATAATTTTAAGAGACACACAATACAGTACAACTGATTTGTAACGAACCCGGGAAAATGTTAATATAGTATTTCGCAATTGAAAAAATCCTTGTGTGAAAATAATTGAGAGGTGTTTTAAGCTGTTTCTTGCATTGAATTATGAGGTTTGTTTGATATTGAGGATATGAATAGAATCGGCTTCATGGGGTTGGCTAATGCAATTGCCGTGGTTGGACATTTATGAAATTTTATTCTCGTATGTAAAGCTTTTGATCTACATGACATACGCATATCGATCGGCATGAAATTTAGTAGGAATATGAAGAATAGCAACAGCCTTTGGCCTGAAAGCTTAAAAGTTGTGGCAAAGATAACAGGGTGTCCCGGAGATTCGACATGTTTTTCACTAAATATAAAATATAAAATTTGGTGGGAATGCGTAGAATGGTAACAGCCCTTGGAACGAAATACTCGTAGTGGATAACAGGGTGTCCCGGCGATTGGAAAATTAGTTGACTAAATAATTCGCAAACGGCTCAACCAATTGTCATGAAATTTTGTTTTGTAGAAATGCGTGGAATGGTAACAGTCTTTGGCACGATAATAGGGTGTCCCGGATAACAGTATGTTCACTAAACAACTCGCGAACGGCTAAACCGATTGTCATGGAATTTGGTAGGAATGCGTAGAATGGTAACAGTCTTTGGAACGAAATACGTAGAAGTTCGTAGTGGATAACAGGGTGTTCCAGCGATTGGAAAATTTGTTAACTAAATAATTCGCAAATGGCTCAATTCATCGTCATGAAATATGGTTTGGTAAAAATGCGTGGAATGGTAACAGTCTTTGGCATGATAACAGGGTGTCCCGGATAACAGTATGTTCACTAAACAACTTGCAATCAGCTCAACCGATCGTCATGAAGTTTTGCAGGAATGTGTAGAATGGTAACAGTCTTTGGCACGATAACCCCGGACAACATGAAATTTGGTAGGAATATGTTGTAAAGTATGTAAACGCACCCACGTCACATTCTGTCATTCTGTCAACTGTCATATTCACAAGTTAGTCTAATAAATTCACTTGAACTGAACAGGTTATGAGCCCAGATATCCACGCGAGTATCGTCGTGAGAAAGTTAGAAAAAGTTTTTCAAATCGTCGGGCATCTAGTGTAATCAAGTGCAATTACAACGAATTATTAGACTCTGCATATCGGGGCAACGAATTTCTTACTTTTCCAACTAACATTTTCGAATCTCGACGCGAACGATGGCGAATGGAAAAGAAATTAGTTTGGAAAAATTGAAAGGTTCCGAGAACTACAACACGTGGAAATATTCTGTGCAAGCGCTACTCGAATTGCAAGACCTCGAAAAGTGTATCTCCGAAAGTGAAATTGAGGCAGATGCTGCAAAACAGAAGAAAGCCAAAGCCAAACTTGTCTTATCAATCGAGCCGGCATTATATGTACATATTCAAAGTTGTACGACGGCGTGTGAAATTTGGAAAGTTTTGAGTAAAATGTTCGAGGATAAAGGCTTGACACGACGCATCGGGCTTTTGCGGACATTAATTACGACAAATTTGGAGTCTTCTTCATCGATGGATGAGTATATTAATCGAATCATTGGAACATCGAACAAATTAAACGAAATTGGATTTGAGATTTCACCGGAGTATATTGGTTCTTTTTTGCTTGCTGGACTAACGGACGAATTCAGACCATTTATCATGGGAATCGAGAGTTCTGGAATCAAAATAACAGGAGATGAAATAAAATCGCGGTTATATGAAATCGGCCCATCTGTTTCAGGCCCGGAACGTGCATTTCTGGGGAAAAGTTATAACAAAAGAAAAACTTACGAACAAAACAGACAGAAGCAAACAAAAGTAACTTGTTATAATTGTAGAAAACAAGGCCATTTCCAAAGTAACTGCCCGGAAAAGAAACATCAAAAGGACGTGAAAAGATTTGAAAATGCATTCAATGTTACGGCAGTACAAGAATCTAGTGCCATTTGGTTATTAGATTCGGGAGCATCCAAACACATGACGCCAAATAAACAGTGGCTGTCAAATTTTCGACCATCAGCAACAAAATTCATCTACGCTGCAAATAGAGAAAAGCTGACAGTGACTGGAGTTGGTGACCTGAAAATAGACTGTGAAAATAAAACAATCTCCGTTTTAAACGTACTATGTGTGCCGGGACTAGCAACAAATTTATTGTCAGTGTCGAAAATAACCGAAGCCGGTAATAAAATTAAATTTGACAAAAACGGTTGTTCGGTAATAAACAAAAATAATGAAGTATTTGCAAGAGCTAATCTAGTCGACGGTGTTTATGTTTTAAAATCCTCAAACGTATACGCAATGGCCGCGAAGATTTCGAGTGAATTAGACTGGCATCGAAAGTTAGGGCATTTAAACTTTAACGAACTAAGAAATATGAATAAGTGTGGAATCGGCGGCATATCATTCAAAGTTTCTGATGGTAATATTACATGTGAAGTTTGTGTCAAGGCTAAAATTACGCGACTACCTTTCAAACGCTCAGAAAGTAGAGCCAATAACGTGTTAGACTTGATTCACAGTGATCTTTGTGGCCCCATGGAGAATATTTCAATTAGCGGTTCGAAATATTTTTTGACATTTATTGACGATTACTCGAGAAAAGTATTCGTGTATTTTTTAAAGTGCAAAAGTGAAGCTTTCGATGTTTTTTGCGAATTTAAGCAATTAGTAGAAAATCAAACTGAACGAAAAATAAAGGTGCTTCGCACTGATAATGGGGGCGAGTTCATTAATAAGGACTTTAAAACGCTATTTAAAAAGTGCGGTATCATAAATCAAACTACTGTTCCGTATTCACCAGAGCAAAATGGTCGTGCGGAAAGAATGAACAGAACAATCGTGGAGCGTGCAAGGTGTTTATTATTTGACTCCGGTTTTGAAAAGAAGTTTTGGGCAGAGGCCGTAAATACCGCTGTATACTTGATAAATAGATCGCCTTCGCAAGCAACTAAGGAGATCCCAGAAGAGCTTTGGACGAAACGTAAAGTAAATTTAGCAGATCTACAAATTTTCGGCACAAAAGTGATGTCGCATATTCCAAAATCTCAACGTAAAAAATGGGACCCAAAGTGTGAAGAACTGTATTTCGTTGGATACTGTGAGGAAACGAAAGGGTATAGGTTGGTGAACAAGAGAACTGGAAAAGTAACAAAGTCCAGAGATGTTAAATTTTTGGAAAACAAAAACGCATCGAAAAATTCCCAATTATCTGATGTCGAAGATAACGAGTCATTATACGTGGATACTTATAGCGAAACTGATGTCAAAGCTGAAAAATACTTGGAAAATCAGGATCCAGTGGGGGAATTGAATCAAGATAGCAGCTCTCCAGAGGTAGATTGTAGTTATTACGATTCAGTATTAATTGATACACTTACAGATGATGAAGGTGACGATTCGAACGACCCGACATATATCCCCGATGAAGAAGTGGCAACTGATGAACCGATAGTTTATCAAACTAGGAGCGCGAATCCCAGAAACAACTACGATGAGGCCATGTTATCAGCATGTAATTTCGAAGGCGAGCCTACGACTGTACAGGAAGCATTGGCAAGTGTCCAAAGGGATGAATGGGTCAAGGCAATGCAAAGCGAATATGCATCCTTGATTGAAAATCGAACATGGGATTTAGTCGACCTACCACCAACAGCAAGGATCTTGAAAACCAAATGGGTATTTAAAATAAAGAACGACGAAAAAGGTGAGATCGTTAGATATAAGGCTAGATTAGTTGCCAAAGGGTACGCCCAGAAACCCGGCATAGATTATAATGAAACTTACTCACCGGTAATTCGATACGGATCAATTCGGTATTTAGTTGCCATATCCGCGCAGTACGGATTTAAGATCGATCAACTAGATGCAATAACTGCTTTTTTGCAAGGGCATCTCAATGAAGAAATTTATATTAATCAACCCGAGAATTTCGATGATGGGACGAATAAAGTGTGCAAACTAAAAAAGGCAATGTATGGACTGAAGCAAAGCGGTAGACAATGGAATTTGAAACTCGACCAAACTTTAAAGAAATTAGGCTTCAAGAGATCGAAGGCCGATCCTTGTGTGTACATTTTACTTGACAAAGAAAAAATTCAAATAATGATTGCAGTTTATGTGGATGACATATTATTATTCTGGATAGATGAAATAAAACGAAACGAAATTAAAAATGCATTATCAAAGGAATTTAAAATGAAGGATCTGGGTAAAGCGAAGTGTTGCGTTGGGCTACGAATTTCTGAAGATAAGGATGGGAACTACTTGCTTGATCAGGAAACTTACATCGATAACTTATTAAAAAGGTTCAATATGATGGATTGTAACGTTTTATCATTGCCATCAGACCCAAACCAAAAATTATCAAAGGAAATGAATTCTAATACGATTACTAATAATAATTCTTCTAACCCTAATAATAATAATCAATTGTTTAATATTCCTTATCAACAGACTGTTGGAGCGTTATTATACTTAGTTCAAGGAACGCGACCAGATATCTCCTTTGCTGTTGGAGACGCTAGCCGCTATAACAATTGTTTCACGCGGGCTCATTGGACTGCTGTTAAACGTATAATGCGCTACCTGAAGGGAACGAAATCATACAAACTGAAGTATACTAAAGCTGGATCGTCAACAATCGAAGGATATGTCGACTCTGACTGGGCTTCCGATTTGGATACGAGGAAGTCATGTACGGGGTACGTATTCAAACTCCAGAGCGGTGCCATTTCATGGGTAAGCCGACGTCAGGCAACAGTTGCGTTGTCGTCAACAGAGGCCGAATATATGGCTTTAGCCGCAGCCGCCCAAGAAGCCTTATGGTTGAAACAATTTGGCGAGGAACTGGAGCTTGGAATATTCGATCAGCCGATCAATATTTACTGTGACAACAAAGGAGCCATAAGTCTATCGAAAAATGATGCTTTCCAACCAAGATCGAAACATATAGACATAAGATATCATTTTATTCGCAACTTAATTGAAAGAAATTTAATCAAAGTAGAGTACTTATCAACTAACGACATGGTCGCTGATGTACTAACAAAAGCTGTTACTGGCCCTAAACATAAATTTTGCGTTGCTAGCATGGGTCTTGTAGATATTAAAAATTAAAGAATAATCCGATTTTTATAAGTATTGTTACTTAAAGCTTCAAATAATAGAAATGCTTTGGTTGAATTTTTCATATATGTAATTGAATTTGAATTATATACCTAATTTTTAATATAGTGGGGGTGTTGTAAAGTATGTAAACGCACCCACGTCACACTTTACATTCTGTCAACTGTCATATTCACAAGTTAGTCTAATAAATTCACTTGAACTGAACAGAATGGTAATTTAGTCTTTGGCACGAAATTCGAAGTTGGCAGTGGATAACAGAGTGTTCCGGGGATTGGAAAATTTGTTCACTAAATAACTCGCGAACAGCTCAACTGATCATTATGAAATTTGGTAGGAGCGTGTAGAATGGTAAAACTATTTGTCCCGAAGATTTGAAAAAGTCGACTTTTTAGTTTTTATCGGACATGAGTACCTACTCAAATCAAAGAACTCGACGAGTACATTCTATATCAGTTACATTTTTTCAGCTTCAAATAACGAAATGTTGGCATTTGCTAAGAAAAACTTAGTAGCAGTAAATTTGCAAATACTCAATACACAATATGTCAGAAAATTTTCATTCGAATTACTTTATCCTAGACGAAAATATTGCGAATCAAATATTTAGCAAAGGCGATTCACAATACCGAGGCTGCGTCTTCAGCATTTTTTGACATATGATGAAATTTATTGGGAATAGTAACAGTGGTTGTGTCGCAAACACTTATAAAGCTTGTCAAACCAAATTAACAAGTTATCACTGAATAGCTTTAAAAGCCTACTTTTTCAAATATTCGGACACCCTGTTGTCTTTGCACTACCAACTTCTAAGTATTTCATTCCAAAGATTGATACCATTCCACACATTCCTAAAAAATTTAATGATGATCGGTTGAGTCGTTCGCGAGTTATTTAGTAAATAGCCTGTCGCCCAGGACAACCTGTTATCGTGCCAAAGACTGTTACCATTCTACACATTCCTACCACATTTCATGACGATCGGTTGAGCCGTTCGCGAGATGTTTAGTGAACATACTGTTATCCGGGACACCCTATTATCGAGCCAAAGACTGTTACTATTCCACGCATTTCTACCAAATCAAATTTCATGACGATTGGTTGAGCCGTTTGCGAATTATTTAGTTAACAAATTTTCCAATCGCCGGGACACCCTGTTATCCACTACGAATTTCTAAGTATTTCGTTCCAAAGACTGTTACCATTCTACGCATTCCTGCCAAATCTTATGACAATCGGTTGAGCCGTTCGCGAGTTGTTTAGTGAACATACTGTTATCCGGGACACCCTATTATCGTGCCAAAGACTGTTACCATTCTACGCATTTCTACAAAACAAAATTTCATGACGATTGGTTGAGCCGTTCGCGAATTATTTAGTTAACTAATTTTCCAATCGCCGGGACACCCTGTTATC
Organism: Microchrysa polita; assembly: GCA_949715475.1. Lineage (NCBI taxonomy): Eukaryota > Metazoa > Arthropoda > Insecta > Diptera > Stratiomyidae > Microchrysa > Microchrysa polita. Next base: position 90,783,483 of record OX454416.1, read on the forward strand.
CACTATGAGTATTTCGTTCCAGAGACTGTTACCATTCTACGCATTCCTACCGAATTTTATATTTTATATTTAGTGAAAAACATGTCGAATCTCCAGGACACCCTGTTATCTTTGCCACAACTTTTAAGCTTTCAGGCCAAAGCCTGTTACTATTCTACACATTCCTAACAAATTTCATGCCGATCTATATGCGTAGATCAAAAGCTTTACATACGAGAATAAAATTTCATAAATGTCCAACCACGGCAATTGCATTAGCCAACCCCATGAAGCCGATTCTATTCATATCCTCAATATCAAACAAACCTCATAATTCAATGCAAGAAACAGCTTAAAACACCTCTCAATTATTTTCACACAAGAATTTTTTCAATTGCGAAATACTATATTAACATTTTCCCGGGTTCGTTACAAATCAGTTGTACTGTATTGTGTGTCTCTTAAAATTATCCATTCATAGCCTGACGACACACATATGAGTACATACATCCTATATTGTAATTATCTCAATAAAAACAAAACCATATAAAACCCTTTAACGAGAATTTCAATCTCAATACATCTTTCCCATATACATTACATACATCCGATATGCCAAGTCATACTTAGCCTATCGATACACGAAGCGAAGCGTGAAGTCCAAAAGAAAACACATTCAGTCAACTGCGGCTCTATTCTCACAAAAAATGTTCCATATCGATATTATCTCGATATATGTATAACAAAAAAAACCTGAACAACTGACTCATTCGCACTCGTCGGTCGGTTTTAACTCGGTACCGAAAAACCGACTCGTCGGACGGTTTTTAACTCGGTACCAAACACCGACTCGTCGGTCGGTTTTTAACTCGGTACCAAACACCGACTCGTCGGTCGGTTTTTAACTCGATACCAAACACCGACTCGTCGGCGGTTTTTAACTCGGTACCAAACACCGACTCGTCGGTCGGTTTTTAACTCGGTACCAAACACCGACTCGTCGGTCGGTTTTTAACCCGGTACCAAAAAACCTGAAAAAAACCGGCTCATGGTTGAAGTGAATCGGTACCAAAAAACCGACTCGTCGGTCGGTTTTTTTAACTCGGTTTTTTTAACCCGGTTTTTTTAACTCGGTTTTTTTAACCCGGTTTTTTTAACTCGGTTTTTTTAACTCGGTTTTTTTAACTCGGTTTTTTTTAACCCGGTTTTTTTAACTCGGTACCAAAAAACCGACTCGTCGGTCGGTTTTTAACCCGGTACTCAAAAAAACCGGCTTATGGTTAAAAAAAACCGTCGGTACTGAAAAAAAAACCTGAGTCAGGGAAACCGCTTGTGGTACCGGGTATTGAAAAAAACCGAAACCCGGTACTGAAATCTCAGTACCGAACAGGCCTAGAACAATGACTTTGATATTGTGTCAAGTGAGATGTCAATATTACATATACATACATAAGTGTGTGGCGTGAATAAAAATTGTTGCATTCAAAAGATTCTGTCAAATATCTTAATAAATAAATAAAATAAATAACAGGCGCGACAATCCAGCATTGGACTAAGGCCGCAGGATGTGTTAGTGACATCCTATTTCCAAGATCTTATCTGCTTTTTGTTGAGGTAATGAGATCAGCATCACGCTCAGCAGTGTTATTTATCCCCATAAATGGGTACTCGTTTAACATCTGAGTGAGATCATAGTCCGTCACAAGCTCGTGCAAACCAACATTTAGCACTCTGCTCCAATTTTGGGGGGGAGTTATGGATATGCCGTTTTGAAAAATTTAAATGGGGGGATATTGGGGGTCCTTAACTGGAGTGACTCAATGTTTATAATGAGCTTGAACTTATTGTGAATAGTTATACAAAATTTTACGGCTGAACTAGCATTTTTTCAAAAGTTATGGAGCTTTTAACAAAGGTCTAAAATAAAAATATGCTAATTTATTTTGTTAGGCTAGCGCCGAAATATTTAATTAAACTCTAATGTGTTTTATATCATTACAAAGATAATTTTATGTAGTTTTTTTTCGTCCTCTTACCATTTTTTGTATCTCTTTCCTTTTTTGAAATAATCGCAAAAAACGAAAAAATGTCCCCCTCTTTCCCCTCTTTTTTTAAGGTTGCGGACCCCCGATCGGTTGGGAGTTTAAATGTCATAATCTGGGAACCATTCCCAACCATAATCCAAAAAAAAATCCGATGTAGGAGTTTTGCCGACCAAATATGCCATTTTTCTTAGACTATAAATACATTTTTTGTTAAAAATTCAAACAAGCGAAAACTCATCTTTCCTAAATGCTAACTTGCTACATTTCAAAATATCGTAAATAGTCCAATACCTCTCAACATACAACTATCAATCAGATCCACACTCTATTCGCCTATTATCTCCATCTCCTGTCTATCCTATCGTCTTTCGCACATGAATCATCTTTTTATATGTGCAGGCATCTCTCTATAACCGCAGAAAACTGCTCAATTGCAGAATCTGTTTAAATGCCTCCCTATTCTGAGCATTCATTAACATCAGTCTATAAGCCCAAATTTTCCGGCTTAGCTTTACACAGAACGACGCTGTCACTAGCACCAGCAATTGTGTGCGGTTCATACAGTGGTGGAAATTGGAATAGGTTCACCCAAAAAAGGTTTATTCTACGGAAATTGAAACCATGAATAAAAAAGTCATTTGGTGTGAAACACAAGTATTAAATAAGTTTATTGTTATTCGTTACTAAACTTAATCCTTCCTTTTAGTAACTGATTGAATCACTCCGTTTCTGAATCAATTCGTGAATTCGATTAGGCGTTTACTCGCTGCCTAGATTTCGCCAGATATCTGGATCAATTTGTCGCCATTGGGATGAGATCGCCTTTTGCAATTCTAAAACATCAGATTCTCAATTCGGTTCAGGTCAGGGCTTCTGGCCGGCCAATCCAAAATCGGTACTTCCTTTCTTTGAAACCATTCCTGAGCCACCCTGGCAGTGTGAATGGCCACGTTGTTTTGCTGGAAAAAGAAATTTGCTCCAATAATATTTTCTGCGGCATCAACCATCACATTTTCCAGCAGATCGGTATATCGTTCAGAACTCTTTCGACCATTTAAAAATGCGATCGGGGTCCTACCAGTCGCGGGTAAGCCAGCCCAAACCATCACACTACCGCCACCGGAATGACGGCTCATTGCAATCTGCTTCTCGTTACGAAAATCGCGCCAGTAATGGTCCATCAGGACCATCCAAATTAAACTTTTTTTCGTAACAAAATTTTATTCCCCTCTGTTGTCCAATGCATGTGATCTCTGGCAAATTCCATTCGTTTGGCTTTATGGTGCGCCATTAGTGGAGGTTTACATAATCGTTTGGAGTGTTCGCAAGTGTTTCGAGCTGCTCAAAATTTGTCGAATACGCCGAATTGCCACTGGGACATTTAGATTAGCCTTTATCTGACTTGAATTCATACCGTTGCAGCTCGCTTTTCGTAAAATGAATCGAACAGTCCGATCATTCACTTTGCGATTCAGTCCATATTTATCTCTGTTCCCCATAATTATTTCCTAAATTGACAAAATTATTAATAACATTTACGAAACGACGGATTCTCCTCGCAATTTCGCGGTTACTCAGTTGCATTTCTTTGAATGCGTTGATTTTCGCAATTTCTTCTGCATTAAAACGCTTTCTTTTTCCCATCTCCTAAAAAAGTCATTAATTGTAATGCAAGCTCCGCTTAATTTTTCCAATTAGAATCGAAACACTACCATCTTTCGATTTTGTCCCAAAATTATAAAGACTTCTGTTTTTATTAGATTCGAAAACTACAACACTTCACATGAACCTATTCTAATTTCCGGCAATTGGTTGGCTTAAAACGCTATAGTTCAATGAATTGATCGAACTGACGAGTAAATTCAATAGAACTGGCATATGGTTATGGCAGCGTTGTGTAACGTGGTTTTACTTGTGTTTGTTTGCTAAGTAACGGAAATAAATTGCGTTTATTGGGAGCCCTTCAAGTTGAACCTATTCCAATTTCCACCACTGTAGCATCGCACTACGTGCACCTTGCGAAAAGATCGGGCCACTGGACATTTCAGCAAGTCGGCGAATCACCGAATTATTCTCTCTAGGCCTGTTCCTAACACCGGTACATCGGTTTAAAACCGGTGTTTACTTAGTACCGGTACCAATATTTCGAAGTACCGATATCCCGGTTTTTTCAACCATGGGCCGGTCCCGGTTTTTTTTTCTCCAACACCGGTGCACCGGTTTTTCATCCGGTTTTTTCAACCATGAGCCGGTCCCGGTGCACCGGTTCTTTCATCCGGTTTTTTCAACCATGAGCCGGTCCCGGTGCACCGGTTCTTTTATCCGGTTATTTCAACCATGTGCCGGTCCCGGTGCACCGGTTCTTTCATCCGGTTGTTTCAACCATGAGCCGGTCCCGGTGCACCGGTTCTTTCATCCGGTTTTTTCAACCATGAGCCGGTCCCGGTGCACCGGTTCTTTTATCCGGTTTTTTCAACCATGAGCCGGTCCCGGTGCACCGGTTCTTTTATCCGGTTTTTTTTTTTTACCATTGGCCGGTCCCGTTGCACCGTTTTTTTTTTTTAGATTTTGTAGCACCTGTTCAGTACCGTGTTTTTTTTTTATAACCTGTTCAGCATCAGGTTTTTTAGCACTGGTGTTTTCAAGTTGTCTTGTTGTTGGGTAGGTGCTTGCCAGCAACGCAACGATTTATTCGAGTTTTTGTTGTAGCGTAGCACTTTTTAGTGCGGTGTTTTTATTGGATAGCCATGGTTCAATATTTATGTACATTATATGATTTTTTTAGCTTCTATGAAATTTATATAAGGTAATTGTCGCGATGAGAAAAAAATTATAAAGAATTTCTGTTGAGAAAATTATAAAGATGTAAATTACACATTCTAAAAGACTTATAGAGAGTTTTAGCATCTCTTTGAAAATATAACGTTCGGGATTATATAGTCAAATAAGAATACGGCAAAAATCCTACATCACTGAATTTTGGCAGGATGGCTGGGGATGGCCCTCCGAATATGGGAAAAAAGTCCCCACCGATTGGAGGTCCGCCACCTTAAAAAGGAGAGGAAGGTATTTTTTCAGTTTTTTTGCAATTATTTCAAAAACGGCAATAGATACAGAAAAATGGTCTGAGGACGAAACTGCATCAAATTTTCAAATTTCCTTTGAGATGATATATGTATATGTAACACATTAGTATTTTATTGAAAGTTTAGTTGCTCCGATTAAAGACGATCCCTCCATTTGAATTTGGCAAAACGGCATGTCCATAACTCCCCCCAAAATTGAAGCAGAGACCTAATTTTCGGTTTAATATCAGTGAAGGGCATCATCACTCTATCTCTACTCACCAAAATCACTTCAATCAGATAAAAACTAAGGGTACTACCTCCCATACAAAGTGAAGTGACCCAAGACAACTTTACTCTACAGTTTATAAAATGAGTTGTGAAACATTGTAAGAGGGTACCCTTAGTTTTTATCCTATTGAGCTGATTTTTGGTGGGTGCTCCCCATTGGCAATAAATCATTATTTTTTTTTAGTCTATCGGCAAATTTGTCTGTATCTTTTGCCGTTTTTGAAATAATTGCAAAAAACGGAAAAAACCCCTTAAGGTGGCGGACTTCCATTCGGTAGGGACTTTTTTCCCATTATCGGGGGGCCATCCCCAACCATTTTGTCAAAATCCAGTGATGTGGGATTTTTGCCGAACAAATATCGTATTCTCCTTTGACTATATAACCCCGAACGTTATATTTTGAAAGAGATGCTAAAACTCTCTATTAAGTCTTTTAGAATGTGTAATTTACATATCTTTAAAATTTTCTCAACATTAGAAATTCTTTATAATTTTTTTCTCATCGCGACAATTACCTTATATAAATCTCATAGCAGCTAAAAAAATCATTTACATAAATATTGAATCATGGCTATCCAATAAAAACATCGTACTAAAAAGTGCTACGCTACAACAAAAACCGGATAAAAGAACCGGTGCACCGGGACCGGCTCGTGGTTGAAAAAACCGGATGAAAGAACCGGTGCACCGGGACCGGCTCATGGTTAAAAAAACCGGATGAAAGAACCGGTGCACCGGGACCGGCTCATGGTTGAAATAACCGGATAAAAGAACCGGTGCACCGGGACCGGCTCATGGTTGAAAAAACCGGATGAAAGAACCGGTGCACCGGGACCGGCTCATGGTTGAAATAACCGGATAAAAGAACCGGTGCACCGGGACCGGCTCATGGTTGAAAAAACCGGATGAAAGAACCGGTGCACCGGGACCGGCTCATGGTTGAAAAAACCGGATGAAAGAACCGGTACTGAAAAAAAACCGGCTCATGGTTGAAAAAACCGGGTGTTTAAAAAAAAACCGGCGGGTGCCGGTGCACCGGGTGTAGTACCGGGTACTGAAGAAAACCGGTATCCGATACTGAAATCTGAGTACCGAACAGGCCTAATTCTCTCTGCTAGGTGACTTGAAGACGTCGTCACGGGAATATGTATCATCTATTGGGGCAAAGTCAATTGAAATGATTCCAATTAGACACCGCACACGATTCCCATTAAAAAGGGACAGAGGGGAATCACATGTGCTGTAGTGTAAGAATCAAGTCTTTGGCTATTCTTTGATTGTTTTGTGATTGCAGGAATGTTACAAATATGAATGTGGCGATACTTAAATCATGTAATGTTGTTGTGTATGGAATATCCTCTGGGTGCGGAATGTTTAGTTGACTGTGGCGCATGTCACTGGTGCAGTAAACATAGTTCGTTCTACTTACTGTAGTTCGACAGTAAACAGTGTTATGTTGAGAAGTAGCAAAGAGAAGCCGCGAGGAATCGGCTTATTTCGACGCCTCGCCACTGCTAACCTGCTATACATTTTCCTATATCTGTAAATATCGTAAAAAGCCCAATATGTACCTTTCAGCATACAGTTATCAATCGGATCCCACTCCATTCACCTATTATCCCCATCTCCACCCACATTACAATGAGTCATAATAATCAAAATCAAAACGCTCCTATCGTCTTCAACACATGTATCATCTTGTTACATGCGCACGCATTCTTCTATAACCGCCAATTAGCAGAACACTGCTCAGTTGCAGAATCTGTTTAAATACCTCCGTATTCTGAACATTCAACATAGACCAGAAAATCTGATTGAAACTGGGGGAATCACCGCGGTATACTACTGTGTGAGCATTTTGTGATGGCATAACTGAATGGGGGTTGAAAACGTGTACCCATAATGGAACCATATAATGTTGATGATATGCGTTGCGTGGTACGCGCCGCACAGTGGGGCGAAAAACCCGAATTTTGGAAACAATTATAAAAACAGGTCAATCTTAATGTATTTGGCCATTCTAAATCGAATGGAATTGGTTTCACGCAGATAGGATCAGCCGTTTTGAAGTTATTTTCATTTTTCAGTTTTTCCTTATTATTTGAAAAACTGTAAAAGTTACAGCAAATGAAACTACTCAAAATTACCTTTGCAATGACATATGATACAATTGACTTATTTTGATAAATTATACCCTAGACCAAAAAATAAAATGGGATATTACCATTTTTTGACATTTACATTTTTTACTGTAACTCTGCAAGAAATGCTAGTTGAGCCAGGATAATTTAGGAAAATGTTCTTAACAAAATGAAGTTGATGTTTGCCAAAAATTGAGTTGCTCCGACCAAGGACACTCCTGATTCGCCTACTAGAATTTGTTCAATTCGACACGTCCATAGCTCCTCCCCAGGGGGAAGGGAGGTGGTAAATTTTGGCTGAACGTCAAGACAGAGTCCCTTTATACTCTCCACCAAAAACTAGTTCAATAGGATGAAAACTACGGTTATCTCCGGTTCAAAGGGACCCAACATATTTTACAGTTGTGGTCCTATCGGCGACCATTCCCGATGGCAGCTTGCTGCCACACGGGTTTTTCAAGCCTCTACGGGGCGGACCACACCTGTTTCATCACCAACGAAACGGCCAAGAGTTGCCAAAAGACCCCTCCATGGCAAGAACCATGAAGGTTCGATGCAGGAGGGATGTGTATGTCTGTGTATGTGTGTGGATGTGTTCTATGTGTTTTTTCGTCAAATTGGGAGCATTTCATCTCAGCGCGGTTGCTCTCAATTCTTCTAATCCGCGCCGGCATCGAGACCAATCCAGGTCCCGAAATTTTAATCTGCTGTGTATGCAACCGACGTATCTTCGGGAATGCCAGGTCCGTGAGGTGTACCTGCTGCAGAGAATGGTGTCATTTCTACTGCTCAGGCCTAAGGAAAATGAGAGATTATGACAAGTTGTCCTTTGTTGCTCCAGGGTGTCTGCACGCGGATCGGCCCCCAGCCACCCCAGGCCCTAGCTCACAAGCTAATGGCCCACCACCGTCTCCGGCCATTCCTGGCCCAAGCTCTAGTTTAACACCTGCACCCCCTGCAGCAGTGTACACCCCACTCACCATATTGCAGTTTAACTGCAATGGTATCCGTCAGAAGATCGGTGAGATAGTCCGTTTCATGAGTATGCGCAGAATTCTGATAGCGGCATTCCAGGAGACAAAGCTCAAACCATCAACTCCCGAATTTAACATCCGCGGCGATTACATACTTTTGAGGCGCGATAGAGTCGGCAGGCAGGGTCCTAATCCAGGAGGAGGGCTTGCATTCCTAATACACAGAACCGTGCAATACAGTGTATTAGATCTTCGTTTCAACGACGGCCCGGCGGAAATGCAAGCTATTGCCGTTAAATCCGGCAATACCAATATCGAACTTATAAACATCTATGTTCCGCCAGCATCCAGCTGTGGCTCTGGTTATAAGTTCGATATTGGTCCACTCCCCACAGGACAGCATAGGATCCTACTTGGCGACTTTAACGCCCATCACGAACTCTGGCACTCTCTTCTGGCAAATGATGCCAGAGGTATAGATATCGCGTCCAAATTAGATCCATCAGACTTCTGCGCACTCAATGGAATTTCGTCTACACGCGTCGCTGGTGCCTGCCATAGTTCTCCTGACATAACTATGGTGAGCGCCAGTCTGATAAGTGAAACCCGTTGGGAGACAACCAGATCTCTTCAATCCGATCACCTCCCCATATTAATAACTATTGATAAACCAGCTGAACTGACGACATCAGAACGGCGTACGTTTATCAACCACAAAAAGGCAAATTGGGAGGGTTTCACTGCGTTCACTTCGACGAAGTTCGCCGCGCTACCTACTTCAACAAATGCTAGGGAAGCCGAAAAGAATATTAGGAACGTCATTGTCAAAGCGGCAGCTCGCTTCATTCCGGCAGGGCGTATCCCAAAAGTTCGGCCATATTTTCCAACTGCTGCCGCAAGGTTAGCCGACGAACGGGACGATTTAAGACGCGCAAATCCGGCAGACCCCAGAATTCAGGAGCTAAACTCCGAAATAAATCGACTAGTTAACACCTACAAAAAAGAGAAATGGAACGAGCATCTAGATAGCTGCAACCTCTCACAAGGTGTCAGCAAACTATGGGCTACGGTCCGCGCCCTGTCTCACCCAACGAAAGACAAAGGCAGTGTAGCCTTCAGATTCGGCAAGAAAACCACCGCAAATCCTAAACTCTGCGCGAGCAGAGCCCAAGACCAAGATGCTCAACTGCAAGATAAAAAGAAGGATTTGCAACCGAACGGTTGACATCATCCCTACTTATACAGCGGACCAAGTTTCAGCAGCTATCAAGAATGCGAAAAAATCTAAGGCCATTGGACCAGATGGCATTTCAATGACCATGATGAAACACCTAGATCTTCCGGCCATCGAATATCTAACGATGGCTTTCAACTTGTCGATATCCACGCTTGTCATCCCTGAATTCTGGAAAAAGGGACGAATCATCCCCCTCCACAAACCCGGTAAAAGCGCGAAACTCGCCGAATCCTACCGTCCAATCACAATTTTGTCACCCGTTGCAAAGACGCTCGAAGCACTCATCCACCCCACCCTTGTATCGCATGCTGAGCTAGCTTCTCACCAGCATGGCTTCAGGAAGATGCATAGCACCACAACAGCTCTGGATATGATTACTCATCACATCCAAAATGGCCTCAACCAGAAACCGCCCTGTGACAGAACCGTCCTAGTAGCCCTTGACCTGTCGAAAGCCTTCGACACGGTCATTCACTCTGCGTTGTTGGCCGATCTCCTAAATATGCATATTCCTGCACAAGTGGTTAGGTGGATTGCCAACTATCTAGCTGGGAGGCAATCCTTCACAGAGTTTCGAGGCAGTTGTTCAAAGCATAGAAAAATTAAGCAGGGAGTTCCACAAGGTAGCGTACTCTCTCCTACATTGTTCAACATCTACCTGTCGAGCCTTCCAACACCACCGGAAGGTATCGAACTAATTTCCTATGCGGACGATTGCACCGTACTCACCTCGGGGAATGATTTAAACGGCATGTGTGCTCGACTAAATGACTATATTGAAAAACTGGTGGAGTTTCTCAGTATGCGCAACCTAGTCATTTCGCCGTCTAAATGTACTGCAACTCTTCTTACCACCTGGACGCAGGAATTTTCCGAGGTGCTTGCGATCCGCACTGGTAAGCATGCTGAAAACGTTGTTCCTACTGTTACCAACCCCAAGATCCTAGGTGTCTATCTAGATACCATGGTGAAGTCGAAAGATCACGTCGAGAACGTAGTCGACAGAATGCACAGTAGAAACAACGTCCTAAAGGCATTAGCCGGGAGTTCCTGGGGCAAGGACAAAGAAACTATGTTGGTCACCTACAAAGCGATAGGTAGGGCAATACCTAGCTATGCAGCACCGGTGTGGTCGCAAACCGTTTGTGACACAAATTGGAATAAGATCCAGGCATGCCAGAACGCTGCTCTACGTATCGCTACAGGTTGCCATCTCATGTCGTCCCAGGATCATCTTCATCAAGAAACCAACATGTTATCAGTGCGCGATCATAATCACCTCTTGTCTTTACAATATCTGGTCGGTTGCTATCGAGAGGATCACCCAAACCATCATCTCATGGACAACACTCCCCCTCCACGACATGTCAGGAGTGGACTCAGAGATCTCGAGAGAGACGTCCAGAGATACAAACGGGTACCTCCCGATATATTCGATAATACAGCATACCATGCGGCCATCGCAGATATTCACACAACCGTTGTGAATCGGTCAATAGGGAGTTTAGGTCCGAATAGAGTCCTCTCAGTGCCCCCACCACCCATATCGCCTGAGGAGACTAGGCTCCCGAGAGCCACAAGAGTGACACTAGCCCAGCTTAGGTCGGGCTTTTGTTCACGCCTCAATTCCTACCTATCTCGAATAGACCCGGACATACAGAACATTTGTCCGAGCTGCGGTGGTGCGCCACACGATGTGGGCGATGTGGGTGCAGCGGGGCATCCCGCTGCACCACATCGTCCCATAATGCACTCACTCCGAGGGCATTATGGGACAAACCTATTGCAGCTGCTACGTTCTTGTCGCTTGAGACAATAGGCGAGAACGACGACGAAACTTAGAACACATCCACAGACATGCACAGCGACTCACACCCTTCTGCACCGCTACAACAACAACAACAACAGTATATATTCAAAAATCGTGTCTCAAACAGCCAACATGACATAACAAAATCGGTTATAAAAGTAGCCTGGAATTCTATGGGGTTATGATTCTTACATATTAGCAACCTTGCGAATAATTTAACATAAACAGACCCTTGGAGGCACGTGGAGGTAGTTGTTAAAACTCAATGTGGAAAATCCAGTTAGGGTCAATTTGACTTTCAATGATCAAAATTAAATAAAAAAATTTTTCCAAATTTTGTTTTTTACTTTTTTTATGCTAACATATTTATTATAACCTTAATATTGAAAATAAAGTCATAAAACAAAGTTTTATGCGCATTTATAGTCAGCGTTTTCATTAAAACTTGATTATGGAAAAATGTGCTTAAACTGCAAAATCAATTCTCTACACTTTGAGAGCCGCAAATTTCTTAGTATGAAAGATATCGGTCCGAAAATATTTGTAGAAAGAAACTTCAAAATGTTTACTATAAATCATTCACAAAAGCTCTCAAATAGTATCAATTTTTTGGATTTTTTCCTCTACGGCCCCACTGTGCGCCGGCCGGCGTCGATGTTCTGATTTGAAACTTGATTGAATGAAGTTAATATTTGGTCGCATATGAATAGTTTTGTATGAAGTCATTCCATGTAGGTTTTGAATGTGTAAGAATAGTCATATGACAACATATACATATTTCTCTTGCAGTAATCCACTGTAAATATGTTGATTGACTGGTAAATTTGAAAATTGTAAAGGGAAGCCGGGAGGAATCGGCTTATATGGACGTTTCGCGACTGGTCTTTTAATTCAGATCACGCATGTCCTATTATTATGAGAATTGGCAAACCAGCCGAACTGACGTAAGCCAGAATGGCAAACGTTTTTTCATGTAGGCAAGGCCAAACGGGACAATCGTGAAAGCGGCTGTACGTTTTGTTCTTGCAGGACGTATCCCGATGGCTTGACCAAATTTTCGAACCGGTGCCGATAGGTAAGCAAGTGAACGGGACAATATTAGAAGCACTAATTCAAATGATGCCAGAATTCCAGTCAAGAGATAAGAGAAAGACTACAAAAAGAAGAAATGGAACGAATAGCTCAGTGATTACAACCTTCATGAAGTTATCAGAAAATTATGGTCTACCGTCCGTGCCTTATCCAACCGCAGCAAGGATGAAGCTTATGTGTCCACTGACATTAAACCTTTATCACTCGCAGCAGCGTTCTTCTCCTTGGGTAGTACGGACAAGAACTACGATGATTTTCTAAAATAGATTCAGAAATATACACTACTTTTTAAAAGAGTTTAGGTACGGATAAATCCTTTCACCGATTCCGAATAAATTCCCAACGGGGTCAAAACTTTATTAGTTTATTCCCTCAAAATTTCGAAAATAAGGTTTTACTCGTTCAAACCGTATGCCACCTGGCACTTTCTGCCCGTTAGCGCACAGCGACGTTATTGTGTTTTACCATTAGATTTGGTGTCGTTAATAGTAACGGTAAAAAATAAAGTGGTTTTTGTCTTTAAACAGTAGTCTTAATACATTTAATGGTAAGTGTCCCTTATTTTGTTGTGAGCCGAGCCGTATATTTAAGTGGGTCGCCACGTAGAATTTTTTTTTGCTAAATTTCATTTGGGGTAGGCTAATAAATTAGGTACTTGACATATACATAATAGTACGGGAGGCAGGTACCCAACTACCTTCCTCATAAGGTAACCGGCTAAAAATGTGTACAGGTGGTAGTTCATCACTGCTTCTGTTCAAAATTGCTGGTCAGCCCAAAATTTAGCGGTTCCTTGTGAGGGAAATTACGCAATGTTTGTGCTAATTTTTAGGTTCAATCTTCCTCATAAGGTAACCGGCTGAATTTATGTGCATGTGTTAGATTTCGACTTCCACTTGCCGAAAGTGCCGGTCAGCCCAATTTTTATCGGTTCCTTCATCTATGCTGACCGCCTCAAAGCTGCAAAAAAATGAGCCCTACGTCCTTTATAAGGTAACCGGCTGAATTTATGTTCAAACGATAGATCTCGCTTAACCGTATCGAAACATAGTGGGCTGATCTCTCTGAACCGGTTGATCATACCTGATTAGGTAACCAGGCCGGATTTGTATTCAAATGGTAGATCTCAATTCGCCCGTGTCGAGAGTACTGGTCAGCCCAGACCGAACCGGTTCCTTGATGCATTTTCGCCGATTCAAAATAAGCAAAAGTACACACAATATAAAATATTGGGGGGATATGAAGCATTCACCCAATTAAATTTATGTGGGTTGACAGATCCCAATCCGCCAGTGTCGAAAGTACCGGTCAGCCCAGACCAAATCGGTTCCTTGACGCATTGTTACCGTAGGCAAAAATTCATTAAGTTCGCATTTAATGTTTAAATCAAATTAAATTATAAAATAAACAATTAATTCAGTTCTATTGATTATATTGCATAGTTATGTTAAAGGGACTAATCACTGTCGGAGTCGGAGCTATAAATATTACTTGCAATATCGTCATCGTCGTCAGTATCGTCGTGTGGTGTTGATTCTATCGCTATCGCAGTTTCTAACGGAGTACATTAACGCGGTAAACTCTTGAATGCCACTAATTTTGTCTTCATCTTCCACGATCGAAAGTGAAGAAAATATGTTTTGAAACATAACATTATTTTCTAATATTTTACAGGGTCCGATTTTCCCCTTTCTATAGAATACCGCAGTGTAGTCGCTACCTGGTATGTAGTGCAGGCAAAGCCTTACATAAATTTGGCCCAAGTACCTTTGATAGTTCGGTACAGTTGATGCTATCCATTTCATTTTTCCTAACCCCACCGATCCATATTTCTAAATGGGCGATGTATATTACATCATGTCTTCTTCTTCTTCTTCCTTGCCTCGTTCTTTATACCGCTCCATGGTTCCGCGTTGCTCGACCTGCGGTGTAGGCACATCGCCCGTTTTGGCGATAATTTCTCAGCATATTTCTACAGGCAGCTCTATCTTGGATCGTGTCATCGCCGAGACCAATGCGTTGTTGTTGCTTTTTCATTTGACACATCCAGGTGTTCTTTGGTCTGCCTCTGGCCTTGGGTCCATCAAGTGGAACTTCCATTGATATCGCTCTCTTTGCGGGGTTCTCAGGCGGACGCCTTTGAACATGGCAATACCAATCCATTCGTCGGTCTTCGAGCTTTTCGGTGATTGGTTGGTCTATGGACAAGCTGCCTCGGATGTAGCTACTCTTGATGTGGTCCCTTTTGGTTACACCAACTGACATGCGTAACATTTTCATTTCAGTCGCTGTCATTTCTTTCGCGTAACCTTCATACATGGTCCAGCATTCTGATCCATACATGAGTGCGGGACGTACAACCGTTTTGTACAACTTGCCCTTTAGCTTCAGTGGCATTTTCTTATCGCAGAAAACTCCAGAGTTTTCTCGCCACCTCATCCACCCAACCTTTGTGCGATGTTTGATGTCATCATCGCATGTAGCTCCGCTGTTCACCATCGAGCCAAGGTACTTGAACTTGGTACAAGACTTAAGCTGCTCTCCTTTGACGTACATTTCTGGTATCGGTGCATTTGGGTCTGAGAATTGGCAGCATAAGAACTCAGTCTTTGTTATACTTACCCTCAGTCCATGCTCCTCCAGAATGTCACACCATTTTGTAAGCGAGTAAGTATATTACATCATGTAATAATTAAAATATCCGTGTCATTCGCTTTGATGAAAACTTTTGCGGTAGGTTTTTCTTGGGTAATTTTGAATGCATGGTAAATTATCCTTGTGTCTGCTTCTTCATGATAACATAGATATCCGCGTTTTTCTTTTCTAAACACCTTATTATAGAAAAAGCATTTTTCTTCTACGGTGAGAAACACATTTTTATCTTTAAAGGTAGGGACAAAAGAGTCTCTAGACCAGTGGAAAAGGAAAAAGGAATTTTACGAAAGCTTCTTTAAATTTTCTATTTCGTAAACTTTTATTGAAATAAAATGGTCTAGTTTGTTGGGGTCCGCGAATAGTGTAGTCATCATAATTTGTAATAAGGAATAACTCTAAGAGGAGAAAAGAAATGCGCGATACAGAAATACTCGCAGTGCAACATAAACATAAATTCAATGGGTTGAATGTTTTAAGGCCGGATTTCTCAAAACTCTTCACGAATGGTTAGTTTTATCGTATAGAAAAGACACACACAATTTCAGAAAGCTTTCCATATATTGAGTTGAATTTTCGTTAATTTGGCATAGTTATGTTATATTTTGATTATTTACGCCGCTGTATGAAATTGCGCAATGTTATTTTCAATCTAAGATGATGGCGTAACCAAGCAAAATATGGAATAACTATGCAAAATAAATAAATCCAATTCAATATAATGAAAAAGCTTTCTGGAAATTGTGTGTGTCTTCTCTATACGATAAGACTAACTAATTCGATAAGAGTTTTCAGTAATCGGGCCTAAATTTTGCCGAAATTACGCAGTTTATAGTGTGTACTTGGTGTATTTTCGATGCGTCAATGGAACCGGTTTGGTCTGGGCTGACCGGTACTTTCGACACTGGCGCATCGGGATCTTTCAACCCACATAAATTTAATTGGGTGAAGGCTTCATACCATCCCCCCCCAAATTAAGTAGTTTACATTGTGTACTTGGTGTATTTTTGCTTATTTTGAATCGGTAAAAATACATCAAGGAACCGGTTCGGGTTGACCAGTACTCTCGGCACGGGCGAATTGAGATCTACCATTTGAATACAAATCCAGCCTGGTTACCTAATCAGGTATGATCAAAAATACATTTTTACGAAGGTATTACCAATACTTTGAAACGGTTCAGAGAGGTCAGCCCACTATGTTTCGATACGGTTAAGCGAGATCTATCGTTTGAACTTATATTCAGCCGGTTACCTTATGAGGAAGGTAGGGCTCATTTTTTTGCAGCTTTGAGGCGGCATGTGGAAGTCGAGATCTAACACATGCACATAAATTCAGCCGGTAACCTAATGAGGAAGATTGAAACTCAAAAACGCACAAACATTGCGCAATTTTCCTAACAAGGAACCGCTAAATTTTGGGCTGACCAGCAATTTTGAACAGAAGCGGTGATGAACTACCACCTGTACACATTTTCAGCCGGTTACGTTATGAGGAAGGTAGTTGGGTACCTGGCTCCTAGACTAATAAAATACATTTAAAAATTCTTTAGAATAAATTAGTTTTGTAGGCAATTAACGAATTTTAGAAACGCTACTATACTATACCATTTTATAATAATTTAACATAATAATTATAGCATTCTGCTGAAATCAGTACAAGTCCTGAGAGTACTTTTAGTGACGTGCATTTCAAAAGAGTATCAGCCACGAAGCTTTTAGAAAGTAATAATGAATCGATTGTGACAAATGAAAGTGGGATAAACTTGGATGACTCATGCGGAAACAACAACGGATATGGTGCTAAGTTTACCACGACTGATTGTCCGTGTAGGTCCTCATCGTCAGATACTACTATTGAAAGCGAAAGCCAATTGAGAGATTACGTTAAAGTGAATGAAAAGTTTATAGACATTCCACCTAAAGTAGCAGCTGGTCGATTTTTAATAGGTGTTCATAGAAAGTTGATACGCCAGGATACATATTTTTTGTCATACCATAAGGCACGGCCAAGCTTATTTGGTGTACCTTTACTAATACCTTGTTACGAAGGCGGCACGAATAAAGATTTGTATTGTGCAGTATGGATGCAAGTTAATCGACTGCTAAGTCCGCTGCCATTAACACCAGAACAGGCTAACCATGCGGCCGATTGGTGAGTCTTCTAATTTAAAACTTATATATGTTTAATATTTTTTTTATTTCAGTGACGATAGTCTTGGATACGATTTTCCATTTACGTTGCGTGCCGTTGCTAATAGTGGGTTGGTATGTGCGCTGTGTCCTTGGACTATGTTCTGTCGAGGCTGCGAAATACCGTGCGACGATGACATTTTGTTCGACAAGTTATTTGTTAATCAAATGGAAACCTCTACGGGTATGAATTTCAATAAAATAAATCAATTTAAATTTAGAAAAAAAAAATGAGAATATCTTATAGATAAGGAAATATGAACAGATATTTGGCACAATATCGTAAAGAATAGGAAATCGAGTTATGCATAAGCCTTTTAGGAGGTGATAGGTTTCAGAAACTTGTATCATTTCAAACAAATTGAATTTAGCAATCAATATGATTCTAGGCCGTCGAATGGTGTTTTTATCGGGTTTCGTAGAATTCTCAATAACAATAGAGTGTTTGTAGCCTGAACGGCTCTTAAGAAAATGCCCAAATTTATATTCGATATGTGTGTCCATAAGGGCGCAATGAACATTCACACT
The DNA here is from genome assembly GCA_949715475.1 of Microchrysa polita. Classification (NCBI taxonomy): domain Eukaryota; kingdom Metazoa; phylum Arthropoda; class Insecta; order Diptera; family Stratiomyidae; genus Microchrysa; species Microchrysa polita. The sequence continues at coordinate 90,801,489 of OX454416.1, forward strand.
TTGCAATAAAGCCAATCTTCGCGATTTGCTTCAGCGAATTTATAAAATCCACGTCGATATGTCCGCCCCAAGAAAAGATACTTGATGTTAAATATCCCGATAACGAAAACGTTTATTGAAAGTTGCCATTGATCGATCGATACCATTTGATTAGGGAAATAATTTAGTTATGCAACGGCAATTATTAAATAAGCAAAAAAATATCAATTTCTGCGCCGTCCTTTGCAAAATTAAAGCTAAAATTTTGCATAAGATGGTAGGGAGGAAAGGAGATAATAAATCCTAATAAACATAACCAAGACCAAAGTGCCTAACCTGGCTGGACATCTGAGAGTTTTATTTAAACATTAATGGACAACCGGTTAAATAGGTGGAGGAATTTAGCTATCTAGGCAGCCGCATTATTGCTGTTGATGGCGATGTCGAAAATGACATCGCTCGTCACATCGACCAAGCCAACCACAACCATGTGTTGTCCTTAAAATGCTCCTACGGCAGCCGGTTCTTCGATGTAAATCGTCCCGGAGCTACCCGTTGTTAAAAACGGCCAAGAGCTGCCAAGACCCCCTTCGATTCAAGAGAGAAAAAAAAATCTCTTGAATCGCTACAACAACAACCAAGCCAACCAAATGTGATTCGACATGTTGTAATCTGGCAAATCAGCTATCTCTGCGTTCAGGCGTGGCATGTTCCTGAATGGGCTCCTGTATTTGGAAAGTTAGCACTATGCACGGGACAAATGCATATTGACCAATTGATTCGCAGGTGATAGTGCCAGTAGCTTAATAATACGTTATGCACGGTGATAACTTCATTGCTGGTCATGCTATGCAATGGCACCTAAAGAGGCCGATCTAAATTCACAGAGGAAAGTGTGCAACTATAAAAAAGATCACGGGTCTATTAAGATTACGAGATATTGTCAGAAAGCGTACTCGAAGTCGTAGGTCTGGTCGATGCAACTGCAACCTATTAGACACGGTAAGGTAACCTAAAAAAACGGTTGCATAACGCGGACTGCTGCCCAAAATTATTTTTCAATAAATTTATTTTTCCTTCAATTTTCGTGTCATATACAGCAATTGGCGAATTCAAATAATATCACGACGTTTATTTTCAAGCAATGTTGTCATGGTGCAGTAGCGATCGCCATTGGTACGGCCTTATTTTGAAGAAAGGTGGCACCCCAACCCATAAACCGCAATAACGAGTTACTCCAATAAATTTGCCCATGCAGTTTGTGTTAATTACATTTTTTATCGACGGATCAACGCGCAAAAAGTCTATTGATAAAAAGTTAATTTTTTAAATTCAACGTTCTGGTTTTTGATCCCAAATAAAATTTATACCGAAAGACGACGAACGTGAACAGCTTTCATTTTAACATAACTTGACTATTTTTTTTTAGATAATGCATACTGGCAGGAAAAGGCTTCAGTCAAAAACAACATCACCTATTCCATAAACATTGCAATCGATTGGGACCCAACCGCTTTACATTTACGCTATCAAAGTACAAGGGAAAAGGTAAGCTGTAGGCATTTAAGTGTATATCATTCTTAAAATGTATAAACTATTCTTTGTTCGGACAGCTTTGGTCTGAGCATGAATCTGTTGAGGTTTGCAGAAAGCAGCAGACTGAACCTGTGGATCTTGATTATTGCCTACGAGCTTTTACGTCTGAGGAGAAATTAGAGCAATGGTATCACTGCAGTCATTGTAAAGGAAAGAAACCAGCAACAAAAAAATTACAAATATGGAGATTACCACCTATACTGGTAAATACTTGTCTTTGTCTTTACATGCTTATAGATAACTCAATAATATACAGAAATTTTCCCAGATAATTCACTTAAAGCGGTTTAATTGTGTCAACGGAAAATGGGTCAAATCGCAAAAAGTTGTGAATTTCCCATTTGATGATTTCGACCCAACCCCGTATTTAGCTTCCGTGCCTCAAGAAACGATACTTCGGCACAAAGAACTTTCGGAAATGAGAAGTATTATTGATAAAACGTCACCTAGCGAAATGAACAAGGACGATGTGATACAAAATGATAGAAAATGTCTTTCTACCAATACAGAACTTTATTGTACATCTAATAACATAAAAACAGACAGTCCTATTGAACATGGCGATGGAGATGAATGTATGAAGAATGAAAACATTGAAAATGACCGACTTTCCACTATTTCTGAAAATGATGTTACAAGTACTTTGCGAAGGATGCCCAATAAAACGTTGGAAAGGCGCAAACGTTTAATATCAACAAGTCTTACAAAGACCCCAATAATAGACGGCCAATTTGTTGATTTTCATCAGCATAAGCTTAAATCAGATGCAGATATGTATAATTTAAAGTATAAATTATATGCCGTCGTGGTAAGTTAATATACAATTGAAAAAAAAAAATCTGAATTTGTATGTTTTCAGTCACATTCTGGAATGCTTAATGGGGGGCATTACATATCATATGCTGCCAATCCCAATGGCTCGTGGTACTGCTATAATGATAGTTCCTGTCGCGAAATACGTAACAGACCAAATATAGATCCAAGCTCAGCGTATTTACTTTTATATGAAAGGAAAAATCTAGACTATGAGCCATACCTTCCAAACGTTGAGGGTCGATCTTTACCAAATGGAAACATAGTTGATCTAGATGAAATGGATGGCGATAGGAAAACATGTGTAATTTCTTAAACAAATGTGGCTTTAACTCTAAAAATAGTCATAATATATACATATACATATTATTAATTATATTATTTTGTTTTACCCTGAAACTGTTATCTGTTAATAAAATTTGTTATTAAAAAAACGATGGCTTAGATTTTACAGTAGCCTAAGGCCGCACACAGACGATGAACCCATGGACATTTTATGGATTGCAATCCATGGATTCACCGTCTGTGTGTTGCCTAATAGTTACGTAACGAGGTTCAAAATGGTTTCGGGGATAAAATTGTATGTAGTAGGCTTCGATGCGGAACTGGGTCAAAAGGGGTACATTTTTTAGGTAATCTTGATTATTTCAATAACCATTAGAAAATCAACAATTCAGTTCAATTCAACTACATAAACCGGGTATATACCGCAAGCAAGATAAAATATTTTAGTCTTCGACGGCATATACTAGCTGTACTAGCTAGTATGAACTAAGTTTAGCAACGCTCGATAAAATGGACTAGAATTTAATTTGATTTAGTCCGGTATAAATACCCTATAGAAAAGGCACTATCTTCAAAAATGTTTTAAGTTTATTTTAGAGACGGTATATAAGCGCTCATAGATTAAATTCCGTTTGTTACTTACATATGTACTTATTCCAACACTTTATGTGCCCCTATTTTCATAAATTTTTAATGTGTATGCGTAATACGCTTGCATTTGTTATATGTACCATATACCCATCAGATGGTATAGGGAATATTGTTTTTGTTACGTCGAAATTATATGTAACACCTCAAAGGAGCCACCGGAGATATGGCGAAGTATATATATAAACGTTCAGGGTTCGTCCCTGATTCGATTGAGCGATGTCTGTCCGTGCGTCTGCCTGTTCGCACGATAACTTTCGAAATAATGAAGCTAGTGGTTGAAATTTTGGTTAGATGTTTCTTTCTATACAATCTTGGACGGTATTGAAAATGGGCCAAATCGGACCAGGAGTTTCGCTACCCCCATACAAATAACCCCTCATTGATATTTTCATTTGGCCGTAACTTTCGACAAAATATCACTAGCGAACTGAAATTTTGATGACATATACTTTAAGTTGATGGAAAGTGCAGAAGGTCTCACTACCCCTACAAAGCTATATTTAGCCCATATCTTTTGATAGAATGTTGCGAAACACTTCAAATTTGTGTCAAATGGTAGCTATTAGATGTCCTTACAAAACATGGAATGTGTGCCAGATGGGACCCATCCACCCAATCCTCCCCTACAAATAAAATTAAAATGTACATTTCAGGTTTTGCGTGCCTTTTAGGTCTGTACTATTCGCACGATTATAACTCGATCTCGTTTATCACGACAGAGTTTTATTTGTCCATTTCCATATCACTCCTGAGTTCGCGGGACATATTAAGCTGAATCACATCGTTGATAATTCTTGACCTACAATTTAAGCATTAATTCACCGAACCCGCAGCTATAATCAGCTCAACTTTATGGTTGCAGGGATATGCATAGAACAATGAAGAAAAAAAGAAGGAAACGAAATAACTGAAAATAAAGAACAATTTCCTTTTATGAAAAACTGAGCAGTGGCGTAGGGAATTTAATGTTGGGGGCTTGTACGACTTAATACTTATTGGGTTTTTCATTAGTTTGCGTATCCAGCCGCAATGCACTGAAATACACACTATTTAAAATTTTGTATTTGAACGAATTTATACAACTCAACGCATACAAAATCATAGTTACCATAGAATATATTTTGGTCCTGTAGCAAAATCGCATATACTCGTACAGTGTATTATGCGATTATTTGCATCTTTTGAGGAAAAAGACAAATTGATCGTTGTTGGGGATTTCAATCTTGGTAATATAGGTTGGAACTGGAACGACGATGAGAAAAAAAATCTGCCGCGTGATTTACATCTTGAGTGTGAATTTGTTCTAACAGATTGTTTGTTTGCAATGGATTTGATGCAATTGAATCTTGTTAAAAACTCGATTGGTAGAATTTTAGATCTAATTTTTGTTAGTACTGGCTTGAATGCTTCTGTAATTAAAGTAGATAAACCGTTTTTGCCCAATTCAATGCATCACAGTGCTCTTCTTCTTGAGTTTGTTTTTTATGATTACATTGAAGAAGAGACCGAAGTTATTCCTACTAGAAATTTTCAAAAAGCCCAATTTGGAAAACTAAATTCAACATTTTTTAATATGCATTGGGCTCCAGTTATATCGAAAAGTAATCTTATTGAAAGTTACGCAATTTTTAAATCATTTTTATTGAAATCTATTCGCAAGTACGTTCCTTTAAAAAAGAACAAAATAAAAGCAAAAAATCCTTGGGCTACCAAAGAATTGTTCAAACTTAAGAGAGCAAAAAATAGGGCCCATAAATTATACAAGAAGTCATCCTCTCTTGCCAATAATGAAAATTTCTTTAGATTGAGAAGAGAGTATGAACTAATGAATAAAAATCTTTACAAACAGTATATTGCGAGAGCTGAAAATAATATAAAGAATGACAGTAAGACATTTTGGAATTTTATAAACAGCAAGCGTAAGAATACGGGAATCCCAAAAAAATTAGAATTCAATGGCAATTTTTACAAAGATGTTCAATCGGCTTGTGACGGATTTGCTAGATTTTTCAGTTCAGTTTACAAAGTGCCAGACTCCGTTTCATCAGAAATGAATGCTAACATCAATGGAAGCCAGAGTGCATTGGTCCCTCGGATAGCTCAGGAGGACCTTACGAGTGCTCTTGAGATTTCTGAGGATGACCTATTGACTGCTATGCGTGACCTTGATGTTAGTATTCAGGCCGGACCTGATGGCATTCCTAATATATTTTTGAAGAATTGCATGCAATCGTTATATCGTCCTTTTGCCTTTATTTTTAATTTGTCCTTGTCTTCAGGTGTTTTTCTTGATGAATGGAAAGTTTCATACATAACGCCTGTTCACAAAAAGGGTCCGAAGCATCTTATTGATAACTATACCCCCATTGCTAAATTATCTGCAATACCGAAGTTGTTTGAAATGCTTATTAAAAATAAAATAGATGTTTTAATTAGCCGTTTGATATCGCCATGTCAACATGGATTCCTGAAAGGAAAATCAACTTCAACAAATTTGGTATCATTTACTAAATTTGTTGCTGATAGTATTGAGCAGGGAATGCAGGTTGATGTGGTATATACCGATTTTTCGAAGGCTTTCGATAGAGTAGATCATAATATCTTACTCAAGAAACTAGAAAATTTAGGTATACAGTCCGTTTTTCTTAGCTGGGTGAAATCCTATCTAACAGATAGGACTCAGTTGGTTAAGTTAAATGGCTGTACATCCCGCTCTGTTATAAAGTGTTCTTCAGGGGTTCTGCAAGGAAGCCATTTAGGACCACTTTTCTTTTTAGTTTTCGTAAACGATATCATCCAAAATTTTAAATTCGTGCGCGTATGGCAGTATGCCGATGATATGAAAATCGCTATGAAAATACGCAACATTGATGACTGCCTTAAGTTGCAATCCGATTTATTAATTTTGGTGCCGCGATAATAATTTAAATTTAAATGTTAGTAAATGTAAAGTACTTAGCATATATAAATTGAAATCTCCGATCTTCTTTGAGTACTCCTTAACATGTAGTGTTCTTGCAAGGGTTGCCGAAATATCAGATCTTGGTGTAATTTTCGACCATGAGCTTTCAATTCGACAACACATTGATTACATTATTTCAAAAGCGATAAGGATTTGTTAAACGTAACGCGCGCGAATTTAATGATCCCTTTACTTTAAAAATATTGTATACAGCTTTCGTTCGTTCGCACCTGGAGTATTGTTCTATTGCGTGGAATCCGTTCTATAAGGTGCATATCGAGCGCATAGAAAGAATTCAACACAATTTTACACGGTTTGCCATTTATCAAGTTGGCTGGCGTTTCAAGCCAGATTATAAAACTCGCTGTTCCTTACTGGGTTCACAAGCCTTAGATTATAGAACAATTTTAAACGCTATGTTTATAAGAGACCTGTTTTGCTCTCATATTGTTTGTGAAGATATATTAAATAGCCTTCAAGTCAGAAATATTCCTCACAATTTACGGCGGAACAACCTTCTTGTTCAGCCCTATCATAGAGTAAACTATGGGCTTAATGAACCAATTACAAGGTCAATTATTCTTTATAATAGTTTGAAGGACTTAGTTAATTTTAATTGTATTGATAAACTAATGTTTAAAAGAAGTTATTTTGATAAATTTCCTTACTAATATATTTTGTTTTCAGTTTTTTTTACGATCTGCTAGATTTTACACTCGATTGATTGATTAGTCACTTACGTACGTACGCATAGTAAGTAAAGTGATGCCGAGAAGCCAAGTCCCGGGACAAAAAGTTTCTGTGAGGCAAGAAAAAAAAATTTGCGGTTCCTTGTTATATTTCCTTATTCATTGCCATAGAACAGCTTTAAGCAGTTCAATCAAATAGCCGTACCGCACTGTTAAAATGTCTAAAAATCTTCCAATGGAAAATAAGATTGAAATAAAAAAATTCGGGAAGACTGACACCAGTAGGAACGTAATTTTCGCGTGAATTTAAAGCGGACATTTACGCGAATAAAAAGAAATTTTTGGGTGCGCGTGTGTTTTATACTAATTTGCTTTCCCTTTAGTTGTGCGGTCGTGAAAACGACGGTTCCAGCTGGCGTAAGTCGGAATAGATGACCTGGTCCATCTGGCCCCACTTCCTTCTTCCTTCCACGTTCAGCTTGACTAATTTACTTGGAAAGTAGGACATCTGCCAACAGCATATAGAGGACAAGTGGAGGTCAAAAAAATTGGTATATCCTTTCAAAAATAATTAACTGTATATAATTTTGTGATGTTTGCGAATTGGCTCTTAAAGGTCATGATGGTCATGATGAGGGCTTGATATAGGTCGTATGTTTTAAGACGATGTGTTTTTATTTTATCTGTTTTCAATCGAATTTTGCCCCATTGGGATATTCTTTATCATCATCATCTACAAAATTCCTGCCACGATTCGTTTCAAATTTATCAATGCTTGAAAAAATTAAATCTTTTTTAAATTGCATCCAAAATGACAGAGATAGTATTGAAATTAGGCTCTAATGACGACCAGCTTCCCTTGTGGTCCTATTGGGGACCATTCCCGATGGCAGCTTGCTGCCATACGAGTTTTCCAAGCCTCTTCGGGGCGGACCACACCCGTTTCATCCAACGAAACGGCCAAGATTTGCCAAAATACCCCTCAATGTTAAGAACCATGTAGGTTCGATGCAGGAGGGATGTGTATGCCTGTGTATGTATGTATTTTCGTCAAATTGGGAGCATTTCATCTCAGCGCGGTTGCTCCCAATTCTCTTAATCCGCGCCGGCATCGAGACCAATCCAGGTCCCGAAATCTACATCAGCTGTGTATGTAACCGACGAATCTTCGAGATTGCCAGGTCTTTGAGATGTACCTGCTGCAGATAATGGTGTCACTTCTACTGCTCAGGCCTAAGAAAAATGAGACATTATGACGAGTTGTCCTTTGTTGCTCCAGGGTGTCTGCACGCGGGTCGGCCCCAGCCACCCCAGGCCCTAGCTCAAGCTAATGGCCCACCACCGTCTCCGGCCATTCCTCTCCACCACCGCCACCCGCAGTCAACAATACAACAAGACATAATCGCTCAAGTTGAACGCCTGCACCCCCTGCAGCAGTGTACACCCCACTCACCATATTCCAGTTTAACTGCAACGGCATCCGTCCGAATATCGACGAGATAGTCCGTTTCATGAGTACGCGCAGAATTCTGATAGCGGCATTTCAGGAGGCAAAGCTCCAACCTTCAACTCCCGAATTTAACTTCCGCGGCGATTACTTACTTTTAAGGTACGACTGAGTCGGCAGGCAGGGTCCTAATCCAGGAGGAGGGCTCGCATTTCTAATACACAGAACCGTGCAATTATTAGATGTATTAGATCTTCGTTTCAACAACGGCACGGCGGAAGTGCAAGCTATTGTCAATGAGAATATCGAACTTATAAACATCTATGTTCCACCAGCATCCAGCTGTGGCTCTGGCTATAAGTTCGATATTGGTCCACTCCTCACAGGACAGCATAGGATCCTACTTGGCGACTTTAACGCCCATCACGAACTCTGGCACTCTCTTCTCGCAAATGATGACAGAGGTATAGATACCGCGACCAAATTAGACCCATCAGACTTCTGGGCACTCAATGGAATTTCGTCTACACGCGTCACTGGCGCCTGCCATAGTTCTCCTGACATAACTATGGTGAGCGCCAGTTTGATAAGTGAAACCCGATGGGAGACAACCAGGTCTCTCCAATCCGATCACCTCCACATATTAATAAATATTGATAAACCAGCCGAACTGACGACGTCAAAACGTCGTACGTTTATTAACCACAAAAGGGCAAATTGGGAGGGTTTCACTGCGTTCACTTCGACGAAGTTCGCCGCGCTACCTACTCCAACGAACGCTAGGAAAGCCGAAAAGAATATAAGGAACGTCATTGTCAAAGCGGCAGCTCGCTACATTCCGGCAGGGCGTATCCCCAAAGTTCGGCCATATTTCCCAACTGCTGCCGCAAGGTTAGCCGACGAACGGGACGATTTAAGACGCGCAAATCCGGCAGACTCCAGAACTCAGGAGCTAAACTCCGAAATAAATCGACTAGTTATCACCTACAAAAAAGAGAAATGGAACGAGCATCTGAATAGCTGCGACCTCTCACAAGGTGTCAGCAAACTATGGGCTAGGGTCCGCGCCCTGTCTCACCCAACCAAAGACAAGGGCAGTGTAGCCATCAGATTCAGTAAGAAAACCACCGCAAACCAAAACTCTGCGCGAGCTTGTTCAATAAGCAATTCAATAAACACCCAAGACCAAGATGCTCAACTGCAAGATAAAAAGAAGGATTCGCAACCGAACGGTTGACATCATCCCTACCTATACAGCGGACAAAGTTTCAGCAGCAATCAAGAATGCGAAAAAATCAAAGGTAACTGGACCAGATGGCATTTCAATGGTCATGCTGAAACACCTAGACCTTCTGGCCATCGAATACCTATCGATAGCTTTCAACTTGTCAATATCCACGCTTGTCATCCCTGAATTCTGGAAAAAGGGACGAATCATCCGCCTTCTCAAACCCGATAAAAACGCGAAACTTGCCGAATCCTACCGTCCAATCACAATATTATGACCCGTTGCAAAGACGCTCGAAGCACTCATCCACCAAGGGTGGGGTGGATGAGTGCTTCGAGTATCGCATGCTGCGCTAGCTTCTCACCAGATGGCTTCGGGAAGATGCATAGCACCACAACAGCCCTGGATATGATCACCCATCACATCCACAATGGCCTCAACCAGAAACAGTCCTGTGACAGAACCATCCTAGTGGCCCTTGACCTGTCGAAAGCCTTCGACACGGTCATTCACTCTGCGTTGTTAGCCGATCTCCTAAATATGCATATTCCTGCACAAGGTGGATTGCCAACTACCTAGCTGGGAGGCAATCCTTCACAGAGTTTCCGGGCAGCTGTTCAAAGCATAGGAAAATTAAGCAGGGAGTTCCACAGGGCAGCGTACTCTTTCCTTCATAGTTTAACATTTACCTGTCGAGCCTTTCAACACCACCGGAAGGTATCGAACTAATCTCCTATGCAGACGATTGCACCGTACTCGTCTCGGGGAATGATTTAAAATGCATGTGTGCCCGACTGAATGACTATATTGAGAAACTGGTGGAGTTCTTCAATATCCGCAACCTAGTCATTTCGCCGTCTAAATGTACTGCAACTCTTCTCACCACATGGACCCAGGAATTTTCGGAGGTGCTTGGGATCCGTACCGGTAAGCATGCTGAAAACGTTGTTCCTACTGTTACCAACCCCAAGTTCCTTGGTGTCTATCTGGATACCATGATGAAGTCGAAAGATCACGTCGAAGACGTAGTCTACAGAATGCACAGTAGAAACAACGTCCTAAAGGCACTAGCCGGGAGTTCCTGGGGCAAGGACAAAGAAACTATGTTGATCACCTATAAAGCGATAGGTAGGGCAATCCCTAGCTATGCAGCACCGGTGTGGTCACAAACCGTTTGTGACACTTACTGGAATAAGATCCAGGCATATCACTACAGGTTGGTTGCCATCTCATGTCGTTCCAGGATCATCTTCATCAAGAAACCAGCATGTTATCAGTGCGTGACCACAATCTCCTCCTGTCTCTACAATATCTGCTCGGTTGCTTCGCGAGCGGCAGAAACCTTGTCATAAGCTCTACATGCTTCCCTCATCGACGAATTCATAAGCAGACCTGGAAGTCTCCAGATGAATACACCGTGAACCAGATCGACCACGTACTGATCAGCAAGAGATGGGCTCCTAATGTCTTAGATGTTCGATCCTACCGAGGAGCCAACTGCGACTCCGATCACTATTTAGTGAAGGTGCAGAATCTCTTCGGTGCACCAAACGAGAATCAACCCTGCCAAGATCTTCGAGGTTGACGATTTGGTTGATGATGCCACGGCATATACTACAGCACTTGAGGAAACACTGTTGCCCATGCTTGATAACATCAATAATTTAGGCATCCATGAGTTCTGGGAGGAGCTCAAAGACAGCATCAAAGAAGTCGCAGAAGAAGTCGTGGGCTATAAAGGCCGGCGCAGACGAGCAGACTGGTTCGACGACGAATGCAGGGCCTCGATTGAGGCGAAAAATGAAGCCTATCGCCAATACACACAACGCGCATCCCGAGCCAAGAAAGAAAGATACAACGAACTTCGGCGAGTATCTAATAGGTTAATTAGACGTAAGAAACGCAAACATTTTGACGAGCAGGTACAGCAAATAAACCAAAGATTAGCCAGTAAGAACATTAGACAGGCGTACAAACTTATAAATAATATCAAGAACGGATATCAACCCAGGACAAGCCTATGTAAGGACAAGGATGGTAACATCATCAGCGACATCGAAAGCGTCAAAAAACGATGGGCCTCGCATTTTGAAGAGCTCCTCAATGCACCATCAACATCCCCCGCGGAGCCAGCTCTTGGGCAGTTAGCCGAACCAGGTCCTCCCGTTCTACCCCCAACAGTAGAGGAGGAGTCTTGCCATACAGTCGCTTCAAAATAATAAAGCGCCCGGGCGCTAACTAGATCCCAGCAGAACTGCTGAAGCATGGTGGAACGTGCCTGACCAACCCTATACATGAGCTACTGCTGAAAATATGGAACGACGAGGCGAGGTAATCCCCGAAGATTGGCGCAAAAGCATAATCTGCCCAATCCACAAAAAGGGTGACAAGCTGAAGTGTGAGTATTACAGGGGCATATCATTAGTTTGTACAGCCTATAAGATTTTATCGAAAATTCTTGAAAAGATAATTAATCCGTACGCAGAACGAATCATTGGCGAATATCAAGGCGGCTTCAGACCTGGTCGCTCAACGACCGATCAGCTTTTCACAGTGAAGCTACTACTCCAAAAGTGCTGGGAATATAACATCGACATATACCAAATCTTTGTCGACTTCAAGCAGGCATACGAGAGTATCGATCGAAGTGTAATGTACAACATTATGCTGAATATTGGTATACCGCCAAAGTTAGTGCGACTCACAAGGATGACGATGACTAATACCGTCTCGCAGGTCAGAGTGCAGAACCGGCTCACTGACCTATTTGAAACTTGTACTGGACTCAAGCAGGGCGAATGAAAGCAAAACAAACACATCAAACAATCGAAAACAAGGACGCCAGCAAATTCAAGCATCACAGTGGGGGACCTTAATATCGAGTATGTAGACAACTTCAACTATTTGGGTTGTAACTTATCAAAGGACGCCAACGAAACCGACGAAATTAAGCGACGGATACAACTAGCCAATAAGACATATTTCTCGGTCCTCCCTATAATTAATTCGAAACTTGCGCACAAGAACACGAAGCTCCGCGTGTACAAAACGATCATCCGACCCGTGCTATGTTATGGCTGCGAAACATGGACCCTCACCCAAGCCTCCGAAATTTTGCTAGACCGATTCGAACGAAAGGTCCTTCGGCGAATTTTCGGGGCCGTACGCGAGCGAGATCAATGGCGTATCCGGTACAACCATGAGTTGTATCAATTGTACGATGAGCTGGAAGTATCGAAAATCGTGAAGCTTCAACGCTTGCAATGGGCGGGGCATGTACAACGGATGGACGATAATCGCATGCCAAAGAAAGTGATGAACGCACAACGAATTGACGGAGCGAGATTGCGTGGACGAAGGACGCCCACCAGCTGCTGGGCTTCCGAAAACCGAAACTGGAGGACAAGGTCACGTAACCGCAACAATTGGAGGTCAACGATTCAGGCGGCCAAGGCCCGACGTCGGGCTATCGTGCCACATTGATGATGATGATGCTATCGAGAGGATCACCCAAATTATCATCTCATGGACAATACTCCCCCTCCACGACATGTCAGGAGTGGAATCAGAGATCTCGAGAGAGACGTCTAGAGATACAAGCGAGTACCTCCCGATATATTCGACAACACAGCATTCCATGCGGCAATCGCAGATATTCACACAACCGTTGTGAATCAATCAATAGGGAATTTAGGTCCGAATAGAGTCCTCTCAGTGCCCCCACCGCTCATATCGCCTGAGGAAACCAGGCCCCCGAGAGCCACAAGAGTGATACTAGCCCAACTTAGGTCGGGTTTTTGTTCACGCCTCAATTCGTACCCGGACATCCAGAACATTTGTCCGAGCTGCGGTGGTGCGCCTCACGATGTGGACCACCTGTTTCGATGCCCCGCTGCACCCACTAACCTCACTCCGAGGGCATTATGGGACAACCCTATTGCAGCTGCTACGATCTTGTCGCTTGAGACAATAGGCGAGAACGACGACGAAACGCACGACACACCCACAGACATGCACAGCGACTCACACCCTTCTGCACCGCTACAACAACAACAACCAGCTTCCCTTGAAAAGGCAATAATGAACTGAAGAACAACACATTACAAAAATTGGCTGCTAAAGAAATTTGTGAAACGGTCATAACCCTTACAACGGAGAGATTCAAATTTACAAATCATCTTAGCGCAAATAATAATAATAATAATAAATGATCTTTTCTATACTCTAAAGTTCTTATGAACTTTAAAATGATTTTCCTACTGAGTTTCTGAATAGTGCATTCAGAAACTCAAAGGGTTGGCAAAGGGGTGAAATTACGATTTTTTCGCCAATCCCAAGCAACAATTTGTTTGCTCTAAAGAAGCACTCCATACTGTAGCAATCATATAGTACCACGAAATTCATTTATCGTGTGACATCGCTTAAAGTAATATTTTGATCCGATAAAACATCCTTAAAGTATTTTCCGGAAAGCTTATATCATCATTATGGAATAAATTTAAAGATGGTGGTATAAAACTTCGATAAAACTGTCTCTAAACGTTAACCTAAACACGTACTCCTTTAAATACCCCATTCTTGTGTTTATTGGATGATACAGCACACACATGCAATGGTCTCTCTAAGTTAAGTCACACACATGCATTATATTCTTCTATAGCACAGTCGGTGTCATTTTTATAGTGTGACATTCGTATGGTCATCCAATAAATTGTTCACCGTAGTTTTATAGAAGGATGGACTTTGTGATTTAATGAATTGACACTTATGAAGTGCTCTGGAATACCACGTTTCTTGAATTGAATTCATTGAAATATTGCTTGAAACCAACATTTCCTCACTCCTTGTTAGCTTATGAATCAATTAAGATAATCTCAGCGCAGAAAATGTCTGTATTTTATTCAAGAATGTGTGAATTTAATTAGCTTCAACTGATTGACATATAAAGAAGAAGGTGCATTGGAGAAGGGTCGATAAAGAAGTGTCGAGCACTTGTAGTGTTTACGAGCAATGTTATCTATATGTGAGGTTGGCCGAGTGGTTAGGGCGTCGGACTGGCGTACGACAGTCGCTGGTTCGACGCTGGCTGCGGGAATAATTTTTTTTTCTCTTTTTTTTTTTGCAATCGCGAAAAAATGACAGAAAATGATGACATAACACATGATGTATGTCTTTCTCGAAGCGTAATTCAGTGCTACAATAAGGTTCTATTGGATAAAAAAAACGGCGCCAGATGCTATTATTGGACTATTATTCAGTGTTTATACCCTGGAAAGTGCCCCTATTGTCGTTAGAAGAGAATATTTTACGAAGTATTATAGGGATGAAATTGTTACTTGGGATATCTTGTTAACTGTAATATTTACAGCAAAATGTTCTCGAGGACGATTTAAACTACACAAAATTCCCTTTCTAATGATATATAATACCTTCTCTTGGCAGATTATATACTAGACCTAAAAACATCCGATGTAATTCCGATTTTTTGATAGTGCCTGTTACATGCCTGTAACCTTTCGCCGAACCACAGCAGGCGGGAAAAATTTTGGTAAATGTTAGGGCTAAGTCCCATTGGACCCTCCACCAAATATTACTTCGATCGAATTAAAACAAAATACGCTTTCTATACTTCTTGGTAGGAGTGATGAGGACGTTGTTTATCCTGTTAATAATCCCAAAATCCTTGGGTTGTATTCGGGCACCATGATGAAGCCGAATCACCATGTCGAGTAGTCTAAGAAAATTGCGATATTTGGTCGGCAAAAATACTACATCGGAAATTTGTTTGCATGATGGTTGGGGATGAGCCCCAGATTATGGGAAAAAAGTCCCAACCGATTGGGGACAAGACAACTTTGTTCTACAGTTTATAAAATGAGTAAAACGTAGAACAAACTCCTGATTGGTCACTTTGTATGGGAGGCACCCTTGTTTTTATCCGAATGAGCTGATTTTTGGTGGGTGGGGTGATTATGACCTCCAATCGCAATAAACCAAAATTTAGCACTCTGCTCCAATTTTAGGGGGAGCTATGGACATGCCGTTTTGACGGCAAATGGGGGGATAATGGGGTCCTTGACCGGACTCAATGTTTACCTTAAAATGATCTTGAACTTATTGTGAATACTTTTACAAAATTTTACGGCTGAACTAGCATTCTTTCAAAAACAAAATAAGGGCCATTAATGTCCGTTGAGTTTAACAACGTCTTTTGGCGAATTTTTAGTGTGATAATTAATTTCAAAAATACCATTCTGTACCTGAATGTGATGTGTGTTATCACAGTATGATTCGTCAACATTAGCTTTAACGGAACTGACTTAAACAGTTCTTTTGGGCTCACGAGTCATACATTTGGTAGTTTTGTTTATTTCTCATTTTGATTTAAAATTAGTTTTCGCCAAGTTCTTTAACTGTAACATTAGTTGTTGCGCTTTCAAAGATAAGGAGAAACTGTAAAATACAAAATGCCAGCAATTCGGCGCCATTAATATTAAATGCTTCGTCCAGAGCCTTAGAAATGCTGGAGGAAGGTCGTTCGCAACGTTCTGTGGCCCTGCAATTAGGGTATTCGCGAAGAGCCATTCAAAATCTTTGGAACCGTTACCAGGAGACAGGAAGTGTCTCCCGTCGTCATAGTTCAGGCCGAGTTCGAATAACCAACCCCGCAGAAAACCGATATGTGAGACTTTGTGCGCGACGGGATCGTACCATTAGTGCTCGTGTACTACAAAGTAGGCTATTAAGGACAACTGGAACCATTTTTAGCCCTCAAACAATCAGAAATCGTTTGCACGAAAACCAACAACGGTCAAGGAGACGTGTTACCAGAACACAACTGACCTGGACGCATCGTACGAATCGTTTAAGATTTGCTCGTCGACATATCCAATGGGACATGCAACAATGGCGCAAGGTGCTCTTCTCGGATGAGTGCAAAGTAAAATTTATTAGCGACGACCGACGCTGGCGGAGAACCGGAGAAGCATTTTTGGATCCTTGCATTAATCAAATTGATAGGTCCCAGTGTGATGGTCTGGGCCAGAATTAGCTTGCAAGGCATAACTGACATTGTTATCCTTAATAACGGGACAATTCCGTCCGAAAGTTATATTGAAAGGATTGTTAGGTCACATACCATTCCTTTCTCACAACAGACGTTGGATGGTTTTATCCTCATGCAGGATAATGCACGACCACATACTGCCCGGGCGACAATGTCTATTTTCGAGGAGGCCAATATTGAGGTCATGGAGTGGCCTGCCAACAGTCCGGACCTTAATCCGATAGAACATCTTTGGGATCAATTAAAACGCAGAATGCGGGCCGCTGAAGAGGGCATACATAATCAGCAACAGCTGATTCAATTGCTAAAAATGTGTTTGGACGAGATATCAAAAGAAAGCGTCGATCGGCTTTTTGAAAGCATTCCGTCCAGGCTTCGAGACTGCATATCAAAAAGTGGAGGCCATACTCGATACTAAAAAAAACAAAGAATCAATTTTTTTTTACAGATTAGACATACAAATTAATTGTTATGGATTCGATTACATCACCGCAAAAAGTAAGCAATCCGAAAAAAATGCTAAAAAAAGTGTAACTTTTGGTCAAATTCAATAAAATTCATGATATTTAATGAAAAACATATTGTTTTATTAAATTAGACCTATAAAACTATGATTTTCCTTTTCCACAGAAAAATAATCAGAAAATTATTAGTGGCCCTTATTTTCTTTTGAGCAGTATTCTAATTTATTTTTTGTAATGTTGGCATATGTTTATTACAACCCCAAAATGTTTTTGTCTTGCCGGAATTGATGATGTTAGTGTTGAGTTGAATTTTGTTTTGCCTCAAGGGTATTCCGTTTTTTTTAAAGAAACAAGTTGTCTTCTTGTATTAAACCAATATATTTCGGCCTATTCGGCCATCTTCAGGGTTCTACAAATACAAAAATAATGACAAACTTATAAAAATGGAATTTTCCTAATAGTGAACTTTATAAGATTACCTATTATTAGTTCTGTGATGACAATTTTCAAGAACAAAGACTTTGATATTATGTCAAGTGAATGTCAATATAACATAGCTACATAATTACATGCATACATATATGTGTATCACAGTGTGTGGTGTCAAAAACAAAAAAACTTAACAAAGAATATTAACGAAAGATAATAATAATAATAATAATCAATTTATTCATTCATTCAGTAAATAATAACAGTTTACAAATATCTACAAAATTCACATAAGCCTATTCTGGCTTGAGTGTGAGGAGAGTCTATTAAAATGAACCAAACAATTTCTTAATATTAAGACAAAAATGGATCAGTGATGAAAAAATGAAAGTGAGAGAATATCAAAAATTAGATAAAATAGAATTCCAATTATATAAGAGCATAGAGCTATGTAATTAAAGAAAAAAAGAAGAAAAAAAAATAAGATGAAGAAAATTATGCTAAGATGGTAATAATTTCAACAAAAAGGAAGATTTAACTAAACATAGATGGAGTCGGTACAAGATTCATTAAGATATCACAGTTTTAACTTTTGGTCAGATAAAGTGTAAATATCACAGGTTATTAGGAGTAAAGTTTGATGAGATTGTAGTAGTTGTTGGTATAATGCTTCTTGTCAGTTTTCTCATTACAGGCTATACTTTCGTGTTTTATAATTTGATTTACCTACAGACTACAACTACAGATTCAGAAGTTTTGCTTTGTTTCGTTCATGTGTCAAAATCCGTGCATCAGCGAAATTGAATGTATGCTTATTTTTTAGTCTAACGCCGAAATATCGAAATATTCAATTAGACAGGTTACCATCTGATGTCGTTCAAGGATCATCTACATCAGGAAAACAGCATGCTACTAGTGCGAGATCATAACCTTCTTCTGTCTAAAAATATTTGGTGGATCTCGATAGTATCAACCAAAATATTATCTCATGGATAGCTTCCTAGAGCCCAATAGGCGACAAGGAAGATGAAACAGAATAGCACACTCACAGCGGTTCACGCGTTCCTGCGCCGCTAAAGCAAGAACATTTGTAGTCCTTCTAAGAAGCCATGAGTAACTATCGACTAGTAGCAGCTTCAAGTTGTCTATCTTCTACTTCTTTGTAATATTACGAGTACATATATTATAATCCATGGAACAAATCAAAGAATAAAAACAATCCAATGTATTTTCATAAATAAAATATATTATTCGTTATACAGACTAATATATACCCCATACACAATAAAAACAAATACATATTTCCCAATAAATTCGACTATAGTGCGTCCAACCAACTCATTTGACAATAATAAAAAATGCAAGATATCACTGAATCAATATTTTGTATATATGTTTATAGTTTGTGAATATATCTTACTTGAAGTACTTACTGATTGATTACGGAACACTGGAAATGACTTTCTTATAATACCGAGCGTTTTTATAGAGGAACTACATACATTCAAATGTTAAGTGAATTTATCTCACACTGCGAAACCAAGTCTGCGATCATGTTTGTATTGTGTTAGAACGAAACTGCCTTTAGAAATTGCAGAAAAACACTTACAATGAATTAAAACAAATTACTTTTTTAGTGTGCCTTTTGAATCGATTGTCGTCGACTCATCCTCAGCAAATCGCGTTATACAGTAACATTAATTAAGAAAAAACAATCAGATGTATAAAATTATGCATATGATGCGATGTTGATATTTAAATGCATAAAACGAATGAACACCGACCAAGGTAACATCAAATCAATTTATTTAAATTTGCTTGATAATTTCAATTATTATTTTCATACATAATTACACACAGTTCATTTATCCATTTCGATTTCTATAATTAATGTTACTGTTATTCTTTCCTTCTTCCTTGTCTCGTGCTTTATATCGCTCCATGGCTTCGGGTTGCTCGACCTGCGGTGTAGGCACATCGCCCGTTTTGGCGTTTTGTGGTTTTCTGCGATCCCTAAAGGGAGTTTCGTACTGATACAATACATTGACATGTATTCAAATGTTTATAAATCATCAATTGAGACGTCTTCAACACAAATATACCAATAGATAAAATTCAAAAAAATATATAAGTCTAGTTAAAAATATAGATCACGCTGCATTAATAGATTGATAATAGTGTGCTAAGACTTTCCAAGCATTGTGTTCCATAAATCCAGTTGGAGGAGATTCGCCGTTTCGAGCTAATGTTCGCATCTTTGTTCCAGAAATAAATTCGAAGTCTTCGCTGCGTTTTTCATCGTAAAATGCCATACGACTTGTGCTTTTATCATAAGCTGCTACGCGGAATGGTAAAATCTGCCAAATACAAAGGTATAATCATTTAACTGAAGAGCATACATGCAAGCGTATACAAGTATGTATATACAGCTGCGAAAAATATACATACATAATAACAGTCGGGGGAACGACTTTCTTATTTCTCTAAAAAACAGTTATTGGGTAGTTTTACTGCTACTGATGGTATACACTGTATAGCGGATTTTTTTACTTTATGGAAATTACATAATTGTTGTTGACAGATTAACGCTACTCTGCTCGAACCGCTGCGGTAAAAAAATAGCTAAATCGATAAGTTTAGCTTTTAAAAATTTATTTTATTTGTTAAGCTTTAAAGGTTTAAGTATACATATTTGAATTGCGTCTTTTTAGTAAACGGCAGCGCTCAATTTTAATCTCTACCTTTTACTTAATGCCTATTTAACAAAAAGAGCCGTTATTCTACAAACAACAATTATGGCTGTGTTGTTTTTAACAGATACATTGTACATGTACATGTATACGGAGTAATTTTCATACAAATGCTAAACCGAAGCCACATTCAGGTTAGCAATTCGAACCCGAATAGCAATCCATTCAGTTTTAAAGGACTTTTCAAATTTCTCCTAAATGTATACAATTTCAATCACTTCCAGTATTTTTTCCAATGACTAACTAAAACTGCTTTTCGAGTCCGCGATTTCATCTCCAAGATAGATCAGTCGCAAAGGTCTGAGAAGCAGAAGGCGTCATTCGCATGGGCGCTTGGTTTTATCGCCGATACTCCTGACGCCAAACATGTCGTTAAGCCGCAGCGGTCAAGACAATCGTAAGCGGCAAAAAATCGCTAAGCTTAACGATCCAGCGATCTCATAGGCCGACGCGACCGACGAAAAGCTGGATCGAGCTAAATTCTTGGCAGATTCTGAGTCTGTGGACGAGGTTGTGGATGACAATTGCGTTTCCCTATGCAAAGATCTGGCTGCCGTGGACACTGCGTCTCAACCATCCCCAACAATTGACTATATCGGATCTGATACGGATGGAGAGGGGAACATTACGATGATTGAGAAGGTGGGGTGAGGTTCCTTCAGATTAACCTTCACCACGCAAAGGCAGCATCAGCTGCTCTTATCTGTCGTCTATCGCAGAGTTTAGACGATATCGTGCTTATTCAAGAACCTTGGGTTACGGATGATCTCGTTAAGTGTCTGAATTGTTCTGATTTTGCTACTTTTTACGTTATAAGACAGGGTATACCGCGATCCTGTATATCCTGTATTCTTGTCAGGGAAACCATCAAGGCGTTCCTGGTTGCGTTTGCAACGTCCTCTGGTAATAGTGTAATCCTGGGATGCAATTCGAATGCGCATAATGTAGTCTGGGGCAGCTCTGACACCAACGACCGAGGTGAATTAATTCTTGAATATCTTTTGGAAACGAATCTTCTCATTTCCAATGTGGGGCGCGAACCTACTTTCGCTACAAAAAACAGGCAGGAGGTGTTGGATATCACTCTGGCATCGGAGGATGTTCTGCATTTAATAAACGACGGGAGAGTAACGGCGGAACATTCCTTAGCTGATCACCGGTATCTACAGTTCCGCCTTGCTGGGTTCCCTGAGGTACCTCCAGTCATCCTAAACCGTAGGGGGACTAACTGGCAGAGGTATCGGGACTCTCTGCTCGCAGGGTTACCTTCCCTTTCAAATATTCCAAACAATGGACAAGATCTGGACAATATCTCTTCACTGATGTTATAAAAACTGCGACTACTTCTTCGTGCCGTTTCACATGCAGGGAAAAAACCTACTTGGTGGAGCTCTAAGAGCTGCGTGTAGAAGAAGTTTCAATAGAGCTAAGGCCTTAAGGCTTGAATCGGATTGGAACTCATATAAAAAGCAACTGAACTCTTTCAAAAAAGAGTTAAGAGGAGCTAAGAGCAGTTTCATTATTCCTGCGGACCTGCAGCAATGCGCAGACATCACCTATCCTTGAATAGACCGCATACTTACAGCGTGCCTAAAGTTGATACACATTCCTCTCATCTGGAGAGAGGCGAGAGTTACTTTTATTCCTAAAATGGGTAGAAGTTCGCATGCGAGTCCAAACGACCTCAGCCTTTCATCGACTATGCTAAAATTATTAGAACGACTAATCGATGTTCATATACGAACGGTCGTGCCAGCTAATCTACTATCCATGTCGGTTGATACAGCTCTACACACCCTACTTAGTTATATTGAAACATCTCTTCATAATAAGGAATATACTATGGTGGCGTTCCTTGACATTGAGGGAACCTTTAACAATATTAATCCCAGAGCAATAACAGATGCTCCTGTGAATATGCTACTCACTTCTAGGCGCATTCATAGTAGGCTGGGTTCGTCTTCTGCTAGTACATAGCGAACATAGCGATTAATCAATTTGCTCTTAAATTTGCAAAGAATCGAATGCAGTCATTGCTTTTGCTGGCGATACATATTCTTATCGCCGCTAGAGGCAAGTTTCCTGACACACTTAGCGGACTTATAGAGAACGTCAAAACGGAACTAGTCCTGTTCGCGTGAAGGTGTGTGATTCCCACTTTTAGCCTACCTAAGCTAGGAGACAACTTGGATTCTCTGACAAGGCCAAATTTCTTGGTCTTATCTTGGACAAGAAATTAAGATGGAAACCTAACATCGAAGAAAGGGTGAACAAAGCTACCGTGGCACTGTATTCGTGCGGAAAGCTATCGGAAAAAACCTGGGGCCTTCAACCAAAAGTTGTATATTGGATGTATACAGTTATTGTGCGGCCTATTTTGCTTTATGGCGTTAGTGTGTGGTGGACCGCACTTAGCACAACTGCCTATTATGATTCACTTCTTAAAGTGCAAAGGTTGGCTTCTCGTCTGATTACAGGAGCTTTTCGAACAACACCTTCATTCGGACTAAATATAGTTTTGGGACTGCTGCCACTGGACATATACGGCCAATGATCAGCACCTTACACGGCCTTACGCCTTCGTGAAACTAGTCTGTGGCGAGCGCTGGATTATTGTCATTCGACGATACTTCGTAACTTCAGCCTGCCACTGGCGACTGACTACACTATTCCCAAATACTTTTTTGGAAGGAACTATTCTACTATTCTACCCGCCTAGGGAAAGCTGTAGCAACGAAATGACCCAGGCCCTCGGGACCTTTTCCATCTACACTGATGGTTCCAAGACGGACGCAGAAGTCGGCATTCGTATTTACTCGGAGGAACTCGACTTCAGTTTGTCTTTTCGCCTCCCTAATTTCTGTAGCGGGAGCGCTTCTATGGTTAGATAGGCACGTTATCACTGGTAACAATGTCACTATATACACTGATAGTGAAGCTGCAATTCGATCACTTTAATCAGCATTTACAACATCTAGAACTATGGAAAGGTGCCGCTATGCACTGAAAGAAATAGGCCGTTTCGTCAACATTACACTATGCTGGATACCGGGTCACAGTGGCCTTGCAGGAAATTGCTGCGCAGACGACTTGGCCCGGAATGCGTTAGCAGATATTGTTGAAGGCGACCGCGGGAAGATTAAAATACCTATTGCCGTCTGTGCATCGATAATAGAAACCGAGTATGAACGAAGGACCAGCGCGAGATAGGCCTGCGGATATACGCTACGACGAGGTTGATCTCGCCTATACTAGACATATCCCGTCCCGCCATACTACTGTCGCTAGACAGGAAATATATACGCAATATAGTGGTGGTTATTAGGGGGCACTGTCTTATTGGGGAGCACGCCAGGAAACTCCGAATTCCTCACAACGACTTCTGCAAAAGTTGTGATGATGAAGAGGAGGAAAAGAGTATCTCGTTTCACATGCGAAGCTAGAACCCCATCAGCACGGATTCAGACGAATGCACAGTACGACCACCGCTCTGGACGTGATCACTAGACATAGTACACCATGCCATAGAACCATCATGGTGGCGATTGACCTATCAAATGCGTTTGATAAGGTCAATCACTCCATGCTTCTGGCAAACCTCCTTAACATGCATGTTCCGACACAAGAGATAAGATGGATGGCCAACTATCTAGCTGGAAGGCAATCCTTCACCGAGTTTCGAGGCAGTCGTTTCAAACTCAGAAAGATCAAATAAGGTGTTCCTCAGGGTGGGGTTCTCTCCCCCACCTTGTTTAACATCTATATGGCAGGTCTCCCAACACCTCCGGAAGGCATTGAAGTCATCTCATATGCCGATGACTGCACTGTACTTGCCACGGGAGCGGATAGGGAAGTCATGCGCGCAGATATCAATAGATATTTAGCGCGACTAGAAGCTTTCTTTCTTAGCAGAAACCTAACCATCTCAGCGTCCAAATCGTCTGCGACCTTCTTTACCACCTGGTCAGGTGATTGCCAGTGGCCGGTTGGGGTTCGTATTGGCAACAAACCAGTTCCTGCTGTTGCAAAGCCAAAAATTCTCGGGCTTCACTTCGAGAAAATGATGACTTCAGCTCATCACGCGGAAGCAATATGTGAAAAGATACGCAGTAGGAACAAAATTCTTAAAGCACTGGCTGGCAGCACCTGGGGCAAAGATAAAGAGACTATGCTAACCACTTACAAAGCGGTGGGTCGAGCAGCGGCTGATTTTGCGGCGCCAGTTTGGTCACAGGGTCTTTGTAACACAAACTGGAATAAAATTCAAGTCTGCCAAAATTCTGCTCTACGCACAGCCACAGGGTGCCTTCTGATGTCTGCCCGGGATCACCTACATCAGGAGACACATTTGATGCCAATACGTGACCACAATCGTCTCCTCACAAAACAATATTTAGTAGGTTGTTATCCAGAGGATCATCCTAACCGTGACCTTATGGACAAAATTCCTTCGTGACCTTGAGAGAGAAGTCCAGGGTTACAAAAGGGATCCTTTCGATAAAGATTCATACCGGGCTGCCATTGCTATGATTCACACTGAGGAAGTGGGTCGGTATATTGCGAGTTTAGGTACGAACAGAGTCCTCTCAGCGCTCCCACCACCTATTTCGCCTGAGGAGATTAGGCTCCCGAGAGCCACCAGAGTGACTTTAGCCCAACTTCGGTCAGGGGGTCTGCTCACGCCTCAATTCGTATCTATCTCGCATAGACCCAAATATACAAAACATATGCCCAAATTACGCTGGCACACCACACGATGTGGCCCATTTGTTTCAATGCCCAGCTGCACCCACTAATCTCACCCCCCGCTCACCATTGCAGCTGCCACGTTTTTATCCCTGGAGATTACGGACGAAAACGACGACGAACTATAAATCGAATCCATATAGATACACAGCTGTTCACACCTTTCTGTACCGCTAAAAGAAGAAGAAGAAGAAAAGAGTATTCATCATCTTTTTTGTGTTGTGAATGTCCGGTCTTATCCGAGAAAAGGAACCGTTCGCTGGGTTCGAGGTATTTTTACGATGCAGTTGATCTTTGGGATGTGAGCCCTATATTGGTCAACAAATAAACAAACATATATTGTTAGCACAGGCTGGTTTAAACCGGAACGGTGGTATCATAATGGACCAATCTTTCGTCTAAGTGCCTTTACCTAACCTAACCTGTGTACTAAAAATAGTTTTTTCTTGTAAATTCATATTACAAATGTCGTTTCCTAAATTCTAAATTTGCAAAAATTTATGGTTCATAAAAATATGGTTTAGTAAAAAAATAGCATTTAAACTTTCGCGTTGGTAAAGTGTAAGCAGGGCTTTCATATATACAAAAAAAGACATATTTAAAAAAAATGCAATGCTTATGCGAGAATTCTAAAGTCAACCTGGATTCTACCCTCAATGATTTTTTTTTGCGAGTATATTATAATAATAATAATGATGTATGTATAATAATGTGCAGTAAGAATAGTAAAATCGATCAATAACTGTTTTTTTAAGAAACATAAATAAATTAGTATATTTGTCGCAGCTATATGTAAGTACAACTAGATGATGATGAAAATGGAAATCGTTAGCTAAATTGATTTCGTTTTGTCAGATCAATAGGAAAACAAAGGCATTCAAACATTACCTCAATTCTATCTAGACCGGGAGCCATTTCTAGAACTTTAGCACCGTGTGTGCCATCGAATAAGTTTCCGTCCGGGTACATAAATTTATCTGGGTGCGGCATTCCAGCGGGATCTCTACCCACAATGTAGAAATTGGCTCCAGCGTTCATTCCTGCAAATAATTTAATAAATGAAGTTTTGTAAATTTTTTTGATTCAAGGGAAATGAAACAATCTTACAACCTAACATTTGGTGCAGCCCGTTGAAGTACAATGGTTAAAGATGTGTTTTCCTAGAAAGCGTGTGCGACCCCACTCGGCTGAGTTCGCGACTGGCGGTTTGCAAAAACGAGCTTTTTAACTCACGGCTGTATAGGCCTAGATATACCTCGAGCGAAATAAAAATGTTTTTTTTTTCGCTGCTATTTTCTTGATGAAAATGTATAGACTATCGTGGAATATGTCGCCAATGCTGGGGAATTTCATAAGCTACAATCCGAAAATGGTTCCACAATTTTTCTCTGCCATTTTATGTATTATTTCTCGATTCCCTGGGTCATTGGATAATTTTCACAATGAAATCGTCGTGGACTGGACAGTGAACCGGTTTGACGTTTGCGAAACTCACCACCATTGACGGAGAATATGGTACCGAATCGACTTATTTTCATCTTGAAAATGCATTCCGACAAGGGGGAAGATAATTTA
This sequence comes from Microchrysa polita, assembly GCA_949715475.1. Classification (NCBI taxonomy): domain Eukaryota; kingdom Metazoa; phylum Arthropoda; class Insecta; order Diptera; family Stratiomyidae; genus Microchrysa; species Microchrysa polita. The sequence goes on from OX454416.1 coordinate 90,828,169, forward strand.
GCAATAACTTCCACGGTATATCTTTAATTCTTCGCAATAATCAAAATAAAAAATTACTTTCTCAACTCACCTTCGTGGAAAGCGAAAACGTAAACGCTGACGCGCACGCTCTCTAGGAAAACGTACCTTAATCAATACACATCTAGACATAAACCAAGGAAAACCACTAATTTCGGGCGTGACAATTTGAGACAGGATTTTTCGTAAGTCTGCTAATGCAATCACAACATTGCAGCATTTTAATGTGCCACTGATTTGCATATATGTACATATGTTCTTCCCAGTACTGTATAGCCCCATGTGGGGCCATGGTGCGTTAACTCATCCGTTTATAGGCAATTTCGAGTCAACGTTACATTCCATATCATTTCGGAGTGTATACATATTATGTTGCAAGCACTATATATTTCCTATCCGCACATGTACGGAAATTTTGGACCACGCCGAGATTCGATCTCCGGACCTCTAGATTACTAGCATCGTAGAGTGCGACTCAACCAAGGGAGCCACAGAGCGGGATTGCATATATACATAAATCTTAAAACTTTTACGGTTTTCGATAAAATAAATTTCGGTTTTTTATTTTTAAAATCCTTGACTTTTACTTAAGCCGTGTTTTTTTAAACAGCTAACCTACACTATACGGGGCAACTTTCATACAAACGCTAACCTGTGACTTTATTCAGGTTAGAAATTATATTGCTATCCAGTTTTAATGAGCTTTCCAAAACTCCTAAATGTATGTAATCTCAATTGTTTTCTAGTACGTTTTCCAATGAATAGCTCAAATTAAATTTTAAAATGAAAAGCTCTAACATATAGTTAGTTATAGTGTATGCAACACACAAGTGTGTGCAGAGAAAATTGTTTTTGTTTGTAAATTCATGTTAAAAATGTTGTTTGTCGAATTCTTATTCCAACAATATTATGATTCGTACATAAAATATGTTTTCATTTAAAAAATTACATATGAACTTTTGCATTTGTAAAGTGAAAACGCGGCTTTAATATTTATGAGCAATGTTTTGAAATTAATGACAATGCCTACGTGACAATTTGAAATTTACCCTGGATGCTACCCTCGATAGTTCTTTTTGCGCGTCTGGGTCAGCAAACCTGCACCCGATGTGAAAAAACACGGCCTTAGTTGATTTTTAATCACTTTACACTCGCGAACATATGTAAGTATGTGAATATCTTAACTCTATAATTTTTAAATTAATAGTAATTTAATTAAATTTAGTTGTAATTAATTAAATTATTTTGTTTTACACTTTCAAATCATATACAAACTATGTATTACATAAAACATCTTCGTGCTCTGACCTTTCCGAAAAGGTATGAAGGTTGATACAGGTGATTCAAATTATCTGAGAGTTTTATTTATGTTATACAAAAAATCGAATAATCGTTCTTCAAAAAAGGTATTATAATATATTGACATCTATAGCTTTTTGGAAAGCACTACATTTGTGTTTTTCCAGGAGAACGCATGATTTGTTTACCCTTTGTGACCGTGGGTCGACAAATAAGTTAAATTACTAATAACAAATAGAATATTGAAAAAAAAACTCATTTAAGTTATTTTATAAAAAAAAATTGTTTGAATGTTACTGAGCTACAGAGCATCAGAAATATTACAACTACTGCCCGTTTTATATTTTGAAAGTCCCGGATTGACTTTAGAGAGCTTTTATCCTTTTAGCTTTGCTATTAAAAAATCCCACACGATATGATGCCTTTCTTTCTCGGTTAAGGCAAATATTGCGTTCTTTCATGTAAAAACAATTGATATTATATTCGATGTCAATACATTCTAAAAAATTTAAAAAAAAAGTTATAATCTAGCATCTTAGAGTAGTTATTATGTATATTAATTTAAAATAACTTAGTTGGATCCATTTTCAAACGATGCTTCAAGATTTTATAAGCGAATGACGGCGACAGCTGTATCGTGAAGGGTCAACATCTGTGAATTGAATATTGTTTACAAGCCTTTGAGTTTTGCACAACGATTTCATTTTTTTCTGCTCTGAAAATGTTGATAATGCTTTGCAGGACCTACTATAGGCTGATAAATCATCGTTAAACCATCACGGGAGGCTTTTACAGGCGATAATTGATCCGTGCGAACTATATCCGAAAAACATCCAGGATATGAGACCAGACTCGAGTCTATAATCTTTCATAATGACAACCTTCATGTTGCTATTCCGGTTAAAAACTATTTAGAACATAGCGGTTGGGACGTTCGGGCTCACCCCCATATAGCCCATGTGTTTCGGACGATGCAGGACGCGTAGACTAGAAAACACTTCACTTCAAAACGGATTGTCAAAACAGGTTCGACTCCTTTTTGGCTTCAAAAGATCAACGCTTCTTCCGCGACCGAATCTTTCCATTATCAGAACGAGTAATGGCTAGTGATACCCAATATATAGCCTTCAATAATGTATTATTAATAAAAAAAAATAAACAAAAAAAGGAACGAATTAAGTTTTACTCCCAATACATATAATGGGTTATCCATTTTTACTTTGAGAAAGTGAAGTAAAAAAAACACATAAGGATGATCTTTATACCCTTCACTATGTGAAAAGACATACATATTAACTTTGTCATGAAGTTTGCAACGCACAGAAGGAAGCATTATTATTCATTAGCGTGACGCGAGAAATCAATTGTGCGATTTTCGTTTGTATGTCCGTCTGTTTCTATGCAAACTGATGCTATCGGGCCGAAATTGTGTATACAAGCTTCTTTTTAGTGTACGCTGTATATATTTTGGAACTAATGGAATCGGACCATGGCGTCATGGAGCTGCCATAGAAACCAACCCAAAATTAGGTTTTTCTAAGAAAAACTTTTTTATGGAACAATCTTAACCAAACTTCATCCAAGTGTATTTCTAGTAAGGCCTCAAAACATATCCATCCAACATATATAACGGATGGAATCGAATCAGGACGTCATAAGCCCTATGGCGTAGTGTTCCGATGGTGTCATACAAACCAACCACTAAACATTAGGATCTTCTAAGAAAAACTTTTTTTCTTTTTAAACAAATCTTAACCAAACTTCACCCAAGTATGTTCGTAGTAAAGCCCCAAAGTATCTAGGAACGAATCAAATCGGAACATTAGTCATAGGGATGCCATACAAACCAACCCCTTTTAAATTAGATTCAAGAAAAACTTTTTTAATTTTTTATTGGATGAAAATATCAACCAACGTTTTGCCGGAATCGACACATTTAAGTGAGGTTTGGTCAACACTGGTTGACACAAAAAAAAGTTATTCTTAGAAAAGCCTACTTTTGGAGACTGGTTTCATATGACAGTCCCATGACATACATCACGTACCAAACGTTTGTGTAGCCTAAAACCATCGTGTAATATCAAGGACTTCATTTTTTTTCATTTCGACAACACATTGATTACATTATTTCAAAAGCGAATAGTATGTTAGGATTTGTTAAACGTAACGCGCGCGAATTTAATGATCCATTTACTTTAAAAATATTGTATACAGCTTTCGTTCGTTTGCACCTGGAGTATTGTTCTATTGTGTGGAATCCGTTCTATAAAGTGCATATCTAGCGTATAGAAAGAATTCAACACAATTTTACGGTTTGCCATTTATCAAATTGGCTGGCGTTTCAAGCCAGATTATAAAACTCGCTGTTCCTTATTGCGTTTACAAGCCTTAGATTTATAGAAGAACATTTTTAAACGCTATGTTTATAAGAGACCTGTTTTGCTCTCATATTGTTTGTTAAGATATATTAAATAACTTTCAAGTCAGTAATATTCCTCACAATTTACGGCGGAACAACCTCCTTGTTCAGCCTTATCATAGAGTAAACTATGGGCTTAATGAACCAATTACAAGGTCAATTATTCTTTATAATAGTTTGAAGGACTTAGTTAATTTTAGTTGAATTAATAAACTGATGTTTAAAAGAAGTTATTTTGATAAATTTCCTTATTAATATATTTTGCTTTCAGTTTTTTTTTACGATCTGATAGAGTTTACACTCGATTGATTGATTAGTCACTTACGTACGCATAGTAAGTAAAGTGATGCCGAGAAGCCAAGTCCCGGGACAAAAGTTTCAGTAAGGCAAAAAAAAAAACGAGACCGAGGCTAATTTCGGGCGCGGCCGAAATTTGGATACCCTTCGCTCCCCTGGGCGTTCCTATGACTTGTGTTCAATTCTCCCCGCTTCCATGCTTTTCCTTGAATTTTCACATAAGTGCCGTGGCGAAGATTTATTGGGGGAAGCGGTGGACGTGGTTTTCTTAGAATGACCAAAGACGAAGTGTGTGTGGGGGGGGGGGGGTTGTACGGCAGCCCTATGAACTTATGGCCTTTCCTTCAATTTTTACGTATGTTTGTGGCATCAATTAAAACATATTTTTATGAGATTTGGTTGAAATTGGTGGACAAATAAAAAAGTTTTTCTTCACAGAACCTAATTTGGGGGTTGGGTTTATATGCCAGCCCCATGACCCCAATTGTCCGATTTCATTCATTTTGCATATGTTTTGTAACATCAATAAAAGTACATTTCCATGAGGTTGGTCGAAATTTGTGAGCAAATAAAAACGTTTTTTTTAGAAAAATTTGATTTGGGGGGATAGGTTTGTATGGTAGCCCCATGACCACATGGTCCGACTCTATCTATTCATACATATTTTTTGTGTCATCAATAAAAACACATTTGTGAGAAGTTTAGTTGAAATTGGTGTATAAATAAAAAAAAATTCTTAGAAGAACTTAATTTGGGGAGCTAGGTTTGTATGACAGCCCCATGACCCCATGGTCCGATTTGGTCCATTTTTACATATGTTTTGTGTTATCACTAGAAACACACTTGCACGAAATTTGATTGCAATCGATGAGAAAATAAAAAAGTTTTTCTTAGAAGAGCCTAATTTGGGGGACTAGGTTTGTATGGCAGCCCCACGACCCCATTGTCCGATTTGGTCGATTTTTACACATGTTGTGTATCAGCAACGAAAACACATTTCTGCCAAATTTGATTGAAATTGGTGCATAAATAAAAAAGTTTTTCTAAGAAGAACCTAATTTTGGGGAGTAGGTTTGTATGGCAGCCCCACGACCCCCTTGTCGGATTTTACCGATTCAAACATACAAACAGCCTGCAATAAAAAGAAGCATGTCTGCAAAATTTCAGCTCCATAGCTTTTAAACTGGCCGAGAAAAACGCGTCGCAACAGACAGACAGACAGACAGACGGACAGACGGACAGACGGACATCGTCCAATCAACTCAGCTCGTCACGCTGATCATATATATACATATTTTGTATGGTCGGAGATGCTTCCTTCAATGCGTTACAAACTTCATGACAAAGTTAATATACCCTTTTCGCTTAGTAAGCGAAGGGTATAAAAATTACACACCAAATTTCAGTCAAATCGGTTCAATGGTTTACGAGGGTACATGCGATGCATTACGAACACACGCACAATCGAGCTTTATACAGGGTGTCCGGAAACTGCCGCATAAGCGCACCGGATTAGAATTCCTTATGTGATTTACAGCAAAAAAAAGTTGTACGGAACATACCCCCAATTCTTACCACAGTCATTTGAAGATTTTTGATAAAATCATTTTCTTCTACGACTTAAACCTCAATATCTCCAAAGCTAGACTAGTAAAAAAGCGAAATAAGATAATTATAACAGCCAACAAATTGACCTAAAAAATAAAACTAACCACACTAAAATCGGATAACAGGTTTGGTTTTTACAGAGCTTCAAAGTCAAATTTTTATGATTTGACCTAAAAATATTCTATTTTTCCATCTCAATATTCTCCAACTTCTGCCAAGTCAAGGTGCTTGTACGATTCTTTTAAAAATTGGCGCATAGTCTTGCAATCATATCTTCCTAACATCATTTTATTCTAGCTTCATTATCTCTTACAGTTTTCAATATAATATTCTATAATATTTTAAAATATAAACATTTTTTAATAAATTAAATAATGTGTTAAAAAAGTACCTTACTTAAAATAACTTCATAGAACCGATTGGGGAGTTAAGGCCAAACCAGAACGTTTACGCTGCGTGCCGTAACTTTCCGTGCTCGCTGCGTGCCGTAACTTTCCGTGCTGTGAAAATTATTAGATGGTGACATACGATCCGTTCCGAAACGTTAAATTTAAAGATTCGAAAAGGTATTTAAAAGGAAAAGCAAAATGGAAGGAATCGAGTTTTTTTAAGTAATGGCTGCATTCAGCGAACGAAATTTACTGGAAAACACTGGAAATGCTACAAGAATTACCCGCCACCACTCTCTTTCTCCGCTGAAAAGCCCTCATGCGCAATGAGAATCTAATTGGAAGATCACTTTTCTGCTACATTTTTCGTTCGCTGTATGCACTAATTTTTAGCACTTTATAAACTATACGAAAGATATAAAAAAGAAATAAATTGGCTAGCAGTAACAAAATGACAAACAAACTGACTTGGATTTCCATGAAATTTAACATTTCGAATAGTTTTCCTAAAGCTTCCGTTCCGTTACTTTCGTTCTGTGAAGTTGCATACAACTCCATTGAATCATCTTTGACAGGTGTTCGGCGCGTAAAGTGTGTTTAAAATAAAATCATCTTAAAAACTGAGCATCTTATGTACTAAACATCATATTTATACCCTACGAACTAATACATAAATGTTATCAATGTGAAAAAGATCAATATACAATGTAACAATAAAATATGTAAACTAAACAATGGAAAGATCTCGGAAATACAGGGTGGTCCATTAAAAGTGAACTATTGGAAATCATGCATAACTTTTTTTATTTTTTAATATTTTTTTCTGAAATTTGGTAAGAATAAACTAGACACATGGGAGATATGTTTACACTACTTTCCAGGAAAATACGCGTTGAGGAAGGGTCGATTTAGGTAGGTTTTATGAAAGAGTTTATTTTTGAACCATTTCATTCACAAAAAGTACGTATGCGGACAGGTAGAATAGAATTTCGCTAACGATTGATTAACTCAATGTTTAGAAGGTAATTGCTGCCAAAGTTACTATTACACATTAGACAATTTATGTAGAAATTAAGTCGTAAAAATGTGTCAGGTAATGACACCATAATAACAAAAAATGAATGAATGGTAATGAATGCTTGTCTCGTTGCAAATTCATCAAGTTTTTATAAAATTACATTGATAAAATAAAATGGAAAGGACTCATATGCGTTAGTATTGAAAAAAAAAAACAACATGGAAAGTTATACGGTTGAGCAACGGATTCAAATAATACAAAGTTACACGCGAAATAATAATTCGATTGTCGAGGCACAGCGCGAGTATTGACGAACGCTCCATGTAAGAGTTGCTTCCTCGAGATCAACGATTTTCGAGGACAAGGAACCGTTAATAGCCCTCGACAAGCCCGGAGACGACGTTCGAGGACGGACGAAATCATTGAGCGGGTGGAAGCCAGCGTCGAATCAGATGCAACAACATCAACTGGAAGAAGGACAACGATATCGTGAGATGCTCAATAATGTCATTCGTCCTTTTGTCTAAAACCGATGGAGCGCCATACCGCTGCAGCCACAATGGAGATTTTAACGGATGTTTTCGGCGAAAGAGTCATTTCCAGAGGATCTGCAATTAACTGGCCGGCTAGACCTGCCGACTTAACTCCACTAGATTCTTTTCTGTAGTGATACCTTAAGTAGAGAGTCTACAATAATAAACCAAGGACAATTCAAGAATTGAAGCAAAATATTATAGCGGAGATCCGAGGTTTGCAGCCAGAAATATTGCGAAAGGTAATGGAACATGCCGTAGAACGATCCCGTCTTTGCGAAGCCGCCCGGGCGGTCATCTAAAGCATATAATTTTTCGAACGTAGTGTAAACATTTCTCCCAAGTGTCTATTTTTTAATGTGAAAATTTAAAAAAAAAAAACGGTTTAGAAATAAAAAAGTTATTCATGGTTTGCACTATATATAAAAATGGAGCGAAAAAAATGTATAGTAATTCATCAATTGAGAACGGCTGGTCGATTTGGTTCAAATTTTTTTCAGTTGTTTGCAATTGCCAGGAGAAGGTTTCTACGAAAGAAAATTTTGGGAAAACCCTCCGGAAAAGTCGGAAAATTGGAAAAATCGCAGTAATTCATCAATTGAGAACGGCTCAACGGTTCAATTTTTTTTCATGAGGAGGCCCGTCACATACTTTACAGCTGAAGGTGGGATCGATCATAATCATGTTGCGGAATCTGAATCATCCGAAATTGTGCAACGGTTCGCGGTTGTCCGTCAAGAAACTGATGATCATCAAGGGAAAATTCAAAGGAGAGGAAGTACTTATCCCACAAATTCCGATTATTCCAACTGATCTTCCATTCCAATTCAAGCGGATTCAGTTCCCCGTTCGATTGGCTTTTGCGATGACAATCAATAAATCGCAAGGCCAATCGTTGGAAGTCTGTGATTAATCTCGAATTTCACTGTTTTGTTGGCAAATCGTCTTCGAAAACGAAAAACACTGTTTATAATATCGCTCTCTACTGATTTTGATTCCATTCAAATAAATCACACTGAAAATTGAACTATCTGTTTTATTATCACTGTAGAGTTTATTTGAAGGCGTTAAATTTGGTCAAGGCGAATATATATAGGTATAGTTAGGAGGGGAGTCAAAATCGCTCATAAATTTAAAGTAGTCTCAAGTTGTGAGCGAACAACGCGAGCGTAGCGAGCGCTAGATGTTAGTTACATATAGTCTTCAAATAACATCCCATCGTACCATAACAAACTTGTACTACAGGTGCACACTACATGCGTAATGATCCTGCACCGAAAAAGGGTCATAAAGTGACCATTAAAGGATGAGGACAAGATGAATCAGTATCATGTAATGGCCTGATTCTATAAATATTTAAATAATAGAAAAGCTCGTCTTAATGCCCAACTAATCCTAATTTTAGAGTTCGAGTCATGTGACATGGATGCTTCTCTAAAAACAACTCTCTCGTGACCATTGACGAGTACTTGTCAATGCTCAATTATTATCGTTTTTATTATTTTTACAATAACTATACCTATCACTCACGACTAATTAGTCAAGGAGGTTAGTACACATCCTCGTGTGACTAGATAAGCGGTGTATAAATGTATGTACATTTTGTGGTTGGTATATTTAACATTTATAATACTTACTGGCTTTCGCATGCCATTGGACTTCTGTTGGACCAGCGTACATCATCGGCGAAGGAAATATCGCTAGTATTGTATCCTTTCTATCTAACACCCCTGAGTCAAGAACTGCATCATGTTGTGCCATTCGGATGCCTAACGGAACGTCGTCATCTTTTGTCCATCCACCTATAATAAATGATCAATAAAGATCCACATGCAAATACAAATGATCATGGTCTTACCTAATGGATGAAGAAGAAGTACTGGCTTTTTGTATCCACGTTGCAGCAGTTGTTTCTTACAATCTTGCATTAACAACGCATGTCCATTGTGAATCGGATTACGTAACTATTTATTTACGTTTTTGTAAAAAGTAAGGTTATTCATTAATGAATTATGATTATTATTTTTTTTTGCAAAGTACAAGGTGGTTCAAAAATCACGAAAAAGTTTCAATCAGTCCCTACATGTTTTATTTTTTCCTTTTATTATGAATTTTATAGTCTGGATGGTCTAGCGTTAGTGCGCGCACCTTCGGTGCACATGAGTTCGAATCTCACCGTGGATCATGGTGTTTTTCGAACTCACGAGCTTGTGACGACTATGATCTTACTCAGATGTTAAACGAGTACCCATTTATGGGGATAAATAATACTGCTGAGCGTGATGTAGGCCTGTTCGGTACCGAGATTTCAGTACCGGGTTTCGGTTTTTTTTCAATACCCGGTACCACAAGCGGTTTCCCTGACTCAGTTTTTTTTTCAGTACCGACGGTTTTTTTTTTAACCATAAGCCGGTTTTTTTGAGTGCCGGGTTAAAAACCGACTCAGATTTTTTTCAGTACCGACGGTTTTTTTTAACCATAAGCCGGTTTTTTTGAGTACCGGGTTAAAAACCGGTACCAAAAAAAACTTAAAAAAACCGGCTCATGGTTGATATGAATCGTTCTTTTTAACTCGGTACCAAAAAACCGACTCGTCCGTCGGTTTTTTTAACTCGGTACCAAAAAACCGGGATATCGGTATTTTAGAATATCGGGCCCGGTACCAAGTGAACACCGGTTTTGTACCGGGATCCCGGTTTTTGGAACAGGCCTAGTGATGCTGATCTCATTACCTCAACAAAAAAGCAGATAAGATCTTGGAAATAGGATGTCACTAACACATCCTGCGGCCTTATTTATTTTTTTTATGACTTTTATAGCATATTCTAACTTTCATTCATTGTTCACTTGGTATACCTGATTTTTTCGACGACAGGGATAAATCCAGCTCTCTGGATTTATTACCCTAATTTCTACACGAATAGTTTTCACGAGTTGTTCCAATATCCGAGATTTATTTGCGGAAACTTTTCCCCTCGGGTATCCTGATAAAATATCAGGGCCGTGAGCTTCGTCGGATATAATCAGACTCATCAATCAGATTCATGAAATTGTTTTCCTTTCCTGACAGTCAGATCTTAGATCTCATAATTTAGTATAAAAACATCGAGATGTTTTCCTTCATTTCTGTTTTGAATTAATAAGAATATTAAAAACTAAACATTTCGTGAGTGAAAAAACCCTTTGTGAATTTCGGGCCACCCAGTATGTAAGTAAGGGAAGCCATAACACAAATAAATTCAATGAGGACATAAATTGTAGTCAAAATCGCCGTGACCGTATGGTGAAATTGGACAAGTTATAGAATCTCAGACGTAATATTTGGTGTGATAAACTGAGTTTTTATGTTATTATTTAATGAATTTACAAAAGTTCGGATACATCAATCCTCGAAACCATATTATCGATCAAATCCATTGCAAATACATAATCCGAATTAAGTTACCTGAAAAGCGAATATGGCGTCTGCATTCATTTCTGCGTATTTCTGTCGAAGTTCATTTGGTGTGAGTCGATATTGATCTAAATCATCGTTCCAACGTATCCTTTCGAAAACTTCGAGATCGCCACCCACCAAGAAATCTCCCGATTCATAAATCATCTACAAATTAAAATCAAATGATGAAAATTATTAGAACCTTCATTGTATGTTTTTTCACAGTAGAATAATTTCAGAGCTTGAAAAAATTAGGGGTTTGCTAGAAAAAAGCGTCGGGCCATTATTTTCTTTATATTACCAACATATTTTATAGTTAAAAATTATAACTTAGTGGTACAATGAGTTGGTTTTTCGCAGTCATCAGCCTATGAAATCATTGTAAACACTTTTTGGTGATTCCTGAAATCGCACGGCGAATTCAATCGTTTTTCCGCCACTCTGAATATATATTTTGTATTAAACGTTATTTTATTTTTTATATAAGTATATATACTTTTTCTAGCCTTGAGATCGGAGAATGGACGGTTTGATCATATTTTTTGTATGAATGTTGGTCATTGATTGAACAACATTATTGTCAAATGAAAGGCGTCTATTGAAGAGTAACTAGTATATGAGTTGAATTGTCAATTATAAACAACTTTTGAGCGTCCTGTGGGACATTTTCTCGATTCATTGGTTTTGACAGAATAAAGCTAGGAAATTCGATTTTCGAACTTAAGACTTTTGTAAGGGGTTCTTCTTTTATGTTATGGACACTGTATTTATGCGCTCCTGTCGAGATGGGAGTTTTTAATTACTGAAGTTGCTTATGAGCCACTTTGGGCAACCGAGGCTAGGCTATGTTCTCCACATATCTTACAATACAACAAGAAAAATCTTACAAAGAGCTCTGTGAATTAAGCATAATAACGATTTTATATTTTGATTCGGGCAACTTTTTTGATGAAGAATGCGAAGCAAATAAACTTAAGTTTCTCCAGAAAGATTTGGTAAAAATTTAGTACGAAATGAGTGACTCGGTGGGCATTGGTTAAAGCGATAGAGGACAGGCCGTAATTTTTGCCCTTTTCGGGGCAACTTTCCATTGGAATATAATTTGTATATTTTAAATATTAAGCTGCACTCATCCAAGCAAATAGTCGATTGTAGTAATACTTAGCCACATGCATATATCCTCGTACATACACTGCTGGTGTACATACAACAGGTGTACGCATTTTATTTTCCAAACATGGTTGGTTATCACATATTTCTTTATTATTCCACAAAAATTCAATTAGTTTAGAACTTCAGCATACTTCATTGTTGCACCAAACAAAAATGAGTTCAAAAACTTATTGAAAACTTAAAATTTTTTAAATAAATAAGAAACTATTTTCTACTGGTCATAATAAGAGGTGTGATTACAGAATTAAGTAATAAAATTTTAGTTTCGTCCCATATGATGACAGTTAATGTTAGTTTTGGTAGACCACAGTTAATACCCAGAACATCCGCCATTATTCTCCATGACCTTATCAATTCTTCTGGGCATGGACGATACCAACTTCCGGTAAGTTTCTAGGGGAATATTGTACCAAACCTTTTGACAAAGACAAAGACAAAGTGACAAAGACCTTTTGGATATTTTACCACAATTGCTTTTTATTTTGGCAATCCATTTTTGGCACTTGCCTTTTAAGCTCACACCAAAGGTTTTCTATAGGATTCAGGTCGGGGAAAAAAAATTATCCTCAGCGTAAGGCAGCATGATAGTCTCCAGGAGATTCTTTTAGGCAAATCTGTCCATAATCCCATCGAATCGGTATATGGGACCGACACCTTGCCACGAAAAGCAGCCCCATATCAGTATGTTGCCTCTGCCATGTTTCACAGTCTTTTTTGTGAACCGAATGTGAAATTCTTTTCTCTTAGGACGACGAACGTTTCTTCTTGCATCGTTACCAAATAAATTGATTTTTGTTTCATCGCGGAAAAGGATATTCCGCCCTTTCTTTTCGCCTTGTTCTTTTTTTTGGCAAATTTGAGCTTGCCAATCAGCGTCGAACGGTTCGTAATGAAATGACATTCCCAATCTCGGTCGCAATTGTCCTTGATGATTTGAATAGGTCGCGTTTGGATAATGTAACGTTTCGATGGTCGGTGAAGATTTTTTAGGTGCCCCACGAGTTTCAAGCGTTGTTTTTCTGGTTTCAGGGCATTGGTTACGAAATTTTTGGACCGTCCCAAAGATGTGGCAATAAGTTTGTAGCTTCTTTCTTCACCTCGGAGCTGACGAACAAGCCTTCTCTCCTCTAGACTGCAGTGACGTCCTCGACCCATCTAATGCTAATTTTAGTTTTTAAATTGCATCAGAGTATGTTTATAATGTCTTCATTTAATTTATTTTTCTCAATATCTCACCTTCTACAACCGAATAATTCTTAAAATGGATATTCTGTATAAAGAAAACAATGCACACCTAATTTGTTGTCCAGCTCAATTTGAATATTGAACAAATGAAGGAGCCGTTACCTATGACAACACACGGTTTCCGCGTAAAAATTCCTCAGTTTCATTCAAAACATAGTGCTACTTCTTCTTTTAGCGGTGCAGAAAGGTGTGAAACCTCTGTGCATCTATGTGGGTACGATTTATGGTTCGTCAATGTTTGTGTCCGTGAGGCCTAAGGACAAAAACATAGCTGCTGCGATAGGGTTTTGCCACAGCGATATAGGGGTAAGATCAGTGGGTGCAGCGGGGCATTGAAACAAATGACCCACATCATAAGGAGTACCATCGCAGTTTTGACATATGTTTTGGATGTCCGGGTTTATGCGAGAATGGTACGAATTAAGGCGTGAACAAAAGCCCGACCGAAGTTGAGCTAGTGTTACTCTAGTGGCTCTCGGGAGCATAATCTCCTCAGGCGACATTGGTGGTAGGTGCTCTGAGAGGACTCTATTCGCACCTAAACGCGCAATAGACCGATTAACTTCTTCAGTGTGGATCGCTGCGATGGCGGCTCGGTATGTGATCCTGGGCAGACATCAGAAGGCAACCTACCGCGATGCGTAGAGCGGCATTTTAGCAGACCTGAATTTTGGACCAGTTTGTGTCACATAAACTATGTGTCCAAACTGGGGCTGCATAATCAGCGGCCGTTCGACCCACCGCTTTATAAGAAGCTACCATGGTTTCTTTATCTTTGCCCCAGGTGCTACCAGCTAGAGCTTTTAGGATTTTATTCCTACTGCGCATTTTCTCACAAACGGAATCTGCATGATTCGCAGACGTCATCATGTTCTCTAGGTGAAGCCCGAGAATTTTGGGTTTTGAACAGAATTGTTGCCAATACGTATATTCATCTCCCATCTTTTATCCTTCCACCAAGTGGTTAGAAATGTCGCAGAAGATTTGGACCCAGAGATGGTGAGGTTTCGGCTTTGAAAAAATGCCTGTAATCGTCCTAGATAGCGATTAATTTGGAGGCGCATTTCATCCTTATCGCTCCCTGTGGCGAGTACGGTGCAATCGTCAGCATAGGAAATCACCTCGATTCCTTCAGGTGGTGAGGGAAGGCCGGACATGTAGATGTAAAACAGAGTGGAGGAGAGTACCCCTCCCTGTGGAACACCTAATTTTCTTTTCCTAAGCTTAGAACGTTTGCCTCGAAACTCGGTGAAGCTAGATAATTGGCAATCCAACGAATCTCTTGTGCAGGAAGATGCATATTCAAAGGGTTTGCTAAAAGCATTGTATGATTGACCTTATCAAAAGCATCTGATAGGTCAATTGCCACCAGAATGGTTCTGTGACAAAGACGACGTTGATTTAGCCCATCGTGAATGCGTGTACAAGAGTGGGGTGAATAAGGGCCTCCAGCGTCTTTGCGACAGGGGACAGTATCGTAATGGGGCGGTAGGGTTCCCCGAGATTTGCACTCTTACCTGGCTTGAGACAGGGAACAATTCGACCTGTTTTCCAGATTTCAGTGATGGCAAGCGTGGACATCGACAAGTTAGGGGCGGCCGTGAGATACTCAATGGCTGGAAGGTCGAGATGTTTCAACATGGTCATCGAAATTGTAATGACACAAGATTGAATATTAAGAAAAAAACGAGTTTGCGTACAGAAAGACGGGGGTACGCGCTTGTTTGTAGCCAGTTCGGCAGGGTGGGCAGGGTTCTTTTGCCTTCCTGAACGCGTTAGTCATAACAGCAATACCATCATTCGCGTACCACGACAAAAATAGCGACACTCTGAAAAAACAGCTGAAAACCCGAAGAAAATGCACAAAAAAACAACGCGCAGCGAAACCAAACAACCGACAATCAATCCACTCATTCATTCTTTATTTTTGAGTCAAGATGTACGTGACTTTGGCCATCTGTACCCAACAGACAACCCATGGTCCTGGCCTGATGTTAAGGACCCCCAATATAATAAATTGTTTTACGCGTCTTCACAACATCATATTCTGGAAAAGAAAGGGCGTAGGTATTCCTTCAGAAGAAAGACGTTTGATTTAAAGATGATACATAATGTGTTCGTTTTTAATCACGATTAAGAAATAACAATTGAACTTTTCTTTTTGCACTTTACGTTACGTTAATATCCCGTAAAAAAAACACAACATAATAAACCATGAAAAATATCGAAGAATAGGCAGGTTATACAAAAATCGAATAAATTGAAAATTAGCCACGAATGCATGCAAAAGTTGAATATAATTAGTGAAGAAAAGAAAACTTACCAATTCCTAACGGCCGTATGGAGGAGGGAAGTATAATGGGCACTCACAAACATTTTTTTTATTATTTTTTTTACGTGCATAAATGGCTACCGGGATAGTTTCAAAAAACATAAATTAAGTAATAATAAGTTAAGAAACGAATTGAAATTATACAAATTAAACGAATTGGTCGACGACGTTGACGCTCCAGACAGAAGAGAATTCCAAAAATTGCAATTATGCCCAGTAAGCGTAAGCTTCATGCACGAGGATTGTGGGCACGACGAAATCGTAACTGTACCCTTCGGTCCTTAGCCTTATGCCGGCAATATTTCGATATATGTAATTAGTTGCGTTTTATGACCTTGCGTAATTTTATGCGTTTTATGGCACTTCCTTTCTTCTTAGTTTTTATATATTTTTATTTGTTGGTCGAATTATGGAAACCACACATAAAAAAAATGAACATTCGCGGCACTAAGTCGAAACTGACATTGATAGAAAATAAACTATCCTTTAATGCAGTGGCACTCCGAACTATTCCAAAAAAAAATTTTTTTTTTTTTCTAATTTAGTTTAAAAATACTAATTTAAATTTATTGTTTCCTCAGGAAACAGAACAGATCGTCTGATCTCACACGCGGTCCAAATGCAACAGGCAGCAAAAACCGGACGATGTCCACCACTTCCCAATATCGGACTTCCACCTCTTCGTCCTTGCCACCCTCTTCCTACGGAACTGTTCCCGCCACAATCAACTTTTTGCACCAATACCAAAAGCCAAAAAAACTGTATCCCCTACCGTGATTCCTCTTTGAGGATCACGCCACTTTCTAAATCCGCTCGGACATTCAAATTATATTACATCCATCCATACATTTCGATCCTCTATAGCATCATACTAGCGCCCGCAACAAATGTACCCAAATGTACACACCCCATAGAACAAAAAAAAAATGTATGTATGTAAGCGCAACGACAATTTGCCATCGCGGCCCAGTGCATCTATGCACGCACATAAATAATACATACAAGTATAGTTTCTAATTCTAATACGGCCAGTGGTCAGTACAAGCTGGACGATAGAATTCAGGGTTCTCACTTCATCAACGCGAAGTAAATGTGAAGCAAAATTGAATGAGTGAAAAATGGAAATATGATTATAATTAGGTGAATTGTGATGTTAGTACATACCATAGAATTACAGTGAAAACTCGATAACTTGAAACCCCTTTAACTCGAAAAACACATGAAGCCGAAGAAAAAAAGAGTTCCTCAACTCTTTTGAACAAAAAAGAAAAAACAGTGGAAATTAAACTCGTTAGCTCGAAATCTCGATAACTAAAAATCTCCATAAGTCGAAATAAAATCCAGTTCCCTTCAGCTTTGACTTTCTACTGTAGGTGAAACATTACAAAATGCCATCTGGTCCGAGGGCCTTGGAGTTTTTAGCATTCTCGATGACTTTTGTTACCTGGTCCGCGGTAAATGATGGTATGGTGTCAACATTCCGGCTGCGAATCCGTCTTCGAATTTTGCGTTTAAGGCCGTCAGACTTGGGAAATTGTTTATTGAACCGGCTCGCACACTGAAGAGGATCGCAGGTTTTTATGTTGCCAAATTCAATGGCGTTATTGCCCTTTTCTTTCCGAGGATTGGAAAGGGCGCGGACAGTAGACCATAATTTGCTGACACCTTCATTAAGGTTACATTCATCGAGGTGCTGATTCCATTTCGCCCTCCTATAGTCTTTAGCTTGTCGGTCGATTTCGGAGTTAAGCTCCTGAATTCTGGGATCATCAGGGTGAGCGCTTCTGATATGATCACACCGCTAGATGCGGCACTAGTGGGGAAGTTAGGCCGAACTTTCGGGATACGACCTGCAGGAATAGAACGTGCCGCAGCTGTAGTAATGACGTTCCTAATATTTTTATCGGCCTTATGTACGTTGGTAGGTGATGGTAGCTCGATGAACTTCGCCGACGAGTATGTTTTGAAACCGTCCCAATCGACTTTCTTGTGATTGTCAAACGTTCGCTTTCAGACTTAGTCAGGTTCACTGGTTTGTCAATTTTTATAATGATTGGGAGGTGATCAGATTTGAGGGTAGTACGTATTTCCCATCGAGTAGCAGCGATTAGGCTGGCACTTACAATAGTTCTGTGTTCTGAAGATTTAATTTCAATTAAAAAAAATATTTTCTTCATCTAAAATAAGATTTTTGTTTCGTGTTTTACAAAGTTCGAAAAATTACATATGTACAATTTAACTCAATATGGTTCAAGTAATTCTACCGAATGTCTTAAAAAAGCATTAAAATCAATCAATTTACCTTTATATATGGATGAAGCGTATTACTTGTACCAAATTGTCGAGATACACGTTCTTCTTTTCGATGATAATAAAACTCGGGCTTCCGCATTATCGCAATGTACTTGCCTTGATATGATAATGTTAATGCGCTAACACCTTATAAATAAAGAAAATATTAGCTACACAGACTATTCTATAAACAGTTGTATTCCGCGACAAATACTTAGATAAGAGGTTAGATCATCTTTCTTGCAGAATATTTTTTGAGTTTTCAGCGATTATTTCAAAAACAGCAAAAGATACAGAAAAAATAGTCTGAGAACGAAAAAAAAACTACGTTAAATTTTTTTGGCAATGATATATAATACTATAAACCTTTTTTGGCCAAATTAGGCGCTCGACTAAAAAATTGAGTATTTGCATTTTGGATCTTTTTTAATTTGGAGTCTGTATTCATATTAACCCTCGGATGGTTCAGGTAGTGGGAAATGTCAACTCATCACAAATTAATTAATGCAAATTTTTTATGTTTCAATCAATGTATGTTTTCTAAACGAAAATGTACTTACTCACGGTTATATATAAATTTGGTTGCTTATGTTAACAATTTTTCTTAAATCAGGATCCAAAGTTGATAAATTTTTAGAGCGGTTTCTCACATGTATTTCCTTGATAATTTTAGTAAATGAGCCCGTTGCCTTCGTTAAATCAGAACTTAGAGTTTCAGTTTCTTTCGCACAGAAAACATTTTTGCCTAAATTTTGCCCAATGTGGGGAGGGGGTGTTTGAGGCAGTTGAGTGAGGAGGGGGTATCGACTATGCGCTGCTTAGAACCGGCGTTATTGCCGTTTCTCCAACGTATTGAATCAAGTTCGCCTAGAAAATTGCATTAAAATATATTCAGAAAAAATATTTTTGGGAACCTATTCTTTTACGAATATTCACGAGTATAATATGTAGTAAAAATGTACTAATGCAATATATCTACCTAAAACATTTTCTGCTAAACAAAAAAAAATCATTCACGAGTTTATGACTTCGTTTCAAACTCATATTAAATTTTACGTTTCATACTAAAAAATTTAGTTATTTCCACAAATACACTCAAATTACGCATTCTCAATTGTGCTTGACTACTATTGTAAGATTTAACCTTTTTTAAATTAATGTAACTTAAAAATTTCCAAAAATGCAAAAAATGTCGTTTTGTAAAATAAGACATACGTAAATGGTTGGGTGGGGTTTACTAGACCCCAGAGCAACTTTAAACTGCTATAACTTACTAACTAAATCACAAGTTCAAACAAATGCATGCTTAAAAGTTCGTATGTGGCACTTACTTAAATTACATGTGCATAAAAATTATATTTAAACAAATTTTCTATAAACATTTTGAGATTTAAATTTATCTGGGGTCTGTCGAGACCCCACCCAACTATCCGAGGGTCGTAAATAATTTTTGTCGAAAATTGATTCGCTCCAATTAAGAATCTCCATGGTCCGTCCTACTGGCAACCATTGCATATTGCATTTTTTGCAGTTGCAATACGCCTCTCCGGGGCGGATCACACCCGTTTGCTACAACAAACGGCCAAGAGTTGCCAAAACGCCTCCCTGGCAAGAGCCTCGAAGGTCTCGATGCAGGAAGGTTGTGTATGTCTGTGTATATGTATGGACTCGTTATATATGTTTTTTCGTCATATTGGGAGCATCACATCTCGGCGCGGCTGCTCTCAATTCTTCTCTTACGCGCCGGCATTGAAGCAAATCCAGGCCCTGTCTTGGTATGGATGTGTAGTGTCTGCAACCGACGTATCGGTTCTAATGCCAGGTCACTTCAGTGTAGTTGCTGTTCGGAGTGGGTGCATTTCAGATGCTCCGGTTTGAGAAGGATGGGTCATTACATAGAAGGTACATTTGTTGCTCCAGGCTGTAGGAATACTGGGCAGCCTCGGGTAATACCAGGCCCCTCCCCACCACCAACGCCCCTTACTCCCCCCAATAATGTTGCCTTGAACGTAAGACACAGCTTAACTCCCGCCCCTCCGCCAGCAATTTTTACACCGGTGTCAATATTGCAGTTCAACTGTAATGGCATCCTAGGGAAATTTCCTGAAATCACAAACTTCTTGAGAAAGTACAGAATTCTGATAGCAGCCATCCAAGAGACTAAGCTCCACGCGAATTCACCTTTCAACGCTGAAGGTGAATATATCATCATACGCACGGACAGAGAAGGCGCCACGAATGATTCTCACCCTGGAGGTGGATTTGCCTTCCTAATACACAGGTCCGTACATTACAGTGGTGTATTAGATGTAGTTTCAGACGGTACGGCGGAGTTGCAAGCTATCTCAGTTTCATCAGGGAGCACCAATATTGAAATTTTTAATATCTACATACCACCACATTCTAGTTGTACAAACTACCATTTCAATATTGGTCCTCTTCTTAATGGAGAGCACAGGATCATTCTTGGCGATTTCAATGCCCATCATGAACTCTGGCATTCCGCGCTTCACAACGATACCAGGGGTCATCTCTGGACGCATCAGATTTCTGTACCCTCAATGAAAACTCGCCAACCCGTGGTGCAAACAATTGTATTAGCTCCCCAGACATTACAATTGTCAGCGCCAGCCTAATTAGTGAGACCTCCTGGAAAACACGTACTGGTCCTCCCTCTGACCACCTCCCAAACATAGTCAGAATTGATAACCCAGCTGACCTGACCAAGTCAGAGAAGCGAACGTTTGTCAATCATAAAAAAGCAGATTGGGAAGGTTTCAAAACATTCACGTCATCAAAGTTCTTCGCGCTTCCCCCTCCCACCAATATACATAAGTCCAAACGGAACATTAGGAGCGTCATTACCAAAGCTGCGGCACGGTTCATCCCTGTAGTGCGCATTCCAAAGGTTCGCCCAAATTTTCCAACAAGTGCCGCAAGGTTAGCCGATGAACGTGACAACATTAGGCGCGCTAATCCCGGTGACCCCAGAATTCGGGAGCTCAATATTCAAATAACGCGACAAGTTAAAGACTACAAGAAGGCCAAATGGAACGAGCACCTTCTTCTTCTTCTTGTAGCGGTGCAGAAAGGTGTGTAACCTCTGTGCATCTATGTGGGTACGATTTATGGTTCGTCAATGTTTGTGTCCGTGAGGTCTAAGGACAAAAACATAGCTGCTGCGATAGGGTTTTCCCACAGTGATATAGGGGTAAGATCAGTGGGCGCAGCGGGGCATTGAAACAAATGGCCCACATCATGAGGAGTACCATTGCAGTTTGGACAGATGTTTTGGATGTCCGGGTTTATGCGAGAAAGGTACGAATTAAGGCGTGAACAAAAGCCCGACCGAAGTTGAGCTAGTGTTACTCTGGTGGCTCTCGGGAGCCTAATCTCCTCAGGCGAAATTGGTGGTGGGCGCTCTGAGAGGACTCTATTCGCACCTAAACTCGCGATAGACCGATTCACTTCTTCAGTGTGGATCGCTGCAATGGCGGCTCGGTATGTAACTTCATCGTAAGGGTCCCGTTTGTATCCCTGAACCTCTCTCTCAAGGTCTCGTAAACCACGCCTGACATGTCGTGGTGGAGGAATTCGGTCCATGAGATGATTATTGGGATGATCCTCACGGTAGCAACCAACAAGATACTGTTTAGAGAGTAGGAGATTGTGATCACGTATTGGCATCAATTTTGTCTCCTGATGTAAGTGATCCTGGGCAGACATCAGAAGGCAACCTGTCGCGATGCGTAGAGCGGCATTTTGGCAGACCTGAATTTTGGACCAGTTTGTGTCACATAGACTATTTGTCCAAACTGGGGCTGCATAATCAGCGGCCGCTCGACCCACCGCTTTATAAGTAGCTAGCATGGTTTCTTTATCTTTGTCCCAGGTGCTACCAGCTAGAGCTTTTAGGATGTTGTTCGAGCACCTCAATGACTGTAACCTTACTGAAGGTGCTAGTAAGTTATGGTCAACTGTCCGTGCCCTTCCGAACCCCACAAAAGATAAGGGCAATATAGCCATAACCTTCGGCAAAAAAGAAACAAGCAATCCTCTTCAGTGTGCGAGCCAGTTCAATTTATTGAACATCCCAAGTCCGATGGCCTCAAGCGCAAAATTAGAAGACGGATTCGCAGCCGAAATGTTGACTCTGTACCAATTTACACCTCGGACCAGGTTAAAACAGTCATTGAGAATGCAAAAAACTCTAAGGCCCTTGGACCCGATGGCATTTCAATGGCCATGCTCAAACATCTTGACCTTCCTGCCATTGAGTATCTCACGGCAGTTTTTAACTTGTCAATATACGCTTGTCTACGCTTGCCATCCCCGACATCTGGAAACAAGGTCGCATAGTCCCATGCCTTAAACCAGGAAAAAGTGCCAAACTAGGAACTTCCTACAGACCGATTACGATTCTGTCACCTGTAGCAAAGACGCTGGAAGCCATCATCCACCCCACTCTCGTTTCAAATGCGAGCTAGAACCCCGTCAGCACGGATTCAGACGAATGCACAGTACGACCACCGCTCTGGACGCGATCACAAGTACACAAGTAAGAGACGGACTAAACCATAGTACACCATGCCATAGAACCATCATGGTGGCGATTGACCTATCAAATGCGTTTGATAAGGTCAATCACTCCATGCTTCTGGCAAACCTCCTTAACATGCATGTTCCGACACAAGAGATAAGATGGATTGCCAACTATCTAGCTGGAAGGCAATCCTTCACCGAGTTTCGAGGCAGTCGTTTCAAACTCAGAAAGATCAAATTAGGTGTTCCTCAGGGTGGGGTTCTCTCCCCCACCTTGTTTAAAATCTACATGGCAGGTCTCCCAACACCTCCGGAAGGCATTGAAGTCATCTCATATGCCACTGTACTTGCCACGGGAGCGGATAGGGAAGTCATGCGCGCAGATATCAATAGATATTTAGCGCGACTAGAAGCTTTCTTTCTTAGCAGAAACCTAACCATCTCAGCGTCCAAATCGTCTCCGACCTTCCTTGCCACCTGGTCAGGTGATTGTCAGTGGCCGGTTGGGGTACGTATTGGCAATAAACCAGCTCCTGCTGTTGCAAATCCAAAAATTCTCGGGCGTCACTTCGAGAAAATGATGACTTCAGCCCATCACGCGGGAGCGGTATGTGAAAAGATGCGCAATAGGAACAAAATTCTTAAAGCACTGGCTGGCAGCACCTGGGGCAAAGATAAAGAGACTATGCTAGCCACTTACAAAGCGGTGGGTCGAGCAGCGGCTGATTTTGCGGCGCCAGTTTGGTCGCAAGGTCTTTGTAACACAAACTGGAATAAAATCCAAGTCTGCCAAAATTCTGCTCTACGCACAGCCACAGGGTGCCTTCTGATGTCTGCCCAGGATCACCTATATCAGGAGACACATTTGATGCCAATACGTTACCACAATCGTCTACTCACAAAACAATATTCAGTAGGTTGTTATCGAGAGGATCATCCTAACCGTAACCTTATGGACAAAATTCCGCCCCCCACGCAACATCAAACGTGGCCCTCGTGACCTTGAGAGAGAAGTCCAGGGTTACAAAAGGGATCCTTTCGATGAAGATTCATACCGGGCTGCCATTGCTATGATTCACACTGAGGAAGTGAGTCGGTCTATTGCGAGTTTAGGTACGAACAGAGTCCTCTCAGCGCTCCCACCACCTATTTCGCCTGAGGAGATTAGGCTCCCGAGAGCCACCAGAGTGACTTTAGCCCAACTTCGGTCAGGCATACACCCAAATATACAAAACATATGCCCAAATTGCGCTGGCACGCCACACGATGTGGCCCATTTGTTTCAATGCCCAGCTGCACCCACTAATCTCACCCCCCGCTCACTATGGGAAAAACCCATTGCAGCTGCCACGTTTTTGTCCGTGGAGATTACGGACGAAAACGACGACGAACTATAAATCGAATCCATATAGATACACAGCGGTTCACACCTTTCTGTACCGCTAAAAGAAGAAGAAGAAAAGATAAATTTTCTTTTCTATTTTAGATTTCTGAAGAGGAGAAAATGTGCAATTTGGCAGATTTCTGGTTCACTTTGTATGGGAGGTACCCTTGGATTTGATCTCCTCGAAGTAATTTTTGGTCGAGAGTACAAGGGAGCTTGCCCTGGGCACTCAAACAAATTTTATTAGCCTGGCATAATTTAGAGAATAGTTACAGACATGCCTTCTTGAAAAAATGTTAACAGAAGCGTGGGAGGTGTTCTTGGCATCAGCAAGCTAATTTTTGGTATAAATCAAACACATCTAATTGGCAGCCCAATTCTTGGCACTCTATCTTTGCTCTATTAAAAAGTTACAGTGCGAAATGTAAATATCAACAAATGTAAATTCCACATAATTTTGGTCTAGGGTATAATTTTCCAATAAAAGATCTAGAGTATTATATATCATTGCATAGGAAATAAATGTAGTTGATTTCGTCCTTAGGACGGTTGGACTAATAGATTTCCAGATATTTCCGAGAAATTTCCACTTCTTCCCTTAATGTGACGCTCAAATTAGTGCAACTTTTTAGTGCGTATAGAGGGGAGGGTGTGCACCAATTTTGCATCGAAACTTTCCTCTTTTTTTATGTTTGGGTCTAGAGCTAAAAGTACTATACTAATATGAATTATATAAAATATGCCCTATTTTTAACTTAAATTAATATTCAACAAAAGTATTTGTCGCGCAAAGTATATAAATTTACTTACCTTCCAGCTCTTCTTTTCTATCCTTTGTGACAGATAATACAATTGGTATTGACTGGTTTACTCTGGCCACACCTTCTTCTTTAAAAATGCAATTGAAGTGTAGAGCCTAGAAAAAAGATATAACCTACAACAACCTATTTCATTTTGTTTTTGATAAGAAATGTAATAATAATGTATTTCGATAAAAAAACTCTTCTACAAATAAAAAAAGAATTCGCCAAATCAAATAATACTATACTATAATCGTGTGAATAGCACGATGAGTGTATACCCTATACCCTAGGCGGCACGCAAAACCTAAAATATTGAATTTCAATCATGGAGGGAAAATTTGTATGGAAGGTAGGGAAACCCATAATCTGATTTGGCCCATTTTAAACACCGTCCAAGGTTTTGTGAAAGTAAACAAATCAATCACCAAAATTTCAAAATTCTGGCTTCATTATTTCGGGAGCTATCATGCAAACTAACAGACAAACGGACATGGTTTATTCGAATCAGGGACCGACGAAAATAGTGACACGACTCTAAAACATATTTTTTTTTACAGGAGAGCAAAATGAAAATTGGCTTGTTTTAAAAGTGTAAGAAATTGGTTAACGGTGCAAATGATTGCAATTATTCGTATACAGGGTGTCCGGAAACTGCCGCATAAACGCACCGGATTGTGATTTCTCATGTGATTTCCAGCAAAAAAGTTGTACAGAACATACCCCCTCAGCTTAACCCTTTAGCTGCCACAGACATTTAAAGATTTTTGAAAAAATAATTTTCTTGCACGACTTGCCTAATATCATCAAAGCTAGATCAGCTAGAATAGTGAAATAAATTGATTATCACAGCCAACAAATTTACCTATAAAATAAAACTAACCACACTAAAATCGGATAAGAGGTTTGGTTTTTACAGAGCTTCAAAGTCAAATTTGCGTGATTTGACCCAAAAACAATCTTTTTTTCCATCTCAATTTTCTCCAACTTCTGCCAAGGTGAGGTGCTTGTACGATTCTTTTAAAAATTGGCGCATAGTCTTACAATCATATCTTTCTTACATCATTTTAATCTAGCTCCATTACTTCTAACAGTTTTTATACGTTAAGTGTAGAAAACTAGGGTTAATTTTAGCTTGAATTCAATACAATTCAATTCACACTGCCCCTAAAGATCTGCAATATTGGTAAAATCTATTCAAAGTATGTCGAAATCGAGAAAATTAACCCTAGTTTTCCGCACTTAAGGTACTAAAACTGTTAGAAATGATTGAGCTAGAATGAAATGATGTAAGAAAGATATGATTGTAAGACTATGCGCCAATTTTTAAAAGAATCGTACAAGCACCTCACTTTGGCAGAAGTTTTAGAAAATTGAGATGGAAAAAAAGATTGTTGTTGGGTCAAATCACGCAAATTTGACTTTGAAGCTCTGTAAAAACCAAACCTATTATCCGATTTTAGTGTGGTTAGTTTTATTTTTTAGGTAAATTTGTTGGCTGAAATAATCATTTTATTTCACTATTCTAGCTGGTCTATCTTTGGAGATATTAGGCTTTAAGTCGGGCAAGAAAATGATTTTTTCAAAAATCTTTAAATGCCTGTGGCAGCTAAAGGGTTAAGCTGAGGGGTATGTTCTGTACAACTTTTTTGCTGGAAATCAACTGAGGAATCATAATCCGGTGCGTTTATGCGGCAGTTTCCGGACACCCTGTATATAAGTTCTTGTGAACAATCTTAGTTACTATTTACTTGACAGAAAATAAAAAAATATTCTTCGTTAATCAATATACGGAGTTTTGGTAACAAGTGACGTTTGAGCCAAAACTTTTCTTCGTAGGTGAATAGGCAGAAATATCGAGATAGATACGGCCCTTAAAATTGAATAGATTTCTAGATTCGACGAAAAAACAAGCTTGTTTTGCTACACAATGACACTTTTATAATATAGAAAGAAACCAAAATGCGTCAGTATTCTTGCACAATTGTGCTCACACGTAGAGGAATGAATAGTGTTGTTCCTCAACAAAAACTAAGATAAATATTTCTGCGAGTTGCAATTCACGATTATCCAATAATCATTGAATATTAGCACTATAAAGAGCTAAAATCAGTATGAATTTAATGTTGGTGCTACAAGACTTCGATAACACTTTTTTCTAAACGTTATCCTAAAAAGATAGATACTCCATTAATAAATTCGGGATTCCCGCTGAGAACACACACGAGCTATAACATTGTATGTGTGCTAGGGTCATGTCCTTTCGTGTGCGTATGGGAAAAGATTTATGTTTTGTTTTCAATTGCATTTCTTTTAAAATGCATGTGAGAGAAAAACTGAATCCTTATTGGATGCACGCGCATATCTAAGAAAGAAATATATGTATTTAGGTGATAAGAATAAGTATTATGTACTCCTTCACTAGTTCAGTTATTAGATATAATTACGGTAGTACTAGAAGAACAAGATCATAACACCGTTATCGTTACTCGAATTTGGAAAAAATAACTGGAATTAAATGAACTAGTCGAGGCCTTTGACTTGGGTATCCATACATCTATCTCCGATAAAAAATAAAAAAGTCGACTTTTTTCACCTCTTCGGGGCATTCTGTTATCTTTGCCCTACCAACTTCTAAGGAATTCGTGCCAAAGACTGTTATCAATATCATTCAACACATTCCTATCAAAATTAATGAAAATCGGTTCAACCGTTCGCGAATTACTTACTGAACAGACGGACGGACGAAATCGATTTTATAAGAGTTTTTTGAAAAAAAAAAAACGAGGCGAATTCGGGCGCGGCCGAAGTTTGAATACGTTTGTATGGCAGTCCTATGATGACATAATGTTCCGATTCCATTCGTTCCTAGATATGTTTTGAGGCTAAGCCAGGAATACACTTGGATGAAGTTTGTTTGAGATTGGTTCCCAAAGAAAAAAGTTTTTCTTAGAAGAACCTAATTTTCAGGAGTTGGTTTGTATGACAGCCCTATGACGTAAGTGCTCCGATTTCATCAGTTTCTAGATATGTTTTGAGGCTTTACTAGGAACACACTTGGGTGAAATTTGGTTAAGATTGGTACATAAAGAAAACGGCTTTTCTTAGAAGAACTTAATAGTCAGGGGTAAATTCGAGGCTTCTCTTAAGAGACGTCCCCTTGATGCACCGGAAATCGCTTTTTTCTGCCTCCTGCGTATCGTCGGTTATAATTTTCACTATCTCGTGTAAAATTATTAACAACGTTCGAGCTCCGCTGAATCCGTATTGCAATTTGTCGGGTTAAATATCCTTCTTGCTTTAGTATGGAAATTGTCGCCTTTTCTTCGGCAGAAAGTTGCTTTACTTTTGACATGATCCACTATACGAATCACAGAGTACAACGCGAAAAAAAATGTTTCCACAAACACTTCTCACCACTACGAGATAACTCTTTAAAGAAAGTGAAACTATACAATTGTCGCAGTGAGAGATTCTCATTTACAAAAATCCCGTTAGCTATGCGAGTTGCTGGATAGAATTGCAATATTTATTAAAACTAGGGGGCTTCGCCCCCTGCTCGCTACGCTCGCCAACCCCAACCCCCCCGGATTTTAACAAGACATTTTTTTCAGCATAAATAATAGTCATAAATCTTAAAATTTATAAGAAAAATGGCTATTATTTAGGTTTTTCCTTAAAATTATTCATGTCACATGATTTTCTAGACCCTTGGGTCTTGTTGACTGGCATATTGAGCGGCCATATTTGGTATAACATGCCAACAATATTGGGAGTCGGAATTCGAATTTCTCTAAAAATCCGGAATATGGATACAATAGTTGTCCTATGTGGATTAAACTGATGGATTTAAGGAAATCCGGAGAAAGGACTCAAGGTTTTATTTTCACGAGGCTACGGATTAGTCGTTCTATTTAATTCTGATAATATAATGTTTAAAGGATATATTTTGAGCTACGAAAGAGAAAATGGTTTCTAATGTAGACCAAATTATAGACAAGAAGAAATTATAGGCTCTTTCTTTAGTCCTTTTTAGAGAAATTGGACGGATAACCAAATTGACAAAAAATTTGATACAATAACTTTATAATTTATTGCAAATCTTCCATAATCCTCAAAATCTGTATTGATTTTTTCTGTAGTTCTATAAACTTTTTCCCATTAACTACCTTTAACATCTATTAGTTCTGTGGGTGTTCAAGAAACTTCTCAAAAGTACAACAACAACTCCACATACAAAAACACACATAAGATAAAATTATACAATATTTGACATAATATTTTTATAAATCTGTTGATTTTTCGCACACATTTTGTCTTATTTCTATATGATTGTTGTCTTGTCTACAGTCCTAAAAAAATCAAAAATATACCTTGAAAACATTTTCCCCATATCACGCCTGATGTTACATATATGTAACACCCTCGAGTACCTCGAGTGCCTGGTGTTAGATATACATGTCTAACGTGAGTTGGTAAGGAAGTAAAATTGATCAGCAATTTGCAGTTGTTAATTTTGTGTGCGAGGATATTTATGTAACAGTGCCGGGAGCCTGAACCCGGCTACCGGGGAAAATTTTTGTTCTATAAAATGTGTTTTTAGCCTTTTTTGGCTGACGTGGAAAATTTCAGCTCAATCGGTAAGATTTTAGGGTCTCGTCGTTAATGGGGGGCAAAAGACTTCTCCATGTGTCCTCCGCGCGGGCGCCCCCTGGTAACGGTAGTGGGTAAAACCTCTAACGGCTAAGTCAAATCATCTGATGCGACATTTGGAAGAAGCACCGCTGCGCCTGAGTGCTGTATTTACATCTGGAGCGTCTCAGGTTACTTAACGTGATAGGTGACAGAAAACGTTTAACGCAACCACTAAAGCAGCATCTTCGAGGCATGCCCATGATCGCCTTTACTCAACGATTAAACCCTATCATGGTTTAGCGATGTGCCGACAACTCATCCTAAGAAAAACTTCAAGTCAAGAAACCTGAAACAAAAACCTCGGATTGGACGGATACAAAACAACGACGACCCCGCAAACGAACAACTGATTACTCTTTCGGATCCTGGTATGTACGCTCCCTGAATAGACCGGGGGCCTTGAGGGCCCTCCTGGATCAGGTAGAACAATACAATCTGAGCATAGTTGCAATCCAGGAAACTAAATGGCTCAAATGCGAGATTAACGACTTCAACTCGCACACTATGTTTACGAGTGGTAAAGAGGAGAGCAACAAGGAGTTTGGAGTAGCTTTCATCGTGAATAAGCAGCTCAAGGACCACGTTATCGGCTTCAAACCCATCAACGAGCGGCTATGTGCGATCCGCATTAAAACCCATTTCGCTAATATCTGGCTCATTAATGCGCATGCCCCTACAGATGTAAAAGAAGACGCGTTTAAGGACGAGTTCCACAACGACCTAGAAACACTCTTCGACTCACTTCCATCAAACGACGTCAAGCTGCTGCTAGGAGACTTTAACGCCAAAGTCGGAAACGAAAGCTGGCATAGGGGAACTACTGGAGGTCATAGCTTCCACGACAAAAACAACAACAACGGCCAGCGACTTATCGACTTCGCGAGCGGCAGAAACTTGGTCATAAGCTCTACATGCTTCCCTCATCGACGAATCCATAAGCAGACCTGGAAGTCTCCAGATGAATACACCGGGAACCAGATCGACCACGTACTGATCAGAAAGAGATGGGCTTCTAATGTCCTAGATGTTCGATCCTATCGAGGAGCCAACTGCGACACCGATCACTATTTGGTGAAGACGACCTACAGGTGCAGAATCTCTTCGGTGCACCTAACGAGAATCAACCCTGCCAAGATCTTCGAGGTTGACAATTTGATTGATGATGCCACGGCGGCTGCGTATACTACAGCACTTGAGGAAAAACTGTCGCCCATGCTTGATAACATCAATAATCTAGGCATCCATGAGTTCTGGGAGGAGCTCAAAGCCAGCATCAAGGGGGTCGCAGAAGAGGTCGTGGACTATAAAGGCCGGCGCAGACGAGCAGACTGGTTCGACGACGAATGCAGGGCTTCGATTGAGGCGAAAAATGAAGCCTATCGCCAATACACTCAACGCGTATCCCGAGCCAAGAAAGAAAGATACAACGAACTTCGGCGAGTATCTAATAGGTTAATTAGACGACCGACGCAAACATTTTGACGAGCAGTTACAGCAAATAAACCAAAGATTAGCCAGTAAGAACATTAGGCAGGCGTACAAACTTATAAATAATATCAAGAACGGATATCAACCCAGGACAAGCCTATGTAAGGACAAGGATGGTAACATCATCAGCGACATCGAAAGCGTCAACAAACGATGGGCCTCGCATTTCGAAGAGCTCCTCAATGCACCATCAACATCCCCCGCGGAGCCAGCTTTTGAGCAGTTAGCCGAACCAGGTCCTCCCGTTCTACCCCCAACAGTAGAAGAGGTGAGTCTTGCCATACAGTCGCTTCAAAATAATAAAGCGCCCGGCGCTGACGAGATCCCAGCAGAACTGCTGAAGCATGGTGGAACGTGGCTGACCAACGCTGTACATGTGCTACTGCTGAAAATATGGAACGATGAGGTAATCCCCGAAGATTGGCGCAAAAGCATAATCTGCCCAATCCACAAAAAGGGTGACAAGCTGAAGTGTGAGAATTACAGGGGCATATCATTAGTTTGTACGGCCTATAAGATTTTATCGAAAATTCTTGAAAAGAGAATTAATCCGTACGCAGAACGAATCATTGGCGAGTATCAAGGCGGCTTCAGACCTGGTCGTTCAACGACCGATCAGCTTTTCACAGTGAAGCTACTACTCCAAAAGTGCTGGGAATATAACATCGACGTATACCAAATATTTGTCGACTTCAAGCAGGCATACGACAGTATCGATCGAAGTGTACTGTACAACATTATGCTGAGTTTTGGTATACCGGCAAATTTAGTGCGACTCACAAGGATGACGATGACTAATACCGTCTCGCAGGTCAAAGTGCAGAACCGACTCACTGACCTATTTGAAACTCGTACTGGACTCAAGCA
Organism: Microchrysa polita; assembly: GCA_949715475.1. NCBI lineage: Eukaryota > Metazoa > Arthropoda > Insecta > Diptera > Stratiomyidae > Microchrysa > Microchrysa polita. The sequence continues at coordinate 90,860,004 of OX454416.1, forward strand.
GGGCGACGGGCTGGCGCCGACGCTCTTCAACCTGGCTTTGGAGTATGTAATTCGAGCCATGAATATGGACAGCAGCGGAACGCTACTCATCAAGTCGACTCAATTAGTAGCGTACGCCGACGATATCAACATCATGTCTCGATGGTTGGGTGATGCAGAAAGCCTTCTGCATAACCTCAAAAACGCCGCAAAGGAAGTTGGACTATATATCAACGAAAGCAAAACAAAGGCCATGATGCAATCGAAAACAAGGACGCCAGCAAATTCAAGCATCACAGTGGGGGACCTTAATATCGAGTATGTAGACAACTTCAGCTATCTGGGTTGTAACTTATCAAAGGACGCCAACGAAACCGACGAAATTAAGCGACGGATACAACTAGCCAATAAGACATATTTCCCGGTCCTCCCTATAATTAAGTCGAAACTTGTGCACAGGAACACGAAGCTCCGCGTGTACAAAACGATCATCCGACCCGTGCTATGTTATGACTGCGAAACATGGACCCTTACCCAAGCCTCCGAAATTTTGCTAGACCGATTCGAACAAAAGGTGGTCCTTCGGCGAATTTTCGGGGCCGTTCGCGAGCGAGACCAATGGCGTATCCGGTACAACCATGAATTGTATCAACTGTACGATGAGCTGGAAGTATCGAAAATCGTGAAGCTTCAACGTCTGGCATGGGCGGGGCATGTACAACGGATGGACGATAATCGCATGCCAAAGAAAGTGATGAACGCACAACGAATGGGCGGAGCGAGGTTGCGTGGACGACCGAGAGCTCGCTGGGAGAACTCCGTAGGTGAAGACGCCCACCAGCTGCTGGGCCGAAACCGGAGGACAAGGTCACGTAACCGCGACAATTGGAGGTCAACGATTCAGGCGGCCAAGGCCCGACGTCGGGCTATCGTGCCACATTGATGATAATGATGTTAATGGGTTAACAATGAAAATTCGTTTAGGTTTGATGCACGACGCCTCTTGTCGGAGTGATGTATGGCCATCATAACTGCACATTATATATTTTTTGGCGATGGAAGATTACAGCCACAACATGAAGTATGATGTATGACCACAGGTTTTTGTGAAAAAAAAACAACAACTAAAAACACATGATTGCTTTATTTTTGCGATAACGCAACGAATGATGATTTTTCAAATAATAGCTAATGCTGGAAAAATAATCAAATACGGTTAAATTGCATGAAAGAGGAGGCTATGTACATACATTACGCTCATTCATCAATTAATTCCTATCCTCCACCGAACGGTAAAATAAATTTAAAAAAATTCTTCGGAGTCGTTTTGTGTTGCCTCGATAGCAGAACCCAAATGAAAAAAAACCCAAAATTGTAGTGAAACCGATCTATTTCGGGCTATCAACAGCCCATATTTAGGGTTTAGTTTTCTAAGTAGGGGTGTTCGAAAATGGACAAACTAATTAATGATGGAAAAAAAGAAATTAAAAAAAGCTAAAATTAGTATTCGAGCTTTAATCTCAGATCCTCTTGTCATTGAAACGTTGACGACTACACACGGTAGCAGCATACATTCACTTTATCACCATTTATTTAGTTTTGACTAAAGCCGGGTTACTAAATTTTGGAAAGTATATTGTACCTTGTGTACATTTTCTCCTTAGAAAAAGCATAGTAACCCATGCCATGCGTTAGTCCAGAATGGCTATGTGATCACACAACCCATATGTGTTTGACTCCAAATTTATTACACTACACTCCACGAAATAATTCAATCGTCAAAATATTGTCGATGCAATTATTAACCCTTCTGTCGTCGCCTACGAGCTATTATGCCTAAGATGTAGCTGAATTTTCTGTGAAATCATTCTTAATTTTTGAAGAGGTTTAATTTTGGATCTTGAAACAGTTTACATACTATGTCTTACGATGATGCGCCGTTTTTTCGTTTCTTTAGACATAGTTTACATTTCGCCGAACGTTTGTTCGCATTTGTGGCCGTCGGTTCCTTTGAAATATATTTGGAAAGGGTGGAAAATATTGTTGAACGATATTTTTCATCAAGATATAGTACCAATGGTCTGTCTGGATCTATACGCCAACAGAAGGGTTAAATATCACGTTGGCATTTTAAGAGAGTAACAAATATTACGCGGATTTTATATTCTCAATTGTAAACAAAAAATTGACGTTTGAATAAAATTTTCACGCATACTATGAACTGCAATAGTGTGAAAACGGTGCCATTTTTATTTTCTGATGGTCATTCTGGACTAACGCATGGCATGGGTTACTATGCTTTTTCTAAGATTTTCTCCTAGATGTATCTACAAAAATCTCAGAATGCTTAGTGCATTAACGAGTTTTAATTTTATCAACTTGCAATTTTGCCTGCAGCCTTCCATATTTTTTAATGTTTATTTACTAACCTGCAAGTATTCGTGTTCACGCATAAATCCCTTCAACGGATGAGCCCATCCTTCTGATAAAATTTGCACCCATTCCAATTCAATTTTCGATATTTCCAACGCTGGTAAGGATTTAGCTTCTTGTAAGGCAGTCGCTTTCCGAGAAGGGGCTATAAAGAGCTCGCCAACCTATTTTTCATCATTTTTTTTATATATTACAGCTGCAAACAATGTCATAAAAAATAGAATGCTTACCAGATCATTTTTGTTTAGGTGGGAAGGAATAATATTATCTTTTTCTAGTAATTGAATTATATTATGCGTGGACTGCCAAACTGTAAATCCTTCTGTATTTACCACTAAATCCGGATTCGAAGGAATTTCATATTTTTGAGTTACACCAGTGAAGCCTTGAATTGTACCTTCACGAGCTTTTTTATAGAGACCTTTCACATCTCTTGATTCGCATACTGACAAGGGCGTATCTATGAATACTTCGAGAAATCTAAATACAACATTTATGAATGAAATATTTAAAATTATTTTTAGAAAAATACTTTAAATCCGAGTCCTTATGAATTTTTCGAGCCATGTCCCTATCATCACTGAATGGTGATACGAAACTGCAAATTGCCACTACACCACTATCTGCAAACAACTTAGCTACCTCAGCAACTCTCCTTATATTCTCTTCCCTATCGGAGGGAGTAAACCCCAAGTTCTTGTTTAGGCCTGTCCGAATATTGTCGCCATCTAGCCCATAAGCAGGTATTCCTCGTGAAACCAAAAACGCTTCTAGTTCAAATGCGATTGACGTTTTTCCTGCTCCACTAAGCCCTAAAAATAATAAAAAATCAGCAGATGTTAAATTTGAAGGGATTGGAAGATTTAGCGTTTTACGAACAAATAAGATACTCTTTACAGTGTTACCACCATTAAATTTTTTTTTGTAACTTACGTTATCCGACATGATTTGAACTACACTAATAATTTGTTCATAGTGACCGAAAACATATAATTTGGGGCTATTTTCATGTTTTCGAATGAAAATAGACCCAAAACATTTTAATTTCCATACTAAAATGACACATTGAAAAAACGCTATTTTGCGTGTTTTCTATAAAACTTAGGGCGGAATTCATAGTCCCCACTTAAGTAATAAGGAATTCCTTAAGGAATAAGGGTTTTCTCTATATAAGTGAGCCCTTAAGGGAGCTTCGTATTCATAGACATCACTTATTAGTGCATTGCCTCATTAAAAAAACGATTTACTTATTGGGCATATCTGACAAGTGTCAAATAAAATATTAAAAATATCAAGTAATTAAAAATTCAAAATTAAAAAAAAATCAAAGTGTTTGAATAAGGATATGTCAACAAATATAATGAATTGATATAAGGTTACTAGATATGTACCTTAACGAATAAGGGAACCCTTTATGAAACCCTTAAGCGTTTGCTTATTGAGTGAATATGAATAGCGTCAGTCCCTTAAGGGTTCCCTTAAGTACACTAGTCGGCATATGTATTTTGACATCTGGTACTCTCGAGCCCAGACACTGATTTTGGTTAACTAGAGCGAATAACGGTAAATTTCTTAACTCATTGCCGGACACAACGCCAAAATTTGACACGATTTGTATGGTCAAATGCTCAAAATTGGACGTCTATAGACGTTGTGTCCGGGAAAGTGTTAAAAGGAAATCAAAGTACATATCAACAGCAATAAATATGCTTAATATTTTTCCTGTCCCTTTTCGCACTCTCTTGCTATAAAGAAGAGAACAGAAAGGTGCGTAATTCTGGTGCGGCATAAGTATTTTGGTCGTGCTCTGTGGCCGTGATCGTTCGGTCGCCACTCTGTGAAATAGACACTCATAGAGAAACGAGTTTCCAAACTCGGCACGACTCGTCGCAAGTTTATTATTCAGAAGAAGATGATAAGAAATATTCTTATCGTAGAATAATAAACTAACAATGCGACTAGGAAGTGGTATGGCTGACAACCGTATCACAATCCGAATTCAGTTGTCTTTGTAACGTTGATGACTACACACGGTAGTCATCAACGCACCATGCTCCACTAGGAGTTACGGTAATCGAGAGAGATAAGTATTTTGACAATATTTTAATCTTTGATTGTACACCAATTTCTTTGGAAAAATATGGGCAAAACTTAATTTTATTAGGTAATATTTTATGTTTGTATTTTGAATTGCAAGTAGAAAATGTGTCCAGTGGTTTGAAACATTGGAGGAAAAATCAGAAATTCGAAGTTTGGTTTAAGCCTCCGTAGAGGCAAACTTCAACCCTGGTTTAAGGGTTGGAGGCGCTGCAATTGAATTTAATTTCATACGACAGACTTTTCAGTATTAAGCACCAAAACTGAATAATAGAAAGGACATAGAAAACTATTCACTGCATCACCAGAAAGGGGATTTTAAATATTCACATCTGGTTCAATATGAATAAATACCGAAAAATCTTCCAAATATTTATGGAAAATTTCGTAATTGAACCAAATGATATTATGGATATGAAGCATGTGCCATTGGAGCCACAGATAATAACGACCACTTTTGGCCTAGAACTAGCGTACGCAGATAAAATTAAACCAAAGAAACATTAAAAAGCCATCAAAAGCAAACCTCTTTTACCAAGGAAAAGTTCAAGCCACTGCAACTTTGGGGAAAAAATTGTTTTCAGCTAATATTCGTTATTTTATTACATTTAAAAAAAATCAATATTTGAAGAAGATGCCCGGTTTATGTAGAAAAGCGGATACCTGGTTATCGAAATGAATACAACAGTGGAGGCTCCTTCATGATGCAGGGAGATATTGCTTACAATGGCCTAGGCTGCTTAAGTTCAAATCACTGTTTCCATGGCCAAAGCTTCCTTTGATCGTCATTGAATCGTCGGAAGTCATATTCGAAATTTCCGCGGCACAATTTGGTTCAAATTTCACCTATTTCTTAGAGTTCTTCCTCGTGGCTCATTCATCACTCGAGGTTGACATTCGCTTTCTTTCATACAGCGCTAATATTTGTCTTTGTTTTGTTTATAACATTTTTTTGTTTGATAATAAACAGTCGACCAAATTTTTCAGTTTCGTGTGTTGGCCAATGTTCTTAATTTCTCCATGATAACAGAATGGACGATCAGTTTGAAGTGACGAAATATGTTGCAAATTACTATCGATGACTACGCCAGCACATTTTTATACCCTTCACTCGTAGAGTAAATGGTATATTAACTTTGTCATGAAGTTTGTAACGCATTGAAGGAAGCATCTCCGACCATATAAAATATGTATATATATGATCAGCATGACGCAGTGGCGTATTTACAGGGGGGGCACAGGGGGCACGTGCCCCCCCTGTGAGCACATCAAACTTTTTTCGCACCATACTAAAAATTGCAGTACCAAATGTTCCTTTTTTATTTTGAGCGTTTCTATTACTCAACTTTTTAAATCTTTTTCGAAACATTATCATCACATCATCTTCTCAATTCGCCAGATCTCCTCGTTGATGAACCCTTTCCGTTTTTCGAACGGGTTGAGTTTATTTTCATAGACGGTTACAAGAACAAGAACTATCAGAGAATAAGTACAAGCTATGATTATGTCGAGGCAACGAGGTGGTCATGAAACGTTGCCCAATCTCGACATGAATCTGTTCGGAAACAAGGACGGCTATTGAAAGTCTCGTCATGTGTGAAGTGACCCCATCTTATGTTGATATAAGTTGAGGAGATGATGTTGCGGTATCGATGTCTTGGAAGCCGCTGAATTGATAAATATTTGAAACAATCGGTCTGATTTTTCGATCGGGCTTCTGTATTTTAATTTGGCCGTAAATTCGTGTTGGGCTGCTGTAAAGGTCTTTAAATGCTTCTCTTTCTGTTAAAATGCTAAAAAGTGTTTTGGTGGGAAAGCATTTTTAGCATATATTTTCGAATTCCTACGGTTCGGTGTCTGTGGTGCCCTGCCTGGACTTTTTCAGTAAATCCTAATTTTGCATTCAAATTCGCCTAAACCTGCGATGGAATTCAAGACCACAATGTCAGCCAAAATTTGTTGTATCAGCTTTTCATCTGTGTTTCTTTCAAAAGTAAGCAGAACCAATTTTTGGCGGAATTCGGCCGAAATTTGGCAGAATTTCGGACGATGTATGAAATTTCTCTTCCAAAGAAAAGTTTTCCGTCTGGAATCCGTTTTTTTCATATGGAAACAGTCTCTTTGGTCATTGCATTGATTCCATAGCCAGTTAACCTTCCGGCGGGCGCAATACTAATCCTAACACGATCGGGCGCAATGCATCTGACAGATTAAGTGCAGAAAAAGGGATGAAACTAAGTTTCTGTATATTTTAGACTCTTATTTATTGTTGCATTGTCTTTTTGCAATAGTTCTACGAAATTTTAGAAACAAAAACTGGCTCACAAAGTTTGATACCCTTCACATTTTTAATTTTCTAAGAATATGTCGCTTTCAATGGCTTCAATATTTAAAAAACCTCCAACAACTCGGCCGCTTAAAAACACACTATTGAACGATTTGGTGAACCTAAAAGTCAACACAACGTTATTACGCAATGTGAAGAGTATAACATGTGGAAATTTTCATAGAAAAGGAGAAAATAACACAATCGGGCGCAATACATCTGAGAGATTATTTCATCCCCTCCCGCCCCTCAGACATATGGTAGATAGAAACTGAAAACTGCTTTGGGTAGTTGATCGATAAAGATTAAGCTACTGTGAGTTTCAGATCTCTCCGTTTTCATATCGCTGATTGGCGCAACAAAAACTGGCCACTTAATCTGTCAGATGCATTGCGCTCGCCCGAAGGTTAAGTACATATTCGTAAAATTCCTTTTCGGCTTCAGGCTCCTTCGAACTACTCTACGCAAACTTTTTTAAGGCCTCCGTATTTTGGTTCAGGAAAAGCCAAAAGCAGTTAGTGAGTGTTATTCTAAGATCTGTCAGGAAAACTAAACTTTTGGTGTAATAAACCTGAAATGCAAAGGACTCTCAGGCCCGTATTTATAAACATACCTTAACTCAAGGAGACCTTGAGTCAAGGATGCCGAAGTTAAAATAAATGTCATTTTCCATACTTTTGCATGGAAATCACTTATATTCACGAGTCAATGAATCCTTGATTTAAGGAGAAACTCAAGGAGACCTTGAAATGTTCTATAGTCAACCTCACTTGAAGTCAAGATAGCTACCCAACTACCTTGAAATATTATATTTGAAGTCTATTGAAAGCTTAAGGTCTCCTTGAGTTTCGCCTTAAATCAAGGATCAACGATCCCTCAGTCTTGCGAATGTTTTCCTATGTAGCTGCTCTCGGGTATCCCCACACCAAAACTTTATGTAACAAATTAGCCCCGTAGTCTCTGCCCCCCCCTTTGAGAATTTTCTAAATACGCCACTGGCATGACGAGCTGAGTCGATTGGGCGATGTCCGTCTGTCTGTCTGTCCGTCTGTTGCTACGCGTTTTACTCGGCCAGTTTAAAAGCTATCGAGCTGAAATTTTGCACACATGTTTCTTTTTATTGCAGGCAGTTTGTATGTTTGAATCGCTAAAATCGGACCGTGGGGTCATGGGGCTGCCATACAAACCTAACCCCCCTTTGGTTTTTCTAAGAAAAACTTTTTCATGTGTTTACTAATTTCAACGAAATTTCACACAAATGTGTTTCTATTGATAACACAAAACATATGTAAGAATGGATCAAATCGGACCATGGGGTCATGGGGCTGCCATACAAACCTAACCCCCCAAATTAGGTTCTTCTAAGAAAAACTTTTTCATAAAGAAAACGCCAACTTAATTAAAAGTTTGACTGTTGTGTTGCCGGAATCAAATTTTATATAAGGTGTAGTTGTTGTTTCGCCTCCAATGATCCCGAAATCAAAATGCTTATATACATTCACAAAACCTATATATTTCAGGCTATTAAGCCCATCTTCAGGGTTATAATCTGTGAACATTAAACATTTTGATAAAATTAAATAATTAAAATTAGGCAAATATTAAAAATTAAAAATACCTTATGAATAAATATTATGTGTCAAACAATGATGGTAATTGTGACAATTATAGGATAATTGAAAGTTAAGTCAAAAGGCTAATAATAGATGTCAATCAGGCCATACAGTAACAGACAAAAGAAATATGACACTTAAAGAAACAAACAAATAATAAATTAATTGATAAAACAAACATGTAAGTAAAAATATCGCAGTTTAAACGTCTTTGGCAAAATTATTTAAAGCTATCTTGGATTAAATTATAGTATACATCAGAATAATGCTTTTTATCTGTTTTTTCATTGCACACCAGATTTTCATATTTAATAATTTGATTAACTTCTTGGATTCTTAGTTTTGTTTTATTCCGTCCATTTAGTAAAATTTTCGCATCATCAAATTTAAAGTTATGGTTATTACTAAGGGCATGTTTTGCCAAGGCTGATATATTGTCCTTAAGTTTCTTTTTTGTGTCATTTCCATGCTGTTTTAATCTAGTTCCTAATTTTTGTATTGTTTCTCCAATATAAACCTTATCGCAATCAGAGCAATCAATTTTATAAACAACTCCCGATCGTTCCTCTTTAGGTATCTTCGCTTTCATATTAGTAAACATGCTTGCATTTTTGTTATGAGGTCTCATTGCCAATTTAATTTCAGGTACAAAATATTTGCATGTGCGCGATATAGATTCACTAAGCCCTGGAACATAGGCAACAGATGAATATACGTAGTAGAATCCAAAATTGTTGAGAAAAATACACTTACAGTAATCCGATTGAATTCATTTTACCGCTATTCGATAGAACAACTCTTCGGTCATAACAGGACAAAACATGAGTTCAATTGTGCAATCAAGGGCCCGGCTAGGTAATTATTTGTGTCGCATTCTGATTTCGTATTTGAAATGGAGCAGATCAAGTACCGCGCGGTCATTGAATTCCTTTTTTTGAAAGGATACACCGCGTCCCAGATTCGAGATGAACTCATATCCGTGTACGGCAACTCTTCACCATCCCAGGTGACTATTTACCGGTGGATTTTGGAATTCAAGCGAGGAAGGACGAATGTTTTTGATGAACCCCGCACCGGACGCCCAATAACTGAGACCACCGAAGAAAACGTCCAATTAGTCGAGGAAGTTGTATTGAGTGATCGGCGGCTAAAGTTATCAGAGATTGCAGAAAGGACAAGTCTATCAAAAACCACCGTCGAAAGAATTTTTACCGACCATTTGGGGATGAGGAAGATCTCGGCAAGATGGATCCCGAAACTCCTCTCAGCAGATCAAATGAAGCAGCGAATGAAATGTTCGAAAGACTTTTTGGAGCCGTGTCACACCGACTCGGATGCAATTATCAACAGAATTGTGACAGGAGACGAAACCATGGTCCTTTACTATGATCCCACGACCAAAAGGGAGTCCATGGAATGGAGGAGGCCTTATGAGGAGCGCCCCAAGAAGGCGAAGGTGCAGCAGAACTATAATGATTGACTTCAAGGAAGAGGGCACATCAGTAACAGGGAAATATTATGCAGATCTTTTGACCCAATTGAGGGCCAACATCGTGGAGAAACGGTATGGAAAACTGGCGAAAGGGGTGCTGCTTCTTCACGACAATGCACCAGCTCACACCGCCGCGGTGGCCGAGGCTGCTGTGGTCAAATGCGGCTTTGAAGAAATTGAACACCCCCCGTACAGCCCAGACCTGGCCCCAAGTGACTACTTCCTGTTCCTAAAATTAAAAAAGGACCTCCGAGGACGAACATTTGAGACTGAGAAGGAACTGAAAGATGCTGTTTTGGACCATTTTCAAGACAAACCCGCGGACTACTTTTTGAAATGGATGCAGGATCTTATTAACGATCTCATCGTTGTATTGAAGTAAAGGGGAGTTACATTGAAAAATAAAACTTAAATGAATTCAATCGGATAATTGGAAGTGTGTTTTTCTCAACAATTTTGGATTCTACTACGTAATTGAGGTGTCGATAATGTTGCATTATTACTAAGATTTTCGCTTATCGAGGAAGTTAAATATGCGTAGCTTAATCCATTAGGGCCTTTTTTGGTGTGTTTTACTTCTTCAATCAATTTATGTATTATGTTCGGTGGGTAGTTGTTCTTGCGAAGAACATTATTAATGCGAGAAAGATTTTCGTTCCAAAATGTTTTGTGACTAATTCGAAATACTTTGCGAATAAATGACTTAACAACGTTGTTCTTCATTTTCATTGGATGGTTGGAATAATAATTTAAAAGTCTATTTGAAGCTATTGGTTTGTGAAACCAATTCGTGATGACTTTGCATTGCGGAGTTCGATGCAAGCTTAAATCAAGATAATTTAGTACTCCATCCACTTCCATCTCATATGTAAATCTAATCTTCGAGTTATAACAATGTAACGCATCCAACATTTCATTAATTTTATCCTTAGGAATCGCTGTGATATGATCATCTACATACGAAAACCAAAATAATGGAACAAAATCCAATTTTAATAAGGCTTCGTTCACTACATCGTCCAATACACATTGTACCAAGATCGGGGCTAAGCTTGAGCCCATGAACAAACCTTCTTTCATAGATACAAAAACATCTTTGTATCTATGAAAGAAGGTTTGTTCATGGGCTCAAGCTTAGCCCCGATCTTGGTACAATGTGTATTGGACGATGTAGTGAACGAAGCCTTATTAAAATTGGATTTTGTTCCATTATTTTGGTTTTCGTATGTAGATGATCATATCACAGCGATTCCTAAGGATAAAATTAATGAAATGTTGGATGCGTTACATTGTTATAACTCGAAGATTAGATTTACATATGAGATGGAAGTGGATGGAGCACTAAATTATCTTGATTTAAGCTTGCATCGAACTCCGCAATGCAAAGTCATCACGAATTGGTTTCACAAACCAATAGCTTCAAATAGACTTTTAAATTATTATTCCAACCATCCAATGAAAATGAAGAACAACGTTGTTAAGTCATTTATTCGCAAAGTATTTCGAATTAGTCACAAAACATTTTGGAACGAAAATCTTTCTCGCATTAATAATGTTCTTCGCAAGAACAACTACCCACCGAACATAATACATAAATTGATTGAAGAAGTAAAACACACCAAAAAAGGCCCTAATGGATTAAGCTACGCATATTTAACTTCCTCGATAAGCGAAAATCTTAGTAATAATGCAACATTATCGACACCTCAATTATATTCATCTGTTGCCTATGTTCCAGGGCTTAGTGAATCTATATCGCGCACATGCAAATATTTTGTACCTGAAATTAAATTGGCAATGAGACCTCATAACAAAAATGCAAGCATGTTTACTAATATGAAAGCGAAGATACCTAAAGAGGAACGATCGGGAGTTGTTTATAAAATTGATTGCTCTGATTGCGATAAGGTTTATATTGGAGAAACAATACAAAAATTAGGAACTAGATTAAAACAGCATGGAAATGACACAAAAAAGAAACTTAAGGACAATATATCAGCCTTGGCAAAACATGCCCTTAGTAATAACCATAACTTTAAATTTGATGATGCGAAAATTTTACTAAATGAACGGAATAAAACAAAACTAAGAATCCAAGAAGTTAATCAAATTATTAAATATGAAAATCTGGTGTGCAATGAAAAAACAGATAAAAAGCATTATTCTGATGTATACTATAATTTAATCCAAGATAGCTTTAAATAATTTTGCCAAAGACGTTTAAACTGCGATATTTTTACTTACATGTTTGTTTTATCAATTAATTTATTATTTGTTTGTTTCTTTAAGTGTCATATTTCTTTTGTCTGTTACTGTATGGCCTGATTGACATCTATTATTAGCCTTTTGACTTAACTTTCAATTATCCTATAATTGTCACAATTACCATCATTGTTTGACACATAATATTCATAAGGTATTTTTAATTTTTAATATTTGTCTAATTTTAATTATTTAATTTTATCAAAATGTTTAATGTTCACAGATTATAACCCTGAAGATGGGCTTAATAGCCTGAAATATATAGGTTTTGTGAATGTATATAAGCATTTTGATTTCGGGATCATTGGAGGCGAAACAACAACTACACCTTATAAAAACTTTTTCATTTGTGCACAAATATGTTTCTATTGATGCCACAAAATATATGTAAGAATAAATGGAATCAAACTTGGGGTCATGGGGCTGTCATACAAACCCAGCCCCCAAATTGAGTTTTTCTAAGAAAAACTTTTTTATTTGTCCACCAATTTCAATCAAACCTCATAAAAGTGCATTTCATTTGATGCCACAAAACATGTGTAAAAATGAATGGAATCGGACCATGGGGTCTTGGGGCTATCATACAAAGCCAACCCCCTAAATTGAGTTCTTCTACGAACAACTTTTTTATTTGTGCACCACTTTCAACCAAAACTCGTAAAAGTGCACTTCAATTGATGCCTTAAATAATCGAACTATGGAGTCATGGGGCTACCATACAAGCCCAACCTCCCCATTTTGGATCTTCTAAGAAACATTTTTTCTACACCAATTTAAAAAAACCTCAATGCGTCTTTATCAAAACAAAAAAAAAAAGTGAAACAAATGGAATCGTACTATGGGGCCATGCTCCCGCATCCCCCCAATAAAGTTTTCTGAGATATTTTTTTTTATTTACCACTTATTCCAACCAAACCTCACACAAATATTGTTTTATCGACGCCACAGAATTTGTCAATATCAAATATTATGCGAAAACAGAAGGAAAAGAATGGGGAAGGATTAAATACAAGTCATAGGTTTGCCCCAAAAAACTTTTAGCCCGAGGAGAGTGAAGGGTATTCAAATTTCGGCCGCGCCCGAAATAAGCCTCGGTCTCGTTATACATATATCAGTTAATCAGTTGTTCGTTTGCGATGTCGTCGTTGGGTTGTGTCCGTCCAATCCGAGGCTTTCATTCCAGGTTTCTTGTCGTAGATTTTTTTTCCAAGGATGGGTTGTCGGCCCATCGCTTAACCATGATAGTATTCGTAAAACGAAAGAGGTCCATCATGGAGAGGCCTCGGAGGTGCTGCTTCGGTGATTGACTATTTGTTTTTTGTCACCCTATTACATTTAGTAACCTGAGACGCTGAAGTTGTTAATACAGCACTCAGGCGCAGTGGTTACTCGGATAATGCGGGAAAGTAACGCCCCGTAGAGAAACATAGGAATTGGCCGGAGCCGCTCACCATATGAAGCTCCTCCTGCATAGCTAAGGGTCCGCAGTTATGCCACAACTGAAAAGGATATAGGAATCGGCCGGAGCCTTTCAACCTTTATCCTCCCCCTTACAACAACATCTAATACATAGTAATGTAATGACTTGTGTATTAGGAAGACAAGTCCACTTCCAGGATGAAAATCATTCCTGACGCAGTATAACGTAAACGCCATGGACGCTGAGAGACGAGTTCTAATGAAGCAACGTCTCCTGTATGGCAGAAATCAGAATTCTGTGGGAACTCATGAAGTGAGAAATCTCGGCATTTTTTTGTTGAATGCCATTGCAGTTAAACTGCAATATAGACAGCGGAGTGAAAACTGCTGGCGGAGGTGCAGGAGTTAGGCTAGGTCTAGCATTCCTTACTACAGTGTTAGGAGGTGCCGGGGTTGAAAAGGAGATGGTGGACCTGATGTGGCCCTTGGACGACCAGTATTTATGTATACATCCCGCTGCAACATAAGTTGTCTCGAATCCACACACATACACAGGTAAACACAACCTTCCTGAATCGAACCTTCAAGACTCTTGCCAGGGAGGCGTTTTGGCAACTCTTGGCCGTTCTCGGGTTCAAAACGGGTGTGGTCCGCCCCGTAGAGGCTGAAATTGGCGTAAACAGCAAGGTTGCCGTAGGACCACTGGATCGTGTCATCGTCGAGACCAATGCGTTGTTGTTGCTTTTCATTTGACACATCCAGGTGTTGTTCGGTTGGCCTTGGGTGCATCAAGTGGAACTTCCGTTGATATCACCTTCTTCCCGGGGTTGTCAGGCGGACGCGTTTGAACATGGCAATACCAATCCATTTATCGGTCTTCGAGTTTATCGTTGATTGGTTGGTGTCTACGGACAACCTGCCGCGGATTTAGCTACCTTGTTGGGAACCACTGTACTGCACTACATTTCTTCTTCCAGCAACTGATTCATTTCGTGCAATCTTACCAGCTGATGAGACTCCGTTAGCATTTTCTCTAAAACTACATTAGCTTATCACACAACTATGTATGCATTTTATCTCCATTATGTTATACATAAATATCTATTTCTATACTCATGTTGTGCGAAGATTGCGACGCGTTTTACTCGGCGGCTATTGAAGCTAGCAAGCTGAAATTGTGCACACGAGCTTTTTCTTGTTGCAGGCTATTTGTATGTTTCATTCGGCAAAATTGGATCACTGGGTCATGGGGCTGCCATACAAACCAAGCCCCCCCAATTTAAGTTCTTCTAAGAAAAACTTTTCTTTATTTATGGACCAATTTCAACCAAATTTCACACAAATGTGTTTTCTCTTGATAACACAAAACATACGTAAGAATGAATCGAATCGGACCATGGGATCATGGGGCTGCCATACAACCTAACCCCCCAAATTAGGTTCTTCTAAGAAAAACTTGTTTATTTGTGCACCAATTTTAACCAAATTTCACACAATAAGTACCCGTGTTGAAAATGAAAACACAATTTTTTTTCTAATTTTTATTTTTATTTTCCAAGATGGTTATCTTTTAGTAAGATACACTTTTCCCAACGTTCCTGCCATTTTTATAACCCCTCCAAAAAATAGGATTTGTCGAATTCGTCAAAATACGGCGATGACTTCCTCGTTTGAGCTAAATTTTTTTCCCGCGAGCCATTTCTTCATGATAGGGAACATGAAGAAGTCACAGGGAGCCAGACCGGGTGAATACGGAGGATGCGGCAACAATTCATTACGCAATTCATGCAGTTTGGTGGCGACGATTTCGGATGAATGCGGTGGTGCGTTATCGTGATGAAACATCACTTTCTTCTTCGCCAAATGCGATCGTGTCTCCTTCAATTTTTTGTCGAAGCGGTCCAATAACTCACTGTCCAGTGATCGTTCTTCCTTTTTCTAAAAAATCCATAAGGATGACGCCCTTTGCATCCCAAAAAATCGTCGTCATGACCGCCATGACATGATTTCCGGCCGATAAAAGCCTTCTTTGGAGCAGATTCACCGCTGAACCAATATCTAACGGTGGTCATAGACGGCGAAGTGTCCCCATAAATAGCATCCAACTTTGCTTTTATCTCCTCGCATTTTTTCTGAACCAAAAACAGAAATCGAATTACCGAACCATACTGCTCTCTTTCCATCTTACCGAAACACGCGTTACTCGAATGGCTGTCAAATCAAAACTAACCAATAAATTAGTCTGGAATTTGTTTTGGCGTCGTTTAATAGATTGCAGCACACGATGATGACAAGAACTTCCCTCAGTACCATCCTGTCTTGAAACACGGGTACTTATTGAACTGCCCTCGTAAGAATGGATCAAATCAGACCATGGGGTCATGGGGCAGCCATACAAACCCGACCCCCCAAATTAGGTTCTTATAAGAAAAACTGTTTTATTTGTGGACCAAATCCAACCAAATTTCACACAAAAATTGGGTCAAAACAAATGGAATCGTACTATGGGGCCATGCTCCCGCATCGCCCAATGTCATTTTCGGAGTAAATATTTTTATTTGCCCACTTATTCCAACCAAACCCCACACAAATATTGTTTCGTCGACGCAAAGGAACTTTCGAGAAGACGGAAGGAAAATAATGGGGGAGGGGGGATTAAATACAAATCATAGGTACGCCCGAAAAAGCTTTTAGCCTGAGGAGAGCGAAGGGTATTCAAATTTCGGCCGCATCCAATTAGCCTCGGTATGGTTCCATCTCATCATACCCTTCGCACATAGAGTGAAAGGGTATATTAACTTTGTTATGAAGTTTGTAACGCAAACGTGGTTCTCCTCATACCTGTATAACCGCGAGTGCCGAGTCGTATAGAATGGCTCTTATTCTTCACCCTTTTGTCCTTCGTCCGGGGTTCCCCAGGGTTCAATCTTAGGTCCTCTTCTATTTAACATTTTTCTTCCACCCTGCTTTATGCCGACGACTTGAAACTTTACAGGACTATCAAGTCTCTTGATGACTGTCTTATCCTTCAAGGTGACCTCGTGGCCTTAGAAAATTGGTGTCGAAGAAACTATTTATATCTAAATGTTCAAAAATGTCATTCGATGACCTTCTCACTTAAACTAACACCTTTCACGTATGACTATTGCATAATCGGTACTCCTCTTGTTCAAGTCGATCGCTTTAAGGATTTGGGGGTCATATTCGACAGTAAGTAAAAATTTAACCTTCATATTATTGATATATGTATAACAGAGCCTCGAGAACGGCACGATTCGGCCTTCGCACCTCTCATGCATTAACAATATTTCTACTTGTATTACTCTCTTCAATTCTCTTGTTCGAAGTACTCTTGAATACTGCTCTCCCGTCTGGTCTCCGCACTTTGACTACTGAACAGCTCTTATCGAGTCAGTACAGCGGAAATTCACTCGCATCCTCTACCTTAAATTCCAAATTCCCTATTGCCCTTATGATGATCGTCTTGAATTCCTTCATGTCCCTCACCTTGAGAGACGTAGATTGTTTCTGGATGAGTGTGTCCTATACAATATCTGCAACAGCTCCCTATCGCCTTCTTTACACAACGAAATCACTGTTCGCGTTCCCAACAGAGTTACGCGGCTTTCGTCATTGTTCATTCTTCATCTTGGTCCTTTTCCCTCGTCACTTATTTCATTCAAAACTGTCTTAAGGAGCGTTATTTTCGAGAGGGTCTCTGGTTTATAATTTCATTTCATTATACTTAAATGTTTTTTATTTAATTCTTTTTTCTTTTTGATAGATACTTTTCCATTAAATTAGTTCTTTTATTATCTTAATTGCTTATTTTTAATTTTTTTATTTTGCACTTTTATTTATCGATTAGTTGCTGCTCAATTAATTTTATATTTTCTTACTTTTACCTAATTTTATTATGTTTGTTGTTTTATAATTGGAGTGTACATGCTCTGTTAAACATCTCAATAAATAAATAAATGAAATAAATGAAATAAAGCATCTCCGACCATATAAAAAGTATACATATATGCTCAGCATGACTTGGGGAGTCGATTGGGCGATGTCCGTCTGTTTCTGTCTGTCCGTCTGTTGCGACGCGTTTTACTCGGCCATTATAAAAGCTATGAAGCTCAAATTTTGCACAAATGCTTCTTTTTGCTGCAGGCAGTTTGTATGTTTGAATCCGTAAGATCGAACAATCATGGGGCTGCCATACAAGCCCAACTCCCCAAATTAGGTTCTTCTAAGAAAAACTTTTTTATTTTTGCACCAATTTCAACCAAATTTCACACAAATGTGTTTCTCTTGATGACACAAAACATATGTAAGAATGGATCAAATCGGACCATGGGGTCAAGGGGCTGCCACACAAACCTAACCCCCCAAATTAGGTTCTTCTAAGAAAAACTTGTTTATTTGTACACCAATTTCAACCAAATTTCACACAAATGCGTTTCTATTGATGAAAAAAAACATACGTAAGAATGGATCAAATCAGACCATGGAGTCATGGGGCTGTCATACAAACCCCATCCCCCAAATTAGGTCCTTCTAAGAAAAACGGAAGGAAAAGAATGGAGGGGGGGGGTTAAATACTAGTACGCCCGAAAAAACTTTTAGCCCGGAGGAGAGCGAAGGGTATCGAAATTTCGGGCGCGCCCGAAATTAGCCTCGGTCTCGTTTTTCTCTAACTTCTGCCAAGGTGAGGTGCTTGAACGATTCTTTTAAAAATTGGCGCATAGTCTTACCATCATATCTTTCTTATATCATTTCATTCTAGCTCCATTATTTTCAGCAGTTTTAATGCCTTAAGTGCAAATCTAATCTAATCTAAGTGCAGAAAACTAGAGATAATTTTGGATTGAATTCAATTCAATTCAAACTGCCCCTTATGTTCTGCAATTTGGTAAAATTTATTCCAATTATGTCAAAATGAACATATACTGCTTGTATGAAAACGTTATAAATGACAAAGGAATCTCGGCTGACGTGTGGTGCATGAATGATAGTTCACACATGTGTTTTTTGCTGGATGTGTTTTTGAACAACTTTTGGTGTCCAAAACTCAACTTCTTCCACCACACCACAGGCATTAACGTGTTTTTTTAACCCTTCGTTCGTAGAGTGAAAGGGTATATTAACTTTGCCATGAAGTTTGTAAAGCATTGAAGGATGCATCTCCGACCATATAATATATATATATATATATATATATATATATATAATATATATACAGGGTGTCTCACGACTCATGGCATATACAATACTGGATGATAGCACAACTCATTTGTAAGAATTAATGTTTAACCGTTATAAAGTTTTAGCAATTTTTGTAAATAGTGTCGAAAAGCTCGACTTGCCGAGCAAAATCACTATTTGTCACACTCCCAAATATTTAATCAGAGATTTGACTTCACTTTCTTAAACTGCACAAAATTCTACATAAAATAACTCTTTTCCCAATTAAATAGTTTAAAAAACTTCTCAGATACTACCATTTAGGTACCATTCAAACTTTAAAGAAATTCGAAAATATATTTTTCATTGAAAATGCAAATTGTAAAATCGTAGCGGTACTTTGAACTGCCATACACTCCCCGACAATAGGATAGACGTACTCAAAAATGCGAAATTTTTTGAATGTTAGAATATTTCGATTAAATTTTATATTTAATTCTCTTCTGTGATGCTGCGTGTTAGCTAGCAACAATGAACCGACAATTTACCAAACCAAAACGGTAAATTCAAGTTTATAATTTTGCGACTGTTACAAGTGCGACAATAGGATAGACGCATCAGTTTGTTTTCTATTTTGAAAGTGTTCGGAAACAATTCCAATTGACTTTTTTTCTCATTACCGTTGTGCCACTGATAAAAATTTCTTATGTTGAAAAAAACCTTTGTCAATTTTGTACATATGTCAGTTCAAAGTACCGTTACGATTTTACAATTTGCATTTTCAATGAAAAATCTATTTTCGAAGTTTGAATGGTAGTATGTATCTGGGAAGTTTTTTAAACTATTTAATTGGGAAAAGAGTTACTTTATGTAGAATTTTGTGCAGTTTAAGAAAGTGAAGTCAAATCTCGGAATAAATATTTGGAATTGTGGCAAATAGCGATTTTGCGCGGCAAGTCGAGCTTTTTGACACTATTTACAAAAAATGCTAAAACTTTATTAATTCTACCAAAATGAGTTGTGCTATCATCCAGTAGTCGTGAGACACCCTGTATATATGAACAGCATGAGATGAGTAGATTGGGTGATGTCTGTCTGTCCGTCTGCTGCGACGCGTTTTACTCGGCCAGTTTAAAGGCTATCGAGCTGAAATTTTGCACACATGATTCATTTTATTGCAGGCAGTTTCTGTGTTTGAATCACTAAAATTGGACCATGGGGCGTCTGCTGCGACGCGTTTTACTCGGCCAGCTTAAAGGCTATCGAGCTGAAATTTTGCACACATGCTTCTTTTTATTGCAGGCAGTTTCTATGTTTAAATCGCTAAAATTGGACCATGGGGTCATGGGGCTGCCATACAAACTCAACTCCCCAAATTAGGTTCTCCTAAGAAAAACCTTTTTTATTTGTGCACCAATTTCAACCAAACTTTGCGCAAATGTGTTTCTATTGATGGCACAAAACATTCATGTAAATATGAATGGAATCGGACCATGGGATCAGTGCGTAAACTACCCAAACCCCAGATAAGGTTCCTCTAAGAATTTTTTCTTTACATAGATTCCAATCAAAGCTTATATTAATGTGTCTTTATCGAAACTACAAAAAATATGTAAAAACAAATATTATTATACTATGGGGCCATGACGCCTCCCCATCCAAGGTTTTAAAGAATTTTTTTTGTGCAGTTATTCTAGCCAAACCTCACACAAATATGTTTTATCGAGCTAGCGAAACTTATGTGAAAACGGAAGGAAAGGAAGAATGGGGGGGACACCAGTCATAGGTACGCCGGAAAAAAACTATTAACCCGAGGAGAGCGAAGGGTATCCAAATTTCGGCCGCGCCCGAAATTGGCCTCGGTCTCGTTTTATACATTTTACATTGATTATAAATAGTTTAATAAATAAATGAGGGCGGAAATGCACGGTTCGACGGCAGATTGTAAATTTCTGTCAATCAATCAAGCTATGCCTCGCAAGGGGGCGCTTAGGGGATCTGTTTGTAGGGAGAAGTTTCTGATCCGTAACGGCCGGTAGATTTGAAACGTTGCGCGAAACGTTGTGTTTTATAACCTCACCCATAGACGCATTACGAACTTACCTGTTAGCCAAATCGTGCAGCCTCTAAAACCTCTACATAACCCTAAATTCCGACCGCGAATTTCTCTGGTAACATGGTGCTTCTGTTCGGTAACATTCGTAGCAACTTGCATACACTGTTGATGAGAAACATATTTGTAACAGTCATCTGATTAAACATATGTAAATATTTTAGTGTATGTATGTATGTATGTATGTAGTATTTTAAATATGTCAGCTGTAAAAAAAATAGAAAAAGGGAATATAATATAGCGAAATAAGCTCTAGACCCAAACATAAAAATTGTTGCACACCCTCCCCTCTATACACACTAAAAAGTTACACTAATTTGAGCATCACATTTAAAGAGGAGGGGTGACGAAGAGGGGAAAATTTTGTTGTTTTTAAAAAATTAGTCCAATCGCAAAATGTTCTACTGACGAAATAAACTACATTTAATTTCTTTTGCAATGATGACCTTTTCTTGGAAAATTATAAATTATAGGAATAGAATTTAAATTTTTTGATATTTACATTTCGCACTGTAACTTTTAAAAGAGTCAAGATAGAGTGATGAGAATCGGTGCTGAGGTTGCCAATTAAATTTATACCAAAAATGAGCTTGCTCCGGCGAAGAACCCTTCCCATGCTTCTGTTTAGGCTAATGGTTTATCAGATTTTTTCAAAAAACAAAAATGTCCCCTCTTCGTCAGCTCCTACCCCCTTAATGCCACGCTAAAATTAGTTTAACTTTTTAGTGCGTATAGAGGGGAGATTGTGCAACAATTGGGCATCGAAACTTTCCTCTTTTTTATGTTTGGGTTTAGGCCTTTTTCGGCATAATTTCACTATATGTACTAACAAACGTATTGAGAAAGAAAACAAAGTGGCAATAAATCTGAATAAGATGCGCAGCCGTATGGAAATGTTTCTGCTTCATAATGAGTACATTGAAACGGTATCTACATTGACTGCAAAATGGCAGCTCGTCAAAAAACTCGAATCTACACAACCTGCTAGCGAACGAAAAATGTAGCAGAAAATGTTTACTTCAATTGGATTCTCATTTCGCATGTGGACTATTAAGCGGAAAAAGGGTTCGATGACAGGTAATTCTTATAGCATTTTCAGTCTTTTTCCAGTGATTTTCGTTCGCTGAATGCGCTCATAGCCTGAAAATAACATAACCAAACTTTCATTTTGGAGGGTTTTTAAATTGTATTATCAAAATCACTTATATCAAGTTGACTAAGCACTATCTGAAAAACCATTAGTATTATATTATACAATAGTATTCATCGGCTGCAAATCGTTAGCTCGTATTTGCTCGGCACTTAAAAAAATGTGAGCTATTCTATTTATTTAATTAAAATAAGTTGAACTTTCGGATTATCAAGTTGGCTAGAAAGATCAGATACCTCTGCACGACCTCGAATCCGTTAATATCGTTTTGATCGGTTGCAAATCGTTAGCTCGTATTTGCTCGGCACTAAAAAAGAGTTGAGCTATCCTATTTATTTAATTATAGTAAGTTAAGCATTCGGAGTATCAAATTGGCTAAGCATATGTTCAAAACAGATCTTATGGGTATAAATGTGGTATCAATAGAAAGGGAATGATAGCTATATTCATTTTTTGGAATTGAGCTAACGAAAACGCGACTATTCATTAGGGCGCTATTACACAGTCATATATTGGTAATATATTTTAATAGATATTATCATATCCTTAAGCCTACTCGATTTCGTTTAGTGCACGTGTAAAAATTTAATCCGAATGAATCGAGTAGGCTTGATGATATGACTAGAAATATGAATATAAATATGACTGTGGCATGGAGCCCTTAGTTATTACGTGGTTATCTATTCGGTTCGAGTCCTGACTATGGCCACCAGATGGCCAAGCGGACTTTTTCGTAGACTCGAATCAGAGTGTGTTTCAATTATAGCTTGAATTGCTTATAGCTTTTGATGTCACCCATTTGAATTACATTGGGCCGCTGCTGCTGCATCTATTTTATTTCAAGCATTATATAAATTCGCACAAAAACGGAACAAAATTTGCATAATTGCCAGTTTGAATTCGACATGCGGTTGTCAAAGTATCAGCTGACAAATGGTTCATTTGCCATATTGAAATGGCATTTTTCAGTTTAGATGCGATAGCAACTGCGAGGTGGCATCGCGAGCAGCCAATTCGCGCCAAGGTGGACACAGCTTAAAGGTACATTTTCCTCGGCACGACCCTAGCGGCTCTAGCGACAGCGACTCGCTCATTCCATAACAAAAAAAACTCGTTTCTAGAATGAGAGGAAAACTAGTTTTTATATGGAATGAGCGAGTCGCTGTCGCTGAAGCGGCTGAGATCGTGTCGAGGAAAATGTACCTTAGAGCCAGTTTTAATGTTGTCCTTTTAGTTAAACGCGCCGGTTAAACTTACAAAAAAAGCATAAATACGAAATGAGCTTATCTAGGGAGCATTTTTTATTTCAACCTACTGTTTATTGGTGTAGTTTATGAAGTTCCCAAAGAACTATTCGTCTTTAAATATGCATTCCCTACGTCAACTGCTCCGCAGTCCGAGCTTCAAAAAGCCTAAAATATTGATTGCCTTCAGCGAATGAAATTTACTGGAAATGCTACAAGAATTGCCCCTTTCTCCGCTGAAAAGCCTCATGCGAAAAGAGAATCTAATTGGAAGACCATTTTTCTGCTACATTTTTCGTTCGCAGAATTCACTAATGGCTGCATTCAGCGAATGGAAGTTACTGGAAAAACACTGGAAATGCTACAAGAATTTCCAGCCACCGACCTCTTTCTTCGCTCAAAAGCCTTCATGCGCAATGAGAATCTAATTGGAAGAGCACTTTTCTGCTACATTTTTCGTTCGTTCAATGCAGCCATTAACTTTTTTACTTTGCACGCAAAATGCACCATTTTGTATGTTTCGGGATTTTCTCTGCAAATTTTTAAATTTTTTACTCAACGAAAATCCGCCGGCTCTACTAATAAGGCCTAGTGTTGACCTCGAGAGTAAAATTTTTCTCCGCTGTGATTTTTTCAATGAAAATTTTTTCAAAAATGTTTCAAATGGAATGCTGGGGAATTCCACAAGCTACAATCTGAAAACAGTTCCATAATTTTTCTAGGCCATTTTATGTTTTTTTTTCGATTCCCCGGTCATTTCATCGTGAAAGTCAAATAGCCGAGGAATCGAAAAAAAAAAACTACATAAAAATGCCGAGAATAATTATGAAACCGTTTTCGGATTTTAGCTTATGATATTCCCCATCGTTTGTGACATGTTCCACGATAGTAAGTACATATTCATTTTTATTGATAAACTCGCAGCGGAATAAATTTCACTCTCGAGCTTAATTCAGCCCTTTAAGCCTAGTACTAACATCGAGACTGAAATTTTTGTCGGCTGCGATTTTTTCAATGAAAATGTATTCTTACTGTCGTGGAATATGTGGGGAATGCTGGGGAATTCCATAAGCTACAATCCGAAAACAGTTCCATTATTTTTCTCGGCATTTTATGTATTTTTTCCGTTTTCCCGGTTATTTCATCGTGAAATGTCAAATGACCGGGGAATCGAAAAATAGTACATTAAATGGCCGAGGAGAATTATGGAGCCGGTCTCGGATTGTAGTTTATGGAATTCCCCATCGTTTGTGACATATTCCATTACAGTAAGTATGCATTTTTATACCCTTCGCTTACTAAGCGAAAAGGGTATATTAACTTTGTCATGAAGTTTGTAACGCATTGAAGGAAGCATCTCCGACCATACAAAATATGTATATATATGATCAGCGTGACGAGCTGAGTTGATTGGACGATGTCCGTCTGTCCGTCTGTCTGTCTGTTGCGACGCGTTTTGCTCAGCCAGTTTGAAAGCTATGGTGCTGAAATTTTGCAGACATGCTTCTTTTTATTGCAGGCAGTTTGTATGTTTGAATCGGTAAAATCCGACAAGGGGGTCGTGGGGCTGCCATACAAACCTACTCCCCAAAATTAGGTTCTTCTTAGAAAAACTTTTTTATTTATGCATTAATTTCAATCAAATTTCGCACAAATGTGTTTTCATTGCTGAAACACAACATATGTAAAAATCGACCAAATCGGACAATGGGGTCGTGGGGCTGCCATACAAACCTAGTCCCCCAAACTAGGCCCTTCTAAGAAAAACTTTTTTATTTTCTCATCGATTGAAATCAAATTTCGTGCAAATGTGTTTCCAGTGATACCAGAAAACATATGTAAAAATGGACCAAATCGGACCATGGGGTCATGGGGCTGTCATACAAACCTAGCTCCCCAAATCAAGTTTTTCTAAGAAATTTTTTTTTTATTTGTACACAAATTTCAACTAAACTTCACACAAATGTGTTTCTATTGATGACACAAAACATATGTATGAATAGATGGAGTCGGACCATGTGGTCATGGGGCTACCATACAAACCTATCCCCCCAAAACCAAATTTTTCTAAGAAAAGCGTTTTTATTTGCTCACAAATTTCAACCAACCTCATGGAAATGTACTTTTATTGATGTTACAAAACATATGCAAAAATGAATGAAATCGGACCATTGGGGTCATGGGGCTGGCATATAAACCCAACCCCCAAATTAGGTTCTTTGAAGAAAAACTTTTTTATTTGTCCACCAATTTCAACCAAATCTCATAAAAATATGTTTTAATTGATGCCACAAACATACGTAAAAATTGAAGGAAAGGCCATGCGTTCATAGGGCTGCCGTACATGTTGCTGAATGTATAGATATCCGTAAATTGAAATCAAGTTTTTGTCTTAGGCAGACAGCATCCAATTTTTGTCTTAGACATCAATTCATCTGCAATATTCCGAATAGCAAAAACATCACCATTAGGATGGTTCTATATAAACACACATTCACATTCATCGACGCTTTCGCTCATTTGTATGCCAACTTTACCATTTGGCATTTTAGTTCTCTCGATTTCAGGTAAGTACGCACATAAGCCGGATAAATTTAACTTACTACATCACTTACATCATTGATTGTACTCGTACTGTTGAAGAAGTTCCCATTAAACACCATTTTATGGTAAGAATATTGGACAAAGTAAAAAAGCACTGTAAACACAGAAAATATGTAACTATTGCTCTACAAGACGTTTCTCGGGTATCATCAAACATCGACTAAACTCTTTCCAAGCAATGGCTCTGTTTACTACCTCAAAAGAGTAAAAATTCGCTGATTTGAAGGCAAAAGCTTACCTTTCTTTTCAATAGAGTCGAATATAACACTATGGTCTATGTATGAATATGCAGGGTGTCCAGAAACTACCGTATAAACGCACCGGAAAATGATTCGTCGTGTGGTTTCAAGCAAGTTCGAGTTCTTAACCCTTAAGCGGCCACAGGCATTTAAAAATGTTAATTTTCTCATACAACTCAAACCTCAATATCTCCAAAACTAGAGTAGCCAAATGAAATGATTGTCAAATACTCCTGCAAAGGTGAGATGCTCTACTGTATATCGAAAATCACTAGGAAAAACTCGCAAATTCACACGTTCCAACTTTTTCGTTCACTCACATTCACTTGCCGCCAATTGGATGACAACTCTTTGGCCGGCCGACCATCTTATGGGTTACGCGAGAGGTGTAGGAGAGATAGAGCTGAAGATGAGAGGAAAACTTTTCTAGTCACATACGTACGCTCATCTACGTGATGCGGGTCTATCCTATTTTACTGATCGTATGTTTATGCGGTAGTTTCTGAACACCCTGTATACCTGACTAAAGATATATACATATACATATATGTACAAAAATTGATCGTCGTCGTGTCTATTCCAAGATACTCGTAGATCTGTGGGGTGTCAATGGTTATGCAAAGAAAACCATTTTGTGGAAATTTGTGCTAGCGTCTTAGAAAATATGCAACATCAGCCTTTAAAAGTATTGTATGTAGATATACATACGAGTACATGTACAGAATGTACGGAAACTATCAAGTTAGTAAAAGTTGGAGAAAATTGAGTTGGAAAAATAATGTTGGGTTGGTACTTTAAGGTTCTCTAAAAAGCAAACCACTTATCCGACTTTAATGCGGTTAGGTTTGTTTGTTTTTGAGAAAAAAATTGTTGGGGAGGGTAATCATTTTATT
Source organism: Microchrysa polita (assembly GCA_949715475.1). Taxonomy (NCBI): domain Eukaryota; kingdom Metazoa; phylum Arthropoda; class Insecta; order Diptera; family Stratiomyidae; genus Microchrysa; species Microchrysa polita. Next base: position 90,887,046 of record OX454416.1, read on the forward strand.
CGGCTAATCTAGCTGGCATAATTTTGGAGATATAAGCCGCGTTTTTTCGTATCGGGGTTAAATCTGACTCCAAAAAAAAGATCGCGGTTAACATCCCGGTTAAGACCAAACAGCTGACAGTTCTTGAGCATCTTTGACTCACACTCGTTGGCAAATTTTGTAGATTTGGTGGATCTTATCACAAAAGATGATTATTTCTTTGCAAAATATTTTCTCACACCTTTTATATGAAGTTCTACCCAAACCTACACGGGATAAACACAATAAAACGTGCCTATTGAGGATTCAGTCGTATGTGAAAATTATTTTTTACAAATCGTCAAATGTCCGTGGCAACTAAAGTGTTATCCTTTTGTCTGGAAATCACATGAGTAATCATTTTCGGGTGTATTTATGCAGTAGTTTCCGGGCACTCTGTATAGATGGTTTTTAACAGCGGTAAGGTATTAAAAATATGTATATCAACAGCGTAATGATGACGCAATCTTAATTACATTACATTAACTATGTCATGCTTATCACCCATTTTAATAAACTATGTACTTTCTTTTTCAGATGCCATTAGCCGAATGAAGATGCGCATGGTGCATTTATACTATGTGAAATTTCTGATTTTTAAATAAGCTATATCTGGGTAATTGTTAGGAATTCAAACTATGCATGTAAGATGAACTTTATAGGAAATTCTGTAAACTTTCATTCTTGCTCAGACATTTTTTGTGTAGAGTTCGCGGTTTCGGAGATATGGCGGGAATAGAGCTGATAAGCACAAGAATGGGATATTTGAACCCGCTCTCCCAACGTTAGCGCACTCCCCATGACCGCGTGCTTTTAGTATGTTTTCCTCGTAACCACCCCTTATAAATTCATGAAATAAAAAACCGTCACCCCCCTCCCGATTTTCCACAATGTTGGTCTTTATACTTATAAATGGGAAAAATTAAATTAGGAAGTTTGGTTTAAGCTCTTGAACTTTTGACTGATTTAAGACCAGGCAACAGGAAGTATATCAAATGAAATCAAATTGCGCACTGCACAAAATTGTCTTGCAACGTTTTACTGAAAAACGATTCCGGGAAACACCAGAACCGAACAAATGTGGAAAAAACAACTTTTTTGATAATTTTCGGTTTTGAATAGGCTATATCGGGGAAACCGTTAGGAATCCGACATATGTATGTTCAAATAAGTTTTTGGAAATTTAATGGGTCTTAATACTGTCGTACAAATACTCTCAGGAGGACTCACCCCTTCCGCGATATTTCCGAAATTAAGTCGAAAACCTTTTCCTTTTCCACAATGGTTGTTTTCATTCTGATGAATATAGAATATTACTTCGTTGAGACTCTTTTAACTCTCGAATGACAGGAGACAAGCCAAGAAGAAGTATATCAAATTAAAGCAAATTTGACGCTTACTAACTTTTCCCTACAAAAGTTCTTGGAAAAACAATTCGATGAGACACTAGAGTCAATGGAATGCAAAAAAAATTTTTTTTTTTTTTTAGTTTTATTAACCAATATCGGAAGAACCGTTAGGAGTTTTGCATATGCAAGTATGGTCAAATAAATAGGATATTTAGAAAGCTTTAATGCTTACTCACAACTTTTTTCTCTGCGACTCACCGTTTTCGAGATATAGTCCAAAACACCAAAAATTGCACAAAATTGCACCTTTAACCCCCTCTCCCCGCGTTAGCGCACCCGTCAGCTCCGAGTAAAATTAGTACCTTTACCTCCTAACTACTCCTAACAAAATACCGAGAAAAAAAATCGTCACCCCTTCGATATTCTCTACACCCCCTTTTTATGCTTTCATTGCTTGGCCTAATATGTATGCACTTGAATTCAAATTCAAAATCAGCTATAACATTTTGTAACATAAATGTTTAATGTGTTTGTTATACCCTTCGCTCATAAGGAATGTACTGAGTTCACCGAGCGAAAAACTTGCATATATGTCTCCCGTGAAAACGGTGCCATGGAGACTAGCCTTTTATTTACTCAATGTAAGATAAATGTTCACTTGCGTTCTGATTGATTGTCGATGACATCTTTTCATTGTGAAATAAAGTTCAACTAAATTATTTTCGCTGGCGAAATGTCAAAAACCGGTGTGGAGACTTCCATGTGAAGTGAGTACCACCAAGCGAATTCGATTTCACGATCACCAAAATTTTGACAGTATTTGCTTGGATTTCACGTGAACTGACAATGTTAGTACCTACTTATAGAGTGAAAGGATATATGTATTAACTTTGTCATGAAGTTTTTAATGCATTCAAGGAAGCATCTCTGACCATATAAAATATGTATATTATATACATATATGATCAGTATGACAAGGGGAATCGGTTGGCCGATCTCTGTCCGTCTGTCTGTCTGTCCGTCTGTTGCGACGTGTTTTACTCGGCCAGTTTCAAAGCTATCAAAGCTGAAACGCATGCACGCATAATTATTACTGTTGCAGGCTGTTTGTATGTTTGAATCGCTGGGGATGCAATACAAACTCCAACTAACAAAAATTCATTTAGGGTGCAATCTTAACCAAACCTCACTCAAATGTGTTTTCACTGAATCCCCAAAACATATTTAAAAAATAAACCAGATCGGCCCATGGAGTCATGGGTCTGTCATACAAACCAAACCCCCCAATTAGGTTCTTCTAAAGCCGGCACCGACCGGAGTGTGGCACACACCGCACAAAAGACCGGTTCCAAGAGTGATACCTTGGAGTCGCCCAACCACACAGCTGCACTGCTGGTGCACGATTTTTCGAATCAATCTTTTGTGCGGTGTTTGCCACACTCCGGCCGGCTTAAGAAAAACTTTTTTATTTGTGCACGAATTCCAACCAAACCTCACAGAAATGTATTTCTTTTGATGCCAGAAAACATGTAAAAATCGATGGAATCAAACCATAGGGTTAGGAACGCATACACCGCGAGTGCACAATTTTCTAAAAATTATCAGAACTGCAACTGCAACTAACTTTCAGGCAATAAGCAAATGGTTCTTCATAAGATCGCAACGTCAGAGAATTGGAAACATTGCGTTGATTGTACTTGAGCCTACGGATGGATATGTCCGCACAGGTATACTTTGTACCCAACGCAATGCGTTCCTTTGCTCTGTAATATGTCACAATTACTTCAGTATGTATTTACACAAATGAGGTTGTTTTTAATTTGGTCCTTCTGATCATTTATCCTTAAAATACATACTACATATGAATTACACGCCAAAATGCCGTGATTAAGTCTTTTTTTTTTTGTGGTAAAAATTCCCTTTCGACCCACAGGCAAATATATTTGTGAAGCAAAATGAGGATATGGGCTAGGGGAATAATTTTTGGTGACCTAACTATTATTGGCCCACAGATCATGAAAATAATACAAAAAAACAAAATCGCTTCGACCAAAACTGTATGGTCCTGAAAGGGTTAACACATGCCACAGGGTATATAATGTACATACATATCTCAATAACTACAGCATATCGAAATATATTTTATGCATTCATTTTATAGTATTTGGACCATATTTTAACATTCTGCAAAGAAATATGTCCAATTACCACAAACCCTGTATACTATACATATGTATATACTGAAAAAAATGATAACTTAACTTGAATTTAGATAGTTTTACCAAAGAAATGGTTGATAATCGTTCATATTTCCATGAAGTAGTAAAACTTGTCTTCAACACAATTTAGCTATTATAACATTGATGCCCTGTGGCATCGGTTACGAATGATGCCACCGCTTTTCCTGGCGTGTCTCGTAGAAGGCGACAAAAAAGGGACAGGAGAGATGAGAACTCTTACAGTGACAAAAAATCCCTAATCCAAGGTGGATCAGCATGCGCCGAGGAATGCATGGTCAAGAGGGTGCTTGGCCCTAGTATGCGAAGCTAGCAGGCAACCATTACATCTGAAGCCTGAGGCGCATTTTAACATCAACGAGATCTCCCATAGATGAGTGTGTGTGTGTATAGGTTGCCGTGTCTGGAGAAAGCCGGCGGACGTAAAAGGAAAGTATATAAAATTTACTTCTTTCCACACACTAGTGCCAATAGTGCCAAAACACAACCTTTCTCCAAAAGGTGTAAAAGAATGGAAGGCCTTATGGAAATTCACGCAAATATAAGCACTTCCCCGCCGGGCACTACTTCTACTATGCAGTTGAGTGATCCGGGGCGAACTTAGTTCGCGCCAGAGCTCGACGGTTTCCGGGGGCGAGCACTATAAGGCAGTCCAACTACACTGTGGAGAAGCTGGGGGTTGCAAGCTGGAATGTAGGTTCCATGACGTCGAAAAGCGAGGAGATTGAGGATATCATGAAGCGGAGGGGGGTAGACATTATATGCGTGCAGGAGACGAAGTGGCGAAATACCCATATCGACAGAGCCCGGTTTCTTACGAATTCCAAGAAGTACAAATTGTACTATGTACTATGGAATCACAAATCAAAGAAACGGAGTTGGCATTATTCTGGAGTCGTCTTTGCTTGGCAGCATAATAAGTGTCGCGTAGGGAAATGATCGCTTGATCAGCATCAAATTGGTTATCTGCGGAAGGGTGTGGAACGTTAAGTGCCACCAGAAGAAAAAGAGGCATTTTGGAACGACGTTGACACCCTGATTCAGACCATTCCAGATACCGAATTGGTGATCTTGGGAGGCGATCTAAATGGCCAGGTGGGTGAATCAAATTATGATTACGAGGATTGCCATGGTGGAAACGGTCAGAAATGACGAAGGTGAAGCTATTCTGACTATGTGCAGATAGCACGGTTTGGTCATCCTAAGCACATGGTTTGTGAAAAACGAGAGACACCTGATCACCTACAGTAGTGCACACGGAGATAGGAAACACGAAACGCAGATCGATTACCACATCTGCTTCGATTTTATGAGAAGACTGCAAGCTGATCTTAGGTGAATCTGTCGTTAGCCAACATCGTTTGTTCCTGTCTGAATTTATTTTGAAAGTAGGAGGAGTAAGAAATAGAAGAACTCCCAAGCCTGTCGAAAAATTCATCTCACAAACGACAACTTTGAACCTGTAGTAACTCCACTCTTTGATAAAATGACGGAGTGGTTTCAAAACAACACCAACTGCACCGACCACAGTCCCACACAAATGTGGAAAAATTTCGCTGAAATGTCAGTAGGTGGGGCGGAAAAGGCACTTGGAGTTTCGAAAGGTCCACTCCACACGAAGAAAGAAACATGGTGGTGGAACAGCGAAACTAAGGAAGCAGTGCAAGCCAAATCGAACGCATTTAAGGCATGGACGAAATGTGAGTCAAGCAGTGAAACCGAACGGGTTCAACTTCGCGAAAATTATGCAATGCCGGAAAAACGTAAAGCGCTTGGTAGCTCAAGCAAAGGCGAAGGCAGCTGAGAAATTCTACCAAGAATTAGAAACTCAGACTGCGACCGAAGGACCGTCTTTACGCGAGAGACATAACCACGACGCCAGGATATTTAGGGTCGCAGCCCAAAGGAGAAGGAACGGTCGGGAAATACAGAAGCCAAAGTACGTGGAGGACTCGCAAGGAATGTTGTTGATTGACGATACGGCAATTTGTAGCAGGATGCGAGAGTATTTTGACGAACTTCTAAATGTAGAATTTCCCCGAGCAGCTTTTCAAGATGTTGAGCCGAATACCACAAATATTGAAGATATCTCAGAGGAAGAGGTGATGGAGGCAATGCATCAGATGAAACGCGGAAAGGCAGTCGGACCGGACAAAATCCCCGCGGAATTTTGGTTGAAAATGGAAAATGTCGGGCTTAGTTGGCTCACAGTTCTCTTCAACAAAATCAAAGGTGGGCAACCGATGCCTGATGCTTTCAGGGAAAGTTTTCTTTTTCCTTTCTATAAGAACAAGGGAGACTCACGCAAACTCAACAACTATAGGGCTATAAAGTTAACACCTCATACACTGAAGATATACGAGCGAGTTTTCTGCAACCGATTGAGAAAGATTGTGCGGTTGAATGACAGTCAATGCGGCTTTGTTGAAGGTCGATCTCCAGTCGATGCGATTCAGTGCATTCGTATTGCGATGGAAAAGTATAGACCAGCAAGAAAGGACTTGCACTTTGTATTCATCGATTTGGAAAAGGCATTCGTTAGAGTATCTCGTGATCTGATATGGTTGGCCTTGAGAGCACTTAATGTCCCTTAGGCATACGTCAGGATGATACGAGACATGTATGATGGAGCTAAGACTAAGGTTAGATGCACAGCCGGTGAGTCAGAAGAATTTCCGGTAAATGTCGGATTACACCAGGGCAGTGTATTGAGTCTGTTGCTCTTCAACATCATCATGTGCTACTTATTAACACGTATATCTTACGGCCTAGAAATGTCTCTTCTTTTTGCCGATGATATAGTCCTCAGTAGCCCAAACATCGTTGCCTTGCAAGCTGCACTTACAAAATGGTGTGAAATTCTGGAGAAGCATGGAGGATAAGTATAACAAAGACTGAGTTCTTATGCTGCCCATTCTCAGGCCCAGATGCACCGATACCAGATATGTACGTCAAAGGAGAGCAGCTTAAGTCTTGTACCAAGTTCAAGTACCTTGGGTCGATGGTAAACAACGGAGCTACATGCGATGATGACATCAAACATCGCACAAAGGTTGGGTGGATGACGTGGCGAGAAAACTCTTGAGTTTTCTGCGATAAAAAAATGTCACTGAAGCTAAAGGGCAAGTTGTACAAAACACCCAAATAACAATTTCATCCCTATAATACTTCGTTAAATATTCTCTTCTAACTTTAATAGGGGCACTTTACAGGGTATAACCACTCAATAACAATCTAATAATGGCATTTGGCGCCGTTTTTTAATCCAATAGAACCTTATTGTAGCACTAAATTATGCTTCAAAAAAGGCGTACGTAATTTGCTTTATATCATCATTTTCTGTCATTGAACGAATTTGCAAAAAAAATATAAAAACAAAATTTCCGCAGCTAGCATCGAACCAATGTCTGTTGATTGCCCGTCCTACACGCTACCACTCAGCTAACCTCGCATTGCTCGGAAACACTACAAATGGTTGTTGCTACTATAGAAATGCTTGACAATTATTCTTTATCGACACTTCTGCAATGCCCCCTACCATACATTTATCAATAAAATAGAGTGAATTTCTGCGCAGAGATCACCTTAATTAATTTCGAAGATAACAATGAGTGCATACGTGTGAGTTTCATGCAAGATTTCAAGGATTTCTAATGCAGAAATTGCGTATTTCAGATAACTTCATAAGTGTCAATTCATTAAAAAATCACAAAGTCCATCCTTCTATAAAACTACGGTGAACAATTTATTGGATGACCATACGAATGTCACACTATAAAAATGAAACCGACTGTGCTATAGAAGAATATAGGCATGTGTGTGAGTTAACTTAGAGAGACTATTGCATGTGTGTGCTGTATCATCCAATAAACACAAGAGTGGAGTATTTGAAGAAGTATCTTTTTAGGTTAACGTTTAGAGACAGTTTTATCGAAGTCTTATACCACCATCTTTAAATTTATTCCATAATGATGATAAAAGCTTTCCGGGAAATGCTTTTTAGGGTGTTTCATCGGATCAAAATATTTCTTTAAGCGATGTCACACGATAAATTGATTTCGTGGTGCTATATGATTGCTTGTGCGAAGTGCTTCTTTAAAGCAAACGAATTGTTGCTTGGGCACTCATGTATGGATTAGAATGCTGGACCATGTATGAAGGTTACGCGAAACAAATCACAGCGACTGAAATGAAAATGTTACGCATGTCAGTTCGTGTAACCAAAAGGGACCACATCAAGAGTAGCTACATCCGAGGAAGCTTGTCCATAGACCAACCAATCACCGAAAAGCTCGAAGACCGACAAATGGATTGGTATTGCCATGTTCAACGGCGTCCGCCTGAGAACCCCGCAAAGAAAGCGATATCAATGGAAGTTCCACTTGATGGACCCAAGGCCAGAGGCAGACCGAAGAACACCTGGATGTGTCAAATGAAAAAGCAACAACAACGCATTGGTCTCGGCGATGACACGATCCAAGATAGAGCTGCCTGTGGAAATATGCTGAGATATTACCGCCAAAACGGGCGATGTGCCTACACCGCAGGTCGAGCAAAGCGAAGCCATGGAGCGGTATAAGGAACGAGGCAAGGAAGAAGAAGAGCTATCTAACATTGGTCAATTTATAGATAATCGATAGCTGTCTTTACAAATGAATTAATTGAATTTGCACTTTAGTGTGGAATAGACACTCATAGAGAAACGAGTTTCCAAACTCGGCACGACTTTCGCAAGTTTATTATTCAAAAGAAGATGATAAAAAATATTCTTATCGTAGAATAATAAAAAACTAACAATGCGACTAGAAAGTGGTATGGCTGACAACCGTATCACCATATACAAATAATACATATATGTACATATGTCCGAATTGGTACAAAATGTTGTTCCTATGAAAATGTATCTGAAATTTCCTAGAGCTTTCAAGCGAATCGCATGAGCCTGTGTGCGTGTGAATTTGAGAGAGCGTTTTCCAGTTCAAGAGAGTCAAGAGACTCTTTTTATAGTATCTTTTACAGGCCAAATACACCTGCAACTTGGTTGCCAACCTAAGTTGGCAACACGCAAAAAAGCCGGAAACTAAGTAATTTGTAGGCATGTTGCAGGTTGCAGTACCAGGTTGCAAGAACGTGAATGGCGTGGTTGCCGGAATGTTGCAAGTGTGTAGTAACGTACCTGCAACCTAGGTTGGCAACCAAGTTGCAGGTGTATTTGGCCTGTTAAGAATCACTCATCGCTTGCCATTGCCTGCGACTTCCGTGGTGTGTGTTGGATATTTCCGTAGTCCGTGACGCATGACAAGTGGACCGAGTGGGTCCGAGGAAGAGAGCAAGTTGCCGTTGCGGACAATATGTTATGTTATGAACACAGAAATGATTCTGAAATTCATTCACTGCCACGTCCCGCCCGCGTCTTGTGTGGTGTGCGATGTATGGTACCACGGCGCGGCGCGCGCAAGATAAGTGGACCAAGTTGGGAAGAGAGAAGGAAACGACACGAGAACACGTTGCTGTGCATGCGCCTACGAAATTTAAAATTCGTCTGTGGCATGTGCATCTATTGTCGTGCTCTGTGGCCGGTCGTGCTCTGTGGCCGTGATGGTTCGGTCGCCACTCTGTGAAATAGACACTCATAGAGAAACGGCACGACTCGTCGCAAGTTTATTATTCAGAAGAAGATGATTAGAAATATTCTTATCGTAGAATAATAAACTAACAATGCGACTAGGAAGTGGTAAGGCTGACAACCGTATCACACTCCGAATTCAGTTGTCTTTGTAACGTTGATGACTACACTCGGTAGTCATCAACGCACCATGCTCCACTAGGAGTTACGGTAATCAAGAGAGAGAGAGATGTGCATCTATATTTTGAGGTTCAGATTATCTGAGCCGATATCAAAATGAAAAGTCTCTATTGGAGACGATAATTAATATAAATGTAGGTGAGTTTTAGGGTCAAAGACATGGAGTTTCTGAAAAAAAACACCTTCTTTGTTAGTCCCTTCGGGCATTTTACTCACTCCATAACTTGTGACAGAATAAAGGAAGTTCAAATTTTGCACATATTATTTTTGGAAGAAGCTCTTCCTACATGTTGCGACCAATTTATTCAATACCTTCTCTAAATTTGCATTTATGCGATCCTGTCTAGACAGCTGTAGATTTTTCAATTTATAGTATACATAGTATTGTTTCTTGATGTGCCGGCCGCAACAAGCATAGCAAAAATTAGCCAAAACTAAGGCCCGTATTTATAAACATACCTTACCTTAAAATAAATGCCATTTCCAGTAGTTTTCATTGAAATAATTTATTTTCTCGAGACAATGCATCCTTGACTTAAGGCGATTTCAAGGAAACTTTGAAATTTTGCAATAGTCAACCTCACTTGAAGTCAATGTAGCTAGTTACCTACCTTGAGTTATTATTGTATTACAATTGTGTTAAAAGCTTAAGGTCTCCTTGAGTTTCGCCTTAAATCAAGGATGCATTGACTTCTAAATATAAATTATTTCAATGAAAAACTACTGGAAATGACATCCATTTTTTGAATTTCAGCATACTTGACTAAATGTCTATAAATACGGGCCTAAAAGTATAAATTTCGGTATCAAAACCAATTTTCCGATAGCTTTTTTTATTAGTTGTAAGTTAAGAAAATATACAGGGTGCCCGGAAACTGCCGCATAAACGAACCGGATTGTGCTTCCTCATGTGATTTCCAGCAAAAAAAGTTGTATGGAACATACCCTCTTAGCTTAACCCTTTAGCTGCCACAGGCATTTGAAGATTTTTGAAAAAATCATTTTCTTTTACGACTAAAACGTCATTATCTCAAAAGCTAGACTAGGTAGCATAGCAAAACAAGATGATTATTAGGTACAGATGATTATTACCCAAAAAATAAAACTAACCGCACTAAAATCGGATAAGAGGTATGGTTTTTACGGAACTTCAAAGTCAAATTTTTGTGATTTGACCCAATAACAAAATATTTTTCCATTTCAATTTTCTCCAACTTCTGCCAAGGTGAGGTGCTTGTACGATGCTTTTAATAATTGGCGCATAGTCTAAAGATCATTTCTTTCTTACATCATTTTATTTTTAATTTGTTATTTCTAACAGTTTTAATGCCTTACGGTCCATCTAGATTAGCAGCCAAATGGCTGCGCGTCCAAAAACTGGCATCGCGTGCAGCCATTTGGCTGCTCCTTAGCAGCCACACTATAGCAGCCAAATGGAGACAGGAAATGACATAACCAAAATTTCATTTTGGTGATTTTTTAAAATTTATTTATCAAAATCGGACTCTGCGCGTTTGAATTATTACATGGCCATTCAAGAATTATTCAATTTCACACAAAAGATCGAACAAAAGTTGCAAAATTGTCACTTTGAAATTGACAAGCGGTTGGTTGAGTTGCCATATTGAATATCAAAACTGGACGCATAGCCAAATGGCGACTAGTTTGGATGGAATGACAACAGCCATTTGGCTGTACGTGTCGCCATTTAGCGACTAATCTAGATGGACCTTAAAGTGCAGAAAACTAGGGTTAATTTTAGCTCTATTTCAATTCAATTGAAACTGCCCCTAAAGATCTGCAATTTGGTAAAATTTATTCAAATTATATGAAAATCAATCCAAAATTGAAACTCATATATTCCTTACTCTCTAATAGAGACTTGCGTTTTGAGACTTCTGATACAAATTTCGTTAACCAACTTTCATACTAAAGTGGGTATTCTCATTTGTTTCAAACAATTAAATCAATATGATTTTATTATAGCCGAAGAAAAAAAAATATGGACATCGAACGACAAAAATCTTACATTGATGGATTTTTGGGGATGGCCTCCTGATTATGATTAGAGATTTGCAGCCTTGAAAAGGAGGGAGGAGTACTTGTGTTTTCAGAGCTATGGAGGTTTTTAAAAGAGTCTAAAATGAAAATATTCTAATTTATTTTTTAGTCTAGCGACAAATTTTTCACTAAAATCCTAATGTATTATATACAATTGCAAGGGTAATTTTATGTGTTTTTTCGTTCTCAGACCATTTTTCTGTATATTTTGTCGGTTTCGAAATGTTTGCTAAAAAGTAAAAAAATTGGGGAGTTTTTTCCCATAATCAGGACGCCATCAGCATCACCAACCATCCTGAAAAAATCCAGCGATATACGATTTTTGCCGATCAAATATCGTATTTTTATTTGATCAATACTCAACTCATTCTCGTTCTCATATCCCTCTAATTGAATCGAGTACAGAACTAGACAGAACAGACAGAACAACCTGCATACAAATTTTCAGTTGATGTTCTGTATAGAAATATAACTCTTTTCAAATGTGTATGGAAGTTGTGTTGCCTTCTCCTGCACTAAATCCACTCACTCTACCGCATGCTACACCACATTGCATTAACAGCGCGGCATGCAACTTACGAAATGCACTAATGAGGTCAATGAACGCATGGCTACCTGTTCCGCAACCTCAAGAAATGCATTGTGATCAAATCATCTTTCATCTTTTTTCAATACGCAGTTTTCGCAGGCGCAGATACTTTTGCGTTGCGTAAGCCACCCCGACCCATGGCATGGGTCAGTGGAAGAAGATACACTCATGAAGTCGACAAATGCACGAAAACCTGCTCTGGCAGAGTATCTAAACTCTCTTCAACTTGAGCTGTGTAGCAAAAGAGCAAATAGCTTAGTAGCCTGTATACGTGTGTCTATTTGGTCGTATTTGTGACATCAGGTGCAGATTGGGAGTTTGGGCCAAAACAAAGTGCACTCGATTTTGAGTGAGCTTTGGACATATATGTATGATTTGTATATGGTATCACACTCCGAATTCAGTTGTCTTTGTAACGTTGATGACTACACACGGTAGTCATCAACGCACCATGCTCCACTAGGAGTTACGATAATGAAGAGAGCACTTTAGTTGAATCAATTAAACTTTGTCTTTGATTTTCAGCCTACGATTCTACGTAGTTGAAAGAGCTACGAAGTAATGGACAATTATATTCGTCATTAGTTGAAATATCTACTATATTTGCAAATTAAAATTTGTAAAGACAGCTATTGATTATTTATCTATAAATTGACCAATTTTAGATAGCTAAATTGTGTTGAAGACAAGTTTTAATACTTCATGGAAATATGAACGATTAAAATAAAATAAATAACAGGCGCGACAATCCAGCATTGGACTAAGGCCGCAGGATGTGTTAGTGACATCCTATTTCCAAGATCTTATCTGCTTTTTGTTGAGGTAATGAGATCAGCATCACGCTCAGCAGTGTTATTTATCCCCATAAATGGGTACTCGTTTAACATCTGAGTGAGATCATAGTCCGTCACAAGCTCGTGAGTTCGAAAAACACCATGATCCACGGTGAGATTCGAACTAATGACCCTGTGCACCGAAGGTGCGCGCACTAACCGCTAGACCAGCCAGACTACAAACATGAACGATTGATTGTAGCTAAATTTTATATTTGAATAGTACAATCAACAACTTTTGTGGAAGAATTGACTAAACTTTTTCTTCTCATCTTGCGTGGTTAAATAAACGAATTTAATACTATTTTGAGCTGCGAAGATTAGAGAAATCAACTTTTATTTATTTGGTAAAACTATCTAAATGTAAGTAAACTACTTCACTTTAGATAAAAAGTCTAAACCATTTTTTTCAGTGTATTTTTCGATACTTTACTCGGTAATTTGAACGATTAGTAATACTTGTATAAATCGAATGTTATCATGTTTCTTAAGAAACCGGGCACACTTGAACACATTAACTAATAAGCTACAATTTAGTATTACAAATAAAAAAATACAAATAAAATTGTTTTTATTTAAACAACTTGCTCACCATACTTCCCAAATGTATGCACTTGAATTCAAATTCACATATAAGAGCCTCTTATATCAGCTAAAAAATTTTGTAACTTAAATGATTGATGTGTTTGTTGTACTCTTCGCTCGTAGAGTGAATGGATATATGTAACTTTGTCATGCAGTTTGTAACGCTTGAAGGAAGCATCTCCGACCATATAAATAATAGGTGTGAACTAAAAAAAAATGAAAAAAGTAGTAAAAACAGCAAAAATACTCTTTCCTATGAAAAATATCAATTTGGAAATCTAGTAGCACTATGTTGAATGAAACTGAGGAATCTTCGCGCGGAAACCGTGTGTTGTCATAGGTAACGGCTCCTTCATTTGCTCAATCTTCAAATTGAGTTGGACAAAAAAATAGGTGTGCATTGTTTTCTTTATACAGAATATCCATTTTAAGAATTATTCGGTTGTAGAAGGTGAGATATTGAGAAAAATAAATCAAATGAAGGCATTATAAACAGACTCTAATGCAATTTAAAAACTAAAACTAACATTTAATGTTAGAGGACGTCACTGCAGTCTAGAGGAGGAGAAGGCTTGTTCGTCAGCTCCGAGATGAAGGAAGAAGTTACAAATTTATTGCAACATCTTTGGGAACGTCCGTACATTTCGTAACCAATGTCCTGAAACCAGAAAAAAACTCTTGGAACTCGTGGGGCACCTAAAAATCTTCACCAGTGACTGACCATCGAATCGTTACATTATCCAAACGCGACCCATTCAAATCGTCAAGGACAATTGCGACCGAGATTGGGAATGTCATTTCATCACAAACCGTTCGACGCCGATTGGCAAGCTCAAATTTGCCGGTAGGATTGCTCGCAAAGTTCCTCTGCTTAGATTCGTGAATTTGAAGAAGAGGAAAAATTTCGCGTCGCCTCATAAAACATGGTGCGTTCCACAAGGCGAAAAGAAATGGCGGAATATCCTTTTCAGCGATGAAACGAAAATCATTATATTTGGTAACGATGCAGGAAGAAACGTTCGTCGTCCTAAGGAAAAAGAATTTCACATTCGTTTTACAAAAAAGACTGTGAAGCATGGCGGAGGCAACATAATGGTATGGGGCTGCTTTTCGTGGCAAGTTGTCGGTCCCATATACCGAATCGATGGGATTATGGACAGATTTGCCTACAAGAATCTCCTGAAGACTATTATGCTGCCTTACGCTGAGGATAATATACCCCTTTTGTGATCATTTCAGCAAGATAACGATCCGAAGAACTCATCACGATTGATCAAAGCTTGGTTCGAGGAGTAAAGTGTTAACGTTTTGGAGTGGCCAAGTCAGTCCCCCGAACTGAATCCAATAGAAAACCTTTGGGGTGAGCTTAAAAGGCAAGTGTCAAAAACGGATTGCCAAAATAAAAAGCAATTCTGGGAAAATATCCCAAAGGTTTGGTACAATATTCCCCTAGAAACTGGCCGGAAGTTGGTATCCATGCCCAGAAGAATTGATAAGGTCATGGAGAATAATGGCGGATATTCTGGGTATTAACTGTGGTCTACCAAAACTAACATTAACTGCCATCATAAGGGACGAAATAAAATTTTATTACTTAAGTCTGTAATCACACCTATTATTATGACCAGTCGAAAATTGTTGTTATGCCTTAATTATTAAAAAAAATTCAGTTTTCATTCAGTTTTCAAACTCATTTTTGTTTGGTGCAACAATGAAGTATGCTGAAGTTCTAAACTAACTGAATTTTTGTGGAATAATAAAGAAATATGTGATAACTGATAACCAACCATGTTTGGAAAATAAAATGCGTACACCTATTATTTTGGCCAGCAGTGTATGTACATACACTGCTCGTCATCAGATTAGCACACCCCTTCGCATGAATAGTTTCGGCTGATTTCCAACCAAACTAAAATATCTAAAGTTTCAAAATTATAGCTGTTAATAGTCTATTCAATTCTAAATTAAATAAAATAAAAAGTATTGGGTTTTCATTTTTTTATATTGTTTTATAATTGTTTTTTCTAAAGAACACACAAAATAGCCATTTAAAATTTGTTATCAGGATAGAACATGCAATTTGTTTTTTGTCTATCTTCCACAATTAAAGACGTAGACGTTTTGTGGTTGTTTGAGTAAGATATTAGCTTTAAATGAATAAGGGAAAATCATTATCTGCGGAAGAGGGATCAAAATTTAAGGTTTACAAGGAGTCAAGGCGGTCAAAAAGTGAAATTTCGAGAAAAAATTAATAAAAGTCGATAAGTTGAATCCGAATTCGTGTGTAATAAGTAGCGTTAAGAGAAAAATAACAGAGGCGATAAAAATTGAGTAATTGTCAATCCCTATGAGAGGGTAATTTTGAGAGAAGCATCCAGTCCTCATGACTCGGTCGCAAGGATTAGGGTAAATTTTGACATCATTTAATCCTAAAAGTCACGAACTCATCGACTGCTTTGCCTTTTTGAATTTTAAACAGTTTAATTTTACTAGGAACATTTCCAGTCATATTTTTTGGATTTGTATCACCCACCATTAGAAATAAATGTTAAGTTACCTACTTTGACTTATATTATTAATAAAAAGAAAACAACTTCTAAATTTTTAAATTTTTAAAACAATGATTGCGCGAGTATACATCATGCTTCAATCAATATTAGAGAATTGATCAATTGAAGATGCTGTATCATATTTTTATACTTCATATTCTGAATAATTTAAACCAATCATATGTTCCTTGCAAAACTATAACTAATGATAATTTTCCGAGTTAAGCTTCATGTAATTTAAAGAAACTTATAAGCGAAAAGAAAGTTGCTCAAAAAAACTATAAAATTTCGGGAGAGGTGCAATCATACACTCCCAGTCAGTTGAATAGGGACAGCCTTTTCGAGAGTTGTTTATCTCAAAATATCCTTTGCCTTGCAGCAGAGAGCATAACTCAGTATTTGTTTACAAAGGCTATTATGTTGCTCATAGTTTGCGAGAAAAAAAAATGAAACATCTAATAACAACAGTTATGTTTCATCAACATTATGCTGATGCACTAATAAATTCTATGTTCAAGATTGGCTCACTTGAATAAGGACAGTTGCGATTTGGTCGTTATTTCGAAAGTGCTAGCGTCAGATCCTAACTGTTTTTGTTTTAATCTACTCAGATTGTGGTTTGACTTAAGTTTCGGTAATCATGGGTAGAGCAAAAGCATTAAATACCGCGCAAATGGCTCAAATCGATGTTTTGAGAAATGAACAATACAGTTTGCGCAAAATTTCGAAAATAGTGAAAAAAAGTAAATCGCATGTGTTCAACCCTTTCCCGGACAGAACGTCTATAGACGTCCAATTTTGAGCATTTGACATACAAATCGTGTCAAATTTTGGCGTTGTGTCCGGCAATGAGTTAACTATTTAAAAAATAAAAGTGGATATGGACGAAACATGAAACGGCGTACGCGAGGTGCCCTAACCGCCAAAGAGAAAAGGGCAATTCTGCGAACCGCCTCTAATTCTGTACTATCAGCGGCTAGAATTGGAGCTAAAGTCGGCGTTACGGCTAGTTTATCAACAGTGCAACGTGTAATAAGGAATTCCTCACACCTAAAACGAAAGAAAATTCAGAAAACAATCAGAGACAGCTTCCCAAACCATGACGCTACCTTCTCTGCTATGATGCCTTGTTAGAAACCGTTCGTTTTTACGTAGATCGTGGAAATAGACATAATACCCATCTGGGCCATCCAGGTTGACTTTCTTTTCATCCGAAGAAACTACCCTGTTCCACCCCTGTCGCCATGACATATTTTGGCGAGCAGAATCCAGACGATGGCTCTTCCTCTTTGCGTCTAACGGTGTTTTTTTCTGAATTTTCTTGCATTTTCTTCCATTTTATGTGTGAGGAATTCCTTATTACACGTTGCACTGTTGATAAACTAGCTATAACACCGACTTTAGCTCCAATTCTAGCCGCTGATAGTGCAGAATTAGAGGCGGCTCGCAGAATTGCCCTTTCTCTTCGGCGGTTAGGGCAACTCACGTACGCCCTTTCATGTTTCGTCCAAAGTCCACTTTTATTTTTTAAATAGTTAAACACAAGCGATTTACTTTTTTCACTATTTTCGAAATTTCGCGTAAATTGTATTGTTCATTTCTCAAAACATCGATTGGAGCCATTTGCGCGGTATTTAATGCTTTTGCTCTACCTTACCGAAATTTACAAAAATTAAAGTCAAAACACAATCTGAGTGGATTAAAAAAAAAACAGTCGACGCTGGCACTTTCGAAATAACGACCAAATCGCAACTGTCCCTATTCAATTGACCCAATTTTGAACATGTAAACAAATACTGAGTTATGCTCTCTGCTGCAAAGAAAAGGATATTTTGAGATAAACAACTCTCGAATAGGCTGTCCCTATTCAAGTGACTGAGAGTGTATACAATTTTTTCAGATTGGAGATCTAAATGCAAACAATTGGCAAAATCAGATTTTCAACGATACATTTGCACTCTTGAGTCGCAAGTTCCAAAAAATATGAATTTTTTCTGGAGGCATATTAATTCACGTAAATCTGACAGTGGTATACCCGAAATAATGTACCTTAACAGCTGTAGAAGTTCAGATGTATCGGTAATTGCAAACCTCTTTCCTGATAACTTTTGCAGCCTTAACAGTAGTGATTTTGATATATGTATGCACTTTTGAAGCTTGTCCTATATATAACTCGTTTAGTATGTCAAATATTTCAATAACGCCTGAGTCACTATTCACAAAACGTTTAAGCTTGGATATATCAAAATGAGCCGGACCGGATGGTATCCCACCAATTTTTCTAAGAAATTGTGCTGAAAACTTATTAATTCCTATGAATTATCTTTTTAATAAATCGTTAACCTCAGGATATTTTCCGTATAAATGGAAAACAAGCTTTGGGCTGCCGATTTTTAAATCTGGAGATAAACCTAATATTAAAAATTATCGTCCTATCAATATTCCTAAGATTCTTACTTAAATCATTTGCCCTTTAGTACGTTCATTAATTATCCCCAATCAACATGGTTTTTGCTCTAGGAAGTCGCGGGCTTAGAAAAAGCATAGTAACCCATGCCATGCGTTAGTCCAGAGTGGCCATCAGAAAATAAAAATGGCACCGTTTTCACACTATTGCAGTTCATAGTATGCGTGAATTTTATTCAAACGTCAATTTTTTGTTTACAATTGAGAATATAAAATCCGCGTTATATTTATTACTCTCTTAAAATGCCAACGTGATATTTAACCCTTCTGTTGGCGTATAGATCCAGACAGACTATATCTTGATGAAAAATATCGTTCAACAATATTTTCCACCCCTTTCCATATATATTTCAAAGGAACCGACGGCCACAAATGCGATCAAACGTTCGGCGAAGTGTTAACTATGTCTAAAGAAACGAAGAAACGGCGCATCATCGTAAGACATAGTATGTAAACTGTTTCAAGATCTAAAATTAAACCTCTTCCAAAATTAAGATTGATTTCACAGAAGATTGATTTCACAGCTACACCTTAGCCATAATAGCTCGTAGGCGACGACAGAAGGGTTAATAATTGCATCGACAATATTTTGACGTTTGAATTATTTCGTGGAGTGTAGTGTAATAAATTTGGAGTCAAACACATATGGGTTGTGTGATCACATAGCCATTCTGGACTAACGCATGGCATGGCTTACTGTGCTTTTTCTAAGGTCGCGGGCTACTAATCTCATGGTTTACGAAAATTATATATTTAAATACTTTTCTAACTTAACTTAACTCAGGTTCATTCGATATACACCGACTTCTCAAAGGCATTCGATAAGATAAATTTTAATGTGCTATTAAAAAAATTGGAAAGCTTTGGTTTTTTTGGAACACTTTTAAATTGGTTTAGCGACTATTTGAGAAATAGTTCAGTATCAGCAAAAATCAATTATATTAAGTTGGCTAACTACTATCTCGAAAACCATTTCGGAATAGTTTTGATCGGCTGCAAATCGTTAGCTCGTATTTGCTCGGCACTTAAAAAATGTGAGCTATCCTATTTATTTAATTATAATAAGTTGAACTTTCGGAGTATCAAGTTGGCTAAAAAGATCAGATTATCTCTGCACGACCTCGAATCCGTTACGGAATTGTTTTGATCGGTTGCAAATCGTTAGCTCGCATTTGCTCGGCACTAAAAAAGATTTAAGCTATCCTATTTATTTAATTATAATGTAGTTAGTTGAGCATTCGGACTATTAAGTTGGCTAACGATGTTCAAAAAAAGGTCGGATTGGTATAGATGTGGTATCAATCGGAAGGGAATGATAGCTATATTCATTTTTTGGAATTGAGCGGACGAAAAAAGCGACAATTCATTAGTAATTAACAGTTAAAAATTCGGCTCGAGTCCTGACCATGACCAGATGCCATCTGGTAGCGGACGTTTTCATAGACTCGAACCAGATCAAGCTTTAACTGAATTATAGTATGTATGTATTTCCCAATTGAAAAAAAAACAACCCAAATGAAAAAATCCTTGTGAATTAAAATAAAATGAATTTAGGAGTGTTTTAAGTTGTTTCTTGCATTGAATTATGAGGTGTGGTTGATGTTATTGAGGATATGAATAGGATCGGCTTCGTGGGGTTGGCTAATGCAATTGCTGTGGTTGGACATTTATGAAATTTTCTACTCGTACGTAAAATTCCTTGTGTGTGCTGCCTTTTGATCTTCATCACATGCGCATACCGATCGTCATGAAATTTGGTAGGAATGTAGAATGGTAACAGTTTTGGCACGATATACTTAGAAGCTGGTAGTCACTAAATAAGTCGCGAACAGCTGAACCGATCGTCATGAAATTTGGTAGGAATGTGTAGAATGGTAACAGTCTTTTGAATGAAATACTTAGAAGTTATAGTAGAGCAAAGACATTGAGTATAAGTATGGAGAAGAAATACCCATATATTCCCATGGTAGCTTGGCGATAGAATTCCTATACATGCGCAACTGCAAACACACTGTGTCGCAACACCCGCACGATCCACAATCCTCGTTTAAAAACGGTGTGGTCCAATAAGAATGTTTACATTTTAGAAAACAATGTGCCAAATGCTCTTTTAAAACCGGTCTGGTCCAATGAGAAATGTTTACATTTTAGAAAACAATATGTCAAACTTCCATACAAAATCCAGTTTGGCAACTTTATTCCTACCTTTCACTTCACGTCTCATTCCGGATCCGAATTCGTTCATCTCTCACGTAGCTTTTCGTTTCCTTATACTCTCTCTTCTGTGGGCAAAGATAACAGGGTGCCCCGAAGATTTGAAGTCGAAGTCAACTTTTTTAGTTTTTATCGGACATGGACGCATGGGTAGTCAAATCAAAGAACTCGAGTACATTTCATTTTAGTTGCTTCTTTTCAGTTTAAAGTAACGGTAAGGGAGTTATGGGCGTTTGAAGCTAAGTTTTCTTGTTCACTTTCTTTTTTCTAAACCATTAGAGGTCCAGATATGAAACTTTGCACAAAAAAAGGTTAGCCAGTGGCGTCTTTGGAAGCAAGGGAAGCAATGCTTCCTTTCTTCTGGGATGAATACATGCTAAGAATAAATAAGCCCGTTATAAAATTTACTTAAACATTTTCTCCGCACGTCGAAACCATTACCAAATAATCAAAATCCGATTCGGAACTTTACGTACGAGTAGAAAATTTCATAAATGTCCAACCACAGCAATTGCATTAACCAACCCCACGAAGCCGACCGAGCCATATCCTCAATAACATCAACCACACCTCATAATTCAATGCAAACTTAAAACACCCCTAAATTCATTTTATATTAATTCACACATAAGGATTTTTTCATTTGGGATGATTATTTCAATTGGGAAATACTATAATTCAGTCAAAGCTTGATCTGATTCGAGTCTACGAAAAGGTTCGCTTGGCCATTTTGTTGAAGGTCGATCTACAGTCGATGCGATTCAGTGCATTCGTATTGCGATGGCAAATATAGAGCAGCACGAAAGGACTTGCACTTTGTATTCATCGATTTGGAAAAGTCATTCAATAGAGTACCTCGTGATCTGATATGGTTGGCCTTGAGAGCACTTAATGTCCCTGAGGCATACGTCAGGATGATACGAGACATGTATGATGGAGCTACGACTAAGGTTAGATGCACAGCCGGTGAATCAGAAGAATTTCCGGTGAATGTCGGATTACACCAGGGCAGTGTATTGAGTACGTTGCTCTTCAAGGTCATCATGTGCTACTTATTAACACGTATATCCGACGGCCTAAAAATATCTCTTCTTTTTGCTGATGATATAGACCTCAGTAGCCCAAACATCGTTGCCTTGCAAGCTTCGCTTACAGAATGGTGTGACATTCTGGAGGAGCATGGACTGAGGGTAAGTAAGTATAACAAAGACTGAGTTCTTATGCTGCCCATTCTCAGACCCAGATGCACCGATACCAGATATGTGCGTCAAAGGAGAGCAGCTTAAGTCTTGTACCAAGTTCAAGTACCTTGGCTCGATGGTGAACAACGGAGCTACATGCGATGATGACATCAAACATCGCACAAAGGTTGGTGGATGACGTGGCGAGAAAACTCTGGAGTTTTCTGCGATAAGAAAATGTCACTGAAGCTAAAGGGCAAGTTGTACAAAACGGTTGTACGTCCCGCACTCATGTATGGATCAGAATGCTGGACCATGTATGAAGGTTACGCGAAACAAATGACAGCGACTGAAATGAAAATGTTACGCATGTCAGCTGGTGTAACGAAAAGGGACCACATCAAGAGTAGCTACATCCGAGGCAGCTTGTCCATAGACCAACTAATCACAGAAAAGCCCGAAGACCGACAAATGGCAATACCAAATTCAAATTCAATTTTATTCCTTAAAATTCATAAATTCACAAAACAGGGGTTCTTAATTCGGTTAGAGTTCAGACAAGAAATCTTAGCTACTATAATTTAATGATGAGGACGGACCAATTCATGTAATACATAATAATACATAATAATAACAAAAATACAAGGAAAATTAAGGAAAAAAACCTTGACTGTGCAAAAACCTTATATCTATCTTACATCTACCTTACCACTAACTTACATATAACTTATTTATAACTTAAATACACTTGAGTGAGGAAGAACTATGCGTTAGAAGTTAAAATATTTATAATTGCTTATTCATTATTAATTTTACGTTAAAATTTGCGTTATAAGTGGGTTAGAGCTATTTGAGCAATTTGCTTCGAATCTGGGGGTAATTTTTCTAACTAATTCTGGAACTGTAAGGGTACTAGTGGAATCGTGCAGGATGCGCGTAGGATAGAAACGATGTTTATTCAAAATCAACTTCAGCATGCGATTTTGAGCGATCTGAATTTTTTCCTTGTGGGTCTTGGCGCATTGGCTCCAGACTGGCATTGCGTACGATATTAGAGGCTGTATGGCCATTTTGAAAACTAGGGTTTTATTTACCTGTGATAGTCGGGATCGTTTGTTTAACAGAGGGTGTAGCGCATGCGACGCTTTAGACATTTTTGATAAAATAAGTTCTACGTGTTTACTGAAGGTCAATTTCTTATTCAAGTTCACTCCAAGATAGATTATATCGTCATCCCATGGTATAGGTTGTCCTAAAAAGTCAAGATTTCGAGAGGGCAGCTTATTCCTACTCCACTTTCGGGTAAAGTACACAGCCTTTGTTTTCGATTGGTTGATTTTTATTTTCCATCGGTGATAGTATTGATAAAGTGTTTCAAGTTGACGTTCTAGTGCATTCATTATAAGGGTTGGTTCGTCGGAGCTACAATAGATGCACATATCGTCAGCGAAAAGAGCAATATCGCAATGGTTAGAGCTTGGGATATCCGCCGTGTAGATGTTAAACAGGATCGGGCTGACGGTCGATCCTTGGGGTACTCAAGCATTTATTGCGTAATTATCCGACATTTTGTCTTCTATTTTCACCGCGAACGTACGGTCAGCTAAGAAATTCTTTATCAATTTTATTAGATATATTGGAAAACCAAACGACAGCAGTTTATGAATAAGCCCCTCATGCCATACAGTGTCGAAGGCTTTTTCGATATCTAGAGTTACTAGACCTACAGATTTTTTTTGAAGAAAATGCGTCCTTAATTTTTTTGCTCACTCTGAGCACTTGATGTGTGGTAGAGTGTCTTGCTCTAAATCCGAATTGGTAGTTTGGTATTATTTGCAAAAAAGGTTGGTTATTTTATCATAACCGAGAGCTTTATTGTTCTTCAAAGTTTTAATAATTTTTCTGAGCTCGGTTGTTGTGCAGAGGTTCGTCTGCAGAGGTTCCGATATTAAAGTTGGCAGTTTCCGTACAGATTCGTGCACAATTTGTTTTGTTATAGTACTGCTCAGATGAGCGCTTGCATTATGTGCGGAAAGAAAAGTTTTGGCTATCAATTGGGCCTTATCCCGGTAATCGAAAACCAAGGTGCTATTGTGGATAAGAGGGGGCATGTAACTCTTCTTGTTATTCACTTTTGCTACTTTCCAAATTTTTCGATCGTTTTTATGGAGTGATCTTAGATATTCATTCCACTTTTCATTTTTATTTCGTAAAATGCTATTCCTAATTCTACTCGTAAGTTTATTTACTATCGTTTTTAAATGTGGAAGCCGTAACCGTTGCCATTGCCTTCTGAATAAGTTGCGAACAGCTACAAGGTGTTTCGTCTTAGGTTCGAGGTTCGTGTCTGTTTGCGATTTATGGATTCTTTCCACAGTCGACTTTTCGAGTGATTCGGTTAGTAAACAATTGAATGAGTGGAGCAAGTCATCTATTTGATTAGCATCGGTCATAGTTGCTAGATCTAGAGAGCTAACACTTACGCTTTCATCTAGTAATTGTCGGAGTTTCCGCCAGTGAGTTTTTTTTATGGGATTCTGTTTGGGATTGATATTGTTATTCTTGTCGCATGGAATTTCGAACAGAACAGGTAGATGGGGGGATGATAGAGCAGTTGTTGTGATTGGTTGATCAATCGTACAAGTGTCATTACTTATTACGAGGTCTAGAAAGGATGGGTAGCCTCGAGGTGGGTAATACGTTGGGCTAGATGGAGTGTGAACATATAAGTTCAGTAGGTTAAATAAAACTTTTCCCGTGGCATTCGCCTTAATACAGTCCCAATGCCTGTGTCTGGCGTTAAAATCTCCACAAAGTAAAAATTTGCCGCTTGTTTTAATTATTTGCTTCATGTCACGTTCAAAAAGTTGAAGCTTTTGCCTGTTCACGTTTGAGCAGGAGAAGTATATACCAAAGATTGTTAAATTTATGTCTTCCAATTTAATTCCTATAGATTCCAATGTACCTAGTATCAGATCCGGTAGCACATTATGCTTTATATTTTTTCTCAAAAATATGGCTACACCGCCACCTTTTTCGCGGGATCTGTCTTTTCGGTAAATATGAAAAAAAAGGGTGAGTAATCAGATCATTATCTGTTAACCAGGTTTCTGTTACGATTGCTATATTAATTTCCCGACAAATTAAAAAGTCTAAAAACTCATCATACTTGTTCCTCAAGCTCTGTGCGTTCCACAACAACAATTTTAACCTATGGTCCATCGATAAATTTAAGCGCTAAGTTAACTATACAATAGTACTGGGCTTTCCTTGTAGAGCATTGAGATAGCTTCTCAATTAGTTCCATAGAGATTTCGATGAGTTGATCAGCTGTGAACAGGTTACAATCATTGACAGCTGAATTCGTTGTTCGCTCTCCGTGTTGAGCGGCTTGACTATAAGACATTGCGGGTGTTGTTTCATTTACAATGTGTTTATTGCTAGTGTCAGAATGTGAATGAAGACTTGGAAAATTCAAAAGATTATCTGACGGGATGTTATTGTGGCTGTTCTCGGTTTGTGGCTTGTTTTGGTTTCGAGATGGTGGTAATCTTCGAGTATGTTTTTGCTTACTAAATTTATCGCGCAGTGCAACAAATTCTTTTCGTTTGGGGCAGTCAATATTGTTCGACTTATGGTCGCCACTGCAGTTGGCACACTTCAAATTTCCAGTATGAGCTACCGGACAAGTTGAATGGTGATGGGATTCACTGCATATCATACATTTGGCTGGCAGGAAACAGTTTGAAGAACCATGGCCGAACAGCTGACAGTTCCGACACTGTGTCGGGCCGCTCTTGTTTCCCGAATAATAGTTCCATCTAACTATTGTATGTCGGATTGATTTTATTTTGCGGAGATCGTTCAGCTTTGCAGCGCCCCTAGCAATATATAGTATATAATAAGTTTCATTGTCAAACTTACGATTATTTGGGGTAAATTTCTTGATATCGATGCAGTTGATGTTGTGGTCGGATTTCAGGATATCGGCAAATACTTCGCAATTTACATAACTGTAGCCGGAGACGACGATTTTGTAGGGTTTTTTGTCTGCCCTTCGGTATGTGTAGTAATTCACTTTTTTGTCACTGAAGAACTTCGTGGTTGTCTCATAATCTTCAATTTGGCAAAGTAAGAGCTTTAACCCAGTGGATGTGTATTGTATGTTGTAGTTCATAATGTTAAGTTCGGACATCATGACATCAATATTTGATCGCTGAATGGAAGGCAGTACGATTGGCGGGCATTTTACCTTTTTGGTATTCGCGGGTTGAGTGCTTGCGGCTGATTCACCATGTTCGTTTTCGGGCAAGTTGGCCAGTAGCTGGAAGCGATTTGATGACATATCGTCCACTTTTTTCGGTAACTTCACCTTGTTGGTGTCGGGGGAACATTCCTCCCTGTTCCTTTTCGTTTTTCGGTTAATTATGGTACGATTAATGTAACTTTAATAATTGAAAAATTGTCACTGCTCGAATGGCAATACCAATGCCATGTTCAACGGCGTCCGCCTGAGAACCCCGCAAAGAAAGCGATATCAATGGAAGTTCCCCTTGATGAACCCAAGGCCAGAGGCAGACCAAAGAACACCTGGATGTGTCAAATGAAAAAGCAACAACAACACATTGGTCTCGGCGATGACACGATCCAAGAAAGAGCTGCCTATAGAAATATGCTGAGATATTATCGCCAAAACGGGCGATGTGCCTACACCGCGGGTCGAGCAACGCGAAGCCATGGAGCGGTATAAAGAACGAGGCAAGGAAGAAGAAGAAGAAGGCCATTTAGTAGCCATAATCAGGACTCGAACCGAATAGATAACCGTTAATAACTATGTCACGGATATGCCATTTTCAAAAATTTGAATGGGGGATAATGGGGTTCCTTGACCGGAGCGACTCAATGTTTACCTTAAAATGATCTTGAACTTATTGTGAATACTTATACAAATTTTACGGCTGAACTGGCATTCTTTCAGAAGTTATGGAGCTTTTAAAAAAGGCCTAAAATGAAAATATTCTAATTTATGTTCTAGTCTAACACCGAAATATTCAATAAAACTCTAATGTGTTATATATCATTGCAAAGATAAGATAATTTTATGTAGTTTTTTTCGTCCTCAGACCATTTTCCTGTATTTCTTACTGTTTTTTAAATAATCGCAGAAAACCGAAAAAAATGCCCCCCCCTTTCCCCCTTTTTTTAAGGTTGCGGACCCCTGATCGGGTGGGACTTTTAATGCCATAATCTGAGGACCATTCCCAACCATAATTCAAAAAAATTTCCGATGTAGGATTTTTGCCGACCAAATATGCCATTTTTCTTAGACTATTATTTCGAATCATGTACATAGATACATTTAATACATCCAAAAATGAATTGCGTCAAGTTTTATTGGGATTATGTGAGCAAATTTGTTTTCATTAATTTTTATGAATTTTATCGAATTACTTTGGATTATTTTATGAATATTGTTTAAGTTTTGTATTAAGTTTATTAGGATTCAATCAGTTATTGTATTTCTATGTATTGAATTGAATAAAAGACGCAAGTCCGTTTAAAATAAATAAATAAATGACGAGGGGAATCGGTTGGGCGATGTCCGTCTGTTGCGACGCGTTTTACTCGGCCGGTTTCAAAGCTAGCAAGCTCAAATACATGCACGCATGCTTATTTCTGTTGCAGGCTGTTTGTATGTTTGAATCGCTGGGGGCTGGGGTTATGGGGCTGCCATACAAACCCAACTCCCAAGCTAGGTTCTTATATGAAAAACTATGTTATTTGTGCACCTATTCCGGCCAGATTTCATATATGTAAATGTGTTTCTATTGATGTCATCACTTTAAGTAAAAAATATACTAGACACACCAATTAGCATACAATGCCAACAAAGCAAACAGATGCCAGTAGCAAAATATGGCATAACAATGCAAAATAAGCAAAACTTCAATTCAATACAATGTGAAAGCTTTATAAAAATTTTGCGCGTCTTCTCTATACGATAAGACTAACCATTAGATAAGATGTATGAGAAACTGGCCCTATAAAACAAAATCGTACGACAAAAAAAAACGTACGGCGAGAGCTTTTATAGTGGCCGGCAGAAATCATTGTGCATCATTTTTTGTAAGGTTTGCTCGTGCGGTCGTTTTTTTATAGTCTGGAATGGCCCAAAAGATGTACGAGAAATCGGCCCTAAGAAAAATAAACAAACAGACGGCGCATTTTTTCTTAACCATACTGTACATTCATAACACTAACAAGAGAGATAAAATGGAAATACATACCAATCATCTGTCTATTGATGTAGCGTCTTGTATATTTGAACAAGTTTCTGGAGCATTGACCTTTCTAAAGCTTACAAATAAGATGCGAATGAATGGATGCTGGGCATTTTCTTATGTGATTGGCAAAGTTGGTATGATGACAAGTTAAAAATGGACTACACAAGTGAATAAAAGCTTTGTACTATTCAGCTAAATTTTGAGAATGTATGTACTTGTACATACTCAACCTAAAGACGGAAACGGCTGATATCGCAAATGGTGGTTATGGGAAAAAAATTTAAGTTATATACAGTCAAAAGAAAATGAAAAAAATGTACACGTTGCTATGCCACTTCATGCATTGTACAGTAACTGCAAATCTTAATACATACAGTAGACTCGCAATAACATGAACAATAAATTCAGTGGACGTTTACTTGTTGATGTTGTTTGTTACTAGATAAGAGTTTTTTTCTTTGGTTGCATTACCAAAAACCAACGTATGGTAATGCACCCAAAAATAGAAGAAAATACAAATAATCGATCGCATGGTTTATGGCGACTCTTATACAGGGTGTCTTACGACTCATGGTACAAACAATAGTTTATTTAGTAAACAATATTTTTTTTTAATAAAAAATGAAAAAAAAAGAAAAGGCTAAACTATCAACAATACGAACTTAAAATTACAAGTACTGTTCGAAGTGCAGGGGTGGTACGCATTACACAAAACAAAAATATAGGAATATAGGAGAATATTCTTAATACTAGGAGAATATTCATAATGCTGAAATAAAAATAAATATACGAGAAAATATAGTAGGTATTTTATTTATAACATATGATCACACATATACACATATGGCCAAAGAAATAAGTACACCCCTCTTGTACCATTATATTCATGATTTTCATTGCATTTATTATATTGTAATACTCGAAGCGCTCTGTAGCTCACTTGG
The DNA here is from genome assembly GCA_949715475.1 of Microchrysa polita. Taxonomy (NCBI): domain Eukaryota; kingdom Metazoa; phylum Arthropoda; class Insecta; order Diptera; family Stratiomyidae; genus Microchrysa; species Microchrysa polita. The sequence continues at coordinate 90,916,162 of OX454416.1, forward strand.
TTGAGTCGCACTCTACGATGCTAGTAATATAGAGGTCCGGAGATCGAATCTCGGTGTGGTCCAAAATTTCCGTACATGTGCGGATAGGAAATGTATAGCGCTTGCAACATTATATACACTCCGAAATGATATGCAATGTAACGTTTACTCGAAATCGCCTATAAACGGCTGAGTTAACGCACCATGGCCCCACATGGGGCTATACGGTACTGAGAAGAAGAATACTCGAAATAGATAGTCATTATAAGAACTCGTATACAACAATGCCAGGGAACCCGAAACACCCAGAATAAACTCTGAAGTGTATAATGAGGTTGGTCCAAATAATAAGTACGCCATCGTTTTTTAACTTTTTCAATCAATTCAATAATTCAATTCAATTCAATAAGATTTATTCCTCCTCATTAAATAATACAATAATACAAGAAAAATGAAAAAATAATACAATAAAAATAAATAAAAAAGAAAAAAAAAAACTAAATACAAAATTAAATAATCGGAGAAATAAATAAAATACATTCTATAATTTAATAAAAATTAGTTTCGAATGTATTGTTAAATAAAAATACGAAAAAGAGAAAAGTTGTTGGTAAAAATAAAGTCAGTATAATACATAATAAAACAAAAAAAAAAAAAAAGATAAAATAAGATAAAGTAATACAACTAAAAAGGCAGTTAGGAAGCAAAAAGAATAAAGTTAGTAGTAAAAAATACAAAAAAAAAACAAACGCGTAAAGTAAGGATTATAAAGAACAAAAACAAACTAAACTATTCAAATCGTAAAGATATCAACATGATCATAATTTAAGAGCCATGATTTTAATTCAGAAAGGAATTTGGGTAATATTCGAATGCCTCTAATAGTAGGTGGCAGCTTATTAAATAACCGAGGTGCGGAGCATGTGAAAAATTTCAGATAGCAAACTTTGTAATGGCGCGGTACATTAACTTGGAAAGACTGACGTAGACTATAAATACTTGAGGTGCGTATATCAAGGTAACCACTCCGAATAAAAAATACTTTTAAAATTTTATAGCAATATAAATGAATCAAAGGAAGTATATGCAAATTTTTAAAAAGCGGAAAACTGCGATGACGTCTATTTTTTTTGCAAATTAGTCGAATGGCATGTTTCTGTGCTACCAATAAAGGATTTAACCTTACTTTATAAATACTACCCCAACAAGAAAGCCCATATTCCAATTTAGAATGAAAGATACTGAAGTATACCATTTTCAAAAGACTATGGGTACAAAAAGGACGCAACATATAAATTTGTCTAATAGCTGATAACAAGTAGTTTCTGAGTGAAGCAATATGAAAAGACCAATTTAACTTACTATCTAAAATAACACCCAGATACTTAAAGCTAGATACTATACCAATTTCAAAACATTTACAAGAACATAAAACTTCAGAGCAAAAAGAGGCGGACACATTGGATGAACTATTAACTAACAAATTATTAACAACGAAGCGTTTACAACTATGGTGGTGATACCAAAAACTAATCGGCTCGAGGGATAATATATTTGAATTAAAAAACATAATCTTCGTCTTATCGCTAATATCAAATTTATGCGCGGTAAACCAATGCCTTAGAGTTTCCAAGTCATGATGGATATCTGAAATAAGGTCCAGAAGAGAACTTGCAGTGTAAGTACAAGCTAAGTCATCAGCAAAAGCATTGGGCTTGCTTATTAATTTCTGGTTGAGAAGTGAGTTTACATAAATAAGAAACAAAAGTGGGCCTAGAACAGAACCCTGGGGAACACCTAACTCAATTTTGCGAAGTTTACTATAAGCAGCTCCTACTTTTACTCTATGCGACCTTCCTTTTATAAACGATGATAGCCAATCATACATGAAACCTCTAAAACCTGCTTTAAAAATTTTATCCAATAATATATCATGGTCAACCGTATCGAACGCTTTTTTAATATCGACAAATAGGGCACCAGTAAATTTACTGGCATTTACGCCTTCAAAAATATGACCACAGACGGATAGCAAAGCATCCTCCGTAGATTTACCCTTTCGAAACCCAAATTGACTATTGTTGAAATAATTAATTTTTTCTAAGAAAGAAACCATCCTATGTTTTATCGCTTTTTCAAAAATTTTCGAAAAGGGAGAAAGAAGAGAGATAGGACGATAATTGTTTGGATCAGATGTGTCACCCTTTTTGAACAGTGCTAAAACATCAGCTGTTTTCAGTTTGTTTGGAAAAACACCACTCGACACGGACATATTAAATATAAAAGCTAATATATCAACAATATTAAGCGCAATTTTTTTCAGCATAAAGTTAGAAAGACAATTATTGACAGATGAATTTGAATTTTTTAGCGACATTATGATTTGATATAATTCGTAAGACGAGATTCGCGCAAAGAAAAAGCTTTCCGTCTGAAAAACATCAGAGACAAGACGATCTGAATGAAAATCCACAGAATCAGCAGAAATATTGTAAGAGATGTCTGAGAAAAAGTTCACAAATACATCAGCTATCACTTCCGAGTCAGATGAAACTCCGTCACCACATTTAATCCTTTTTATACTATTGCTCGAGCTACCTCTATTAATAATTCTATTAATGGTTGACCATTCTTTTTTGGGATTGCCTTTATTTATGTTTAATTCATTAATGAAATAATTTTCTTTCATCACAGGGATTTCCGTTTTTAACTCATTGCATAATTTTTTATATTGAGCCCTAAGAAGCCTATTATTGGGATGTTTTTTACATTTCGATCCGAGTTTGTTTCTTTTATTAATTTTGGCCACAAGGTAGTCATTGATCCAAGGTTTGAGTTTTTTAGATTTGCGATTTCTAGATGACCTCGACAGAATACAGGTATTGGCATGATTCATTAAAGTATTTAAAAAATTGTCATAAGCCACTGATGGATCATCCGTATTGTAGACGTCATTCCAGTTTTCACGAAATAGTAAATTGTTCAACATAGCAAAATTATATTTAAGTTGTGGATGCATATTAACATTTGATTGACTCTTTACACTAGAAACATTATCAAAAATTAGACAAGTCATCAAATGATCTGATATATTTAAGTCAAAAATTGAGCTCTTAAACGAAAATTTTCGGCAATCATTTACACGAAGAAAAATATGGTCAATACATGATTTAGAATTGTCCGTAATCCGAGTTGGCACATTTATACACGATTCCATACCAAAAGACGACATGAGAAATTTGTAATTATCGATTTCAATAGAATCAGATAATAAATCTAAGTTCATGTCACCTAAAATTATAAGATTTTTACTCTTTATACCAGACAATATATTTTCTAGATCATCGAAAAAAGCTTCCCTTGATACATCATTGAAACGGTACACACATAAGAAAGTAAATTTCTCATTATTAATGAAGCACTCCATTTTGAGAAAGTCGCCACTGTACATATTGTAGGTGCAAGTTTCACAACTATAGTTAATTTTAACAAAAGCCGCAACTCCACCAGAAGCATATGAGTCATTGCAACAAGTAACAAAGCTATAACCAGGAATATCAAATAGTTGAATTTCATTACTATAAATCCAAATTTCAGATAAGAAAATAAAATCAGGCTTGTTGACAAGAGAATCAATTTCGCAAACAAGTGAATCAAAGTTCTTACGCATACTACGAATATTCTGATGAATAACGAACATACGATTAGAATGTAGAGAAAAAAAATCCTTATCAAATGTACAAGCGGAGAAGAAATCAAAGCAATTTGGAGAATCAAAATTTTCAGGCATAGCTACACTTAGATGGTCTGTTTAAGGCTATTATGAGCCTAAGAGTGAATTAAGATCCTCCCTCGCCTTGATTTCAACGGCCTCAGCGCCATCTTTTACTCTTACTAACACTTTGCCATTTCTAATCCACACATACTTTATTTTACCTTGATTCCTAACTTCCTTAGCAGCTTTAAACATACTTCTAGTATAACTTGACAGACTATCATTAATAAAAATATCCGTAACATTACTATCGCTAAATATCTTAGTATTAAGTTGACTTTTGTTTTTAAACTTCGAGGACATAATACTCCGCTTTACCAAATGAGATGTGAATTTAACACATAAAACATTCCCTGGATTACCTCGCTTCGGAGCTCCAATCTGTGGTACTACACGATTTAACTTTCACAACAGTTTTTTATCAGGATTTTTGTTTTGTTCTTTATTGGTGTGCAACGTCAAATTAAAAACAAAAAAATACTTAAAGGGCGAAAAACGCTTACCAGGCCTATAGAAAGGCGTGTGGGGTCCAAAACTTTGAAATGGCGGTCAAACTATTCGCTCAATCAGTATTGGAAATATTTCATCTCAGCAAAAAGTCAATGGAAGAGTACAAGAAGTAAAGCAATTTTGGCGAATAGATTCGAAGTTTCTTTCGCCATCGAAATAAATTAATTATGGAGAGAGATAGTCCTCCTTGGTCGAGACAAAACAAAGAAATATTCAGAATATTTTATTTTAGTGCTGATATCGTAATAAATTTGAATCATAAAGGACTCCTATCGAAATATTTTTTGTCTCCGAGAAAAATAAATTTGATCAACGCTCTGTTAGGAATCATATCGCATTATGCTAAAGAATCTATACCAGTTAGGTTATCATTCCAGCAGGATAATAACTTTAACCACAGCTGGTGAACGATTAGCTTCATTAATAAGGACTGTAAGTTTTTACTTGGTGAAGTCGTTTACCGAACTTCAATTCACTCGAAATTTCGGGGAGAATTAAGTTAACGAATTGGAAAAGGTATGCCAAAATAAGGACAGAATCATAAGGGTTTTCTTGAAGTTACTTGGTATACGGTACCATTTGGAACAAGACGCCAAATTATCTCCACAAAGTCAACAAGAACGGATTTTTCTCTGAAGAAAAGTGGACAATATGATGAGAAATAATGAAAGACAGTAAATTTCCGTCGAATTAGAGTAGGAAGTTGGAACTAAAGCTAGTTTGAATTAAATTAGTTGAAATGTACTTATTATTTTGTCCAGCCTTTTTTAGTCGTCTCATACTTTTTTAAGGAAAATGAGACCTGTTATTTATTTTAAATTGTTAATGTTTATATTATTTAATTCCTCTCCAATTAGGTAACAAAATATTATCAAACGATTTTTATTTTCTTTAATAACCGCTTGGCTAGAGGGTGTTAAGAAAATAAAATAAAAAAAATAATTATTTTTTTGGTCATACATATGTGTATATTTCTTCACATTTATTTGTTTTGGATTGGATTTGGAGCATTTCGATTTTCTTTTCAAATTGTTTTATTTTTCAGTACATATATTGGAATCTTTAGCATTTTTAGAGAGACAAATGAAAAATATTGGAATATATAGGAATAGGCGCAAAATATAGGAGAATAAAGGAGGTGCGATACAAATATGGGAAATATAGGAGGAGTACGGACCCTGGAAGTGTGCTCTTTTTTGGACACAAATTCGGCAGCTTTTACCTAGAGAAGAGACCGCTTGAGATGGATCTTCCGTAACGACTAAATTCATTTCGTAATCTCAAAGGCATTCGTAGCAAATACCCTACCATTCTACACATTCAAACAAAAGATATATTACAGTCGAACTTCCCTAAACGGACACTTCTAATAACCGGACATTTCTCATAAACAGACACTTTTATTTTCCCCGACGTTTTTCATTATATTTTACTAGATGAATAACTTCCAATAGCCGGACACTCTCATAACCGGACACGGACAGTACTTTTATACCCTTTCTGAACAAGCAAATCTCTAATAAACGGACAGTTCCACAAATAAAAAATTCTTGCATTGAAGAATTGTATTTCGAGCAAAGAAGTTTTGAAATTACCGGAAAATCGGTCTTTTGCGTAAATCAAAATTAACTTTTAAGATTCAGGAGTTCAATTTATGTCGCGGCATTTAATCGTGCAGTTTTCTATTCTTTTAAAATAAAAAAAAAATAAAAAAAAACAATTTAAAAAATTTTGCCTTTTGAAGAAAAAGTGCAAGAACAAGTCATTTTGGAATTCACGTGTTCTCGATCTCAAAAAAAATTGTATTGGAAAAACACAGTTGAAATGAGACATCGTAGTTTTGAATGGATTCACAGCGCAGTCCAAATTAGTTTTATAAAATGTTATACCTTTGTGAAATATTCTCATAAACGGACACTTCCAATAAGCGGACAAAATCTCAATCCCCAATGGTGTCCGCTTATGGGAAGTTTGACTAATCTCATGGTTTACGAAAATTATATATTTAAATCCTTTTCTAATCATACTCAGGTTCATTCGATATACACCGACTTCTCAAAGGCATTCGATAAGATAAATTTTAATGTGCTATTAAAAAAATTGGAAAGCTTTGGTTTTTTTGGAACACTTTTAAATTGGTTCAGCGACTATTTGAGAAATCGTTCAGTATCAGTAAAGATTAATAGTATTTACTCAGAACATTATGTCCTAACTTCAGGAGTTCCACAAGGGTCACATCTTGGTCCGGTTTTGTTTCTTTTATTTATCAATGATATTTATTCAGTTTTCAATAATGTTGAATTTTTATTGTTTGCAGACGATTGCAAGATATTTAAAGAAATCAAAAATAATAATGACATTTGTGTTTTGCAATCTAATTTAGATAAATTTTACTCATATTGCGTTAACAACAAATTGGAATTGAATCTTGATAAATGTCAGTTTATAATATTTAGCAAAAGTAAATCTACATTACATAATATTTATTTTGTTAATGATGTCCCTTTAACTGAGGTGCATACTGTTAAAGATTTAGGTGTTCTATTCGATTCATCTCTTGATTTTTCCGAGCACATTAAAGATATGTGTGAACAAGCTAATCGTCTTTTAGGATTTTGCTTAAGAAATACTTTTGATTTTAATAATGTTCACGCATTGAAAACTTTATATGTATCATTGGTGAGAAGCAAACTCGAATATTTGTGTGTTTTATGGAACCCATATTATAATGCTTACTCTTATTTGATAAGAGTGCTGAAAAAGTTCAGCACAAATTTCTTAGGTTTATTGCGTTTAAATTGCATATTTCACATAATGATATAAATTACAATCAAATCCAATCGTTATTGAAACTTAATACACTTGAAGTTCGTCGCACGTATTTTGATGGTTTATTTGTTTTTAACTTAGTCAATGGTTTCACAGATTCTCCTGATATCCTTTCTGAATTGACTTTTAAAATCCCCAGTAGAGAAACCAGGCAACATGAGCTTTTCTATCGTCAAACTTGTAGAACTAATTATATTAGTAATTCGCCTCTTCAGAGATTGAAAACTGTTGGAAACCTTATTTCGAATCATGTAGATATATTTAATACATCCAAAAATGAATTGCGTCAAGTTTTATTGGGATTGTGTGAGCAAATTTGTTTTCATTAATTTTCATTAATTTTTATAAATTTTACCGAATTACTTTGGATTATTTTATGAATATTGTTTAAGTTTTATATTAAGTATATTAGGATTAAGACAGTTATTGTATTTTTATGAATTGAATTGAACAAAGGACGCAAGTCCGTTTATTAATAAATAAATAAATAAATAAAAAATGTATATTCACTCGGTGGTCAAATGAACATGTCCTATTCCACTATTAATAGTCCAGTACAATTGGTTCAAAATAGCCCCAAACCTAAACATCCAAAAAGAAAAGAAATTTTTGATGCCAAATTGTTGAATACACTGCCTAATATACGCAGTAAAAAGTTACACTAATTTGCGCCATGGGTTAAGGGGGGAGGGGGTGGCAAAGGGGTGAAAATTCAGTTTCTTGCAAATATCTGGAAAACTATGAGTCTGACCTTAAAACGAGCTGAGGACAAAACAAACAACATAAAATTACCCTTGTAATGATATGTAACACTCTAGACATTTTCTCAGAAAATTATACCCTAGACCCAAAAGTATTATAGTGAATTTGGATTTTTCGAGTTTTACATTTCGCACTGTAACTCTTGATAGAATAGACCTACTGTCATAAGATCTTGTCCATATATTGATAACAAAATTTATTTGATTCGTACCAAAAATCGGAGTGCTCCGACCATTGACGCCCCCCTCACTCCTCTTCAAAAAGGCATGCCTGTAGCTTCTTTTTAGACTGAGCCAGGCAGATCAAATTTGGTGGGGTGCCTAGTCTAAGCTCCATTATGCTGCCCACCAAAAATTATTACCATCCGATCAAAACTAAGGGTACCCCCCATACAAAGTGAACGAAAATTCTAACAAATTTCACATTTTATCATTTCTAAATTCTATCTAAAACGGAAAAATAAAATTTATCTCTTAGAACGTCATTATAACAGTTAATTGTAGTCCTCTGAATGTATGTTCAAAATTTTGTATCAAAGCGTACACTACAAGTACCAACAAATTGTGTTTGAAAGTCATTGGTACTAGTTCAAAGGCTAGTTCCGAATAAATCGAGTAACGTGTACTAGCAACCTTCAAACCACATTTTTCGTACTTGTAAGGCACGCTCTGGTACAAACTTTTGAATATACATTTACAAGACTACAATTAACTGTTATAATGACGTTCTAAGAAATAAATTTTATTTTTTCATTTTAGATAGAATTTAGAAGTGAAAAAATGTGATTTTTTTTAGAATTTTGGTTTACTTTGTATGGGGAGTACCCTTAGTTTTGATCGGATGGTAACAATTTTTGGTGAGGAGCATAATGGGGCTTAGACTAGGGACCTCACCAAATTTTATCTGCCTGGCTCAATTTGAAAAGAAGCTACAGGCATGCCTTTTTGAAAAATGTTAGGAGGAGTGAGGGAGGCGTCAATGGTCGGAGCACCTCATTTTTTGGTACAAACGAAATAAATTTTGTTTGTAATAGAATGAACAAGATTTCGTCACCCTAGGTTCTTTCTATCAAGAGTTACAGTCCGAAATGTAAAACTCAAAAAATGTAAATTCTCTATAATACTTTTGGGTCTAGGGTATAATTTTCCGAAAAAACGTCTAGAGTGTTATATATCATTACAAAGGCAATTTTGTGTAGTTTGTTTCGTCCTCAGAAGATTTTAAGGTCAGATTCATAGTTTTCCAGTTATTTGTAAAAAAGTGAATTTTCACCCCTTTGGGACCCCCTCCCCCCTTAACCCATGGCGCAAATTGGTGTAACTTTTTATTGCGTATATTAGGCAGTGTATTCAACAATTTGGCATCAAAAATTTCTTTTTCTTTTGGATGTTTGGGTTTTGAGCTATCTGTACTAGACTATAAATACATTTTGTTACTTAAAGTAGGTACTAACATTGTCAGTTCAGGTGAAATCCATGCAAATACTGTAAAAATTTTGATAATCGTGAAATCGAATTCGCTTGGTGGTACTCACTTCACATGAAAGTCTCCACACCGGTTTTTGACATTTCGCCAGCGAAAATAATGCAGTTGCACTTTATTTCACAATGAAAAGATGTCATCGACAATCAATCAGAACGCGAGTGAACATTTATCTTACATTGAGTCAATAAAAAGCCAGTCTCCACGGCACCGTTTTCACGGGACACATATATGCACGTTTTTCGCTGGGTGAACTCAGTACATACCTTTACTAGTAAAATTACATAACACTTTTTTGATTGTTTACGACGTCGCTGCGTCACCGTGGAAATTTCGCTCATGCAACTAATTCCTAGGTAGATAGTGTGACTATTTACACGTCTAGTAGCACACACTTTCGGTGACGACGTCTTAACAATGCGTAGTCACGCATTTAAATGACACTCTCTCGTTGTTGACGTCGTCGTCACCGTGGAGATTTACCGCATGCATGCACTAGTAGCTAGTAACTAGCACCGTCTGACTGTAGTTTAATAGTTTGACCGGAGCAACTCAATTTTCAACAAAAATCATCAAAACATAATGCGAATACGCACACTAAATTTCATGGCTGAACCTGCATTTTTTAAAAAAAGGTCTAAAATGAAAATATTTTTTTTTTATTTTTTAGTTTAGCGCCGAATTTTCCATTAAAATTCTAATGTCTTATATGTATGTCATTGCGAAGGTATTTTTATTTCTTTTTTCCTGCAACAATCCAGCGATGTAGGGTTTTTGCCGACCCAATGTCGTATTTTTCTTCAAATAAATAATTTATTTTATTTAACTTTAACTTTAAGTATATAAGAAATATCTATAGGTATACCTATACTTTCTATACTAATAAAATAGCTTATATGGGAATGTTTGTTTGTAACGGTTCGGCTTAAAAACTATCGGACCACTCTTAAAAATTATTTTTCCCAATCACTGCATCTGTGACGGAGACGAGAATAGGATACTTATTTTTTCCACTTTGGATTTGAAAATGCTTAAAAACTATCGGACCACTCTTAAAAATTATTTTTCCCAATCACTGCATCTGTGACGGAGACGAGAATAGGATACTTATTTTTTCCACTTTGGATTTGAAAATGCTTAAAATTTGAGTAATTCGCTTATGTAGTTTCGAATTTTGTTTAATCACGCATTTCACACCTTCTTCAGGTGTGGATACGGAAAAAGGACTCTTCCAATCATAAGGAGTAAGGAAGTCCAAAATTGATAGAAATGTGTATATCTTTGTATTTATAAGTATAGTGAATATATCAAATATTGGAATAGCATTGACGAGATTTGGTATCCTTTCACAATCGTTCCTTTAGGATACGTATATAAAGGATGTTTTAGCAACCAAGTGGTATATTATTACTTATATATCATATAAGCTATTTTATATAATTACTATAGAAAGTAAAGATATACACTCGGCCGCAAAACTATCGACTCAACCTAAAAGCGCGTGTATTTGTACGTGTTTTTCGAAAAGTATAGAAGTTATCCATAAAAATGGTATGTCATTGAAAAGCTTAAGGCCTCAGCTTTACGTTGGTACCATTTTAACCAATATTTGGTGAGCACTTTTAAAATTGATGCTCTTTGAGCGAAATCGTAGCGAAAATAAGCAAATATGAAAATGGTTTTTGGTTAGGTTTTTTGTAAATAAAACAAAAACTGTTGGAAAATAAGTTAAGTATTTATTTTTTTAGTATTTGGTATTGCCTCCTCTTGCTCCAATGACAGTTTTCAGTCGATTCTGCATTGATCTGATCAAGTTGCTGATGGTATCTTGAGGAATACCGTTCCACTCCTCTAATAGGGCTGCCTTCAATTCTTCAGTGGACGAAGGGACTGGATTTCTGGCTCGGACTCTTCTCTTGAGTTCGTCCTATAACTGTTCAATGGGATTGATGTCGATACTGCGTGCAGGCCAGTTAAGTGACGACATATTGGCTTCATTCAAGAGCTGTCGAGTGAGGCGCGGTGCATGACACCGGGAATTGTCGTGCATCAAAGTGAAGTTCTCGCCAATAAATGCTGCATAGGGCACAACGTGGACACGGAGAATATCGGTAACGTATCGCTTAGCTGTCAGCCGTCCTCCTCGGCCTCCTGTGGGCACGAATACGAGATCCATTTTCCTTCCAAGGAAATGCCAGCCCACATCATACAGGAACCGCCGCCGTATGCAACCGTTTCAGTCAAACAGCACTGCGCAAATCGCTCAGTTGGACGCCTGTAGACTCGACATTTTCTGTCACTGCCATGTAGATACATTCTCGAATCGTCCGTGAACAATACTGAGCTCCATTCCGTATCGCTCCAAGTAAGATGATCTCGAGCAAATAAGAGGCGCGCTTGTCGGTGTCGTGCAGTCAATTTGGGGCCCCTGGCAGGCCGTCTTCGATTGATATTCGCTTCCCTTAATCGTCTCCTTACTGTGCATATACTAACAGCTACTCCATAAACACGCCTCAGGTTCCGCTGCGGAGCAACACCCGTGAGGAACCGATTTCGTAACGTACTTCTAACAATGAAACGGTCGTCTCTCTCTGAAGTGGATCGAGGGCGGCCCATTCTTGGTGTCGAATTAAAGCTGCCAGTCTCTCGAAATCTACTGCTAAATCTCGAGACAGCAGACTGACTCATTCCAAGACGGCGAGCAACGGTTCGCTGACTATGATTTTCCGACAATAGGGCTACAACTTGTGCCGCCTGATCTGGCGTCGTACTCATTGATGACAAAACAGTGATTGAAATTGCTTCAGATGTAAGTTACCTAACTTTCCTGATGCAACTGATAATGAGAAACCGATTACGGGCGCTTTTATAGGGGTAGTTTACCTCACCTGACCTTTACCTAAAATTTAAATTTTTCTGTTTTTTTTTTGTTACAAGTGGCAATAATTTAAAAAGTGCGAAGCAAATATTGATAAAAAGGGTACTAATATGTAGCTAAGGTTTCAAACTTTCAAACGACATACGACTTTTATGAATAACTATCATACTTTCCAAAAAACACGTACAAATACACCCGCTTTCAGGTTGAGTCGATATTTTTGCGGCCGAGTGTAGATATTACTCATATATGTATATGTACGGAAAGGAAATAGGGATGAAATGAAGATTTACAATCAAGATAAGTTTTCATCGAAATGTACTATATGCAACAAATTCGGTCACAAAGCGACAGAGTGCTGGTATAAGATGAAGGAAAATAAGTCAAACATGAAACAATCCAGCCAGCATTTAACACATTTGTAATCATTATTTCATGCAACACGCGTAAGCACATATATCTTATTCATTCATCACGTTTTCATACAAGCGGAATCTTAATAATTAGACCCTTTTTCCACTCACTGGGCTTCAGAGTTTTAGTTTCCCAACACTCTTGGATTACGGGAAGAAGAATATCCGCTGTAGCGTTAATATTCGCTTTTAAAAATTCAGTCGGAATTCCATCAATCCCCGGGGCTTTACCGGCGTCCATTGATTTGATAGCGTCTGTTAGCTCCTTTTGGATGGTGCAAGTGCGTTGATATTGTTACGCTTATCACCTCTTACACTCCTTTGAACGCCTTTTTGGAGCGAACGGTATTCAGCTCTGTATCTTTCCTCTGCCGAATCGTCAGCAGCTGAGTTAATCTGCTCCGCGTGCTGAGATAAGGGACCAAGTGGAGTCGCTAATAAATGGTCTCTTATCGCGATCCAATCGTTCTACAATTTCTTCGCCACACGAAATAAATGAATCCTTAGCGACTTTCCATCTATCTTCAATTGTCGGATCCTCATTTGGTAGTGGTGCATTAGCTTTTTCGCGCAAAGCGGTGGAGAACGCACGCTTAGCTGAGGGAGGTTTGAGCTGCTGCACATTATATCGCAAATATTTGCACGCTTGGGACGCTGGATTGCTGCCGTTCGTAAGCGCAATTTTACGATGACAAGATGGTGGTGACTGCCAATATCTGCACTACGTTTGGCCCTAACGTCCAGGACACAGTTTCTCCACGTCTCCAGCAATATGGTCTATCTGGTTCTCAGTTCTGCCATTTGGAGAAGTCCAGGTTGATAAGTGGCAATCTTTGTGTTTAAACAGAGTTCCACCAATGACGAGCTGACGAGAGTTGCAAAACTCTATAAACATCTCGCCATTATGGTTTCTGTCGCCTAACCCATGATTTCCGATAAGGTGTTCCAATCCTTGGTTATCTGTTCCGACTTTAGCGGAATTATGATTTTAATGTCACCTCTGGGAGCCCTATCAAAGGTGTCGCCAAGTCGTTGGTAGAAGACGTCTTTATCAGCTTGATCCGCTGGTTCGGTTGGTGCGTAACACTGAATTATCGTGATATTTCGTACTTTGCATTTGAATCGGGCGGTGATAATACGGGCGGAAACTGGTTTCCAATCGATAAGGGATCGACGTGCATTCTTTGTCAAGAGGATACCGAAGACTGCCTGTCGAGGAGCATTTTGGTCATCATTTCCAGAGTTCAATAAAACAGTATGAAAGCTTGGTGATAAAGACGCTCCTGATCCGAGCCATCTTGTTTCGCTCAGTCCTAATATAGCGATGTTATACGCGGTCATTTCCCCTTCGACTTCAGTGAGCCTCATGTTGTTGCACTCGCCCCACACCGTTCGAACGTTCCAAAACCCAATCGTGATCCGTTGTTTATAGCCAAAAGTCAATCAGTCTGAGGTATCCGAGGCTCGTTTAATGTTTCGAGTGTAAAGAAAATTTCAAGTTCGCGGGTTACAAGCCTACGTACCCTATCCCTCAGGTCGCCTTTTACGACAAGCCGGGAACGCTGTGGCATAATTCTTAGCCCAAAAAACCACAGGGGTAAATTTTTTGTTAGCCTTCCTGCATATCTGAACAACTGCACGTTGCGCGGACATAATTGTAGAGACAGGTAGGAAGGCCAGTGGAGTTTTATTCTCTCATGTCCCTTTAGTCGCCTTTCACAAACCGCCGGGAAAAGCGGAAGCACCATTCTAGGCCCATGCCACAAAGCCTACTCGGATAATGCGGGAGAGTAAAGTCCCGTGGAGACTCATAGGAAATGGTTTGCACCGTTCAGCCTATGACTCACCTCCTGCATAGCTAAGGGTCCGCAGTTTCACCAAAACTGGAAAAGATATAGGAATCGAACAAGGTCATTCAACATATAACTTTCCCCTTTGGGGGAACCACATACTAACCACACTAAAATCGGATAACGGGTTTGGTTTTTACAGAGCTTCATAGTCAAACTTTTGTGATTTGACCCAAAAACTATTTCAATTTTCTCCAACTTCTGCCAAGGTCAGGTGGTTGTACGATTCTTTTAAAAATTGGCGCATAGTCTTATGATCATATCTTTCTTACATCATTTTATTGTAGCTCCATTATTTCTAACAGTTTTAATGCTTAAGTGCAGAAAACTGCTGTTAATTTTAGCTCGATTTAATTCAATTGCAGAAAACTAGGGTTAATTTTGGTCCGATTTTGCCATAATTTGAATAAATTTTACCAAATTGCAGATCTTTAGGGGCAGTTTCAATTGCATTGAATTGGATTCGAGCTAAAATTAACCGTAGTTTTCTACACTTAACGTATCAAAACTGATATAAATAATGGAGCTAGAATAACATGACGTAAGAAACATATGATCGTAACACTATGCGCCAATTTTTAAAATAATCGTACAAGCACCACCTCACCGGGGCAGAAGAGAAAATTGAGATAGAAAAATAGATTGTTTTGGGTCAAATCACATAAATTTTACTTTGAGGCTCTGTAAAAACCAAACCTATTATCCGATGTTAGTGCGGTTAGTTTTATTTTTTAGGTAAATTTTTGGCTGTAATAGTTATCAAATTTGACAGAACAAAAATCCATTAAAATCCAATAATCCACGGCTTCACTGTAAGTGTGCCGCCAAGGAAAAGCATAAGAATGATGAATACTTTTGTTGCAACGATATGATTAGGACTGTAGGAAACTTACAGTTTTCTGTTTCTTCAAACTCGTTCCTTCTCCACTCATAATATCTTTGTATAGCAACGAATATACCGAAAAACTGAGTAAAAACACTTCTAAAGCGATTTAGAATGTAGAAGGAAACGTCTTTGCTTTGACGTTGACATATGATCAGAGCTCGACTCGCTCGAAGTGTGTCTTCTTCTTGATCGCAATAGCTCTGCTTTTCTGATATAATTTCCTATTCGAGCACATTCCGAAAGTTTGAGAATCGTATAGCTTTTGCTGCCAACATAACGTCACCTACATATTTAAAGGTCCATCTAGATTAGTCGCCAAATGGTGACACGTGCAGCCAAATGGCTGTTGTCATTCCATCCAAACATGTCGCCATTGGCTATGCGTCCAGTTTTGATATTCAATATGGCAACTCAACGAACCGCTTTGACAACCGCTTGTCAAATTCATAGTGACAATTTTCCAACTTTTGTTCGTTCTTTTGTGTGAAAATGAATAATTATTCTTGAATGGCCGTGTAATAATACAAACGCGCAGAGTCCGATTTTGATAATTGAATTAAAAAAAAATCACAAATGATATTGAGATTGAGATATTACAGCAAGTGACGGACATCATCCGATCGCCACCAGAGTCGGACAAATATACATCGTTGAAAAATCAGCTAATTGCACGTTTCTCCGACTCAAAGGAGCGACTGCTCAATCGTCTGCTAACTGGAAGGCAAAACTCCTTCTCAAGTTTTGCGGGAGATGCAAAACCTGGCTCCGACTGATCTGATATCAGACATTCTAAAAACGCTCTGGATGAAGCGGCTACCAACAAATATTCAGTGCGTTCTGGCGGCACATGAAGATTTAGAGCTCAGCAAGCTTGCTGACATAGCTGACCGCGTTTCCGAGAACAGTGATCCGGCCTTCATTCTTGCGACGTCGACAGAGAAAAATCACGATACACCCTTACCAACGAGCATGGATCAACGGATATAGGCTCTTAAGAAACAAGTGCGTCATATGGCTCTGCAAGTCAAACAACTGTCCGAAGAATTGAGCATGATAGAAACCTCATAATTATGCGTAAGCCAACATCAACGGGACCATGCTTCTACCATACGAAGTTTGGTAGTGAGGCTAAGCGGTGTGTAGAGCCATGCTCGTTTCGGGCCAGCAAGCATGCGGGAAACTAGAACGGCTGCCATCACCAGATAACTATGTGGATCAAGTCCGGAACATCGACTTCATATCTTAGACCAACATTCACAATTAAATTTCCTTCTTCTTCTTCTTGTAGCGGTGCAGAAAGGTGTGAAACCTCTGTGCATCTATGTGGGTACGATTTATGGTTCGTCAATAGGTGTGTTTTTTTGGTTATCCTGTGCAGGTTTGGGTAACGAAACTTCATATAAAAAAAATGACAGGTGGATCAGCTGGCATTTTTTTTATATGGAGTTTCGCTACCCAAACCTGCACGGGATAACCAAAAAAACACACCTAATAGGTGTGTTTTTTTGGTTATCCCGTGCAGGTTTGGGTAACGAAACTTCATATAAAAAAAATGACAGGTGCGTCAGCTGTCATTTTTTTTATATGGAGTTTCGTTACCCAAACCTGCACGGGATAACCAAAAAAACACACCTAATGTTTGTGTCCGTGAGGTCTAAGGACAAAAACATAGCTGCTGCGATAGGATTTTCCCACAGCGATATAGGGGTAAGATCAGTGGGCGCAGCGGGGCATTGAAACAAATGGCCCACATCATGAGGAGTACCATTGCAGTTTGGACAGATGATTTGGATGTCCGGGTTTATGCGAGAAAGGTACGAATTAAGGCGTGAACAAAAGCCCGACCGAAGTTGGGCTAGTGTTACTCTAGTGGCTCTCGGGAGCCTAATCTCCTCAGGCGAAATTGGTGGTGGGCGCTCTGAGAGGACTCTATTCGCACCTAAACTCGCGATAGACCGATTCACTTCTTCAGTGTGGATCGCTGCAATGGCGGCTCGGTATGTAACTTCATCGTAAGGGTCCCGTTTGTATCCCTGAACCTCTCTCTCAAGGTCTCGTAGACCACGCCTGACATGTAGTGGTGGAGGAATTCGGTCCATGAGATGATTATTGGGATGATTCTCACGGTAGCAACCAACAAGATACTGTTTTGAGAGTAGGAGATTGTGATCACGTATTGGCATCAATTTTGTCTCCTGATGTAAGTGATCCTGGGCAGACATCAGAAGGCAACCCGTTGCGATGCGTAGAGCGGCATTTTGGCAGACCTGAACTTTGGACCATCCTAGAGCTTTTAGGATGTTGTTCCTACTGCGCATTTTTTCACAGACTGAAGCTGCATGATTTGCAGACGTCATCATGTTCTCTAGGTGAAGCCCGAGAATTTTGGGGTTTTTAACAGTATGAACAGAATTGTTGCCCATCTTATGTCCTCCCACCAAGTGGTTAGAAAAGTCGCAGAGGATTTGGACGCAGAGATAGTGAGGTTTCGGCTTTGGAAAAATGCCTGCAATCGTCCTAGATAGCGATTAATTCGGAGGCGCATTTCATCCTTATCATTCCCTGTGGCGAGTACGGTGCAATCGTCAGCATAGGAAATCACCTCGATTCCTTCAGGTGGTGTGGGAAGGCCGGACATGTAGATGTTGAACAGAGTGGGGGAGAGTACCCCTCCCTGTGGAACACCTAATTTGATTTTCCTAAGCTTAGAACGTTTGCCTCGGAACTCGGTGAAGGAGTGCCGACCAGCTAGATAGTTGGCAATCCAACGGATCTCTTGTGCAGGAAGATGCATATTCATCAGGTTTGCTAAGAGCATTGAATGATTGACCTTATCGAATGCACTTGATAGGTCTATTGCCACCAGAATAGTTCTGTGACAACGACTGCGTTGATTTAGCCCATCACGAATGCGTGTAGTGATCGCATCGAGGGCAGTGGTGGTACTATGCATCTTCCTGAAGCCATGCTGGTGAGGTTCTAGCTTCGCATGTGCAACAAGAGTGGGGTGAATAAGGGCCTCCAGCGTCTTTGCGACAGGAGAAAGTATCGTAATGGGGCGGTAGGATTCCCCGAGATTTGCGCTCTTCCCTGGCTTGAGACAGGGAACAATTCGACCTGTTTTCCAGATTTCAGGGATGGCAAGCGTGGACATCGACAAGTTAAAGGCGGCCGTGAGATACTCAATGGCTGGAAGGTTGAGATGTTTCAACATGGTCATCGAAATGCCATCTGGTCCGAGGGCCTTGGAGTTTTTAGCATTCTCGATGACTTTTTTAACCTGGTCCGCTGTAAAAGATGGTATGGTGTCAGCTTTCCGGCTGCGAATCCGTCTTCTAATTTTGCGCTTGAGGCCGTCAGACTTGGGATGTTCAATAAATTGTTTATTGAACAGGCTAGCACATTCAAGAGGATCGCAGGTTTTTGTGTTGCCAAATTCAATGGCGTTGTTGCCCTTTTCTTTCCGAGGATTGGAAAGGGCGCGGACGGTAGACCATAATTTGCTGACACCTTCATTGAGGTTACATTCATCGAGGTGCTGATTCCATTTCGCCTTCCTATAGTCTTTAACTTGTCGGTCAATTTCGGAGCTAAGCTCCTGAATTCTGGGATCGTCAGGGTGAGCGCTTCTGATCTGATCACGTTCATCGGCTAATCTGGCGGCACTGGTGGGGAAGTTAGGCCGAACTTTCGGGATACGTCCTGCCGGAATAAAACGTGCCGCGGCTGTGGTAATGACGTTCCTAATATTTTTCTCGGCTTCATGAATGTTGGTAGGTGATGTTAGCTCGATGAACTTTAAATTTCCTCATCGACTCTGGCTCGTCAGTCTCGATCTTACCCCGCCGCTTTGCGAAACAGCCGGAGCATCAAACACAAGTTCTGTAGGCGGCCAATAACTCGGAAATTGCTACCTTTGGGAAGCAATTATTGAAAGTTCACTTGGGCATTCAACGACATTTTGTTTGGCATTTCATCGCCGCCAATATCACAACACCAATCATAGGAGCATATTTCCTCTCCCACTTTGGACTGTTCATTGACCTCAAACACAGTAGGCTGACCGATACTGTCGCACATCAATACAGCATCGCCCAAATAACAATTTCATCCCTATAATACTTCGTAGAATATTTTCTTCTAACGATGGGAATAAACGCTGAATAATAGTCCAATAATGGCATTTGGCGCCGTTTTTTACTCCAATGGAACCTTATTGTAGCACTGAATTACGCTTGAAAAAGACATACATCATCATCATTTGTCATAATTTTCTCGCGTTTGCAAAAAGAAAAAAAAATCCCGCAGCCAGCGTCGAACCAGCGACTGCCGTACGCCAGTCCGACGCCTTAACCACTCGGCCAACCTCTCATATAGTCATCATTGCTCGTAAACACTATACATGTAGTTCGTTGCTTCTATCGAAATGCTCAACACTTCTTTATCGCAATGCACCTTTTTCTTTATATGTCAATCAGTTGAAGCTAATTAAATTCACACATTCATCAATAAAATGCAGCCAGTTTCTGCGCTGAGATTATCTTAATTGATTCAATGAATTAGGAAATGTTGGTTTCATGCAATATTTCAATGAATTCAATTCAAGAAACGTGATATTACAGAGCACTTCATAATTGTCAATTCTTAAAAAAATTACAAAGTCCATCCTTCTATAAAACTACGCTGAACAATTTATTGGATGATCACACGAATGTCACACTATAAAAATGAAACCGACTGTGCTATAGAAGATTGTATGCATGTGTGTGTGTTGACTTCGAGTCAGTCTATTGCATGTATGTAAATGTCATTCAATAAAGACAACAAAGAAGTATTTAGTGGAGCATCTTTTTAGGTTAACGTTTAGAGAAGTGTTATCGAAGACTTATTGGATGTAGTCGTGAATTGATTATATAAGAGCTTTATAAACTTTTCGAAAAGTGTTTTAAGGGGTTTTTATCGGATCAAAAAACTTCACACGATAAACGGATTTGGTGTTACTATATGATTTCTACAGGATGAAATGCTTCTTTAAAGCATACGAATTGTTACTTGGGCGGTTCAGCTAATCATGTTGATGACCTTCGGATGTCCATGATGAATATGTCCGCCGACTCCTCGGGTCCAACCACTGATCCCAAGAACTAAGAGGATTGCCCCGTAGAAGCGATAAATGATTGAATTTTTCATATCAGACTGGATCTGACAGGTGGGGACAATTCGTCTTTTTTACCTTTGTGTCGCACTGAAACTTCGATATGACTATTACATTTTATAGCCCAAGCAACAATTCGTTTGCTTTAAAGAAGCACTTCACACTGTAGCAACCATATAGTACCACGGAATTCATTTATCGTGTGACATCGCTTAAAGTAATATTTTGATCCGATAAACCATCCTTAAAGTATTTTCCGGAAAGCTTCTGTCATCATTATGGAATAAATTCAAAGATTGTGGTATAAAACTTCGATAAAACTGTCTCTAAACGTCAACCTAAAAATGACACTCCGTTAAATACTCCACTCTTGTGTTTTATTGGATGATACAGCACACACATGCAATAGTCTCTCTAGTTAACTCACACACATGCATATATTCTTCTATAGCACAGTCGGTGTCATTTTTATCGTGTGACATTCGTATGGTCATCCAATAAATTGTTCAGCCTAGTTTTATTGAAGGATGGACTTTGTGATTTATTGAATTGACACTTATGAAGTGCTCCGGAATACCACGTTTCTTGAATTGAATTCATTGAAATATTGCATGAAACTAACATTTCCTCACTCCTTGTTAACTTAATGAATCAATGACCGCTTATATACCGGAGCAAAGATAAAAAGTTTTAGACAAATTTAAATTATTTTTGGACGGCATATACGGGGTGCACTAACTAATCGAAACTAAATTTAGTCCCGCTCGCAACAGATGGCGAGGTGCTTACCAATCCATAATGCCTAGCCAAGCGACTGTCTCTGAAATTTATCCAGGAAGAGCGAAGTCGTCTTGTTACTGGAATGATATCGTTTTCGATTTTCGTTTCGCTACAAAGTTTATATGAAATTCCTGGTTAGCAAAAACGCGAGATTAACAAATTCCAATCATAATATTGTCCAAATAATCGAAATGTCAGATAAACCATTTCTAAACATCTGCACATTCCACAACCAATTCGAATAAAAAGAAGAAGAAGAAAGTTAATACGCGAACTAGACTAGAACGGTATATTCACCCTATGGAAAAGGTACTATCTCCAAAAATGCTTTAAGATAGTTTAAATGAAGAGCCGGTATATAAGCGCTCAATTAAGATAATCTCAGCGCAGAAAATGTCTGCATTTTGTTGATGAATGTGCGGATTTATTCAACTTCAATTGACTGACATATAAAGAAGAAGGTGCAATGGAGAAGAGTCGATAAAGAAGTGTTGAGCACTTGTAGTGTTTGCTATATGTGAGGTTGGCCGAGTGGTTAGGGCGTCGGACTGGCGTCCGACAGTCGCTGGTTCGACGCTGGCTGGGGGATTTTTTTTTTCTTTTTTTTTCACGAGAAAATGACAGAAAATGATGACAACACATTGATGTATGTCTTTTTCAAAGCTTAGTTCAGTGCTACAATAAGGTGCAATTGGATCTAAAAACGGCGCCAAACGCCATTATTGGACTATTATTCAGAGTTTATACCCTGTAAAGTGCCCCTATTGTCGTTAGAAGATAATATTTTACGAAGTATTATAGGGATGAAATTGTTACTTGGGAGATACACTTCCTGACTTCCTCCAGCAAAAATCTTTCTCCCCACTTACTTCGTAAAATCTTCACAATAACACTTGACAGATGGGGACAACCGCTTTTTAAAATCGGGCCATGCAGTTTGTATGGGTGACAGCTGATTTAGCATTTCTTTTTATCTCTCTATTCCATGGGTCCAACCTACGATCAAGCAAATACAGGATGACTTCATTTTAAAATTTTTAGGTGTGTTTTTTTGGTTATCCCGTGCAGGTTTGGGTAACGAAACTTCATATAAAAAAAAATGACAGGTGCGTCAGCTGTCATTTTTTTTATATGGAGTTTCGTTACCCAAACCTGCACGGGATAACCAAAAAAACACACCTTTTATAACCATTGGGCCTGTCTACACGCGTAACAAGATGAAAACTGCTTTTTTTCAGAAGAGATTCGTGAGGAGCAAGGCAAGGAAAAATTCAATTTTCAGTGCCTTCTGGTGGAGAGTAATATAAGTAGAATTCGTGTCAAAATGTTGGTCCGCTCAGTTGTGCGTGAATCAAAGAGATAGATATGGAGTAGACATAATGATGAAACTGCATGTAAAAACAACAACACTACATGGGACGAAAAATCTTGTCCATGGGCTCTCTCGTTCAGCGGTTCACGGTACCCTCACGTCAAATGCGACCAGTTTTGCCGCACACAGCGACAAAATCGACTAGTTCAGCCACTCACATCAATACACACACCGACAAAGTCATCCGGTTCTGCTAGTTCTGTAGCACGCGCGCATTCTCTATTGTCAAATTCGGTAAACGCGGAAAACGATCCTCGCCGCGAATCTCGTTTGATTTTTTTTTTTTTTTTTTTTTTTACAAGGAATAGGGATCAGAGTTAGGCGCTATCCTTCATTACATATCAGTTTGATAATAATATCATAGCATTATCATCATTTCCCTAGGATTATGGAAGGGAAACACATATGTTAGTAGGGGAATGAAGGTTAATGTAGACACCTAAATTCTGACGCTTACAAAACATTAAACATATAAGTAAAAAATTTAAAAATTTAAAAATCTTCTTTTGCATTCCCAGGCAGTATAAATACTGGTATAAGGGATGCAAAATAATTATTTTTTCAATATTATAATCTAAAATTCATTTAACTATCGCGAAACGCGGTAATTAAATAATGTTGGTAAATGCATAAGTGGTTTTTAAAGAATATTGTGTGTGAGTAAATATTGTTTTAATTTTCGTTTAAGCAATTCATAAGATGTTATAGAACGAATATTTTGTGGTAGACCATTATATAACATTATTGAAGTTCTTATTGGATCTTTTATTATTCTCATTGTATTTGCTGCTGGTGTTCTGTAGTTTTCAGCATATCTTGTATTGTAGTTATGCACTTGTCTATTTAGAGTTAATGTAATTGATGTTTTACTCTTTTTGTTTATAATTTTCCAGATTGTTTTTATTTTTTCTAGTTTTATGACTTTCTCTATAGGGAGCTTTCCCGAAACGTTATACACTTCTTCAGTAGGTGTTCTTGAATTCCAGTTATGTATTGCTTTCAAAGCTTTATTTAACATTATACCAATTGAATCAATATTTCCGCCAGTTGTCTGGCTCCATATCATTATTCCATATGTTACAACTGGCATCAAGTATGCATTGTAGATCATGTTTTTTAACTCAATGTTGAGGTGTTTTTTACGCCTCAGCATTGCAACAAATGCACATAATTTTTTTTTCATTTGGATCACGTGTTCATTCCAACTAAGTTTTTCGTCGAAAACAACACCTAGATATGTATACTTTTTAACCCTATCAATATATTTATCGGCGAATTTTATAGTGATATCAATATCATCTTTGTTGATTTGCTTGAACAGCATGAATTTGGTTTTTTCAACATTGATTATTAATTTATTACCTAGTAGCCATTTTTGATATTCAATCATATCATGGTTTATCATGTGTTCTGCATCATCTTTTCCATAGTGAGAGTAGAGTAAAAGTGTATCATCCGCAAAGGTTACATATTTGGCTTTAAGTGCTGCATTCTTCAAGTTATTTACATATAACAGGTATAGGGTAGGGCCTAGTATGGAGCCTTGCGGTACTCCTGAGTTTAGAATCTTTTCTGAACTAGTTTCATTATTATTCAATTCTGTTATAATCATTCTGTCTTTTAGATAATTTTTGATTAACTCATTTGCTATACCTCTGATTCCTAGTTCGTTAAGAATTTCTGATAACACAGTGTGGTTCACTGTATCGAATGCTTTACTTAAGTCCACAAAAATTGCTGTGACATATTTAGATTTATTCAATTCCATATTTATAAAGTGCATTGCATCAATGAGAGCAGCGGTAGTATTACTTTCCGCTTGAAATCCATATTGGTTTGGATCAAAACTGATTGTTTTATTTATAAAACTTAAAATTCTTTTATTAATTACTTTTTCGAATATTTTACTAAACACACTGGTCAATGCAATTGGTCTGTAATTTGATGGATCATTAGGATCTCCTTGTTTAAAAACTGGTTTAATTTTAGAAATCTTCAAAATTGTCGGAAATGTTCCTTCAGTTAGGTGGTTATTTATATAGTTACATAGATATGGTGTAATTTCATTGCCAATTAATTGTATATCAGTACTTTTTATTTGGTCATAACCTGCAGATACGTTTCGTAGATTATTAATGATATCTAGAATTTCTCTGCAATTAGTGGGTTCTAAGAATATGCTTCTATCGTTTATATTATTATTGCATCTAACGCTTGCTGTAGAATTTGTTTGTTGTAATCTTTCTTCAATTGCTGCAAAATATGTATTCATTTCATTTGCTGTAAGATTACTTTCTAATTCCCTCCTACTTTCTGAATTTGCTGATAATTCCCTCTTTATTAATTGCCAAATCTTTCTGTTGTTACCTGATGCATTCTCATACTGTGTTTTTATCGAATTTTGTTTAGTTTCATTTATAAGCCTTGTTGCTTTATTTTTTAAAATTTTATATAAAGTTCTTTTATCTTCATTATTTGGATCGAGTTTAAGTCTCTTATATGCAATATTCTTCTTTTTTACTATTTGAATTATTTCAATTGTGATCCATGATTGGTGTCTTGTACGGACTTTCTTCAGTTTCATGGATTCCTTTTTAGAGTTAGTAATGATTTCTATAAGATCTTCAAATCTAGAAGTGATAACATTCAAATCATTAAGCTTATTTATTACTTTTTCTTTAAAGAGATCTTTGTTTAGGATTTTTATAGTTATAGATTCAATTGGTTTTTTGTTCAAGCTAATTTTGTTAAGTTTTAATACTGTAGCTTTGTGATCTAAATTTGCTACATCAGTTAATTTCAAATTAATATTTTGTGAGTTTTTATCAATAGAAGATACTACATGATCAATCAAGGTCGCAGTAGATTCTGTGACCCTGGTGGGCTCATTATCGTTGATAAGTGCCATATTGTTCATAGCAAGCATTTCTAGATATTCATTACTAATAGTACTATTTGAATCTAAGATATCGATATTCGTATCAGAGAGCATCATTAGATTTTTATATTGATGGTATATATTATCTAAGTATTCAATCATATTGTGTGCATTTTCAGACGGTGCTCTATAGTAGGTTCCGACTTTGATCGGTACATCAAAAGTGGAGAGTTCAATAATTATGATATTGTAATCTGCTGCTTTTAAAATGACTTTACACCTTATATTATCTTTCACATATATGGCTGTACCACCTCCAGTCGTAGCTCTACAGTTAAAGAAGGCCGTATAGCCATTCAAGTTAAAGAAATTGATTTCATTTTCATAAAGCCATGTTTCATTAAAAATTATCACATCAGCTTTTTCTGTTGCGCATGCCATTACTTCAACCTCAGAAATCTTATTTCGAATACTTCTAATATTTGCATAAAAAATTTTTAATGTGGACAAATTCATTGTGTTGAATAATAGTTGATTTTGGAAACAGTCATGTTTAATGCATGCTCATATTCGGGGCAATCTTTGCTATCAGCGCGATGTTTACAGTCATATCTGCCTTTGTTTATACAATTAATACATTTCTTATTTATAGATTGACACTCTGAATTTCTGTGATGTTCCGAACAATTTGGGCATATAGCGTTGGAGTTCTTACAAAATTTTTCTATGTGCCCATATTTTTGGCACCTGAAGCATCTTCGTATATCAATTACTTCCGCACAATAATGACTTGCGAAATCTATATTGACATACTTATTAACTAACCTTGAAAACAGTTCACCAGTAGCTTCGAAAATTGCAGTGAATTTGTTTTCTTGTTTTTTGTATTTTTTATATCGAAGAAACCTAATCTCTATATCAGATTTTACGCCATAATTAAGCGAAACGATTTCATTTTTGAGTTCCTCAATTGAATATTGTTTGCTCAGACCGTAAATTGCTAATTTCGGAAGACGACCATTTGTGTATTCAACACTATACTCGCTTCCCATTTTAGTTTTTAAATTTTCTAACATCTTCCTACAGTTTTCTTCATTATTAGATTTCAACAACATACTTCCTTCTCTCAAGTTACGCGTATATGTCACAGGTATTTTGTTTTCTTTCGGATTGAAATTTGCTTTAACGAATGTCATTGTCGATTCAACTCTGCTCTTTTTTTGGTTTCACTATAACCCCGCCATTAAAGATCTTGGTTTTATCAATTTGGGGTTTTTCTTTTGTTGCATCAGCATACGACTTCATTGCAACTTTGATTTGTGAGGAACTATGGTGTTTGTCCTCATCAATTTTTTTGATGACAGAAGTAATGTTTTCATTAATAGTTTTTATATTTTTACTTATTAACGAATCTATTTTATCATCGATTTTAGACGTAATATCACATACATGGGAGATTAAATTTTCATTTTTAATGTATTTATTCCATTTCAAACGATCACTATCGCAAAGCCATATGTAACCGCGCGGTACAATTTGCGCTGCTCTATACTCCTCATTATTCATTTTTATACATTCAATGTGAAACCATTTTCCACAGAAACCTTCACAGCATACTGCTTTATGGTCACTTGTTACTGCTTTTTTGCATTTCGGGCAATCAGCAGCATCCGCATCAGATTTAGATAGTCGCGGCATATTCAATGTAATATTTAGAACAAAGGAGAGTACCGTTACCGACCACAATCAACAGAATTAAACGAAAATTAATACAATATTCAAATAACTCACAGTTTTTTGTAGCGAAGTGATTCAACTTAATCTCGCGATTTGATATTATACGATTTTTATGATTTATAACCACTATGCACTTAACAACACTTTAAAATAATACGAAGTTCTTTTCAATGCGTCTATTTTGGCGTATGTCAAAGTGACATTTAATTCGATTGCGCGAAATAGTTACGTTATTGACTACAACATTACGTTGCTCGGGTAATTTGTGGTTGTTAGGAGCTGTTTTATGTCATAAAATGCAAACGTAGTGTGTTATCGACGGGTTGTTTATGATTCACTCATCAATTAATGTACCGTTGTTTTCCTCTCCCATTAAACAAGCAAACTTGTCCCGTCTCATTTTACGTATGCCATCTCCTTCCTTCATTCTCCCTGGCGTGAATACACTCAGTGAGTGTCCCAGCCAGCATTTAACACATTTGTAATCATTATTTCATGCAACACGCGTAAGCACATATCGCTTATTCATTCATCACGTTTTCATACAAGCAGTATATGACGATGTCCCCCTATTTCATGTATATACGCATTTGCGCCTTATTACGGATAATCATTATAAAATCGTTATTCGTAAACATTATGTAATAGTTAAGTATCATATATATTCAATGCATCAATGAATAATTAAAAAAAAAATATGGGCGACGGAGAGTCTTGAACTCATAACCCTATGCACCGAAGGTGCGCGCCCTAACCACTGCTCCAGCCAGACTATATGAATGATCATGATTTGTTCGTGATTCTAGTCACCCCAGCAACAAAAATCACACTTGAGGAGAAAACCATTATATTTCCTATATGCATGATCCGTCAACATTCCTTCAGCTGACCATCATGTATCTAACTTTCAATGCGTCCTATCGATACATAATGCCGATTCGTGATTCATGAAGTAAAGCTTATTTGTCGCTATGTTCACGGTACATGAGGCCGATGCTGGCTGGGGTATTCAACACCTTTGTCGCGCATTTGTGTGTGCCTTCTGGTGGAGGAAAATATAACTAGAATTCACTGCTAAATTGGGGTCCGCTTACTTGTTCGTGAATGCACTCCATGGGTCGGATTAGTTTTCAATTGAGAAAGACTATGAATATGTGAAAATTCCGAACTCATCCTGTGTGGGAAAAATTGGAAAGCTGACGTTTATAGTATTTGACAGCTTCCTTGCATTGCAGTTAATATGTTAGAGGCAGACGCGATAATTTGACCAATTTTTCGATTTTCCAATAAGAGTGGATATAGTTAAATGAGAAATTAAGTGATAGTGCATTGTTTCTACTGTGGATTCAATATTTCGTGTGGTACAAAATGTTAACTCTATTTCAAGAAAAACGTCCGCTTAAAAGGCCAAGACTTGGGCCCCCCGACATATACCCACAAGAAGCCAAGCAAAAGGAAGATGAACTCACAACGACGAACGTAAAACATGGATTCTCTACAATGACACAATTACCAGATGAATTCGGCACAGCCCATAATTCAAATATCACAGCTGCTCGAGTTGGTGCCTTTTTTAATTCCATACTTGCGAAGAAAGAAGAATTGATGACACTGCAAGACAGTGGAAAAAAGAAACAGCCGATAAACACAAAAGATAACTTTTGGCCCGTTTCCCCACGAACAAAAGTAACATTAGATGCATGGTTCAAGGATTTAGCAGGAAGCAAGCCTCTTCAAAGCCTTGCTAAAAGGGCACCAAGCTTTAATAAGAAAGAGGATATATTCACTATGTTGTGTGATAATCAAGTCAGCATGCAACGAGCTGCATGGTTTATTAAGCTAAGCTCAGCATACACTGCCGCCGTATCAGAAGCGAAAATTAAGAAAAGACAAATGTCTGATCCAGCAACTGAATGGACGGGAACATTGATAAAGTTTATGAAAGATTTGATTTTGAAACTGCAGGATCACTATCATCATGGTAAGTAAGTCTATACATAATTGAAACTCTCCAGCAAAAAGTACTCAAAATTAGTTGTCTTCCAAGTTGAGAAAAAAGTATTTTCAACGGCTTGTCGTAACCCGAGCGGTGTCAAATGCGTGACAGCTGTACGGGAAGAAGTTGGCGATTCTAGAGAAAAGAACCTACTACTTCGGTAATCCGTCGATATCTCGCAATCCTTTGGCGGAGTGACACGATTGAGGTGTTGCCGGACTCGCCACAAAACTACCTAAAGGGTCATCGGACCCTCTTCTCCGATCAGTGCACAGAGTTGTGCAATCCATTGGCGGAGCGACAAGATTGAGGTGTCGCCGCACAGTGGGGCGGTAGAGGCAAAAATTAAAAAAATTGATACTATTTCTGAGCTTTTGTGAATGACTTATCGCATAGTAAACATTTTGAAGTTTCTTTCTAAAAAAAATTTTGGACCGATATCTGCCACAAGCAAACCATCTACGAGGTATACCGTCAGGGGAGCACCTAGCTTTTCGGCCTTTATCTCCCGGTCCCGCTAAATGTTTGGACCTTCGGCTTTTACTGACAAGGTGTTATTGTCAGATGGGGATTTTTCCATCCGGCGCATGCACACACCATCAGGAACCCAACCCCGGGGTTGCATCACTAGCTGGATGACTTGGGTAACAACCTCCAGCCACTACGAAGCCAACGCCTTGATGGGTAAGGACCATGGTCCCCTGGGCACGCCCATCCCCGTAGTTCACTATTCGCTATAGACTTCTCTATAGCAGGTGTGATACTCCTTCGGCCCTCTATTGGTTAAGCCTCACGTCGAATTCAGACGTTGAATTCGCTCGTTGAACCTGTGACTACGAGCCTGTGTAGACACGTAGCGCTGCTTTTCACATCCAGGTGGCCCCTTCAGTTTACTAGTCAGCAATGCGACTCGGGCAGTGTGGTCATCAATCCACAAACTAGTTAGATATAGGCGCGTAGGCATTTACTACCAAGGCCGTTCTCCCTAACTAGCCCCTTCAGGACTCGGGTCATTCGAAGCCGTCAACTCCAAAGCTCACACGATTTCCATACGATGCACTCCCCCACCAGAGGACACCATAATCGTGCTTGGCCTTTAGTGACTTCCCTCCCGCAAATCATGGGAGGAGGTAGGTCAAGCCAAGAGCCACCCGTACATAACTCAGGAGCGCGGGAACGTTACCGCCCGAATGGTCTTTATACAGATCCTCGCCATGGCGTATCAACTGTACCAGGGGCCCCCTTGCGCTGTTAGGTCCGTGGTGTCACAACTCACCAAAGATCTTTGTCCCACTACATCCAGCCTTCCTTGGCTGGTGTCACAAGGACACCGACCACCCTGCGGGGAAACGATATCTGCCACAGTAAGAAATCAGCGGCTCTCAAAGTGTAGACAATTGATTTTGCAGTTTAAGCACATTTTTCCATAATCAAGTTTCAATGAAAACGCTGACGATAAATTCTCAGACAACTTTGCTTTATGATTTTATTTTCAATTTTTAAGTTATAACAAATATGTTAGCATAAAAAGAGTAAAAAAAAATTTGGAAAACAATAAAATTTAATGTTAATTATTGAAGGTCAAATTGACCCAAACTGGATTTTTCACATTGAGTTTTAACAACTACCTCCACGTGCCTCCAAGGGTCTGTTTCTTCTTTTTCCTTGCCTCGTTCTTTATACCGCTCCATGGTTTCGCGTTGCTCGACCTGCAGTGTAGGCACATCGCCCGTTTTGGCGATAATATCTCAGCATATTTCTACAGGCAGCTCTATCGTGGATCGTGTCATCGCCGAGACCAATGCGTTGTTGTTGCTTTTTCATTTGACACATTCAGGTGTTCTTCGGTCTGCCTCTGGCCTTGGGTCCATCAAGTGGAACTTCCATTGATATCGCTTTCTTTGCTGGGTTCTCAGGCGGACGCCGTTGAACATGGCAATACCAATCCATTTGTCGGTCTTCGAGCTTTTCGGTGATTGGTTGGTCTATGGACAAGCTGCCTCAGATGTAGCTACTCTTGATGTGGTCCCTTTTCGTTACACCAACTGACATGCGTAACATTTTTATTTCAGTCGCTGTCATTTGTTTCGCGTAACCTTCATACATGGTCCAGCATTCTGATCCATACATGAGTGCGGGACGTACAACCGTTTTGTACAACTTGCCCTTTAGCTTCAGTGGCATTTTCTTATCGCAGAAAACTCCAGAGTTTTCTCGCCACGTCATCCACCCAACCTTTTTGCGATGTTTGATGTCATCATCGCATGTAGCTCCGTTGTTCACCATCGAGCCAAGGTACTTGAACTTGGTACAAGACTTAAGCTGCTCTCCTTTGACGTACATTTCTGGTATCGGTGCATCTGGGTCTGAGAATGGGAAGCATAAGAACTCAGTCTTTGTTATACTTACCCTCAGTCCATGCTCCTCCAGAATGTCACACCATTTTGTAAGTGCAGCTTGCAAGGCAACGATGTTTGGGCTACTACTACCTCACCACCGTAGTCTGGATGGTCTAGCGGTGAGTGCGCGCACCTTCGGTGCACAGGGTCATGAGTTCGAATCTCACCGTGTCCCATGGTGTTTTTCGAACTCTTGTGACGGACTATGATCTCACTCAGATGTTAAACGAGTACCCATTTATGGGGATAAATAACACTGCTGAGCGTGATGCTGATCTCATTACCTCAACAAAAAGCAGATAAGATCTTGGAAATAGGATTTCATTAACACATCCTATTTTATGGTGGTCATACGAACTGATTGGTTTGGGCGCATTTAATGATCAGTATAAAAAATAACGACAATTTTATAGTTTTTTGTAAATTGTGGGATATTAGAAAATTGAAAATTTAAATTAACCCGTGGAATTACATCGAAGAAAATGTTGAATTAAACTCTCGGTAATAGCTTCGAAGTGGAACTTTTAATGTTACGATAAACCCGTTCCGTGCTCCAATTATTTCGCTCAGGATGTTAGCTTTTTTTAATGGTCGAACGGACTCATAATAAAATTATGACTTGAAACTAGTCGCGATCCAACATATGTATATATGGGTTTGGGGGTTCCAAACCCCTCCCAAATTTGGTGATGACGTTTGGAAGAGAAATCTGATCAATATAAAACTCGCACCGCATCTTCTAAAGAACAACGTCCGAATTTCGAGCCCGGCATACAAGTAATATGTAGCAACCTAACTGACAGTGAGCAAGAGCAAGAGATGCAACATTACATGGATGATATCAAGATGTTTTTGCTGTTTTGGAGGTGCTTCTTCTCTCACAAAAATTATCACGGAATTAATTTTCTAATTTTGAATTTTGTCTTTCGGTACTTTTAGATGGGTGGAGAGAAAGAACCTGATTATGTAGTTACTAGAAGCCGCAAGGGTCGTCCAACTACTATGAAGCTTTGTAGCGCTTTTACAGCTTTCTTTACTACCGTATAGAGCGGTGAAGAAAATCTCCAATGGGTGGTTTCAAATTGTAAGATGAAACCAGGCGGGTAAACTTGCAAGACAAGAACCATCGTATGATCATTTCACACTATCCGATCAAAACACGGACGGGCGAACAATAATCACACAGCAAGTATGTATAAATGTTGCCATGCACGCCCCAAAGTTAGTGTACAATGAAGTGACGAGTCGACAAGATTAAAATGCAAGTAAAATACGCGCTAATTGTCGTCGCAGGACGCCTGAACTATCGGTAGATGCAATCGTCTTATCGATCGTACGATTCTTACGAAAGAAAAACAATCGTGTCACGATTTTTTTCTTTCGTAAGACGCGTTCTTACAATGTGAAATGAACAATGCTTGTCTGCTGGCCACTACAAAAGCTCTCTTGTCTTGCAAGTTTACCCGTCCGGTTTCGTCTTACAATCTGAAACCACCCAATACAAATTATCGTAAAAGAAAATCGAATACTTCTTCTAATTTCGAGGATCTCGGAAGACGAAACATTTGATTTTGACCTTTACCCTCAGAGCAGGTATTAATAGAAGGAGAGGGCGAAAGTCACGAATTCCATACAAAGTGACAGCTCAAAAATGTGCCGAGAATCTAATACATGGGAGAGCAAGCATCTAACAGTAAAGTAGTAATTGTATCAAAAATTCCTGTGCGTTTGGTTGAATTCTTCTTCATTCTCTTTGTCTTTAATAGTGGGTTGTCAAAGCATGTAACTTTGTTTGAATTGAGATGTACTGTTACTCTATTTGTGTCAAATCGCTTTGTTTCACCAGTGTTGTTGTTGTATTTTTCTCTCCCATCAATTTGCGCTTTCAGCACACTTTTTAAGTGACATTTCCACTCCTTCTATTAAAACCTGCTCTAAGCCATTACCTATATTAGTTGCTAGTATGTAAGTTTAGTAAAACGTTCTTTTTATTGCTCAAAAACAAATACTTTTTCTTTAGAAATAAAAGAGGACCCTATTTTTCAAGCCACAAACGAGAAGGGCTGAGAACATTTTTTGAAGTGTTAAGGATCGGATGATCCATATAACTCTCAAGATAATTTTCCAGTGCTCTTTAGTATAAGTTCAGTGATTTGTATGCACAGAGCAGTTATAAAATATGAGCACCGTCAACCTTATTTCTAAGACTCCTTTGGAAATATTTTCTTGCACCTGCATGAAACACACAAAAAAATTGTGAAATCTGTTTCGAACATTCAGGAACCCAAACTTTTCTTTTTATTCTCCGGTCGCGCGACCTCTTATCGTCTTCTCTAACAAAGCCAAAGCCCGAAGTCGAGGTGCCACATTGATGATTGATGAAATAACACAAGCCCTTTTAAATAACAAGATTACGCCTTTAAGCAAAATTAAACTGATTTTCTATATAACAAAAATTTATTAAACTAAACCTTTGCAAATTCAACAAATGCCAAATAACCACTAAATGCATATTGAATCTAAGTAGCTTTGGTCATTATTTTTTAAAACGGTCATACTAGTGTGATAGGCAAATTTGCCTTGGTCAAACAAATGACCCAAAACCCGGCTGACTACGTCGTTGGCCAAACTAATTGGTCATTTGTTTGTTCTATAGTGTAATAGGTGTCGAAAAACACTTTTGGTCATTGCAAAAGTTGTACAAATTTTGTGTAACCCACAGGACAAACTTTATTTGATAGTGTAATACCACCTTTAGTATGAACAGTTTTCAATAGGTGGCGTAAGCTTGGCGAAAACTGAGTAAATGAGCGTGCTTAGTGATTATATCAATAAAAACGTGTGATGTGTACATTTCCTCACATTAAACTGACATAGATAATTGAAATTTAGTTTTTGATTATGCCTCCCAAACGACAACCTATCGGTCGATCAACATCGAGTATTTCTTTCATAAATTTACCATCTTGGTATCAGTAATATTAATTAATGATTTTCGAAATAACTCACGCTAATAATAATAGCTAGTATTATATATAGATATATATCCGCTTTATTTCTATTACATAATAACGGTTACTTGTACTCTGCAGCAATGACAATACATAATACATTTCCGCTTTAGGAGGGGGAGGGTATGTATTGTATGTTCATTGGGCCAAAACATTTTATAGCCCATATCCTCTACATGGTGACGGAAGAGGGGGTGTTGTCGAGCTGCTATCTGATTATCGTGAGGATCGAACACTTTGTTACTTGTATCAGTCTTTTGATAGCTTTGTCTCGTCTATTTCCAAACCGCCCTTTGACAAATTGCACAATAGGTGAAGTTGTCTACATACTCGTTATTTGCGCCTACTACTAGGTTGTCTTAACACCTTGTGGGATAAAGCGCGTCTACTAAGCCCAAGGAGATTATTTATAATACATGTAATGATTACAAGTAGTCTGGCTGGTCTAGCGGTTAGTGCGCGCACCTTCGGTGCACAGGGTCATGAGTTCGAATCTCACCGTGTTCCATGGTGTTTTTCGAACTCACGAGCTTGCGACGGACTATGATCTCACTCAGATGTTAAACGAGTACCCATTTATGGGGATAAATAACACTGCTGAGCGTGATGCTGATCTCATTACCTCAACAAAAAGCAGATAAGATCTTGGAAATAGGATGTCACTAACACATCCTGCGGCCTTAGTCCAATTGTCGCGCCTGTTATTTATTTATTTTAATGATTACAAGGCAATTTAGCTGAACGAGAGAAAAATGCGTTTGTAGTTGTGCTGTTATGAGAATTTAGCGATAGTCGTCCCACGATTTGGATGAAAATTTGGGGTTTGCAACGCACAGAAGGAAGCACCTCCGATTATATAAAGTATATATATTATTGATCAGTGTGACGAGAGAAATCGATTGAGCGATGTCCGTCTGTTGCAACGCAAACAAGTCCCTCAGTTTTGAAGCTATCGGGCTGAAATTTTGTATGCAAGTTTCTTTTTGGTGTACTCTGCATATATGTCGGAACGAATGGAATCGGACCATGGGGTCATGGGGCTGTCTCTGGAAATTAGGTTCCAGAAACAGATCGAATCGGAACACATCATAGGGCTGCGGTAGAAATTGTTAACACAAAAGATGCTTAACTTTCATTCAAATGTGACGGGTATTTGTATGTAAGGAGTTTTATTGAGCCTTTACAATATCATCTTAAGGCCTGGATAGACCTCGGGCGGAATGAGAATGAAATTTTAGTCCGCTGCGATTTTCTCAATGAAAATGCATACATACTGTCGTGGAATATGTGGTAAATGCTGGGAAATTCCATGAACTAAAATCCGAGAATGGTTTCACAATTTGTCTCTGCCATTTTATGTGTTCTTTTTCGATTCCCCGGTCATTAGATAATTTCCACGATGAACTCGTCGTGGACAGTGAATCGGTTTGAAGTTTGCAAAACTCACCACGCCCGACGGAGAATATGCTACAGAGTCGACTCATTTTCTCGTTGAAAATGCATTCGGACAAGAGGGAAATTATTTTTTTAGTAATTTTTAAGATGATTTAGGACGTAAAACGCCTTTGTAGCAATTTTCGAAGCTAAAATTTTAAATTCACCACGGTTTTTATGCCGGTTCATTACCGTTTCATTTTCATTCCGCTCGAACTCTATCCGGGGCTTTACAGTCAATTTCTTATCTTAAGCCCCGGATAGAGTTCGAGCGGAATGAAAATGAAACGGTAATGAACCGGGATAAAAACCGTGGTGAATTTAAAATTTTAGCTTCGAAAATTGCTACAAAGGCGTTTTACGTCCTAAATCATCTTAAAAATAACTAAAACAAATAATTTCCCCCTTGTCCGAATGCATTTTCAACGTGAAAATGAGTCGACTCTGTAGCATATTCTCCGTCGGACGTGGTGAGTTTTGCAAACGTCAAACCGATTCACTGTCCACGACGAGTTCATCGTGGAAATTTGCTAATGACCGGGGAATCGAAAAAATAACACATAAAATTGCAGAGACAAATTGTGAAACCATTCTCGGATTTTAGTTTATGGAATTCCTCAGCATTTACCACATATTCCACGACAGTATGTATGCATTTTCATTGAGAAAATCGCAGCGGACTAAAGGTCTATCCAGGCCTTTATATGATAATTATACATTTGTTTGGGGCGGCTGTATGTATTTGGCCTTCCTTCTGCGTGTTTGGCCGGAAGCCTCATATACTTTATGCTCTGATGTATTGTTTTCTTTTTCTATGTTTGTAGTCAATTCACAATTTTTTCTAGCTTGCTTAGCTAAATCCTTTTTTTGTTTAATATAAAAACTAAGAATACTTAAGCTAAACTTAATCCTAAATAAAAGGTAGCATTAAACGATCGTTCGCTCTATAGTTTGTAAAATTAAGTCTTATCAGGTTCTGAGTGCGAGTGACAATATATTTTCAGTCAATGTCTCCTATATTTTCGACCGTTGTATTTATAAATATTTTGGAATATAATTGAGTTGCTAGGCTTTATGATGTCGCTAGGTCGAAAACACGATGCTGGTTCAATTAGTTCAATATTGGCGCGAGTAGTGGCTTTTTCATATATGTTTTTGATATTGGTGTTAGGATGGTCGCGGGCTCCATTAAAAAAACGACGAGTAAGCTCTAGAATCCTACATTCTAAGGTATTCAGTTTCGCACAGCTGTAGATATAAGTGGAACGGTAGTATTTTTTACTGGCTGTCCAATATCGTCGGTGCTTGCCCGTGCAGTACCGTAAAATCTTCCTTTCAAACCGCGACGCGAGCTCTACAAATGATTTGGAGCAAGTAAGCCAAGTCGGGCAGGCGTATTATCCTTTCGTACCGTTATTTGATGTTTTATTTCCACTGGAACTATCCTGTTGACTTCGCTATTTGTACTGTTTTAAAGAATTCTCGTAATAAAATCCTAACGGGACTCCGGATGTGAGACCTTCTGCAAAAAACAAGCAGGGTTCTGAAAATATTGTCACCAAGTTTGAAGAAAATACCGTTATCACTTACCGAGATACAGGCATTTTACAAGTGGAACTATCCTATTGATTGGGAGTGTATAAGTATAAGCGAAGGGTATAAAAAGAGGATTCCTTGATGGAAATCAGCTTCAGGAAAATGCATAGCACGACCACTGCTCAGACGCGATCACTACACGCGTCAGAAATGGGCTAAATTGACATACTCCATGCCATAGAACCATCGTGGTGGTTATTGACCTATCAAACGCGTTTGATAAGGTTAATCAGTCTATGCTTTTGACAAAACTCCTAAATATACATATTCCTGCACAAGAGATTCGTTGGATTGCCAACTATCTACCTGGTAGGTTCACACCTTTCTGTACCGCTAAAAGAAGAAGAAGAAGGAAGACTAAGGTGACTCACTTTGACTGCGATTAACTATATGTATGCACATACTTACACCTATTTATTTTGCTTTGTGCTACGTAGTGATAATATGAAGAGAGATTTAAATGTGACTTTTAAATATTCTATTTTAATTTTAAATGTTCTTTTCACAGGTTCTTCGATAGACAGATCTACTAGTCACTCACAAGTTCCGCCCTCATCTACGTATCCACCTACGATACCACCGCCAATGACAAGTCCAGCTTCATTAAATAGCCCAGCAAATTCATCGTGCGGTGGAGGCTTCTCAAACACAACATCATCAAGCTTCGATGATGCAAAATATGCACTAAAACAGTGGAACTATTGCACACAATTGAGCAAATATATGTTTGAAGAAACACTGTTAGATCGACAAGAACTTTTAAACTGGATCATTGAATTGCTAGATAAAACGAGAACTCAACCATCAGATGATGGGATTTTAAAACTTGTACTACCATTTACTTTGCAATATATGCAGGATTTCGTACAATCGGAGCGGCTTTCCAGAAAACTAGCATACATTGTAGCCAAGAAACTATCAAATATGATCCAGTCTGCTGAAGGTCAATTAAACACATCTTCACATGTTGCACAGGCCACCAGAGTAGAGCAAAACGATGGAAACAAAGTAGAAAATAAACAGCCATCGGGAATGGAAAACACAATCGAACAAATAGTTGAGAAAGACAAACTTATGCGAGCCACCCAAGAACCGATAGACTTGATTCTCATGGAATTCGCTAGTTGCCCTCATCACCGAGATATTATTTTACAGCTTAGCACTATTCTACAAGTAATAACAATTGAGTGTCCCACATCTTTGGTTTGGTGTTGGATTGGAGAAAATCGGTCCAACTCTTCTTTGGCAGGTAGTCCTTTGGACCATTTGCCAATTCCACCTTCGAAATTACCTTTCCCAAGTCGAAATGATTCTGAAACGAACAAAGAAATTCAGCGACGGCTCCAAGAATCAGAAGAAAACATAAGGGTTCGATCACAACATGCTGAAAATCGTTGGTGTGCCGAAAAATGGCAGAAGGCAAATACCAATTCATACTCAAATGTCCTGGCAATATTAGAAGCGCTTGATAACCACTCTTTTGATAGGATGGAGTCCAATAATTCAATGGAAACCCTATATGCCAAAATATTTACTCCGTTCAACACTGCGAAACAAGAGTCAACCGCGAATGGGGAAACGAAAGAAGGGAAAAGTGAGTATGATGTGACACAGGATACTTTAACTGTGAAAATATTATGTGAGTGGGCAGTTTCATGTCAAAGATGGGGCGAACATCGTGCCATGGCTGTTGCATGGCTCCTTGACAAGAGGCAAACCGAGGCAACGACAGCAGATAACGAGGTATACAACGGTAGTGGTGGCGCAAATGTTGACGACAAGGAATCGGTCAGCTCTGGAATCGGTCTCGTTGGCGGAATTCCAGTGTTTCAGTCAATTCTCATGGATTTTCTTGATGACGATGCTCCTATCCTAGAGGAAAATACTTCTCAGCAAAATCGTCTTCAATTTACAAATTTAGTTCATTTATTTAGTGAATTGATTCGTCATGATGTCTTTTCACATGATGCGTATTTACGAACACTTATATCGAGGGGAGATCTTTTAATGGAAAGCTCCATGAACAAACAATCGGGGTCAGCTATAACGGGAACTGGACCTGTTTCAAATAAACCTTCGCCACCTAACCAAGGATTAGATGATGATGTATTCTCGGCTGGATTAGATTTCAAACAAAATATGGAGGAATTCGATGATTCAAATGTCGACGATGACTTGGACAAGTTACTTCAACATATCAAAGAGAAAGACCAACAAAGTGCAATGGATGCTCCGGATAGTCCTAAAGATCCTGATAATGTCGGACAAAATTCAATGGGAAATACTGCATCAACGGATCCTTCTATTTCCCGACATTATATATACACAAAACATTTTCCATTATCTCAAGATGATCCCCTATGTCAGCACGACTGTAATCAACGATACATTCTCCTCTTTGGAGTTGGCAAAGAAAGAGACGAAAAAAAACATGCCGTAAAGAAAATGTCCAAGGAGATATGTAAGTTATTTTCGAAGAAATTTAGCATAGACGTGGCTGAAGGCGGAAAGGTGAAAAAACATTCACGTAGTGAATTCAATTTTGAGGCAACAACGAGTAAATGTCAAAATATGCCATACTTTGATCAACACGTTGTTACTTGGCAATGTGCAGTGCAAGTACAAGAGATGCTTAATGCTTTTGCTCTTGGAAACAGCAATTATTTGCCAGTTCAGGAACATGTCGCGTTTTTGTTCGATTTAATGGAAATGGCATTAAATATATATGGTCTAATTGATATGTGCATACAAATATTAAAAGAACTCCCTGAAGTAGAAATGCAGCTGATAGCTCGAAAATCAACTTTAGTGAAAAGTTATACAACCACACTTAGCCTTTATATCATTGGCATTTTACGGAGATACAATAGTTGCCTACTCATCTACCCGGAACAAGTGTCTTGTATCTTTGAAGGCTTATGCCGAGTCGTTAAACATGTAAATGACCCATCTGATTGCAGTTCTGCCGAACGATGCATACTTGCGTATTTATCCGAGTTGTATTTAAATTGCTCCGTGCTCAAATCGATGCAGAAACTAGAATATTTTCACGTCCAGTACCCCAAAATAAAAGAGGCCTTGAATTTTCCAACTGAACCGAAACTTATGGATTATACCTACAATCCCGATTTTTTGGCGGAATTGTTTAATTCACCCAGACGAGGAGGTAAGATCGAACCAGCTTGGGGAAGGTTGCTGAAAGAATCGGCTGATAACCGTTACAGCTTTGTATGTAATGCTATTATTGCAATATGTTTAGAAACTGATAATGATCGTCTCAATGATATAGCCATATCATGTGCAGAACTTACGGCGTGCTGCATATCACTAAGCGCAGAATGGATAGTGGCTCTAGCGGCTTTATGTGGATCAAACAAAGACCATTTCTATCATGATCTCGTCGGGCAAATTGACATCCAAAATTTGAACATACACAATTCATTGGCAGTTTTCACTTGTATTTTAGTGGCCAGACATTGCATGTGCTTAACAGATTTTGTATTAAAAATTGCTCTGCCTGCTCTGGGAAATACGTATGGTGGGAGAGAAATTACTCCAGATGTAGAGGCAGGTGCTCGGTTGTCTTGTCATATTCTATTAAAACTGTTTAAAACGATCGAAATTCCTCAGCCGGGATTGTATTCAGTTAGTACGTCACCGAACCCAATTACGACATCAGGATCAGGTTGTGGAATAAAACTTAGCTGTGATAGGCATTTATTGGTCGCTGCACATAAAAACTTGAGAGTTGAGGCCGTCATGACTGTATTAAAGGGTATACTAGTTGTGCGAGATACAACTGCTTCTAAACCGTCAGTGGCTCCTTTCGGCAATGGTAAAAGAAGTGGTTTAAATACACCCGTTCATCCTGGAAGTACCCCTAAGAACATGGACCGTCCGGTCGATTTGAGCCACATTTTGGGGACAAGCGACTTAAATGTACTGAATGATAGGGACGATGTAATGTTGGATTTGCAACAGCCACCTGTATCGCAGAACGAGCACATTTCCTCGCTGTCCGATTTTGCTCAGCACGTACTTAAGCAAATATGTTCACAAGAATGGGTTCTGGAGCGATGCCTCCAAACGGCTGATACCCTGTGCTCAATGTTAATAGACAATATGCTAAGCTCCAAACAAGTGCAAAATTTATTGCATATGATTTGCTACTCGGAAAATGAATATAACATAATCGCCGAAATGGACCAAAATGCAATTATAGTCAGAATTCTAGAAAATCTAGAGCAGTGGTCGTTACGAATTTCATATTTAGACCTTCAACTAATGTATAAACAAACTGGAAATAACCAGGTGGAGCGCTCAAATTGGTTAGACATGGTTGCGCGGGCAGCCATCGACGTTTTTCAATTATATGAAGATGGATCCAAGACATCTAAATTAAAACCATCAATTTGGTTGGTGGCACCTCTGGTGTCGCGACTACCAAGTGCTGTTCAAGGGCGTATATTACGAGTTGCCGGGCAAGTTTTAGAAAGTACAAACTTTTTCATGAAATCAAAAGATTGTTCAGATGAAAAGGAAAAGTCTAATATGAACAATAGAAAGAAAATTCCATTGAATAATCATCCGTTTTTGGGCCTTGTTCTAACATGCCTGAAGGGACAAGATGAACAGAAAGAAGGATTGCTGGCATCACTGAACTCACAGCTTTCTTTGTTTTTGCAATCATTAAATGATGTGAGTATTGATGGTATGGTATGTCTTCATTATTTAACTAAACTGATAAAACTTTCTAGTTTGAAAACGTTGGAGGAATCGAAGATCCAAGAGGTCGCGAAGAAATGCTTGACGCCTTACAACTAAGATTTTCCCTTGTGGGTGGTATGTTCGAGGCTATTCAGAAAAATGGCACGTCGACTACAGATTGGGCAATTCTACTTACTCAACTGGTGTGCCAAGGAATAATCGATATGACTATAAACCGGTATATTAATATTTATCTTAAGTTTCACTTTATTACTAATATGCACGAATTTATTTTAAATATAGCGAACTATTTACTACAGTACTTGACATGTTGGCTACCTTAATACATTCCACATTAATAACAGACAGTCAATCAGATCGCGATGAAAATAAAAAATTGTACATTAATCTTATGAAGAAGTTAAAGAAAGAGATTGGCGATAAAAATAATACATCAATTAAGTACATAAGGCAGCTTTTACCATTATCGAAACAAACAACAGAGGTACGTATGTAAAAATTTATTGAAAATATCACTTTTTTACATTTTTTCATGTCCGGACAACTGACTTATATGAGTATCTTTATTATCAGCAAGTCAATAATTTAGGATTACAACAACTCCCATATAATAGTATCATTGGAAAGAATCCCCTGGTTGTGTATGCGTGTATGGCCATCGTGAATTTTTGTGCAATTTGTACAAGTGCGCCATGAGTGTAATCGTGTTTTTTGAGATCGACTTAATCTAAACGCCTCTTTCGTTACGCTAATACCCTGCGACACCACCTTTCGGTATTGTTTCGCAGAGCGTGTTCTAATTTCGGTATCGTTTCGCAGAGAGTGTTCTAACTAATCAGCCATCAGCGCGGATAACAGACTTGTGTCTGCACTCCTCCCCCTTTGCATCCCATTAACTTGATGGCATCATAAGAGACACTAGGTTGGTGACTGGCAAGATTTATGTGTGTCTAAAGTATCAGCAGTTTTAGCGGTTCCAGTATTTTGGCCCCAGAGATAAAAGCGCAATAAGACGGTATGATTCTCTAAGGGTGTGCTGTTTACCATGTTTGAATAGTAATTAAAGCTAACTCGGGATATATTCAACATTTGCAACAAACATAAGTTCTGGCAGCCATACAAGGACTGCCTGAAAATTTACAAAAAAGTAAAGTAAAGGCTACAATGTAACAAAACTCGGTAGAGTGCAGAGATCGGCTTGCCTTAGCATCACAGGGGGCATGCGAACATGCCCGAGGGATGCACTGAATGTCATCCTGCATCTCCTACCCATCGATCTGTTTATCAACCAACTGGCAGCATGT
Organism: Microchrysa polita; assembly: GCA_949715475.1. Lineage (NCBI taxonomy): Eukaryota > Metazoa > Arthropoda > Insecta > Diptera > Stratiomyidae > Microchrysa > Microchrysa polita. The sequence goes on from OX454416.1 coordinate 90,959,916, forward strand.
AGTGCAGTCAGACTCAAAGCGTTAAGCTGCTGGAGTGCTAGGCCATACGGCCACAGCAATATTCTAAACCAACTACCACAAGAAGTACGCAACGCTGTAACGGATCTCAAAGTGCCCAAACTAAGCTTTGGGAAGAACTTTGATGTCAGATTCCCAACTAGAAGTGAATGGAAAGAGAGTGAGGTGGTCAAGGATTTTGACATCACATTCTTCACCGACGGGTCTAAAATGGATTGTGGCGTGGGTGCTGGAATCTTCTGCAGATCACTAAGTATCTCTGAATATTACCGTCTTCCTGATCATGCCAGCATTTTTCAAGCAGAAATGCTTGCAATCATGAAGGCCTGTCATGCTCTCAGGGACATACAAAACAACCAGAATATCGCTATCTGCTCAGATATTCAGGCGGCTATCATGGCTTTACAATCGGTGAAGACGACCTCCAAGGTTGTTGAAGTATGTGAGGAAGCATTAACCAGCCTTGGCACACGACAAAGAATCACCCGATTGCAACTATGCTCAGCTTGTATTGTTCTACCTGATCCAGGAGGACCCTTAAGGCCACCGGTCTATTCAGGGAGCGTACATTCCAGGATCCGAAAGAGTAATCAGTTGTTCGTTTACGGGGTCGTCGTTGTTTTGTATCCGTCCAATCCGAGGCTTTTGTTTCAGGTTTCTTGACTTGAAGTTTTTCTTAGGATGAGTTGTCGGCACATCGCTAAACCATGATAGGGTTTAATCGTTGAGTAAAGGCCATCATGGGCATGCCTCGAAGATGCTGCTTTAGTGGTGGAGTTAGACGTTTTCTGTCACCTATCACGTTAAGTAACCTGAGACGCTGCAGATGTAAATACAGCACTCAGGCGCAGCGGTGCTTCTTCCAAATGTCGCATCAGATGATTTGACTTAGCCGTTAGAGGTTTTACGAGCTTCGACGAGTACCGAATAGGTTAATTAGACGTAAGAAGCGTAGGCATTTTGGCGAGCAGTTGATGCAAATCAACCAAAGACTTGCTACTAATAAGAAGAGACTAGCGTTCAAGCTAATTAATTCTTTTCCTGGATACCATCCAAGAAGAAGCCTCTGTAAGGATAAGAATGGTAATATTATCAGCGACATCGATAGCGTTAATAAACGATGGCCCTCATAGTTTGAAGAGCTCCTCAATGTTCACTCGAACACCCCCACCCAAGCAGATCTGGAGCATATGGCTGATTTAGGCACTTTAATTTCGCCCCCAAAAGTAGAAGAAGTTGATCATGTAATGTAATGTAATCATAAAACGCACCGGGCGCTGACGAGATTTCAGCTGAACTGATGAAGCACAGTGGAAAGAGCCTTGTCAAGCCTGTATACACACTGCTCGTGAAAATAAGGAACGACGAAATAGTCCCGGAAGATTAGCGCAAAAGTATCATCCGCACAATCCACAAAAGGGTGATAAGTTGAAATGTGAGAGTTACAGACCTGGTCGTTCAACGACCGATCAGCTTTTTACAGTGAGGCTATTACTCCAGAAGTGTTGGGAATATAACATCGACGTGTACCAAATCTTTGTCGACTTCAAGATGGCATACGACAGTATCGATCGTTCTCGTACTGGACTCAGGTAGGGCGATGTGCTGACACCAACGCTCTTCAAACTTGCTCTGGAATACTCAATTCGAGCCATGAATATGAACAGCGGCGGAACGCTACTCATCAAGTCGGCAAAATCTCAATATTAGTATAGAACAGATAGCTTACGACCCAAACATCAAAAACAAAAAAAATGGGGGCTTTGCCCCCTGCTCGCCTCGCTCGCCGAGCCCCGGGGCCGATGCTAATTTCGGGCGCGGCCGAAATTTGGATACCCTTCGCTTGGGTTAAAAGTTTTTTTCGGGCGTACCTATGACTTGTATTTAATCCCCCTCCTCATTCTTTTTCTTCCGTCTTGACAAAAGTTTTGTCGTGCTCTGTGGCCGTGATCGTTCGGTCGCCACTCTGTGAAATAGACACTCATAGAGAAACGAGTTTCCAAACTCGGCACGACTCGTCGCAAGTTTATTATTCAAAAGAAGATGATAAGAAATATTCTTATCGTAGAATAATAAACTAACAATGCGACTAGGAAGTGGTAAGGCTGACAACCGTATCACACTCCGAATTCAGTTGTCTTTGTAACGTGGATGACTACACACGGTAGTCATCAACGCACCATGCTCCACTAGGAGTTACGGTAATGAAGAGAGACCTATGACTTGTATTTAATCCCCCTCCTCATTCTTTTTCTTCCGTCTTGACAAAAGTTTTGGGCTTGGTTGAAATAAGTGAGCAAATAAAAATATTTACTCGGAAATTTTATTGGGGTTGCGGGAGCATGACCCCTCAGTACGATTCCATTCGTTTTTAACTTTTTTGTTGCTTTGGTAAAGACACATTAATTCAAGGTTTTGTGAAATTGGTGCAACAAATGTTTCTTAGAAGAACCAAAATGGGGGTTGGGTTTGTATGGCCACCCCATGACCCCATGGTCAGATTTGATCAATTCTTAGATATGTTTTGTGTCATCAAGAGAGACACGTTTGTGTGTAATTTTGTGGAAATTGGTGCACAAATAAAAAAGTTTTTCTTAGAAGAACCTAATTTGGGGGGTTGGATTTGTATGGCAGCCCCATGACCCCATGCTCCGATTTTATCCATTCTTACATATGTTTTGTGTCAACAATAGAAATACATTTGTGTGAAATTTGGTTGAAATTTGTGAACAAATAAAAAAGTTTTTCTTAGAAGAACCTAATTTGGGGGGTTAAGTTTGTATGGCAGCCCCATGACCCAGTGGTCCGATTTGATCCATTCTTGCATATATTTTGTGTTATATATAGAAACACATTTGTGTGAAATTTGGTTGAAATTGGTACACAAATAAAAAAGTTTTTCCTGGAAGAACTCAAATTGGGGAGCTAGGTTTGTATGGCAGCCCCATGACCCAGTGACCCAATTTGGGTGAATCAAACATACAAACAGCCTGCAGCAATAAGAAGCACGTGTGCAAAATGTCAGCTCCGTAGCTTTTATAGTGGCCGAGAAAAACGCGCTGCAACAGACGGACAGACAGACAGACGGACATCGCCCAATCGATTCATCTCGTCATGCTGATCATATATATATACTTTTTATGTGGTCGGAGATGCTTCCTTCAATGCGTTACAAACTTCATGACAAAGTTAATATACCCTTTCACTCTATGAGCGAAGGGTATAAAAAGAAATTTTTGATGCCAAATTGTTGAATACACTGCCCAATATACGTAGTAAAAAGTTACACTAAGGGAGGGGTGTCAAAGGGGTGAAAATTCAGTTGTTTGCAAATATCTGGAAAACTGAGTCTGACATTTTTTTAGAAAATTATACCCTAGACCCAAAAGTATTGTAGTGAATTTACATTTTTTGAGTTTTACATTTCGCACTGTAACTCTTGATAGAATAGACCTAGGGTCATAAAATCTTGTCCATATATTGGCAACAAAATTTAATTGATTTGTATCAAGAATTGGAGTGCTCCGACCATTGACGCCCCCCCCCCCTTCACTCCTCCTAACATTTTTCAAAAAGGCATGCCTGTAACTTCTTTCCAAATTGAGCCAAGCAGATCAAATTTGGTGGGGTGCCTAGTCTAAGCCCCAATATGCTCCTCCAAAAATTATTACTATCAGGTGAAAACGGTTTGGGGCTATTTTGAACCAATTGTACTATGTATACTATATCGCCGCAAAAGAAGTTGGACTACATATGAACGAGGACAAAAGCAACGTCATGATGCAATAACTAGGGGGCTTCGCCCCCTGCTCGCTACGCTCACCAACCCCGAAGAAATTGGTGCATTAAAAAGTTTTTCTTAGAAGAACCTAATTTGGGGGGTTTGGTTTGTATGGCAGCCCCATGACCCCATTATCCGATTTGATCCATTTTTAGATATGTTTTGTGTCAAGAGGAACACATTTGTGTGAAATTTGGTTGAAATTGGTGCACAAAAAAAAGTGTTTCTTAAAAGAACCTAATTTCGGGTTGTGGGGTTTGTATGGCAGCCCCATGACCCCATGGTGCGATTTGATCAATTCTTAGATATGTTTTGTGTCATCAAGCGAAACACGTTTGTGTGTAATTTGGTTGAAATAGGTGCACAAATAAAGAAGTTTTTCCTAGAAGAACTTAAATTGGAAGCTAGGTTTGAATGTCAGCCCCATGATCCAATTTCGGTGATTCAAACATACAAACAGCCTGCAACAATAATAAGCACGTGTGCAAAATTTCAGTTCCGTAGCATTTATAGTGGCCGAGAAAAACGCGCTGCAACAGACGGACAGACAGACAGACGGACAGACAGACAGACGGACATCATCCAATCTACTCATCTCGTCATGCTGATCATATATGTATACTTTTTATATGGTCGGAGATGCTTCCTTCAAGGCGTTACAAACTTCATGACATAGTTAATATACCCTTTCACTCTATTAACGAAGGGTATAAAAACGAGAACGCCAGTAAATTCTAGCATCACAGTTAGGGTCCTCAATATCGAGTATATAGACAACTTCACTTACCTGGGTTGCAAGTTGTAAAGATCCATCTAGATTAGTCGCCAAATGGCGTCACGTGCAACCAAATGGCTGTTGTCATTCCATCCAAACTGATCGCCATTTGGGTGTGCGTCCAGTTTTCATATTCAATATGGCAACTCAACCAACCGCTTTGACAACCGCTTGTCAAATTAAAAGTGACAATTTTGCAAGTTTTGTTCGTTCTTTTGTGTGAAATTGAGTTCTTGCACTTTTTCTTCAAAGGGCAATTTTTTTTAATTTTTTTTTCATATTTTAAAAGAATAGAAAACTGCACGATTAAATGCCGCGACATAAATTGAACTCCTGAATCTCTAAGAAATTCCACCTAAACGGAGAGATAAACAAGATTTGTACATTTGTGCTTTACGCAAAAGACGGATTTTCGGGTAATTTCAAAACTTCTAAATACAATTCTGTAATGCAAGAATTTCGAGTTTTATTTGTGGAACTGTCCGTTTATTAGAGACTTGCTTGTTCAGAAAGGGTATAAAAGTACTGTCCGTGTCCGGTTATGAGAGTGTCCGGTTGTTGGAAGTTATTTTTCTAGTAAAATATAAGGAAAAAAGTTGGGGAAAATAAAAGTGTCCGTTTATGAGATATGTCCGGTTATTAGAAGTGTCCGTTTAGGGAAGTTCGACTGTATATTGGACTAAGTTTCTAAGTGATTCAATTGAAATATACTTCCTTACTAAAAATACACTGTTGACAAATTAAGATTTACGTCCGCTAGTTCTCTCGAAATATCATAGATGGTCAATAGTCAATTTTTTTTGTAACCCATGTACCACATAATTGTAAAAGTGCTTGACCACATTGATTTCATATATAAACTAACATTGCAGGTTGTTTCTTGTGAACAAGTCGGAATAGAAAACAAAGGAAGTGGATTTGATGTAAGTAAACACAGCAATCTCTCTTCTTATTTGTAATCGGAAAAAATAATAATAATTCACAGGGATTGCGTATTTCCGACAAACAACGTGTAAGCGTTTGGGATATTTTGGAGGGTCATAAGCATCCGGCGCCCCTCTCTTGGGCGTGGTTCGGAGCCGTTAAATTAGAGCGGAAGCCATTAACATATGAGGAGACGCATCGCCTACTAAAGTATCACACTCATAGCTTAATGAAACCGAACAGTTATTTTTATGAATCTCTGCCTCTGCCTCCCGAGGATTTGGATCCCTTACCAGAGAAACCTGTGGTAAGAAAGAAAAATAACATATGTGTATGGGCATTAACTGTACAAGTTTCATTATTGTAGAAAGATGATATGAAAGCAGATACACCATCTTCTGTAGATCAATCTCCAAGTGCTGCCACTACCGGCAGAGGAAGAGGCAAAGGAAATCGTAAACCACGTAAAAAACCTGGAGCGACCACCCAAGGCGCAGCATCAGTTAATGCACCACAACAGCCATCAGTTGCGCAACAATTGCCAAGCGGTCAAATAGGACAAATGCACATGAACATGTCAATTAATCCCAACATGCAACAATATCAACAAAATATGATGCCCAATAATAATCAATTACTGTCACAGCAACAAATGCAGAATCAAAATAACGTGCAACAAGTAATGAATACTGTTGGACAAGGACAGAATACACCTATGGGCTTTGTGCCAAACACAGGACAGTTGAATCAACCGCAGCAACCGTGGGGCGCATATAACCAGATGCAACAACAACAGCCTTATTACAATCAGCCGGGAATGCAAAGTAACCTAACTGTTTCCACATAAATCAAATATACATTGTTATAAATTATAAGATTATATCTATGTAACAATTTATTTTTTCAGTGAATAGATTCGAGCGACCTCCCATGAATACTTCCAAGCAAGCTTTATCCAATATGCTACGGCAGAGACATCCGGTAATGACAGGTGCACAGAATACTAATCCTGCTTTCAATATCCAACAACAAAGACAACAGCAACAATACATGCGAAATCAAATTCGTGGTATAAACCCATCGCAAATTCCAGCTGGGCAACCTACTATGGGCAATCTAAACACAGCGCTTGGACAGTTGAATCAGAGTGGCCTCAACCAAGGATTGAACTCCAATCAAATGATGAATCAACAAGCCCAACTACAACAAGCTGCTATGAACCAAAACCCTCAGAATAATCAGTCTATGATGGGTCAAACGGGAATGATAAATAATAATACGAACGCTGGAATGCTCGGGCAACCAAACTCGGGTATGGTACAAAATGCGATGGGCCAATCAAACTCGATGCTGCAGCCGCAAGCTACTGGTATGGGAAATCAAGGTGGACAGTTTCAAGGAATGAGTCAGAATTTTACTGGCTACAGTGCACAAGCCATCAATCAATTAACACCGCAACAAAATATGATGGGATATAACCAAATAAATCCGCAAAGAAACACCCAAGCTGAATTTCTAGCACAACAGCGTGTAATGCAAGCAAATCGAAATCAATACTTGCAAACACCAAATGTTACGATGAGTAATATGATAGGGCAGGGTGCAGCCCCTCCATACCCAAGGCAACAAGCGGGCAGCGGTGCACCAAATGTAGCTCAACAACAATTCCAACAACAGCGGATACGACAACAAATGATGATGCAAGGTACAATTCTTTTCATGTAATCCGTTCTGGTATCTGAACTTTCTTGTTTCAGGAATCGGTCAACAATCAGGAGCGCAAGGTATGGGACAACCACAAACACAAGGCATGGGTCAACAACAAACACCTGCATTAGTAGCACAATTACAACGGCAAATGGCCCCTAATCAAAACATGATGAGTCAACAATACACTCATCAACCTCCTCCCTACTAACGATAAGAAATAAAACAAAAGTTATTAATAACTACATAGTGTAAAACAATAAAATAAATAAAGAATAAATAAAACAACACCGAGGCTTAGAGAACTGTATTGGAGAGAAGCGGGGAGCATGGTCCCATAGTACAATTTTATTTGCTTCTAAATTTTTTCTTGTTTCGATAAAGACACATTAATACAGGGTTTTGTGAATTTGGTGTAGAAAAAAATGTTTGTTAGAAGAACCAAAATGGGAGTACGGATTGTACGGCAGCCCCATAACCATGGACCATTTTTAGCACATGTTTTGTGACATCAATAGAAATACATTTTCATGAGGTTTGGTTGAAATGATTCAAACATACAAACAGCCTGCAACAATAATAACACGTCTGCAGAATTTCAGCTTGCTAGCTTCAATACCCGCTGAGTCACAACAGACAGACGGACATCGCACAATCGACTCCCCAAGTCGTACTAATAATATATATATTACGGTGTGAATGCACCGCTACGATCCTTTTAAGTCTTCCGTTGACGGACGACCAGGTATTTCTTGACTGCCTAAAAGAAATAACACAATACGGATAAATTGATTGCACAAAAAGGAATAACACAATATACTGATAAATTGGCTGCAGACAATATGAATAACACAATACGGACAACTTGACTGCACACAATATACACTTCAATGAAACCGGGCCACACGGTAAGCGCGAACTCTAATCAAAACAGGCATTGTGTTTGTTGTGTGAGTTAACCGTTCTTCAGATAAAAATCATAATCATTTGAATTGACTTTAAATGCACTTTCTGTAGATATAACTTTCATAGTTGTAAGTTTCATACTTTTTGAGAAAATTTAATTTGAGGTGGCGAGTGGCCCGATTTTTGTGAAGCCGAGTGTATTTTATTATTCTTTACAATACCAAGGTGACTTACGTTCTAAATTTTCATTCTGAGTAACTTCGTTTAATTTACAAAATTTTACTGACTCAACGTCTGGACGAAAGGTCCACTCCACACGAAGAAAGAAACATGGTGGTGGAACACCGAAACTAAGGAAGCAGAGCAAGCCAAATCGAACGCATTTAAGGCATGGACGAAATGTGTTCAACTTCGCGAAAATTATATGCAATGCCGGAAGAACGTAAAGCGCTTGGTAGCTCAAGCAAAGGCGAAGGCAGCTTAGAAATTCTACCAAGAATTAGAAACTCAGACTGCGACCGAAGGACCGTCTTTGCGCGAGAGACCTAAGCACGACGCCAGGATATTTAGGGTCGCAAAGGAGAAGAAACGCTCGGGAAATGCAGGCGCCAAAGTACGCGGAGGACTCGCAAGGAATGTTGCTGATTGACGATACGGAAATTTGTAGCAGGACGCGATAGTATTTTGACGAACTTCTAAATGAAGAATTTCCCCGAGCAGCTTTTCAAGATGTTGAGCCGAATACCACAAATATTGAAGATATTTCAGATGAAGAGGTGATGGAGGCAATGCATCAGATGAAACGCGGAAAGGCAGTCGGACCGGACAAAATCCCCGCGGAATATTGGTTGAAAATGGAAAATGTCGGGCTTAATTGGCTCACAGTTCTCTTCAATAAAATCAAAGGTGGGCAACCGATGCCTGATGCTTTCAGGGAAAGTTTTCTTCTTCCTTTCTATAAGATCAAGGGAGACTCACGCAAACTCAACAACTATAGGGCTATAAAGTTAACACCTATTAACACTGAAGATCTACGAGCGAGTTGTTGCAACCGATTGAGAAAGATTGTGCGGTTGAATGACAATCAATGCGGCTTTGTTGAAGGTCGATCTACAATCGATGCGATTCAGTGCATTCGTATTGCGATGGAAAAGTATAGAACAGCACGAAAGGACTTGCACTTTGTATTCATCGATTTGGAAAAGGCATTCGATAGAGTACCTCGTGATCTGATATGATTGGCCTTGAGAGCACTTTAATGTCCCTGAGGCATGTTGTGTACAATGCGCTATGTACGCACCACGTACTTTAAGTGCAATGGACTTACCGAGCGCCATGCACTTTACTCCCATTCGGATATTCACCCTTTCATTGATGACCTAGATAATATTAATTGCATATTAATATTTCTAGGTATCAATGAAATTGTAAGCGGGCGTTAGCAAAATTGCTGACGACCCGTGAATGAATTACGAAAGCGAGTTGGGTGCGAGGTGACAAGGTAGGTCAATAATATAATTCATGTGAGTAGTAAATAAAGTTTACATCGAGCAATACATCAACTTTTAATTAAACACAACATTTGGCGCAGCCGGTAGAATGCAGGCTGGGTCTAGCATTCCTAATCATATTGTTTGACGACGCGGGGGGCTGTGGAGTAGATGGTGGGATTAGAGCATTCCGAGGTCGCCCTGAGTTTATACGCATCGCACTGTAGGAAGTTCCTAGTTTGACACTTTTCCCTGGTTTAAGACATGGGACTATGCGACCTTGTTTCCAGATGTCGGGGATGGGTAGCGTGAACATTGACAAGTTAAAGACTGCCGCGAGATACTCAATGGCTGAAAGGTCAAGATGTTTTAGCGTTGCCATTGAAATGCCATCGGGTCCAAGGGCCTTAGAGTTTTTTGCATTCTCCATGACTGTTTTAACTTGGTCCGGGGTGTACATTGGTACGGAGTCAACATTTCGGCTGCGAATCCGTCTTCTAATTTTGCGCTTGAAGCCATCAGACTTGGAATGTTCAATAAATTGCTTATTGAACTGGCTCGCAAACTGAAGAGGATTGCTTGTTTCTTTCTTGCCGAAGGTTATGGCTATATTGCCCTTATCATTTGTGGGGTTCGAAAGGCCACGGACAGTAGACAGTAGAAATTGAAGCAAGGAACTCTGATACTAGCGATGCAGATACTGATAGTACGGTTGATGAAGAAGAATTTGAAGTAGTACGTGAGAGAATAATAAATCCAGAGGAAAAACAAATAATCTTACGTTATTATCACGACTCACCATTTGGAGGTCACCAGGGAGTTATAAACACATATAAAAGGATACACAGGAAATATGCTTGGAAAGATAAAAAAGCGTACATAAAAAAGTGTCCTAAATGTCAGAAGTGCAAAACAAGTAGAGAGTTTCGTATGCCTCTTAAGGTAACAGATACTCCCAAGAAGCCTTTTGATAAAGTGTTTTTAGATATAGTAGGTCCTCTAAAAACAACGCATTCAGGAAATAGCTATATCCTTACGTTCCAAGATGACCTGACCAAATACGTTGACTGGTATCCTTTAACGGGAGTAGATGCAGAGCTCGTAGCTAGGACATTTTTCGACCAAATTATAACTAGATATGGAATCCCCAAAAAAATTCTCACGGACCAGGGTAGTAACTTTATGAGTGAAGTATTTCGTAATACTTGCAAATTACTTAAAATCAAAAAGTTAAATACTTCAGCATATCACCCCCAAACCAACGGATCATTGGAAAGATCTCATCATCCGCTAGGCGATTACTTGCGAACCGTAACAGAAGGTAACCCACAAACTTGGGATCAGTTCTTGAGAACTGCTGCATTCGTAGCTAATACCAGTACTCATGAGGGGACCAAGTTAACGCCAATGGACTGTTTGTTTGGTTTCTGCGCTGGTATTCCAACAAATTGAAAGAGGGATCCGGAGCCTATCTACGATCACGAAAATTATTGTATAATGTTGCGATACAAACTGCAACACCTTCATAAGGTCGCACGTGAAACCCTTATCTGTAGCAAAATGCAATCAAAGGAGTATTACGATCGAAACTCAAGGCCAATTCATTTTGCCCTTAATGATAAGGTTCTCTTGAAAAACAACGCCAAGGACCACAAGCTTTCAGATCTGTGGACAGGCCCATATGTGGTAGTTGATGTACCAAGTAGCATTAACACTACTATTAAAAAGAACAAAAAGCATATAACTGTACACAACAATCGGCTTAAATTGTACAACGAATAAAGACGGAAACTATTTTTATTTTTTCAGGAAATGATGACCAAAGTCCATCTAATTTTCTTTGTCATTTCTGTGCTGCCTTGTGGTGTACATACGTCAGCTTACCAGAAAACCGAGTTAACGAACACTAGCATTTTATTCGAAAATATTGGCAAGGTCCATTTTTACCACAACACCTGGAATGTCTTTACCCAGTTCGATATCGGAGAAGTCGACCGCCATATGTTCATGGTCGACCAAACGGAAAACAACCTTCGTCTATTATGCTCCAAATTTAATACGTCCTTGCCGTGTGTTACCCAAGCACCTATAATACAGGGTTTAATAAAAACCATATATGCTCGGGTAAAGATCTTAACGGATTTATTAATTAGTCCTATGCAAAAACGATCTTTGTTGACGGAGTTGGCACTGCATTACATTCACTTTTTGGAACAATGGATAGTGACAACGAACACACCATTTACAGTAGACTGGACTCACTACAAACAAATAACATTAAATTACTTGAACTTCAAAAGCAGCAAATTTCGGTAGTAAAGTCATCCATAGACCACTTGCAAAAGCCTATTGAGGTTGTAGAGAAAAACCAAAAAGAAACCCTAGTAGCAATCAATAAATTGATAAACGAGGTAGAAAGCGAGGAACATTCTTTACAGATACAACACGTTTTAGGAACTTTAACTCTACAAGTTATTGAGATACAATCTCGCCAGCAGCTTATAATAGAGGTGCTCCTTAGTTTAAAAAACAATCAATTCCATCCATTCTTTTTTTCGCCCGCAATACTCACAGAAATTTATAAGAGTGCCCACCTTTCACCAGCTGAATTCAATATTGTTAGCCAAGTCCAAACGGTCAAAACTCATATAATGAATGGGACAATGGTGATTATAATTACTTTTCCCATTTTGGATATGCCATTTTTCGAAATTCAACAAATACACATACTCCCTGTTACAACCACAACTAACAATTCTTTAATGTTGAACGTTAAAAATTCGCACGTGGCCATAAATAAGGCAAAACAAGAATATGTTCTATTAGATTCCAGGGAATTTTCAGAATTCACAAAAATTACAAAAGATTTCAATGGAAATGTTTACGTAGGTGTGATCCCAGGCCCGATTTACAAAGGCAATGTAGCTAGTATATGCCCACTAAATTATATCGCAAATCCCTTGAATGAAAGTGACCCATGTGAATGGTTGGTTCTGCAGAAGCCCCACAGTATTATGATAAAAATGTCGAAGAAAAATTCATGGCTTTTCTCCTTCAGCTTTCGAACTCGAATCCACTTTTCATGTAAGGAAATCTTATTAACCGACACCTTGTTAGGAAACGGAGTTCTCTCGATAAAAGAACCATGCTCTTTGCAGATCCATGAGCAGATCATTCTATTTGAAAACGAAGATAGCAGGAATCTTACTCTATCGATGCCTAATATCACCTTTCCAATTTTAAATCCGGACTTCAAACTACCCACAGCAAACTTGCCCTAGCAAAAAGCAAAATTAGTATTGCTAAATGGCGAAAGTACCAACAAAATTTTTCAGTCGGACACTAAGTCACTCCAAGAGCTATTGAATGAGGTGGATAGGCAGGAAACACATATGAGCATATTTACCACCAAAATTATACCAGCAGCCTCGCTGTCTGTAGGGACTCTAGCACTAATTGGCGTTACAGTCGTTGTAGCATATACTTTAATTAAGTTCAAAAGAAAAAACATTTCAAGGCCAAACCAAAACGTACAGATTTCCGTAGAAACACCTAAACAGCGCTGCCAATCCGAAAATATTGATATCAAACCGAAAAACCTTCAATCCGACAATATTGATAACAAACCGAAAAACTGTCAATCCGACAATATTGATAACAAACCGAAAAAGGAAGAGACTAGTAATTTACATGATATAAGATTCGCCAAGATTATATAATTAGATGATACAGTGTGCAAAAAAAAAATACAAAAAAATGTAAAAACAAACAAAAAAAAACTAATTGTAAGCTTCTTATTTCTTTATATCATAATATGTATGTAAAACATTACCACCTAGCTAGATAATAAAATTGTAAGCATAAATTCAAAGGTTCTTTATTGCAAATCGATTCATGTATCATAGAAATAGATGTCTTATTTCAAAAAACTCTGGGCGCCCGTCCATTCAAGAAATGTAATGTATCAGTCTTCCATAACACTTTGTATTGTTAATAAAAAAAATATATAATGAGTAAAAACAAAATAATTGTAAGGTGCATACATCTCGCATTTCACAACAATATACTCGTATTATGTAACCACCGTACTTGTGACTTGTACAAGTCACTTTTTCCAAGGGGTAGGGAATGTTGTGTACAATGCGCTATGTACGCACCACGTACTTTAAGTGCAATGGACTTACCGAGCGCCATGCACTTTACTCCCATTCGGATATTCACCCTTTCATTGATGACCTAGATAATATTAATTGCATATTAATATTTCTAGGTATCAATGAAATTGTAAGCGGGCGTTAGCAAAATTGCTGACGACCCGTGAATGAATTACGAAAGCGAGTTGGGTGCGAGGTGACAAGGTAGGTCAATAATATAAGAGTACACCGTGGCTCTTCAACATCATCAAGTGCTACTTATTAACACGTATCTCCGACGGCCTAGAAATATCTCTTCTTTTGCCGATGGTATAGACCTCAGTAGCCCAAACATCGTTGCCTTGCAAGCTGCACTTACAAAATGGTGTGACATTCTGGAGGAGCATGGCCTGAGGGTAAGTAGGTATAGCAAAGACTGAGTTCTTATGCTGCCCATTCTCAGACCCAGATGCACCGATACCAGATACATATGTACGTCAAAGGAGAGCAGCTTAAGTCTTGTACCAAGTTCAAGTACCTTGGCTCGATGGTGAACAACGGAGCTACATGCGATGATGACATCAAACATCGCACAAAGGTTGGGTGGATGACGTGGCGAGAAAATTCTGGAGTTTTCTGCGATAAGAAAATGCCACTGAAGCTAAAGGGCAAGTTGTACAAAACGGTTGTACGTCCCGCGCTCATGTATGGATCAGAATGCTGGACCATGTATGAAGGTTACGCGAAACAAATGACAGCGACTGAAATGAAAATGTTACGCATGTCAGTTGGTGTAACCAAAAGGGACCACATCAAGAGTAGCTACATCCGAGGCAGCTTGTCCATAGACCAACCAATCACCGAAAAGCTCGAAGACCGACAAATGGATTGGTATTGCCATGTTCAAAGGCGTCCGCCTGAGAACCCCGCAAAGAAAGCGATATCAATGGAAGTTCCACTTGATGGACCCAAGGCCAGAGGCAGACCGAAGAACACCTGGATGTGTCAAATGAAAAAGCAACAACAACGCATTGGTCTCGGCGATGACACGATCCGAGATAGAGCTGCCTGTAGAAATATGCCGAGATACACTCCCAGTCACTTGAATAGGGACAAACTTTTCGAGAGTTGTTTATCTGAAAATATCCTTTTCCTTGCAGCAGAGAGCATAACTCAGTATTTGATTACAAAGGCTATTATGTTGCTCATAGTTTGCCAGAAAAAAGTGAAACATTTAATAACAACAGTTATGTTTCATCAACATTATGCTGATGCAGTAATAAATTCTATGTTCAAAATTGGGTCACTTGAATAGGGACAGCTGCGATTCGGTCGTTATTTCGAAAGTTCTAGCGTCATATCCTAACTGTTTTTGTTTTAATCCACTCAGATTGTGTTTTGACTTTAATTTTTGTAAGTTTCGGTAATCATGGGTTGAGCAAAAGCATTAAATACCGCCCAAATGGCTCAAAACGATGTTTTGAGAAATGAACAACATAGTTTACGCGAAATTTCGAAAATAGTGAAAAAAAGTAAATTGGTTGTGTTTAACCATATACAAATAATACATATATGTCCAAATTGGTACAAAATGTTGTTCCTATGAAAATGTATCTGAAATTTCCTAGAGCTTTCAAGTGAATCGCATGAGCCTGTGTGCGTGTGAATTTGAGATAACGTTTTCCAGTTCAAGAGAGTCAAGAGACTCTTTTTATAGTATCTTTTAAGAATCACTCATCGCTTGCCATTGCCTGCGACTTCCGTGGTGTGTGATGGATATCTCCGTACTCCGTGACGCATGACAAGTGGACCGAGTGGGTCCGAGGAAGAGAGCAACTTGCCGTTGCGGACAATATGTTATGTTATGAACACAGAAATGATTCTGAAATTCATTCACTGCCACGTCCCGCCCGCGTCTTGTGTGGTGTGCGATGTATGGCACCGCGGCGCGGCGCGCGCAAGATAAGTGGACCATTTAAAATTCGTCTGTGGCACGTGCATCTATATTTTGAGGTTCAGATTATCTGAGCCGATGTCAAAATGAAAAGTCTCTATTGGAGACGATAATTAATATAAATGTAGGTGAGTTTTAGGGTCAAAGACATGGAGTTTCTGAAAAAATACCTTCTTTGTTAGTCCCTTCGGGCATTTTACTCACTCCATAACTTGTGACAGAATAAAGGAAGTTCAAATTTTGCACATATTATTTTTGGAAGAAGCTGTTCCTACATGTTGCGACCACTTTATTCAATACCTTTTCTAAATTTGCATTTATGCGATCCCGTCTAGACAGCTCTAGATTTTTCAATTTATAGTATACCTACATAGTATTGTTTCTTGATATGCCGGCCGCAACAAGCATAGCAAGAATTAGCCAAAACGAAAGCCCGTATTTATAAACATACCTTACCTTAAAATAAATGCCATTTCCATTAGTTTTCATTGAAATAATTTATTTTCTCGAGACAATGCATCCTTGACTTAAGGCGATTTCAAGGACACTTTGAAATTTTGCAATAGTCAACCTCACTTGAAGTCAATGTAGCTAGTTACCTACCTTGAGTTATTATTATATTACACTTGTATTAAAAGCTTAAGGTCTCCTTGAGTTTCGCCTTAAATCAAGGATGCATTGACTTCTAAATATAAATTATTTCAATGAAAAACTACTGGAAATGACATCTAATTTTTGAATTTTAGCATACTTGACTAAAGGTCGCCTTGAGTTAAGGGACATACATATGTCTATAAATCCGGGCCTAAAAGTATAAATTTCGGTATCAAAACCAATTTTCCGATAGCTTTTTTTTTTATTAGTTGTAAGTTAAGAAAATATACAGGGTGCCCGGAAACTGCCGCATAAACGAACCGGATTGTGCTTCCTCTTGTGATTTCCAGCAAAAAAGTTGTACGGAACATACCCTCTTAGCTTAACCCTTTAGCTGCCACAGGCATTTGAAGATTTTTGAAAAAATCATTTTCTTTTACGACTAAAACGTCATTATCTCAAAAGCTAGACTAGGTAGCATAGCAAAATAAGATGATTATTAGGTACAGATGATTATTACCCAAAAAATGAAACTAACCGCACTAAAATCGGATAAGAGGTTTGGTTTTTACGGAACTTCAAAGTCAAATTTTTGTGATTTGACCCAATAACAAAATATATTTACATCTCAATTTTCTCCAACTTCTGCCAAGGTGAGGTGCTTGTACGATTCTTTTAAAAATTGGCGCATAGTCTAAAGATCATTTCTTTCTTACATCATTTTATTTTAACTTTGTTATTTCTAACAGTTTTAATGCCTTGCGGTCCATCTACACTAGCAGCCAAATGGCTGCGCGTCCAAAAACTGGCATCGCGTGCAGCCATTTGGCTGCTCCTTAGCAGCCACACTGTAGCAGCCAAATGGAGACAGGAAATGACATAACCAAAATTTCATTTTGGTGATTTTTTAAAATTTAATTATCAAAATCGGACTCTGCGGGTTTCAATTATTACATGGCCATTCAATAATTATTCAATTTCACACAAAAGATCGAACAAAAGTTATAAAATTGTCACTTTGAAATTGACAAGCGGTTGGTTGAGTTGCCATATTGTATATCAAAACTGGACGCATAGCCAAATGGCGACTAGCTTGGATGGAATTACAACAGCCATTTGGCTGTACGTGTCGCCATTTGGCGACTAATCTAGATGGACCTTTAAGTGCAGAAAACTAGGGTTAATTTTAGCTCTATTTCAATTCAATTGAAACTGCCCCTAAAGATCTGCAATTTGGTAAAATTTATTCAAATTATATCAAAATCAATCCAAAATTGAAACTCATATATTCCTTACTCTCCAATAGAGACTTTTGCGTTTTCAGACTTCTGATACAAATTTCGTTAACAAACTTTCATATTAAAGTGGGCATTCTGATTTGTTTCAAACAATTTAATCAATATGATCTTATTATAGCCGAAGAAAAAAAAATATGGACGTCGAACGACAAAAATCTTACATTGATGGATTTTTGGGGATGGCCTCCTGATTATGGGGAGTCCCAACAGATTATAGGTTTGCAGCCTTGAAAAGGAGGGAGGCGTACTTGCGTTTTCAGAGGTTGGAGGTTTTTAAAAGAGTCTAAAATGAAAATATTCTAATTTATTTTTTAGTCTAGCGACAAATTTTTCACTAAAATCCTAATGTATTATATACAATTGCAAGGGTAATTTTATGTGTTTTTTTTCGTTCTCAGACCATTTTTCTGTATATGTATTTTGTCGGTTTTGAAATGTTTGCTAAAAAGTAAAAAAATACTCCCCTATCCCCTTTTTCCAAGGTTGGAGCCCTCCAATCGTTGGGGAGTTTTTTTTCCATAATCAGGACGCCATCAGCATCACCAACCATCCTGCAAAAATCCAGCGATATACGATTTTTGCCGATCAAATATCGTATTTTTATTTGATCAATACTCAACTCATTCTCGTTCTCATATCCCTCTAATTGAATCGAGTACAGAACCAGACAGAACAACCTGCATACAAATTTTCAGTTGATGTTCTGTATAGAAATATAACTCTTTTCAAATGTGTATGGAAGTTGTGTTACCTTCTCCTGCACTAAATCCACTCACTCTACCGCATGCTACCACCACATTGCATTAACAGCGCGGCATGCAACTTACGAAATGCACTAATGAGGTCAATGAACGCATGGCTACCTGTTCCGCAACCTCAAGAAATGCATTGTGATCAAATCATCTTTCATCTTTTTTCAATACGCAGTTTTCGCAGGCGCAGATACTTTTGCGTAAGCCACCCCGACCCATGGCATGGGACAGTGGAAGAAGATACACTCATGAAGTCGACAAATGCACGAAAACTTGCTCTGGCAGAGTATCTAAACTCTCTTCAACTTGAACTGTGCAGCAAAAGAGCAAATAGCTTTAATAGCCTGTATACGTGTATCTGTATTGTCGTATTTGTGACATTGGGTGCCGATCGGACTACATGGCCAAAAAAATGTGTACCCGATTTTGAGTGAGCTTTGGACATATATATATTATTTGTATATGGTTTAACTATTTAAAAAATAAAAGTGGATATGGACGAAACATGAATGGGCGTACGCGAGGTGCACAAACCGCCAAAGAGAAAAGGGCAATTCTGCGAGTCGCCTCTAATTTTGCACTATCCGCCTGAGAACCCCGCAAAGAGAGCGATATCAATCGAAGTTCCACTTGATGGACCCAAGGCCAGAGGCAGACCGAAGAACACCTGGATGTGTCAAATGAAAAAGCAACAACAACGCATTGGTCTCGGCGACGACACGATCCAAGATAGAGCTGCCTGTAGAAATATGCTGAGAAATTATCGCCAAAACGGGCGATGTGCCTACACCGCAGGTCGAGCAACGCGGAACCATGGAGTGGTATAAAGAACGAGGCAAGGAAGAAGAAGAAGAGCGGCTATTATTGGAGCTAAAGTCGGCGTTACAGCTAGTTTATCAACAGTGCAACATGTAATAAGGACTTCCTCACACCTAAAACGAAAGAAAATTCAGAAAAAGCACCGTTAGACGCAAAGAGGAAAAGCCATCCTCTGGATTTTGCTCGCCAAAATATGTCATGGCGACAGGGGTGGAACAGGGTAGTTTTTTCGGATAAAAAGAAAGCCAACCTGGATGGCCTAGATGGGTTCCATTTCTATTTCCATGATCTACGTGAAAACGAACGGTTTCTGTCAAGGCATCATAGTAGAGAAGGTAGCGTCATGGTTTTGGGAGCTGTCTCTGAATTTTCTTTCGTTTTAAGTGTGAGGAACTCCTTTTTACACGTTGCACTGTTGATAAACTAGCTGTAACGCCGACTTTAGCTCCAATTATAGCCGCTGATAGTGCAAAATTAGAGGCGGCTCGCAGAATTGCCCTTTTGTCTTTGGCGGTTTGGGCACCTCGCGTAGGCCCTTTCATGTTACGTCCAAGGGCGGCGCATAAGGGCCCGCAGGGCCCGCGTGGCGGGGGGCCCACGAGATTTGGGGCCCAAAGCCACATGAACCGTTTGTCGAACCATAAAGCAACTCCGAAAAAAAAACAATAATTCGACGTAGATGTTTTTGGTAGACAAGAAAGGATATACACTTTTCGAAGTCAAAGTAAATACTAAATTTATTGTTCCTTTCTCATCCTTAGAGAAACAAATTTAATACTGTCCTAAAATCTTTGAAAGTTCATGAGACACTCCGGATCCTCAAATTTGCTTGTAAAATTTGCTTGTAAAATTTGCTTTGCATGTCTGCGCTGTTTGCTGTATTGTAGCCGTGGTTTGTAATCCGACCCACCCTTTTCCTCTCGAAGCACGATATGAGCAAAAAGATCCTATACGTTGCTCTGCAAATAAACTCTTAGAACAAAAATCTTAAAACATTTTTGGTGATAGTACCTTTTCTAAACTTTCGGAGTAAATTCCAATCCACTTTGTCATTAACTGTTAAACACGAACAAAATAGTTTGAGAGTGGTACTAAACTTAGTTAAAACTAGTTAGTACGGCCTGTATATGTCATTGAAGACTAAAATATTTTATCTTGCTTGCGGTATATACGCAGTCATTATGGCTGTGATGCTGAGACCACATTTGGTTTGAAAGGAGTTTCGCCAAGATTCTGTATTGAATTTAATATTAAATTTAAAGCTGAAACAAGAAATAGAGTATATCAATTTTTTTGGATTCTTCGTTGTGTCATATTCATACATTTTCTTCGATTTTGACAAAACGAAAAAAAAATGGATTCGGATTGACCGTGTGTGTGCAGCATTAGGGTAGATAGGGCGTTCGTCTTCAATGGAAAATAACTGTGACTGATGACTGAAAAGTGTGGATCGACCTTAAAGAGTGCTTTCGATTGATTTTACTCTGCTTTTTTTTCTCAGTGTAGGGGGGCCCACTCAAAAAGTTGGCGGGAGGGCCCCGAGTGAAGTTGTCCCGCCACTGGTTACGTCCATATTAACTTTTATTTTTTAAATAGTTAAACACAACCGATTTGCATACTCATGTATTAGATTTGTATTTGATTTAACCTTGAACTTGTACAACGGCTTTATCGTTCGATACGAGGTTTCAAGGCAAGTCAATATTAGAGTAACGTACACTTGATTTGTCGACCCCATCCGGGAATATTCTATTCGATTCGTTTTTGTACTTTGAACTTTGAACATTTTGTAACATTTTATTGGATTTTGTACCTGTCCTATATTTTAATTTGAGTAATAGATTATTTTAAAAACTATCCATTTCGCGAGTTTATTCTGGTCCGTCGAGTATTTGTTTCACCCCCTTTTTTTCCATTTAAGATTGAATTGAAAGTCTCTTCATGAAACTGTTCTGTCGTGAAATGCAGTTAATAAAAAATTGGTTGACTTTACCGAACATGAATTGAGATTTATTTGAAAAAATGGCAAAGCTTTAAAAACTACGGAAATCTTGGAATCGGTGATTACATCGCCTGGATGTGAAATTCGAACATAATTATCAGATCCCAAGTGCCTGACTTTTAGACCTATACTTATCAAGCTGTATTGGCGCATGAGTTTGATTAAAACCATATCACAAACAACTTTTGTATCTTTTAGCCACCTTTCTACTGAAATTAATTTATTCTGACTATTTTGCCTCCCAAAGTTATTTTGGGCGACCTCGGATGACTGGTGCTAAAAAATTTTTTATCATCTGTCCAAAATTTGACGCAAATCATGCAATTGTGGTTACTTGAAAGTCAATCATGTTTTCACGTTTTCGCTTCTTGTCTTAATTTTTTAATGTTCTTGAAGTACATTTTCGAAAGGAGGATGTTCTCACGAAGAATCCCGAAGCCACTATAGTGCCAGACTCTCTGCTATATTTTAAAAGTTAAGCGCTTTACACATATAGCCGCAAAATCTACGTAGATTATGTAATCTCGTATGCTGTTCACACTATGGTCGTAATCTTGTTCCACGACTTGACAGTACAGTACAATCCGTCTAAATTGCAAACTCCGACAATTTCATGCACGACTGAAACTGTTATTTATATTAATTTGTTAAAATACGAAGCAGAATCTATCTTATAGGAATTATGTCAATGATTTATGTTCGTGAATAGTTGAAAACATCACACTTTTGTGTACAAAACCATGTGCCAAGCGAAAATGGATGAGATGACCTCTACTGTAGAATTGTCAAATGCGAAGCTCACCACACTTCACCATGATTTTGTAAAGATTATCTACGAGATTTTGGTTATAATCTCCGTACAAAATCTATGAAAATGTATGGAAAATCTAGTAGATTTTCGCCTAGATTTTGTAAAATCTCAAGATTATGCAAAATCTTCTATAGTGTGTAAAGCGCTTAAAATATTCTGTAATCAACTTTCATAATACGATTACATAAAAGTTTTTTGAAATTTTCCTCCTGCGGCCCACCAAAACCCGAGGAAAGTCTTAAGCGCTTTACACATATAGCCGCAAAATCTACGTAGATTATGTAATCTCGTATGCTGTTCACACTATGGTCGTAATCTTGTTCCACGACTTGACAGTACAGTACAATCCGTCTAAATTGAAAACTCCGACAATTTCATGCACGACTGAAACTGTTATTTATATTAGCGACGTTTTTTTCGTATCGCGTGTAAGTCTGACTCGAAAAAAACGATCGCGGGTAACATCCCGGTTAAGACCAAACAGCTGACATTTGACAGTTTTTGTGCATCTTTGACTAGCTTTCGTCGACTTATTTTTTAAATGTGGTGGATTTTATCACAAAAGATGATTATTTCTTTGCAAAATCTTTTCTCGTGATTAGAAAAACTCTAACATTTGGTTTGAAAAAACAAATTCCCTCATATTTCCCCTATGCGTCCGCCATCTACATTTGAGCTCTATCCCGTGTAGGGTAGTTGCACGGGTTAACTTTACCTGGGTAAGTTTCATTTTTTTTATATGAAGTTCTACCCAAACCTGCACGGGATAAACACAATAAAACGTCCCTATTAATTTGTTGAAACAAGAAGCAGAATCTATATTATAGGAATTATGTCAATGATTTATGTTCGTCAATAGATGAAAACATCACACTTTTGTGTACAAAACCATGTGCCAAGCGAAAATGGATGAGATGACCTCTACTGTAGAATTGTCAAATGCGAAGCTCACCACACTTCACCATGAGTTTGGAAAGATTTTCTCCGAGATTTTGGTTATAATCTCCGTACAAAATCTATGAAAATGTATGGAAAATCTACAAGATTTTCGCCTAGATTTTGTAAAATCTTCTATAGTGTGTTAAGGGCTTTATTTGGCCCGAGCCAGGTTTTGACACCAATGCCTTAGACAGTTACATTTCGAAGAGAAGAGTGCAAATATAAAGGAGCATTAGACTATGCGCCATTTTTTAAAAGAATCACACGAGCATCTCACCTTGGTAGAAGTTGGAGAAAATTGAGATGGAAAAATTAT
Organism: Microchrysa polita; assembly: GCA_949715475.1. Lineage (NCBI taxonomy): Eukaryota > Metazoa > Arthropoda > Insecta > Diptera > Stratiomyidae > Microchrysa > Microchrysa polita. Next base: position 90,983,135 of record OX454416.1, read on the forward strand.
TTGTTTTTGGGTCAAATCACAAAAATTTGACTTAGAAGTTCTGTAAAAACCAAACCTTTTATCCGATCTTAGTGCCATTAGTTTCATTTTTTAGGTAAATTGGTTAGCTGTATTAATCATCTCATTTTGCTATTCTAGCTAGTCTATCCTTTGAGATATTGAAGTTTTAGTCGTACAAGAAAATAATTTTTCAAAAATCTTCAAATGCCTGTGGCAGCTAAAGGGTTAAGCTGAGGGGGTATGTTCGTACAACTTTTTTGCTGGAAATCACATGATAAATCACAATTCGGTTCGTTTATGCGGCAGTTTCTGGACACCCCGTATATACATGCTTCCAGTCCTGGTAGTCCGTTGTTAAAAACGCGGACTTCGCTTCCGCCGAATGCTAAACGCTTTATTTGTGCTTTTTTAGCAAATTAGCTACCTCCTTTTGATTTCTTCTCTGGTTTTCTCTTAGTTAATTTTATGGAAAAGTGTCTGTTCTGACTGTCAAGTGGAACTGACATTTCTTCTATTTCCGTTGACTTAGCTCTCGCGACAGCTTCTAAAAACTGAAGGCCTAGAATTTTCGGCCATGGATCACGATTTAAGTTCGGTATGGTAAGATCGTTCAAGTTACGAGACACGAAGCGACTAATTTCATCGCCTCCAGTCTCATTGACGCAACTCGAACGTTCTTCGGAAATATTTTTCTCCATTGGTCCGTCGTTGAAACTATCCCCTTTAACTGATTGGCTTCCATCTTCTAAACTTCAATTTGAGTCTATTTTTTTATTAGTTGAATGGAATTTCTCCATTCCAGTCGCGAAGACTGTTTTTTTTTAATCGGACTCAACCGCAGCTTTTCTTTTCTAATTAGTAGCTCTTGAAAGCTCCTGAAAGACGACAGCAAACCCCACCTAAATAGGTAGCAATTTTCCATTCATCCTTTTCGATGTTAAAATTTTTCATATTGGTAATCATTTTCCAGAGTACATACACTACTATCCTCAATTGTTGAATTGACGAAGAAGACGAATTGGGAAAGGTGGACAGTTCCAACGACTGCGTTTCTGACCCCCATAATTTGGTCCCTGTGAAAACGCACTTGCCATGGTTCTTAATATGGATGAATTTGATGCTAACGATTTCATTCAGTATCGATTTTACGTTTAGTCCAAATATTTCTAACATCAATTCATTTCATTTTGTAAATTCTTCAGTGGTTTGAAAAGGTTTTGTTCGGGAAACCTGGCTACTTTGCATTTCTACAGGTTACACTATGTAGGTACCGACCACCGCTTCGTTTTTGAACCACCAACATTTACATGTTCATTAAGTAAATAATTTTACAAAGATCTTTGTCAACTTTTCTATTTTTCAAGTAGTTTTTGTAAATTTAATTGAGCGACTAAGACTTTTTATCCTAAAATGTAATACATACCTACATATTAACACAAATAAAAAATTAATTCTACACATAAATATTAATAAAAAAAAGTCCAATAAAGCCGAAAGCATAAACATGATCCTGAAATTGATATATTTTAATATTGAAAATGGTGGTTCCAAAACTGTGCTTATTAAAATTATTCCTTTTTCTTAATTAGATGTACATGTATCATTGGAACGCTGTCAATTCCTCAAGTGGAAATTTGATATGTATTATGAGTTCCCAACTAAATTCTTTCCTGATTTCTATAAAGATACATGTCAATGGCGGCTCGTGACATCCTAAATTGGGGGTACACTACTGGTGCAAACATGTGCAACTGATTCTTCCAAAATATGTAAAGAACTAACCTCACTAATTTATATTTTTTTTTCTAATTGAAGAATGTTGTTTTTGGCTTCATTAGCTTTTCGTCTGTTTTTGTATAGAGATTTTGTGCTTAATATTAGGTACTAAATCTTAGGCCAATGAAAATGTTGCCATTGGGCCAATTTTAAAACTTCAAACGAATCATTTAACAAATAGAAAACATTACAACTTTCAAAAACAAATGATAGAATGTGAATATCGAAGGGAAAGGTTGTTTTTCTATTAAAAATAAAAACTATAAATAAAAATAATATAAAACATGTAACTATACGAATGTTTAAATGTTGCTGATTTGAAAACGAAACGCATAATGTAACCTGTGAGTAAGTTAGCCACGAACCAACCGGTTTTCATCAATGATCGAATTTAAGATGATAAACTAAATATGTCTTGAAGACGATCACATAATGCAACAAATTTTAATTAATATCTCATTTCTGCTAATGATTACTGATAGAAACGCTTTCTTACTATGGATAATAATACGACCTCCACAAATCCTAAATCCCCTCATATCCCCGAAATTATATATCACAAATTATTTTTTTTAAGTATTTGTAATTAGAGGAGTTTTATAAAGAACACATACTAAGGATATAGCTCTAAAAATTTACGAAATTCTTCCACTGTTCAGAAATACATACTTGGTTGGTTATGTACTATAGCCTGCATTAATATATTCTGACATCATACTCAATTCAGCAGTTAAAAATAAAAAATAAATCTTAAGCAACAATCAAATTTGTAAAAAAAAATATAAATTAAAAGTACGGGCCTCGGCGCCCCACTCCAAAGCCGGCCCTGGCCCAGTTCCTTTACTATATCGCCATCACCTCGCCTTTCATTAGCTGATTGCTGTTCATACTCGCGCATTTCTCTGATTATGTGCCCAAGATCATCAGTACCGTCACACTGAGACCCAGTTGCAGCAACACCAGTCCTAGTCCTGTGCCTAGAATTGGATGAATCGTCACCCACCAATCCAGTTGCATCGACACTAGTATCACCAATATTCGCCAAACGCCTTAATGCAGTACTGTCTTTGTCGTTTCGCCCATCGCCTATCGCCTTTTGACATTTTTATGTCTTGACTCTGGCACATAAATTCAAAAAGCGTCACGAAAATCATTACGAAAAAGCGTTACGTTTTTGGCATTACGACGAACGATCCAAAAAGTGTAACTTTCAACTTAGGTTCAACTCACGTTCAACTTTAGTTCAACTTTTGTTGAACGACCCAAAAAGTGTAACTTTTAACTTAGGTTCAACTCATGTTCAACTTTCGTTCAACTTTTGTTGAACGACCCAAAAAGTGTTACTTTCAACTTAGGTTCAACTCACGTTCAACTTTCGTTCAACTTTTGTTGAACGACCCAAAAAGTGTTACTTTCAACTTAGGTTCACCTCACGTTCAACTTTTGTCGAACGACCCAAAAAGTGTAACTTTCAACTTAGGTTCAACTCACGTACAACTTTTGTTCACCTTTTGTTGGACGACCCAAAAAGTGTAACTTTCAACTTAGGTTCAACTTTCGTTCAACTTTTGATGAACGACCCAAAAAGTGTTACTTTCAACTTAGGTTCAAATCACGTTCAACTTTCGTTCAACTTTTGTTGAACGACCCAAAAAGTGTAACTTTCAACTTAGGCTCAACTCACGTTCAACTTTCGTTCTACTTTTGTTGAACGACCCAAAAAGTGTAACTTTCAACTTAGGTTCAGCTCACGTTCAACTTTCGTTCAACTTTTGATGAACGACCCAAAAAGTGTTACTTTTAACTTAGGTTCAACTCACGTTCAACTTTTGTTGAACGACCCAAAAAGTGTAACTTTCAACTTAGGTTGTATAAATAATTTCGAGGTTGCATCAGTACTGTACATTAGCATTTGTTGAAAACATGAAAATGTTCCACTGATTTGCGGACTTGTACGCAAGCTGTTTTTATTTTTTATTCAAGTGTTCACTGCACTGGCTGTTATCGCCTCAATTATGGTCCGATTCTGTCTATCCGCCTGTCCATTCACCGTTGGGATAGCAATAGAGTTAAGTGAGTGTTTGATCGCCTTCTCCCATAATTTCGCCCAAAACGGCTCATTTTAGGGAACCAAAAACCTTCGCCTATTAACGCCAAACACCTTTAACACCCGGATGCCATATTTCATCATGATGCTTTCTCACGAAATTAAACCTCACCATTTTAGGAGCATACAGTTGTGTTGTTGTTGTTACTCTATTCAATCGCCCATCTTTTAGTCGAAAATTCTTACGATTGTCTGAGTTCGCCGTCTTAGTATTTAACGCGGTCACAAGTTCCAGAGTACACAGATCTTGCAACGGAACTTTTAAAAAGCAATCTGCCTCACCTATTCCTACAATCATAACAGCCAAAGTAACAATTTCATCCCTATAATACTCCGGGTATTAACAGGGTGCCAGTTGAATTTTACAAATATGGAACGGAATATTTGGTGAATGTTCTCACAAGCGAATTCAACCGAATTTTCGAAAGTGGACAAGTGCCTTCAGAGTTCCAGGAAGCAATATTGTTCCCAATATACAAGAAGGGGGATGTTAACGACCCGGCTAATTATCGTGCAATATCGTTCCTAAACGCTTCAGGAAAGATCTTCACAACTCTTCTGCAAAGTAGATTCTCCAAGTGGCTGAGCATCGAAAACATTTTATCGGAACAGCAAGCTGGTTTTAGGAAAGGGTATTCAACAAGCGACAATATATTTATACTATATAATTGGGCCCAATACTACCTAAATGAAGACCGCAAGCTTTATGCTTTCTTTGTTGATTTTAAAGCCGCATTCGATTCTGTGAACCGCCAGTCATTATTTCTTAAGCTATATAACCATGGAATGTCGCTAAAATTTGGAGAGATATTTGAAAAGCTGTATGATAATACGACGGTGACAATATGGAATGGTGAGGAACTCGCCAAACCATTTCTTACAAACGTCGGTGTTCGCCAAGGCTGTAAATTGAGTCCTGAAGCCTTTTCGGTCTATGTGAATGACATTTTGGATGATATACCTGGAGGAGCGGAGGCAATTGGTATTAAACTTAAGGGATTACTCTACGCGGATGATATCGTTCTGTTTGCGGAATCAGCAAAGGACCTGCAGAAGATGATTGACCACCTAGAAACTTATTGCGTACTATGGAAGCTAACGATAAATCTGGATAAGTCGAAAACAATGGTGTTCAAAAAACGACATGTACTAGCGCAAGAGGAGAAATGGACATATAGTGGACAATATATTGAAACGGTCAATCAGCTTACGTGCTCTACAAACTAGTTGATGATGTTAAACAGGCGCTTGCGGCAAGAAATGCAGAGAGAGCAGTATCGTCTCATCATAGAGATATATACCCACGGTTAGATCACAATCTTGGCGAGAATACGTACTTCCAAAATCAATTTCCGGCGAGTAAAATCTCATTAATTTTTCGAGCGAGGGGAGAATTGCTGAATTTGAATTTCGTACCACATCGTAGAGATTTGCCGATTTTATGCAGTTTGTGTAACATGGGGGCGAGAGAAGATACCCGGCACTTTATAGGAATCTGTCCCATTTTGAAAGAAGTGCGAAGATCATGGTTTGGCAAAGATCTACTAAGCGACGCTGAAGTATACGATCTACTGAACGGAGCAGATTGGGATAAACTGTTCAACTATTGTAATGTAGCGCTGAACTATCGACAAAAGATAATAAATGAAAGCTTCTAATGAAAACTTTAACAAAACTGTGAGGACTGGGTAGATGAACATGCAGAATCTGGAGTTGTGTGAACTTCATCGCCCAGTCTTCACACAAATTGTAAACTAAAAAAAAAGCTGACGCTACCAACCGTAATATAACTTGCATTCATAACTGTCATAAATAATACATAAAAAATGAATATATAAATAAACAATAACGAATAAATGAAAAAACTAACGAATAAATAAATAAATAATAAAATTTTAAGCAAACAGAATCGGCAGACGGCTTCAAAAGCCACGCCACAAATTTGTTTTATAAATTTTTAAAGAATGTATTTTGTATAATGAATTATGAATAAACAATCTATCTATCTATCTATCTACTTCGTAAAATATTCTCTTCTAACGACAATAGGGGCACTTTACAGGGTATAAACACTGAATAATAGTCCAATAATGGCATCTGGCGCCGTTTTTTGATCCAATAGAACCTCATTGTAGCACTGAATTACGCTTCGAGAAAGACATACATCATGTGTTATGATTTTCTGTCATTTTCTCGCGATTGCAAAAAAAAAAGAGAAAATAAAAATAATTCCCGCAGCCAGCGTCGAACCAGCGACTGTCGTACGCCAGTCCGACGCCCTAACCACTCGGCCAACCTCACATATAAATAACATTGCTCGTAAACACTACAAGTGCTCGACACTTCTTTATCGACCCTTCTCCTATGCATCTTCTTCTTTATATGTCAATTAGTTGATGCTAATTAAATTCACACATTCTTCAATAAAATACAGACATTTTCTGCGCTGAGATTATCTTAATTGATTCATAAGCTAACAAGGAGTGAGGAAATGTTGGTTTCAAGCAATATTTCAATGAATTCAATTCAAGAAACGTGGTATTCCAGAGCACTTCATAAGTGTCAATTCATTAAATCACAAAGTCCATCCTTCTATAAAACTACGGTGAACAATTTATTGGATGACCATACGAATGTCACACTATAAAAATGACACCGACTGTGCTATAGAAGAATATAATGCATGTGTGTGAGTTAACTTAGAAAGACCATTGCATGTGTGTGCTGTATCATCCAATAAACACAAGAGTGGAGTATTTAAAGGAGTACGTTTTTAGGTTAACGTTTAGATATAGTTTTATCGAAGTTTTATACCACCATCTTTAAATTTATTCCATAATGATGATATAAGCTATCCGGAAAATACTTTAAGGATGTTTTATCGGATCAAAATATTACTTTAAGCGATGTCACACGATAAATGAATTTCGTGGTACTATATGATTGCTACAGTATGGAGTGCTTCTTTAAAGCAAACGAATTGTTGCTTGGGAGGACTCCTACTCAACGCATCCACATGCCTCATTTTATCGCCTGGCCTATACTCAATCTCCATATCATACTCCTGGATCGCCAGCCACCATCTCGCCACACAAGGCACCAAATCTCGTTTGAGCAATGTAGACCTTTACGCCCACTAGATAAACCCGGAAATGTTTAATTAATTCTACTACCGCCATCGTCTCCAACTCGTAACTATGGTTATTTTGCTCAGGCGCCGTCGTCGTTCTGCTAAAATATGACACCGGTTTCACTTCGCCAGAGCGTTGCCTCTGAAATAAGATTCTGCCCAAACCAAATTTACTAGCATCTGTGTACAACTCCGTCTCCAATTTCTCCTCCTCCATAAGTCTGGACGTTCTGCCAATAATCCCTTCAAGTTATCAAACGCTTCTTGCTGATTATCGCCCCAAGACCATTCAACATCTTTCCTTGTCAAGTCGCTTATAGGTTTCGCACAAATTTAGAACTGCCGTATGAATTTTCTAAAGTAGCTCGAGTAGAATCTATGTCGTTGGATGGAATCAACAAGTCATCCATGTACGCCAGCACGTCTCTATGTCTAAATTCGCCTAACATATTGTTAGTCATTCTTTAAATTACCGCCGGAGAGTTCGCCAATCCAAAAGGTACTCGCAGATACTCATATTGCCCGTCAGGTGTAACAAAGGCCGTCTTGTGAATAGAATCAGGATGCATTGGGACCTGATGAAATCCCTGCGCCAAGTCTATAATTGTAAATCGCCGTTCATTCGCCAGCCTATCAATTTGATCCGCTATCAGAGGCAATGGGTATCTGTCTTTTATCGTCAACGCACTCAACCATTGATTAAAGAACTAGAGGATAGGCCCGAATCAAACTCAAATGGTCCAGTTTTTGAAATGACACTAATGGCCATGTATTTGACATAAAGGGAACATTGAAATGTAGGCGCGAAATTCACTTCACAAACTCACACTCAGTAACTGGATTTCACTTAAAAAACACTGAAATGATATAAGAATTACGTTATCACAAAAAACAAACGCGCGACGCGACAAATATGTTCTTGACAATTTGCAGAACGTGTAACAGCTGACAAGCGTTGACAGTAAGGGAACGCATTTACGTGGAATGTTTTTTTTTTGTTGTGTTTCAAACCGGACCATGCAGTTTGTATGGGATGACAGCGGATTTTCCTTTCCGTTTAGCTGTCTATTCCATGCACTCAACGCCCTATAGTCGACACACAGTCTCACCTCATTGTTCTTTTTAGGCACCATCGGACTAGCAAACTCCGAATTCGACCCCCTAATAATTCCGACTTCTAACAAACTGTTAATTCGCTTGCTTACCACCTCTCTTTCACTGTACGATAACCTACATATATTATGGTCTATAATACACAGGTTGATTAGAGTTCAACTTAATCTCCATTTGACATAAGTCAGTAACGCCCAAGTCTTCATCTCCTACAGAGAAACAATTAATGCGCCTCATATTTATTTTCTCCAATCAATGCCTCTGCACTTCATTTATTTATTTATTTATTTATTTATTTATAGCATATTTACACAGAAAATATTCCAATAATTGTATTATGTAGGTTTCAAAACAAAAAAAAAAAAAACAAAAATAATTCCGCTCGTCCAAGTAGCTTTCCTTTCTTCTAGCTTAGAACGCCTTTCGATAAATTATAAATTAACAAACTGTTCAATTCTCCATATATAAAAACACCTGATGGAATTGCCACTATTTCTTTCACAAAACTAAAAATCTTGGCAGCCATTTCCACAATTTTTTCCCCTTTGTTTTAATCCGATCGAAGTAATATTTGGTGGAGGGTCTAATGGGACTTAGCCTTAACGTTTACCAAAATTTTTCCCGCCTGCTGTGATTCGGCGAAAAGTTACAGGCATGTCTTTTTTTAATGTTAATAGGGAGTATAGGGGAATGCTTTGTCGGAGCAGCCTGAGTCTCCGTGTGGGACAGCTATATATTGTTAGGAATAGTTATCCCAATTACCATGGCTCCAATTTAATTACTTCAGGAGCTAGAGCGCCAAATGTAACTACCAAAAAATCTAAATTACACCAAATGTTTTAAGGTCTAGTATATAATCTGCCAAGAGAAGGTATATGATATAATATATCATTAGAAAGGAAATTTTGTGTAGTTTAAATCGTCCTCAGAACATTTTGCTGTAAATATTACAGTTAACAAAATATTGGCGAAAAATCATAATTTCACCCCATTGCCACCCCCTCCCCCCAAATGTGACGCGCAAAAAAGTCTAACTTTTTACTGCGTAATGCGGTCAGGCCATAGAACAATTTGGCATCAAAAGTCAGCTCTTTTTTTGGATGTTTGGGTCTAGAGCTAAAGTCACTATACTAAATAGCAAGATTCGCCAACGCCGATTGTCCAGCTGGTGTTTTCATACAGAAGTACTTGTACCCGTCCATCCTCACTTTCTTCGATTCGACCCTGAGTTGATAACATTACCCTATCCGCCTTTACTAAGTGTACCTGCTCGTCTTTGACTACCAATGCAACACCTGGAGAATTAATACCCGACTGAACAAGAATCAAATCTATTTCGCCCAAATCAAACTGGGTGGCTTCCGCCTCAATCTCTAATGGACTATTATCTACGAACACCTAAAACTTCACCACGCCCATCGACATACTGATTCCACCTGCAAATTCGTATGGGGTCACCGGCTTCTCATGCCTCCTGCAACTTTATCGCCTACTCAATTCTAAGCATGCAATATTGCATACACTTCCTGTATCAATATAAACGTTTACACAACGCCCATTCAATAAAACACCTCGCTTCGTATAAATATTCACCAAATTTACCGCTCTCACCTGCGCTCGCCTTTCGCATGTACGTTGTTGCAACGCCTGAGGACAATTATAACACCGAATCACCATCGTGGATTGATCTTCATCACGCCTGACCGCCTCCCAAGTAACAATTTCATCCCTATAATACTTCGTAAAATACTCTCATCTAACAATAATAAGGGCACAGGGTAAACCACTGAATAATAGTCCAATAATGGCATTTGGCGCCGTTTTTTAATCCAATAGAACTTTATTGTAGCACTAAATTATGCTTCAAAAAAGGCGTACGTCATTTGCTTTATATATCATCATTTTCTGTCATTGAACGAATTTGCAAAAAAAAAAAATTGAAAAACATAATTTCCGCAGCTAGCATCGAACCCGTGTCTGTTGATTACCCGTCCTACACGCTACCACTCAGCCAACCTCACATATAGTCAGCATTGCTCGTAAACACTACAAATGGCTAGTTGCTTCTATGGAAGTGACAATTCTTTATCAATCTTCTGCATTGCACCCTAAATCTATACATCAATAAAATAAAGTCAATTTCTGCGCATTGGTTCCGAAGATAACAATGAGTGAGTAAGTGTGGGTTTCGTGCAAAATTTCAAGGATTTCTATTGAAGAAATTGTGTATTTCAGAGCACTTTATAAATATCAATTTATTAAAAAATTACAAAGTCCATATCCTTCTATAAAACTATGATGAACAATTTATTGGATGAACATACGAATGTCACACTAAGTCGACAGCAGAAGCACAAAAAATTCTTCTGCCGCTGCTGTCAATGTGGGTCATCAAAGGCAAATGCGTGTGTTCTAAATTGAAATTTTTCTGCTGATGCCAATCTATTTCAACTATAGGCACGTTTTATTGTGTTTATCCCGTGCAGGTTTGGGTAGAACCACCGCCGTCTCTATATTAAGGCCGCAATGTAGAAATATTTCGCCTACTATTTGCACTGTTTTGTTGTTCCTTTTAATGACGTCATATACTTGTTGTTGTTGTTTGTTCGTGTAAATCCAAAATTTAGCAGGCAAACTATGACGGCATGGAACGGCTGAGTTACGGCCTTAATGTATCTAGATGGCGTTGGTAGAACTTCTTATAAAAAATGACACTTATCCAGGTAAAGTTCACGCGTGCAACTACCCTACACGGGATAGAGCTCAAATGTAGATGGCGGACGCATAAAGGAAATTTGAGAAATTTGTTTTTTCAAACGAAATGTGAGAGTTTTTCTCATCACGAGAAAAGATTTTGCAAGGAAATAATCATCTTTTGTGATAAAATCCACCACATCTAAAAAATAAGCCGACGAAGGTGAGTCAAATTGTCAGAATTGTGAGTCAAATGTCAACTGTTTGGTCTTAAAAGGGATGTTACCCGTGATCGTTTTTTTTCGAGTCAGATATCCCCGCGATGCGAAAAAAACGTCGCTTATGAGACTGGATCTGGCAGGTAGGGGCCATTCGTCTTTTTTACTATTGTGTCGCACTGAAACTGGGATATGACTATATCATTTTATAGATACACTTCCCATAGTTCCTCCGGCAACAATCTTGATCCCCCCCCCTTACTTCGTAAAAACTTCACAATAACACTTGACAGATAGGGACCACCGTTTTTTCAAATCGGACAATGCAGTTTATATGGGATGACAGCAACGCCATCTAGATATTAAGGCCGCAATGTAGAATCTTAGACGTCAAAATCAGCTTATAGTTTTAGGTTATGTTCGCCAATGTTGCACTGTTTTGTTTTTGCTTTTTATTACGTCACTACTTGTTTTTGTTGTTCGTTCGTGTAAATAAAAAATTTAAGAGCTAAACTATGACGGCATTGTCCAGCTGAGTTGCGGCTATGATATATCTAGATGGCGTTGATGTCAGCTATGTTGCCATTCCATTTAGATAGTAATTCTTTGGTTTGCAGCAACGCCGTCTAGATATAAAGGTCCCTCTAGACGTGTCGCCAAATGGCTGCGCGTCCAAAAACTGGCATCGCGTACAGCCATTTGGCTGCTACTTAGCATCCACACGAGCAGCCAAAAAATGACATAACCAAAATATCATTTTGGTGATTTTTTTAAATTTAATTATCAAAATCGGACTCTGCGCGTTTGAATTATTACACGGCCATTCAAGAATTATTCAATTTCACACAAAAGAACGAAGAAAAGTTGCAAAATTGTCACTTTGAATTTGACAAGCGGTTGTCAAAGCGGTTGGTTGAGTTGCCATATTGAATATCAAAACTGGACGCATAGCCAAATGGCGACACGTTTGGATGGAAAGACAACAGCCATTTGGCTGCACGTGTCGCAGACACGTCTAGATGGACCTTTAAGGCCGCAATGTACAATCTTAAACGTCAAAACGCCCACTAAATTTGCAGTTTTGTTGTTCGTTTTAATTACGTCATATGCTTGTTGTTGTTGTTTGTTCGCAGCCGTCCACAATTTAGTAGGCAAACGGTACAGCTGAGTACGGCCGTGTTGTATCTAGATGGCGTTCTTTGCAGAGTACATCGGTTTGACATTTGGGAAACTCCACGGTTGCGGAGAATATGACACCAATTCCATTAATTTTCATGTTGTAAATGCGTTTGGACAAAGGAGGAAATTATTTTCTTGGTTATTTTTAAGATTATTTAAAACATAAAATTTGTTGTAGTAATGTTTGGAACTGAAATTAATGTTTGGAGCTGAAATTCACCACTTCATTTTGACGTTATGTTTCAAGCTTATCAATGCCGGTAGGGCCGTTCTCTATCCCTGTTTCTTAGCCCGGCCCCGGCTTGGTACCTGCCACTGCTTGCAGTCTGTAGTTTTCTGTCAGACTCATTTCTGAAGGTTAGAATTTGACATGGCTGTGGAAGGAATATCGCCTGCACTTGCAAGTAAAGTATTGCTTAGTTTAAACTTATCGCTTAATTTAATTGATTTTGTTGGTTGGAGTGGACAAAGAATGAAAAGAAGAGCCGCATACCAATTCCTTGATAATGCATGCAATGTCCATCTTCATATCTCATGTCGAGTTTTTTTTCAGTTCGTTCCGGCACTGGTTTAGAGTTCTGGAGCCCCACAAATGGGAATTTCGGCTATGCGCGGAACTCTGACCTACCACGGGAAGAGACTAAGAACTGTCGCGCAATTGTTTTTAGTCCAGAGGGTAGCTACTTTGCTTTTGCAAATGGATGTACAGTGCAAGTGATTGCCACGAGTAATTGGAAAGCTGCGTGCTCCCTTCCACGGCCAAAAGCCTTTCTCCTAAAGTTTTCCCCAAAAGGAAACTTCATCGTTACGTGGGAATTATTTGCTGTGACAAAAGAAAAGCCTGAGGGTGGACCAAATCTACACGTGTACGAAGTCGAGTCTGGTGAGGAGGTGTTTTCACTCATCCACAAAAAACAATCGGAATGGTAAGCAATTTTTATTCAGATTCATCTAATACATTCATTCAGATGTGCCAAATTTTTGTATAGCATTGTAAATCATTCTGACAGCAACACACGCCCTTATGTTGTATGATCGTTCAATTTTATGAACAGGCTGATCCGGAAGCTTTGATATTCATTGAAGGCCGCAACCACACTGATCATGGTTTGCGAAACCGCGGGGTATTGAAGAATAAAACATTTCAATTTTTTTTTTCGGAAATTCGCAGTGTGGTTGGGGAAATCCAAAGTACCGATCTTTTGCACTGTGTTTGGCAAACTCCGCACAGTATGGGTATTACCAATTTCTTATAGTTCTCTCTTCAAAAGTTGTCAACAGTATCAATGTAATGAACAAGATAACTATTAAACTTCCTACATCCGCGAGCACATACTTGAACAGACCGATAGTTTGCCCTCCAATTATATTATGTTTCCTATAACAAAACATCCCTCCCTGAGCCATGAAGTTTCGACGCGGGAGGGTTGTGTATGTGTTCAATATGTTTTTCTCGTCAAATTGGGTGCATCTTCATCTCGCTCCAGTCTAACACCTTCACCCCCTGCAGCAGTTTACACATCACTCACTATATTGCAACTTAACTGCAATGGCATCCGTCAGAAGATCGCTGAGATCGTCCATTTCATGAATACACACAGAATTCTGATAGCGGCATTTCAGGAGACAAACCTCCAACCAACATCTTCTTTTGACGTCCGCGGTGATAACTTTTATACTTTTGATGCGCGATAGGGTCGGGTCCTAATCCAGGAGGGCTTGCATCCCTAATACACAGAACCGCGCATAACAATGTATTAGACCTACATTTTAAATTGCCGTTAAATCTGGCAATACTTATATCGAACTTATAAACATCTATATTCCACCAGCATCAAGCTGTAGTTCTGGTTATAAGTTCGATATTGGTCCAGGGCAGCACAGGATCCTACTTGGCGACTTTAGCGCCCATCACGAACTTTGACACTCTCTCATCGGCAAGATGCCCGGTCCAAATTAGACCCATCAGATTTCTGCGCACTCAATGGAATTTCTGGCTGGTCTAGCGGTTAGTGCGCTTACCTTCGGTGCACAGGCTCATGAGTTCGAATCTCGTGTTCCATGGTGTTTTTCAAACTCACGAGCTTGTGACAGACTATGATCTCACTCAGATGTTAAACGAGTACCCATTTATGGGGATAAATAACACTGCTGAGCGTGATGCTGATCTCATTACCTCATCAAAAAGCAGATAAGATCTTGGAAATGTCACTAACACATCCTGCGGCCTTAGTCCAATGTTGGATTGTCGCGCCTGTTATTTATTTTCAATGGAATTTCGACTACACGCGTCGCTGGCGCCTGGCATAGTTCACTTGACTAGCAAGGGCCAGTTTGATAAGTGCAACCCGCTGGGAGACAACTACGTCCCTTCCCTCCGATCACCTACTATGTATTTTCCTGAAGCCATGCTGGTGAGGTTCTAGCTTCGCATGTGCAACAAGAGTGGGGTGAATAAGGGCCTCCAGCGTCTTTGCGACAGGAGACAGTATCGTAATGGGGCGGCAGGATTCCCCGAGATTTGCGCTCTTCCCTAGCTTGAGACAGGGAACAATTCGACCTGTTTTCCAGATTTCAGGGATGGCAAGCGTGGACATCGACAAGTTAAAGGCGGCCGTGAGATACTCAATGGCTGGACGGTCGAGATGTTTCAACATGGTCATCGAAATGCCATCTGGTCCGAGGGCCTTGCAGTTCTTAGCATTCTCGATGACTTTTTTAACCTGGTCCGCGGTAAATGATGGTATGGTGTCAACATTCCGGCTGCGAATTCGTGGTGATAAGCCTAGTACATGAGATTGCAAAATGTGGTGGAGAATGTTTTTTTGTTTCTTATGTTTTTTGGGGTGCTGAGCACGAATCCGGAGAAAAACTCAGAAAATGTTTTTTTTTTCGGTTTTGGTCCTGTTCCGCAACGAAATTTTGGTGGGAAGCTCCGTTTTCTAGCTCAGCATCTCAAAACATATAAAAAAATAATCCCCACATTTTCTAATCTCAAATCACCTAATGACTAAATGACTTTTTGATGACTTTTGTGAAATTGGTATGTAATCTCTTAGAAGAATGGAGGTTGCGTTTGCAACCCCAAGGCGCGTTTCCATTCTTTTTTACGTATGTGTTGTGGAATCAATAGAAACACATTTGTATGAGGTTTGGTTGGAATTGGCGCACAAATTAAAAAGTTTTCTTAGAAGAACCGCATTTGGGTGTGGGGGCCATAACCCCATGATCTGATTCCATTCATTTTTACATGTTTTGTCGCATCAATAGAAATGCAGTTTTATGAGGTTTGGTTGAAATTGATACACAAATAGAACAGTTTTTCTTAGAAGAACCTAACTTTGGGGGTTGGGTTTGTATGCCAGCCCCATGACCCCATGGTCCGATTCCATCCATTTTCACATACGCTTCAAATCAATAGGATAGTTCCACTTGAATAACTGCTGTACGTCGAAAAGTGATAACGGTATTTTCTTCAAACTTGTTGACAATGTTTTCAGTAGCCTACTTACTCTTTCAATAACACAAGGTCTCAGATCCGAAGTCCTGTTAGGATTTTATTACGAAAATTCTCAAAAAAAAGTACAAAAGTGGAGTCATTAGGATAGTTCCAGAGGAAATAAAACACAAAATAACGGTATAAAAAATAATTTTATTCTGGAAAATGTCGCTAGTAATACATACAAAATGGAATTTCGATTTATCGCCACTTCCTTTAAAAAAAAAAGTTTCGTGAAATTGCTGTGGCCAACATCTGGGATGACGGTTATCTCTGACCATCCTGTGCACTGATTAAGAAAGATCAATTGTGTGGCGAGTTTGGCGACAACTCGATTGTGTCGCTCCGCCGAAGAATTGCAGAGATATCGACGGATTTCCGAAGTTTATTGTGAAATTGCTGTCACCAACATCCTGACGCCCCCGCGTACCCAGTTAAAGGCTAGCAGTCCTGGATTACAGGTAAATCCTACTGTAGCAGTGCCTAGCACTGTGAAATGTCGACCAAAGCATTATAAATTTGGTAGCACGGGTGTCGGGAGCCCTGGAGAATTCACACCCTCCACCCGACAGTTGAGGTAGGCCCCCTTGTGGGAGCATCGTGCTGGTTGTGGTTTAATGCCCATATCGCGGGAAGAGTGTTCTAACAACATCAGAGCATTCGGCGTGGAGTTGCGTTTTCAACCGGGAGCCGTGACCCCAGATCGGCAGAGGTTTGGAAAGTGCCTCGCATCCAACAGTATGAATGCCGGTTCCTGCAAACTGGTATAAAACTGTTATCCTTTGTGCTTGCACATTGGGGGCGTCAATTGCGCATCGTACAATTCGTGTCTTAAGAAGACCGTGTATTAAAGGCGTACCGCCAGGTGATGCACGTTAAATCTTGGATATCATCCTAGGGTGATATCCTCCAGGGACTTGTCACCAACATCCAGGCTGTATGTACGCAAAAACGTAGTCACCTTGAATACAATTTATCGGAGTTACACTGTATTTGATCCCGTGACAACTAAATACCATTTCAATTTATTATTTCATAAGGATACAATTCACATTGTGGATATCTAATTCTTAAGAGTACAGATGAGATCGATCTATGCAACTTTAGTTTATTTTTGTAGCTATGCTATCCAAATATTCAAATTACAATATTAGTAGGAGTCAAGGAAAAATTAAAAGAAAAAACCTTGCTTGAAAAACAATAAACTATAACTAACTTAATCCTATCTTACTGCTAACTTATACCTAACTTAAAAATAACTTTAGTTTGGAACTATGTATGTGCAAACATAATGTTTGGTTTATTACCGAGCAGAAGAAATAAATAAGTGTTAACTTTAGCTAGTTTATAGATAATCTTATCAACCTATTGGGACTTGATGAACATTTTCGTAGAAAGGCGTGGGTTCTTGTTCGGGCTATTTGCGAAACCGTGGAAATTTTGTTTAACTCATGTAATTTGCGCGTGGAATAAAACCGATGTTTGTTCAAGATATACTTTAGTATGCGGTTTTGTGCAACCTGAACATTATCTTTGTGGGTATTAGCACACAGACTCCAGGCAGGGATTGCATATGTAATAATCGGTTGGATAGCCATTTTGTATACTAAAATTTTATTGACGCGGGATAATTGAGAGCGTTTATTTAACAACGTATATAGAGAATGTGCTGTTTTGGATAGTTTAGACTCGATCAGTTCTACATGTTTGATAAAAGTCAATTTTTTGTCCAAGTTAACTCCAAGGTAGATGATATCGTCATCCCATGAGATTAGCTGACCTAAGAAGTTTAGTTGACGAGATAGCAAGTTAGCTCTTCTCCATTTTCTGCTGAAGTAGACGGCCTTTGTTTTCGCTTGATTAATTTTTATCTTCCATCTATGATAGAATTGATAGAGTAATTCGAGTTGACCCTCTAGGGAAGCTGTAATTGTATCTGGGTTTTCAGAGCTACTGTAGATGCATAAGTCATCGGCGAATAAAGCCACATTACAACTATTGATTTTGGGAATGTCAGCGGTGTAAATGTTGAGAAGGATTGGACTTAACGTCGATCCTTGGGGGACGCCGTAGTTGATTCTAAAGTTATCGGACAGTTTATCCTCGATTTTTACCGAGAAAGTCCTATCAGCAAGAAAGCTATTTAAAATCTTTACAAGGTAAACTGGGAATCCAAAAGACATCAGTTTGTGGATAAGCCCGTCGTGCCACACTGTGTCAAAGGCTTTTTCTATATCCAATGTAACAATTCCCACGGATTTTTTACATGCAAATTGACCCTTGATGGCTTTGGAAATTCTTAGCACTTGATGAGTTGTGGAGTGACCTTCGCGGAACCCAAATTGGAAATCGGGAATAATTTTTAGGGACTCTGTAGCTTTATTCAACCTTGCGAAAATTACCTTTTCAAAGAGCTTTCCGATGGCTGGCAGCAAACTAATGGGTCTGTAGCTAGTTGCTTGCTTCGGATCCTTGCCCGCCTTAACAATAGGGCGAATTATAGCATGTTTCCAGCAGCTGGGGAAGTAAAAGGTTTTAAGGCAGCCATTAAAAATAAAATTAAGCAGGACTATACATTTTTTTGGAGATTCTTCAGCAACAGATTGTTAAAATTATTGTACCCCGGTGCTTTATTATTTTTTAAGGTTTTCAAATATTTTTTAATTTCTCTTGTGGTACACATGAAGGATCCAAATGGTTCAGTTGATAAATTGGGTAGTTTTGTGATAGAGGCCTTTACTATTTGTTTTGTTATAGTACCACAGATCAGATATAGATAGATCAGGAACTTGAACAAAATAATTTTGCCAGAGGGAAACCACTACAAATTAATAATGTGAGACGAATAGAATTTCCATTAAACTGCCCATTGTATTGAGAAAGACAGCTATAGCTAATTTTTGTTTACCAGAGAGTCATAAAGTTTTACTTTTAAGTGTATGCGTGGTCGAAAACATTAATTGCAGTCGTGTGCGTTAACTTTTTCAATGAATTGTATTAGTGTGTAAATTTTCGTCGACATTTAGAGTTGCCGTGTAATATCAATTCCCTGACCGCAAATGGATTATCGTCAACACATAACATCAAATCATACTTCTTTACTTACAATAAATCGATTCGCAATTTAAGAATGTTTTTCTATATAACTACCACTCTAAATAACACTTTTCAATTAACATTTTTAACAATTTGCGCACTACGCTATTGTACATACCGAAATGGTAACACCGAAAACGAAACGAAAATGACACAAACCCCGCCCCGGTGCCATTTTCGTTAAAAAACAATGGATGCTCGGTGTTACCATTTCGGTATGTACAATAGCGTAGTGTGCATAATCTTAAAAATTTCAATTGAGATTATTATTTTATTATTTAGAGTGGTTGTTATATAGAAAAGCGTTCTTAAATTGTCGATAATCGTTTTATTGTACGTAAAATAGTATGATTTGATGTTATGTGCTGAAGACAATCCATTTGTGGTCAGGAAAATAATATTACACGGCAACTCTAATGTAGACGAAAATTTACACGACCATTTCGTGAACAATACATTTGCATGCATTTTTTTTATGTTGACTTGCGTGAAGAACCACTTGGAGTCGAAAAATGTTGATAGTTTGTGTTTTTTACATAATTTTCTATAATAGGTTAATATAACGAATATGATCTTCATCCTCAATAAACAAATATGGAGTGCTTGTTCACGGGCCATTTCCAGTTTTAGATGGAGACTCCACCCATCTCGACCCAGTACTGAAAACGGTCGATTTGTGTGCCTGTAGCGGGAGAGTGGAGGTGGACTATTTAGGAGATTTTTTTTTACATTTAAGAAAGAGATCGAATCGTTAAGCTAGTTAGACTATTCATTCTTATGGATTTAAATGATGCTAAGGGGAAGGCTTCGATTATTCAGTATCTTCCTGTATGTACACGTTACTTACAGTACACACTCAAAGGTAAAATGTTTTTCAGCCGATTTTAATTTTGTATGGAGTTCCAACTCTATTCCTACTCTATGATAGTACTTTCCAAGTGAGCACTTGTATTGTGTGCTGATGAAAAGTGCCTCGCTATCAATCGGGCTTTGTCGCGACTGTCGAAAATCAAGGTGCTCTTATTGATTAGTGGTGGCATCCGGTGGCTGTTGTTTGTGAGAATCTTAACTTTCCATAAGCGCTTGTCATTCTTTTGAAGATTCGACAGGTATCGATTCCATCTGTCGTTTTTTTTGATTTTTGTATACTTCGCCTAATTTTGCTTGTAAGAGTGTTGATGGTTTTTTTTTAAATAAGGAGATCTAAGTCGTTGCCACTGTCTTCTGAAGATATTACGAAGAGTAATTAAGTTTTTGGATGTTGGATCAAACTTTCTGTTATCTTCATAGCAGCTAATTTCGGTGGTCGACGAATTTAGTGCAATAGATACAAGTCAGTTAAATTCATCTAGTAGGTTGTTTACATGATTCAAATCCGTAACAGCTGATGGATCAAGAGAACTGACATCAGCGTTCAGTTCCAGAAATAACCTGAACTTTCTCCAGTCTGTGGATTTACGGCTAAAGGGATTTGTGTTACTACTAGGAATAGCGTTAAGACTAATCTCAAATAGAACAGGAAGATGGGGAGAGGACAGATCATTCGTGGTTATCGGCTGGTCTATGGGAACTGATCCGTTGCTTATTATTAGGTCTAAGAGGGATGGGTAACCTCTAGGTGGAATGAATGTTGGACTTGAGGGTGTATGAACATGCAGATTATATTTAGTAATTAAATTAAACATAACTTTTCCCGCCGAATTTGCTTTTACGCAATTCCAATGCCTATGTCTTGCATTAAAATCCCCACAAAGAAGATATTTATCGTTTGAGCGAAACAATTTTGTTAAATCTTGATCAAATAGTTCACGCTTTTGCTTATTTACTCTTGTGCATGAGAAGTAAATACCGAATAAAGTAATATTGTAATCATTCAGTCTTATTCCTAAACACTCAATTGAGCCATATACGGAATCGGGTAGCGCGTAATGGATTACATTTTTCTTTACGAATATAGCAACTCCACCACCCTTTGCTACGGGTCTGTCTTTGCGATATATAGATATATAACAATATAGAACGGATGCGAAAGTAAATCATCGGATTTTAATCACGTTTCCGTTACAATTGCAACATCGATGCTATTAGTAATTAAAAAATCAAGAAAACCATCGTATTTGTTTCTTATGCTCTGAGCATTCCATAGAACCATTTTTAGCTTATGGGACATTCAAGAACTTAATTGCTAAATTAACTATACAATAGTATTGGTCTCTTTTGGTTGTGCATTGGGAGAGTTTATCGAAGAGCTCAGCTGAGATTTCGATAAGTTGATCGGCAGTGAATAAGATGTTGTCGTTTGGAGTAGTCGCGTGCGCTCCACGTTGCGCTGCTTGGCTGTAAGTCATAGTGCGAGAAGTTTGTTCGTCTAGCTTGCTGTCAGTCTTGATTCCACGATGTGTGATTAGGGACGGAAAGTTTGTTGATGAACTAAAAGTGGTTATGGCGATCGTTTGTTTTTATCTGGTTGGAATTGCTGGTGCGCTGGTTGAAAGATTCGGGTGTTCTTTGGCCGTTTGTTAATTCGCTCCCTAAGCTCGATGAATTCTTTTCGTTTGGGACAGTTGATATTGTTGGATGTGTGATTCCCTCCACAGTTGGCACATTTTACTTGCTTGGTTTTATCTGCAAGGCAGGTTGAATGGTGATGCCGGCCAGTGCATATCATGCATTTTGCGAGGAGATGGCAGTTCGACGATCCGTGGCCGAACATCTGACAGTTCCGACATTGTGTTGGACCTGTTATTTGAGTAATAGTTCCATCGGACTATTGTGTGCCTGATGGATTTAATTTTACGGAGGTCGCTAAGTTTGATTGAACCGCACTCTAGATATATTATGAAATATGCCTCGTCGTCGAATTTACGTCTAGATGGTGTAAATTTTTTGACATCAAAGCAGTTTATGCTATGGTCGCTTTTGAGAATATTGGCGAACTCCTTGCAGTCCATGTCACTACAACCAGATACTACAAATTTGAAAGGCCTTTTATCCATCCTTCTGTATGTGAAATATTCCACCTTTTTGTCATTGAACATTTTAGTTGTTTTCTCGAAGTCCTCCATATGTTCGATGATAAGTTTTATTCCCGTCGAAGTGTATTGGATTGAGAAATCGTTGATGCTTAGTTCACTTAACATGACATCAAGGTTGGATCGCTGTATTGATGGTAAAACTAGTGGCGGACATTTTACCTTTTTGGTGGATGGTTCGGTGTTTTCGGGAAGATCGGCCAAGAGCTTGAAACGATTTGAAGACATGTCGTCAATCTGTTTCAGGAACTTTACTTTGCTCCTAAGTAGTGGATCGAGGGAACAATCCTCCGAAGAGGAACACTCTTCGTTTTGCTTCTTGTAGAGGCGATTTTTGAGCTGATGTTTTACTGGATTTATAATTTAAATACATCACTGTGGGAAAACACGACCGTCACGCACGAAACTTGACAGTACAATACACTGTATCTGATCCCGTGACAACTAAATACTCCCATTAAATTCAAATGTTGTCGATAAACACTTGATTGCAACAGATGACTCTCATACAAATTGTAATTTCGATTTACCGCCACTTCCTTTGAGATTTTCAAAATGTGCTTAGTCTTTAAACCTTCTCCAGCGTAAGACAGATTAAACAGAAAAAGACTCATCCAAACAAAGAAAGCACGTTCCATTTTTATATATAAGAAGATAATAAATATACCCTAAAGATGCACGTTAGGGCGAAACGTTGGTTATACATAAATATTAAAACCACAAAACACTGGAGTTTTTGAATAATTCAAAATAAATCTGCTCAGTACTGTATAGTTCCATGTGGGGCCATGGTGCGTTAACTCAGCCGTTTTATAGGCAATTTCGAGTCAACGTTACATTGCATATCATTTCGGAGTGTATATAATGTTGCAAGCACTATAATATTTTCTATCCGCATATGTACGGCAATTTTGGACCACTCCGAGATTTTATCTCCGGACCTCTATATTACTAGAATCGTAGAGTGCGACTCAAACAAATGAGCCACAGAGCTATACCAATTCTAAATTATCTAATATTTTCAAGTAACCCTTTCGTTTTACCAGAGTGAGTTCAATGACCACGTAAATTTATATCATCGTAGCCAATAGTATCCTTAACATCACAAAAACAACTCTGTTGTAAAAAGTTTCCGCCAAAGAAAAAGTTGTCAGCCGCA
This sequence comes from Microchrysa polita, assembly GCA_949715475.1. Lineage (NCBI taxonomy): Eukaryota > Metazoa > Arthropoda > Insecta > Diptera > Stratiomyidae > Microchrysa > Microchrysa polita. The sequence continues at coordinate 91,006,138 of OX454416.1, forward strand.
AAAAGGATTGATATAATACAATCCCGCCAAAATGCTCGCAAGGATATGCATTCAAAAGTGATTGACTTAGTTAATAGTTTCCACGTAAACAGCGTGGTGCGGTATGCGTCAGAATATGTGAAATAATTTCCGCCGCGATAGACCACGCTGAATTTGCCAATTCGTGTGGAGTTTGTGTTGTGTGTACCGCGTACCGCACCCGCGCTGGTTTGGTGGAAGCTAATTTCTTTCAACGCTTATTGGCGGGGAGCTGACGAGGGTGCTATTTGCTGCTATGCTCTTTTCAGATTTAATCTCGAATCTTCCAGCCTTGTACATAAAATGTGTTTTACAAACTTTTTTTTTGCTTTCCTTCGTATAGTCGACTTTTCCCTTTTTTATACAATAAAGTTCTTTCGTAATTTTCATAAGATTGGTTTTATCCTGCAATTACCCGTCCCCGCCAAACAGCATTGCAAGAAATTAGCTTCCACCAAACCAGCGCGGGTGCGGTACGCGGTACACACAACACAAACTCCACACGAATTGGCAAATTCAGCGTGGTCTATCGCGGCGGAACTTATTTCACAAATTCTGACGCATACCGCACCACGCTGTTTTCGTGGAAACTATTAACTTTTTTTTTGCGGAAACTTTTTACAACAGAGTTGTTTTTGTGAGATATCATATTTTTTTGCAGTTTTCAATTGACAAAATCAACTTAACATAACAATAAATGAATGCGTTTATTTTCTTGAAATGAAGACGATATTCACTGTCTTTTTATCACGACCATGTTTGAGAACATAATAACAATAATAACCCTCTTGGTAACCTTTGTGCTTTGGTTATCAAAGGATAACCTTTGCGTCCTTCGTAACCAGAGGTGTGTGTGTTTTGCGAACCTCTACCGTTTGCTGGAAGCTTTAGGATAATCGGGATGTTATTTGTTCATCCAATATTATACATAATAATATGTACGTACTCGTATAAGATACGTACCAAAACTGAATTTTTGAGCCCTTGCCGCCGCTCTTGCAGACGCTTTACATCTGAAAACTTTAGAGAACATATACAAGGGATTGTTCGCAGCACACGGATTCAAACGGACTTTTTACAGGTTTTTCGTGGACCCTGTTTTTTACATTCTTGACACATTTGAAACTACATGGTTTTGCGGTTATTTTACTCAATTCTCCTGGGCTATTATGAAATGTAACTTTAGTTTGTTGGTTGATAGATTGTTATATGTAGTTTTCAGCATCACTTTTTATAATTATTGATGTTTATAGTATTCGTTTTTAATTTGTATTTTTTTTATTCAGGGAACCATGCTGGTCATCCGATGAGAGCTTGTTCGCCTTGATGGTTGGTGGTGAAGCAATATTCTATGAACTTAAAGGAAAAGATGGATTCAATGTGAGTGCTAATAAATTGGGAAGCGGCCGTAATGGCATTTTGTCAATTGGACCAGGTCAATGTCCCCCTCATCTAGCATTCTATGTTCCTGGTGTAAAAGGAGCTCCTTCTATGTGCAAAATATACCGATACCCATCATTGCAACAGAATCAAGCGTTAGCATGTAAAAGTTTTTTTCAAGTATGATTAATTCAAATGCCCTGAAAAAATAAGGCATATTTAATACTTGAGCTTTTTAGGCAGATCGAGTTGAAATGATGTGGAATAAGAGGGGTACTGGTCTCCTTTTGCTAACAAGTACAGACGTTGATCAAACGGGAGCCTCGTATTACGGCAAACAGGCACTTCATTTTATGTCGACGAAAGGAGATTCTTTTACAGTCCAGCTAGGTATGAAGCTATACATACTTCTTTGGTAAATTATTAAAATATTATAATTTTTTAGGAAAGGAAGGACCTATTCATTCTGTTTCGTGGAGTCCAAAATCAACTGAATTTATAGTCGTGTATGGATATATGCCAGCTAAAGCGACAATGTTTAATTTAAAATGCGATATCGTGTTCGATTTTGGTGAAGCTCCCCGTAATTGCAGCTATTTCAATGACTTCGGCAACTATATCCTTTTCAAAATCACAATAATATATCTTTAAGGATTCTATAAAAAATGTAAATTCCTATCAAGTTGACTTTGTCCGTCTTCTGAACGGCTCAGACGATAAAATTAGTAGGAATTTGCGAAATGGTAACGTGGTATGCTATGAGTATTTTTCAAGATAGTGAGAATTGTGTAATTAGACTTTTATTTTTCATCGGAGAATATCGGATTGACAAGAAAAATAATGATCCAAACCCCTTCTTGAAAAAAATCTCCAAATTAATCAGTCAATATTTAAACTTGCAACGGCAGAAACGATGTATTTTTAAAATTCCTTAATAAGTAAACACTGCTTATTCTAGCTGGATTTGGCAATTTAAGAGGTTATGTTGAAGTGTGGGACATGCTAAGAAAAAAACAAATTGCATCACTGCAAGCACCAGATCAAACATTGTTGCAATGGTGTCCCAGCGGTGAAACTTTTGTTACGGCAACAACTGCCCCAAGGCTACGTATCGGAAATGGGTAAGAAAATTTTTTATATTTGAAAAAAAAAAACAGCAAATTGCACAGACTAAGGCCCGTATTTATGAACATTCCTTAACTCAAGGAGACTTTTTTTTCTATGAAAAAGTATGGGAAATGACATTTAATTTATTGAATTTCGGCATCCTTGACCCAATGTCTCCTTGACCTGTGGACTTTCGCATAGCGGCGGTGACATCAGGAACAAAGCACAACCCTGGTCAAAGGAGACAAAAAAGTCTCCTTGAGTTAAGGAATGTTCATAAATACGGGCCTAAGAATTAACTACAAGACTCATACGAATACAAAATGTATATTATTCTTTGTTATCTGAGAAGGCTGTCGTTAAATCAAATCGGGATCTATCCTCCAACAAAAGAGCTGCATTAAGGTACGTTGTCCTCGACGCGGCCGCACGACAGCGACTCGCTCATTCCATATAAAAACTCGTTTCTCTCTCATTTTGAAAACGAGCTTTTATATGGAATGAGCGAGTCGCTGTCGTGTAGTCGTGTCGAGGAAAATGTACCTTTAGCCCGGATAAATTCTGTTATGTTAGGGGAACCATTGTCCCACGGGACTATTCAGCTTGCTGGTGAAGCATGCGCATTTTAACTCATTTATTTCGGCAAAGTTTGAAAAATGATGTTAGTGATAGTATTTTTTACCGTTTACTGCTAGGGCATTCGTTGAACATAAGCATTTGTCGAGCTGTGTATTTACATAAATTTCGTTTCAGCTTCAAGATTTGGCACTATTCAGGGTCACTGCTTCACGAAACACTTTGGCCGCAAGGACAAGAATTGCTTGAGGTTATGTGGCAAACCTATGCATATGGCACATTTAAAGAAAATCCGGTTAAGGATAAAAAGATCGAAGGGATAAAATCCAGTCAACCCGAGGCGAGCAAACAAGTTTACCAACCTCCCAATGTACGCTTAATGAAGGAAGGAAAAATACCCGGAGTAGGCGACATCGTGCAACAGCCGATTATACCAGGATTACCACCAGGTAAACGTAAACGTAAATATTGGAATAACAGACGAGATAGTTACAATCGGCAACATGACAGAGACTTCAGTAACACTAATTGGCGGGAGGGCAGCAATCCACCATTTTTTAAAAGACGGCGATATTAATGTATTAAGTTTCCGGTATATCCCATTGCTTAAATCTATCTTATATAATTTAATTGTAATAAAACTAAAATGGATTCAACAGCCAAGTAATATTCCCTATTTTGATTTCTTTCAGGTTATACAGGCCAAAAGAACATCACGTCAAATTCTAATCGCCAGAAGAAGGGTCGTAAAAAGAAGGAAGGCAAAAACGAAACAAGTGCCAAGCCCACTGCTGTAAATGTAACCAACAAACCTCTTCAACAAGAATCAATCGAGTTTCAAACGGACTTAAACAAAAAGGACGACCAAAATCAAGTGGCAGATAATAAAACAAAGAAAATAAAGGAAGCAAAATTGCAGCAGAAAAATCGTAAAAATGCCCATGTTACTCTTCCGGCTACCGGTAATCCCGAAAAGGATCAAAAAATTCGTAATCTTTCTAGAAGATTGCAAGACATCGCTAAACTAAAAACTAAACAATCTAAGGGCGAGAATTTGGACGCCAATCAAGTTGCGAAAATTGGTTTAGAGAATTCGTTATTAGAAGAATTAAATTCGTTGAAAATAGCACCATAACTATAACTACAACATCGATTTTTATTTTCGCGTATATTCCAACGTGTTCAAATTTTGTCAACAAATAATAAATTTAATGTTTTATTTTGGGCAAATATATCACAAACGAGCTTTAATTTTCCCATTTAGATCGCTTTTTTACAAAGACCTCCGTTCCGTCGTCTTGAATAGCTGAATAATAGCCCATCCCTTCGTACTTTGACCGCATATATGCTATATAGCCTAGCGCTATGCCGAACGCCGTTAAACCGATGGCCATAATTACAATATTCTGCAAGAAAACATTTTATTTTTTATTTTTTTGTTATAATCGCATTAGTGGAACATTACGGTTGTGGCAGCAAATGCACATATAATAAATACAGGGTCTCCGGAAACTACCTCATAAACACATGTTTCTAACAAAAAAAAAAGAATTCGAAAAAGAAAACTATCGGCGTAACAATAGCAATATACCCTATAATACCATCTTATGGGCCGATTCACATTGTAGGACGAAACCGGACGGCTAACAAACGTACGGCGAGAGCTTTTATAGTGGCCGGCAGACAAGCATTATGCATTTCACATTGTAAGAACGCGTCTTACGATTATTTTTCTTTCGGAAGAATTGTACGAACGAATTACAACCGGACCTACGATAGCATCTCCCTATAGTTCGGGCGTTCTTACTGCGACGATAATAAGCTAATAAGCCCATTATGCGGCTAGTTTTTTTTTACTTTTTTTTTATCTTGTCGACTTGTCACTTCATTGTAAACTAACTTTGAAGCGTACATAGAAACATTTATACTTGCTTTATTATTATTCGCCCGTCCGTGTTTTGATCGGATAGTGTGAAATGATAGTACGTTTGGTTCTTGTCGTGCAAGTTTGCCCGTACGGTCGTTTTCTTATGATTTGAATTGGCCCTATGGGTATAGCATAAAAAGGATATGAATTAGAACAATTTTTGAGAAAGTTGTAGAGCATTAAATGATTTCATTAGGTATGCAAAAACCCGTGGTTTGTACGGATATCCTATTTGGCTGTAGAAACGAGCCTAAGGATCCGTAATTGTCATGATTATAATTTAAAGAGCATTATATAACACATGAAGTAGACCAATACGGTAGGTAGTTTCCGGAGAGTAAGGCACGTTGTAGGGCAATTCTGAAATGTTGACCCTGTGTAATTTGTTTTTGCAGCCATGCTACATCCTATTTGCGATTTAAGGACCAATGAATCGCTCAGTGACTATGGTGCAAATGAACAGTAATTCCTTCATTTGACAAATTATGAAGTATGGAAATTGACTCGGTAATCGAAAAAACTTGCATTCATCCCACAATCGTATGTATTATTTACTTACAGGTTTTGCGTACAGTTCATAGTTTACAACACGAAATAGAGTGGTAGTTTTAAGAGATCGTATTCCATCACCTGGTTGAATTTTTGAAGTAGTCTCCGTGTTCTTAACATCATCTTTGGGCATTTTGTTACCTAGGTCTAGGTTATGATAGCCCTAGTCAGATGAGACAGATGACAGGTGATTACAAAAGGGCCTTTCGACCTTAGACCAGGTATTAGTAAAAGGAGAGGGCGAAAGTCACGAATTCCATACAAAGTGACAGCTCAAAAATTGGCCAAGAAACTAATGCATGGGAGAGCAAGCATCTAACAGTAAAGTAGTAAATGTGTCAAAAATTTGTGTGCGTTTGACCAACGCCGTCTACATATACATATATTAAGGCCGCAATGTAGAATCTAAGACGTCAAAATTAACTTAATTTTTGGTTATGTTCTCCAATGTTGCACTGTTTTGTTTTTTCTTTTTATGACGTCATATGCTTATTTTTGTTGGGCACGATTTCAGTATCTGCGGCGCCAAATTTTGATGAGGCCATTTCATCAATATTGACCTGAAACGACCGAATCTGCAATCCTTTTTCGCGAAATCGTAACGGTTCTCCATATATTCAATCTCAAAGTTTGAGATTTATACGAGGTAGTTTAGTTTTTAATGGGAAATTGGGGGTATTTTTACTACATATTGATGTGAATCAATAGCATTGCACCGAAAATAACATTTTAAATTTCATTTGCCTCCCTGTCTAGCAAATTTTACAATTCTTGCTCGCAAATATATTTTGACTTTTCATATTATTAACATCTTTGCCAAATTGGTAAAACTTACTATTCTAGTGGGACTGATTAACATTAAAACGTCAATTTGATGGCATCAAACACTTTCCGCAATATGTAAAGCGGAAATTTCCCCTTTTCTTATCAAATTACTTAACTGGATTCATAGAAAAATCAAACTTTGACATTGAATATCTGGAAAACCGTTACGATTTCGCGAAAAAGGAATGCAGATTCGGTCGTTTCAGGCCAATATTAATGAAATGGCATCATCAAAATTTGGCGCCGCAGATACTGAAATCTCCCCTTTTGTTGTTTGCTCGTGTAAATCCAAAATTTAAGAGCTGTACTATGACGTAATTATACAGCTGAGTTGCGGCTATGATATTTCTATATGGCGTTGGTTTGGTTGAATCATGGAATAGAGAAATAAAAAGGAATGCTAAATCAGCTGTCACCCATTCAAACTGCATGGCACGATTTTAAAAAGCGGTTGTCCCCATCTGTCAATGTTATTGTGAAGTTTTTACGAAGTAAGTGGGGGGAAAGATTGTTGCTGGAGGAAGTCAGGAAGTGTATCTATAAAATGTAATAGTCATATCGCAGTTTCAGTGCGACACAAAGGTAAAAAAGACGAATTGTCCCCACCTGTCAGATCCAGTCTGATATGAAAAATTCAATCATTTATCGTTTCTTATCCTCTTAGTTGTTAGGATCAGTGGGTTGAATTCACGGGGCGGGCATTTAGAAAAATTGTTGAGATCAAAATCGACTTCTTCACGCATACACTCACAAGCGACAAAGGCGTAGGCAATTGAAGAAATTGGGGGCTAGCATTTGGCGGGTTAAATTTTAAACGCATATAAAAATTAACATTTTTGATTGGACAAATAAATATTGTTTTTGTGATCTTTCGACATATTTATATGAAAAAAAAAACAAGTTTCCGGGACAGGAGAATATAACTTTACATCCATTTAAATGTGCTTGTAGTGTTTTAGTATTGAATAATCCGAGATAGCATTTGCATTGAAAGTTAATTTTAACCATTGTGTTCCACTTATCGGAGAAACGCAGTTATACTGTTGTAAGCTTAAATATTTGATAATAAAACGATTTCCTTATTGGGAATACCTACTGAAAGTGTCAGAATATGAATAATATGAAGTACAAAGTTAAGAACTCAACATGTTATGTTTATTCAGTTTGGAGTTTGGTATTTGTTTCAATATGCCCCCCTCCTCCTTTTTCCGGGCTTGGGACCGGCTTTGGCGGAGTTAAGGCTTTGGTTGGTGGTGATTGGTTTTTCTTTTTAATGTCATTGCCTTTTCATTAAATTTACATTCTCATATTACCATCCATTATTGTGAACAATAGACGTCATATGCCTTCTTTGTGAAAGTCTTTCTGAACGCTTCTTAGCCTCGAAATGATAGCGGACCTGTAGGAATTTCTCGATCGTCGCCTTTATTAGTAGACTATAGTGCATGGTTGTATCCATATGATCGGCCTCTTCCTGGAATAAATTCTTCCCTATGCACTCATTTTTGACTGCAATTATAATTTGGTGGAAATGGGTTTCCGATAGTAAATTGTCGGAAACCAATCTTTCGGCTCGCCGGATCCTTTCCTCAGTTTTGCGACAGATGAATACGAAGCTATCTGATGGGACCTTCAAAAATCCTCTACTTTTGTAAAAGAGTAGGGATCCCGAATTCATCGATCCTTGTATTGCCCTAATACAGCAGCTACACTTGAGGCAGTAATACAAACTTTTCACGACAAACCTTGATATGTATTCAACAGCACTTTTTGCAAAATCGGACAAGTGGGCGGCATCCTTTACATAGTTGTGCTCCGCAAATAGTAGTTCAATATCCGCAGTAAATGTGTCGAGATTTTCTACATTTTAATAAGTTGCAGGATCATTACTTGGTCCTTCAATCATCGCGAGACGGTCTACTGTCTTATTTATCTCTGCAACTGGATTCAGTCGTCTTAAGGCGTTCCTTTGCTCGACTGGTTTTTGCGATACTGCGTTAAGGATCGGGATATCCTCTAGGGGAACACAGTTACCCATACCTCCATCTTTAAGTTGTGTCCTGAAAAGCAATTTTTTGTACCTCGAAACAAACTGTTGAACAGTAGAGTTTGTGTTGCACCCTAAACCTGTCCGTATTGCACTAAAAAACAGCTCCAGATGGTCTTGACTGAGCTTGTATAAAGGTATAAATTTTAATACCTTTGTATCTATGTACCGAATATACAGAATTTTAAGGTTAGCTAAGCACCTTATCAATCCGATGAAACCTGAACATTTTTTCGTTTTTATCAGCGGTTGCCCTTCCACAGTCTTAAGCTTTTTTATATATGCTATGCCTCTTTCCGATATATCCATAACTTGGGCGAAGTTACGCTCGCAAAGTGCCTGTTTTTGTAACTGATTTGCTGATAATTTGCGGCTGTTTAGAACGTCGAAAATATTGTTAAATAATCGGATGAACTCTATTGTTACTTCGCTCCCTTCAAATTCTGTCATTTTCAATACGTTTGAGCAATAGGAAATTTCACTCAGTGTTTGAACCGATAAGCGGACGTTAATTTTTTGCTTGTGGAAGTATACATGTGCTTTTCTTAATTTGTTTCCTAAATGGAGACCTTCCTTCTCTTGTAGCTGCTGTAATGCCACAATATACTGCCATTTGACCTGTTTGCCATTTCCATCTACTAATATTTTATAGTCGCCTAGTGTGTTTCGACAGAGCTTAACATATGGCAACTGTCGGGCTGCATGATGTATTTCGCATCCATATTTACTGAGTCAGTGTTGCGGATATCAATTCCCAAAGCCTTAGACATTTGAAAGTTAGTTGATAGCCCATCAAATGTTACGCCGACTACAATGACTCCGATATTCTCCAACTTTTCGATGCATAACGTTACCATATTATGTTTTTGCTCTGCCGTAACCGTTGTAATTGGGAAAAATCCAACTGGAATTTTCCAGGACTTATTGATGAATACAACCATGAAGACCAGCATTTGTTTCGCTATAACATTACTATTTCCGCCATCGCCAATAGCAACGAATCCAAGGGATTTCTTTCTATCCCATTGCACATGTTCCCGAATATGAATCTTCCAAAACTGAAAAACAAGATTGGGTGACCGCAACCTGGACTTGTCAACGATACTGGCCCGATTGTCAGCGATACAAGGCCCGATGCCGGTCTATTGTGCCATAATGAAGAATCTTCAGTAGAGTTGTTGTGGTTGGTTGGTTGTAGCGGCGCAGAAAGGCGCGAAACGCTGTGCATGCCTGTGGATGTGGTCTAAGCTTCGTCGTTGTTCTCACCTATTATCTCAAGCGACAAGAACGTGGGGCTAAAATAAGACTTTCCCATAACGTTCCTCGGAGTGAGGTTAGTGGGTGCAGCTTGGCATTGAAAGCACTCCCGCAACTTGGACAAATGTTCTGAATGTCTATTCGAGATAAATAGGAATTGAGGCGCAAACAAAAGCCTGACCTAAGTTGGACTAGTGTTGCTTTTGTGGCTCTCGGAAGCCTAGTCTCCTCAGGCGATATAGGTGGTGGGGGCACTGAAATGACTCTATTCGGACCTAATCTCCCTATTGACCGATTCAAAACGGTTGTGTGAATATCTGCGATGGCCGCATGGTACGCTGTAGCATCAAAACTATCAAAAACTATCTCTGCACTTCTCTCTCGAGATCTCTGAGTCCACTTTAGTAGAGTATAGAAGATTAATCCTAAGTAACATCTTTGCCCATATAATACTACATAGAATATTCTCTTCTAACAGTAATAGGGGCACTTTACAGGGTAAAGAAATAATAGTCCAATAATGGCATTTGGCGCCGCTTAGGACCTTATTGTAGCACTAAATTATGCTTCGAAAAAGGTCTACATCATGTTCTGTCTTAAGGGATGGATAAACCTCGAGAGTGAAATTTATTCCGCTACGATTTTCTCAATGAAAATATTTCCGTACTGTCGTGAAATATATCGCAAACGCTGGGGATTTCCATAAGCTACAATCCGAAAACGGTTCCATCATTCTTCTCGATTATTTTATGTAAAATTTTCAATTCCCAGTTCATTGATACTATCCTCGATGAAATGAACGGGGAATCGAAAAATAATGCATAAAACGCCCAACGTTTGCGATATATTCCACGAAAGTAAGAATACATTTTCATTGAGAAAATCGCAGTGGAATAATTTTCACTCAGGTGTATCCATTCCAATATTATATTTTTTCGCTTTTGCAAAAAAAAGAGACAAAAAACTCCCGCAGCTAGCTAACTTTGAGTCCATGATCAACGTATTGCTAGTCCTACGCGCTATTCACTCGGCTAACCTAACGATTCGTCAACATTGCTCGTGACCAATACAAATGGGAAACTAGATTCCTAGATGGCGGTGATGTTGTGGATTATATTCCCAAAATTTCCACCTTTCAGCCAAGACACACACCGTTTCGTTCCATTCTTGGCGACACCCGCCACCAAGTGGCGCTAGTGTCGGTAAGTCGATGGCAGAATGTTCCCCTGTTTTTTAACTAGCTGCCATTTGGAGGTAATGTAGGTACAGCTTTAAATACATTTTAATCTGTGGATTCGCCACTTATGTGCGCCGTTCGACTAACTTAATCCATTAAATCGAACACCCAGTGCAGTGAAGTTTTTTTGGAAAAATTCTAAGTTTAGTTTTACCAAATAGACCTTTTTATTGCACTAGCTGCTTGTTCTCTGTTGAAATATTGTGTGGAAATTTGGAATGTGCGCCAATTTTAAAAGTAATCACCGGTTATTCCCGGTTTTTCCATTTTAAAAATAGTACCGGTTAATAACCGGTTTTTTTTTTAAATGAAACTACCGGTTATTCATAATAACCGGTTATTAATTCCCATCCCTACTTTCCAGTCAGTCAGCTTTGAATTTAACTATAGTCTATAGTGTGTTGCATTTGCGCGTGTGGCGCATAGTGTTAGAGCAACGATCAACCTACAGAGTTTTTTTTTTGTCTCATAGTGTGCAGAAACATGGATACGACAAATCTTATCCCCGAAGAAGTGAGTGTAAACCATTGAATTAAAAACTAGATTAGAATTTAGATAGTAATTTCTTTGGTGTAAACCAACTCATACGCTTCGTTGCAGCGTTGCCCAAACGATTGTCCCGCAAATATGCATTTGGGGAGTTTGAACGCAAAGAGGCTTTCTACTGTCGAATTTATGCTGAGAAATTCAACCATAGCCCAAAGTATCCAGAAGTATGCATAGCCGAAGCGTGTGAATATTTAAATAGTTCGTCTCCGACTCAGGGTGAAGTCGCATGTTCATCGAACATGGAAGCATCGGATAGCTCATCCTCTGACTCAAGCTTTGAAACGGAAATCATTGAAATGGAGCCGATTAGCTATACACAAGAGACGGAAAATAATAACGATGTGCCACGGCGTCCGATATCATATCCTGAACAAGACGACGATAGTGGTGACTTTCATCCCGATTTCCTGTCGGCCGAACAATTGCCATCGCAAAGTCCAGCGCCGAAAGCGAAAATTGCCACTAAAACTGGAACGGAGAGCACAGAAGACATGACCGCTTTCAGTTCGCAGGATCTGGAATCACAAGAATCGCTGACGAATAGGCTAGTTGCAAATCTGTGAAGCTACCCAGAACACCAGAATCTATGGGCTTTATGGTGTTATTGATTTTTTTACGTGTATAAGAATAATATACGTGTATAAGAATAAAATATGTAATAAAAAATAAATGTTAAATAAATGTGTAATAAATGTTAAATAAATTTATAATAAATGTTAAATAAATAATAAACAAAATAAATGAGAATACATATGTATGTATAATTAAAAAAACAAGCATTTTTTAAAAGTATTGTCACGGACCACGGTCTTCTGAGACTTAAATCTCGACTTGCATAAAAATTGTTTACATAAGCATCGCATAATAACTTCTCATCACTAACTGATTTGCAAGTCGAGATTTATCTGGCTGTGACGTCACTCGATGATAACGAGTCGGCAACTAGAACAAGTATTGTTCGCACCATCGCCTAGCAGTTATCAGCATGGAATTGTGTACACGATGTATGTAACTATTGTATGCTGGCAATCGATATTACATAGAAAGGTCGTCGACTGGTTAACATCGAGCGGGACAACTCAATCTATGTAGATGGGTCAGCTGATAGGCAGACTAGTGCTTATCAGTCATGACATAATATGGTGTTCCCCGACAACGGGGATTGCATTTGACTATCAAGAGATGCACGACAAGTTTTTGTTGTTGCTTTCTGTGATTTGATCGGATGGACAAATGCAATTCACGTTGTCGGTGAAAGTCAAGAGAGCATGACACCTACCGATGGTTCAGGATGCTGTTCTTGTCATATGTTTGGTCGCATGCGGGGAAATTTTTTTGTATGTGTAGAATTCGGTCATTTTAGCAGTATTGGACGAATTATTATATATTTTTTTTTCTTTGTAATATTTTTGGCGGTTAGGATTACAGTTTTTTTTCGGGGGTTCTTTTTGTTGGCTGTTGAGCGGGACGGTGATGTGAACTCTGTTGTCCGCGAAAAGGACTTAAGTTGAATTTTGATCTGGATTTTTTTTGGGAAGTTCACTGCTAGATTGTGTTTTGGAGTTGCTTATTTTTCTGGTGAATCTGACAGCCGCACAGTATTCGAGTTTTTGGAAAACATTTTTTTTTTGGATTTTTGGTGGATTCGCATATATGGTTGTCTGACCAAGTTTTCGAAAATTGCGGAATACCTACTATTTGTTGGAACGTATACGTGCAGTCGCCGCCGCCCGGAATTTTGAATTATCGGCTAATGGCTAATAATTTAGTGTCGGCTTTGAAGGACGAGTGTATGCAAATTGTGCGTGGTGCTAAGTGTTAAACGTGAACTTGATGATGTACATTCCACCGGCATCAGTCACGGCCCGGCAAGTTTTGCATAACCGTCAGCCCGAAGACACACACATCAGCCATTTGGATTTTGTTTTCTCTCGAATTTTGGTGGATCAAAAAGACTAAGCCTGCAGCGACCAACTGTGCCAGTATCAATTTGTTCAACGGATGTTAAATTGGATTTTTCATTTTTTTTCCGCTTTTATTTGCTCGGGAAGTGGTTGTGCTCCTTTTTTTCATTTTTATAGTGTTTTTCTCCTTTATAATAATTTTGATTTTTTTTGTGAACATGTATTTCTTTTCTTCGAATGGTTTAGTGAAGTTGGTATGATCGATCATCGGCGACACTCAATCAAACTGTAAGTAATTTTTCTTTTATATTTCTTTTCTTATTATATTTACTTCTATGCATTTCTTTTTGTATTTCTGAATTTTACCATAATTTGTTCTTATCACATAATTGAAATAATTTAAATCGCTACCTAGTTTTTTTCAATTTCTTTTTTTAATTCCTTTCCGTTTTTTTTTATATAATTTATACATTTTTCTTGTATTAATATATACTTTTTATAATGTCTGAATAATTTCTTTTTATTAAGAGTTCTTCCGTGTCCCGAAGGATGGGCACGTCCTTCATCATCCTTTTTCCTTTCCGTTAATGGTGGCTCATCAAGGATGGGAACGCACTGACTCATTGACTCACGCGACGCACTGGTCTCGCCGGGCCAGAATGCCACCTAGTCAGTAGCGTTCCCATTATTTTTTTTGTTGCAGTGACGACAGCTCGATCGTAGAGCCGTGGTCCGCGACAGTATAGATTGGACTCACAGGTTAAGGTAGAGGAGAAGACAAACTGGTTTATGTATTATAAACTAGTACTGGACTTAAGCAGGGACATACTTACCGCCATTAACAGCAATAATGCTACCTAAGTAGTAGTTCACCTGTTTTTCAGGTTGTCTATACGTATAAGAAGAGCTGGATTTCTAGTCAGGCTAAGGATTTTTTTTTGTTTGGGTTAATCTTTAGCACGAAACCATTTGCCTCCGGTCGATTGCCTTTTCGCTCAGATCCAAGTTCAATGAGTAAATTACTCGTCTGCAGAAGAAGGAATATATGAATTTACATAATACTTACAATAGATTATATAAAAACGCCACGTGCCCTGTGGCATGGGTTACGAATGATGCCACCGCTTTTCCCGGCGTGTCTCGTAGAAGGCGACAAAAGAGGGACAGGAGAGATGAGAACTCTTACAGTGACAAAAAATCCCTAATCCAAGGTGGATCAGCATGCGCCGAAGGATGCATGGTCAAGAGGGTGCTTGACCCTAGTATGCGAAGGTAGCAGGCAACCATTACATCTGAAGCCTGAGGCACATTTTTAACATCAACAAAATCTCCCATAGATAGTGTGTGTATGTGTATGGGTTGCCGTTGCGCGAAATTACTATTAAATTCAATCGGGGCAAAACATTTCAATCTGATTTCGGCATTAGCGGCTCCAAAACAGCCTGGAGAATTGGAATACGATGAGCTAATGAGCATTCTTGATAAACACCTTGATTCTAAGAAAAGCGTACTCGTAGCACAACACCAATTCCTTTCAAAATATCAAGGATAAAATCAATCCATTGCAGAATTTGTGGCTGTACTTAGAACTGATATAGGAGATTGCGAGTTCTATTGCACCTGCAAAACATCAATTGCAGATATATTTTTGCGAACGCAATTCATTCGAAGGCTACGTGACAATTCGATTCGTGAAAAAATTTTACAATCGGAACTAACGGAATTCAACAATGACCGGAGCAAAGATAAAAAGTTTTAGACAAATTTAAATTATTTTTGGACGGCATATACGGGCTGCACTAACTAATCGAAACTAAATTTAGTCCCGCTCGCAACATATGGCGAGGTGCTTGCCAATCCATAATGCCTAGACAAGCGGCTGTCTCTGAAATTTATGCGGGAAGAGCGAAGTCGTCTTGTTACTGGAATGATATCGTTTCCGATTTTCGTTTCGCTACAAAGTTTATATGAAATTCCTGGTTAGAAAATACGCGAGATTAACAAATTTCAATCATAATATTGTCCAAATAATGGAAATGTCAGATAAACCATTTCTAATCATCTGCACATTCCACAACCAATTCGAATAAAAAGAAGAAGAAGAAAGTTAATTCGCGAACTAGACTAGGACGGTATATTCACCCTATGGAAAAGGTACTATCTCCAAAAATGCTTTAAGATAGTGTAAATTAAGAGCCGGTATATAAGCGCTCAATATCGTCGACAAAGCCATTGCGCTGGAGGCAGCGAAAATCAATTCGAAGGAGTTTTCATAAAAATTTTTGACGAGTACGCCAGGGACACCGTCCGACATCAACAGAATCGAAAAGAAAAAGAAAGTCAATTATCAAGGAAAATCGAACAGTGGAAAAAAAATTCGAATAAAGCAAAGTCGACAAAAATCAAAAGTGGATCTTGTAGCGCTGCCTTAGATGTGGTCGAAATAACCATCTCGTAACCGATTGTAGAACAGACCGCAACAGTCTTAAATGTTCTAGCTGTAATATTAAAGGTCATATCGAAAAAGTCTGTATACGAACACTTCTCGAAAAGAACAAAAACAAACATCAAGCGACTCATCAAATTACCAGTACATTGACACCCCGAGACTTTAGTACATTTCATATCGAAGATATTCTGCAAATACCATCGAGAAATAATGAGTGATTCTATGCTATTGTGAAAATAGAGGGGAAATCGACAAAATTTGAAGTAGATTCCGGTTCGGCATACACATTCCTTCCTCGAGATGTATTCAAAAAATTAAACCTGACAGTTCCATTACTACCAGCATCCATGGAATTCCGGTCATACTCTCACGATACCTTCGTTCCGGATGGTAAAATCGAAGTAAACGTAGAATACAACAGCACGTCAACAAAAGAGGAAATTTACATTGTCCCCGAAGACTACTCAGCTCTTCTAGGAAGAATTTGGATACGACACCTCAATATCAACCTGAGCTTCATCGACCAGAAGTCCAAATCTAATAACTTAGAACGTTCTATTCAAAGCGTTAATGTAAATAATGAAATCTTCTCCGAGTTTTCGGATATTTTCGAGCAGAGGATCGGATGCATTCCTAATTTTAAAGTTTCCTTAAAATTACGTGAGGGTGCAAGCAAAGCCCATTTTCCACAGGGAGAGAGAAATTCCGTACGCATTGACTGAACGTGTCAATCAGGAGCTAGACTCTCTCGAACAAACAGGAATAATAACAAAAGTGGAGACCAGTGACTGGGGATCGCCTCTTGTGGTAATCCCAAAAGTCGACAATCAAGTTCGACTTTGCGTTGACTACAAAATTGGGGTTAATGAGCGACTTATTGGAGCACACTATCCAATACGTAAAATCGACGACATACTCAATCAATTAAGAGATTCCAAATTTTTCTGCAAACTCGAATTATACAAGGCCTATCTTCACATTCCAGTGGATGAGCCATCGAGTCAAATTCAAACAATATCAACTCACCGTGGAACATACAAGGTCAACCGACTTTCTTTTGGCATTAAGACAGCACCATCGGAGTTTAATCGAATTATTGACCAAGTGCTGCGGGATGTTCCAGGAACCGAGGCTTATTTTGACGACATAATAGTGCGAGGAGGCAATAAGAGAGAATGCTACATAAATCTCATCAAATGCTTAAATCAACTAAGAAAATACGACCTTCATGTCAACAAAGACAAATGCGAATTTTTTCAACAACGCTTTGAATTTTTGGGTCACGTCATCGAGGAAAATAGGATATCAAAAGCACCATCCAAAATCGAAGCCATAATGAAAATGCCAGTACCCGAGTCAGTAGATGATGTTAGGAGTTTCCTGGGATTGGTCACTTACTATACAAAATTCATTCCAAAGGCATCAAATATTACGGCACCCTTTCGACAACTTCAAAACAAGGATGTGAAATTCAAGTGGACCTACCTATGCGAAAAAGCATTCAACGATCCTAAAAAGGAAATTTCCAGTGACAGAGTGTTGATTCCATACAATCCAGAGCTACCAGTTACGCTTGCATGCGACGCCAGTCCTGTGGGCATCGCTGGAGTTTCACACATTATCAAAGGTGAAGAGCGACCAATGGCTTTCGCTTCACGATCACTCACATGAGGGCCGTCCCAAGGATTTGCGGGGCCCGTGGCGAAATCACAATGCGGGCCCCTTTTTTCCAAAATACATAAGTACATAATATGTTTTCGAAACCATAACTTTATATGTATTAAAATGAAAATCAAATCAAATTTTGACGAAATTCAGTACATAATTATACGTATGTAATTCATTCTGGATTTTCTTTTTAAAAATCATAAGTATTTGGATCAAAATTTAAATAAAAAAAATGCTTTCTGAAAATCGTGTGTTTTAGCCTATTTTTTCGTTTTTATCATACAAAATTCAAAAGAACCCTGCATTTCGATTAGTTTGAGGAAGTTGCCATTCTTTTTTTCGTAAATTGTGGACGAGGATCCACGAAAGGCGGAATTCGTTTCCGCCAAATATTGAACCACCACCGCAACGATTCGAGCAAGAACATTTTTCCCATGTTCTCGTTCTGTATTTATCTGGTCCTCGATACTTTAATGTTTTTTATGGTCAGTGGACCTTTCACATGCTCTAAGTTTCTCTTGTGCATTCTTCCATTTACGAAAACCATTATCGCACAAATTAGACCCTACGTTGAATAATTTACATGTGAAACAATACACCGCATCTTTATAAATCGAGTAAACTAGCCAACTTCTTGTACCTTTTCACCATTCACAATTTTTTCATTTCAAATTCATAAAAACTTTTCGAAAAATGTCAGCCATCTGCATTTTTTTAGAAAATCATGTCCCATGAGAATCGGCGGTGGCCCTTTCTCTATCAGGAAATTCTTGTCTGGTTGTTATTAAATTTTGGCCACGTTCCGAGGTCACTCGACTCAAATATTCCTAAGGTATTCGTACTTTCAGGTGCTTTTGAGGTGGTGTTTTCAGATATTTCATCCGTTTCAACCACGGAAACCGCTGGGTTTATATTCTCAGTGTTTTCACGCGCTGGATGTTGTTTCGAACTGTCGTTAGCGTTTGGTTGGAAGTCCAAATAAATTTCAGTATGGCACCCTCCTGCGAGGGCTGAAATTCCTGTCGAACTTTTCTTTTCCGAACCTTGGCGGCACCGCTTTGGTACTTGCGGCCAATGTCTCTATCCCGACCATTCATATCTATTAAGCCAATTAAGTTTTTCATAAAATAAACACTAGAAAGAAAGTCAAATACAGCCACAATTTTTTTTCGATAAAGGCTATGAAATTAAACAGCACAGTTTTGGATAAATGTCACACAAAAATATTCCCTTGAATCAAAGTAAAATATGACCGCAAATTGACGTTTTCGAAAAAATAATCAGTTACATATTCCTGGTAGTCCAGTCATATTAGCATTTCAAATAGAAAAAAATTAATAAGACTAATTTTTTGTTGTTTTTGATTCAGTGGGTTCCCAGGAATCTAAAACTGATTTTGCTAAAATTTGATCGGAAAGGTCCCAAAAAGGACAAAAAAGGATACTCTTTAATAAGGATACTCATTAATCCTTGACACGAAAATTTTCTATTTAAGCTCGATTTATTCCGTTGAGGGTTCTTGAACCAGGAAACAAGCACCGGATATGCAATGCACTCGACGTCTTCTTTGATATGACACCCCACATGCCCACGTTCGATCAAAGTTTGAAATTAGTGTCCTTTTATGTCCTTTTTCAGAGCTTTCCGATCAAACTTTTTCTTAGCAAATTTAATGGTAGAATCTTCAGCTATTATAGATTCTGAAAAGTGATCAAAGTAGTGACAGCTTGAATTATTCTCGTAGTTATGGCTTTGGAAAGATACACGGGAAGCACGAAAATTGTCCATTTAACATTACCAATTACTAACGTTGAGGGTCCTCGAAACAGGAAACAAACACCGGATATGTAATGTACTCGACGTTCCCTTTGATATGATACCCCGCATGCCCACCTCCGGTCAAGGATTAAAGAGTATCATTTTTTTGGGACCGTTCCGATCAACATTTTTTTAGCAAAATGAGTTTTAGATTCCTGATTCAAAAACAACAAATACTAGCCTTACTCTATTTTTCTCGATTTCGAGGCCTGAATTGGGATATTTTGACTGGACTAGGGAAAGAAATACACAAACGGTAATAACAAGTTCCGAACGCAAACGCAGTCTGGAATTGAACTACTCGTATAAAATGGGCCGAGAAAGCTTCTCCAATAAAAGCAAGGCAACGCAGTAGAGAGAAGAAAACCATTCCAAATTCTTTCATCTTGCCAATTACAGTAACGTTTATGACTTTTGTAATAATTCGCTGATTCCAACACAAAGCTTTCATTTGCTGTAAATAAGAAATGAACAGATTATTTAAGATTATTTCTCTAATGGTTTTGATCGGTGAATGTTTCTATATAAGAGCAAATTGTTAAACACATTGAATATGATAAGGGTTCAGATCAGGCGCGGGGCCTATGCAATCGCGGGGCCGGGGGCGACCGCCCGACTTGCCCTCCCCTAGGGACGGCCCTGCTCACATCAGCAGAAAAAAACTACTCTCAGCTTGATCGGGAGGCGCTTGCTATTGTGTTTTCCGTTGATCACTTTTTTCAATATTTGTTCGGAAGAAAATTTAATCTTGTCACTGATAATCAACCGTTGGCGAGGATCTTTCATCAACACGCCAAACTGCCCGCCATGGCAGCAGCCCGATTGCAACGCTACGCAGCTTTCCTCTCCGGTTTTAATTACAAAATCAAATCTAAACGAGGTGTCGATAATGGCAATGCCGATTGCTTATCAAGGGCCCCTATCGAAGTATCGCAACACACCGACACATTAATTAACGCAGAGGTGCATGACATCTGCGAGGCCACAGTGAATACAATTTCTACATGGACCCTAACATTCGACTCAATCCGGGATGAAACTGCAAAAGACGCTCAGTTGTCAAAACTCTTGGCAAAAGCTCAAAAGGATAACGACTCGGACTTAAACTTTATAGTGGACAACAACATAATATTCAAAGGTCAGCATGTGGTAATTCCATCAACCCTCCAGCCAGCAGTCTTGGAAGAATTGCATCGTACTCACGTGGGGATAACCAGAATGAAGCAACTCGCCAGGCGCTATGTGTATTGGAAAGGAATTGATAAAGACATCGAACATTTTGCCTGAAGTTGTACTAACTGCGCTAGTGTCAGACACAGTCCACCGAAGGCTCCGCTACATCCGTGGGCCGAACCCGAAAATAACTGGCAACGTATCCATATCGACTACGCGGGACCTTTACAAGGATATCAATTTTTAATTGTTGTTGATGCAAAATCAAAATTGCGGAAATCGAAACATGTCGCGCTGCACCAACATCAACATCGACCATCCAGTTTCTCAAGGATATATTTTCGCGACATGGATTTCCCGACGTAATGGTACAGGATAACGCAGCAATTTTTACCAGCGAAGAGTTTCGAAACTTCTGCAGACAGTCCGGAATTTTTCAAAAATTCATCGCCCCAGGACATCCATCTACTAACGGTCTTGCGGAACGAAATGTTCAAACACTCAAAAATCGAGTTATCAAAATGAATGACGAACCAGTTCCGATGAGAGAGAAGATCCGCGAAATTCTTTTCCGATATCGGGCAACCCCGCTTGAAGTCGACAAAGATTTGGTATACGTCGATGTTGTATTCCCAGCACTTTTGGAGTAGTAGCTTCACTGGGTAAAGCTGATCGGTCGTTGAACGACCAGGTCTGAAGCCGCCTTGATATTCGCCAATGATTTGTTCTGCGTACGGATTGATTCTCTTTTCAAGAATTTTTGATAAAATCTTATAGGCCGTACAAACTAATGATATGCCTCTGTAATTCTCACACTTCAGCTTGTCACCCTTTTTGTGGATTGGGCAGATTATGCTTTTCCGCCAATCTTCGGGGATTACCTCGTCGTTCCATATTTTCAGCAGTAGCACATGTACAGCGTTGGTCAGGCACGTTCCACCATGCTTCAGCAGTTCTGCTGGGATCTCGTCATCGCCGGGCGCTTTATTATTTTGGAGCGACTGTATGGCACTTGCACTTTGTGTTCATTGATTTGGAAGAGGCATTTGATAGAGTACCTCGTGATCTGATATGGTTGGCCTTGAGATCACTTAATGTCCCTGAGGCATACATCAGGATGATACGACACATGTATGATTGAGCTACGACTAAGGTTAGATGCACAGCCGGTAAAGAATTTCCGGTGAATGTCGGAGTACACCAGGGCAGTGTATTGAGTCCGTTTCTCTTCAATATCATCATGTGCTACTTATTAACACGTATCTCCGACGGCCTAGAAATATCTCTTCTTTTTGCCGATGAGATATGTAGTCCTCAGTAGCCCAAACATCATTGCCTTGCAAGCTGCACTTACAAAATGGTGTAACATTCTGGAGGAGCATGGACTAAGGCTAAATATAACAATTAGAGTTTGTTTTTTAAAAAATACCGGCGTACAGAGGGCTGCGCCCGCAATACGAGGGTTTTTTAGAATTTTGATGCAAAGTGGATATTTTTTGTACATATATTTTATAAGCGATAGATAAGAATTGTGCACAGCATTAATTAAAGGCTTCCTGTAAATCTATTTTTGGATTGGTCTAAATAAACGCGTTCCAGAATGAAAGGCTAGCGCCTTCATTCTGTTCCACCTTTAATTAGACAAATCCAAAAATAGATTTACTATTTACCCAGTTGACATAAAAGTACTCCAAGGCAAATCTACAGGCATTTTTCGATTTAAGATTTCTGATAGCCTTTGAGCAAAAAGAAACTAAGGCAAACGTAAGGATGGCTTGGCTTTATATATGAACTGAATTATTAGCTGTAAATCTACTGTTACTGTTTTTTTAATCAAGGAAAAGGAAATGATTCCATTGTGTTCCCTGACATAAGAGCCCATACGCAAGCTTTCCTATGAGCATTGAACAAGTATTCTTGTGCAGCTATTCAGGGACACCCTGTATCTTGGTCCTACAAACTTCAAAAATATTTGTGGCAAACACTATTACCATTCTATGCATTTCCACCAAATTTCATGTTCATTGTTTCATCAAGTTAAAAAATATGCATTAAAGAAATGCTTAAGAGGCTTCCCTTGAATTGTGAAAGGCCCTTACTAAATACTTACTTGGCTACATTTCCGGTTTGGATACAGTTATTCGAATGAAAATTTGTAGACATATTCTATATGTAATTTTCTAAAAACCCTTAGCTGGATTTTCATATTTGAAAACCTAAGATTTACTGTTATTTACGTTTCCTTAGCAAAAGTCAACAGTCTTAATATTTAACGTATATAAGGCCATACTGACCAATCTTTGTGCAAAGTTTCATATCGATCCCTATAACGGTTTAGAAAAACGGAGCTCGAAAAGGAAGTTTAACTTTAAACGCCAATAACTTTTTTACCGTTACTCCAAACTGAAAATTTTTAACTGATATGAAATGTAATCGTTTAGATCTTTAATTTAAATACCCATACGTCAATCTCCGGTAAAAACTAAAAAAGTCGACTTTTTTCAAACGTTTTTTCAAATTTCATGACAATCGGTTGAGCCGTTCGAGAGTTATTTAGTGAACAGATGGACAGACGGACGGACGGACGGACAAAATCGATTTCATAAGGGTTTTTTGAAAAAATATTTTCTAAAAAACCCTAAAAACGAGAAAAATTATTAAACCGCAAAGTCCACAACGTATTATAAAGTTATATTAAAAAATACCTTTATGACTTTGCCTTTCAAAATTGTTTTATTTAAATAAATAATTTATAAAAATAAAACAAAGTTTTTAAATCGGATGCGTTTCGACATTAGTGTCATCCTCAGCAAGTACTATATATATATACCCCGATCGTTTTTTTCGAGTCACATTTACCCGCGATGCGAAAAAAAGTCGCTATTAGGTGCGTTGTATTGTGTTTATCCCGTGCAGGTTTAGGTAGAACTACATATAAAAAAAATTACACTTACCCAGGTAAAGTTCACGCATGCAACTAACCTACACGGGATGGAACTTAGATGAATCAAATGTAGATGGCGGACGCATAGGGGAAATATGAGGGAATTTGTTTTTTCAAATCAAATGTGAGAGTTTGTCGCATCACGAGAAAAGATTTTGCAAGGAAATAATCATCTTTTGTGATAAAATCCACCACATCTAAAAAAATAAGCCGACGAAGGTGAGTGAAAGATGCATTGATTAAATAACTAAAGGATAGGCCCGAATCAAACTCAAATGGTCCAGTTTTTGAAATGACACTAATGGCCATGTATTTGACATAAAGGGAACATTGAAATGTAGGCGCGAAATTCACTTCACAAACTCACACTCAGTAACTGGATTTCACTTAAAAAACACTGAAATGATATAAGAATTACGTTATCACAAAAAACAAACGCGCGATGCGACAAATATGTTCTTGAGAATTTGCAGAACGTGTAACAGCTGACAAGCGTTGACAGAAAGGGAACGCATTTAAGTGGAATGTTTTTTTTTGTTGTGTTTCAAACCGGACCATGCAGTTTGTATGGGATGGCAGCGGATTTTCCTTTCCGTTTAGTTGTCTATTCCATGGAAAGATGCGCATTAACTGTCAAATGTCATATGTTTGGTCTTAACCGGGATGTTAATACGAAAAAAAACGTCGCTAATAGATGTTTTTTAGTTATCCCGTGTAGGTTTGGATCATGGAATAGAGAAATAAAAAGGAATGCTAAATCAGCTGTCACCCATACAAACTGCATGGCACGATTTTAAAAAGCGGTTGTCCCCATCTGTCAAGTGTTATTGTGAAAATTTTACGAAGTAAGTGGGGGGAAAGATTGTTGCTGGAGGAAGTCAGGAAGTGTATCTATAAAATGTAATAGTCATATCGCAGTTTCAGTGCGACACAAAGGTAAAAAAGACGAATTGTCCCCACCTGTCAGATCCAGTCTGATATGAAAAATTCAATCATTTATCGTTTCTACGGGGCAATCCTCTTAGTTGTTAGGATCAGTGGTTTGGATATCGAAACTCCATATAAAAAAAAATGCCAGCTGATCCTTAGAGAAGGTATTAATATAAGGAGAGGGCGAAAGTCACGAAATCCATACAAAGTGACAGCTCAAAAATGTGCCGAGAATCTAATACCAACGCCGTCTAGATATTAAGGCCGCAATGTAGAATCTTAGACGTCAAAATCAGCTTATAGTTTTAGGTTATGTTCACCAATGTTGCACTGTTTTGTTTTTGCTTTTTATTACGTCACTACTTGTTTTTGTTGTTTGTTCGTGTAAATAAAAAATTTAAGAGCTAAACTATGACGGCATTGTCCAGCTGAGTTGCGGCTATGATATATCTAGATGGCGTTGCTAATACACGGGAGAGCAAGCATCTAACAGTAAAGTAGTAATTGTGTCAAAAATTCGTGTGCGCTTGGTTGAATTCTTCTTCTTCTTCATTCTCTTTATCTTTAATAGTGGGTTGTGAAAGCATGGAACTTTGTTTGAATTGAGATGTACTGTTACTCTACTTGTGTCAAATTGCTATGTTTCAACAGTGTTGTTATTGTATTTTTCTCTCCCATGAATTTGCGCTTTCAGCTCACTTTCAGGGTGTCGTTTCCTTTTCTT
Organism: Microchrysa polita; assembly: GCA_949715475.1. Lineage (NCBI taxonomy): Eukaryota > Metazoa > Arthropoda > Insecta > Diptera > Stratiomyidae > Microchrysa > Microchrysa polita. Next base: position 91,031,220 of record OX454416.1, read on the forward strand.
CTATTAATACCTGCTCGAAGAGCTGATCCACCTGTCATTTTTTTTTTATATGAAGTTTCGTTACCCAAACCACACGGGATAACCAAAAAAAAACACACCTATTATCACGGGACGACCTACACCAACGCCATCTAGAAATATCATAGCCGCAATTCAGCTGTACAATGACGTCATAGTTTAGCTCTTAAATTTTTTATTTACACGAACAAACAACAAAAACAAGTAGTGACGTAATAAAAAGCAAAAACAAAACTGTGCAACATTGGCGAACATAACCTAAAATTATAAGCTGATTTTGACGTCTAAGATTCTACATTGCGGCCTTAATATCTAGACGGCGTTGCCTACACTCTTTTGGTAAATACATATATCAAAAACCACTAGCAAGTGGACAATTAGCAACGAAACCAAGAAATATGGAAAGGTTAAGGAGGTTTTCACACTTACGCCAGATTACGTAATCAGCGCATCTTAATCAGACAAATTAAGCTGTGGTGAATTTGGTGTTCACACTATCGTTACTTGATCTAGTCGTTTTGACTTTGGAAAATATTAATTTTTAGTAATTGTCAAACGTCATTTAATAAGTTCGTACATTTTATTTAAGACATTTTCCTTTAAATTTTATAATTAATATTATTGTAAAAGCGTACATTTTGTTTGTTTTATAACTATTATCTTAACAGAAATAAAAGTATTGGCAATATTGAAAGAACAGAGACTTGTTTTGCAGTTCAATAAGAAGCTAGTGTTGGTACTTTAAGTAAGCTGGGCCTGTAATCTCAATAGTGAGCAACACAATCCATCTTGTCATCGTCAGTTAAATTGCCTCGTTGATATTGCGTGTTCAATGAACGTGATCATTTTTCTTTTTGTGAAACATAACAAGCTCGTTTCCTTTTGGATAAAGACATCACCATATCGAATGTTGCCCTCATGTTGAATAGGGTAGTAGTATGAGGGAAGCGAATTGTTGGGTGTCGAATAACATTGCCGCAATCGAATGACTTTGTGTTTTTCGCAATGAATTATTAAAAATGCAGGGCATTACTGACTTTATTCCTTTGAAGTGACTGTTTTGTTTCTGACAAAATTTCTAAATTTTGACATTAAGCGCACCATAAATTTGACATTAAAAAAGACATTTTGTCGTTAAAAGTGACATTTTCGACATTTAAAATGTATTAAAATTCACCTCGACTGAATGGTGAATAAAATCAACTCGTTTTGGGTACTTGATTTGTAATAGTCAGATTAAGCGCTTTACACATATAGCCTCAAAATCTACGTAGATTATGTAATCTCGTATGCTGTTCACACTATGGTCGTAATCTTGTTCCACGACTTGACAGTACAGTACAATCCATCTAAATTGAAAACTCCGACAATTTCATGCACGACTGAAACTGTTATTTATATTAATTTGTTAAAACAAGAAGCAGAATCTATCTTATAGGAATTATGTCAATGATTTATGTTCATCAATAGGTGAAAACATCACACTTTTGTGTACAAAACCATGTGCCAAGCGAAAATGGATGAGATGACCTCTACTGTAGAATTGTCAAATGCGAAGCTCACCACACTTCACCATGAGTTTGTAAAGATTTTCTCCGAGATTTTGGTTATAATCTCCGTACAAAATCTATGAAAATGTATGGAAAATCTACAAGATTTTCGCCAAGATTTTGTAAAATCTCAAGATTATGCAAAATCTTCTATAGTGTGTAAAGAGCTTTACGTAATCTGTAGCTTAATTAGAGCCCAGATTACGTAATTTGCCGCAGATTACGTAATCTGGCGTAAGTGTGAAAACCTCCTTACTTACCATATAAGTGTTTGGCACGCTGACTAATTCCCCTTACCTCACCTACACCCCTTAGATTACCACCGAACACACTCAAGGTCATCGCTGATTGTCATTTCATCTGTCACTCACTTGTCCGCAAATTTCGCTTGTTCAACTCGCAGAGACAGGTTCGATTACAATCGTTTAAAGTGATTGATTTCATTGTGAAAACATCAAATTCCTTGTGTTTACCGGCTAAATATTACGTAACGCAGCGCTGTAATTTGTTTAAACACGATTTTTTGAAACGCGAACGGAGTGAACGTAATAATGCAGTGTGTGGTTGCCGGTTGCTGGAGCAAAAAGGCTTTCAACCCGAAGGGAGTGTCCTTCCACAAGTAAGTTCAATATATTTTCAACTAGAGATATCTATCTAACGGTTGAAACCCGCGGCTTGAATTTGCATACAGTCTAAACGCTAAATTTTCACTTTTAAAAACCAAAATAATACTCCACGACACTTCTTATTTCGCCATAACCGTTAATTTGACAAGCAGAGATGAGAACTGTCTTATTCCCACTTATTCCTGTTAAGTGTCCATAGGCGTTACAATTTTGGATTTGTTGTAAGGGGCTGCTATGCAAATTTTGCCACGCATTTTCTTTTAATTTATAGTTTTCGAAATTATAGGTGTGTTTTTTTGGTTATCCCGTGTAGGTTTGGGTAACTAAACTCCATATAAAAAAAATGACAGCTGACGCACCTGTCATTTTTTTTATATGAAGTTTCGTTACCCAAACCTGCACGGGATAACCAAAAAAACACACCTATTGCATAAACTAAGATAAATATAATTGATTCGTTGTAGATTTCCGTCGGATGGGCCGCGACGTGAAATATGGCTCCGCGCCTTGAATTTAATGGAAGCGGACATTTCTAAGCACGCGATAGTGTGCTCAGATCATTTTCGCTCAGAAGCAATATTTAGATTGCCAAAACGAGCTGTGTTAAGAATGGATGCAGTCCCGGAGCTGAAACTTTCTTGTACAACGGTAATATATACATATACATGTTGTTCGAATCACACTAAATAAGAATAATTATTAATATATGCTATGATATAAATAAATAATTATTTTCAGACGTCAGCGGGCACTATTAGCGGATCGCAGGTTCATGTAGCTTGTTCATGTAGTACAGACATACATCTAAGGCAAGGAAGCCAACACCTTAATTCCGCCGAAGACGGTCCCAAGCCCGTTTACAAAGCCCCTGTAAATGTTTTGTTTGTAAAAACATGGGCTTTTAAAGGAAGAGGGAGGTGTTTGCGTGGTATATTTCTAGCATTAACCTTCCAATAACCTCGAATAGATATGCAATTATGAACAAAAAGTAACAATTGTTACTTAGGAGGTTTTCACACTTACGCCAGATTACGTAATCTGGGCAAGTTAATCTGGGAAATCAAGGTGTGGTGAATTTAGTGTTCATACTATCTTTACTTAATCTAGTCATTTTGATTTATATTATTTGTCATATGTCAAACGTCATTTATATTATAATTTTTACAATCGCGCAGATATTTTTATTTTAACCAAAAGTTTCTTTTAATAATATTAAATAAATAAAAGTACATATTGATGTTTGAATATGACCATTTTATTTCGAAAACATTTTCATGCCAAAAGAGATTATTATTTGAAGCGCGGGAAGGTGAAGTTAGTATTATGGTGATGATCGAAATAGGACATCGGGCATACGGGGCATTCTAAAAATGCGATATCATAATATCTTTCTATGCGATAAAATGGAAAAAATCGAATACCGTAAAGAAAATAGAAAATGTGACGCCTGTGATGTGTGTTTGTGGTGTTCCGTAGGCTTATTGAAAGAACCCATTATATCAATTTTAGCTGTTTTCTTTTTACTTTTGGAGTATAACTTTCAGAGGTGCAATCTGCATTTCGCATAGATAAGCTGGGTAGGAAGATGTCCTCGCAAAATATCAAAAATAACTTGGAAGCATCTTGCGCCATGTGTTAAGTTAATTCGTTCTATCTTTCACATTGCTTCACATATCGCAATTTTCTCTCAGTCATTGGGTGAGGTTATAAAACACAACGTTGCGCAACGTTTCGCGCAACGTTTCAAATAAACCGGCCGTTACGGATCAGAAACTTCTCCCTACAAACAGATCCTCTAAGCGCCCCCTTGCGAGGCATAGCTTGATTGATTGGCCGAAATTTACAATCTGCCGTCGAACCGTGCATTTCCGCACTCATTTATTTATTAAACTATTTATAATCAAAATAAAATGTATCTGCATCTCGTTTAAAACTGGAAATTTTAATTTTCGAGCAAAACGTATCAGCTGTGATGTGTCAATTGTCACATTTGTCACTTTCCGAGAGATGGCGATGGGAACACCAAATCTGATCCGGATCTATGCGTTTACAGAACACAATAGGAAACGTTTCGGAAAACGCGAAACTAACATCGTCAGTTCACGTGAAATCCATGCAAATACTGTCAAAATTTTGATGATCGTGAAATCGAATTCGCTTGGTGGTACTCACTTCACATGAAAGTCTCCACACCGGTTTTTGACATTTCGCCAGCGAAAATAATGCAGTTGCACTTTATTTCACAATGTCATCGACAATCAATCAGAACGCGAGTGAACATTTATCTTACATTGAGTGAATAAAAAGCAAGTCTCCACGGCACCGTTTTCACGGGAGACATATATGCAAGTTTTTCGCTAAGTGAACTCAGTACTTACCTTTACACTCGACCGATCAAATCACCCACGCTCCGCGACTTTTTGATAGTTGTAATTAGAGATAGAATTTAATGTACATGTTAGAATAAACCCGCATTATAAAAATCTACCTATATTAAAAAAAAATTGATATGCAATAACATCAACAAAAAATAACATCCAGTAGCATACGTTTAAACCTAAAGCTATATTTAACATAACAGCAGCACAACTGATATAAAAAGCAGATCTATTTATCTACGCACTTTAAGGAGGTTTTCACACTTACGCCAGATTACGTAATCTGTAGAACTTAATCAAGGAAATCAAGCTGTGGTGAATTTAGTGTTCACACTATACTTTGCTTAATCTGTCCATTTTGACTTTGACATATTTTAATTATTTTAGTGATATGTCAATCACATAATATAAAATTTTCATGGCGGCGATTAAATTAATTTCTTTTTCGTTAATATATTACTATTATTATTGGTTTATTTTCATGTAATTAATTGTGCAATAAGTTTTTTAGTAAGCAATAAGTTTTAATATACACACATACATACAAATGTAAGTAGTATGTACGACGAGCCCGGACCTCTCAATAACTACACTATTTGGGCGACGACGCCCTAGGCGCGTGTTTACATTCACGTGTTCAACATTGTTTCGAAATCCTTATGGGTTTATTGCGGTAATCAACAGATTGAAGAAATCTTTAAGCATAGTATCCATACAGACGATTTGCAACCGTCAGACGTCGGTAAAATTATTAGGAATTGGCTATGTAATTAATTACGGACTGGGCAACATAGGCGCTGAACTAGATAGTAAATTAATGTTCAAGGGATCCAATCACTTTTTCAACAAAAAAGGAAGTCCTTCCCGAGAAACAAGTAAATTTGAGACACGAAGTTTTTGAACAGAAGGATATTACCCGTTAGTAAATTATAAAATCACAATAAAATCCACAAGGAAATAAAGAAAACTTTTTTGAACATATGCTGATAATTTCTTTTATTTTCAAAAAAACGCAAAAAAAAACCAGGGGAAATAGAATTTCGTAGATTCAGTCGAATCGGTGATGTGCTTACAAGAATTTTTTTATTGTATAGATATAGTTATTCATTAGTGGAAAACACACTCCGTGAATGCGAATATTATCTCCTCTCCATAGATTGTAGACGGGCGCTTTATTTTCGAATCAGTGTCAGGTTCGATGGATCTAGAGTATAGTAAATTAATTAAAACAAAACCTACTTATTGTTAAGTGATTATACGTACCATCAATTTCTCCTTAATTTCGGCTGTATGAAATTCTCTAGGTTTCTTCCAATACCTTTTTTCTTAGTTTACGGTTTGTCTGTATGTAAAACCACGTAAAACTAACTGCCATTTTGCCAATGTTTGACATTAAGAAATTTGTTAATTTTCACTTTCGGCGTTAGAAGCGTCAACTATGACATTTAAAATGTATTAAAATTCACCTCGACTGAATGGTGAATAAAATAAAGTCGTTCTGTGTACTTGATTTGCAGTAGTCAGATTACGTAATCTGCAGCTTAATTAGGCCCCAGATTACGTAATCTGCCGCAGATTACGTAATCAGGCGTAAGTGTGAAAACCTCCTAACATTCACGTATTTATAATACTTATCAAAATTACAATTCAAATTTTTCGCGCCAAATCCGAGCCCCATTATTCTCCCATCATCTACTCCACTGGCAATTTACAACTACTATGATAGCACGCACACAAATCGGAAAAAATCGTGCCAATAATTTGACATAATGGCAACCCTTGACAATTAGCGACTGGACGTTTGACAATTCTTGACAACTCTTTGACCGGCCGATCATCTTGAAGGTTGCCAGAGAGGAGGAGCTGAAGATGAGGGCAAGGGGTGGCACTCCATACCTATGATATGAAGAATGGATTGGCCCGCTTCACGTAGTTGAGCGTACGTGTGTGACTAGAAAAGTTTTCCCCTCATCTTCCGCGCCACCTCTCCTACACTTCTCGAGCAACCCACAAGATGGCCGGCTCGGTCGCGTCTCTGTCAACCTTTGACAACCATCCAGTTGGAGTCCAATTGGCGGAAAATGGCGGCAAGTGAACGTGAGTGCACGAAATAGTTTGCGCGAGTGAAATATCGAGTTTTTCGGTGTGATTTGTGATAAATTCACCAAAACAGTGTAGGCCGTAATCTCGCGAAAGTGTTTTAATTTTTAAAAAATGCGACACATGTTGTTTTTCCGAATTTGAAGTGCTTTGTTGTCGGGTGGTCCAGTGAACAACGCAAATACATAATCAGTGTATCTTCTCAAAGGTAATCGCGTGTGTACCTAGATTTTAGTAGTGCTATGTCAATGTCGGTCTGAAAATGATAGTTTAACGCGTTTTTAATTGATGTTTTCATTTGAAACATATGCGCGATTTAGTGGTTGACAGCCAAGCGATTCGTTCGTAAGCGTTCGTACCTCGTTCGTAAGCGTTGGTACACCTTTTGTACGAAACAAGCACGAACGTTTACGACGGAAATTCGTCTCGTTAATGTGTACACGTCGTATTCACAGACAGACCTGGAGATCTCCAGATCAACATACCGTCAACCAAATTGACCACGTCCTTATCTGCAAGAGATGGGCATCGAGCATGATGGATGTTCGGTCCTATCGTGGAGCAAATATTGACTCTGACCACTATATGGTGAAGGCGACTTATAGGTGCAGAATTTCTTCGGTGCATCATTCGAGATTCAACCCGGCAAAAATTTTCGCGGTTGACAAATTGTTGGATGATGCCACGGTGGTCACTTATACGACTGCCCTTGAGGGGAAGCTGACGCCCTTGCTAAATAGCATCAGCAACAAAGGCGCCCTTGAGATTTGGGATACACTCAAAGACACCATCAAAGGGGTCGCAGAGGAGGTTGTGGGATACAAAGCCCGGCGAGCCCGAAATGATTGGTTTGACGAGGAATGTCAAAATGCGGTAGATGCGAAAAACGAGGCATATCGCCAATGGACCGAACGCGCAACTAGAGCCAAAAAAACAAATTATGACGAGCTTCGACGATTTTCGAATAGGTTAATTAGACGTAAGAAACGTAAGCATCTTGACGAGCAGTTGATGCAAATAAACCAAAGACTAGCTAGTAGGAACAGTAGACAAGCGTACAAGCTAATTAATTCAATTAAAAGTGGATACCAACCCAGGACCTGCCTCTGTAAGGATAAGGATGGCAATATAATTAGCGACACCGATAGCGTTGATAAACGCTGGGCCTCACATTTTGAAGAGCTTCTTAATGTTCAACCGAACAACCCCACACAAGAAGCGCTGGAGCTGACGGCTGAAACAGGCCCTCCCATTCAACCCCCAACAATAGAAGAAGTTGATCTCGTCATGCAATCACTGAAACATAATAAAGCCCCGGGCGCTGACGAGATTCCAGCTGAACTACTAAAGCATGGTGGGGAGAGCCTTGTTAAGGCTATACACACACTTATCGTTAAAATATGGAACGACGAAATAATCCCGGAAGATTGGCGCAAAAGTATAATTTGCCCAATCCACAAAAAAGGGGATAAGTTAAAATGTGAGAACTACAGAGGCATCTCATTAGTTTGTACGACTTATAAGATTTTATCTAAAATTCTAGAAAATAGAATTAATCCGTACGCAGAAGAAATCATTGGCGAGTACCAAGGCGGCTTTAGACCTGGTCGTTCGACGACAGATCAGCTTTTTACAGCGAAGCTTTTACTCCAGAAGTGCTGGGAATATAACATCGACGTATACCAAATATTTGTCGACTTCAAGCAGGCATACGACAGTATCGATCGAAGTGTACTGTACAACATTCTGCTGCATTTTGGTATACCAGCTAAGCTGGTGCGACTCATAAGGATGACGATGACTAATACCGTCTCGCAGGTCAGAGTACAGAACAGACTCACTGACCTATTTGAAACTCGTACTGGACTCAAGCAAGGCGACGGGCTCGCGCCGACGCTCTTCAACCTGGCTCTGGAGTATGTAATTCGAGCCATGAACTTGGACAGCAGCGGAACGCTACTCATTAAATCGACTCAACTAGTAGCTTACGCCGACGACATCAACATCATGTCTAGAAGATTGGGTGATGCAGAAATCCTCCTGCATAATCTCAATAACGCCGCCAAAGAAGTTGGACTACATATCAACGAATCTAAAACCAAGGTTATGATGCAATCAAAAACTAGAACGCCAGTAAATTCAAGCATCACAGTGGGGGACCTCAATATAGAGTATGTAGACAACTTCACTTACCAGGGTTGTAATTTGTCAAAGGACGCCAACGAAACAGATGAGATAAAGCGACGGATACAACTAGCTAATAAGTGTTATTTTGCGGTCCTCCAAATTATGAATTCGAAGCTGGTGCACAGGAAGACGAAGCTCCACGTATATAAAACCATAATCCGACCTGTGCTATGCTATGGCTGCGAGGCAAGGACCCTAACCCAAAACTCTGAACACCTGTTGGACACATTCGAGCGAAAGGTTCTCCGAAGAATCTTCGGGGCCGTTCGTGAACGAGGTGAATGGCGCATCCGGTACAACCTTGAGTTGTATCAGCTGTATGATGAGCTACAGGTGTCGAAGATCGTGAAATTGCAGCGACTGCAATGGGCGGGACATGTACAAAGGATGAACGACGATCGCATGCCCAAAAAGGTGATGAACGCGCAACGAGTGGACGGAGCCAGATTGCGTGGACGACCGAGAGCCCGATGGGAGCATTCTGTATGTGAGGACGCCCACCAGATGCTAGGCTTTCGGAACTGGAGGACAAGGTCGCGTGACCGCGACAATTGGAGGTCTTCAATCCAGGCGGCCAAGGCCCGACGTCGGGCTATCGTGCCATAAAGAAGAAGAAGAAGAAGAATGTGTACACAGGCGTTTCAAATTCCTCTCTGTTTCGGGGGCTACACAGTTTTTATTGTTGCTAGCACAGCCCTTATGCGCGGTCGAGCATTTTTTGGTTTCTTATCGTTTTTGTCGGTTTTAAAAGTGGATCGGCGACTGATGACGTTGCAATGCTAGTGGAGAAAAATGTTCGAAGACTACATGGAGTCATCCGGTCAGTGTTTTGAGTAAGTACATACACAAATCTCGTTCAATTTGCGAGTACCAAATAATCTATTTACACTTCTATCCACAGTCTGGGACTACCCGTACATTATCAGATTCATGCCGACCGGATTGGAAGTTCGAAGCCTATGGTATTTCAGAACTGCGGTGCATTCAATCTGTTGATTTTCCCAAGCAACGACAACGGCTTCTGCAACAGAAAAACTTTCAGCTGGCATTGGAAATACAGTAAATTTCACTTTACCTTTCCTCTTAAATGTGACCGAAACACAAATTTATTTCCAGAATATTTCCAATGAATCGGTGCTGAAGAGGAAAAGAAATTCGTCAAATCAAAACGTTGTATGCATTGGAATTTTTGAAAAACAAGCAATTCGCTGGTGCTATGAAAGTATGTATTTGCCAAATTAAAAGCTGATCCGTGTGAATTCATACGACTATTTCTCGATCTTCTATCGCAAGATTCGCTGAATATGGCAAAACAAATATTAACAATGTACACGGACACTCCTGCTCGACGACAAGGATTTGAAGAATAGCGTTGGCGTTAATCGATTATCTGGCAGAGGTTCGATATAATGTTCAAAATGAATTGATGAAACCGTCCGATACAAACACGTATAGCAAGAATAAGCCATTGCTACTTATTTGTAGGTAAGTGACTTACAATTTCTAACTGTACATAAAATGAATTAACACTTCAATTTTATATTCAGACAAATGATTCTCAAGTTGCGCCTTTGTTTCGTCTCAACCAACGCCTTTTGGAAGAACATTTGGAAGAACCGGAGAAAACGCTCGAAAATATTTCAAGTTTGTCGAATTGATAATTCCGTCTCAAACAAAAGAGCATTGGAGTTGCTCCGTCCGCAGGCAAACGTATTTATGATAATCCAATTTACTGTACAGTCTAAGCATATTTTTCCTTCCATTATACAGGTTCCTAGCTCCAGTCTCAACGGACACGAACGTACCATTGAATATCTTCTGTTAACTTGTATGGAAAATTATAGTGACTGATAAATGTGGATCGACCTTATATACTGAAAATGCGGTGTAGTTGTTGTTTGTACTTATTTCCTCAGGACAGCACAGGGTTGTAATGGATTGCACGTTAATGTCCATTATGACAGACAATATAAATACCCAAAGCCAAGCTGAGCACGAATCCGGAGCTTCCCACCAACATTTCGTTGCGGAACATGGCCAACATCGCAAAAAACAAACATTTCCGAAGTTTTTCAATTTTTTTGGCTTATAACACTGAAACTATGCATTTATGCGATAAGAAACCAATGAAAATGAAAGAGAAAACATTATTGAGGGCCCAACGCAACAGAATTCTTCAAAATGCGTTAAGCGGTATCGCTACAATTGATAGAATTTTCTTTGTTTTTCTATTTTGATCTTGTTTCACAACGAAATTTTGTTACATAATAAAAATAAAAGCAAAAACATCGCATGAATTCTGCCGAAGCCGGTCCCAAGCTTAGTTAAAAAAGGAAAAGAGAGGTGATTACCGAAGTATAATTTTTTCTCCAATCAAACTGTGATAAATAATAAAATACATGCGTAAGTATATTTCCCTTGGAGCAAATTAGTAGGTCCGTTTTATTGGGTGAGAACAGAATAACTTCCATACAAATTTGACAGGAGTTGTTCTATACTCTGGAAGTTGCGCTTTTCTGTCCTGTACTCAACCCAATCAAACATACCTACTCAAATTCCCATTACACCGATATGAAAATCATAGGAAAACTTCAACGTAATTTGCAGAAAACAAAAATTTCGATTTATTTATTTAATTTTTCTCTTTTTTGCTTAGTGCCAAAATTGTTTACATTAAAGCATGCAAACAATGTAAACATTTTTTTCTTTAAATTGGCAATTCAAATTTTTCCGCCAAATGTGTGCCCACATCATATGAAAAACTGACGGCGCCTATGGTGTGGTTGATAGTATGTGTGTTTTTTGTGATTGTGTTATAAAAACCTAGACAAAATTACCCCTTCAGGGCCTATCTAGAATTCTTCTGTATCTATGCTCCATACAAATTTCTTGTAGAAAGGGATGCACGATTTCCAATCGCACACATTTGGAAAAAAATTTAAACGCAAAATTCCATTAGACAGAGTAGCGGAACTAATCCGAAATCAGCTGAGTATCCCATCTTTAGGTATGTATGGGTAACTTTTCTCGCTTCTATAGATGGATTGGTGTGAAATTTCGTAAATTTAGGGTCGTCAGCATCCAGAAATAGCAGAATTTTCGGGCTGCCCTACTCAATATTGACAGTAAAATGAACACTGAACTGGTTTCCTTCATCCAGTTTCGTTTTTCTTCTCTTTCGTATTTAAACACATCATTTGAAAGGTCTCTGTTTCGCAATTTCTCACAGCTTGAATGTGCACAGATAGAAGAAATAAACACATGCATGAATATGGGATACGCAACCGCTTATTATGAGTGCCTCTTCTTGGTATTCAATGTTGTTCTAGTCACGCGCTCACCTACGTGATGCGGCCTATTCTATTTCCTTGATCGTAGATGGTTAGTGGAAGTGCTGACTACCCCATGGAAGCAAATGCTGCAAATGCTTACCAAAATTTTCAAGATGGGGTCATCCTTATTTGCTTGATCGTAGGTTTCATCCTATAAGTCAGCACTACTTATTCTTTTCACGCTGGTTATCGGAGCAAACTCGAAAAAATGATGATATAAGATACATGATGTATGCCTTCGAAAAAAACGAAGGATCATTTAGTATGCTACAATTATGTTCTATTGGATTAAAAAACGATGCCAAATGCAATTGTGGGACGTTTATTCAGCTTTTTTAACGCCCCCTATTACTATTGAAACAGAATATTCTATGAAGTATTAATAGGGCTAAAAATGTTAGTTGGGAAATAATATTTTGTGATGATATCCAACAAATCTAAATTCTAAAAAATAAGCCGGCGAGAGTGAGACCAGGCAATTTTCAGCTGCCTGCCGCTTGAGAGATCAGTAACAAAAACAAAGTGGTTACAGCTGCGTACACACGATAAATAAATCAGATCAATGGCGCATCCGGTACGAGTTGTATCAATTGTACGATGAACTGGAAGTATCGAAAATCGTAAAGCAGCAACCATTGCAATGGACGGGGCATGTACAACGAAATGAATGGACGATAATCGCATGCCGAGAAGGTGTTCAACGCACGAGTTGAAAGAACGAAATTGCGTATTCAATCGAGAGCAGCGTATACGAGAGAGATCAACTATTCAGGCGGCCAAAGACCGACGTCGGGTTATTCATTGATTGAAGAACGCCCGTCACCTATTTCGAGTGGATCTAATTTTAATTCCGAGTAGTTGTACGGTCTTTTTACGTCGTTGAACACAAAATATTTTTGAGTTAAAACATTTTATCTGCTTTATGCTCCGGTGTATACACGGTATTACCTTCTTTCAAGTCCGACCGAGAAACAATTTACACGGTCGAACTTGAAAGGTTTTTTAATCGAAATATTGGGGAGATTTCAGTATCTGCGGCGCCAAATTTTGATGATGCCATTTCATTAATATTGACCTGAAATGACCAAATATGCAATTCTTTTTCGCGAAATCGTAACGGTTCTCCAGATATTCAATGTCAAAGTTTGACTTTTCTACGAAACGAGTTAAGTAATTCGATAAGAAAAGGGGGATATTTCCGCTTTACATATTTTTTTCTTCTCCTTTGATCACGCGCAGCTTTGTTCCTGATATAGGCTCAGAGAACCGCACAGGTGGGGCGTTTTACGCGATCGGTTGGCTATTCCACTAACTGGGAATGTATTGCCATCGTACATTGTCGAGCTCTTAACATCAATTGTTATGGATTGGCATCCACTTTCACACCGTATCTGATTTCGAATTCTTTTTGCGTTAATACAAATACTCATATCCGACTATGTCTAACTGATTGGCGTCTATGACCTTGCGCCACCCCGATAGAAATTCCAATCGAGGAGCGTTGAAAAAAAAGCCAGTTTGCTTTACGACCCGGATAAACGCGATTGCTATGTCGCCAGAGGCTAGGTATAGGGTACAGCCACTTGGACTTATACTTTGTTCATCAAATTACTACTTTACCTGTAACATTTTGAACAATCTACGAAACCTTCTGGTATATCGGTCTTAATATCTATTATTGTTGAGTAATTGTATCAAGTTTTAGCAGAATTGTTCGCATTTATAATTTCACTTTAGAATCTACAATTGCCGTCGCGACCTCAACCCACTTATCAGGGCCAAAATCTTTAAGAAATTCAAGTAGGGTGTTTCCTCTGTATCTACTAATGTGAGAGACTAAATAATCTGGGGCGCTCCATGATAATATGTTCATTATTTTGAATGGAAGGATCCTTTGACCGCAGATGTTTTGTCATACTCCTCCTGCCATAACTCATAAATTCGGTCTTTTATATTATTTAGTGTTTTATCCAGGGACTTGGGTGGGAAGTATACTTCACCATTCGTCCTTGCAGATTTAGCCAATTCGTCTGCTATTTCATTGAAGGTGATGCCCAAGTGAGCAGGCACCCAGATCAAAATCATACATTCCAAGTCTGAATTTACCAATGCTTTTATTTGGGAAGCAATGGTACATGCGTTGTCTCTGTCTTTGATTATGTCACACGCAACATTGCTGTCTGTTAATATAACGTTTTTTTTTCTTGTTCTTAACAATCGCATGCTTGATAGCCATTAGAATCGCTGCTAACTCAGCACTAACAATCGATGTATCCTCCGGTAGTTTAAATTCCCCACTCACTCCGACATCACCATCAATGAAAGACGCCCCAACCCCCTCCTGGTCTTTAGATGCGTCAGTGTAGAGGAACGAAAAATCCCTATTTATATTAATACTCGTCCTATCCTTTAGTCTTTCCCGGGTCAGGTCGTCATCATTGTTAACATCCCACTTCCGCTTCTTCCCGAACACCCATACTTTGTGTGATGGCACCCTACTTGCCAGCAAAGGAAGTTCCTTAAGCTCGTCCCCAAAGAGGTTCCATATGGTGGCATAGCTAGTATCAAGTCTATGTAGTGTAGTGTTATTGCGCCAACTGTTTGCAAATTCGGCATCTGCGGTAATGCGTTTAGCCATTTCTTTGGCCGAAAGCCACCAACTTCTCATTTTAGGCGGAAACTCATTTGCTAGCGTGTATAAGTTATGATTTGGGGTGGATGGAGTGGCCCCCAGACATCTTCTGAGAAATGGGTTGAAGTAGGTCGTTAATTTTTTATCATTCCCCCAGCCATGTTGGCTGTGGTTGTACGCGCATATTCAATTTTCGGGCGTACGTGCGACCTGAACAATGATAACGCCTTCTTCGGATGAAGCCCATCCATTTGACTATTAATTAAATTGAAAGTAACCGCGTTGAATTTGTTCTCCTTGATAGAATCCTCGTAATGAGATTGTACCGTTAGGTCCCAAGAAATGATAAATCCAAGGTATCTGAGGACACTGGAGTTAGTGATGTTGAAATTGTCAATTTGGATGGAGTACGTATTGAGATTTTCTTTGGAGAAAATAAAAAGCTTTGTCTTCGTGACATTTAATAACTTCAATTTCTTAATGTGCTCAATAAATTTTCTACTGCATTCCTTCAGGTTGTTGATTGCTTGTTCAAGGGACATGCCATTAGACACAATAAGAAAGTCGTCCGCAAATTGAAAGATAGTATTTTTCCCGTCAGATAACTTGTGAACCTCAGTAGTCAGTATGTTGAATAAGGTGGGGCTTAAACAGCTCCCCTGGGGAAGCCCATTGTTAACTATAAGGGAAACATCCTCAAGAACAAGCTTACGATTAGCTAGAAACAGATTGACCCACTTACAGATGTCAGGGGGGATTTCCAAATTGCACATGATGTTCACCAGGATATTTCTGTCAACATGGTCATACGCCGCCTTTAAATCGAAACTTGCACATACCGAAAACATGTTATTTGCTCTATTTATGTTCACCTCTTTTATCAGATCATTGATGCAGTGGCTCGTTGACTTATTAACCCCGAAGGCATATGACTGCTTATTCAGGATTTCAATGTCAGTCAGGTGCTCTTTCAATCTGTTCAAAATCATTCTATTTAGGATTTTCAGGGGCACACATAAAAGAGAGATAGGTCTGAAATTATCAATTAAGTTTAAATCTTTATCTTTTTTTGGTATCGGTAGGATTCTTATCTCTCTCCATTTCTCTGGAATAAATCCCTGGATCCAGCACTGGTTCATGAGCTCAAGAAGTACACTTTTATTTTCTTCGCTAAACATTTTGAGGTGTTTATATGAGATCAAATCTAGCCCAGGGGTAGAGGATGAACTCCGATCTTTCAGCGCTTCATCGAAACTTTTCCGAGAGAAAGCTTCGGAAACGTGAGGGATGTCTATAACCAAATCCGCTGAATTGACATTTGGATCCTCATTAACCTTGAACTTCTCAAGGAAGGCCAACTTCTGTGACTCATCCCAGTTTCCAAAATCAGATGACTTGAGCAGAGTTTTTTTTACATATTTGTAAAGGATATGAATTTCTTTTGGGTCCTTGGTGTTGTTAATCCTATTAATAGTGGCTTTCCACTTTCTTTTTTTGCATACCTAACTGCTCTTTTCCATACTTCTTGAGCATCATCCATTATCCTGAGGTTTTCTGACGTACTATTCCTACGGAATTTAAAAGCAGATTGCTTATATTGTTGAAATAATTTTGTCAGATTCTCATCCCACCATTGCTGAGGTTTGTATGCGTTCTTACTCACCAAAAAAGTGGCATCTTTGATAGCTTTCTGCGTTGCGCTACTAAACTCATCAGCATTGTTCCCAAATGAAAGGTTCGAGATGTTTCTTGATAGCCTCGTATAGTTAGTTATTCTACTTTTAGAAGTAATGTGACCTTCAAGGTAAAAGAGTACATATTGGGATATGGTGTGAGCCGAACATTCTCACATCATATATGTAAGTGCCATCCCCTCACAAGATCAGTCCTATTAGACACCGTCAAGTCCAGTACCAAAGCACCGCCACTATTCGTGATAAAAGTAGATGAGCCATTGTTACATAAACTTAAATTAGCTTCATTAAAGAAGAGTTGACGTTTAGAGCCCCTAGAGTTATTATACCGACTACCCCAATCAACATTATGTGCATTGAAGTCACCTGTTATGACTAATCTTCCAGCATCGCTATCGCAGAATTTCTTTATCAAAAGCTTCAGATTCTCTATTACGTAGGCTTCATCCTCAACAGTTCTCGACTGTGGGATGTAAACATTGACAAATAATTACGTGGTAGGTTAGTGGTTTTGACCACTACATGGTTCAACGGGTTATTACTACTGATTAGCTTACATCTGATCCCCTTGACAACAAGAATGGCGACACCCCCTTGTCCGTCACTCCTATTATCAAAGAAACCAGAGTAATTCGCAAAAAAAGGGATAGTTATCAGGTTTTAATTTAGTTTCTTGAATGAAAGCAATGTCAATTTTATTTGTACTGCATAACGACTCAAATGTATCTTTATTTTTACCTCACAGTCCTTCAATATTTAGCTGTAGACGACGATCTCTTACGTTACCCACAAAAATAAGGTCAGACTATTTATTTTGATAGCATTTATCTTGCGGATTTGATCCCGCACCCAGTCATAATTATTTTTATCCATCATATTCAGGTTGTTTTTGAAAAAATCCATGAATTTCCCGCACAGCTCCTCATAATTTTCAACAATTTCTTTGTGATTCTGGTTATAATAATTAGCTTTAATATCATGGTGTCCGTTTGGGTATAAAAAGGCCGTGCGATTCAGATCAGCCTCAGAACGGGGTCGTTATAACTCTTGGCGAAACTGATCTAACAGCATTGGCAAAGGACCGTTTGCGGGGCATGGATTTATTCACATCCAGAGTGCGATCCCTCATTTCCGGGTAAACTGATGTTTGGGCACATGCGTTTCTTCTAACTTTCCTGGGGTGTTTATCAAAAGTCGGGAATTCCGTATCATACTCATCTGAATCAAGTATATTATAGAAGTTATCGTTATTCGTCGACGTAACTTCCTTACGAGTTCTTCGAGAAATCGTCATGTTTCTTAGGATTTCTTGTTCTTCAGCCCTTTTAGGGCACTGTCTGTTGAAGAAGTTGTGAGATGTCGATTTGTATAAAATACATTTTTCAGACGAGCACTCACCTCTACATAACTCAAATCCCTCCGCCCACACATTTTAAGCATCTTTTAACTTTGGATTTACAATATTTTCCAACGTGTCCAATTCTGCCGCAGTTAAAACACAATTGGATATGGGGAATGAAATATTCCACCTTGAGGTTCACATAACCATAACGAATTTGTTTTGGGATTTTTGTTCCTTCGAACTCAATCTTTACCGAGCGAGTCGGTGTCATGTTTCCTTCTTTGTCTTTAAATTGGAACCTGTACACGCTTAGGATCTTACACGGACTAGTAATACCAACTAAAAGCTGACTATCTGAGATATTTGTGGGGACATCCCTAATGATTCCGTATGACGAGACGCAGTTTTGCGGCACATAAGCCCTAAACCCGTTAACTTTTAATGTTTCGTTGGAAATTAGACTGTTTGCGTCTTTGTAATTGTTGAAGGTAACTTTTACCGTTCGAAAGTTAGCGTTCTTTATGTCTATTGTGCCGTTAATTTTACAAGCTATAAGTAAGTCATTAAATTCTAGAACATTAATTCTTTATCCTCAACTATCTGAATGAGCACTGCAAAAAACTTTTCATCACATTTTCTGTTGTACAAATATACTTTTCTATCTCGCGTGACCGGCATGGTCATGGGAATGTCGCTCACATTTGAGATATCCGAATTATTTTGCACATCAGTAACTTTTATCACCGCACTAGGGGCCTTAAAAATTTCCTCATTATTCATCGATACCTTATCTTTAATCGGAGTATTATCCCTCGACTTACTCTTTTTCCTGCCTCTATCAGGAGGTACCGCCCCCATTTTGGACATCAAAATGGCGTCCCGGCCAGCAAAATTATCCGCGAACAAAACTCTTCCGCCGATACTCTCTCTCTCTGGTTCCTTTTAACCCCTAGTGGGGCATAGGGCATTGACAACGCCTCTTTTCCACCTCAGCCTATTGGCAGCCATCGCCTTTAGCTGGTCCCACGATTTGCCTATAGATTTTCCCTCTGCCTCAACAGATCTTCTCCATGTATTTTTGGGTCGTCCCACACGACGGCTAGCGTTGGTTCCTTGAGGATTCCAATCTAGAGCCTGTTTTGCAATGTTGTTTGGCTCTTTTCGAAGTGTGTGACCTATCCACTGCCACTTTCGCCGTTTGATGTCGATGCCTATCCTATTTTGGCGAGTAATTTTGAGGAGGTCGTCGTTACATATTACCTCAGGCCAGCCAATACGTAGGATGCGCCGTAGGCACTGATTCACGAAAGTTTGCAGTTTGGTGGTAATGTTACTGGTCACCTTCCACGTGGAATACCCATTTAAAAGCACAGATTTTACATTGCTTTCGAAGATCCGGAGTTTGGTATTTCTGGAGATGTTGTTGTTTTGCCAGAGAGGAGTCAAACTGAAAAATACTGCTCGGGCTTTATTTATACGCGACTCGACATCGGCATCAGCCCCACCATCCGCAGTCACTACGCTTCCAAGGTAAGTAAAGTCCTCGACTTTTTCTATCGGTTGTCCGGAGATAGAAATGGTATTTTGCCCTCCTGATGACAAGCTCATGTATTTAGTCTTAGCGGCATTAATTTTTAAGGCAGCACTTCGACTTTCACGATGCAAAGCATGCGTCATTTGAGCCAGGTGATCTGGTGTGTTTGAGAGAAGGCAAATGTCGTCGGCGTAGTCCAGGTGCTGAAGGTAATCGAATAACTTCCACCTGATACCCTTACTTTTATGGTCGCGTAGAGAATCGCAGATTACATCGTTGATGGTAATAAGGAACAGCATTGGTGATAAGATACAGCCTTGTCTGACTCCATTATTCACCTCAAAAGGACTGGACAATTCACCCTTGTGCAAGACATGACATTGGGCTCCATTATAGGACTCCTTTATGATGGAAATAAGTTTCTCTGGTATGCCTCTCCTACGTAAGGCTGTCCAGATATAAGCCCGGTCAACGCTGTCAAACGCCTTCTCGAAGTCAATGAACATAAGATGTAACGGGGATCTCCATTCAGCGGATTGTTCAATTATAATTCGGAGGGTGTTGATATGATCGCTACATGGAAAACCCTCTCCAGCTTGTTCATTGTTCAGAGTGCGGTCGATTGTTGTCTTGATCCGGTCCAAGATTATTTTGGCCATCAGTTTGGAGACTGCAGGGAGGAGACAGATTCCACGCCAATTATTGCAATCCTTGAGATTTCCTTTCATAGGGATTTTAACAATGACGCCCTTTTCCATTCTTGAGGGAGAGTCTCGGTTGTCCAACACTCTTGGATCAGGGGTAGAAGAATATCCGCTGTAGCGTTGATATCCGCTTTCAAAAGTTCCATGGGGATACCGTCTGCCCCCGGAGCTTTACCAGCTTCCAATGGCCTTAATTATTTACAGCTTGGATGGTAAACCGGTATTTATTCTGGCCATTTGCGGAAGACTTGCTGCTTCCGGTGGGCTTGAAGTTGTTGTTAAGTACCTCCATGAAATGCTCTCTCCAACGGCGCAGTTGTTGTTCGTCTGTGACTAGCAGAGACCCGTCTTTATCTTTTACAGGATGCTCATGGGTAAAAGATTTGCCAGTCAATGGCTTACTGAGCTTGTAAAGGGTCCCACTGTCACCACGGTAAGCCGCATCTTCTGCCTCCACCGCTAACGCGTTGATGTTGCTGCGTTTATCACGTCTTACGCTTCTCTGCACTCTTTTTTGAAGAGAATTGTACTCGGTTGTTAGTTGTTGCTTGACTGTAGTGTCAGTAGCCGAGTTCAATTGCTCTTTAATTCTCTTCCGTGCAGTTATCAGAGACCATGTATCGTCGCTGATAAATGGTCTCCTACCTCGCTGAAGTCTGCCCACAAATGTTTCGCCACACGATATAAAAGCGTCCTTCACAATGTTCCATCTATCATCAATTGATGAAGGAGTATCTGGCGTTTGTGCATTAGCCATCTCGTGCAATGCGCTAGAAACTGCACGTATTGTTGATGGATCTTTAAGTTTTTGCACATTGAATCGTGGCGATACACGCTCATTTTGTGTGCGACGAATAGCAGCGGTCCGCAAGCGAATTTTTGCGATGACGAGTTGGTGATCGCTGCCTACATCAGCACCACGCTTAGCCCTGACGTCCATGAGACAATTTCTCCATGTTTTGGAGATGGCTATATGGTCAATCTGGTTCTCTGTTCGGCCATCTGGAGATATCCAGGTTGCTAAATGGCAAGGTTTGTGTTTGAACAGGGTGACGCCAATGACAAATTGACGAGAGTTACAAAACTCTAGGAACAACCCACCATTGTCGTTCCTAACACCCAGACCATGATTGCCCATTAGATGTTCCAATCCAACTTCCTTGTTCAAAAGGATGCCGACTCCAGCCATTCTGGGTGAGGATTCAAGTTCACTACCAGAGTAAAGCAGCACAGTTTGGGAACTAGGTGATAAGGTCGTTCCCGATCCGGTCCATCCTGTTTCGCTCAGACCTAATATCGAAATACTATATACGGTCATTTCCCGTTCGACTTTCGTGAGTCTTGTACTACTGCACTCACATCGTTCGAACGTTCCAAAAACCAATCGTAGTCCGTTGTTTGTAGCCAAAGGTCGTTGCCGGTAAATCCGTGGTATCCGAGGCTCGTTCTATGTTTCGAGTGTAGTTTAGTTTCAGGTATGCCAGTTACAAGCCTACCCTATCGCCTATCCCTCAAGTCGCCTTCTACGACAAGCCGGGAACGTTGTGGCATAATTCTAACCCCAACACCACAGGGGTCAATTTTTATTAAGCTTCGTACATATGTATACAATTGAACGGAATCAATGTCGCGCGCAATTGTATAGATTTATACGAGACCCAGGAGAGTTTTATTCTCCCCTGCCTCTTTAGTCGCCTTCTACGACACGCCGGGGAAAGCGGTGGCACAATTCTTAACCCATGCCACAGGGCTAATTCTTTAACCACTGCCATCTAGATAGACAGGCCGAACTGCAGAAATTTGTTCGTCTACAAGTGGACAAGTGCGTTCGTGACCAGTGACAGTTGACATTTGTAAAGCCCACAACCTCCAGTGCTTCTGAACCCAAAAGTTTAAATATGCCGAGCGTTTATTACGAAACAAAGGTTATGGTTTGCTTTAATGTGTTTTTGATGTGCAAGTGGTAAAATAGTATACATCAACATCGTACTTACCATATTTATCCCAAAAATCAACGCACTGGCATGTGTATATCATAGCAAGTCACACGAAATGACAGGCTGACAGCCACTGATATTTGGATTGTGGACAATTTGTCGATTGTACTGAGCGGTACTTTGGCAGTACTAAGCGCGGACCATGACCAACCATGGCACTACTAGTGTTGCATGACCACTGACAGATCAGCTGATAATCCGGCCTGTCTATCTAGATGGCAGTGCTTTAACCCATGCCACAGGGCTTCCGCCGATACACTCAACAGAAATCCCTTTAAATCAACGCAATTTAATAAAGCAACACTAATACACCAGAAAATTTATTAGAAAAATGTTACAGACTTACTCAGCGACTAGTAATCGGGAAAAAACCCCGCACCGAAATCCCACACACAAAATGGCTGCCACGCTACTCTACCCGAAACCACACCACCAAGCGAGACGCAATACTTGACGCAGAGAAAGAGCACGTGGACGTCCGACACCGGCAACGACCTGAACTGGAATGACCGCTTTACATATTGGGGAAAGTGTTCGGTGCCATCAAATTGACGTTTTAATTGTAATCAGTCCCATTAGAATAGTAAGTTTTACCAATTTCACAAAAATGTTAAAAATATGAAAATTCGAAATATAGTTGCGACCAAGAATTTTAAAATTTGCTAGACAGGGAGGCAAATGAAATTTAAAATGTCATTTTCGGTGCAATGCTATTGATTCACATCAATATGTAGTAAAAACACCCCGAATTCCCCATCAAAAACTGAACTGCCCTATATAAATGTCAAACTTTGACATTGAATATCTGGAGAAGCGTTACGATTTCGCGAAAAAGGATTGCAGATTCGGTAGTTTCAGGTCAATATTAATGAAATGGCATCATCAAAATTTGGCGCCGCAGATACTGAAATCGTGCCGAAATATTTCCTTATATTGTTTTGTACACATGTACCCACTATTTGAAGCAACAATAACGCACTGGTCTCGGCGATGACTCGATTCAAGATAGAGCTGAATACCGCAGGCCGAGCTTCACAATGTCATGTAGCTGTATACATAACGAGACAAGGAAGAGAAAAGGTTTGTACATAATTAACTTAAGTCCCTTAGAGGTGAATATCTGACCACGACGGCAAATGTTTTAGCAGACATGGAAACGGACGAGAAAATTATTTTTCATTTCGGATAAGGAATTATTCAATTCGGAATATACTTCAAATGCTTACTCTTATTTGCATCAATTTCACAGGTTTGGCATGCGTTTTCGGGCCAGCAACTAGAAGCGACAATCAATACATAGTGGGGATCACAAATATTTAGTTATTTTTAAAGTGCGATAATCATCTGAAAAGAATGATCAATCACGCAGTTGGTTATTCATTGGATTCTCTGGAGACTTATTCCATTCTTTCGTTAGTATCTGTTTCCATTGGGACATTCGAAGCGTTGGATTCTCCTGTTTAATACGCGGGAGGTTCTCAGACTCAAAGGCCTTAAATGCTGCTCTCATGCGTTTTTCCGGATGCTTGTCTCCTCCAGTGTCCGAAATACTATAAGCATATTCATTGTAAATAAACAAAATATTATCAAAATCGATCTGTACCTAAGAGCAGCAATAGCTTCATCGACATTAGTGGCAATAAGGGTGTTGGCCATTACTCGATTTAAATTCTCTTCCAATGGATCTTCAACAATAATCTTGGGATCAGACTTGTTGTCATTTTGCTGAGCGCTTTTATTACGCTTCTCCACCTCTTGCTGAATTTGTTGGCGAGTTACCTTGTGAATCGGTTGTTTACCAGTTGTTTTGATTGATGACATCTCTTTCTCCAACAAGGCTTTTGATTCGGCTTTTCGACGAAGCAACTCCGCCTTTTTACGGTCTTCCTCTTCTTTTTTTAATTTCTTTTTTGCCATTTGCTTATCATCATCTGTCCACAAGCGGTCATCTGCTTCCTTCGAGGCCTTGTCTCTAGCTGCGTTCTTTGCCGCCTGCTTTCGTTCACGCGCCTCGACAGATTTCGTGTTTTCCCCCATTTTCTTAGGCATTTTCGTGACGTATACGATTCTAAAAAAGCCAATAATTAAAAAGAAAAGTTTCGAGCAGTCAAATACGAGAAATACCCAGAGATTTATGTCATGAAGTTCACCCAGCAGAAAGTGGCAGAAAGTGACTTGGATTTACAGGATTTATATATAAATGTCAACCCTGTCAAATGTGTCAAATAGGTCTGTGAAGAGGAAGGTATTAAGAACGGCCCTGAACGAGTAGTGTTTTATATTGCTTGAAACAGAATGGATGCAGCATCGGCGTCCCAATGCAATATAAATGGCTGGCTGCAAAGCGAAGCCACCTTTCTTAGAAAGCCGGGAAGCAGCAACATGTACACAAGTCAAGCCTATGAACATGCCCTCTAGGAAAACTGGCAAGTTGTCTAGTAAATAAGTATAGTTTTGAAACTATTTTCAATGCAACTACTTCCGTGACTAGTTCTAAAGTAATGCAGATCGGAACAATTTGCTATCTTTTGGATCATTGAATAAAGAAAACTATCTCCTTATTCCATGTTTTGGACTAGCCACCAACTTTTTTATAGGAATCGTCGTGAGTCGTTCATATTCGTTTGATTTTGACGTGTGGTGTCAACTGATAGTAGGCACGTTTTATTGTGCTTATCCACTGTCATCTAGATAGACAGGCCGAACTGCAGAAATTTGTTCGTCCACGAGTGGACAAAGTGCGTTCGTGACCAGTGACAGTTGACATTTCTAGAGCTCACAAACTCCAGTGCTTCGGAACCCAAAAGTTTAAATGTGGCGAGCGTTTATTGCGAAACAAAGGTTATGGTTTGCTTTCGTGTGTTTTTGATGTGCAAGTGGTAAAATAGTATACATCAACATCGTACTTACCATATTTATCTCAAAAATTAACGCACTGGCATGTGTATAACATAGCAAGTCACACGAAATGACAGGCTGACAGCCACTGATATTTGGATTGTGGACAATTTGTGGAATGTACCGAGCGGTACTTTGGCAGTACTAAGCGCGGACCATGACTCACCATGGCAGTCCTTGTGTTGCATGACGACTGATACTAGAAGAGATAGATCAGCTGATAATCCGGCCTGTCTATCTAGATGGCAGTGGTTTATCCCCACAGAGTACTATGGAGTCGCCATAATGATGAAACTACATATAAAAACAACAACACAACATGGGACGATAAATCTTGTCCATGGGCTCTCTCGTTTAGCGGTTCACGGTACCCTCACGTCAAATGCGACCAGTTTTGCCGCACACAGCGACAAAATCGACTAGTTCAGCCACTCACATCAATACACACAACGACAATGTCATCCGGTTCTGCTAGTTCTGTAGCACGCGCCAATACTATAATGTCAAAGTCCGTAAACGATCCTCGCCGCGAATCTCGTTTGATTTGATTGGATTGCGCGAAATAGTTACGTTATTCACTATAATATTACGTTGCTCGGGTAATTTGTGATTGTTAGGCGCTGTTTTGTGTCATAAAAGGCAAACGTAGTGTGTTATCGACGGTTTGTTTATGATTCACTTATCAATTTATGTACCGTTGTTTTCCTCTCCCATTAAACAAGCAAACTTGTCCCGTCTCATTTTTCGTATGACATATCCTTCCTTCATCTCGGTGTTTATCCCGTGCAGGTTTGGGTAGAACTTCATATAAAAAAATGACACTGAGCGCTTATATACCGTCTCTTAATTTAAACTATCTTAAAACATTTTTGGAGATAGTACCTTTTCGATAGGGTGAATATACCGTCCTAGTCTAGTTCGCGTATTAACTTTCTTCTTCTTTTTTTTATTCGAATTGGTTGTGGAATGTGCAGATGTTTAGAAATGGTTTATCTGACATTTCGATTATTTGGACAATTATTATGATTGGAATTTGTTAATATCGCGTTTTTTCTCACCAGGAATTTCATATAAACTTTGTAGCGAAACGAAAATCGAAAACGATATCATTCCAGTAACAAGACGACTTCGCTCTTTCTGGATAAATTTCAGAGACAGTCGCTTGTCTAGGCATTATGGATTGGCAAGCACCTCGCCATATGTTGCGAGCGAGACTAAATTTAGTTTCGATTAGTTAGTGCAGCCCGTATATGCCGTCCAAAAATAATTTAAATTTGTCTAAAACTTTTTATCTTTGCTGCGGTATATAAGCGGTCATTTACCCAGGTAAAGTTCACGCGTGCAACTACCCTACACGGGATAGAGCTCAACTGTAGATGGCGAACGCATAGGGGAAATATGAGGGAATTTGTTTTTTTCAAACCAAATGTGAGAGTTTTTCTAATCACGAGAAAAGATTTTGCAAAGAATAATCATCTTCTTTTATCCTCCTCCCATCTTCTTTCCACTTAAAATAACATGACAAATAAAAATTGGATATCTTCAATCTATGTGAGCTTTTGATTGTTCTAGAGAAAAAAAAGGTTTCAATTTTACCAGAAAAAAAACTATACGTTGTGATCTACTGAGCTCATCAATTCGATTTGATTATTTTGGTGCTATTTATTCCTTTATCGTCGTAATAAAGTATTTTGTACCTCCCAGACAACTATAAGTTGGTATAAGGGTAGGTACTTTTTCTAGTTCAGTTTACTTTGTTCTGTGGTTGGTTCATATCTGTAACCGTATTTAAATTTTATATATTAAGTGTGTATTAAATATTTTGTTAGCTCTACATTGAACTTTTGTAGGCTATTTGCATCAGGCAAATTATTGTAGTAGAGTGTTGCGTTTACGATAGGATCGGTCTTCAATCGATTCGTTCGTGGTGTCCCAAGTAACAATTTCAGCCCTATAATACTTCGTAAAATACTCTCTTCTAACAATAATAGCGGCACTTTACAGGGTATAACCACTAAATAACAGTCCAATAATGGCATTTGGCGCCGTTTTTTGATCCATTATTAGCATTATTGTAGCACTGAATTACACTTTGAAAAAGACATACATCATATGTGTTATGTCATCATTTTCTGTCATTTTCTCGCGTTTGCAAAAAAAAAAGAAAAAAAAAATTCCCTCAGCCAGCGTCGAACCAGCGACTGTCGTACGCAAGTCCGACGCCTTAACCACTCGGCCAACCTCACATATAGTCAGCATTGCTCATAAACACTACAACTGGTTCGTTGCTTCTATCGAAATGCTCAACACTTCTCCGCAATGCACCTTCTTCTTTATATGTCAATCAGTTGAAGCTAATTAAATTCACACGTTCATCAATAAAATGCAGCCAGTTTCTGGGCTGAGATTATCTTAAGTGATTCATAAGTTAAGAATGAGTGAGGAAATGTTGGTTTCATGCAATATTTCAATGAATTCAATTCAAACGTGGTGTTCCAGAGCACTTCATAAGTATCAATTCTTTAAAAAATCACAAAGTTCATACTTCTATAAAACTACGCTGAACAATTTATTGGATGATTACACGAATGTCACACTATAAAAATGAAATCGACAGTGCTATAGAGGATTATATGCATGTGTGTGTGTATTGATTTCAGTCATGAGTGTGTTTATGTCATTCAATAAAGACTACAAAGAAGTATTTAATGGAGCATCTTTTTAGGTTAACGTTTAGAGAAGTGTTATCGAAGTCTTATTGGATTTAGTCGTGAATTGATTATATAAGAACTTTTTAAGCTTTCCGAAAAGTGTTTTAAGAAGTTTTTATCGGATCAAAATACTTATATAAAGGTCCATCTAGACGTGTCGCCAAATGGCTGTTGTCATTCCATCCAAACGTGTCGCCATTTGGCTATGCGTCCAGTTTTGATATTCAATATGGCAACTCAACCAACCGCTTTGACAACCGCTTGTCAATTTCAAAGTGACAATTTTGCAACTTTTCTTCGTTCTTTTGTGTGAAATTGAATAATTCTTGAATGGCCGTGTAATAATTCAAACGCGCAGAGTCCGATTTTGATAATTAAATTTAAAAAAATCATCAAAATGAAATTTTGGTTATGTCATTTTTTGGCTGCTCGTGTGGATGCTAAGTAGCAGCCAAATGGCTGCACGCGATGCCAGTTTTTGGACGCGTCGCCATTTGGCGACACGTCTAGAGGGACCTTAAGCGATGTCACACGATAAGCTGATTTTGTGTTCCTATATGAATGTTACAGAATGAAGTGCTTCTTTGAAGCATACGAATTGTTACTTGGGGTTGGTAGAACGAAATTGTTTGCTGTTCGCACTGGATATCGATGTACGTCATTAATTTTTCTAAGAGTCGTGTTGGATTTCATTAGGCCTTTATTAATTTTGAAGACGGTTTTTCCTTGTTCCACAGTAATCATTTGATGTATCGTCATCATTTGTGCGTCCTTGAAGACAGTTTCGGTTGCTGTTGTTATTGGAAGTTGGTAGACAAATTTGAGTGCTTTAGACAAAATGCGGTTGATTCTCGTTATATTGCCTTTCGATGTTTGGCTCCAGATAAGTAAGCCATAATTAATTCGCGCTAAAACAAAGGAATTTATAAGCATTTTTTTAATTTTAATGGTTAGAAAATCTGATCTTTTTATTAGTCCAACAATGGGTCTAATTTTTTTTAGATAATTGATTAATGGGTTGATTCCAAGATAATTTTTATCGAATGTTAGTCCTAGGTAACTATATTCTTCTCTGTGTCACTGGAGAAAAATAGTAGCGTATCATCTGCGAACATTACTGTTTTTGCTGATAAGTTGCAGTCCTTCAAGCCATTTACATAAAGTAGAAAAAGTTTAGGGCCTAATATTGATCCTTGTGGTACGCCTACTTTTATTTCAGACGGTTTACTAATTATGCCTCAATTTTTTGTACTTATTTGACGACCATAGAGATATTTTCTAATTATTCCACTAGCTTTACCTCTTATTCCGCAGCTATATAATTTATCGAGTAATTTTTCGTGATCCATTGTGTCGAAAGCTTTCCTAAGGTCAACAAATACCGCTGCAACATAATTTCCGTTATCCATTTCCTTGTTGATATAACTAGTTGCATCTATCAAAAGACAAAAGTCTTTTCCATGTGTCCTCCGCGCGGGCGCCCCCTGGTAACGGTAGTGGGTAAAACCTCTAACGGCTAAGTCAAATCATCTGATGCGACATTTAGAAGAAACACCGCTGCGCCTGAGTGCTGTATTTACATCTGCAGCGTCTCAGGTTACTTAACGTGATAGGTGACAGAAAACGTCTAACTCAACCACTAAAGCAGCATCTTCGAGGCATGCCCATGATGGTCTTTACTAAACGATTAAACGATTATCATGGTTTATCGATGAGCCGACAACTCATCCTAAGAAAAACTTCAAGTCAAGAAACCTGAAACAAAAGCCTCGAATTGGACACAAGCGATAAGCTCATATAGGGGGGAGTAAAATAAAATTATATTGAATTGGAAAAAAAAACACGACCCCGTAAACGAACAACTGATTACTCTTTCGGACCCTGGAATGTACGCTCCCTTAATAGACCGGGGGCCTAAAGGGCGCTCCTGGATCAGGTAGAACAATACAAGCTGAGCATAGTTGCATTCCAGGAAACTAAATGGCTCAAAAGCGAGATTAACGACCTCAATTCGCACACTATTTTTACGAGTGGTAAAGAGGAGGGCAACAAGGAGTTTGGAGTAGCTTTCATAAGCAGCCCAAGGACCACGTTATCGGCTTCAAACCCATCAACGAGCGGCTATCCGAAGTAACAATTCGTATGCTTTAAAGAAGCACTTCACACTGTAGCAATCATATAGTACCACGAAATTCATTTATCGTGTGACATCGCTTAAAGTAATATTTTGATCCGATAAACCATCCTTAAAGTATTTTCCGGAAAGCTTCTGTCATCATTATGGAATAAATTCAAAGATTGTGGTATAAAACTTCGATAAAACTGTCTCTAAACGTCAACCTAAAAAATACACTCCTTTAAATACTCCATTCTTGTGTTTATTGGATGATACAGCACACACATGCAATAGTCTCTCTAAGTTAACTCACACACATGCATATATTCTTCTATAGCACAGTCGGTGTCATTTTTATCGTGTGACATTCGTATGGTCATCCAATAAATTGTTCAGCGTAGTTTTATAGAAGGATGGACTTTGTGATTTTTTAAGAATTGACCCTTATGAAGTGCTCTGGAATACCACGTTTCTTGAATTGAATTCATTGAAATATTGCATGAAACTAACATTTCCTCACTCCTTGTTAACTTATGAATCAATTAAGATAATCTCAGCGCAGAAAATGTCTGCATTTTATTGATGAATGTGTGGATTTACTCAACTTCAATTGACTGACATATAAAGAAGAAGGTGCAATGGAGAAGAGTCGATAAAGAAGTGTTGAGCACTTGTAGTGTTTACGAGCAATATTAACTATATGCGAGGTTGGCCGAGTGGTTAGGGCGTCGGACTGGCGTACGACAGTCGCTGGTTCGACGCTGGCTGGGGGAATTTTTTTTTCTTTTTTTCACGAGAAAATGACAGAAAATGATGACATAACACATTGATGTATGTCTTTTCAAAGCTTAGTTCAGTGCTACAATAAGGTGCAATTGGATCAAAAAACGGCGCCAAATGCCATTATTGGACTATTATTCAGAGTTTATACCCTGTAAAGTGCCCCTATTATCGTTAGAAGAAAATATTCTATGAAATATTATAGGGATGAAATTGTTACTTGGGATGTGCGATCCGCATTAAGACCCGTTTCGCTAATCTCTGGCTCATTAATGCGCATGCCCCTACAGAAGTAAAAGAAGACGCGATTACGGACGAGTTCCCAAGTAACAATTTCATCCCTATAATACTTCGTAAAATATTCTCTTCTAACGACAATAGGGGCACTTTACAGGGTATAAACACTGAATAATAGTCCAATAATGGCATCTGGCGCCGTTTTTTGATCCAATAGAACCTCATTGTAGCACTGAATTACGCTTCGATAAAGACATACATCATGTGTTATGTCATCATTTTCTGTCATTTTCTCGCGATTGCAAAAAAAAAAGAGAAAAAATAATAATTCCCGCAGCCAGCGTTGAACCAGCGACTGTCGTACGCCAGTCGGACGCCCTAGCCACTCGGCCAACCTCACATATAGATAACATTGCTCGTAAACACTACAAGTGCTCGACAATTCTTTATCGACCCTTCTCCTATGCACCTTCTTCTTTATATGTCAATCAGTTGAAGCTAATTCAATTCACACATTCTTCAATAAAATACAGACATTTTCTGCGCTGACATTATCTTAATTGATTCATAAGCTAACAAGGAGTGAGGAAATGTTGGTTTCAAGCAATATTTCAATGAATTCAATTCAAGAAACGTGGTATTCCAGAGCACTTCATAAGGGTCAATTCATTAAATCACAAAGTCCATCCTTCTATAAAACTACGGTGAACAATTTATTGGATGACCATACGAATGTCACACTATAAAAATGACACCGACTGTGCTATAGAAGAATATAATGCATGTGTGTGAGTTATGTTATCTATATGTGAGGTTGGCCGAGTGGTTAGGGCGTCGGACTCGCGTACGAAAGTCGCTGGTTCGACGCTGGCTGCGGGAATTATTTTTTTTCTCTTTTTTTTATGCAATCGCGAGAAAATGACAGAAAATGATGACATAACACATGATGTATGTCTTTCTCGAAGCGTAATTCAGTGCTACAATGAGATTCTATTGGATCAAAAAAACGGCGCCAGATGCCATTATTGGACTATTATTCAGTGTTTATACCCTGTAAAGTGCCCCTATTGTCGATAGAAGAGAATATTTTACGAAGTATTATAGGGATGAAATTGTTACTTGGGTAACTTAGAGAGACCATTGCATGTGTGTGCTGTATCATCCAATAAACACAAGAGTGGAGTATTTAAAGGAGTACGTTTTTAGGTTAACGTTTAGACACAGTTTTATAGAAGTTTTACACCACCATCTTTAAATTTATTCCACAATGATGATATAAGCTTTCCGGAAAATACTTTAAGGATGTTTTATAGGATCAAAATATTACTTTAAGCAATGTCACACGATAAATGAATTTCGTGGTACTATATGATTGTTACAGTATGGAGTGCTTCATTAAAGCAAACGAATTGTTGCTTGGGATGGTCTCTCTAAGTTAACTCACTCACATGCATTATATTCTTCTATAGCACAGTCGGTGTCATTTTTATAGTGTGACATTCGTATGGTCATCCAATAAATTGTTCACCGTAGTTTTATAGAAGGATGGACTTTGTGATTGAATGAATTGACACTTATGAAGTGCTCTGGAATACCACGTTTCTTGAATTGAATTCATTGAAATATTGCTTGAAACCAACATTTCCTCACTCCTTGTTAGCTTATGAATCAATTAAGATAATCTCAGCGCAGAAAATGTCTGTATTTTATTGAAGAATGTGTGAATTTAATTAGTGTGAATTGGATCAAAAAACGGCGCCAGATGCCATTATTGGACTATTATTCAGTGCATACCCTGTAAAGTGCCCCTATTGTCCTTAGAAGAGAATATTTTACGAAGTATTATAGGGATGAAATTGTTACTTGGGAGGAGCTCTTTTGCATTGCTCCTGGATATTTTTTGAGTTTCGCCCGACAAGTGCTGGGTTATAGTGATTAAATTATTAATATAATATTAACATAATATTAAATTTCAATAATTAAAACGACTATACATAACAATAAACCCATCTAATAAATTTTCAATTTAAAATTTGTTAAGAATAAAAAGTGAAATCTGACTCTAAATAACAGTACATAAAAAAAAAAATCGTAATACCGTTTACTAACTGCACCTGCAAACAAAGAAAGATCGAAGCCACATGGCGCTAATAATAACCTAAATTATAATTATTGAAAGTTCATTTAAAGACAATACGCCAACTTTTAAGAAACATACAACCATTGGCAGATACAACCTATTAAATTGGGGTAGCCATCGCCAGCAAACCTGACAATTCGGAGAACGCTTTGGCGTTACGGAGTGGATTTGTCATTTGTTGGCTGATTATTGCGCAATCTGTGCGCAATTATCACCGGAGAAAAAAAGAAAAAATACCGGCGTACAGAGGGCTGCGCCCGCAATACGAGGGTTTTTTAGATTTTGGATACACACATTGTGAATAATTTTGCACATATATTTTATAGGTAATAAATAAGCATTATGCACAATATTAATGAAATGCTTCTCGTAAATCTATTTTTGGATTGGTCTAAATAAACGGATTGGATTTGTTTAAATAACACTTTTTAATTAGACCAATCCAAAAATAGATTTACTATGTATCATGACTACACATATTAACTGGATATATTACTCTAAACTGGAAAAAAGCGACTGATATGAAATGTACCCATCGAGTTCTTTGATGTGAGTACCCATACGTCCATGTCCGATAAAAACTAAAAAAGTCGACTTTTTAAAATCTCCGAGACACCCTGTTAGCTTTATTCTACCAACGTCTAAGTATTTCGTGCCAAAGACTGTTACTATTCTACACATTCCTACTAAAATACATGACGATCGGTTAAGCCGTTCGCGAGGTATTTAGTGAACAAATTTGTAAATGTCCGGGACAACCTATTATCTTTGCCATAGCAATTTTTAGGTAGTTCATGCCAAAGACTGTTACCATTCTACACATTCCTACCAAATTTCATGACGATCCGTTAAGCTGTTTGCGAGTTATTTAGTGAACAAATTTTTAAATGTCCGGGACACCCTGTTATTTTTGTCCTACCAACTTTTAAGTATTTCGTGCCAAAGACTGTTACCATTCTACACATTCCTATCAAATTTCATGACGATCGGTTAAGCCGTTCGCGAGTTATTTAGTGAACAGACGGACGGACAGACGGACGGACAAAATCGATTTCATAAGGGTTTTTTGAAAAATCTAAAAAACCCTAAAAAACTAAATTTAGTAGCTAATTATGACATCTAAGATTCTGCATTGCGGCCTTAATATCTAGACGGCGTTGATGTTATGCCATTTTTTTATATGAAGTTTCAATATATGGGCTATTCCATCTTTCTCTATGCCTTGATATTTAGACGGCGTCTTTCCGTATTCTCTCTTTTCGCAGCAGGCTGTCAATTGAATAGGCTTTTTTTTTGCAGTTCAGTGGCCTTTCATCCGCCTTGTTGCAATGCTGTCAAATTGAAATTGAATATAGTGCGAGGTTTTGAGGTTGGTCTTATTCGGTTCGGCTTTCTTCCGTAGTATTCCGGACTCCAGCAATTTAGGTCTTGTGAAATGCCATTTTGCATTGGTTCTTGCGGAAGGATTCGGTAGTTTTCCTGTTGCGAAAAATAGTAAATTGTGTTGCTGTTAATCAGCACTTGTGTTGTGGTGTTGTATTTGTGTTGTGTTCAAGCTGGAGAGTAAAATTGCAGATCGTTTTTTGAGTTTGTTGGACGAGGAATTTGTCAAGAATGTCGAGCAGGATATTCGGGAATTTGTGAAGCGGGACAACTCAAACAGGTATGCATTAGCATTGACGTCACTAACAATTACATTATGCTTTAAAATGTAACATGGTAAGAGACAAATAAACCTCAAGGTCGTAGTTGCACGTTCATTCACTTTGTCCTGGGAGAGGGGATAGACACCAACCCCATATGCATTTTTTCTATACCAATTACTAATTTTTCAATGATTTATAAGTATCATAACGACTAAGGATGGTAATGTTTTTATTATACTGTTTTTTGTCTTCTCATTATTATTGCAAAATTGCCGAAGCAGTTATGTCCGAGATATACATACCTACATTTTTCTCGACAGAGTAGAATGTAACAGTTGAGCAGTATATCAACTTCCTAGCGATCTGCCAAGCGTATCTGCTCTTGATTACGATGTCTATCCAAACCTCCACTCGTAGCAAATAAGTTACTCTCTGTCAATCGTCCGCTCAGAATTATAAAAACAAACATAAACCTATACACTTGGCTTGAGAAATATTTCAACGTCCAATTATTCTGTGTACGTAAGAGCGGCTTCCCAATCACACCAAAACTGTGTTCATCTCAACCAAACCGCATCGTTCAAACAGGTATTGCAAGGTACCCGTACATAACGTAACTAAGAGACCGAGACCGGTTTCCCGCGTTGTATTATTATGTAAGAAGCGGAATCACGAGAGTCGTAGCAGTGTAATGTTATTGCTTTTGGCGTCGATCACTGAATACGTAATACATACGGGGCCGTAAAAAGAGTTCAGACCGCAATCACACATTGCGCGATTTGCAGGTTATTCAGCTGTTCGCTTTGTTTAACATATGTATGGGGTTTTATAATTTGAAAACGACCTTCACACGGCCATTTGGCAATTTCAATTCACTTTGCGTCATGCGCTATGAAGACAGCTCATTGAAATACGCAGCTTATATTTTGTGGAGATTGTGCTGATATGAAAAGAAATGGAGCGAAATTTGACCAGGTTGCGAGCTGTAGAAAAGGTTATTATTTAGTCATAGGAGAATACGATATTTGGTCGGCAAAAATCCTACATTGCTGGATTTTTGCAGGGTGGTTAGGGATGGCTCCTAGATTATGGGAAAAAAAGTACCCATCGATTGGAGGTCCCAACCTTTAAGGGGGGGGGGGGGGAATAATACAGAAAAGTGGTATGAGGACGAAACAAACTACATAAAATTTCCTTTGCAAAAATAGGGTGTCCCGCAACTGGTTAGCCATAGACCAATGGTAGACTCTACAGAATGTTTTAGGAAAAAAATATTTCTCTAGCTTTTACCGTTAACGAGTATGTAATTGCCTTTTTTTGCGATTCTTGTCAAAAAACACGACTTTTTTCGAAAAACTCCTATTTTCTAGCTTCCATTTTAGCCAAATCAATGTTTTTCATATTCTTCTGAAAGTACACAAAATTTCCAATAAAAGGACATATCGAACGTTTCGAACGGTTTCGTATCTTCCGAGATACGACGTTTTGAATTTTGCAGAAATGTCAATTTCAACTTTTAATGTCAAAATTAAACCCAAATTTCGTAACGGTACATTGTAGTGGCAAATCTACA
Source organism: Microchrysa polita (assembly GCA_949715475.1). NCBI lineage: Eukaryota > Metazoa > Arthropoda > Insecta > Diptera > Stratiomyidae > Microchrysa > Microchrysa polita. The sequence continues at coordinate 91,067,415 of OX454416.1, forward strand.
AAGTTGACAAACTATAGTCTGCAAATGTACCAAACCGACTTCAATCTTGAAAAGGAAGTAAAATTTTTACATCAAGCATAGACTTGGTTATTATGCATTATGGAAAAATACTTTTCGCTACTGTTGTAGATGCTACATACTTTACTAATTATAACGGCAAGTATAAACAAATTTGTTAAACTGCACCCATATCATCTAATGGAAGTGCAAGATTTACTTCCTGCAGACTATCAGAGAAGAGTATTAACTTTTCTACGTGGTTTTTACAGCAAAAAGCAGCCGACCGCCATTTCCCGAATAAAATTCTTTGGACGGACGAGGCCACTTTTACTCGAAGTGGTGTTTTCAACAGCCGAAATAGTCACATTTGGAGTTCTGACAACCCCCATGCTATACGGACATCTCGCTACCAGCATGGGTTTAGCGTAAATGTATGGTTGGGGGTTCTTGGGGATAAGTTGATTGGTCCGATTTTTCTCCCGCATCGGTTGAATTCTGCTGCATTTCTCCATATTTCAGAGGACCAAATAGTATCTTCGATTGTGGACAATTTACCTATTGCCCAACAGATCAATATTTGGTGGCAGATGGATGGTTGCCCAGCCCACAATGGGAGGGTAATTACGGACTTTTTAAATACAGAATTTGGAGAAAAATGGATAGGAAGATTCGGACCAGTCGCAGGGCCACCAAGGAGTCCAGACTTAACACCTCTAGATTTTTATGTATGGGGAAAAATCAAAAGGTAAGTTTACACCCAACCGATTTTGTCTCGAGAGCAACTAATGGAACAAATTCAAACGGCGTGTAATAATTTGAAAATGAACCACCAACAAATCCTTGCAGCAGTTACATCAACGTCTAAAAGATGCCAACTATGCGTCCGGCACGATGGAACTCATTTTGAACAATAGCTGTAGGGTAAATTAGATGAATAACCACACCATCCTAATATTTTCAAGCCGAATTGATTAGTTTAAAATTACTCGTAATATTGTATGGAATTGATTTATTGAATTTATTTTTTTTTTAATTTATAAAAAGATAATTTTGTTCACTTTTGCTTACTATAATAATAAAACGTAATAACTATTAAAACCAACGTTCTTGTGTGAGAGTGTCAATTAAATTCCCACGTGAAAGCAAGATTTTTTCCACTTACGGACTATGTTTTTTTTTAGTTTTTACACATGTTTTTTGACAAGAATCACAAAAAAGGCAATTTCTCCTTAACGGTAAAAGCTAGAGAAATAATTTTGGCGACGTTTTTCCTAAAACATCCTGTAGAGTCTACCATAGGTCTATGTCTAACCAGCTACGGGACACCCCGTATAATTAAACTAACCGCACTAAAATCAGATAAGTGGTTTGGTTTTTACAGAGCTTCAAAGTCAACTTTATGTGATTTTACTCGAAAACAAAGTTTTTTTTTCATCTCAATTTTGTCCAACTTCTACCAAGGTGAGGTGATTGTACGATTATTTTAAAAATTGGCGCATAGTCTCCCGATCATATCTCTCTTATATCATTTTATTCTAACTCCATTATATCAGACAGTTTTAGTGCTTTAAGTGCAGAAAACTAGGGTTAATTTTAGCTCGAATTCATTCAAATGGATCCTAATATTCTGCAATTTGTGCACACTGAGAAAAAAAATCCTGTAAATTCAAAAAATACGCATATGATTCAAAGAGATTTAAATATGATTTTGCTTCATATTTGTTTCCCTTTGAATCATTGTATAATCCCTTCATTTCAAACGGATTTCCCTTTAAACTAATAAGATATTCCTTTTGAAAGTCTATCTATAATCACTTTAAATTAAAGTGATGCAGTGTCAATTTAATCAGGTCACAACCATAAATCGAAAGGATTTCCTTTTAATTTAAAAGAATGGACTCTTTGTTTTAAAGGGATATGATTTTATTTAAAATTAAAGGATTTTTCTTATTGTTTATCCAAATGCATGAACTCAAAAGAATACTTTAAATTACACCAAAAGGAGTAATTTTCACAGGGTGTTCTTCTCTGTGAAAATTCCTTATAAATGAGTTTTGTATAACTGACCTCGCTTATAGGTGTTGGCGACATTTCATTTACCTCTTTACGCTCTAAAATGCATAATAAATTACCTACCTACAGTGGGATTCGATCCCGCGACCCTATGATTTGAAAACTAACGCCCCTACCTACTACACCACACAGACTATACGGGACGACGTTTTTAATTTATACCATACATTGTGACATCGCTCTACCACTTACTGCCGAGCCGACCGACTGCGAGTGTAAACAAAAAAAAAAATGACAATTTTCTATGTAAACAAAGCGATTTCATTTCATTTTAAAAAGATTTCCCATTGAAAATTTGGTTTGGAGGGATTTTTCATTAATTTAAAAAGAATGAATTTGAATTAAAGCGATATCTATTTAAAAGGAAAGGATTATATTTAAGAGGAATGTAACTCGATTTCAAAGCGATATCGATTGAATTTTAAGGGACGTTATTCTTCTGGGTGCAAGATTTAAGCAACTGATACCAAAATTGAACAAATATTAACTCTGGTTTTCTGCATTTAAGGCCTCAAAAGTGCTCGAAATAATGAACATATTATTATAGTACATATATATAGTATAGTTTTGGAGATATTGAGGTTTAAGTCGTGTAAGAAAATGTTTTTTTTTTTCATAAATCTTTAAAGGCAGCTAAAGGGGTAAGAATTTTGGGTATGTTCTGTACAACTTTTTTGCTGGAAATCACGTGAGGAATCATTTCCAGTTCGTTAATTCGGTAGTTTCCGGACACCCTGTATAATTTAAAGAAACATTTGTCTTAAAGAATTTGAAAAGATATTTGTAAAGGTTGATAACAAATTTAACATTTTTGCAAAAATTATTGTTCTTCTTCTTGTCATACCGTGTAGCAAAAACCCTTTTGTTAAACGTTATAAAGCTTATTTATTTACTACATACTAGCTGAACAAAGATTTACAAAACAACTATTTCGTAGCACACGCGACTAATGCGCAGCACGGTTCAAACAAGAATAAACAAATATGTACAATAGAAAAATCTCTTTTGTTACGCTGTCGCTCTGGTGGCGAAAGTTGAAAGTAAACGACGTATTTGCTATGTTCCACAACCGACCTGGTGGACACAATCCCACAAAAATATGTTTAACAAAAATACCCGCACACTTTTTTGCTTCCTGCCGCACAAAAACAAGCGACAAGAAAACAAGTCCTTATAAAAGAGGGCAAGATTTTTCAGTATCTGTGGCGCCAAGTTTTGATGATGGCATTTCATTAATATTGACCTGAAACGATTGAATCTGCAATGAGTAAAATTAAAACGTAAATTTGATTGATAGACCCGCTCTGTGGCTCACTTGGTTTAGTCGCACTCTACGATGCTAGTAATAATCTAGAGGTCCGGAGATCAAATCTCGGCATGGTCCAAAATGTCCGTACATGTGCGGATAGGAAATATATATAGTGCTTGCAACATTATATCGGGTGTTTTTTTAGACTTGTGGTTTTCAAAAAGAAATAAAAATGATATGGCCAAGAATTTAGCTTTATTATATAGATAAGGGTTTGCAATGATGTTTTTAAAATGATTTCGGGCAAGTTGCCACCGCGGCTGGCTCGAATAAATTCCAGCCGAGAGGCCCAATTTTCGACCACTTTTTGCAGCAATTAGGGCCGTATGTCAGCAATAACGCGCCGAATATTCTCTTCCAAGGCATCAATCGTTTCCGGCGTATCTGCGCAGAAAAGCGACTTCACATAAACTCAGAAAAAATATTCCAGCGGTGTTAGATCGCAAGATCTTGGAGAGTATGCCACAGGCCCACGACGCGAGATAATGCGCTCACCAAAAGTTTCCTTCAATAAATTGATTGTTTCATTGGCTGTATGGCATGCAGCGCGGTTTTGTTGGAACCAAAGGTCATCCACATCAACATCCTCCAAATTAGGCACGAAAAAGTCATTAACCATGGCTCTATAGCGTTCCCCATTGACTGTAACATTATGGCCGGCTTAATTTTTGAAGAAATATGGACCAATGATTCGCTCTGCCCATAGAGCACACCAAACAGTGACTCTTTGAGGATGTAACGGCGTCTCAACAATGGCTTGTGGATTATCATCACTCCAAACGCGACAATTTTGTTTATTAACATACCCATTAGACCAAAAGTGAGCTTCATCGCTAAACAAAATTTTCTTGTGAAAATGGGGATCGGTGGTCATCTCGTTTTGGGCACGATTTGCAATCGTTGTTCCGGAGTAAGTCTATTTGTTATGAAATTGCAAACTAAACTGAGCATAAATCAAGTGACAGCTCTAAAAAAACCCAACTCCGAAAAAAGTTATGTCAGATTGAAAACCACAAGTCTAAAAAAACACCCTATATATAAGTACACTCCGAAATGATATGCAATGTAACGTTGACTCGAAATTGCCCCACATGGGGCTATGCGGTACTGAAAAGCAAAAAGGAAAAATTTATTGCTTCAAACACTTTCTCCAATCAGTAAAGCGGAAATTTCCCCCTTTCCTATCAAAGAACTGAACTGGCTTCCCAGCAAAATTAGAAAGTTGTATATAAGTCTTATATTCGAACAGAATAAGACTTACTCAATAGGAGATTATTCAAGATCATAGAAAAGGCAAACTTTTACATTGAATATCTGCAGAACCGTTGCGATTTCGCGAAAAAGAATTGAATAATGAAATGCCATCATGAATTTTGGCGCCACAGATTCTAAAATCTCCCCAACGAGTATCCGGAGATACAAAATGTCAGGGCGAATTTTTAACATGTCACTTTGGAAGACTGACTTTTGCCCATATCGCTACATCCTTCGATATGTTTGGCCAAACGTATTTTTGTCTGATAATGTAACTTGGCCACTGGGATGAGACAGATTGTGAAACATTTTTAGAATGTATGATCTTGATTCATCAGTTACAATATTACAATATAACTTTTTGTTATTGTCGATGGTAACAGGGTGCAAACGGAGAGAGGTTTCTCCCTGTAAAAGTTGGTCCAACTCTTCGTCATTGTGTTGCTCGTCGGGTATTTCGGTCGGACAAATGTTGATTTGAGTTTTGATTGTATTTAAATTGTCCACACGAGGCAATGCGTCGGCGATAACGTTTTGAGATCCGTCGAAATGAACGATGTTTGTTGAAAATTACGCGATATAAGTTTTTGTATTTGTCTAGGCAAGACCTTATCGGACCGTTTTTGAAAGGCATATATAACAGGCTTGTGGTCTCTATGTATGACGAACTGTCGGCCTTCCAAGATGTATCGAAAATGCTTGATTGACTCATAAATAGCCAAACGCTCTTGGTCATACGTGCTATCCTTGAGTTGTGCAACGCAAAGTTTTTTTTGGAAAAGAAACGTAAGGGTCGCCAGTTACCATCTTGCAACTGCTTTAATTGCTGTACTCGATGCTTTGGCGAAAAGTTTCAAAGGTGCATCAGCCAATGGATGCGCTAACAATGCGTCATTTTCGTAAATCTAGTCAACACCAAATGGAAGCCAGTGGATCTGCACAACTGGTTCCCGAAATGATTATCTACAATAAAAACCACTAATCCTGTCTTAGGAAATACCACTCCTTTTTATACCCTTCGCTCATAAAGTAATGTTAACTTTGTCGTGAAGATTGTAACGCATTGAAGGAAGCATATCCGACCGAAAAAAAGTATACATATATGATCAGCATGACTTGGGGAGTCGATTGGGCAATGTCAGTCTGTTGCAGCGGTCGGTCCCTTTTATTTGGGAAATAGGACATATCACCGAATTCAAGAAAATTTATTCCAGCACTACCTGCAAAATAAAGCGATAAGCAAACCGACCTCTGAGAGAATGTAGTGCCGCTGTTAGTTTTAGGTCGCGCGCATACTAAAGGCGTATTGGAGCGTAGCGTAGCGTGAAACCCAATACAACAATTGTATTGGGCGATAGGTTTTACGCTACGCTACGCTCCAATACGCCTTTAGTATGCGCGCGGCCTTATAGTCTAGAACCTGGACAATTTTTAAAAATGAAAATGCTCAGCTACGAAATGAGCGAGTCGCTGTGGCTAGGGCCGCGGCAGTCGTGTCGAGGAAAATGTAAATTTATTCGTACCTTAGAGAAAGCATAGCAACCCATGCCTTGCGTTAGTCCAGAGTGGCTATGTGATGACACAACCCATATGTGTTTGACTCCAAATTTATTACACTACACTCCATGAAATAATTCAAATGTCAAAATATTGTCGATGCAATTATTAACCCTTCTGACGCCGCCTACGAGCTATTATGCCTAAACGTTTAAACGTTAACGTTTGAATAAAATACTAAATACGCATACTATGAACTGCAATAGTGTGAGAACGATGCCATTTTTATTTTCTGATGCCCACTCTGGACTAACGCATGCTTTCTCTAAGCAGCAAATAAACCAAAGTTTAGCCAGTAAGAACATTAGACAGGCGTTCAAACTTATAAATAATATCAAGAACGGATATCAATCCAGGATAAGCGTACACTCAGAAAAATGGACCCCGTAAACTTAAAAGTTTTTGTACCATTATTTTAATTAGACGTCAATTTACTAGATTTCTTCACAAAAGTATACAGATGCAATAATTAATATAACTGGAAGAATCCTATTGAGATATTTTGTTTGGAATGAAATGTGTCCCGTAAATGCAATGGGACATCAGATTACATTTTATTTAGTTTGTCCCATTAAATTAACAAGATCCGATATGATTAACTAATAAAAGGATGGATCCCATTTGTCCTATTTAATTAATGGGATATGCCTTTTAATTGAATTTCAAGCATATAGACGTATTCCAAGAGAACCAACATCATGCTCCGTAGCCGAGCGCATGCCAAAGAAAGCGATGAACGCACAACGAACTGACGGAGCGAGGTTGCGTGAACGACCGAGAGCTCGCTGGGAGAACTCCGTAGGTAAAGACGCCCACCAGCTGCTGGGCTTCCGAAACTGGAGGACAAGGTCACGTAACCGCGACAATTGGAGGTCAACGATTCAGACGGCCAAGGCCCGACGTCGGGCTATCGTGCCACATTGATGATGATACAGTGTTCGAGAAAAGTCTACATACGACCCTTATTTTTGGTGCTTGGTGGGATTCATGGCCCTTATTCAAAAAGTAGTCATGCAGTTTTATTCTTAGACTAATTTAATTCATATTTAGCAAAAAAAAATGTTTGCTCGATATTAACTTAGTAGGTTTTTCATACAAAATTAAGAAAATACCATTGACAAAAGTCAACATACGGCTAGGTAAATCATTATTTTTGATGTTGTGCGGGTCATTGTACGTTTGTCCAGTTTTGCTAATTGTACTTCGTGTTTGTCTGCAATTTTGGGAGTTTTGACAAGGCCGCTGATCTGACAATGTCTTCACGAAAAGGTTTTTCAGCAGAAGTCCGAAGTTTGGTGGTAAAACATCGAAATGAAGGAACATCTTTTGGAGAAATCGCCAAAATGTTTGGTTTAAGTAAATCGACCGTCGAAACTATTTTTAACTACAAAAGTAGACTTTCGGTTGAAAATAAGCCTCGCAGCGGTCGACCAAAGAAGTTGCTTCGCAGAGACGTTCCTTATATTTTAAAAGAAGTACATAAATGAAAACTCTAAAGTAAAAGCTTCAAAAGTGGCCGAAGATATCGCAAAACGAGCAGGGAACACGGTGTACCCAAGGAACGTTAAATAACAATGGCTATCATAGCAGAGCGCCACACAAAAAAAAACCCCTTATAAGCGAAAAGAATCGGAAACTGCGCTTAGAATTTGCACAAAAGCACCGAAATAAACGACTTGCGTTTTGGAAGAAGGTTCTTTTCACAGATGAGTCCAAGTATAATATATTTGGAAGTGACGGTAGAGCAAACGTTTGGAGGAAGGAAAACACCGCATTGGACCCGAAAAATATTATTCCTACCGTCAAACACGGTGGTGACAGTGTAATGGTTTGGGGAGCTGTCGCAGCGTCGGGTGTCGGAAATTTAGTGTTTATCGATGGTATCACGGATCGCCATCTATATAAGGCCATATTGGAAGAACATTTACGGGAGTCGGTCGATAAGTTGCACCTCGGAGAAGGTTGGTTATTCCAATAAGCCAACTATCCGAAACACTCGGCTCAAATCGTGAAGGATTGGTCGTTGTATTATGCTCCAAGGCAGCTTGACACACCCCCACAAAGTCCGGATTTGAATGCTATCGAGCATGTTTGGGAACTCCTGGATCGAAAAATCCGGAAACACGATATTAAAAACGCTACAATTCTAAAAGATAAGCTCGCTGAGGAGTGGAATCAAATAACTCCTAGCGAGCTTGAAAATTTGGTCGCATCAATGCCAAGGCGCTTGCAGATAGTTATACATGCCAATGGAGGGCCAACAAAATATTAAAAGAGATTTTTTATATTAATTTTTAATCATTTTTGTTTAAATATCAAAATCGTACGTAGACTTTTGTCACTGGATTTTTTTTAATTTTTATACCCTTCGCTCATAGAGTGAAAGGGTATATTAACTTTGCCATCAAGTTGAAGGAAGCATCTCCGACCATATAAAAAGTATACATGTAGGAAGACGAGACGAGATTTCGGAAATACAATTCAAGTTTATTAAAAAAAATCAATTGAGGGTTTACAAAAAATAAAGCGGTTTAGAAATTGAACGTGCGACGCGACCGGCTTCTCGAATAGTACTGCTCGTTCGACTCTCGAATCTCGATAGCTTTCGTGTCGTCGTTGGTGTCGTTGTATTAGTAAGCTTCTACATATTCGGTCATCCTGCTATTCATCGGTCTCCGATGATTCCATAGCCCAAAATTTCATGTTGTCTGCCGACGATGTTGTTTGCTTGGGTCCTTCGCCAAATCCCACCTTCTCGACATCATATCGTTCATTTCCACCGCAGCGCACTACTTTGTAAGGGCCTAGAAACTTATCTCTGAGCTTTAAGCCAACACCGAATTGAGTCCTCTTGATAGCGACCAAGTCTCCAATTTTATATTTCGTCGGCGCCTTCCGTTTCTTATCATAATGACGTTTTTGTTCGGCCTGCATCTTCGCGATTGTCTGGCATACCTCTTGTCTTATTTCTTCTCGTTGTTCGCCAAATTCTTCGATCCATTCCTTTTGTAGAAGTTGTAAAATTTCGTCGTCGCTTTTATTTCGCATTTTGATTCCGATCATAGCTTCGAATGGAGAAATGCCTATTGTTCGTTGGAAGGTCGAATTTATACATCGCTGAACATTATTGACATGTTGATACCATTTTGATGGCTGATTCTCGCAAAGCTTCGTCAACACGGAGATTACTATCTGATGTTCTCTTTCAACTTGTCCATTTCCGCGGGGGACTCCCGTAGCAATCGTATGATGCTCGATATTCCTTTCTTCGCAATACTGCCTGAACTCAGCTGATGTGAACGTAGCAAATCGGTCGGAGATTATTCGATGTGGATTCCCAAATGTTTTGCTCTGTAGCTCCAACTTATCTATGACCTCCTTCGTGTTCGTGGTTTTAACTGGATACAGCCAAGTGAATTTAGAAAATCCATCAACAACAACGAATAAATATTTGTACTGCTTCCCAGTTTGAGTCATGGGTCCTAGGTGATCTATGTGATAGGTTTCCAACGGTTTATCGCCTTTGGGTATTGGGTGTAAATAACCCTCCTTTTTTCCTCTTTTATTTTCGGCTAAAATGCACCTTACACAGCTTCGTACTATATTTTCAATCTTTTTAGTTAAATTTGGTATGTAGTAGGACCTCTTAATAATTTCTTCCATTTTTCTAGCTCCAAAATGACCGTCTTCGTGTGTTTGCCTTAAAATTTCTCTCTGCATATTCCTTGGTACAACTAATACATTTTTTCCGTTAATAAATTTAGTCAATATTCCATTTTTGATTTCATAATCTTCAAATCCTTGCTCTTCAACTAGTCTTTTGATGGCGGTAATGTGTTCGTCTTTGTTTTGGTTTTCTCTGATTAATTCGGATAAGGTATCTCGTGCAATACATACCGGGGAACGGCTTAATGCGTCGACATGCTTAAGACGATTTCCTTTACGCTGCTCCATTTTGTAATCATACTCCTCGAGAAGAAACACCCATCTGGCTACTCTGTTTGGCATCTCTTTCTTAGTAATAGTCCGTTGAAATGCTGCGCAATCGGTTATCACTTTGAACTTCAAGCCTAATAAGTACGGTCGAAATTTCTTCACGGCGACTACCACTGCTAAGGCTTCTAACTCATACGAATGATATCGACGTTCAGCATCCGTAGTGGTGCGGCTCATATAATACACAGGATGAAAATTGCTCTCGTTTTCCCATTTTTGCAGAAGTACCGCGGCTAGTCCATCAATGGAGGCATCTGTGTGCAATTCCGTAAGCGCTGCTGGGTCGTAAATTCGAAGTACTGGTTCCTTGGTTAATATATCTTTCAAGGTCTGGAATGCTTTCATCTCGACTTCTCTGAACTTAAATTCGATATCTTTTCTCAAAAGATTGGTGAGTGGCTTGGCTATTCGAGCATAATCCGGAACAAACTTTCTAAAATATCCAGACAATCCTAGAAAGCTTTGTAACTGCTTAACTGTAGTTGGCAGCGGGAATGACGATACGGCTTTGATTTTCTTAGGAGATGGCTTTATTTTGCCGCCGCTAACAATATATCCCAAATACTCTACTGCCGGTTTCATAAACTGACATTTGTTCCATTTGATGCATAATCCATTTTGCGATGCTACTTCCAACACTCGCCTCAGTCGTTCCAGTGCTTGCTTCTCGTCTGCGCTCGGTATTATTAAATCATCGACATAGTTTATCACGATGCCCTCTTTGATGAGTTCTCGGAAAACGTGGTTCACGAACCTGCCAAAACTCGCGGGGCTGTTGCACAATCCAAAGGGGGTTCTCCGAAACTCGAATTGTCCTCCAGTTGTCACGAATGATGTGTACTTGCGGGAATCTTCGGCAACAGGCACATGAAAAAAACCGTTCTTCAAATCAATTGTCGAAAATATTTTAGCTTTTGATAATTTACTCAACTGCTCCTCAATTAATGGCATTGGATATGGGTCCTTTACTATCTTTCTGTTCAGTGCGCGATAGTCCACACAAACTCTATAATCGCCATCTTTCTTTTTGACTATCACTACCGGACTGCTATACTCAGAATTACTTTCGGTTATAATGCCATCTCTCAGCCATTCCGTCAGCTGTTTATTTAAAACGTCTCTTTCTAGCGGTGCCAGATGTCGCGGTTTATGTCGAATGGGCATGTCGTCTGTCAAGACAATTTTCGTTTCAATAGGAGTAGTCACTTTTGTGCTGGGAACATATGCTTCGATCAAATCTGTTATTTGTGTCTTGTAATTAGCACACACATCAAGTTCATGTTCATTATCCGTTTGAATACACATTATGCTACTAACGTCTCGGTCTTCATTTGGTTTTAAATCAGCTTTTCGTAATTTAATATTGTTATTGGCGAACACAACCTCTGTTTGTTCGAGCAGCTCTGTTCCTAAAATAATCGGTACACTCATTGCGCTTGCCTCGACTACGAAAAACGAAGATGTGTACTTCTCGCCATCGATTTCCACTGTCATTTCTGGAATCACTTTCAGCGGATTTATAGTGTGCCCTCCTAATCCGACAAGAGAACGATTCGTTTTATTCGCTTGGAAGTTGTCGTTGTTCGAAACAAAGTCTTCACGTATTAAATTTACCGAACTGCCTGTGTCAACAAGTGCTGATAAAATATCGCCGTCGACACTAACACTGATAAGCGATTCGTTACTACCGACGACACGAACTTCTTTTCTTTCGACACGATCGCTATTCTGCTGCGAGCAATTCTTCGCTATGTGCCCATACTCTTGACACTTGTAACATTTCGGGCCATCACTCTTTCGGGGACATGCGTTTGATTCGTGACTGAATCCGCCACAATTGAAACACCTTCCTTTCTTTCCCGTTGTTGCATGTGCCATATGCGATGATGATGTCTGAACTTTTGACTTTGATGACGATGCGCCCGTTTTATGACTTATCGAATTTTTCACTTTCTCGTATTCTTCGAATTTTTCCTTTAGATCGTAAATATTCCTCGCACCTCTCAGGATTAGTTTATCCGCTGTTGGATCTTGCACGCCGTTAACGATGTAATCGATTACTGCCTCGTCTTCAATGTTAGCTCGGTGGCCTATAGCTATCATATCGTACATGTATTCACGATAGCTTTCGTTTGCCTTCTTTCGCTTGTTCTCTAATAAAATGTGTACATCTCTACTATTCGGGGGATTTTTGAATTCATTCTCGAGTAGACGCTTGAAAATAGGCCATGACGTCACTTTTCTCTGAGTCGCGATGAATTTTTTCGCAGCACCGGTTAATAATTTTTTTCCAAAAATTAACAGTTCTGGATTGGACCAACCTGCTGTCGCTCCCAGCTCTTCGACATTACAAAGCCACTGCTTCACCGATTGGTTATGTCCACACATGTGCGCTTTCGTCTTCCCTATCGTCTTCAAGCTCCGTATCCACTTTCAACATTGAACATGTCAATGATTGCGTCAAGTGAACAGAAGAGATCAATGTCTCATTATATCCAGATCTGTTCATTATTTATCGTTAAATATGTGTCACGGCTTTGGTCAGGACGGGTAAATGATAAATTCTTTCATGAATTGTATGAATAGATGATGTGTTGTTAATATTTAACATTGGCAATTGCGTTCAAGAATGAATGCGTTTCTTCAATAGCGCATACATCTCAAGTTTCAATTGTCAAAATGATGAAGACGAACGAAAATTGAAACTGTCTAGACAGGCACATTCTTTAGTATCGCCACTATACTTTTCGATCGCGTCTTCTACATCTCTGAACGTAAGTCGTTGTTTCGAAACAGGTATCGCATCTGTATTTTCTCCGTTCGCACTATTCCAGTCGCTGTCTGCTTCATCCTCGTCTTCCCCCTCGGTGTCGTCTTTCATAAATAGCGACATAAGCCGGTACTTTAGATGAACCTTGTTCCCTTTTGCCTCGTCGTTCCTTTTTCGCAGCTCCTCCTTGAGCTGTTGGGTTGTCATACGGTCGATTTCGTTCAACGTAAGTTTTTCGCTGCTAGCTTGGCTCATTTTCGCTCCGCACACCACAATGTTCGTTCGCTAACCGTAAATGAAAATGAACTGCGCCACTCTTGTTGAAAAGGTTTAAAACTGAAATCCTTTCGCGTCTCTTACTCGTGATTATGATCGTGGTTGAGCCCCCATAATTTGTAGGAAGACGAGACGAGATTTCGGAAATACAATTCAAGTTTATTAAAAAAAATCAATTGAGGGTTTACAAAAAATAAAGCGGTTTAGAAATTGAACGTGCGACGCGACCGGCTTCTCGAATAGTACTGCTCGTTCGACTCTCGAATCTCGATAGCTTTCGTGTCGTCGTTGGTGTCGTTGTATTAGTAAGCTTCTACATACATATATGATCAGCATGACTTGGGGAGTCGTTTGGGCGATGTCCGTCTGTCTGTTTGTAGCGACGCGTTTTATTCGGCCAATTTGAAAGCTATGAAGCTGAAATTGTTTCTCAATGAAACTTGGCACTAACGAAGCCCAAGATCTAAGCTTTCCAGCAACACCACAATTGTCAGCCTACGTGGCCCACGAGCGGAGCTATGGGTGTTTTAGTGACGTCATGTTTTTTTAAAAGAATATTTTTTTAGAAAAAACAGCAAAATGAGCCTACCATATACGAAAAAAGCCCCTGGAGCCTCTCCCTTTAATTGTTTCTTGATGAAACTTGGCACTAACGAAGCCCAAGATCTAGCTTTCCAACAACAACACAATTGTCAGCCTACGTGGCCCACGAACGGAGCTATGAGTGTTTTAGTGACGTCATATTTTTTTAAAAGAATTTTTTTAAGAAAAAACAGCAAAATGAGCCTACCATGTGCGAAAAAGCCCCTGGAGCCTCTCCCTTTAATTGTTTCTCGATGAAACTTGGTACTAACGAAGCCCAAGATCGAAGCTTTCCAACAACACCACAATTTGCACAAATGCCTCTTTTTGCTGAAGGCAGTTTGTATGTTTGAATCGGTAAAATCGGACAATGGGGTCATGTGGCTGCCATACAAACCTAACCCCCCAAATTATCTTCTTCTAAGAAAAACTTTTTTATTTGTGCACCTATTTCAACCAAATTTCACACAAATGTGTTTATATTGATGACACACAACATATGCAAGAACAGACCAAATCGGACAATGGGGTCATGGGGCTGCCATACAAACCTAATCCTCCAAATTAGGTTCTTCTAAGAAAAACTTTCTATTTGTGCATCAATATCAACCAAATTTCACACAAATGTGTTTCTATTGATGATACACAACATATACAAGAACGGATCAAATCGGATCATGGAGTCATGGGGCTCTCATACAAACCTAACCCCCCAAATTAGGTTCTTCTAAGAAAAACTTTTGTATTTGTGCACCAATTTCAATCAAATTTCAGACAAATGTGTTTCTATTGATGACACAAAACATATGTATGAATAGATCGAATCAAACCATGGGGTCATGGAGCTGCCATACAAACCCAAACCCCAAATTAGGTTCTTCTAAGAAAAACTTTTTTATTTGTGAACCAATTTCAACTAAATCTCATACAAATGTATGGAAATAGAATGGATCAAATCGGACCACGAGGTCATGGGGCTGCCATATAACCCCCCCCCCCCCCCCATTTTGGTTCTTCTAAGAAACATTTTTTACACGAATTTCACAAAACCTTGAATTAATGTGTCTTTATCAAAGCAACAAAAATGGTCAAAACAAATGGAATCGTACGATGGGGCCATGCTCCCGCATCCCCCAGTCAAATTTTCTGAGTAAATATGTATTTTGATTTGCCCACTTATTCCAACCAAACCCCACACAAACTTTTATGAAGACGGAAGGAAAAGAATGGGGGGTTTAATACAAGTCCTAGGTATGCCCGAAAAAAAACTTTTAACCCGAGGAAGGGTATCCAAATTTCGGCCGCGTTCGAAATTAGTCTCGGTCTCGTTTTATGTAATGTTTGCTGTTTTAGACACGATTTTTGGATATCTACTGTAAAATATGTTGTGTTCCTTTGAACTGGAGATAGCCGTAGTTTTCATCTTATTGAACTAGTTTTTGGTGGAGAGTATAAAGGAACTTTATCTTGACGTTCAGCCAAAATTTATTCCCTCCTTTTTCGGGGAGAAGCTATGGACGTGTCGGCTTGAAAAGTTCTAATAGGCGAATCAGGCGTGTCCTTGGTCGGAGCAACTCAATTTTTGGCAAAAGTCCTGGGTCAACTAGCATTTCATTTGGAGTTAAAGTATAAAGTTCAAATTTCCAAAAATGATAATATCCCATTTAATTTTTTGGTCTAGGGTATAATTTATAAAAATAAATCAATTGTGTTAGATGTCGCTGCAAAGGTAATTTTGTGTAGTTTCATGTGTCCTCGAACCATTTTGCTGTAACTTTTACAGTTACAAAAAAAAAGAAAAACTGAAAAATGATCCCCTCTCCCCCCTTAAAATCGAAATAACTTCAAAACGGCTGATCCTATCTGTGTGAAATCTACAAATACATTAAGATTGACTTGTTTTTTTAATTGTTTCCGAAATTTGGTTTTTTTGCCCCACTGTGCGGCGTACAAATTGCTGTTTTTAGGGGTTTTTAGAATTAAAAAAAAAAAACCCTTATAAAATCGATTTTGTCAGTCCGTCTGGTCACTAAATAACTCGCGAACGGCTCAACCGATCGTCATGAAATTTAGTAGGAATGTGTAGAATGATAACAGTCTTTGGCAGGAATACGTTAGAAGTTGATAGGGTAAAGATAACAGGGTAAAACAACTTTTTTAGTTTTTATTGGAGATGGACGTACGGGTACTCAAATCAAAGGACTCGACGAGTACATTTCATATCAGTTATTTTTTCCAGTTTCGAGTAACGCTAACGGAGTTATAGGCGTTTGGAGTTAAGCTTACGTTTTCACCTCGGTTTTTCTAAACCGTTATAGGTACCGTATACAGGGTGTCCGGAAACAGCCGCATAAACGCACCGGATTGTGATTCCTCATGTGACTTCCAGCAAAAAAGTTGTACGAAACATACCCCCAATTCTTGACCCTTTCTACAGTCACATTTGGCGAGTTTACTAGCGCTAGTAAAGTTGCACTTGAGTAATCACCATAGGCGACGACACATAATAAACAAAGAAAACAGTGTCATGTTAATGGGTGACTATGCGTTGTTACGACGTCGTCACCGAAAGTGTGATGCAAATAGACGCGTAGCTAGTCGCCCTATCTACAGGAGTTGCAAACGAGAAATTACTACGGTAACGACGCGACGTCGTAAACAACCAACAAAGTGTTGTGCAATTTTACTAGTAGCTAGTAAAAAGATACATTTTACTAGCTACTAGTGGAATAGGACATGTTCAATTCGACTAGCAACCAACCAGCGAGTACGCTACAATTATTTCTCGGTGGATTTCGAATTAACTGTTCAACCGATCGACACGAAATTCAGTGTGAATGTGTAAAATGGTAGGGTATTTGCTAGGAATACCTTTGAGATTGGGAAATGTTAACAGGGTGTCCTAAACGAGGTGCAAAAGTAGATTATTTTATTTGTCATTCGAAAAGGGTGTCTCGGCACGTATATCGACATGAAATTCAGTGTAAATATGTAGAATGGTAGGGTATTTGCTACAAATACCTCTGAGATTGGGAAATATTATCAGGGTCTCTTAAACGTGGTTGTCATAATCAGCATACCCAACAAACAATAGCTAACAACACAATACAAAAATTCGAAAAAACTGCGGTTACAGAAAACATTCATAAAAAGTGACTGTTTGCTATGCATTTTCGTCGAGGGTGGCGCTATTTTTTTTTTAAATTGGCACATAGTCTAACGATAATTTCTTTCTTACATCATTTTATTCTAGCTCTATTATATTTCTAACAGTTTTTATACGTTAAGTGTAGAAAACTAGGGTTAATTTTGGCTCGAATTCAATACAATTCAATTAAGACTGCTCCTAGAGATCTGCAATTTGGTAAAATCTATTCAAATTATGTCGAAATCGAGCCAAAATTAACCCTAGTTTTCTACACTTAACATATAAAAACTGTGAGAAATAATAAAGCGTGCATGGTATTGGACTCGACAGGCGCAACATTTTCCTTTTCGTTAACAGTAGTTACTGGCGGCCATGCGTTGTATTCGGCTAAAATTCTGTCCGCCATTTCTGTTCCGGAAACTTCCGGAATGTCGTTGTTCTATAATGCAATGCGTCAACATCATTTCTCGTTAGTGATACTTGCTCACTCTGGTGTAAACCAAGTAAATACAATTTGTTGTATACGTATCCTGGACACATAACATTACCCCTTCTTAAAGCTGTTCGTCCCGAACAGAACTCGCTTCGGTCTCCTCCGTATCGTTACCTCGATAGGGTGCCAGTAAATCCACATGTATTATTTTCATTTTCGCTCTCGGTTTCCGATGCTCTCGAATACGATATCATTAAGTCGGGTGATAATTTCGTACGGTCCTCCCCAGTTCGGTTGAAGCTTCGGACATACTCCGACCAGGGTTTTATTATAAACGAGATCTGCTTAGTTGAATCCGGCAGAGTTAGCCCTTAAGCCGTATCTCGTTTTCATACGGTCTGCATTCAACCGTAAGCGTGCTCGCACCAACTTATGCACATTGTGCAAACGTTGCATTAGGTCGTACACATACTCAGGAACTGATGTCGACTGTTCCGCTGGCGCTATTTCGAATTTTACATACGCGGGCAACCGTATTGTCATGCCGAACAGAATTTTGATGGGGTTTCTCCTGCGGATACCGCTGCACGGTATGCCATCAGGAATAGTGCTCAAGTTTCGCTTTTTATCAAAATGTAGCTCACAAAGTACTCTTTATCGACATACCCAATTTTCGACGTGCTGCCCCCATGTCGCTTCCTGATTGGGTATTGCGTATACTTCCGTCCACTTGCTAAAATAGTCAGCCACTACAGATGTGTACCGGTTTACACGATCGGTTTCTGGAAATGTTCCCACAATATCCACAGCTACTCTTCCAAACGGCGCACCGACGACATATGTCTTCATAGCTCGTTTCAGCTTCCTTGCTAGTCCTGCAACAGCTGCACAACTCATACACCTGCGACAACACTCCTCAACATCACCTCGAGCATGCACCCAATAAAACCGTTCCCGTACTTTCGTCAGAGTTTTGTTGACGCCAAGATGACTTCCTGATGATCCTTCGTGCATTTTCCTCAGCACCTCGTCGACCTTGCTCCATAGAAGTATCAGCTGCATTATACTCGACGTTCCGTCTGCTGATTCCTATTTCCGCTTCGTGAAAAAAACGCCACTGAGTTCAATCGATTTTCGTGGTTAACCCAAAGGCTGACACTTCGTTCCAACTGGGATCTCTCCGGACTTCTTCCACACGAGAATCGAACCTATATCTTCGTCATTCAGCTGGGCTTTGCGTATCTTCTCCGGATTCCAACCTTCCATTGGCAACATTGCCAGTCTTCGTATATTCTCGGCCTTCTTCTCTTCCAATCGAACGCAGTGCTTGCATCCAAGGGGGCATGGGTGGCGCGAGAGCGCATCGGCATTACTGTGCACTTTTGCACTTCTATGGAATGGACGGTATCGAATTTGTGTGTCTGCAACCGTTCAATCCATCTGGCCACTTGACCTTCCAGATTTCTGAAGTTTAACAGCCAACTCAGCCCAGCATGATCCATTCGCAGTAGAAATTTCTGGCCGAGAAGGTATTTGTGGAAGTGTTTCGTCGCCTCTTCTTATCACGCAGTAGTTTTCTTCACTCTTCGACAACACGCGACTCAAGTAGGTGGCCAAACCCAGAAAACTGCGTAGCTGATGTTTATCTTTCGGAACTGGCCATTTTCTCACGGCTTCCGTTTTGTTTGGATCAGTTCGTATTCCTTCCGCAGAAACGATGTGTCCCAAATACGAGTAGTAAACTTCGTGTACACATTTTGCAGAATTTTCCGGTTTTCCTCGGCTTTTGGCAGGTCCTTCGTAGCTGTTCACCGCAGTTCCAGCACCGAATTGAATCTCGGTTGATAACTAATCTTATGTCGTATCCATTCACTGACAGACACAATCATCCACTACTTCTTGGTCTCGCACACAGTTCGAGGCGGCTTGTTTTGCAGATTTAAATGTCAGGCTGTATGCAAGAGAATTGAATTCATCGTCCGCTTGTCAGCTAGCCGTAACGTCTGTTGTAGTTCACGATTAAGGAGAGCCGTAATGAACACATCTAGGCCTGTTCGGTACCGAGATTTCAGTACCGGGTTTCGGTTTTTTTCAATACCCGGTACCACAAGCGGTTTCCCTGACTCAGGTCTTTTTTTCAGTACCGACGGTTTTTTTTAACCATAAGCCGGTTTTTTGAGTACCGGGTTAAAAACCGACTCAGGTTTTTTTTTCAGTACCGACGGTTTTTTTTAACCATAAGCCGGTTTTTTGAGTACCGGGTTAAAAACCGGTACCAAAAAACCTGAAAAAATCGGCTCATGGTTGAAATGAATCGTTCTTTTTAACTCGGTACCGAAAAACCGACTCATCGGTCGTTTTTTTTTTTAACTCGGTACCAAAAAACCGGGATATCGGTACTTTAGAATATCGGGTCCGGTACCAAGTGAACACCGGTTTTGTACCGGGATCCCGGTTTTTGGAACAGGCCTGAACACATCCACTGCTCGTTTCAATGTTCAGGCTCCGAGGTCGGGTATGACAAAAGAACCAGTCGTTCATTGTCCGGTTTTGAAGCTGCGATCGATCTATTTGCTTCATGTGCTCATCTCCGTATCCATCCATCGCCTTCACAAGCTCCACGTCTCCAAGACGTCTGCAGTGGAGCAGGAATCGATTGCAAGATTTCAGCAACAGGTCCCGCAACGCTAGAACAAGAGCCGTGGCGCGCTCACTGTCTGACCAAGCATTTACCTCCGCAGCAGCCTCAAATTGTGTCTTAGAGATATTTGTCCATCAAAAGTCGGCGCTTTTAGACTTTTAATAGTCGAGTCAGTTTTTATTATTCCACTTGTTCTCGATGTTTCTCAGTCGCTATTCGACTTTTGGAATTTCTTAACTACTAATGATTTCAGCTGGTGATCGGTGAAGTCCGTTGTTTTTAGACGTTTCAGATCGTTCCTTATATTCTGGTAGAATAATAAACTAACAATGCAACTAGGAAGTGGTATGGCTGACAACCGTATCACACTCCGAATTCAAGTGTCTTTGTAACGTTGATGGACTACACACGGTAGTCATCAACGCACCATGCTAGGAGTTACGGTAATCGAGAGATATACTTTTTTAATTCATCCTCAGTGGAGCTGAATAAATCTAAATGACTAAAAGCTAGATTTCCAATTCGTTTCATTCTTTCCAAAGGCGAGGCTCATAGATAATAATTTGTCCTCAAGCATCGTACTTCAAACATATCACGCTGTCTTGTAACGCGATTAGGAATTTTGAAAGGAAAACAATATCAGGGGCATCTATAGACCCATTAAATAAGTTTGCCAAGAAGACAGCATCAAAATAAGTTCTTCGTACCTCAAGTGTATTAATATTCAATAATTCCTGAATATGTGCATAATTTATGTCGCTACTGGTTATGTGCAATTTATAGGCGATGTACCTTAAAAATTTATGCTGAACTTTTCCAATCGTGTAAGTGTATGAATTATAAAATGGGTTCCATACAACGGATAAATGTTCTAACTTACTCCTTACAAGAGAAAAGTACAACGACTTTAAGGCATGAATGTTATTGAAATCCGTGGAGTTTCTAACAACGAAGCCTAGCATGCGACGAGTTTGCTCTGAAATGTCCTGAATATGCTCCTTGAAATTTAAGAATGTATCCATCAGTATGCCGAGATCTTTAATTAAGGTTACTTGTGCCAGTGGATGAGTATCCAAATAATAAACACATTGATGTTTTGCTGGACTTCTACTAAATACAATAAACTGACACTTAGATAAATTAAGTTCTAAACGATTTTGTACACAATACGTAAAAACATTGTTTAGATTCCTTTGTAGAATACAAGCATCTTCATAACGTTTGATTTCCTTAAATATTTTACAGTCATCAGCAAATAATAAAAATTCAACTTCTTCGAAGATAACCGACAGATCATTAATAAATATTAAAAATAAAACCGGACCTAGATGGGATCATTGAGGAACTCCAGATGTTTGATAGGTTGTTATTTACGTTAACAATTAAAGATCGATTTATCAAATAATCATTTATCCAGCTTATTATCGACCCGAAAAAAAAAACAAAATTTTCCAACTTTTTAATTAGTATATAAAAATCAAGTTTATCGAACGCTTTGGAAAAATCTGTGTAAACCGAAGGAACTTCGGATTTATTCTTAAAAGCATTAAAAATATAATTTTCATATTCTATAAGATTGGTTGCAGTGGATCTACCCGTGCAAAAACCATGCTGTTGTTGTATTATATAAGGCTTTACTAAATGCGTTATATAATCTGTAACCAAACTTTCAAATATTTTCGGAATGCACGATAAGATATTAATCGGTCTATAATTCCGAATATCTGCTCTATCACCTGATTTATGGATAGGCAAGACATAGCTTACTCTCCAATAATCAGGAAATTGACCTGAAGATAAGGATTTATTGAAAAGAATAGTGAGTGGAAGCAATATATTAGCAGCACAATTTTTCAGCAAGATTGGAGGAATGCCATCTGGTCCAGGTCTTTTCGAGGTATCTAGCATACTTAATTTTTTGAAAAGCGATTCAGCATTAATAGGAACATTGGATAAACTAAAGTTATTACGATTATTTAACGATGAAAAATTAAAGGATGACCGGATTTCATTATTGTAAACTTTAGAAAAATTATCTGCGAATAAATTCGAAATATCAGCATAGTTAGAACACCTAATGCTGTTCAGAAACATGGTGTCTGGTAAAATGCTGCTATTTTTCCTAGAGTTAATGTATTTCCAAAAATGTTTAATATTTGAATGAACTTCGGATTCTAATTTATAAATAAAGCGTTGGAAATCTAGTTTTGAAAGTCTTTTGCTTTTAGCCCTTAAATCGGAAAAAACTTAATCATTTAATCTGCCTGAAGACTTGTACGTTAAATGCGCTGTTTTCTTTTGGTGTATTAACTGCTTAAGTTGACTAGAAAACCAGGAGGGAAAATTATCACAAGTTGAGCGTTTACGAGGTATATGTTCATTAATCAAATTGTTCACAGTATTATAAAACAAGGACACTGCTTCATTTAGTGACAAGCTTTCAATTACAGACCAATCAACAATGTTTAAATCTTCATTTAACTCAGAATAATCTGCATTTTGAAAATTAATAAATTCGTATTCACTTTTTTTTAGATTTTCCAATAAGTAATGGTAAAGTTAGATTGATATCCAAAGCTGGATGAAAACTATACCTATTGATAGGAGTTTTGTTTTCAGATACAGAAATGGTTTCTACATTTGAGAATATGGAAAATTATGAAAGAAAAAAGTGTCCCGATTTTTTTTTTGTCTCAGAAGAACATGTTTTTACGATGATGTGGGGTTGGTGAAGATTCAATAAAAATAAAAAAGTTTTTCTTAGAAAAACCTAATTGTATGGCAGCCGAACAGGTTTTTTTTTGTAAAGTGACTGTTGTCCTTGGCTAATTATTTGATGATAATACGAAAAGGAAATCCCCTGAATGCTTGGAAAATCAAGAATCCGCTCTTTCATGTTGTAATTTACTACAACCACCACTTACGCGCTATCCCCTGTACTCGCTAGGTACAGGGTGTCCTTGTATACGAGTATGACAGTCCTCGGAAATGGAAAATGCCTTTTTTGCTGCTTAATTTAAAGATCTTATCCAAAGATTAATTAATTCGGAGCATCTATTTGTACTACTTTACACTACAGCGCAATCGTTCATATTTTGTGGTTAAGTAATGAGCAAGTGTGTTGTGCTGAGTATGTCACTCTACTTTCGGTTTCAATTACATCACATTTCTGGGTTATGTGACGGAATTAAACCTTTCATAGTCTTAATTAAACCTTTCAAGACAATCTACAAAACGCGTTTTTGCTATACATCCATACATAGGAAGTGGTGTCTTTTGAGGTAAATAAGCACCGTTTCCCATTGTATGTGACCTATCATTGTTTTTATTTAACATTCGCACGTCATGGTTGGTTTCAGGTTTCTTTTAAGAGTATGCGCGTTATTCAATGATAAACAATATAATATTGTATAGGATGTTATTTTTTTTTAAATGACTACTTTTAAAGAAAAATATATTTTTTAGCTTTTGACTTACTAAAACATTAAATCATTAAAATCACGGTTTAATAGAATCATTCGCTTATTAGAATCAAACTCGAAAGTACCGAATGAAAAATGAGAAAGATTTCCATTTTGCGAAACCGTGACAAAATTGGAAAAAAGTAGCGATAGCGTTTTTGAAGATTTTTATGTGCATTTTGATTATGGTTTTTCATTGATGATTTATTGAGGAGTTTTTTATTGTTAGAAGCTTGTTTTTAATATTTATAAAATATTAGTATTAGTGGAAATTTTCTTTTTATATTTTGTAGCGAAGGGCTCTTCACCTACTTCACCTGAAGAGTCGCCAATGATTGGTTTGAAAGAAAAAAAGTTTTCTTACAAGAATTTATTTTTAGGGGGTTGGTTTGTATGACAGCCCTATGACGTTCCTA
Organism: Microchrysa polita; assembly: GCA_949715475.1. NCBI lineage: Eukaryota > Metazoa > Arthropoda > Insecta > Diptera > Stratiomyidae > Microchrysa > Microchrysa polita. Next base: position 91,091,331 of record OX454416.1, read on the forward strand.
AATATGTTTTGAGACTATAATATCAACACATTTGGGAGAAGTTTGGTTAAGATTATTGTCAAAAGAAAAATGTTTTTCTTAGAAGAACCTAATTTTCAGGGGTCCGTTCGTATGACGTAGTATTCCGATTCCACCTGTTCCTGGATATGTTTTGAAGCTTTACTAGGAACACACTTGGATGAAGTTTGGTTAAGATTGGTTCATAAAGAAAAAGTTTTTCTTAGAAAAACCTAATTTTGAATTTTGGGTTTCTGTGGCAGCCCCCATGATGCCATGATCCAGTTCCATTCGTTCCGATATATATACAGCGTACACTAAAAAGAAACTTATATACAAAATTTCAGCTCGATAGCTTCAATACTGAGGGACTAGTCTGTATTGAAACAGTCGGACAGGCAGACATCGCTCAATCGATTTCTCGCGTTACTTTTCATAGTCGGAGATGCTTCCTTCTGAGCGTTGCAAACTTCATGACAAAGTTAATATACCCTTTCACATAGTGACGGGTGTAAAAATGATTTCCATCACATTTTGCAATCTGAAATCACCTAATGACTAGACACTACATTATATTTTAATATACATTATATTATACAGGGTGTCCGGAAACTGCCACATAAACGCACCGGATTGTGATACCTCATGTGATTTCCAGCAAAAAAGTTGTACGCAACATAACCCCAATTCTTAACCCTTTAGCTGCCACAGGCATTTGAAGATTTTTGAAAAAAACATTTTCTTGCTCGACTTAAGGTTCAATATCTTCAAAGCTGGATTTGCTAAAATAGCGAAATGAGATGATTATTACAGCCAACAAATTTACCTAAAAAATAAGACTAACCGCACTAAAATCGCATACGGATACTTAACGTATAAAAGCTTTTAGAAATAATGGAGCTAGCATAAAATGATGTAAGATATGATCATAAAACTATGTGCCAATTTTTTAAAGAATCGTACAAGCACCTCTCCCTGGCAGAAGATGGAGAAAATTGAGATGAAAAAATAGATTGTTTTTGGATCATATCACACAAATTTGACTTTGAAGCTCTGTAAAAACGAAACCTCTTATCCGATTTTAGTTTTGAACTTTCCATGGCGACGTCTAATAGTTTTAACGGTACAAGAAAAATTTGGAGGTATAGTTCTTCTTGTTCCAGGCCGAACAATCAAAATTCGCAGAATATTCTGTTTTACTTATGAAATCGTAATAAATTTGATAGGAAAGGGGTCTTATCATAATATTCTTCATTCAGGAAAAAAAATGTGATACACGCTACATCAATTGGCTATTTCCCATGGAGGCGAAAAAAAACATGGTCTATGATTTTTTTTTCATAGTTTGGTTTCGTTCAAATGTATCTAAATACCGTTACTATGAGACATTTTCCGTATAAGAAATGTTTGTTGAGAGTCCTTCAATATTCTACTGATGAACCCATACACTTATCTTGGCATCGAAAGCAGAATATTAACCCTAACCATACCTCACAAGCTTGTCAAGGATCCGCTTCAACTAAATCGAGTGGCTTTTCACGTAGTTACTAGAGTTAAATTGAATCCGTAATGTTTAGGGAGAGTTGAATCAACGAATTAGAAACAAAGTTTGTTACAAAACGGACCAATTACGGAATTTCCTGAAAGTAACTGAATATATGGCATGTTTTGGAACATGCCGCAAGAATCATCTACAGATAGCCAACGAAACCCTCCTTTTTATTTTAATAATGGACAATTTAGTTTTAAATAATAAAAGAATTCTAATTCTTGTCGAATCAGAACAAAATATTTTAATTAAAACCAGTTTTAATCAAATTAACTGAAATGTACATACTTATAATTTTGTCCAACCTTTTTTAGTCGGCTCGTACTTTTTTAAGGTAAATTAAAGCTGTTATTTATTTCAATTGGCTTATTTACATTTTATTTGATTCCTTACCAATTACATATTTAAATATCAACATATGATTTTATTTACTCAAATAACTACTTGGCTATACAGGGTGACAAGAAAAAATCGTATGGGTGTACTTATTTTTTTGGCCATATGTGTAAGTGAATCGCTGCTGTAACTCAATTTTGTTTCCTAAAACACGTTACAAATAGTATGCCTATCAGCTCAAGTTTAATATTAATTCCAATCTAATTTTGATTCTTCTTACAGTGTGCTTCTGTTCCCTCCTGTAAATAATTATAGAAGATTTTTAATACACAAGGTCTGTGAAGAAATTGCAACTCAGTATGATATAGTTACGTTTTCTGTAGGACAGGGTGTAACGCGTCGTACCGTCGTATGTTACAAAAATCAGCTTTTACTGCCACTGGAAGAGTTGTCAGCGGATAAAAAGAGGTGAGCCTTAAATCTCTGACATGGAATATATGTTTTGTAATTATGTATTTATTTGAACAGAAAAGAAGAGAAACCCAGAACCTGGAGGAGTGGGCATTTTACTGATTCCTCGGTAAAGAAATCATCTGTAAAGATGGGCGTGGAAAGAAATTCTGGCGAAGGAACATCGTCAAAAAGTAAGTGAATCGAACTCCATTTTGAAAACATTCCACCCGAATCCAGTTTCGCATTTTGGGTGGATACAATGGATAAGCCCGAATCTACAGGACTATCTTTCAATGGTATTTGGTGGGAGCTTCAACATCAACAAATACATACCAGCAGATACCAACCTATTATTATTAAACCGTAACGACGATATTTTTAGACGATCATAGCGATACATAGCTACTAGATTCTATTTACCATTTACATGTACAATTAAGGCTCCCACCAAACTGCATTGAAAGACAGTCCTGTATACTCAGGCTTATTCGTTGTATCCATCCAAAATGCGAAACTGGATCTGAGAACATTAAACTGATTAACACCAATTAACATCAGAAACCAAATAAATTGAAAAACGAAATGACAAACCTGGAGCCTCCATTGTTTCGACTGCTGTTTGGTGGCTGGTGCGAAATGGTGCAACCATTCGTCTTTAACGATCACCAATCGGAGAACAAATTTCACTTAACCCTCTACAGCATGAATTATGTATTTAAGGCATCTGGATTCTAGTTTTTCTGCCGAACAAAATCTCACCTCCGTAGTTCAGCGAAATCCAAAATCTGACCATGCTGAGCTAAATATGTATGTCAACATGAAATGTATCTTCCGATATCAGATTTTTGTTAAAGTTAATTTTAAGGACCTGAGGCCCTACCTTATCGTATATAACAGCATAAAAAATTGGCTCCCCATTTTGGAATGCTTCTACCAACTGTGCAGGTATACCTGAAGAAAGTGCGATGGGTTAAGTCGGGTCCTTGCTATTCAAAAAACAAACCCGACCGGGATAGCCAACCCAACAGCCCATTATAGACTTATAAGCTTCCCTAATCTCCTTAAACGAAGATTAGTTAAAATGACTACCATCATGAATCATGAATTTTCATCCGGCCCGTTTTATTTTAAAATTTAAAATAATATTTGCTACCGTCGGGAAATATCCATTTGTTAATGGGAACTATTGATTAAAAAAAACTTTAAATTGCTGCTAAGCCAGAAATTTTATATATCGCGTAGTGTATATTCCCCAAGTTAGTTAAACGGAGTTTAAAATTAAACTACAGGTAACTAAACGGTGAGTTAAACCTTAGAATGTTTATTTATTGAATGCTGTAGTAGCTATTCAAGTGATTTTTCTATTGAATCCAGGAACAACGGGTAGTTGCGGGACGATATACACAGTTACACCGGGTGTTGTATAAAAATTTTCTAAAGTCAACATAAACAATTGCTCTTGAAAGTAAGACATTTAGTTTCGTCTCAATCCACTAACCTACTGAATGTCCTTATAAATGAAATCGGAAAATACATATATGTATAAGAATATCGCTATAAGAACATTTTTTCAATATTCTTATTAAGATGTAATTACCGTTTGCCGAAAATTTCAATGATTCGGCGAACTTCTTAAAACCGCCTATTTTGTTTTTGGGTTTATCATCAAGGCAGCTATACTCCCCTCAAAAAATGTGTGCAATCGGATCAAAATGAAGGATACAAAGTGACAAGTACAAACTGTCTATACAGGGTGTCCCGCAACTGGTTAGCCATAGACAAATGGTAGACTTTACAGGATGTTTTAGGAAGAATGTTGCCAAAATTATTTCTCTAGCTTTTACCGTTAAGGAGTAATTGCCTTTTTTGTGATTCTTGTCAAAAAGCACGACTTTTTTGTAAAAACTCCTATTTTCTAGCTTCCACTTTAGCCAAATCAATATTTTTCATATTCTTCTGAAAGTACACAAAATTTCCAATAAAAGGACATATCGAAAGTTTCGAACGGTTTCGTATCTTCCGAGATACGACATTTTGAATTTTGCAGAAATGTCAATTTCAACTTTTAATGTCAAAATTGAGGCCAAATTTCGTAACGATACATTGAAGTGGCAAATCTGCAAAGTTCACAAAAGTTGGCCCAAATCCTAAGCTTTCGAACGGCATATAAGAATAAAGCACAGAATCATCCAGTTTGTGAATAATATGTGTAAAAGGGGAAAAAACATAGTCCGTAAGAGGAAGAAATCTTGCTTTTACGTGGAAATAGTTCAGTCATATAAGCATTTCCAATAGAAAAAAATGCAGTAAGTCTATTTTTTTCTTGGTATTGAATCAGTGGGGTCCCAGGAGTCTTAAACACATTTTGCTAAAATAAATTTGATCGGAAAGGTCCCAAAAAGGACAAGAAAGGACACAATTTAATCCTTGACTGTAGGTCGGCATTCGGGATATCATATCAAAGGGGACGGCGAGTACATTACATATCCGGTGTTTGATTCCTATTTCAAGGACCCTCAACGGAATAAATCGGGTTTGAATGGAAAATTTTCGTGTTTCCCGTAACTTATCATCTGTATCTTTCCAAAGCCCATAACTACGCGAATAATTCAAGTTGCCACTTCTTTTTTAATTGTTGCTAAGGAAAAATTGGATCGGAAAACTCTGAAAAAGGACATAAAAGGACCCTAATTAATACCTGACAAATTAAAATGTTTATCCTTTAGACGATGAAAATGAAAAATACTCTCACAATATTAATATGTATACAGCGAACCTTCGTACAAATAATTCAACACCTAAAACAAATTTTTTTATACTTACCGTTATAATTAGTAAAGTAGGATCTACAACACTAGCGAAAAGTATTTTTCCATAAAGCATAACAACCAAGTCTATGCTTGATGTAAAAATGTTACTTCCTTTTCAAGATTGAAGTCGGTTGGGTACATTTGCAGACTATGGTTTTTTTTATTTATACTTATTATTCAGAAACTGGATGACTCTGTGCTTTATTCTTATATGCCGTTCGAAAACTAAGATACTACGCCAACTTTTGTCAACTTTGCAGATTTGCCACTACAATGTACCGTTACGAAATTCGGGTTTTATTTTGACATTAAAAATTGAAATTGACATTTTTGCAAAATTCAAAACATCGTATCTCGGAAGATACGAAACCGTTCGAAACGTTCGATATGTCCTTTTATTGGAAATTTTGTGTACTTTCAGAAGAATACGAAAAATATTGATTTGGCTAAAGTGGAAGCTAGAAAATAGGAGTTTTTACAAAAAAGTCGTGCTTTTTGACAAGAATCGCAAAAAAGGCAATTACTCCTTAACGGTAAAAGCTAGAGAAATAATTTTGGCGACATTTTTCCTAAAACATCCTGTAGAGTCTACCATTGGTCTATGGCTAACCAGTTGCGGGACACCCTGTATACATACGAAAACGAAAAACAGTCAGTCAGTACCGCGAACGTAGTGAGCAGGGGGCGAAAAAAAAACAAAAATAAAAAAAAAATTAAATTTAATTTGTCGTTATATTTTATAAATAAAAACTTGTAAAAACGTTCATCCGCAACTTAGAGAAAGCATGCGTTAGTCCAGAGTGGGCATCAGAAAATAAAAATGGCACCGTTCTCACACTATTGCAGTTCATAGTATGCGTGAAAATATTATTCAAACGTCAATTTTTTGTTTACAATTGAGAATATAAAGTCCGCGTAATATTCATTACTCTCTTAAAATGCCGACGTGATATTTAACCCTTCTGTTGGCGTATAGATCCAGACAGACCATTGGTACTATATCTTGATGAAAAATATCGTTCAATAATATTTTCCACCCATTTCCATATAAATTTCAAAGGAACCGACGGCCACAAATGCGATCAAACGTTCGGCGAAATGTAAACTATGTCTAAAGAATCGAAAAAAACGGCGCATCATCGGAAGACACAGTATGTAAACTGTTTCCAGAACCAAAATTAGACCTCTTCAAAAAATAAGATTGATTTCACAGAAGATTCAGTTACAACTTAGGCATAATAGCTCGTAGGCGGCGTCAGAAGGGTTAATAATTGCATCGACAATATTTTGACATTTGAATTATTTCGTGGAGTGTAGTGTAATAAATTTGGAGTCAAACACATATGGGTTGTGTGATCACATAGCCACTCTGGACTAACGCATGGCATGAGTTGCTATGTTTTCTCTAAGATCCGCAAAGACACGTATTTCTAGTGTCTAGTGTCTTGTTGCATAAATCTAGTAAAACACTTCCTGGACAACATGTATTCCCGGCACCGGTTAAATATATCTTTGGATGTTATGTTTCCTATTTGCGCGTATCTAGTTCAGAGCGAATGAGCACAACAAATCTGTCCTCAGATCATTGAGAATTTCCTGATCTATTACCACATTGTTTTAACGCTTAGGTGGACTTTCACTTTTACTATTGAGCGTCGGCAAATATTATGAAATTGCCGATATACATACATAATAGAGCTCCATCAGACATAGTTATTTCATGGATGGTCGGATGACTTTACTAAGTGGACGCCAGTTTACGTTGAGCTGTGCCACTGAATACATATCAGATTGCGGTTGATACTCAAAGCGTTGTAAGTCGGCGTTTTTTGAAGGTGTCTTTTTATTTTTAATTTGCGTGTCAGTTGCAACCGTTTTTTTTATGTAGTAATAATTTGGTGTGATTGTGTATTTTGAGTGCTTTGTGTGATGTTAAAATGTGATGTGATGATATGTGCTCAATATGGGTTTTTGGTGTGCTATATACATATATTTCAATAGCATATCACACAGCCTTCATAGTAATCGATGTTGCAATTTATTTAAATAATTGAAGTATGTAATCTAGTGCTGAGAATGTTTTTTATGTTTTCTATTGTGTAGAGTGCAAATCCTTTGAATCATATGGTAATTTTAATCAGGCAGACGATGGGATAGATAAGCTTATTTTTCGCTAGTAAACGTAAAAAAGCAGGTGTGTATTTTTATTTATTTAAAATTGACTTTTGATCATTTTCGGATGGAACTAATTATTGAATGTACCATTGGCACCGGTCCGTTTAATATATCATTCAACAATCTTTGAATGTAGTAATTTCCTATTACATATCAATCAAAGCGTGGATTCGTTACGTGAACATTGTCAAAAGTGGTTCAATATAGTTTTTATATTAAAAATAAATAACAGGCGCGACAATCCAGCATTGGACTAAGGCCGCAGGATGTGTTAGTGACATCCTATTTCAAAAATCTTATCTGCTTTTTGTTGAGGTAATGCGATTAGCATCACGCTCGGCAGTGTTATTTATCCCCATAAATGGGTACTCGTTTAACATCTGAGTGAGATCATAGGCCGTCACAAGCTCGTGAGTTCGAAAAACACCATGATCCACAGTGAGATTCGAACTCATGACCCTGTGCACCGAAGGTGCACGCACTAACCGCTAGACCAGCCAGACTACAGTTTTTATATTACTGCACAGAATTATTGGGACAGTACGTAAGCTTTTTGGCCTAGAACGGCAAGGATCTGTCCTCAATTCGTGGCATCCATCCTCCAATTCGACACGGGTTTGTTGCGTGTACTTCGTGGATACACTTTCATATAGAACGTAGCCTTCAACCCCGCATTATGCTAAAAAATATATACCAGTTAGGTGGTCATCTCAGCAGGATAATAACCTTAACCACACCACATAAGCTGGTCAAGGATTAGCTGCATTATATAGGAGTGTATTTTTTTGCTTGGTGAAGCCATTTGCCGAACTTTAATTCACGTGAGATTTATGTTAAAGAATTGAGAAGAAGGATGCCACAATAAGAACACAAGGATTTTCTTGAAGTAACTTGGTATACGGTACCATTTGGCCGAGAAGAAGAACGGATTTTTTTTTCTGGGGAATAATGAAGAATATGATCAGAAAGAATAAAAGAAACTAAATTTTGGTCGAATTATGATTATTCATTATTTTTAGTCGTCTTATACACTTCTGAAATACTATTAAGATCCCTGGAAAAAGTCACTATTACCCATTATCACTCGACAGTCTTTCTCTGAAATCGGATTTCAACAAAATTAAGATTACTTAATTATATAGAAGGCGAAATGTCCTTTTTAAAACGTAGCTGATCCATAGCAAAATCAATTCGACCTATTTTGAATCCTTATCATGGGGTCCCTAGGACATTTTTCTCAATGGAATGGTGTATGGTGAAGATGGAAGAGAGAAAAAATAATCAGAATATTGCATAAAATTCCCAGCAATTTTTGTCCTTCTGGAGCAGGAGAATAATGCAAAATGCCCTTTATTCCTCCACAAGTTGACCATTATATACAGGGTGGGCCAATTACAAGTTCGTTTTTAAAAATGCAATAAAATGAACAAATAAAATTTTTTTTCATGTCTTGGCTTTACTAGAAATTACTTACTTACTCCCATTAATGATGGAACACAACTTCATTCAAGTGGCTGTCCCGGCTTGCGTCGCAGTAGCGCATTCTGTCACACCAATTTTCTAAGACCCTGTTGATGGTTTCAGGCTGTAGCTCACGGATTGCTTGGATGATATTGGCCTTAAGTGCTTGAATCGTTTCTGGATTAATGGCATAACATCGGTCCTTCACGGTTCCATACAAAAAAGTCTAAAGGGGTCAAATCGCAGCTCCGAGGCGGCCAATTGACATCGCCAAGACGGCTGATAACACGATTTGGGAATTTGGTGCGTAAAAGATCGATTGTGGCATGGGATGTGTGGCATGGCGCGCCATCCTGCATGAACCAGAGGTCGTCCAAATCCATGTCTTCAATTTCAGTAAAAAAAAAGTCGGATAACATGGCTCGGCAGCGCGCATCGTTGACCGAAACGTTGTTACCAGCCTCATTATGGAAAAAAATGGTCCAATGATGCCACCACTCCACAATCCGCACCAAACTGTCACTCTCTGTGGATGCATTGGCTTCTCGACAACAACGTGCGGGTTTTCCGAGCCACAGATGCGGCAATTTTGTTTATTAACGTAGCCACCGAGATGGAAATGCGCCTCTTAAGAAAAGATAATTTTTCGCCCAAAAACGTTGTCCAATTCAAGCTGCTCTAAGGCCCAAACTGCGAAGCGATAACGAAGTGGATGGTCGTGCGACTTTAATTGCTGAGTCAATTGGACCTTGTAAGGGAATAATCCGAGATCTTTGTGCAGAATTCTTCTCAGGCTAATGCGTGAAATGTTTAACTGTTAAGATCAAAGCCACCTTAATTTAGAAAGCCGGGAAGCAGCAATACATGCACACAAAGCGAGCCTATGAATATGTCGTATATACGTTGCACGATGCACTAACACAAGCACAGCGCATGTAAAAAAATACCGGCGTACAGAGGGCTGCGCCCGCAATACGAGGGTTTTTTATAATTTTGATGCATAGTGAATATTTTTTGTATGTATATTTTGTAAGCAATAGATAAGAATTGTGCACAGCATTAATGAAATGCTTCCTGTAAATCTATTTTTGGATTGGTCTAAATAAACGCGATCCAGAATGAAAGGCTAGCGCCTTTCATTCTGTTCCACCTTTAATTAGACCAATCCAAAAATAGATTTACTATTTACCCAGTTTGTATAAAAGTACTCCAAGGCAAATCTACAGGCATTTGTCGATTTAAGATTTCTGATGGCCTTTGAGCAAAAAGGGCAAACGTAAGGATGGCTTGGCTTTATATATGAACTGAATTAGTAGCTGTAAATCTAAATCTACTGTTACTGTTCTTTTAATCAAGGAAAAGCAACTTATATGAAATGATTCCATTGTGTACCCTGACATAAGAGCCCACGCAAGATTTCCTATGAGTATTGAACAAGCATACTTTTGCAGCTATTTAGGGACACCCTGTTAACTTGTTCCTACAAACTTCAAACATATTTGTGGCAAACACTATTACCATTCTATGCATTTCCACAAAATGTCATGTTCATTGTTTCATCAAGTTAAAAGATATGCATGGAAGAAATGCTTAAGAGCCTTCCCTTGCATTGTGAAAGGCCCTTACCAAATACTTACTTGGCTATATTTCCGGTTTGGATACAGTTATTCGAGTGAAAATTCGTAGACATATTCCATATGTAATTTTCTAAAAAACCTTAGCAGAATATTCATATTTGAAAACCTAAGGGGGGCTACACACGAGCAAATTGAAATTTTACAAATTTACTGTTATTTACTTTTCCTTAGCAAAAGTCAACAGTCTTAATATTTAACGTATATGAGGCCATACTGACCAATCTTTGTGCAAAGTTTCATATCGATCCCTCTAACGGTTTAGAAAAACGGAGGTCGAAAAGGAAGTTTAACTTTAAACGCCAATAACTTTTTCACCGTTAGTCGAAACTGGAAAGTTTTAACTGATATGAGATGTACGCGTTTAGATCTTTGATTTAAATACCCATACGTCAATCTCGGATAAAAACTAAAAAAGTCGACTTTTTTCAAACGTTCGGGACACCCTGTTATCTTCTTCCTACCAACTTCTAAGGTATATGTGCCAAAGGCTGTAACCATTCTACACATTCCTACCAAATTTCATGACAATCGGTTGAGCCGTTCGCGAGTTATTTAGTGAACAGACGGACGGACAGACGGACGGACGGACGGACAAAATCGATTTCATAAGGGTTTTTTGAAAAAAAATTTCTAAAAAACCCTAAAAACCGTGTCTGCTCTGATAAAAATCGCGAAAACACGTGGAAAATTCACTTTTTATCGGGATTTGTTTCTTTCACTGCATTATAGACACTTCAATTCACGACACATTGCACTTTTCTTGACAAAAATCGACCGGGAACCAATACTTTTTGTGTAAAGTTTGCCGCGACCCATTCCGATTTGCCTTTACCGCAATGTAAATTTTCGATCTGAAAAGGCCTATGAATTGTCGTTTCAGTATATGACCGTGCTCTGCTTCCGGGCTTGTATTAAGGCGGCTTTGGTTAAGATCCATGGCGTGTTGATGTTCGTGGATAGAGTCTCACACTCTGGGCTACAGCAGCCACGTTTTCATCTGTGCGCACCGTACGACGACGGGGACCGTGAGTGTTGTTCACTAGCATGCCAGTCTCAGAAACTTTTTGCACAAACTTGCGTACGTGACGCTCGGTGGGTGCTTCATTTCGACCAAAACTTCTTTTCAATAAACGCATTGTTTGGGCGAGACAGCACTCACTTTGTAAATAAGTTTTCAATATTTCCCAACGTTGTTAAAGCGTAAAGCGACTCATTTCGTTCCGCGAAGGTATGATACTGACTTTCTATCCAGATTTCGAGCGAAAAACAGCTGTCCGTGTCAAACTAACCTATGATTTTAAAACGAACTTGTTATTGGCCCACCCATTATATAAAAATGGAGCGAAAAAATGTATAGTAATTCATCAATTGAGAACGGCTGGGTCGATTTGGTTCAAATTTTTTTTCAGTTGTTTGTAATTACCAGGAGAAGGTTTTTACAAAAGAAAATTCTGGGAAAACCCACCGGAAAAGTCGGAAAATTGGAAAATCGAAAATTATTTTTTTTTGCTTGCAATTTTGTGTGCAGGGTCCTAATCCAGGAGGAGGGCTCGCATTCTTAATACACAGAACCGTGTCATACAGTGTATTAGGTCTTCGTTTTAATGACGGCACGGCGGAAATCCAAGCTATTGCCGTTAAATCCGGCAATACCTATATCGAAACATTGTTGTTGGACGGTGAATGCATCAAGCTCAAAAAACTTGTTTGAGAGATCCACTGTCCTATTTGTCCACAGTGGGAACAACACACTTTTATGCTATTATCGCAATCAATGCAGCACACAATGTGTACTAGGAGCCAGTTTCGACCAACAGTGCATGGCGCTCCGCATCTTCTCATCAGATGCCTCTTCTAATGCGGCGCGTCATGCACTGTTGCCAGAGGTATTACCGGACTCATACATGCAGTGTGTTAAATCCTCGTATATAGGACCCCGAATACACACTGACGTCGAATCATATTGTGAGGAAAAAGCAACTTGCTATTCTGCAATTCGACGCGGCCGTCGTTTCTGACTAGACGTGCCAGTTACGGAATCAAAACATTGTGGTTGGACGGTGGATGCATCAAGCTCAAACAACTTGTTTGAGAGATCCACCGTCCTATTTGTCCACAGTGGGAACAACACACTTTTATGCTATCGTCGCAATCAATGCGGCACACAATGTGTACTAGGAGCCGGTTTCGACCGCACAATATGATTCGACGTCAGTGTGTATTCGGGGTCCTATAAATCATCTATATAAACATCTGTATACCACCAGCATCCAGCTGTGGCTCTGGTTATAAGTTCGATATTGGTCCACTCCTCACAAGACAGCATAGGATCCTGCTTGGCGACTTTAATGCCCATCACGAACTCTGGTACTCTCACCTCGGAAATGATGCCAGAGGAATAGATATCGTGAGCAAATTAGACCCATCAGACTTCTGCTCACTCAATGGAATTCCGTCTACACGCGTCGCTGGCGCCTGCCATAGTTCTCCTGACATAACTATTGTGAGCGCCAGATTGATAAGTGAAACCCGCTAGGAGACAACTATCTCCCTTCAATCCGATCGCCTCCTCATACTAATTAATATTGATAAACCAGCTGAACTGACGACGTCAGAACGGCGTACGTTTATCAATCGCAAAAAGGCAAATTCCGAGGGTTTCACTACGTTCACTACGACGAAGTTCGTCGCGCTACCTACTCCAACAAACACCAGGGGAGCCGAAAAGAACATAAGGAACGTCATTGTCAAAGCGGCAGCTCACATCATTCCGGCAGGACGTATCCCCAAAGTTCGGCCATATTTCCCAACTACTACCGCAAGGTTAGCCGACGAACGGGACAACTTAAGACGCGCAAATCCGGCAGACCCCAGATTTCAGGAGCTAAACTCCGAAATAAGAAAAAAAGAGAATGAGCATCTTGAAAGCTGCGAAAGGTGTCAGCAAACTTTGGGCTACAGTCCGCGCCCTGTCTCACTAATCTAAAGACATGGGCAGTGTAGCCATTAGATTCGGTAAGAAAACTACAGCAGATCCTAAACTTTGTGCGAGCTTGTCCAATAAACAATTTATTGAACACCCCAAGACCAAGTCGCTCAACTGAAAAATAAAAATAAGGATACGCAACCGAACGGTTGACGTCATCCCAACCTAGACAGCGGACCAAGTTTCAGCAGCGATCAAGAACGCTAAAAACTCTAACTACCAGATGGCATTTCAATGGCCATGCTGAGACATCTAGATCTTCCGGCCATTGAATACCTCACGATCAAGCAAATGCTTAGTACAACAACAGCTCTGGATCTGATCACCCATCACATCCATAATGGCCTCAGCCCTGTGATAGAACCGTCCTAGTGGCCACTCTGCGCTGTTGGCCGACCTTCTTAACATGCGTGTTCCTGCACAAGAGGTTAGGTGGATTGCCAACTATCTAGCTGGGAGGCAATCCTATATTGAGTTTCGTGGCAGTTGTTCAAATCATAGGAAAACTAAGCAGGGAATTCCACAGGGTAGCGTACTCTCTCCTGCATTGTTCAACATCCACCGACAGGCCTTCCAACACCACAGGAAGGCATCGAACTAATTTCCTATGCAGACGATTGCACCGTACTCACCATGACTATATTGAGAAACTGGTGGAGTTTTTCAACAGCAACCTAGTCATTTCGCCGTATAAATGCACTCCAACACTTCTCACCACCTGGACGCAGGAATTTTCGGAGGAGCTTAGGATCCGCACTGGTAAGCATGATGACGATGTTGTTCCTACTGTTACCAACCCCAATATCCTTGGTGTCTATCTATACACCATGATGAAGTCGAAAAACCACGTCAAACACGTAGTCGACAAAATTCACAGTAAAAACAACGTCCTAAAGGCACTGGTCCGGCAAGGGCAAGGAAACTATGTTGGTCACCTACAAAGCGATAGGTAGAGCAATTCCCAGCTACGCAGCACCGGTGTGTTTCACAAATCCGTTAGTGAAACAAACTGGAACAAGATCCAGACATGCCAAAACGCTGCTCTACGTATCGCTACAGGTTGCCACCTAATGTCGTCCCATCATCATCTTCATCAGGAAACCAGCATGTTACCATAATCTTCTTCTGTCTCTTCAATATCTGGTCGGTTGTTATCGAGAGAATCATCCTAACCCATCATCTCAAGGACAACACTCCCCCTCCACGACATGTCAGGCGTGGAGTTAGAGATACAAACGGGTATCTCCCGATATATTTGATGACACAGCATACCATGCGCCCATCGCAGATATACACACAACCGTTGTGAATCGGTCAATAGGGAGATTAGGAACAAATAGAGTCCTCTCAGCGTGCTCACTACCTATTTCGTCTGAGGAGACTAGGCTCCCGAGAGGCACAAGAGCGACACTATCTCTGCGGTGTTGCGCCTCACGATGTGGACACCCTGTTCCGCTGCACCCACTAACCTCACTCCGAGGGCGTTATGGGACAACCCTATCGCAGCTGCTACGTTCTTGTCGCTTGAGACAATAGGCGAGGACAACGACGAAATTTAGAGTAAGGGCTCGGCTTTGCGAAGCAAGTAACGGACGTAACCTCAAAGAAATAATATTCCGAACATAGCTTAACTTTTAAATTTTCCTGTAATATATTCAAACATACAAATAAAGAAACCATGCTGGTCACTTACAAAGCGATAGATAGACAAATCCCTAGCTATGCAGCACCGGTGTGGCCACAAACCGTTTTTGATCCAAATCCAAATGGAGTAAGATCCAGGCATGCCAGAACGCTGATCTACGTATTGCCACAGGTTGCCACCTAATGTCGTCCCATGATTATCTTCATCAGGAAACCAGCATGTTACCATAATCTTCTTCTGTCTCTTCAATATTTGGTCGGTTGTTATCGAGAGGATCATCCTAACCCATCATCTCATGGACAACACTCCCCCTCCACGACATGTCAGGCGTGGAGTCAGAGATCTCGATAGAGATATCCAGAGATACAAACGGGTACCTCCCGATATATTTGATGACATAGCATACCATGCGCCCATCGCAGATATACACACAACCGTTGTGAATCGGTCAATAGGGAGATAAGGAACGAATAGAGTCCTCTCAGCGCGCTCACTATCTATTTCGTCTGAGGAGACTAGGCTCCCGAGAGGCACAAGAGCGACACTATCTCTGCGGTGTTGCGCATCACTATGTGGACACCCTGTTCCGCTGCACCCACTAACCTCACTCCGAGGGCGTTATGGAACAACCCTATCGCAGCTGCTACGTTCTTGTCGCTTGAGACAATAGGCGAGGACAACGACGAAATTTAGAGTAAGGGCTCGGCTTTGCGAAGCAAGTAACGGACGTAACCTCAAAGAAATAATATTTCGAACATAGCTTTACTTTTAAATTTTCCTGTAATATATTCAAACATACAAATAAACGAGACCGAGGAAAATTTCGTGGTGAATACGGAGCAAGCATCCGCATAGGAAATTAGTTCGATACCTTCCGGGGGTGTTTGAAGGCTCGCCAGGTATATAATGTATGTTGAGTAATGTAGGAGAGAGAACGCCACCCTGTCGAACTCCCTGCTTAATCTTAAATTTTGTGCAGGAATATGCATGTTAAGGAGATTGGCCAACAGCGCAGAGTGAATGACCGTGTCGAAAGCTTTCGACAGGTCAAGGGCCACTAGGACGGTTCTGTCACAGGTCTTTTTCTGTTTGAGGCCATTGTGGATGTGATGTGCACCAATTTGAACCAAATTTCACACAAATGCATTTCTATTGTTGACACAAAACATATGTAAGATTGAATCAAATCGGACCATGGGGTCATGGGGCTGCCATACAAACCAAACCCCCCATATTGGTTCTTCTAAGAAACATTTTTTTACACCAACTTCACAAAACCTTGAATTAATGTGTCTTTATCAAATCAACTAAAATGTTCAAAACGAATGGAATCGTACTGTGGGGTCATGCTCCGGCAACCCCAATAAAATTTTCCAAGTAAATATTTTTATTTGCCCACTTATTTCAACCAAGCCCAAAACTTTTGTCAAGACGGAAGAAAAAGAATGAGGAGGGGGATTAAATACAAGTCATAGGTATGCCCGAAAAAACTTTTAGCCCAAGCGAAGGGTATCCGAATTTCGGCCGCGCCCGAAATTAGCCTCGGCCCCGGGGGTTGGCGAGCGTAGCGAGCAGGGGGCGAAGCCCCCTAGATTTTGATTCGGAGTAACCGGAACCGGGTTGAGAGCTATAGTAAATTCACTATGTGGTGATGTTTGTGTTGCCTCCAAAGATGAATGGTTCGCGAAAATTGAAAACAATATGTATGTTTTTGCAGTAACCAATATATCCCAATTTTTTTTATATTACGCAAGGATTTTAATACGTCCATCGAATAAAAAACAAAGCCATTTACTACGATGCTATGTGTATAAATAATTACATATGTATGTATGTGTGTGTATGTAATATTTACCCAGCGGGACTTTGAATTTGTGATCCATGCATGCATCCTCAATGAATTTGTAATTTTGACAACGTTTCGTTACATTTGTGTATCATCTTCAGGTCCTTAGTTTTACGATTTCTTTTTTAGTCTGCTAATTTATATTGTTTTGTTTTAATCTGTATTGTTTTCGTTTCCATATTCTTATAGAATTATAAACATGCTAAAAACTAAAAAAGAAATTGTAAAACTAAGGACCTTAAGATGCTACACAATTGTGGCGAAACGTTGTCAAAACAGAGGTAAACACCAAAATAAATAAAAGGGCTACAAATGGACAAGCAATCAACCGATGTTTAGTAAATAACTGTAGTGACAAGCAAAAAACCAGAACATAATAATTAAGTATTCTATTAGACGCTACAGGTTTATAGAACCAATCAGTGACTTTTTTTATAATCCTTGCAGTGTAGAGTATAATTAAATAACTTCGATAATTTTCTGTCTCATGAGTAAACATATTATTTTCACGAAGTACGTTTTTATACCCTTCGCTCATAGAGTGAAAGGGTATATTAACTTTGTCATGAAGTTTGTAACGCAATGAAGGAAGCATCTTTGACCATATAAAAAGTATACATATATGATCAGCATCACAAGATGAGTCGATTGGACGATGTCCATCTGTCTGTCTGTCCGCAGCGCGTTTTTCTCGGCCACTATAAAAGCTACGGAGCTGAAATTTTCCGCACGTGCTTATTATTGTTGCAGGCTGTTTGTATATTTGAATCACCGAAATTGGATCACTGGGTCATGGGGCTGACATACGAACCTAGCCCCGCAATTTAAGTTCTTCTAGGAAAAACTTTTTTAATTGTGCACCAATTTCAACCGAATTTCACACAAATGTGTTTCTCTGGATGACACAACACATATCTAAGAATGAATCAAATCGGATAATGGGGTCATGGGGCTGCCATACAAACCTAACCCCCCCATTTTTTTTGGGTTCTTCTAAGAAACATTTTTTTTGCACCAATTTTACAAAACCTTGAATTAATGTGTCTTTACCAAAGCAACAAAAAACTTCAAAACAAATAGAATCGTACTTTATGGTCATGCTCCCGCAACCCCAACAAAATTTTCTGAGTAAATATTTTTAGTTGCCTACTTATTTCAACCAAGCCCAAAACTTTTGTGAAGACGGAAGAAAAAGAATGAGGAGGGGGGATTAAATACAAGTCATAGGTACGCTCGAAAAAATTTTTAGCCCGAGGAGAGCGAAGGGTATCCAAATTTCGGCCGCGTCCGAAATTAGCCTCGGTCTCGAGGGGTTGGCGAGTGTAGCGAGCAGGGGGCGAGGCCCCCTAGTTTGGTTTTCTCGTGTAGGTTTGGGTAACAAAACTCCATATTAAAAAAAAATCCAGCTGACCCCTCACCTGTCATTTTTTTTATATGAAGTTCGTTTTGGATAACCAAAAAACGCACTTACTATATTCGTGTAAAATGTTTGTATCCTATGATGTCCTTTGGGATGGCAGTATATATGTGCAACAAAAATCTAATTTAATAAGAGTTTCGTTAATTAGATCATCCAGGACGATTTTTTTTGCATAAGGATGGGTGCGAGACTAGAACCCATCTCTCTTCTTGTCCTTTTTCTTCCTTGCCTCGTTGTTTATACCGCTCCATGACGTCGCGTCGCTCAACCTGCGGTGTAGAACGCATCTCTCTATACTTTACCCTAACTCCTAGTGGAGCATGGTGACAAATTCAGACAACTGAATTCGCAGTGTTTTGAGTGTTTCGAAGAGTTTTGAGTTGTGAGAATTTTTATACCCTCCACTATGTGAAAGGGGATGTTAAGGGGTATTATTTGTCATGAAGTTTGCAACGCACAAAAGGAAGCACTTCCGACTATATAGAGTATTGATCAAATGATCAGTGTGACGAGAGAGATTAAGCGATGTCCGTCTGTTGCAACGGAAACTAGTCTCTCAGTGTTGAAGCTATCAGGCTGAAATTTTGTATACAAGTTTCTTTTTAGTGTACGCTGTATATGTCGAAACGAATAGAATCGGACCATGTCATGGGGCTGCTCCTGAAAGTTAGGTTCTTTTAAAAAAATATTTTCTTTATATACCACAATTAACTAATCAACCCAGAGCTTGTGTGTGTAATGCCTCAAAACATTTCCAAAAACAGATGGAATCGGAACATTACGTCGTAGGGCTGCCATACAAATTGACCCCTGAAAATTAAGTTCTTCTAAGGCTTCATTCAAACGATGAGCCGTACGGGGAAGCTCACGACGAGCGAGAGCCGTGCCGCTGTCAAAACACAACTAGCGAGACGTGTTTTCACATATCGTGCACCACAACCCGCAAATTCACGGCTCGCGAGCCGTGTTTTACAAAGGCACGGCTCTCGCTTGCTCTCGCTCGTCATGAGCATTTAAACGACGCGGAAACGGCTCACGGCTCGCAAGCTCGAGCGAGGCTTGCAATGCCAAAATGCATTGGTTTATATGAGAGTATTCAGACTAGATATTTGACCTTGATTACTGGAAGAAACTTTGTCATTAATGAAGCGTTTCCGAATGGATAACTTAACGAACTAGCTGTCGCTAGTTTCGATAAGAAGATAAAAAAAAATCTTCTTTCAAGAGTTGATAGCGTACTGTTCGTAGATCTGATTCTAGAAGTTAGATCTTAGAAAGCTATGGTGTACATCTTAGTTTGGTTAAATCAAGTTACATTTTATTACAAGATGTCTCAATAATTTCGTATGGGAGAACGGTTCCAAAACTGTGATATTTACCGTTGAGGTAAAATTTTTTTTAATTTTCAACGAACGAACCGAACGTCTGTCTGTCTGTCTATATACATGTTTTCAGTCATGAAAGCCAAAACATCGAACCAACCATTCACGGTTCAAGGTGCACAAGTCGTGAAAACACGGATCTCGCCCGTCGTCTGAATACTTCCATATAAGCCAATGCATTTTGACTCAGTACATTTTGTTGTGCTTCCGAACCGCGAGCCGTTTTCGCGTCGTTTGATTGAAGCCTAAGAAACTTTTTAATTTTTAATCCGACTTTAACCAAACGTTTCCTTAGTAAAGCCTCAAAACAGAACGGATGGAGTCGGAACATTACATAATAGGACTGCCATTCAAACCAACCTCAGAAAATTTAGTTCTTCTAAGAAAACGTTTTTCCTTTTTAATCCGACTTTAGCAAACTAAACCCATGTCAAAACATATTAAGGAACGAATGAAATCGGAACACTACGTCATAGGGCTGTCATACAAACCAACCCCTGGAAATTAGGTTCTTTTAAGAAAAACATTTAACCAAACTTCACCCAAATGTGTTCCTAGTAAAGCTTCAAAACATATCTAAAATAAATAACAGGCGCGACAATCCAGCATTGGACTAAGGCCGCAGGATGTGTTAATGACATCCTATTTCCAAGATCTTATCTGCTTTTTCTTGAGGTAATGAGATCAGCATCACGCTCAGCAGTGTTATTTATCCCCATAAATGGGTACTCGTTTAACATCTGAGTGAGATCATAGTCCGTCACAAGCTTGTGAGCTCGAAAAACACCATGATCCACGGTGAGATTCGAACTCATGACCCTGTGCACCGAAGGTGCGCGCACTAACCGCTAGACCAGCCAGACTACATAAAACATATCTAGGAACAGATGAAATTGGAACACTACGTCATGAGGCTGCCATACAAACCTACCCCTGAAAATTAGGATCTTCTAGCAAAAACTTTTTTCTTTGTGAACCAATCTCAACCAAACTTCACCCAAATATGTAAAGCCTCAAAACATATAGGAATGGATGGAATCGGAACATTACGTTACATGGCTGTCATACAACCAACTCCCAAATATTTGGTTCTTGTAAGAAAAACTTATTTTCTTTTGGAATCCTAACCAAAATTCATCCAATTGTGTTCCTGGATTAGCCTCAGCGTATCCAGGAACAGATGGAATCGGATCACGTCATAGGGCTACGGTAGAAACTGTAAACACAAAAGAAGCTTAACCCTCGGATGGTTCAGGTAAATTTTACATATATGTAAATTGCTCACTGTAGTCTGACAGTTCCCGAGGCAAAAATCGCTCTAAAACTTAAATTTTTGTTTTTTGGCACATTTGTTAGAACACAGTGGCGTGCGGTGACATTTACCAATAGGGATGCGTTTGAAAAAATCAGAAAAGGTACCCAATTCCGTTTATTAAAAGCTATGTCATGTAGATACTATCTAATAAATAATATTTTACAGACACTGATTCAATTGAAAGACTGTTTTGTTTGAAATAGAGCTAAACCAGCATAATAGCGGACGAAAGCAGCGCAATGTATTCTAAATGACTGACAACAATATTGTCTCGTTCAGCTTAATACTATGCGATAATATTTAGATATTTTCACAAATGTTCTATTCAAAAACATATACATAAAACAGAAAAACATATTCCCATACCACCCTGTGTATGAAACAATTTCATACAAGTTTTTATACTAATCTCAAATACTGTTATAGCCAGACAGACTACAAACAAATCCTGGACTCGATTAAAATTAGTCCAGTCAAAACTTTGGATATGAGATCGAATCGTATTTCACTTAATTTAAACTGCATCGTATGCATTACTTGCATTATTTAAATTAGAGTACAATATGGTATAATCGTTAACGTTAATCAAATCCAGATAGTAGTTCCCCTTTGGAAGTGTGAATCCCCTACTAAACAAAATTCTCACAAAACACGTCTATTCACCAAATCCATTGCGCAAACCATGTAGCGATAGCACAACAATTATAATTCAAGTGACTCTGATGAGGTGAGAAACATCACCCCGCAACGCGCAACATATCACCCGAGGGAAGCGCAAGCTCTGGTGAGAACAAAATGAATCCAATTTGTCTCGGCTAAAGTGTATCATGTGACCTTGAACATTCTCTGAGTGCGAATCGGAATCGCTATGGTCGAAAAATGGTTCTCAGCTCTCAAGCAATAAAAAGATCCCATGGATGCGTTGATATCCATGGGATCTTTTTATTGCTTGAGAGCTGAGAACCATTGAAGATACAAATTGAAATGCGAGAACAATGAATCATGTCGAAAGTAATATTTTTCAAATTGAATTAAATTTTTTAAAGCTATTGGTTACTTTAAAATTTGGATACGTTTTAATATATAATTATGCTGAAGGCAAAAGCCGAAAAATTCTAGAAAGAGGAAAAATGTTTTTAATTGTTACAGAGATACAATTTAGAGGGATGCGGCGCATCCACCGCATCTATGGACCGCACGCCACTGTTAGAACTAGAAGTAACTGTGAAGCCTTTTGATTAAGTGGTATATAAAACTAGAGGGCTTCGCCCCCTGCTCGCTACGCTCGCCAACCCCCGGGGGCCGAGGCTAATTTCGGGCGTGGCCGAAATTTGGATACCCTTCGCTCTCCTTGGGTTAAAAGTTTTTTCGGGCGTACCTATGGCTTGTATTTAATCCCCCTCCTCATTATTTTTCTTCCATCTTGACAAAAGTTTTGAGCTTGGTTGAAATAAGTGGGCAAATAAAAATATTTACTCGGAAAATTTTTATTGGGGTTGCGGGAGCATGACTACACAGTACGATTCCATTCGTTTTTAACTTTTTTGTTGCTTTGGTAAGGACACATTAATTCAAGGTTTTGTGAAATTGGTGCAAGAAATGTTTCTTAGTAGAACCAAAATGGGGGCTGGGTTTATATGGCCACCCCATGAC
The DNA here is from genome assembly GCA_949715475.1 of Microchrysa polita. Lineage (NCBI taxonomy): Eukaryota > Metazoa > Arthropoda > Insecta > Diptera > Stratiomyidae > Microchrysa > Microchrysa polita. The sequence continues at coordinate 91,113,996 of OX454416.1, forward strand.
CCCATGGTCACATTTGATCAATTCTTAGATATGTTTTGTGACATCAAGAGAAACACGTTTGTGTGTAATATTGTTGAAATTGGTGCACAAATAAAAAAGTTTTTCTTAGAAGAACCTAATTTGAGGGGTTAGGTTTGTATGGCAGCCCCATGACCCCATTATCCAATTTGATCAATTCTTAAATATGTTTTGTGTCATCAAAAGAAAAAAGTTTGTGTGAAATTTGGTTGAAATCGATGCACAAACAAAAAAGTTTTTCTCAGAAGAACCTAATTTGGGGGGTTGGGTTTGTATGGCAGCCCCATGACCCCATGGTCCGATTTGATTGATTCTCACATATGTTGTGTGTCATCAATATAAATACATTTGTGTGGAATTTGGTTGAAATCGGTGCACAAATAAAAAAGTTGTTCTTAGAAGAACCTAATTTGGGGGGTTAGGTTTTATGGCAGCCCCATGACGCCATAGTCCGATTTTACCGATTCAAACATACAAACTGCCTGCAGCAAAATGAAGCATTTGTGCAAAATTTCAGCTTCATAGCTTTTAAATTGGCCAATTAAAACGCGTAGCAACAGACGGACAGACAGACAGACATCGCCCAATCGACTCCCCATGTTATGCTGATCATATATGTATACTTATTATATGGTCGGAGATGCTTCCTTCAATGCGTTACAAACTTCATGACAAAGTTAATATAGCCTTCGTTGACTCTACGAGCGAAGGGTATAAAAAGTGGAATTCGGCCAGTAGTTTTTAGTATGTGGAAGAAAAAATTAGGTGGTGTCAAATTTGAGGGTAATTTGAACAATCCAAACAATGCCCTAAATGTCATTGTTTTGCACTGTGCTTTGACGAATATTGCCTGTTCTTCTTAGAAGAGGTTCGACGGAAGCTTTATGTATTATGAAAAATACCCACCTAATTCTTACGCTCATAAGTCATTAATTTATGACTTGCCTTAAAAGTCATAAGGTAATGACACAATAGTGAAAGGCGATCCTCATAAATGAAAACCAGGTAAAAAACGTCATAATTTTCAATGAATTGAGTAAAAAATTTAAAAAAACCCCTAATTCAAAACACCCTAAAATTTCTTTCCAAATTAACATATCTAAATTCACAAATGTACTTTAATTACAAAGTTTCTACACTTCCCGACCATTATTATTACATTTTATCGTTTTCCAAATAATATACTTTGAAAATTTCACATAAAACGAAAAATGTACTGTTGTAACGAAACCGAGGCTAATTTCGGGCGCGGCCGAAATTTGAATACCCTTCACTCTCCTCGGGCTAACAGTTTTTTTTTCGGGCCAACCTGTCTTGTTTTTTAATTCCCTCCCCACCATTTTTTCCTTCCGTTTTCCGTGGCGTCGATAAAACAATATTTGTGTGAGGTTTGGTTGGAATAAGTGGGCAAATAAAAAAATTATCTCAGAAAACTTGGGGGATGCGGGAGCATGTCCCCATAGTACGATTCCATTTGATTTACTTTTTTTTATAAAGATGCATTAAGGTTTTTTGAAATTGGTGTAGAAATATGTTTCTTAGAAGATCCAATATAGGGGGTTGGGCTTGTATGGTAGCCCCATGACCCCATGGTCCGATTCCATTCATTTTTACATATATTTTGTGGCATCAATAGAAATGCACGAGTCTTGGTTGAAAGTGGTGCACCAATAAGAAAGTTTTTCGTAGAAAAACTCAATTTGGGGGGTTGGGTGACAGCCCCATGACCCCATTTTCCGATTCCATTCATTTTTACATATGTCTTGTGGCATCAATTGAAATGCACTTTTATGAGATTTGGTTGAAATTGGTGTACAAATAAAAAAAATTTTCTCAGGAAACCTCAATTTGGGGGACTGGGTTTGTATGGCAGCGGCATGACCCACACTCCGATTCCATCCATTCTGAATGCATCAGGAAAGATTTTTACAACGCTCTTACAAACGAGGTTTGCGAAATGGATGGCTTCGGATAAAATCATAGTCGAAAATCAAGCGGGATTTCGCCAGGGATATTCTACTTATGATAATATATTCAAATTTTGCAATTGGGCTCGGCAGTTTTTAAATGAAGGATGAAGATTTTATACTTTTTTCGTGGATTTTCGAGCAGCATTTGATACGGTCGATCGTTCGTCATTGTTTTATAAGCTTTATAATGCTGGCATGTCTGCAAAATTAGGATATGTATTCGAAAAGCTTTATGAAAATACAAGCGCAGCTGTTTGGAATGGATGTCACCTTTCGGAATCATTCTGCACGAATATCGGAGTGCGTCAAGGCTGCAAGCTTAGCCCCGACGCATTCGCAATTTTTGTCAATGACATTCTAGATGAAATTCCTGGAGGAGCAAAAGCCTATAATGTGCTGCTAAAAGGTCTGTTTATGCGGACGACTTGGTGCTCTTCGCCGAATCGCCGGAGGACATACAGAAGATGATTGATTATTTGGAAATCTATTGCGATCGATGGAAGCTTACCATAAACTTGGATAAGTCGAAAATTGTTATATTTAAAAAACGTGTTCGATTGGCTCAGCAGAAGTGGCAATATGAAGGTAACGATGTTGAAGTCGTCAAAGAATATAAATAACTCGGTTTTTGGGTCTCATTTAACTTATGTATGGAGACGCATTTGGAGGAAAAAATGAAGGAGGCAAAATGGGCCATAAATGCTATATGGAAAAACGGCTTCAACTCACCAGACATAAATCATTCGGCTAAGTACAAAATCTTCCAGGCAGTGGCCAAATCTGTGCTTCTATATGGTGCCCAAGTTTGGGGTGGTAAGCAGTACGAAGAAGTAGAAAAGCTGCAGAGGTACTATTTATAGCGAATTTTCCAACATTCGACAACAACACCAAATTACATGTTGCATCAAGAAACAGGTTTAGCACCAATCTTTCTGGATACTCTAAAAACGTGTTTCAAATATTTAGCAAAAGTATCTTCCATGAACTGCGATAAGTTACCTAAGAGGATACTGATTTATGCCGTAGAGAAAAATAGTGCATTTTATATGGACATGATTTCGTTAGCAAACGAGCGCGAAACCGAGTTTTCCTGGGATTCTGCAAACAGCAACATATTGCAACAGTTTCTAATACACGTAAGAGAACACGAAATAGAGAAAGTAGCAGAACAGGCTAAATCATCACAACATCGGGAGCTTTATATTCAATTAAACCACACCCTAGGGGAAAGCACATATTTTCAAAATAATTTCAGTGTTAGCAAAATTTCATTAATATTGAGAGCTCGAGGAGAGCTACTGAATTACCAACCGCATAGACCGGATTTGCCGATTCTCTGCAGTCTGTGGAACGTAAAAGTAAGAGAGGATTCCCAACATTTTATTGCCATATGTCCCGTATTAAGGAAAATCAGAAGATCCTGCTTTGGTCGAAATGTGCTGAATGAACGAGAATTAACTAATTTGCTAAATGGAAGTAATTGGGAAAATTTGTATGACTTCTGTCGAATTGCCCTGAGATATCGTCGAAATATATTGAATGGAACCTTGTGAGACGTCATTTATGGTAGAGGGCACAGGGTAGATGAACATGCAGAATCTGGAGTTGTGTGAACTTCATCGCCATGTGCCCTTGCAAGACCACAAATTGTGAAAAAGACAGCATCGATGATGAATATATTACAAATATCGCAAATTACAATACCGAAATTCGACAGCACCGTAACCAAAAGGAAAATTAATTGTAGAAAGTGAAATAAAAGATATATTTTGATATTTAACAGAAGTAAAGTTCCCTTGAATTTTTGAATAGTATTTACAGAATTGCACATGTTCCCCGTAAGGGGGAGGATGAAGGTTGAAAGACTCCGGCCGATTCCTATATCCTTTTCAGTTGTGGCATAACTGCGGACCCGTAGCTATGCAGGAGGAGTTTCATAGGGTGAACGGCTCCGGCCAATTCCTATGTTTCTCTACGGGGCGTTACTTTCCCGCATTATCCGAGTAACCGCTGCGCCTGAGTGCTGTATTAACAACTTCAGCGTCTCAGGTTACTAAACGTAATAGGGTGACAAAAACCGAATAATCAATCACCGAAGCAACACCTCCGAGGCCCCTCCATGATGGACCTTTTTCGTTACGAATACTATCATGGTTAAGCGATGGGCCGACAACTCATCCTTGTAAAAAATTCGACGTCAAGAAACCTGGAACGAAAGCCTCGGATTGGACGGATACAACTCAACGACGACCTCGCAAACGAACAACGGATTACTCTTTCGGAACCTGGAATGTACGCTCCCTGAATAGGGCAGGGACCTTAAGGGCCCTCTTGGATCAGGTTGTAAAATATAAGCTGAGCATAGTTGCACTCCAGGAAACAAAATGGCTTAGTAGCGAGATTGACGACCGAAATTCGTACAAAATTTTCACAAGTGGAAAACCTTCGGGGCACAGGGAGTTTGGAGTGGCGTTTATTGTAAACAATCAACTTAAGCCGCATGTTATCGACTTCAAACCCATAAACAAGCGGCTGTGTGCGATTCGCATCAAAACTCGGTTCTTCAATCTCTGGCTCATAAACGCGCATGCCCCCACCGAAGTCAGTGAAGACGCGGCCAAAGACGAGTTCTACCACCGACTAGATAACCTCGTCGATTCACTTCAATCAAACGATGTCAAATTGCTGCAGGGGGACTTCAACGCCAAAGTCGGAAACGAAATTTGGCATAGGGGGATTACTGGAGGTTACAGCCTCCATGAAGAATGTAACGACAACGGCCAACGAGTAATAGACCTCGCGACAAGCAGAAACATGGTCATTAGCTCAACGTGTTTTCCGCATCGTCGTATTCACAGACAGACCTGGAGATCTCCAGATCAACATACCGTCAACCAAATTGATCACGTCCTTGTCTGCAAGAGGTGGGCATCGAGCATAATGGATGTTCGGTCCTATCGTGGAGCAAATGTTGATTCTGACCACTATATGGGGACTTATAGCTGCAGAATTTCTTCGCTGCATCATTCGAGATTCAACCCGGCAAAAATTTTTGCGGTTGACAAATTGTTGGATGATGCCACGGTGGTTACTTATACGACTGCCCTTGAGGAGCAGCTGAGGCCCTTGCTAAATGAACTGAACTGCTAAAGCATGGTGGGGAGAGCCTTGTTAAGGCTATACACACACTTATCGTTAAAATATGGAGCGACGAAATAATCCCAGAAGATTGGCGCAAAAGTATAATTTGCCCAATCCACAAAAAAGGGGATAAGTTAAAATGTGAGAACTACAGAGGCATCTCATTAGTTTGTACGACTTATAAGATTTATAAGATTCTAGTAAATAGAATTAATCCGTACGCAGATGAAATCATTGGCGAGTACCAAGGCGGCTTTAGACCTGGTCGTTCGACGACAGATCAGCTTTTACGACGTATACCAAATATTTGTCGACTTCAAGCAGGCATACGACAGTATCGATCGAAGCGTACTGTACAACATTCTGCTGCATTTTGGTATACCGGCTAAGCTAGTGCGACTCATAAGGATGACGATGACTAATACCGTCTCGCAGGTCAGAGTTCAGAACAAACTCACTGACCTATTTGAAACTCGTACTGGACTCAAGCAAGGCGACGGGCTGGCGCCGACGCTCTTCAACCTGGCTCTGGAGTATGTGATTCGAGCCATGAATTTGGACAGCAGCTGAACGCTACTCATTAAATCGACTCAACTAGTAGCCTACGCCGACGACATCAACATCATGCCTCGAAGATTGGGTGATGCAGAAAGCCTTCTGCATAATCTCAATAACGCCGCCAAAGAAGTTGGGCTACATATCAACGAGTCTAAAACCAAGGTCATGATGCAATCAAAAACTAGAACGCCAGTAAGTTCAAGCATCACAGTGGGGGACCTCAATATAGAATATGTAGACAACTTCACTTACCTGGGTTGCAATTTGTCAAAAGACGCCAACGAAACAGATGAGATAAAGCGACGGATACAACTAGCTAATAAGTGTTACTTTGCGGTCCTCCAAATTATGAATTCGAAGCTGGTGCACAGAAACACGAAGCTCCACGTGTATAAAACCATCATCCGACCTGTGCTATGCTATGGCTGCGAGGCATGGACCCTAACCCATAACTCTGAACACCTGTTGGACTCATTTGAGCGAAAGGTTCTCCAAAGAATCTTCGGGGCCGTTCGGTGATGAACGCGCAACGAGTGGACGGAGCCAGATTGCGTGGACGACCGAGAGCCCGATGGGAGTTTGGTTGAAATAGGTGCGCAAATAAAAAAGTTTTTCTTAGAAAAACCTAATTGGGGGGTTGGGTTTGTTCGGCAGCCCCATGACCCCACGGTCCGATTTAATCGATTCGAACATACAAACTGCCTTTGCCATGCTCTACTGTTTTTGTATATAATATGAATATTGTAACTGAAATCAAAAATTGTTGAAATAAAACATATATCTATCTACAAACTCCCTGTAATAAAAAGAAGCACGTGTGCAAAATTTCAGCTCGATAGCTTTTAAACTGGCCGAGTAAAACGCGTAGCAACAGACGGGCAGACAGAATGACGGACATCGCCCAATCGACTCAGCTCGTCCTGCTGATCATATACAGTCGACTCTCGATAATTACAAATTCGATAAATTGAAAGGCTCGATAATTTGAACTTCTTACCCAGAATTCTCATTAACCCATTCCCCGCCAATGATGCCATATGGCATCAGTAAAAGTCTCATATTTGGGAGCGCGCCACGGACACCCTGTAACATCCGCAACATTGTTTTTTTCTTTGTTACACTAAGTAATGTTTCTTCTATCTATTCCAATGTTCCTGGCTAGTATTTAGTTAGATTTGTGCCATTGGGAGCAGAAAAAAAAGTGTCGTGAAATTTTTTTTAAAAAAATGCGATTTTTGCGGGTAAGACTCCACAAAATTTCAAAAATCATATACTTGCGACCTGATTTTCTCAGAACAATTTGTGTTAAACAAAAGCCAGAGTAGCATAGATTAGAATAGCAAAAAAAAAATTTGCAAAACGGTAGTTTTATAGGTAGTAACACTAAATACATTTTAGTGATGCCATATGGCATCATTGGCGGAAACCTATTAAACAATTTATTTTTAATTTTATTTTTTTTATATTTTTTCAATATGTTTTACTGCGTTTTTAATAATTTTCACTTTGTGAAAATTAATTTTATGCTGAAAATTCGTTTCTGAGGATTTAGAGTCCAAGTCCGATGATCGTTTTCACAATCAAATGCATCATTTTCTAAAGCTCACCCACAAACACCTTTAAAATATGGACGTGTATTCCATCCAGGAGACTAACATACGATGCACTAAATAATAAACTCAGACACGTACGAGACCTCGTCAAAGAGTCAAATTACTCCTTTGACGTATCTGGTCTCAACAATGGGACTTTTTTTTCGGAATTATCCTTGTTGCTCTCAAGTGTGCATCATCCTTTACTCTGGGTGGTCTATATGCATGCACACTACACCCTGTAAACGCTCAAAGTTACGTATACGCAACATTATTTTCAAGCGCTGAATCAACCGTGATAATTATTCATCTTGATTTTTTTTTGAATTTCAAGGAGTTTGAAGGACATATTTGTCCACAAAAGCTTTGAGTCAGTACTTCGAAAGGCGTGTCTCGGTACAGAGCAAAAAAAAAGTAACTTACCAAAATTCAATTTCCACAATGAGCATTTATCCGTTATTTTTTTAAAGAAAGCAATTTCAATCCATTCTTTTTCATGCATATTTCTTATGCAGAATGAAATTACATGAGGCGGTTGAATATCTTGAACCTATCATGTCGGATGATGAAAATGCTTGGATATTACAAATAAAGTCGGGGAAGTCACCCAAATGCAGTTCCGTAGGGATATTGCAACCTACTATTGTACGACTGTGGCTCATCAGATTTGGTTAGCACATACCACAGTCTTCCGAATGTTGCAGGTATGATGGAATTGGCCATTCTGTTGCGAAATGCAATCGAAGAAGATGTGCATATCCTCCCTGCAAAAGCCAAACTCGGACTAAATGCATCAAATGTGATACAGGATTATGTGTTAAATGCTTCTTAAAATTTCACACAAGCTCAGAATTATAATTAAAGAAAGTAAAAAGTGTTTTTCCAAAAAAATTCAACGTTTTTATCTTAATTGAAAAAAAAAATTGTAATGGGTTCCCGCCAATGATGCCATATGGCATCGGGCCTTTGCGGGAGAACGGAAGCACGTAGGAAAAAATGGTAAACTGTTTTGGATTCAGGGTGGCTTCTTTACCGTAAATACCAATTTTCAGGATGTAATTCGAAAAAAAATGTGTTGGCGGGGAATGGGTTAAATTGGAAAATATAAAAAAAATACCGGCGTACAGAGGGCTGCGCCCGCAATACGAGGGTTTTTTAGAATTTTAATGCATAGTGAATATTTTTTGTACATATATTTTATAAGCAATAAATAAGTATTGTGCACAACATTAATGAAATGCTTCCTGTAAATCTATTTTTGGATTGGTCTAAATAAACGTAGCTAGCGCCTTTCATTCTGTTCCACCTTTAATTAGACCAATCCAAAAATAGATTTACTACATATTTATCCAGTTTGTATAAAAGTACTCCAAGGCAAATCTACAGGCATTTTTCGATTTAAGATTTCTGCTGGCCTTTGACCAAAAAGAAACTCAGGCAAACGTAAGGATGGCTTGGCTTTATATATGAACTGAATTATTAGCTGTAAATCTACTGTTACTGTTTTTTAATCAAGGAAAAGCAACCTTATATAAAATGATTCCATTGTGTTCCCTGTCATAAGAGCCAAGTGTACTTTTGCAGCTATTCAGGGACACCCTGTTAACTTGGTCCAACTAACCTCAAAAATATTTGTGGCAAACACTATTACCATTCTATGCATTTCCAACAAATTTCATGTTCATTGTTTCATAAAGTTAATAGATATGCATTGAAGAAATGCTTAAGAGGCTTGCATTGTGAAAGGCCCTTACTAAATACTTATTTGGCTATATTTCCGGTTTGGATACAGTTATTCGAATGAAAATTCGTAGACATATTCTATATGTAATTTTCTAAAAACCCTTAGCAGAATTATCATATTCGGAAACCTAAGAGGAGCTACACACGAACAAATTGAAATTTTACCAATTTACTGTTATTTACTTTTCCTTTGCAAAAGTCAACAGTCTTAATATTTAACGTATATAAGGCCCCAATGACCAATCTTTGTGCAAAGTTTCATATCGATCCCTATAACGGTTTAGAAAAACGGAGCTCAAAAAAGAAGTTTAACTTTAAACGCCAATAACTTTTTTACCGTTACTCGAAACTGTAAAATTTTAACTGATATGAGGTGTACTCGTTTAGATCTTTGATTTAAATAACCATACGTCAATCTCCGATAAAAACTAAAAAAGTCGACTTTTTTCAAACGTTCGGGACACCCTGTTGTTTTCTTCCTACCAACTTCTAAGGTATATGTGCCAAAGACTGTAACCATTCTACACATTCCTACCAAATTTCATGACAATCGGTTGAGCCGTTCGCGAGTTATTTAGTGAACAGACGGACAGACGGACGGACGGACAAAAATTTCATAAGGGTTTTTTGAAAAAAATTTTCTAAAAAACCCTAAAAAACTCCATACATAAAAACCTCGCCTGTAAAACAAATTTAAAAAGAAAAGTGGATCAGTGGATCTGTACTGAAGAAGGGCACAACTGGTGCTCGAAATGATCATTTACAACAAATAAAAACTAATCCCGTCTTAGGAAACACCACTCCTTTTCTTTTTAAATTTAACTGCATACATGCTTGTACTCTCGATAAATAAAAACGATAATCGTCTTTTCATTGCTTTGTAATTTGAAATGAATTGACTTCAGTGTGTGATAAATTAAATTCAAGATTTTCTGCAACGTTTCATAAATTTAATTCGATTATATTTGAAGCTCTATAAATTGAAATTTAGAAATTCTTCAAGTTTCGATTTAGTTAGATGGAATGCAATAAAATTGTTTACCGCGGAAATGTGCCGCTTTCTTACTGGAAACTGATTTAATTAATATGGGTCGGCTCTTTCATTATATCTCAGTTCTTTGTACTATTTGGAGCCTATTAATTCGATAACTAAAACTCTCGATAATTTAAATTATTTTTAGACAGACATTAAACTTGGGAGTTTTTTTTTATACATGTGAAACAATACATCAACATTAGCATCAACACTAAACCTGGAACCATCATCTCCCGCCAGACGTGTCTCCTGACATTAGTTACATTGCGAATTAAATACTGTCCATAGCCGAAGCTTCCCCATCTGCAAATCTTTTTATAACGGGTGACTTTAACCTAAGTAGCGTGGATTGGACTTCGAAATCTTGGTCGGTAAATAATTCAAATATTAAAAGCTACGATATTATTGAAACGTTTTCTTTTTTAAATCTTACTCAATTTAACTTAATAAAAAATTGGAATAATGGTATATTGGACTTAATCTTTTCTAATGTGGATAATATTAATGTTTTAAGAGCTACGCATCCTATTCTACCTTTAGATTTATATCATCCTGCACTAGAGATTTATGTTAATCTAGACTATTTTAATATGAAAAGCGATAGTTCTCAACATTTTATTGATTTCAAAAATGGAAATTACATCAATATGAATTCTGATTTAAGTTTAATTGATTGGTCTTATTTAGAACGTTTGTCTCTGGACGACGCAGTTTCGTTATTTTATCATCATCAATGTGGCAAGATAGCCCGACGTCGGGCCTTGGCCGCCTGAATCTTTGACCTCCAATTGTCGCGGTTACGTGACCTTGTCCTCCAGTTTCGGAAGCCCAGCAGCTGGTGGGCGTCTTCACCTACGGAGTTCTCCCAGCGAGCTCTCGGTCGTCCACGCAACCTCACTCCGTCAATTCGTTGTGCGTTCATAACTTTCTTTGGCATGCGATTATCGTCCATCCGTTGTACATGCCCCGCCCATTGCAGACGTTGAAGCTTCACGATCTTCGATACTTCCAGCTCATCGTACAATTGATACAACTCATGGTTGTACCGGATACGCCATTGGTCTCGCTCGTGAACGGCTCCGAAAATTCGCCGAAGGACCTTTCGTTCGAATCGGTCTAGCAAAATTTCGGAGGCTTGGGTAAGGGTCCATGTTTCGCAGCCATAACATAGCACGGGTCGGATGATCGTTTTGTACACGCGGAGCTTCGTGTTCCTGTGCGCAAGTTTCGAATTAATTATAGGGAGGACCGAGAAATATGTCTTATTGGCTAGTTGTATCCGTCGCTTAATTTCGTCGGTTTCGTTGGCGTCCTTTGATAAGTTACAACCCAGATAGTTGAAGTTGTCTACATACTCGATATTAAGGTCCCCCACTGTGATGCTCGAATTTGCTGGCGTCCTTGTTTTCGATTGCATCATGGCCTTTGTTTTGCTTTCGTTGATATGTAGTCCAACTTCCTTTGCGGCGTTATTGAGGTTATGCAGAAGGCTTTCTGCATCACCCAACCTTCGAGACATGATGTTGATATCGTCGGCGTACAATTGAGTAGACTTGACGAGTAGCGTTCCGCTGCTGTCCATATTCATGGCTCGAATTACATACTCCAAAGCCAGTTTGAAGAGCATCGGCGCCAGCCCGTCGCCCTGTCAGTGAGTCGGTTCTGCACTTTGTCCTGCGAGACGGTATTAGTCATCGTCATCCTTGAGAGTCGCACTAACTTTGCCGGTATACCAAAATTCAGCATAATGTTGTACAGTACACTTCGATCGATACCGTCGTATGCCTGCTTGAAGTCGACAAAGATTTGGTATACGTCGATGTTATATTCCCAGCACTTTTGGAGTAGTAGCTTCACTGTGAAAAGCTGATCGGTCGTTGAGCGACCAGGTCTGAAGCCGCCTTGATACTCGCCAATGATTCGTTCTGCGCACGGATTAATTTTCTTTTCAAGAATTTTCGATAATATCTTATAGGCCGTACAAACTAATGATATGCCCCTGTAATTCTCACACTTCAGCTTGTCACCCTTTTTGTGGATTGGGCAGATTATGCTTTTGCGCCAATCTTCGGGGATTACCTTGTCGTTCCATATTTTCATGTGTAGCGTTGGTGAGGCACGTTCCACCATGCTTCAGTAGTTCTGCTGGGATCTCGTCAGCGCCGGGTGCTTTATTATTTTGAAGCGACTGTATGGCAAGACTCACCTTCTCTACTGTTGGGGGTAGAACGGGAGGGCCTGGTTCGGCTAACTGCTCAAGAGCTGGCTCCGCGGGGAATGTTGATGGTGCATTGAGGAGCTCTTCGAAATGCGAGGCCCATCGTTTGTTGACGCTTTCGATGTCGCCGATGATGTTACCAACCTTGTCCTTACATAGGCTTGTCCTGATATCCGTTCTTGATATTATTTATTTCGTTGTTTTATAGCAACATAAATATTTTGATCCAGTCATTTGTATACCTAGTATCGTATAAATATTGATAGATTTCCAAAATGGTTTTCTTACGATTTAAAAAAACTTGTTGAAACCAAAAAATAGTCCATCTCAAATATAAAACAACGGGTTATTTGATAGATTATCATGAATTTTCTCGCTAGAGATCTCATGGTAAAATGAAATCGAAGATTGATTATATGAATTACATTTTTAATTTAGAGTCGGAAGTCAGTACAAATATCAAATCGTTTTATCTCTTTATGGCACGATAGCCCGACGTCGGGCCTTGGCCGCCTGGATTGAAAACCTCCAATTGTCGCGGTCACGCGACCTTGTCCTCCAATTCCGAAAGCCTAGCATCTGGTGGGCGTCCTCACATACAGAATGCTCCCATCGGGCTCTCGGTCGTCCACGCAATCTGGCTCCGTCCACTCGTTGCGCGTTCATCACCTTTTTGGGCATGCGATCGTCGTTCATCCTTTGTACATGACCCGCCCATTGCAATCGCTGCAATTTCACGATCTTCGACACCTGTAGCTCATCATACAGCTGATACAACTCAAGGTTGTATCGGATGCGCCATTCACCTCGTTCACGAACGGCCCCGAAGATTCTTCGGAGAACCTTTCGCTCGAATGTGTCCAACAGGTATTCAGAGTTTTGGGTTAGGGTCCATGCCTCGCAGCCATAGCATAGCACAGGTCGGATGATGGTTTTATACACGTGGAGCTTCGTGTTCCTGTGCACCAGCTTCGAATTCATAATTTGGAGGACCGCAAAGTAACACTTATTAGCTAGTTGTATCCGTCGCTTTATCTCATCTGTTTCGTTGGCGTCTTTTGACAAATTGCAACCCAGGTAAGTGAAGTTGTCAACATATTCTATATTGAGGTCCCCCACTGTGATGCTTGAATTTATTGGCGTTCTAGTTTTTGATTGCATCATGACCTTGGTTTTAGACTCGTTGATATGTAGTCCAACTTCTTTGGCGGCGTTATTGAGATTATGCAGAAGGCTTTCTGCATCACCCAATCTTCGAGACATGATGTTGATGTCGTCGGCGTAGGCTACTAGTTGAGTCGATTTAATGAGTAGCGTTCCGCTGCTGTCCAAATTCATGGCTCGAATCACATACTCCAGAGCCAGGTTGAAGAGCGTCGGCGCCAGCCCGTCGCCTTGCTTGAGTCCAGTACGAGTTTCAAATAGGTCAGTGAGTCTGTTCTGAACTCTGACCTGCGAGACGGTATTAGTCATCGTCATCCTTATGAGTCGCACTAGCTTAGCCGGTATACCAAAATGCAGCAGAATGTTGTACAGTACACTTCGATCGATACTGTCGTATGCCTGCTTGAAGTCGACAAATATTTGGTATACGTCGATGTTATATTCCCAGCACTTCTGGAGTAAAAGCTTCACTGTAAAAAGCTGATCTGTCGTCGAACGACCAGGTCTAAAGCCGCCTTGGTACTCGCCAATGATTTCTTCTGCGTACGGATTAATTCTATTTTCTAGAATTTTAGATAAAATCTTATAAGTCGTACAAACTAATGAGATGCCTCTGTAGTTCTCACATTTTAACTTATCCCCTTTTTTGTGGATTGGGCAAATTATACTTTTGCGCCAATCTTCCGGGATTATTTCGTCGTTCCATATTTTAACGATAAGTGTGTGTATAGCCTTAACAAGGCTCTCCCCACCATGCTTCAGCAGTTCAGCTGGAATCTCGTCAGCGCCCGGGGCTTTATTATGTTTCAGTGATTGCATGACGAGATCAACTTCTTCTATTGTTGGGGGTTGAACGGGAGGGCCTGTTTCAGCAGTCAGCTCCAGCGCTTCTTGTGTGGGGTTGTTCGGTTGAACATTAAGGAGCTCTTTGAAATGTGAGGCCCAGCGTTTATCAACGCTATCGGTGTCGCTAATTATATTGCCATCCTTATCCTTACAGAGGCTGGTCCTGGGTTGGTATTCACTTTTAATTGAATTAATTAGCTTGTACGCTTGTCTACTGTTCTTACTAGCTAGTCTTTGGTTTATTTGCATCAACTGCTCGTCAAGATGCTTACGTTTCTTACGTCTAATTAACCTATTCGAAAATCGTCGAAGCTCGTCATAATTTGTTTTTTTGGCTCTAGTTGCGCGTTCGGTCCATTGGCGATATGCCTCGTTTTTAGCATCTACCGCATTTTGACATTCTTCATCAAACCAATCATTTCGGGCTCGCCGGGCTTTATATCCCACAACCTCCTCTGCGACCCCTTTGATGGTGTCTTTGAGTGTATCCCAGATCTCAAGGACGCCTTTGTTGCTGATGTTATTTAGCAAGGGCGTCAGCTTCTCCTCAAGGGCAGTCGTATAAGTGACCACCGTGGCATCATCCAACAATTTGTCAACCGCAAAAATGTTTGCCGGGTTGAACCTCGTATGATGCACCGAAGAAATTCTGCACCTATAAGTCGCCTTCACCATATAGTGATCAGAGTCAATATTTGCTCCACGATAGGACCGAACATCCATTATGCTCGATGCCCATCTCTTGCAGACAAGGACGTGGTCAATTTGGTTGACGGTATGTTGGTCTGGAGATCTCCAGGTCTGTCTGTGAATGCGACGATGCGGAAAACAGGTAGAGCTAATGACCATATTTCTGCTGGTCGCGAAGTCTATTAGTCGTTGGCCATTGTCGTTACAGTCTTCATGGAGGCTGTACCCTCCAGTGATCCCCCTATGCCAACTTTCGTTTCCGACTTTGGAGTTAAAATCCCCCAGCAGCAATTTGACATCATTTGATTGAAGTGAATCGAAGAGATTTTCTAGACGGTGATAGAACTCGTCTTTAACCGCGTCTTCACTGACTTCGGTGGGGGCATGCGCGTTTATGAGCCAGAGATTGAAGAACCGGGTTTTAATGCGAATCGCACACAGCCGCTCGTTTATGGGTTTGAAGTCGATAACATGCGGCTTAAGTTGATTGTTTACAATGAACGCCACTCCAAACTCCCTGTGGCCCGAAGGTTTTCCACTTGTGAAAATTGTGTACGAATTTCGGTCATCAATCTCGCTACTAAGCCATTTTGTTTCCTGGAGTGCAACAATGCTCAGCTTATATTTTTTCGACCTGATCCAAGAGGGCCCTTAAGGCCCCTGGCCTATTCAGGGAGCGTACATTCCAGGTTCCGAAAGAGTAATCAGTTGTTCGTTTGCGATGTCGTCGTTGGGTTGTATCCGTCCAATCCGAGGCTTTCATTCCAGGTTTCTTGACGTAGAATTTTTTCCAAGGATGGGTTGTCGGCCCATCGCTTAACCATGATAGTATTCGTAAAACGAAAGAGGTCCATCATGGAGGCCTCGGAGGTGCTGCTTCGGTGATTGACTGTTCGGTTTTTGTCACCCTATTACGTTTAGTAACCTGAGACGCTGAAGTTGTTAATACAGCACTCAGGCGCAGCGGTTACTCGGATAATGCGGGAAAGTAACGCCCCGTAGAGAAACATAGGAATTGGCTGGAGCCGTTCACCCTATGAAGCTCCTCCTGCATAGCTAAGGGTCCGCAGTTATGCCACAACTGAAGAGGATATAGGAATCGGCCGGAGCCTTTCAACCTTTATCCTCCCCCCTACGGACATCAAATCGTTTTGGAAGCATATTAATTCGCGCAAAATTGATCATGGATTACCAATTACAATGTTTCTTGATAATGTCGTTAGCTCGAAAAGAAAAAGAAATTATAAACCTGTTTACTGAATACTTTTTTCGGGTATACAGTACAGAGGAATCGTCTCTCGAGCTCTTCTGGAGCGATAATTCTTTTAATATATCTAATTTTTATATTACTGAAAACTCTATCAGGGAGAAACTATTTTCATTGGATGTGTCTAAAACTGCTGGACCAGATGGTGTTCCACCAATTTTATTAAAAAACTGTGAGTCATTTGTATGGGAGGTAGAGGAACCCTTGGTCCGATTCGGCCCATTTTCAATACCGTCCAAGATTTGATGAAAAGAAACATCTGACCAAAATTTCAAACCGCAGGCTTTATTATTTCGGTAGTTATCGTGCGAACAGACAGACACACGGACACACAGACAGACATGGCTCACTCGAATCAGCGACCGACCCTGATAATTTATATGTATATTTTGCCCTACCTCCGGTGGCTCCTTAGAGGTGTTACATAATATGGCGTAACAAAAACTATATACCCTATACCATCTTATGGGTATACAAATTAAAAAACTCTCACAAACTACTTTTGCCATAGACTGGAAAAGATCTGCGTGATTGGTTTTTATTTATGCATTGTATTTTTTTCATTAAATAAACTTTTTATAAATAAAACACAATTCGTGTCAATTACATTTTGTGGAAAAAAATGCCGAATGAATCCCTGTTTCGCATTTGAAATTATAATTAAGAAATAAAAATAAAAATTATTTATTAACAAAATTCATTTAGCACTACTAGGATATTTATTTGAAAAATATGTTTTTCTGACGGATTTCGTTCAACGATTTTTAAAATCTCAGTTTTAGATATATGTATCCGTAAAACAATTTTTAACCTCAAATCATTCAGATCAAACATGATCTTTCGGAATAGTTGGTTATGGTTAGTCACCCTCACGTTTGCCAATTTAATTTTTTTTTGTACTTTTATTCAAACCGGAATCACAGTACTAAATTTATTTTTGGATTGGTCTAATTGGTTATTCTATAACGCGGTTATTTATCTCTCTTTATTACCGTAACTCCTAGTGGAGCATGGTGCGTTGATGACCACCGTGTCTAGTCATCAACGTTACAAAGACAATTGAATTCGGAGTGTGATAAGGTTGTCAGCCATACCACTTCCTAGTCGCATTGTTAGTTTATTATTCTACGATAAGAATATTTCTTATCATCTTCTACTGAATAATAAACTTGCGACGGGTCGTGCCGAGTTTGGAAACTCGTTTCTCTATGAGTGTTTATTTCACAGAGTGGCGACCGAACGATCACGGCCACAGAGCACGACTTATTTATACTAATCCAAAAATATTTAGATTTACAAATAGCATTTCATTGTTATTAAGTATACTTTTTTATTGATTTTTTTTTACAGTAGTCTACAAAATCTGGTCCAATTAATTTAAAACACACCTCCAACAAATCAACAGCCCCAATTGACTACGTCGTACGAATGTACTTTATTAAGAAGCGTAATGCGTCATAATGTCAAATAAAAAACGCATTCTTTTTTACCATTCATACGTAAATCATAGTTCATGGACCACACCCACTGTCATATATAATCAACTGCTAAAACCTACATATTACATAATATACAATACAAACATACTCAACGTGAGCTAGATTTTCAGATTCAGGTCATTGCTCACTATCAAAAATACTTAAAATGCTTTTGCTTTCGATAGAGAAAATGATGCTAATCGAGGTCACAGCATACACAAAAATATTTAGAGGCACGCCAAAGCTGGGGGC
Source organism: Microchrysa polita (assembly GCA_949715475.1). Taxonomy (NCBI): domain Eukaryota; kingdom Metazoa; phylum Arthropoda; class Insecta; order Diptera; family Stratiomyidae; genus Microchrysa; species Microchrysa polita. The sequence continues at coordinate 91,131,969 of OX454416.1, forward strand.
ATCAAACCGATGATTATGTATTTTTACCACTTATACATACCACTCTTATACTCAACATACCATACCAACTTCGATTGCATAATATGTACACATTTATATGAAGTCTGTTCATAGGAATTCAAAATGCATGCGGTTGTTTGATTATTGTTTTTGTTTCGATTTCAGGTTCAAAGACGGTAGACATATATCGGCCGCCGGCGTTACGTAATCATCAACCTTCGAATTTGACTTCTTTGCGATTGGTTGGGGATTTAGAGTCTGCCGAATCTTCAACAAAATCCGAATCGTCAAGCGACTCTAAAAATGTAACTGCTAATGTTAAATTGGAATCAACTTCAAACCAGATTGAAAGGTAACAATTTGAATATGTTTTCTTATGACAATTTAACTTTGATTTGATTGATTAAGTTGTGTGGATGTAACTCAAGCGATTATAATTTTTTTTTTGATTTATGATATTTCGCGTAGTAGTATAGTGATTTTAGCTGAAAAAATGATGAAACCCAAACATCCAAAAAAAGAGCTGACTTTTGATGCCAAATTGTTCTATGGCCTGACCGCATTACGCAGTAAAAAGTTAGACTTTTTTGCGCGTCACATTTGTGGAGGAGGGGGTGGCAAAGGGGTGAAATTATAATTTTTCGCCAATATCTTGTTAACTGTAATATTTACAGCAAAATGTTCTGAGGACGAATGCTTTGTCGGGGCAGCCTGAGTCTCCGTGTGGGACAGCTATATATTGTTAGGAATAGTTATCCCAATTACCATGGCTCCAACTAAATTACTTCAGGAGCTAGAGCGCCAAATGTAACTATCAAAAAATCTAAATTACACCAAATGTTTCAAGGTCTAGTATATAATCTGCCAAGAGAAGGTATATGATATAATATATCATTAGAAAGGAAATTTTGTGTAGTTCATAATTTCACCCCTTTGCCACCCCCTCCCCCCAAATGTGACGCGCAAAAAAGTCTAACTTTTTACTGCGTAATGCGGTCAGGCCATAGAACAATTTGGCATCAAAAGTCAGCTCTTTTTTGGATGTTTGGATCTAGAGCTAAAGTCACTATACTATAGCTCGAATCGCATTTTTAGTGTAGTTAGTACGTGATAAACCTAGTATATCAGATTGCAAAATGTGGCGGAGACAAACTTTTTTTGTTTCTTACGTTCTTTGGGGTGCTGAGCACGAATCCGGAGTTTCCCACCAAAATTTCGTTGCGGAACAGGGTCAAAATCGCAAAAAACCCTAAAATGTTTGCTGTTTTTCTGTTATTTGGCCTCTAATTCTGAAACTATTTATTTCTGCGAAAAACTATCCATCAATGTGTTAGAGAGCACATAATTGCGCGTCTAAAGATACATAAATATTATAAATCCGTTGAGCGGTATTATTACAGTTGATAATTTAAATTTCCCATTTTTAGCATAGTTCCATGTTGCTTTTCAACATCATCATGTGCTACTTATTAACACGTATCTCCGACGGCCTAGAAATATCTCTTCTTTTTGCCGATAATATAGTCCTCTGTAGCCGAAAAATTATAATGCCTTGCAAGCTTAACTTACAAAATGGTGTGACATTCTGGAGAAGTATGGACTGAGGTTAAGTATAATAAAGACTGAGTTCTTATGCTGCCCATGCTCAGACCCAGATGCACCGATACCAGATATGTACGTCAAGGGAGAGCAGCTTAATTCTTGTACCAAGTTCAAGTACCTTGGCTCGATGGTGAACAACGGAGCTACATGCGATGATGACATCAAACATCGCACAAAGGTTGGGTGGATGACGTGGCGAGAAAACTCAGGTGTTTTCTGCGATAAGAAAATGCCACTGAAGTTAACGTACGTACGTCCCGCACTCATGTATGCGACTGAAATGAAAATGTTACGCATGTCAGTTGGTGTAAACCAAAAGGGACCACATCAAGAGTAGCTACATTTGAGGCAGCTTGTCCATAGACCAACCAATCACCGAAAAGCTCGAAGACTGACAAATGAAACAAATGAACCCCGCAAAGAAAGCGATATCAATGGAAGTACCACTTGATGCACCCAAGGCCAGAGGCAGACCGAAGAACACCTGGATGTGGCAAACGAAAAAGCAACAACAACGCATTGGTCTCGGCGATGACACGATCCAAGATAGAGCTGCCTGTAGAAATATGCTAAGATATTACCGCCAAAACGGGTGATGTGCCTACACCGCAGGTCGAGCAACGCGAAACCATGGAGCGGTATAAAGAACGAGGCAACGAAGAAGAAGAACATAGTTCCATATTATGAATAAAATTTTGGGATTGAACGGTATTTAATTTTTGGCCGCCAAAGTTGCATTTTTCTTATACATTACGTATTTAGGGGTACTGAACATGAATCAGTAACTTGCCACCAAAACAGGATCAAAATTGGAAAAGCTCCAATAAAATGACTATAAATTGTAGGTATACCGCTTAACGTATTGTAAAGATTAATTTCGAGTTGGCCCCCCAATTATGTTTTCATGGACAGGTGTTCGGAAAAATGTACACTTTCGGAGTAATAAGCAAAAAAATGGTAAAACTCCGAAAACTTTTGAAATTTTGGTGGGAGGCTCCGGATTCGAGCTCAGCTCGATGTCTCCACCACACTTTGCAAACTGAAATCACCTAATGACTACACTATTTGCTTAGATTTATTGTACAGGGTTATGCAATATAAAGTTAACTTGTCGTTACCTTTTGCATAGAACGCTTTCGTTCGATCAAGGTGCGGTAAATATGCTGTTGAGTGCGGTTTGAGTAGGGATTGGTGCGGACAGGCCATTGCTTCACGCAAATTTAAATCTTCTTCGGGCGAACGACACACGTTTCTATCAAATGGCCAAGAGTTGCCAAAATGCCTCCCTGGCAAGAGCCTCGAAGGTTTTTATGGGCAACGCCAGGCTCTTCCTCACCCCCAACCATGTGATGATGAACACCACATGAAGTTTGACTGCAGCCCCGCCGCCGGCAATTTTCACACCAGTGTTCATATTGCAGTTCAACTATAATGGCATTCTCAATGAAATTCCCGAGATTATCGCTCCATGAGTTCACATCGAATCCTAATTGCTGCCATCCAGGAGACGAAGCTTCATTCGAACTCGTCTCATAGCGTCCATGGTGACTATGTTATACTTCGGAAGGACATCAGGAATGATTCTTACTCTGTGGGGATAGTTTTCCGTTGCATCAGGACTGATTTTTACCCTGCGGGGAGGGATTTCCGTCCATACATAACAGTGTATTTGATGTAGTTGTTGATGGTAGGACGGAATTGCAAACCATTTCAGTTTCTTCAGGGAGCATCAATATCGAAATATGTATTTAATGTCTATGGACCACCAACATCAAGTTGCCCTTTTGGCTATTATTTTGATATTGGTCCTCTTCTTCTTGTAGCGGTGCAGAAAGGTGTGTAACCTCTGTGCATCTATGTGGGTACGATTTATGGTTCGTCAATGTTTGTGTCCGTGAGGTCTAAGGACAAAAACATAGCTGCTGCGATAGGGTTTTCCCACAGTGATATAGGGGTAAGATCAGTGGGCGCAGCGGGGCATTGAAACAAATGGCCCACATCATGAGGAGTGCCATTGCAGTTTGGACAGATGTTTTGGATGTCCGGGTTTATGCGAGAAAGGTACGAATTAAGGCGTGAACAAAAGCCCGACCGAAGTTGAGCCAGTGTTACTCTGGTGGCTCTCGGGAGCCTAATCTCCTCAGGCGAAATTGGTGGTGGGCGCTCTGAGAGGACTCTATTCGCACCTAAACTCGCGATAGACCGATTCACTTCTTCAGTGTGGATCGCTGCAATGGCGGCTCGGTATGTAACTTCATCGTAAGGGTCCCGTTTGTATCCCTGAACCTCTCTCTCAAGGTCTCGTAAACCACGCCTGACATGTCGTGGTGGAGGAATTCGGTCCATGAGATGATTATTGGGATGATCCTCACGGTAGCAACCAACAAGATACTGTTTAGAGAGTAGGAGATTGTGATCACGTATTGGCATCAATTTTGTCTCCTGATGTAAGTGATCCTGGGCAGACATCAGAAGGCAACCTGTCGCGATGCGTAGAGCGGCATTTTGGCAGACCTGAACTTTGGACCAGTTTGTGTCACATAGACTATGTGTCCAAACTGGCGCTGCATAATCAGCGGCCGCTCGACCCACCGCTTTATAAGTAGCTAGCATGGTTTCTTTATCTTTGCCCCAGGTGCTACCAGCTAGAGCTTTTAGGATGTTGTTCCTACTGCGCATTTTTTCACATACTGAAGCTGCATGATTCGCAGACGTCATCATGTTCTCTAGGTGAAGCCCGAGAATTTTGGGGTTTTTAACAGTAGGAACAGAATTGTTGCCAATACGTATATCCATCTCCCATCTGATGTCCTCCCACCATGTGGTTAGATAAGTCGCAGAAGATTTGGACGCAGAGATGGTGAGGTTTCGGCTTTGGAAAAAAGCCTGTAATCGTCCTAGATAGCGATTAATTCGGAGGCGCATTTCATCCTTATCATTCCCTGTGGCGAGTACGGTGCAATCGTCAGCATAGGAAATCACCTCGATGCCTTCAGGTGGTGTGGGAAGGCCGGACATGTAGATGTTGAACAGAGTGGGGGAGAGTACCCCTCCCTGTGGAACACCTAATTTGATTTTCCTAAGCTTAGAACGTTTGCCTCGAAACTCGGTGAAGGAGTGCCGACCAGCTAGATAATTGGCAATCCAACGGATCTCTTGTGCAGGAAGATGCGTATTCAACAGGTTTGCTAGGAGCATTGAATGATTGACCTTATCGAATGCACTTGATAGGTCTATTGCCACCAGAATAGTTCTGTGACAACGACTGCGTTGATTTAGCCCATCACGAATGCGTGTAGTGATCGCATCGAGGGCAGTGGTGGTACTATGCATCTTCCTGAAGCCATGCTGGTGAGGTTCTAGCTTCGCATGTGCAACAAGAGTGGGGTGAATAAGGGCCTCCAGCGTCTTTGCGACAGGAGAAAGTATCGTAATGGGGCGGTAGGATTCCCCGAGATTTGCGCTCTTCCCTGGCTTGAGACAGGGAACAATTCGACCTGTTTTCCAGATTTCAGGGATGGCAAGCGTGGACATCGACAAGTTAAAGGCGGCCGTGAGATACTCAATGGCTGGAAGGTCGAGATGTTTCAACATGGTCATCGAAATGCCATCTGGTCCGAGGGCCTTGGAGTTTTTAGCATTCTCGATGACTTTTTTAACCTGGTCCGCTGTAAAAGATGGTATGGTGTCAACATTCCGGCTGCGAATCCGTCTTCTAATTTTGCGCTTGAGGCCGTCAGACTTGGGATGTTCAATAAATTGTTTATTGAACAGGCTAGCACACTGAAGAGGATCACAGGTTTTAGTGTTGCCAAATTCAATGGCGTTGTTGCCCTTTTCTTTCCGAGGATTGGAAAGGGCGCGGACGGTAGACCATAATTTGCTGACACCTTCATTGAGGTTACATTCATCGAGGTGCTGATTCCATTTCGCCCTCCTATAGTCTTTAACTTGTCGGTCAATTTCGGAGTTAAGCTCCTGAATTCTGGGATCATCAGGGTGAGCGCTTCTGATCTGATCACGTTCATCGGCTAATCTTGGTCCTCTCTTCACTGGAGAGCAACTTTCTTTGGCTTCAGGTTTCCTAAATCCTTTTATTGATTCAAGTCGGTTTTTAAAATACAAAAGTCGAAAATTATTTTTGAAACCAGTAATTGCTGTCGTGGGGTATCACAGTAAAATCAGATCCCAGTCAAATTTTAAATGCTTGAAACTTTTAATCTTTGCTTGCGATGCAATTTTGCCGTCTGGGGTATCACAAGACCCCACTACACCGTTTAGCAGTACATTATTTTTTAATAGGAGCAAGGCAGATATTTTGGTAATATTTTAGGAAAGCTCTATTTGCTATCCGAAGCACATTTTTCCAGTATAAGCAGTCAGTCTGTGACTACCAGGAAGTTAAAATCATTAGGAGTACCACAGTAGCTCTGCCCAAAAAGTGTAAGGTTGTGGTCGGATGTCTATATAAATTTTCAAAAATTGGCCCAATTCCAAACTTTGTGAAAACTATTCAGATCCACCAACATTTGTATACAGGGTGTCCCGCATTAGGTGGTCAATACTGTAAGAGTTGATAAGCACAACTTGTTTCACCAAGAAAGCTACCAATACAATCGTTTTTTTTACCGTTACCTTGTTATCGCTCTTTTTGTGAAAGTCATCGAAAATCGTGACCTGTCATGCAAAATAATAATTTGCAGCCCTCCTGATGACCCAATCCGAGATTTGATTTCAGTTTCAGAAACTACATAAAATTTCACAAAAACTGAAGTTTTTCCTGTTGCCAACATGATCGTGACTTTCAAGATACAGTTACTCAAGCTTAATAGAAATTTTAAAATAGATTTTTCATCGAAAATTCAAACAGTAATTTCATAACGGTGCTTTATACGTACAACTCTGCAAAGTTGATAAAATTTGCTTCAACATGTTGGCTGTCCAACGGTATATCACTTTTCATATTTACATTGCAGAATTTTAGGGAAACACGCATTGAATGATAGAAATCATGGCTTCAGTGGAATCGCTAACAATTTTCCCTTTACTCGAAAAAAAGACAAACAAAGGCTTTTATAATTCGAGATAGAGTCTCGCTACATTATTTTCACCAGAACTGTAAGATATTTTAAATTTTGTACATTGTTTGGCAAATACAACGGTACTTACAACAGTTAAAATTTAATATTTGCTATTTATAATCGAAAAGCTGTTATTCTTTCTTATGTTTTCACTTCGCAAGCGTGATTGTTTTGTTACTTTTTGGCGGTTAGGAAATTCAGGTATAATTTTGTTAATATGTAATACAATTTATTTTTCGAATATAGCCCTCAAAAAAACCAATTCTCCGATAGAGAGTATGGTGTTTTTTGTACGGGATTGAAGGAGGAAATGGACTTGAAGCAGTTCGGCAATTCCCACAGCGACAAATTCCAGGCAGACGTACCTTCGAAAGAACGTATCGGCTTCTTTGAGAGGCAGGTCGAACACCAAACCACACCGGTAGAGGAAGTGAAGAAGAGATTCTTAATCTCTTCGATACTCACCCAAAATTGAGCACGCGTAGAGCAGCACTTGAATATTCCTCGGATGCCGATCCAAAGGACTCTTCAGTCGGACAACTGGTTTCCGTACCACCTTACGCAAGTTCAGTAATTACTACCGAGCGATTGTCAGAGGAGGATAACATTTTGCAAATTTTACCTCTCGGGAACAGCTGCTGCAGCGAATTAATGATGCTTGTGACACCATAAAGAAAAACCCTCCTGAAATCCTTCGGACCGTTTCTTCCATGCACCGCAGGTGTCAAGTCTGCATACAAAATGGAGAAGCCCCATTCCAGCAGCATTATTCCAATTCATCAAACAGACCCATTTAATCATTAGTTCATATTTTTAGTTTATTGGTTCTTTCTCATATTCAAAACATTATTTTCATTTTTATCTAACAAATTTTCAAAATTGCGATACTAAAATATAAAAAATAAATGAATAAAATTTTAGTTTGAAGAATCCGATAACAAAATAATTACCTTGTTTTTTTACATCCAATATGTGTAATTACAAAATCCCGCAATATAAATATAAAAAGTGATATACCGTTGGAAAGCCAACATGTTGAAGCAACTTTTAACAACTTTGCTGAGTTTTACGTATAAAGCACCGTTATGAAATTACTGTTTGAATTGTCGATGAAAAATCTATTTTAAAATTTCTATTACGTTTGAGTAACTGTATCTTGAATGTGGCGATAATGTTGGCAACAGGGAAAATATTGGATTAGGTCATCATCATAGGAGGGTCGCAAATTATGATTTTGCATGACAAAGCACGATTTTCGATGACTTGCACAAAAAGAGCGATAACAAGGTAACCGTAAAAAAAATCCTATTGTATTGGTAATTTTCTTGCTGAAACAAGTTGTGCTTCAACCCTTACAGTGTTGACCACCTAATGCGGGACACCCTGTATATATCCCTTATAAATGTCGTAAATAGTATTTAAATATTTTATTTTTAGTCAGATTTAAATTGAAAAGTACCGTTTTATGTATTTATTTATTTATTTACCAACCAAGGCATTAACATATACAGTTTACGTAATACAAAATTAAGGACAAAAACATTACATTACATTAAATTACTTATATAATATATGTATAAATAATTAAAATATGTAATATATAAATATCTAGGGTTGGTTTAATAAGAGGGCCTGGGTTAATTTTTGTTTGTAGGATGATTTGGTTATACCAGGAAAATAATGGGTACTATGTGCATTGAAGGTGCGGCAACATTTATTTACGGGTTCATTATAACCATATAGGGTGGTGTGCTGATATTCCTTAAGTAAGGTTGTGTGTCTAGTACGTCTAGGTTGATTATTAGGGGTAATTCGATCCGAGAGAAAATTAACGTTGATGACACCAGTAATGATGTCGAAGGTGAAACAGGCGCAAAGTAGTGTTCTTCTACAAGAAACAGAGACATTAAATTTAAAAGGTGAAGCCTGTATGTATAAGACGGAAGATTTTGAAAATCGCGAGGGTCGTAGAGGTTTCTTAAGGCAAAAAGAATAAACTGTTTTTGAATAGACTCGAATCTATTGCTGTGAATTTCGAAGACAGGGTTCCAGACAACGCATGCATATTCAAGTAAGGGTCGTACTAGTGTGATATATAAGGACTTAGTAACCCAGATGTTACTAAACTCATGAGCACGTCTCTTGATAAAACCAAGCTGTTTATTAGCCATAGATAAAGTTCTATCTATGCAAGGTAAAACGCATTTTGTTGTCTAATAATACACCGAGGTCATTGATATGGTCAACTCTTTTTAATACCGCATTGTTAAGATGGTAGGAAGTGGAATTGATTTTGATTTTTACGGGAAAAGCTTATTACCTGACACTTATTCACGTTAAGGTGGAGATTGTTGTCGTTGCACCACTGGTCAAGGGAAAGAAGCTTGGATTGAAGAAACTCAGCACCATCAAGGGTTTTGATGGAGCAGTATAATTTTAAGTCGTCGGCGTAGAAAGGGTGGGGTATATCAGACAATATGGATGAGAGGTCAGAGATGAAGATATTGAATAAGACAGGACCAAGGTGGCTCCCTTGAGGAACTCCGGAGGTGGCATATATGGACTTCGAAATGTGACCCTGAAATTTTACAAATTGAGTTCGGTTTTGGAGGTAGGACCGAATCCAGTTGAGAAGCTGTCCAGTTACACCAAAGTTGCATAGTTTATCCAACAGCACCTAATGATCGACCCTGTCAAAAGCTTTGCTAAAATCAGTGTAAACAACATCGACTTGATAACCCTTTTCCATTCGGCAGAGAACATCGGACACAAGAATTGTGAGGTTGGTAGTGGTAGATCTGCCTTTTCGAAATCCGTGTTGTTGTTCATTGAGCAAAGGATCAATTAATGGAGAAAGTTTATCACAGATCATTTTCTCAAATAGCTTGGGGATTACAGACAAAATAGCGATACCCCTATAATTTTCCACTGATTTTTTATCGCCACTCTTGTGGATGGGCGTAATATGAGAGGATTTCCATGAAGACGGAAACTCACCTAATTGGAGGGATTTGTTGAAAATTAAGTGAAGTGGAGTTAGCAGCTGGTAAGCACACTGCTTAACGAAAATAGGAGATATGAGATCGGGGCACGGTCCTTTCGTGTCATTTAATTCTTGAATAGCACTGACAATTTCGTCCTGTGTAAGAATCATTCCGTCAATGAGAGAGGTTGGGCTGCTATCGAAAGAACTAGTTTGGGAGGCGGTGTTAAAAGCCGAACAAAAACAGTTCTGGAAATGGTCAGCAAATAAATTGCAGATTTCTTGGGGAGAAGAAGAGGTCGCGGCTCCTTTGGTCATGGCAGAGGGGAATCCTGTGGTCTTCCGTTTTATATTGACAAAATCGAAGAATTTTTTTGGTTCATGTATAATTTTTTCTCCCATTAAATTAACGTAGAGCCTATAGGCTTCATGGGATTTAACGCGAAATTCTTCGGCTAGCTCATTGTAGCTTTTTTTAAGGTTATCACTAATGTTGGGGTTATTTTTAATGGACTTGTAAAGCTTATTTCTATGATTTCTTAAACGTCTCAGATCTCTGTGAAGCCAGGGCTCCGAAAGGCTGTTTCGTTTCTTTATTTTGGGTACGTGACATTCAATAGCATGGAATATTGTCTTGTAAAAGGAGGATAAAGATAAAGTTGAAAAACTACAAAAAATGGCTCCAAAACTACCACAATTGTCAAAACTCCCACTTTCTCGAAAAGCCACTGAAACAAGTATTAGCCATTACGATTCGAATTTTATCGCTATATCATAATAACTTAATTTCTTCTTCTTCCCTGCCTCGTTCTTTATGGAAGAAGAAGAAATTAAGCTATTATGGTCTTACACCTTTGTCACTGTGAGTATCGCAAAGATGATAAACCCTATCGCAAAGATGATAACTGGAGCCCGGATTTCCGTGCAGTAAAAAATTGAAAAACGTGCAGTAAAAATCCCGAAACGTGCAAAATCGTGCAATATAAATGCCCGAATGTGCATTTTGCGTGCAATATGAAAAAATTGACATTTTCATTGTCCTTTTTTAGGCTTTTAGACGCTTAGAAACTAGCTCCAAAAAGTAAAATATTTTTTTTTTAAAGCGGGACACTTTCAATATTTTACCCTAACATAAACTTTTTCCCATAAAATGCTGTCTAGATTAGCGCATTCCAAATAAATGACCGGTTTTTGTTTAGTTGGGATCCATCGCTCAACCTTTGGGCTTATCTAATTCGAAAAATCATAGTTTTAACGAGGGAGATTTTCCTACATGTATTTAAGTTTAGTTAACCACCAGATTAACATGCACTCCACACACAACAACTGCAAAATTGTATGAAAATCAACCGGCATTTGATGACATTTCTATAAATGGTGATGCACTTTTTTTTGTTTTATTAAGTGTGTTTTTTTGGTTATCCCGTGTAGGTTTGGGTAACGAAACTTCATATAAAAAAAAGTAACATTTGAGTCAGCTGTCATTTTTTTTAAATGGAGTTTCGCTACCCAAACCTACACGCAATAACCAAAAAAACGTACTTATTGTTTTTCCACATGTATTTTCTTTCTCAATACATACATTTCTCTTCTGTGTCTATTGAAAAATTCTGCACGTTACATAATGTCTGGTAAAAAATTTTATGAAACAGGGGTAAAAATGCAAATGTGCGTGTTTCATGCAAAAACCTTAAAACGTGCAATTTCGTGCAATTACCCTGAAAAGTGCAATTTCGTGCATTAACGTGCAATTGCACGAGAATCCGGGCTCTAATGATAACCATACACGTAGAAGCACGGCTAAAACAAGAATAATTCGTAGGGGAGCGCGCTGCTCGAACGTTTTAGTAAAACGGTCGTTTTGACCGATTGAGCTGAGCAGCTTATTTTGAAAGTGGCGTCAGTCCACTTTTTATGAAAATTTAGTTAATGATGTCGGTTTCTTTCTTTGACAAAAAAATCGAACAAATATTTATTTAAAAAATCTACTGTGGTTTTCATAGTTACAAATTTCGCTACTTAAAAACAACTTCAAAGTGTTTATTTTGAAACAGGCGTAAGTCCATCCGTGTGACTTACTCCACTGTCAAAATGCTTAGGGAAATAAAATATCTTCTGAACAGAAAATATTTTAGAAATCTATTTTTTTTGTAAATTATTTTTAATTTGCTTGTCAAATTTTTAAATATTTTCCTGAGAAATGAAATGGGATTTTTCTGAGAAATTTCATGCCAGATGAAAATGGAAATATGAAAGAAAATGTCTTCAAATATAGTGAAGTGATTATCCCTTCAAACTTTCAACATAAATGACTGAAATTATGAACTGAGTGAATGAATTGTTTATAAGCATTATACGAGAAATATATGTTTAAAGAAAAAAATTCCGATTCGATCCGATTTCGGCTATTGGAAATCGCAATTTGACTAGGCGGATGGTACATTCGCCTGGGCTAATATTTGATAATGATATGTCGAAGAAATTCGTAGCACATTGGACTGATAAGGGCTGAATTAGGATTAAGAGTGAAATTCTTCCCGCTGCGATTTTATCAATAAAAATGCATAGGTACTTACTGTCGTGGAATATGCCACAAACGGTGGGGAACTCCATAAGCTACAATCCGAGACATTTGACATTTCACAATGAAATAACCGGGGAATTGGAAAAAAATACATAATATGGCCGAGAAAAATTATGGAACTGTTTTCGGATAGTAGCTTATGGAATTCCCCACAATTCCCCACATATTCCACGACAGTAAGAATACATTTTCATTGAAAAAATCGCAGCGGACAAAAATTTCACTCTCGATTTCAGTACTAAGCTTTAAGTCCTAAAATGTTAATGAAAATCCTATCAGGCTATCCGACTTTACAGCAATTCGGCTTTGTTTCTCTGAAGTTGAATCCAAATAGGAGTTTTATACCCCTATACCTATACAAACATAATTTTCTTATTTTGCTATATGAATTGAATGACAATGATGCAGAAGTGGCAAAACAATCTAAAAAACATTATCACCACCTTGCAATTTTCTTAAAAAAGCATTTTTAATTTTCACGTAAATATGTCCTAAAGTCCTCATCTATAGAATCACAACTTTTACTTACCGTTGTGAGCACTTCACTAATAGGAGACGAAACAAAGAAGGATTTTTAGTTATTTAAATTTATCAATCACGTCAATTTCAAGGAGACGAGCTGAATAAGGTGTTATTGCTGTTTTATACGAAACTGTACTGCCCTATGCGAGTTCGTCCCCAGAAAAGGGACGAGTAAGGTGAGGGTTTGGGGTGGTTTAGGCACTAGAAAAGCTAGTCGATTGCGTTTCCTTGCGTAGGGACGAGTTGAACAAGGGTTTTTTGAGGTTGTTTTCGGCGTCAAATGTACTCGAAACCCTATGCGAGCTCGTCAACTTTCAGGGGACGAAATCGATTAGGGTTGTTTAGTACTTAACCACTAGAAAAGCTAATCGATTTCGTCAGCTGCGTGGGGACGAACTGAACTAGGGTTCCCAAATACGCAAACCGGAAGGGGATAAAAGTGCCCGCACCGAAAATTTTTTTCAAAATCTTTCACGGAGTTATATGCGATTAAAAGAAATGATGTAGAAAATGCAAACCTTGCTGATATTTTTAATGCAACAAATTATTTGCGGCAACGCTCTTTTTCTTCTTCTTTTCTTCTGTATACCGTAACCCCTTGTGGGGCATGGTGCGTTCACTCAGCCGTTTATAGGCTACTTCGAGTCAACGTTACATTGCATATAGTTTCGGAGTGTATAGAATGTTGCAAGCACTATAAATTTCCTATCCGCACATGTACGGAAATTTTGGACCACGCCGAGATTCGATCTCCGGACCTCTAGATTACTAGCATCGTAGAGTGCGACTCAACCAAGTGAGCCACAGAGCGTGAGCTCTTTTTAGAGTACAGTTATTTGAAGAAATGAGTTTGTTTTTACGGTTCCACAAAGAAGCTAGCATTTTCTTAGAACCGAAATGGTTACTGTTTATTTCAAAATAAAACTGAGAAAAAATCACATCGCACAGAAAGTTATTAATCAACTTTCAACTTTCTTTGGATTGCATATAACTGTATAAAAATCAAGTAAAGTTTCTAGTATTTAATCACTAAAAGTTTTTTAAACGAAATTTGTTTGGGGTCATGTATATAAGTGTTGTTACTGAAAGTCCTTATTGACCGCAAAAATTGAATATAACAAGACAATTCCACCCACGCAATTTAATAAAATTAAAAACACACTAGGTTTCACTTCTTGTTATAATTTTTATTTGAATGCATTTCGGTCTCAACTGTGGGAAACCATCATCAGTAAATGCTTGATGAGCACTAGATGGTAATAATACATTTTAGTCTAGTCAATATGTCAAAATTTTTAAGTGTTACCGTGCCAAAAAAGGGAAAAATAAATAAAAAAAAAAAAAAAATTTTAATAAATTAAAATCATACAAAATAAATTAATATAAATAACATACTAAGTGAATAAATTATGGAACAAACAAACGTAGAAAAAAAAAAATCTAAAAGAAAAGAAAACAAACAAGTTAAAAAATTAAATAAAAATTATTGTATAAATTAAAAATTAGTTTGGATGTCGTGGTTTCTTTGGCTTGATTATATTAAAAAGAGGGGACTCAATTGCACCGTTGCATAAATTCATTAAGTTATCCGATGTACTAATGAAAAGCGATTCATATGCGTCGAGTTTTCGTGGATTCGATATGTTCTTGATTAATTTAACATTTTCGTCAAAAGAGTTAATTTTGTGAAGAGTAGCGTGATCGGGATCATAAACATGAGATGCTATGGCTGAGCGCATATCTTTGTTCTTTATAGATCGCATGTGTTCGGCGAAACGAAAATGAACCGCGCGTTTCGTTTGTCCAATATAGATTTCCTCACAAGAAGAGCACTTAATTTTGTATATTCCGCTCCGCTCTTGGATTGGGAATTTGTCCTTTGTCGAACCCAAGAGACATTATCTCTATAGTAGTCCAGTACAATTGGTTCAAAACAGCCCCAAACCTAAACATAAAAAAAAAAGAAATTTTTGATGCCATATTGTTGAATACACTGCCTAATATACGCAGTAAAAAGTTACACTAATTTGCGCCATGGGTTAAGGGGGGAGGGGGTGGTAAAGGGGTGAAAATTCAGTTTCTTGCAAATATCTGGAAAACTATGAGTCTGATCCTAAAATGTGCTGAGGACAAAACAAACTGCATAAAATTACCTTTGTAATGATATGTAACACTCTACATTTTCTCAGAAAATTATACCCTAGACCCAAAAGTATTATAGTGAATTTACATTTTTTGAGTTTTACATTTCGCACTGTAACTCTTGATAGAATAGACCTTCGGTCATAAGATCTTGTCCATATATTGCTAACACAATTTACTTAATTTCTACCAAAAATTGGAATGCTCCAACCATTGACGCCCCCCTCACTCCTCCTAAAATTTTTCAAAAAGGCATGCCTGTAGCTTCTTTTTAAATTGAGCCAGGCATATCAAATTTGGTGGGCTGCCTAGTCTAAGCTCCATTATGCTCCCCACCAAAAATGATTACCAGCCGATAAAAACTAAGGGTACCTCCTATAGAGGGTTTATTTTTATTGTTATATATATTGGTCTCTATATATTAAGATATATTTAATTATATATTTAAATGTTTTTAACATTATATTATTTATAATAAAAATTGAATTTTTAAGGAATGAATATTTTTCTTGTCTTATTGAAATGAAATCTCATTTTTTTTAATTGAATTTTTTTTTTACATTTTTTTAACATAAAAAAAAACTAGATTGATTTTTTTTTTATAATAAAAAATGGCTAAGTGGATTTTTATTTTTTAACAAGTAAAAATTTATCTTACGTTAATTAAAAATCCACGACATTACCCCCCTCCTTAGAAATAATAATAATTAATTAGCATATGTATGAATGACTTTGTTGTCATTGAATGACACTTTCTTGGTTGTTGATCGTGGTTTTGGAAATGGTGATGATGATTCCATAAACGCTGGTTTTAAGCGGAGACTTTGATTTTCTTGTCACCAACTAAAATTGTGTAGACTTTATCACTTCGATCAACGACCAAGGTCCTTCGAATGGTGCTTTAAGAGAAGGACGAACTGAATCAATGGTACGCAGTCCCAATAATATAAAAGGAAGTTCTTTGGTCCATTGAGTGTTACCTCGACTCATGAGACTTTCTTTTAAAACTCGATGCCAACGTTCGAGAAAACCATTTGCCTTCGGGTTGTAAGCCGTAGTGCGTTTTCGCTCAAAACCAAGATAAGTCGATAGCTCTTTAAATAATAGAGATTCAAACTGGGCACCTTGATCCGTAACAATTGTTCGAGGAATACCGAAACGTGGGAAAAATTCTTTAACTAAAGTATTGGCAATGGTGAAAGTACGCGCATCAGGCATTGGAAAAGCTTCAGGCCAGCGAGTAAATCGGTCAATGATTGTTAGACAATACCGACAATTTTCAGATAAAGGAAGTGGTCCCACAATGTCTAAGTGAATGGTACTAAACTTCTCTTTACTCGGAAGAAAAGAGCCAACTGGTGATTGTGTATGTCGAGTAATCTTTGACTTCTGACAAGATATGCACTGCCTCGCCCAGGTTTTAGCATCTTTGTTGATGGATGGCCAAATAAATTTACTTTTAAGTAGTTTTGTGGTAGCTTTTAGGCCCGGATGACAAAAATTATGTACTTTGTCAAAAACCAAACGCCTTAAATCAGAGGGAACGTAAGCTCTGATCGGATTAGTAGATGTGTCACACCATAGTGGAACCTCCGAATCAGGTATACATACTGGTTTAAGAATTAAAGTCTTTGATGATTTTAATTTTTCCAGTTCTGGATCCCTGGATTGTGAAAGTGCCATTTGATGGATACTAATCGCAGAAGGAATTTCGATAACATCGACTCTTGACAAATTGTCAGCAACAATATTATCTTCACCTTTGATGTGACGTATGTCGCCGGTGAACTGGCCGATAAAATCGAGATGACGCACTTGTCTCGGTGAAGCCTTATCTAATTTTTGCTTAAATGCAAAAATTAGAGGTTTATGATCCGTAAACAAAGTGTCGTGCTCTGTGGCCGTGATGGTTCGGTCGCCACTCTGTGAAATAAACACTCATAGAGAAACGAGTTTCCAAACTCGGCACGACTCGTCGCAAGTTTATTATTCAGTAGAAGATGATAAGAAATATTCTTATCGTAGAATAATAAACTAAAAATGCAACTAGGAAGTGGTATGGCTGACAACCTTATCACACTCCGAATTCAATTGTCTTTGTAACGTTGATGACTACACACGGTGGTCATCAACGCACCATGCTCCACTAGGAGTTACGGTAATAGAGAGAAACAAAGTAAACTCTCGACCTTCAACCATAAATCGGAAATGTTTAACTGCTAAATAAGCCGCCAAAAGTTCTCTGTCATACGCGCTATATTTACGTTGCGTTGGACTTAATTTTTGAGAAAAGAATCCTAAAGGTTCATTAACACCTGCATAAGACTGCTGTAATACAGCCCCGACAGCTATATCAGAAGCATCTACCAATAAGGATAATTTTGATTCGTTCCTAGGAAATGCTAGCTGGGAGGCATCAGCGAGTAATTGTTTAGCTTTATTGAAAGCAGCCAAAGACCGTTCATTCCAATCAATAGGACTTTTGTCTTTCTTTTTATGAGATCCGAGCAAAAAATCGTTTAGTAGCGCTAAATGTTGTGCAGCATGTGGAATGAAACGACGATAAAAATTGAACATGCCAAGAAATCGACGCATTTCATAAACCGAATTAGGAGGTTTTAAATTATGTATAGCTTTAACTTTGTTAGGAAGCGGTTTTACACCATTAGCATCAATTTGATGGCCGAGAAAAGATACAGATTCTTTTAGAAAATTACATTTGTTTATATTAATCAGTAAACCATATTGTTTGAAACGTTCAAAAACACACTCTAAATTTTTATAATGTTCTTCTATATTTGTAGAAGCTATCAGTACGTCGTCAATATAAGGAAATACAAAATCCAGATCACGTTAAACCGAATGGATAAAACGCTGGAAACTTTGTGCAGCATTTCGAAAACCAAAAGTCATTTTGGGAAATTCGAATAGTCCAAAAGGTGTTGTTATGGCTGTCTTTTCAATATCATCTTCATTGACTGGAATTTGATGATAAGCTTTTACTAAATCAATTACAGAGAAAATTTTCTTTCCACTTAATTGTTGGGAAAAATCATGAATATGAGGTATTGGGTAAGAATCAGGCACAGTCATATTGTTTAAAGCTCGGTAGTCACCACAAGGTCGCCAAGATCCATCTTTTTTCTTTACCATATGTAGAGGTGAAGCCCAAGGGCTTTTTGATGGACGACAAATACCTTGTTCTATCATGTAATTGAACTCTTTCTTGGCAATATCTAATTTTTCAGCATTAAGACGACGAGGTTTTGCTGAAATCGGCGGACCTTTAGTTATAATATGGTGTCTAACTGAGTGAAGAACTGGTGCCTTGAAGTCCGGTTAACACGCTGACCCGAAATATTTTTCCAAAAGACAAGCAACTCGTTTGTCAACATTTCGGTAAGAAATTAACTCTAATTTGGGTATATTAGTTTCAATTAACTTACCCTGTTGAGATTTACAAGTTGTTGTTAGATCGATAATACGACGATTATGTAAATCCACCATCAATCCAAAATGTTTAAAAAAATCTGCGCCAATGATAGGTTTGGAAATATCCGCGACCAAAAATTTCCAAGTAAAAACGCGACGAAGTCCTAAAGTAACTTGTAGTTCGCGATAACCGTAAGTTGAAATATTTGTATCATTGGCAGCCTTTAAAACGAAGTAAGAGTTGAAATTTTTCCTTTCAGCAATATCTACAGGAACGATTGACAAATCAGACCCAGTATCAATCAAGAACTTTAATTTGGGTTTGTCATCATCAACTATGAAACGGCTTGATGGATTAATGAAGTTGGAAACCGTCGATTCCAACTCCAAATTTAGTTTTTTGAGAAGTGTTTACATGGTGTATAACACTTAAAAGCTTTATCTCCAAATTTTTCGTGATAAAGCCTAGTAATCAGTTTCTCGCGCGAATATTTGCATTTAAAACTCGCACGAAAGTGGAGAATTGGAGACATCAAAGTTGGCCGTGGAAAATAGTGAAATTTATTAACAATTTGACATAGACGCGATTCAATGTCATACTTTGTTCTCAGTGCTCAGAAAGATAAAAAGTGTAAAATAAATTTGTTTTTTTGTATTGTGGATACTTGCGTTGGCACCAACGCAAACCATGGAATTCGAAGAGCGAACATGTTTCCAAGATTTGATTGGATTAAACTTCTCGAGGTCTTTCAAGTCGGATAAAATTTTAAGACGGCCAGGATTTTGTGCTTTTCTAAATATGAAGCTTCAATTCTAACAGATTCTGCAGGAGCAATTCTTATGTTGTTTATGCCTGGACTGGAATTGAAATTCCTACGGATGAAAAGGGTTGCAATCAAGAAATAAAAAAGAAAGAAAATCATGTGTTGTATTTGTCTTATTGTTATATACATATAATACTTTCTAATAAAATGTCAACGAATGTTGTTTTGCCAAAAGTTTAAAAGTTTTATTCTTCAAAAAACGGGATATAAATTTGGTATTAGGTTTGATAGGATCTGTTATACTGTACTAATTACATATGAGTTTTGTCTTATCGTCCAGCGAGAATAAGAAACAAGACAAAAGTGAATTCCGCATCATTTCTGCATGTATCTCAGCTTGACAATAGATACAAGAAAATCTCCACTTCAAATTCATCCAATTAAATGTTTCTTCCTATTCATCGCTCGCACGAAAATAAATGCAAGGACATTATATTCGCACGAGAATGTGTGGAGACATTCAGTGTGCACTGGTTTGAGCATAGGGTACTCGTCCGAAAAACTGAATACCTAGATGCGAGTTATTCTCGCCTCGCGCGAGTTTTTTGACAGGTTTTATATGGAAACTCGCGCGAATCACCGAACTGATTACTATACTTAACGACAAAGTCCATTCTCGTTGATTGTATCTCTTGATTTTGAACGCGAACGGTACTTTGAAATTGAACGTGAAGCTCTACGAGCGTTATGATTTGCTGAGACATTGGTCTGCGATACCATGAACTGATTTACCAAAGCCATCATTTCATTAAGCTTATCCGATAGTGTGTTGATCTGGTGTTGGAAAGACTCTCGTTCATTAGAGGGTGAAGTTGAATTTCTCGCGGAAACAGTAAATACGGAAGGACTGATTACAACTTCATGAACCTTATCTGAAACTTCAGCAATTTCAGCTAATGAGCCTTTTGCTGCTACAACTATTGTTCTGATGTTTGTAGGGAGTCTTTCCAGCCAGAGACAACGAAGTACATTATCATCAAAATTTGGTCCAGCTAGACTTTTCATTTCGCTTAATAAATGGCTTGGTTTACGGTCACCTAACTCTAAGCCAGTTAATAATTTATGAATTCTTGATGAATCCGATAAACTATATTTCTGAATGACAGCATTTTTAAAATCTGAATATATACAATTATCTCGGAGTCCTTCAAAAACTCCATCCATATTTTCTAAATCCAAAGGTGAAAACATACTTAACGCTGTATTAAACTTTTCAATTTCACTAAATATGCCGAACGGTGAAAACTGTCTTTCCAATAAAGTGCATTTGCATTTGCATTTTTCGACCAAGATGGAAATTTTTTCAAACAATTTTTTTTAATACGATTGGAACTTGAATTTTGTCTGGTTCCAGCTGGTAATACGGGAGTGTCATTATTTTCAATTTCGATTTCTGTATTGTTGTCCTCATCTGATGAGGAACCATGCGGGAGCGGGGCAGATGTCGTGGATTGACTTCTTGTTACGGGCATTTTTTAGATACTATCAACAATATTTGTTAAAAATTATTTAAAAATCCACTCACCTTACACTTTCGTTACAATTTCAATAAATTTCAAAAAAAAATTTTCTTGAAATCTTCTTTCTTGAAAATGATTTTGAGTTCTTGATTCAAATAATTCGTTCTAAAAGTCTTGTTTCGTAACTTCTTGCTCCAAGCCTCCAAGTATTCTTGCTTCGTAACTTCTTGCTCCAAGCCTCCAAGTATATTAGTAGTAGTGTTTAACTTTCATTCCTTTCTTGAATAATATTGTATTTGTTGTATGTTGTTATTTTCTTTAAAATAATCCAATTATCTCCAAATCCAATATTGTAGGAACATTCCAGTTCATGCGTTTTCTTCGAAATAATCCAATTTTATAGAAACTTTCGAGTTCTTTCGGGGTCACCAATTATATAGAGGGTTTATTTTTATTGTTATATATATTGGTCTCTATATATTAAGATATATTTAATTATATATTTAAATGTTTTTAACATTATATTATTTATAATAAAAATTGAATTTTTAAGGAATGAATATTTTTCTTGTCTTATTGAAATGAAATCTAATTTTTTTGAATTGATTTTTTTTTACATTTTTTTATCATAAAAAAAAACTAGATTGATTTTTTTTATAATAAAAAATGGCTAAGTGGATTTTTATTTTTTAACAAGTAAAAATTTATCTTACGTTAATTAAAAATCCACGACACTCCCATACAAAGTGACCCAAATTTCTAACAAATTTCACATTTTTTCATTTCTAAATTCTATCTAAAATAGAAAAAAAAACTTATCTATTAGAACGTCCTTATAACAGTTGACTGTAGTCTTCTGAATGTATATCCAAAAGTTTGTACCAGAGCGTGCCTTACAAGTACGAAAAATCGGGTTTGAAGGTTGCTAGTACACGTTACTCGAAATATTCGCAAATAGCCTTAGAACTGGTATCACTGACCTTCAAACCCAATTTTTTGGAGTGAGGGGGGCGTCAATGGTTGGAGCACTCCAATCTTTGGCACAAATCCAATAAATTTTGTTATCAATATATATGGACAAGATCTTATGACGGTAGGTCCATTCTATCAAGAGTTACAGTGCGAAATGTAAAACTCAAAAAATGTAAATTCACTATAATACTTTTGGGTCTAAGGTATAATTTTCTGCGAAAATTTCTAGAGTGTTACATATCATTACAAAGGTAATTTTATGTAGTTTGTTTCGTCCCCAGAACATTTCAAGCTCAGACTCATAGTTTTCCAGATATTTGCAAAAAACTGACCCTTTTGCCACCCCTTAACCCATGGCGCAAATTAGTGTAACTTCTTACTGCGTATATTGAGCAGTATATTCAACAATTTGGCATCAAAAATTCCTTTTTTTTATGTTTGGGTTTTGAGCTATCTGTACTAGACTATAGTAACGATTATCCTTTTGGTTTTGTATTTTTCACATTGACACTAGCAGTTTGTAATTTTGTAATCTCTTTATTTTCAGTCACAACGTTTCGCCTGAACTGTAAATTTAGGGCTATTTATGTTGCTAATTACAAGGAAAAAAACATTTTTATGGCCTAAGTTACTGTCAAAATCGTCAAGTATAGGATAGAAAAAGCGCTAAACGTAACTTGGAAATACAAAAAAAAAAAAACAAAATTATTTTTTTCTTGTACTTACCAACTTAAATATACCTGAAGATGCTCAGTTCGGCGAAACGTTGTCATCGAAAATAAATAGACTACAATCTTACACAGTGCCGTTTTAAAGTGAAAAACACAAAATCAAAAATTTAAAAATACTAAACTGATGTTTTAAAATAGTTTTTCGTTGCGGAATTTGATGTCGAGTTCCGAGACACACTATATACCTATTCAATAGTAATCGAAGAGATGCGCGATTTACGTCGTCCTGAAGGCCTATAGCAAACAAGAAACTGTCGAAATGGAATGCCCTTATCCTTTAATCTTCTTCTTCCTTGCCTCGTTCTTTATACCGCTCCATGGTTTCGCGTTGCTCGACCTGCGGTGTAGGCACATCGCCCGTTTTGGCGGTAATATCTCAGCATATTTCTACAGGCAGCTCTATCTTGGATCGTGTCATCGCCGGTTGCTGCTTTTTCATTTGACACATCCAGGTGTTCTTCGGTCTGCCTCTGGCCTTGGGTCCATCAAGTGGAACAACCATTGATATCGCTTCCTTTGCGGGGTTCTCAGGCGGACGCCGTTGAACATGGCAATACCAATCCATTTGTCGGTCTTCGAGCTTTTCGGTGATTGGTTGATCTATGGACAAGCTGCCTCGGATGTAGCTACTCTTGATGTGGTCCCTTTTGGTTACACCAACTGACATGCGTAACATTTTCATTTCAGTCGCTGTCATTACTTTCGCGTAACCTTCATACATGGTCCAGCATTCTCATCCATACATGAGTGCGGGACGTACAACCGTTTTGTACAACTTGCCCTTTAGCTTCAGTGGCATTTTCTTATCGCAGGAAACTCCAGTTTTCTCGCCACATAATCCATCCAACCATCCATACAGTGCTCTCAAGGTCAACCATATCAGATCACGAGGTACTCTATCGAATGCCTTTTCCAAATCGATGAATACAAAGTGCAAGTCCTTTCGTGCTGCTCTATACTTTTCCATCGCAATACGAATGTACTGAATCGCATCGACTGTAGATCGACCTTAAACCAAGCCGCATTGATTGTCATTGAACCGCACAATCTTTCTCAATCGGTTGCAGACAACTCGCTCGTAGATCTTCAGTGTATGAGGTGTTAATTTTATAGCCCTATAGTTGTTGAGTTTGCGTGAGTCTCCTTTGTTCTTATAGAAAGGAAGAAGAAAACTTTCCCTGAAAGCATCGGCACCTTTGATTTTGTTGAAGAGAACTGTGAGCCAACTAAGCCCGACATTTTCCATTTTCAACCAAAATTCCGCGGGGATTTTTTCCGCTCCGACAGCCTTTTTGCGTTTCATGTGATGCATTGCCTCTATCACCTCTTCCTCTGAGATATCTTCAATATGTTTGGTATTCGGCTCAACATCTTGAAAAGCTGCTCGAGGAAATTCTTCATTTAGAACTTCGTCAAAATACTCTCGCATCATGCTACAAATTGCCGTATCGTTAATCAGTAACCTTCCTTGCGAGTCCTCCACGTACTTTGGCGGCTGTACCTCCCGAGCGTTTCTTCTCCTTTGGGCTGCGACCCTAAATATCCTGGCGTCGTGCTTAGGTCTCTCGGTCGCAGTCTGAGTTGGGTTGGGCTGGTTGCGCTCAATACTGCAGCCTGCTGGCTTATTGTATATCCCAATTAAGCGAAATAGTTTCATGTTATTAGCTCTGTCCTTCGTAAAAAGTTTAGAAGAAAATTAACCAGGTTTACTTTGGGTGCGCTCATTTTGGTGGTTTGAGCTCCAACGAACAGGCATATTGGCAGCTTTTGGCCGTTTTGTAGAAAATGGGTGTGGTCCGCCCCGGAGAGGCAGTTGCCTTAGGACTACACAAGTTCTGCCTGGAAGGCAGTTGTGTATTGACCTAGGGGTGTGGAGATACTATAGTTGTTTGTTTTAGTAAAAACTCCTGCCCCTGTTCCTTCGTTTGTCTTCGACCCATCCGTGTACCACACTATATGTTTTGATAGATGGTTGTCGTTCCATTTATTTCAGTCTTCCCTGACCGTTGAGGTCTGGATGTTGGAGTCGAAGGATTACTAGGATTGGGTTTGCAATGATTTCTGTAATCGTACAGTGTCCTACCCTTTGTGATGTCCACATGTTCCACGATTGTAGTCTATTCGCTGCAAGTCTTGCCTCTTCTGTGATTATGAGGTCCAAAGGTGCCAGGTCTAGTAGTTTCTCTAAGGTTAGAGTTGGTGCGCTGCGCATGGCGCCGATTATGCTTGCGCAGGCCAGTCTTTGCACTGATTCCAATTTCGCTGCAGCTGTTATTTGCTTGGTTTTGGTCCACCAGACTATCGAACCATAGGTCAGACGGGGTTTGACTACGGCTTTGTAAATCCAGTATATCATTTGTGGTTTTAACCCCCACGTTTTCCCTATTGCTTTTTTGGTTGCATATAGGGTCTGTTTACCTATTGTAATAGTGTTTTGTAGCTGCTTGTTCCACGTGAGTTTGTTATCAAGGGTGACTGCCAGATATTTTACCTCCGTGGTGAACTGCAGTTGTTGGTTGAAAAGTGTTGGAGCATTGAAGGCTATTAGGTTGTTTTGGCGGGATTGACCGATAGGCCTACCCTCCTACACCAATCCTCCACTTGGGTTAGAGCTTGTTGCATGAGTTCAGAGAGAACCCCTGGAAATTTTCCCCTTATCAGAATACTGATGTCATCGGCATGGCATATCCTTGTGTATAGAAAACCGTGCTATTTACTTTTACCAGTAGGCTGTCAACTACAAGGTTCCACAGGAGGGGTGATAGGATACCCCCCTGCGGGCAACCTTTGAGGACAGATGTACGTATACATGGTTTCACCGAATAAACTTACATGTACTTGTCGTCCTTGGAGCATCGATTTTATCCACCGACATAGGGTGTTTTGGACTCCATGACTCAAGGCGTCGTGTACAAGAGATTCAAAGGAAGTGTTGTCAAAAGCCCCCTCTATATCTAGGAAGGCCGCGAGCCGTATTTCTTTGCTTTCTAGTGTGGTCTCAATCTTCCCAACCAAGTGGTGTAGTACTGATTCACACGATTTCCCTGTCTGATAAGCATGTTGGTTTTGATGCAAAGGGAAGAGCGACAGGCACCTGTCCCTGATGTGACGAGCTTTTCCAATGACTTGAGCAGGAAGGAGGTGAGACTTATAGGTCTATACGATTTTGCTAGGGTTTGGTCGCGCCCCAGCTTTGCCAGACATACTACTTTTACCTGCTTCCAAGTGATTGGAATGTATTCTAAGGCTATGCTGGCTCTAAATCGTCTTAGTAAAAGGGGAGCCATAGTCGTGGGTAGACACCGTCTGGCCCTGGTGATTTATAAGGTTCGAAAGAGTTTACCGCCCATTCTACCTTATTGTAAGTTACTATTTGGTTTGCAAGCGCCCAGCCGTTTTTGTTTGCCCTGAGAAACAGGGAGTTGTCATCCAACTGGTCTTCGCGAACTGTTGATATAGTGGATCCAGGGAAATGAGACTCTAGAAGGGTTTCTAGGGTCTCTTTTCCTGTTTTTGTTTGGTTTCCATCAGAGTTTTTAAGTGTCCCGATGGGTTTTGTTGGGTCCTTTGCTAGAATCTTCTGGAGTCCTGCTCCTTCATGCAGATTTTCAATCTCCTTGCAGAACTTCCTCCAGGATTCCCTCTCGGCTTTCCTGATTTCTTTACTGTACTGGGTTAGGGGGCAGCGATATGTGTTCCAACCGCCAGTTCTTTTCGAAATTTTCCAATAAAATTCTAAGGAAATTTTATTTAGTTTTATTTTTTCGTTATCAGACCATTTTTCTGTATCTTTTGCCTTTTTTTTAAATAATCGCAAAAAACGGAAAAAATACGTCCATTTCCCTCCTTTTTGAATGTTTCGGATCTCGAATCGGCGGGGACATTTCCCCCCATAGTTGGGTGCCATCCCCAACCATCCTGAAAAAATCCAGCGATGTAGGATTTTTGCCGAACCAATATCTTATTCTTCTTTAACTAATGAGCTACTTATTGACAAGTATCTCCGACGACCTAGAAATATCTCTTATTTTTGCCGATGATTGTCCTCAGTAGCCCAAAAATCTTTGCCTTGCAAGGTGCACTTGTGGTGTGACATTCTGGAGGAGCATGGACTGGGCTAGGAGGCTGAATAATAAATTGAGACATTACCGCCAGAACGGGCGATGTTCCTACACCGCAGGCCTAGCGACGCGACGACATGGAGCGGTAAAAAACGAGGCAAGGAAGACGATTTCCTTCTAGATATAATCCTTCGACATATAAAAATGTTAACTTCGGAAAATGGCATTTTTATTCGTGTTCTGATTGGCAACGATGGTTTCCGAATGAGTGCCGGGAGCGGGCAGAGCGCGAACGGTGGGTTGGTGAGCGTAGCGAGCAGGAGGCGAAGCCCCCTAGTATATATAAAGACTTTCTTAAGTAAGTCTTTTCACCCAAGACAATAACTTTTTTACTTGTGCTTTTATTAACTGGATTCGAACCCGGCCAACCTGTGTGTCAGTCCACTCACATTGCCAGTGCGCCAGTAGGGAAAGAAACTCGCCGGCATATTTATTTCAACATCTCGTACTCTAAAGCCCCGACACTGGTTATGTTTAACTAGAGCGAATAACGGCAATTTTCTATTGACGATATTACAGTACACATCAAGAGCAGTAAATAAGCTCAATATTTTTCTTCTCTTCTCTCGGACTCTCATACTATACAGGGTGTCCGGAAACTGCCGCATAAACGCACCGGTTAATGGACAAAACACATTCTTATTAATTTTTGATTTCCTCATTTTAAATTTCAAGTAAAAAATATCACCAGTGGCTCGAAACATAAACAAAAAATCAGAAAATAGAAGTTTGGTTTGAGCATCGATAGAGGCAAACCTTAGTCCTGATTTGAAGATTGAATACTATTGAATTTGAGTTAATACGGCAAACTATTCATTGTTAAACACAACAATTTTATATTTAAAAAAAATAGCAAATTTTGGCGCTATCTGAAAGAAAGCGAATGTCAACACCGAGTTATGTGCGACTCACGATTGAGAACTCTAAGAAAGAAGTGAAGTGTAAACCAAATTGTGCCGTAAAAAATAAAATATGACTTCCAACGATTCAATGAAGTTAGCCATGGAAACAAAGATTTGGGAGCAATATATCCCTTCATCATGACAAAGCCTCCACTGCGACTTTCATTGTCATAATCAGGTATCAGTTTTTCTACATAATCCGGACATTTTCTTTAAATATCTATTAAAGTCACTCTACGAGCGAAGGGTATAAAAACAGAATAAACGAGACCATGGCTAATTTCGGGCGCTGCCGAAATTTGAATACCCGTGCACATTTGAATGAAACTTAAACTTAAGCTTCTTTTGCAATAATAATTTCAACCGCAGTTCTATGACGTAATATTCCGATTCCATACGTTCCTGTATATATTTTGAGGCCTTCCTATAAACACACTTGGATGAAGTTTGGTTAAGATTGGTTCATAAAGAAAAAAAACAATTTCTTAGAACAACCTGAACTTTAGGGGTTGGTATCCATGACGCCATGGTCCGATTCCATTCGTTCCGACACATATACAGCGTACACTAAAATATAGCTTCAAAGCCAAAGGACTAGGGACTCGACCGTCAACAGACGGACATCACTTAATCGATTTCTCTCGTCACGCTGATCAAAATATATATACTTTTTATAGTCGGAGGTGCTTCCTTCTGTGCGTTGCAATGATTTCTTTGTCACGCATAGACTCGAAAACCGCTGGACCGATTTGGGTGATCCTTTTTTTGTTTAATCCGTTTTGCACTGGAAAAGGTTTAAAGACCGAGAACATTTTAAAAATCTCAAAGGATGTGGCGGTAAATCGAAATTCCATTTTGTATGAGAGTCACCTGTTGTCATCAAGTTTTCATCGACAACATTTGAATTTAATGGAAATATTTATGTAGCTGTCTCTCAAACAAATACAGTGTAACTCCGATAAATTTTATTCAATGTGACTACGTTTTTGCGTACATACATTGCATTGTGATACTCATTTATGTGGATAATTTGTTTTGAGGCTTTCTATGAACACACTTGGATGAAGTTTGATTAAGATTGGTTCATAAAGAAAAAAGTTTTGCTTAGAGGAACCTAATTTTCAGGGGTTAGTTTGTATGACGCTTTTCTCCAGGTTTTAATTGGACGTTAGGTGCACACAAGCGACGTGTACTTATTTTTTTGTTCATATGTGTATACATAATACATACTTTATAGTCAGAGGTGCTTCCTTCTGTGCGTTGCAAACTTCATGACAAAGTTAATATACCCTTTCACATAATGACGGCGGTATAAAAATGTCCCCAATTTGCATGCTTTTGTCATACCAATGTCGTCAGCACTAAAATTGCTTCCAATGGCAAACAATTTTTGGTATGAAATTCATGCTGAGCAATCATTAAAATCTTACATTTTCTGAATTAAATTTACTCGGGAACATGTGGCAAATAAAACGAAATGCTCTAATATATCAGAAAATGTTGAGTTCTTGATAAAACAATACGTATTTTGTACCATCAAACTTGATTTCAAAAGACGCGAAAATGAAAAAAAAATTGCTTCAGATCAGGTACATTAACCCGCTTTATATGTATGTATAGGAAAATTATCCTATAAATCGTTCCAAGCTGATAAATATTTAGTCTAAGAAAATTACGATATTTGGTCGGCAAAAATCCTACATCGGAATTTTATTTGGATTATTGTTGGGGATGGTCCCCAGATTATGGGATAAAAAGTTCCCTTTCACGTTCCGAACTGTATGATATTCTGGCGGATGGGTTATACCGCAGGAACTTTTCACATAAATTTGGGCAAACTTCGGAAAAATTTGGGAAAGCAGAACTTTTGCATGAGCCTTCCTTTCAAGGTCCTACACAAGACCCCAAAAGTCACCGTCTGTACGAGTGCCGCTAGCGGTTGTACAGAGGGTCGAAAACAGGTTTTTCTGAATATCTCGATAACGGTAATATGTACTAAAAAGTGGTGTATGGAAAATTTATAGCAGCTCTTGTGGTTTGTGAATAAAATATCAAAGGTAGATTTTGATTCGACTACTCCTGACGGTGCCAGGGGTCTAACGGTATTTTTTTAAAAAAATCAGGAAAATCTTTATAACGGTAACTCCGGCTAAAAAATGTTGTATGGCGATTTTGTAGCCCATACGGTTTCGAAGAAACTGGGTGCTACGGAGCTCAAAACTTCGAAAAACGGGATTTTTTGGGGTTTTCGTGAATATCTCTGTAACAGGTGAGTATGCCATAATGTCGTCTATGACGAGTTTAAAGCCCCTGGGGCTGTAAACAAATAGCCCATAGTCCCCATCGACCGGTAGGCACCTAAGGAAGTTATGGGGGGCGAAACATCTGAAGTATACGTATTTATATATACATATATTAATATTATTTTTGAAAAATTAATTTTCTTTCACGACTTAAACCTTAATATCTCCTAAACTAGACTAGCAAGAGTAACGAAATAAGATCATTTTCACTGCCAACAAATTTACCTAAACAAAAAACTAACCGCACTAAAATCGGATAAGAGGTTTGATTTTTACTGAGCTTTAAAGTCAAGTTTTTGAGATTTGACACACAATCAAATTATTTGTTCACCTCAATTTTCTCCAACTTCTGCCAAGGTGAGTTGCTCGTACGATTGTTCTAAAAATTTGCGCATAATCTTACGATTTATTTTCCTCATATCATTTTATTCTAATACTTTAAGTGCAGAAAGCGGGGGCTACTTTTAACTCAAATTCATTCAAACTGCCCTTATGTACTGCAATTTGGGAAAATTTATACAAATTATGCTAAAATCGAGCCAAAATGAACCCTAGTTTTCTGCATTTAAGGCAATAAAAGTGTTATAACTATCGAAGCTAGAATAAAACACTGTATGAAAGATATGATTGTATGACTATGGGCAAATTTTTAAAAGGATCTTACATGCATCTCACCTTGGTAGAAGTTGGAGAAAATTGAGATGAAAAATTCATTTGTTGCAGATCAGGAAATACCCAACCACTCATGCATTTAGTTTTTTTTGTTTAGGTAAATTAGTTGACTGTGATAATAAGCTTATTTCGCTCTTCTTGCTAGTCCAGTTGTGGAGATATTAAGGTAAAGTCGTGTAAGAAAATAAAATGAATGTTTCAAAAATCTTCAAATGCCTGTGCAGCTAAAGAGTGAAAAAACGGCGTGTGTCCGATACACTTTTTTGCTAGATATCACACGAGTAATAATTTTTCGGTGTTTTCGGTGCGTTTATGCGGTTGTTTCCGGACGCTACGAGTAGTACATGCTGCCCTTATAGATATAACAATTCCCGGGAAAACGTTGTTTTTTTTTTATTTTTTAAGTTTGACCCCACGTAGCTCCCATTAGGGGCAGGTACAGATCGGGTGTTTTGGCATTGTTTTTAGATATATTAATGCAATATATTCATAGCAGACCACTTTCCCCGCAGAAGTTACCGTTACTAAGATATTCATGAAATTAACAAAAAATGGCGTTTTTGTATGGCTTGGACCCTCATAGCGCCCTTACGATTATACGTATCGATCTGAAATTTTTAATATTAATTTAGACGTTGTACAAGCTAAAAATTCGTCATATAACACTTTTTAGTGAACATTACCGTGATAGAGATATTCCCCAAAAACTTTGAGTTTTGGCCCCTTATAACTTCCTTGCGGGCCCACCCATCGATGGGGACTTTTGGCAATCTATGTGCAGCCACAGAAGTGTCATAGATAAGTTTACAGCATACATAACCTTTACAGAGGCATTCATGAAAAACAAAAATTCTCATTTTTCTAAGGTTTGAACCCCATAGCACCCTCAAGGGTGCACATATTGATGGGAAATTTTGCCACTTTCTTCAGAACCGTATTTGCTACGATGTTCGTGAAAACTTGTTGAAAATACCGTTAAAAAT
Organism: Microchrysa polita; assembly: GCA_949715475.1. Classification (NCBI taxonomy): domain Eukaryota; kingdom Metazoa; phylum Arthropoda; class Insecta; order Diptera; family Stratiomyidae; genus Microchrysa; species Microchrysa polita. The sequence continues at coordinate 91,163,283 of OX454416.1, forward strand.
GCTCGAATCAAAATTGACTTTTGACATGTTATTCTGAAACCACAAGAACTACAAATTCGCCATACACCACTTTTCAGCACATATTACGCGTTATCGAGATATTCGAAAAAACAGTTTTTGAGGGTCTTTGACCCTCTGTAGCACCTCTAGCGGCTGTCATCTAGACGGGGACTTTTGAGGTCTTGTCTAGGACCTCGATAAGAAAATTCATGCAAAAATCTAGCTTTCCCCTAATTTTTCCAAGGTAAAATGCCAATTTTCCTGGGGTATGATTTCTCTAACTTCTACTACTAAGTTGCCTTTACCCCTTGTGGCACATAGCGCGTCTACTACATATACTCGCCATCGCGTACGGTTTCTGGTTTCTTTCTCAAAAGCGCACATTCCCCATCCACAAATCTGGGCCGCGCGATTTTTAGGGCGGCCCCTTTGTCGACCTCGTTGAAAATTTTATTTGTAAATGCTAACAAAAGAAAAGCTGCAATAAATGTATTATTATTATTATATCGCGACCAGCAATGCAATTATAAGCCTTACGGAACGTATGACCAATCACTGCCACTTTCGCCTGTGAGTCAATTCGTCGATAGGTATTTGACCCGTGTGCCGAAGGAGATCTTCATTCAAAATTCTTTCGGGTCAAAAAAATCTGAAAGCCGGCCCCACACAGACCGGAGTGTGGCACACACCGCACAAAAGATCGGACCAAGAAAGATACCTTGGAGTCGCCCAACCACACTGCTGCACGATTAGTCGTATCAATCTTTTGTGCGGTGTTTGCCATACTTCGGGCGGTGTGGGGCGGCTTAAGATTCGACGAAGACAAGTGTTGACGAAAGTTTACAGTTTCTTGATAACTGCAGCGTAAACTTTCCAAATGCTGCTCCCGTATAGGAGCACTGAAAGTATCAGGGTGCGAAAGAGCCCCAGTTCGGTTTTAACACTGAGATAAAGGTTTTGCCAGAGTTTGGACAACATGCCGAAAGAACACTTAGTACGGTTAATGCGGCGAACGACGTCTTGGTCAGTGCCACTATCAACAGCAACAATGCTATCTAAATAGAAAAATTCGTCTACACAAGTTGTCCATTGAAACTAATGAAGAGAGTGGGGTACCCACTCAGGCTAATGATTTTGGTCTTGCTAAGGTATCAATCTTTAGCCCGACAGCCTTTGTTGGGCTACAGCTGGATACTTTAATTTGACGGTGTCGAACTTACAGTGCCGGGACGGAGCATCTCGTCGAGAGTGTACGGAAGGAATCCGCAAACGCACATTTGCAATCATCAGATGGTGCCATAACTGCGCCAGCACCTCTCTTATTACGAAAATCCAGAAGACAACTTCGAAATCTGCTAGAAATGGCAAAATGGTCGGTTTGATTCTCGGTTCGGTGCCGATCAACTGACGTCCAAGTGATCTTATGGCAATTCATATGCTCAAACCTAGTTCCTCCGATGACGAGGCGGTGGAAGTTGCAGAACCCTACAAACCTCTCACCGTTATCGTTCCTGTTACCCAGACCGTGTCTCCCCATCACGTGCCTTAGTCCATCGTTGTCGGCATTAACCTTAGCATTCAAATCTCCCATCACCACTATCTGAACGACATACATTATGTAGTTTGACATTCCATATAAAAATTTGCTTGCTTATCACATAGGAAACAGTATGTATATAATTTTGCATGTTCTAAGTAGGCATGGGTGTACACTAGCCGGCATTTGTATTTTGACATCTCATAATATCGAGCCCCGACACTGGTTTTGTTTAACTGAAGCGAATAACGGTAAAGTTCTTTTATCGAAATTAAAGTACATATCAACAGCAATAAATATGCTCAAAATTTTTCCTTTCTTCTTTCGGACTCTCATGCTATAGAAAAGAGAAAAGATGGGGGCGTAATTTTGGTGCGGCATAACTATTTCGACAATATTTAAATCTTTAATTGCACCCATTTTTTTGCAAGAATTGATGCACAAAACATATTCTTACTAATTTTTGAGTTTCCCATTTTAATTTTCAAGTAAAAAATATCACCAGTGACTCGAAACATAAACAAAAATCAGAATTTAGAAGATTGATTTGATAAATCGATAGAGGCGAGCCTTAATCCTGGTTTACACACTGAATACGCTACTCTTGAATTTTCTTTCTTACGGTAAACTGTTTATTATCAAACACAATAATGTTAAAAAAAAAAACAAAACAAAGACAAATCTTAGCGCAGTCTGAAAGAAAGCTAATATCAACACCGAATGATGAGTGAGCCTCGATGAAGAACTCTAAGAAAGAAGTGAAATTTAAACCAAATTGTGCCGCGAAAAAATCGAATGTGGCTTCCGACGATTCAATGATGAGCAAAAGAAGCTTTGGGCATGGAAACAGTGATTTGAACTTAAGCAGCCTAGGCAATATATACCTGCATCATGAGAGAGTTTTTACTGTGGTATTCATTTTGATAACCAGGTATCCGTCTTTTCTACATAAACCGGGCATTTTCTTTATATATTTATTTTTTTTTGTTCTTCTTCTTCCTTGCCTCGTTCTTTATACCGCTCCATGGTTTCGCGTTGCTCGACCTGCAGTGTAGGCACATCGCCCGTTTAAAATTCTGCAATGTAAATATAAAGTGAAATACCGTTGGAAAGCCAACATGTTGAAGCAACTTTTATCAACTTTGCAGAGTTGTACGTATAAAGCACCGTTATGAAATTACTCTTTGAATTTTCGATGAAAAATCAATTTGAAAATTTCTATTAAGTTTGAGTAACTGTATCTTGAAAGTGGCAATAATGTTGGCAACAGGAAAAACTTCAGATTTTGTTAAATTTTATGTAGTTTCTGAAACTGAAATCAAATCTTGGATTAGGGCTGCAAATTATGATTTTGCATGACAAGTCACGATTTTGATGAGTTTCACAAAAAGAGCGATAACAAGGTAACGGTAAAAAAAATCCGATTGTATTAGTAATTTTCTTGCTGAAGCAAGTTGTGCTTTCAACCCTTATAGTATTGACCACCTAATGCGGGACACCCTGTATAGCCACACTTGTCTTGAATAGAAAACTTTTCCAATGGAGAGCTTCGGAAGTGGCTGATTTTGCTGCAAATCAAACACAATATCAATAGCATTGGGCACACGCTTGTTCATTATGGAATAGAACTTCTTAGCTCGCATTTCATTTAGCCGTTTTTGGTTTCGGAGATTTTGTCGCTTCTCCAAATCGTTGGCTTGCGCTTTTATTTTGGTGCTAAATAGCTTACATGTAGAACAAGTATCGCTATGCGGATTTCCAAATCCCAAGTTTAATTTTGTATAAAATATTTTTTTTTTTTGTATTTCGAAAGCGAGCAATGACCTTCTCCTTTACTTTTTTGTTGACTTACAAACATTTCGAAGATTTCTTTCAAATTCAGCCCAAGGGGTAAAAAGCTCCGTTGTATTTTGGACCCGTAGTAATGACTCTCGAGACATTTAAAAGAACCAATATGAGCCATTATGGCTTCAGTAATTGTAATTGTCCTCGACCTTACTTCTGTCTCTTCCACGTCTTTCAGCCGGAGTTTCCGCGCAATACAATTAGTACCTATGCGCAATAATTGATATTAGAGCAAGTCAATTACTCTTTGCACCCATAATATTTTAGACGACGACGCTGGTCATACGAGGTTTTTCCTTCTGCGACTCGCGTTTTTGTTTTGGATACCTAACATGCATTTGCTTAAGTAAAAATTGGCCTTCCTTTTGTTTCGATCCTTGCTGAACGAATTCTATTAGAAACCAGCGATTAATTGGAGCGGGGCTGTGAAATCTTCGAAAGAAAGAAGCAGACCCAGGACTTGCGTTTAGGCGCTGTTTTGTCTGCGATTGATGCAGGATTTCGCGAAGCGTAGCAGATTCGCAAGTGGTAGTGAGAACGCCTCGCTCTCGTCAATGAAGTAATCGCCAAGATGAGGTATGCCATTGAAAAGGCAGGGCAGTTGGATATGAAATGCAATGCTGTTTCTTCCTCTTTCTCACACTGGCCACACATAGCCGATAGTACCACCTTAATTTTGTGTAGGTGGTAATTTAGAGAGTGATGACCTGTCACTAGATCTGTGAGGGTCTTTATGTCCCTTTTTCTGAGATTGAGCAAGAAGAACGCCACGTGTGGCATGGGTGTCGGCAGGAATCTTTGTTTGTCCAGATTGCGGCATGGATCGCAGTCGACTTCCTTTTTAGGTTAAGCTTGATCACGGATGATGGTATGCCAAAAGCTGGCTCCGGACGTAGTATGTGTTATCTAGTGGCTTGTCGGGCGAGTTTATCTGCCATCAAAACATCACTGGGAAATGTTTGAGTGTCCAGGCACCCACACCAACTGTAGCCCGTTTAGTCACCCCAGCCTTAGAAGCGCTTGATGGCAATTTCATACCAGCTGGCTTGATATTTCTGAAGAGTCGAGCGCCTTTAGTGCAGCTTTGCTGTCAGCAGATTCGAATGTTGCGACCGCGCCAGTTGTACCGCATACATTCGTGGGTTGCCACTATGATATCGTAAATTTCTGCTTGATCGATCGATGGTCCCAACAGACTGGTACAGCTCAATTCTTGGATGAGCTAAGAAGATCCCTCAACCAGCCCTGCCATTCATCACTGATCCATTAGTGTAGATAATTATGTCATCTCCAGCGAAGTGAGAGTGGCCTTCCCCGGACCATTCTTCTCTGTCTGTAGGGATTACTTGGTATGTCTCATCGAAGACGTATTTTGAAATTATCCTGTCCTGTCCTGTAGCATCAACGTCTGATGATGAAGTGATTTCATTATTGACGCATGACCGTGGAATGATGTTGTCTTCCAGGTGCCCATGCTCATAAGACGATAAACGTCGAGCATTGCCCTCCTCTTCACTTCTACATCAAGTGGTGGTAAGTTTAGGAGGGCCTTCAGTGCCGCGGACGGCGAGGTTTTCATTGCCCTAGTGATGCTTAGCCAGCCCAGTCTCTGCACATGCGTCAGCAGCTTCTTGCTGACACCAACGCTGACTCTAGGCCTCCAAACCTATTGCACTTCTGTAGCACCAGAGCAACCTGCAGGCTTTATGACATTGTTCTTGCATATGGAGTTTCCACGTAAGTTTGGGGTCCAGGTGCACCCCTAGATATTTGACTGTAGGAGATAGATGAAGTTCGACACCGTGTAGCCTGGGTAAGGTTAAGTTTCCCCAATTTCGGTTTATGGTAAACATAACCACTCTATCAGTACAGAGTCGATTCCATGCTCGCTTGCCGCATCACAGATTCTGGTAAATGAAGCGTTATCAAACGCGCCTTGGATGTCGATGAATGCACCCAGTGCAAACTCTTTCTCAGAAAAGCTCTTCTCGAGCTCACTGACGAGTTCATGAAGGTCAATTTCTGTCGATTTCCCTTCCTGGTAAGCATGTTGCCTGCTATTCAGGGGCCGTCTGGGAAGACATCCCTAATATACCTCTCTAGCAGTCTTTCGATAGGCCGAAAACTTTTAGCTTCAGCGTAGGAGGGTTTACCTGGCTAAGGAATGAACGCCACCTTCACGTTCCGCCAGGTTGTTGGAATATAGGCATACACTAGGCATGTACTATACAGGGTGTCCGGAAACTGCCGCATAAAGGCACCGGATTGTGATTCCTCATGTGATTTCCAGCAGAAAAAGTTGTACGGAACATACCCCCAATTCTTAACCCTTTAGGTGCCACAGGCATTTAACGATTTTTGAAAAAATCATTTTCTTGTACGACTCAAACCTCAATATCTCCAAAGCTAAACTAGCTAGAATAGCAAAATAAGATATTTATTTACAGCCAACAAATTTACCTAAAAAACGAGACCGAGTCTAATTCGGGCGCGGCCGAAATTTGGATACCCTTCGCTCCCCTCGAGCTAAAAGTTTGTTTTCGGGTATACCTACGACTTGCATTAAATCCCCCCCCCCCATTCTTTTTCTTCCATCTTCACAAAAGTTCCGTTGCGTCGATAAAACATTATTTATGTGGAGTTTGGTTGGAATGAGTGGGCAAATAAAAATATTTACTTAAAAACTTTCATTGGGGGGATGCGCGAGCATGGCCCCATAATACGATTTCATTTGTTTGACCTTTTTAGTTGCTTTGATAGACACATTTGTAAGAAATGCATTACGTTTATATAGCTAATATTTTCTACAAGCTCGAATAGAAGGCTTGTAGAGAATTTTAATATGTAGCTTTAAATTAATAATTTAGTATTGACATTATATCTGTCAAGTTAATTATTTTTTATATTAAGTGAAGGATCTTTATTTTTATATTAAAGTGTGTGTGTGTGTTTCTATTATTATTTGGATTATAAATTGTAAGTAGTCTTACGGGTAATTTATGTTTGTGCATTGTTATTTTGTTGTACTGTGACTTGATCAAGTGATTCAAGAAAAAGTGTTTTAAAATGTATTTTAAGGGATGGTTAGTCCCTCGTGTTTTCAAGCGATGACTGAGCTCCAAGGAGGTTATCCTTGGGTAGGTTCCGGGATTGGGTTACAACCTCGTAGGGACGTGCACTCCCTGGTCATTTCGGGGTCGTGAGGAGGTTATCCTCATAGTGGTTGAGGGGAGGTTATCCTCTCAATCCAGACCTGTGATCGACAGTTTTCGGGTATGAAAACTGGCTTTTTTATTTTTAGTGATGTAATTTTATCTATATGCTTCTAATGCTTAATTATACCCTTCGCTCGTAGAGTCAACGAAGGGTATATTAACTTTGTCATGAAGTTTGTAACGCATTGAAGGAAGCACTCCGACCATATAATAAGTATACATATATGATCAGCATAACATGGGGAGTCGATTGGGCGATGTCCGTCTGTCTGTCTGTCCGTCTGTTGCTACGCGTTTTACTCGGCCAATTTAAATTGAAAATTTGCACAAATGCTTCTTTTTGCTGCAGGCAGTTTGTATGTTTGAATCGGTAAAATCGGACCATGGGGTCATGGGGCTGCCATACAAACCCAACCCCCCAAATTAGGTTCTTCTAAGAAAAACTTTTTTATTTGTGCACCGATTTCAACCAAATTCCACACAAATGTATTTCTGTTGATGACACAAAACATATATAAGAATTGATCAAATTGGATAATGGGGTCATGGGGCTGCCATACAAACCTAACCCCCCAAATTAGGTTCTTCTAAGAAAAACTTTTTATTTGTGCACCAATTTCAACAAAATTACACACAAACGTGTTTCTCTTGATGACACAAAACATATCTAAGAATTGATCAAATCTGACCATGGGGTCATGGGGTGGCCATATAAACCCAACCCCCATTTTGGTTCTTCTAAGAAACATTTTTTGCACCAATTTCACAAAACCTTGAATTAATGTGTCTACCAAAGCAACAAAAAAGGTAAAAACGAATGGAATCGTACTGTGGAGTCATGCTCCCGCAACCCCAATAAAATTTTCCGAGTAAATATTTTTATTTGCCCACTTATTTCAACCAAGCCCAAAACTTTTGTCAAGACGGAAGAAAAAGAATGAGGAGGGGGATTAACTACAAGTCATAGGTACGCCCGAAAAAACTTTTAGCCCAAGGAGAGCGAAGGGTATCCAAATTTCGGCCACGCCCGAAATTAGATTCGGCCCCCGGGGGTTGGCGAGCGAAGCGAGCAGGGGACGAAGCTGCCTAGTTTTATTTATATAGTAGTGCTCAGGTGTGTTTTTCTTAATACTTTCAGATCGGTCGCCCGAATACAACTGGGAAAAAGAAGAATTGAAGTGTTCTTTAACGTTTATTTTTTTATCTGTTCTTACACATTAATTCAAGGTTTTGTCAAATTGGTGTAAAAAATTTTGTTTCTTAGAAGAACCTAATTTGGGGGGTTGGGTTTGTATGGCAGCCCCATGACCCCATGATCCGATTGGATCCAATCTTACATATGTTTTGTGTCATCAATAGAAATACATTTGTGAGAAATTTGGTTGAAATTGGTGCACAAATAAAGAAGTTTTTCTTAGAAGAACCTAAATTGGAGGGAGGTTGGTTTATATGGCAGCCCCATGACCCCATGGTCCGGTTTGATACATTCTTACATATGTTTCATGTCATCAATAGAAACACATTTGTGTGAAATTTGGTTGAAATTGGTGCATAAATAAACAATTTTTTTCCTACAACAACCTATTTTGGGGGGTTAGGTTTCTATGGCAGCCGCATGACCCCATGGTCCGATTTGATCCATTCTTACATATATTTTGTATTATCAATAGAGACACTTTTGTGTGAAATTTGGTTGAAATTGATACACAAATAAAAAAAAAATTCTTAGAAGAACCTATTTTGGAGAGCTGGGTTTGTAAGAAACTAAATACCTCGGGCCTCGGGGTAATATTTGACAATAAACTTTCATGGAAGCCTCATGTAAATATGTTAGCCCAAAGATTACGAAAAATTATTCACCGTTTGCTAATACTAAGAACCATTTTTTCTACACAATTCCCTAGAACTTTGTATTTTGCGTTGATCCAGTCGTTAGTTCACTATTCAATTGTCATTTGGGGGAACACCTTTACTACTGTCTTAAAACAAACAACAGTCGTAATGTTATGCCTGAAGAGATCTAAATATTCATCCACAACACAGGCTCTTAATGATGTCAATGTTATGTCTCTCAAACATACAATTTTAATTTATTAAAATATATGCTCAGCCAGGGATTTGGAGCGACACTTTTTTTCGCTCCGCTCCGCTCCCGCTCCCGCTCCGACCAATATGAATCCGCTCCGCTCCGACTAAAATTTTTTCGCTCCGCTCCGCTCCATTACAAAAAATACAACAAAACTTTATTGTTCTTAGTAAATATTTATTATTTTCCGCGAATTTATCAATTCAACTTATATCTACTAAAGTATTCTAGAAAATGACTTGATAGGTGCGTTTCATTCGATCAAGTACAGAACAATTTCGTACAAATTTGAACATAAAATTGAGTTGTTCTAGATAGGGTGTCCGGAAACTAAACTATCGCAGAAGCGCGCCGAAATATGATACTATTAATGTCATTTCCAGCAAAATAGGTGTACCGGGAATATCCCGAATTCGGCTTGTTCTGCTATTCGTTCTCATTGGGAGAACTTTTGTGTTTCCGATATTTTCCACTATGTGTCCGCTATATGGCGGACTGTAAGATAAGTGTCGCTAGTGTCGATAAGAAGAACTAGAAAATTCTCCTTACTGAGCTGATAGCGTAATGTTCCCCGAATTCTTAATCTTAACTCCGTAGCTGCCAAAAAGCATTTAAAGATTTTACAAAAATGTTACAAAATTTTGTCTTTGAAACTTTTTTTCACAGCTTAAGCTGCTTATCTGATTTTTAATGGGTTTATTCTTAGGAAAAATTGTTGGCCACGACCGAAAGAAAATATGTAGGTAGTATCAGTATTAAGTTTTTGAAAAATCTTTAAATGTCTGTGGTAGCTGAAGAGTTAATAATTCGGGCTTTTTTATATTTCTTTTTGCTGGAAATATGCGATAGTTTCCGGAAATCCCGTATAGAACGAGATCTGTAAAATTGTTATGGCACTGTCTTGTGCTACATTCAATAAAACGCACCTAATAACTAATCTAAATTAAAAAGGGCGTTCATTCATCGAGTACAGGACAGGACTTTTCTGTCATGGATGATCTTGAATTTCTTATTAATGAAGAGTGATGATTATGACTAAATGCAAAACCTCTTTTATCATAACGAATTTCACGATATTCCGAAATTTTGTAAGTCTCTCAACAAACTCTTCGCCTTTAAATCGTCAAAAATCACCAAATCGTGCCATAAAATGAAAAATTTTGTCGAAAAAATTCATTTTTTTTTCTCGGAATATTTTTGATTTTTTACTTTGGAGCGGAGCGGAGCGACTTTCAAAGCAAAAATCGTTCCGCTCCAGTCTGCCAAAAACCGCTCCACGCTCCGCTCTTTCGCTCCGAAATTTAGGGTCGCTCCGCTCCGCTCCAAATCCCTGTGCTCAGCCATTTGAATCATTTCCAAATTATCGTTTCTAACTATAACACCAGAGCAAATACTCAGCTCGAACTACATATTAAACGATACAAAAAGGAATTAACCAGTCGCCACTTATGTATTGCTGGCCCTAAGCTGTATAATAAGCCCCTTTTGAATTTAAAAATGGATTAAAGAATAGTAATTTCAACATTAGGGGATGCGGGAGCATGGCCCCACAGTACGATTCCATTTGTTTTGACCCTTTTAGTTGCTTTGATAAAGACACATTAATTCAAGATTTTGTGATATTGCTGTAAAAAATGTTTCTTAGAAGAACCAAAATGGAAGGTTGGGTTTGTATGGCAGCCCCATGACCCCATGGTCTTATTTGATCCAATTTCGTCTGATTTTACCGATTCAAACATACAAACTGCCTGCAGCAAAAAGAAGCATTTATGCAAAATTTCAGCTTCATAACTTTTAAATTGGCCGAGTAAAACGGCTGTGTGAAGTTAGCCAGTCATTTTTTTGAAATTAGGTCCTTTTGCTCGGTGAATCGTTTGTTCTACAGCGGCTAAGTTTGTTCTTGATTGTTCGCCAATTAATATCGTTTGTTCTTCTCTAATTATTTAATTATAGCAACTTTAAAATTGTGAGTGTGAACTTAGCCAGTCATTTTTAAATATGGGTCGGAAAAGTATAGGTTTGGTATCAATCGAAAGCCAGACGTTTGTTCATTTTGTAGGGCGTTTGTTCATCCTGGAAACGGAAGGATACAGGAATTATTAAGGTAAAAGGACTAGCGAAAACGAGACACAAATGTGTAGGAGTTCATAGTACGACCATTGACCACACCTAACCGATTGGCGCTGCTACCATCGCATTCAAAATGTCAAATACACTGTATGAATTTCACAATCGAGTCGCCATTGTTAAATACATCAGACGTAAAATTTTAGCTCTGTGTTTTAATTAATATCGTACGGTTTTCAAGTGCTAGCATCCTGCCCATTTTTTGACAATTACTTTAGCGGCATCCATTGCCACTAAAAATGTCAAATCATTTTCGCCAGTCGAGTGTAGATGGCGTCACAACTAATCCCTTTTTCCTTAATAATTCCTGTATCCTTCCGTTTCCAGGATGAACAAACGCCCTACAAAATGAACAAACGTCTGGCTTTCGATTGATACCAAACCTATACCTTTCCGACCCATATTTAAAAATGACTGGCTAAGTTCACACTCACAATTTTAAAGTTGCTATAATTAAATAATTAGAGAAGAACAAACGATATTAATTGGCGAACAATTAAGAACAAACGTAGCCACTGTAGAACAAACGGTTCACCGAGCAAAAGGACCTAATTTCAAAAAAATGACTGGCTAACTTCACACAGCCGAGTAAAACGCGTCGCAACAGACGGACAGACAGACGGACATCGCCCAATCAACTCCCCAAGTCATGCTGATCATATATGTATATGTACTTTTTATATGGTCGGAGATGCTTCCTTCAATGCGTTACAAACTTCATGACAAGGTTAATATATCTTTTCACCCTATGAGCGAAGGGTATAAAAATGGATTCGGATTACGTGTGTGTGTGGCATACTAGCAAGATAGCGAGATAATTGCAGTGGCCGCTCTAGAACATACGCCGCCGTGTGCAAATTGCCGCTCTTAGGTACTGTAGCAGGAAGATTGATAATAATATTATATTATCGATAGACATCTTTGTTGTAGAATCGATTCAAAGAATTGTTTCCACTTAAGTCGAGTGAATGGTCGCTCATGGTCGTTGCTACGAAACGATTTACATAGTGGAACAGCCTGATGTAGAGACAACACAAAAATGCATGCTCACAATGGGATTCAACCCAACGTTCAGCTATAATACTCTTAAGCGCAATTCACCACAGTTCAGCAAGGCCTTATAGAGTTTGTTGATTATGATTTTTATACCCTTCGCTTATCAAGCGAAAAGGGTTTATTAACTTTGTCATGGAGTTTGTAACGCATTGAAGGAAGCATCTCCAACCATATAAAATATGTATATATGATCAGCGTGACGAGCTGAGTCGATTGGACGATGTCCGTCAGTCCGTCTGTCTGTCTGTTGCGACGCGTTTTGCTCGGCCATTTTAAAAGCTATGGAGCTGAAATTTTGCACACATGCTTCTTTTTGTTGCATGTTTGAATCGCTAACATCCGACAAGGAGGTCGTGGGGCTGCCATACAAACCTACCCCCCCCCCCCCCCCCAAAATTAGGTTCTTCTTAGAAAAACTGTTTTATTTATGCACAAATTTCAATCAAATTTCACAAAAATGTGTTTTCATTGCTGACACATAACGCATGTAAAAATCGACCAAATCGGACAATGGGGTCGTGGGGCTGCCATACAAACCTAGTCCCCCAAATTAGGTTCTTCTAAGAAAAACTTTTTTATTTTCTCATGGATTTCAATCAAATTTCGCACAAATGCGTCTCTAGTGATACGACAAAAAATATGTAAAAATGGAATAAATCGGATCATGGGGTCATGGGGCTGTCATACAAACCTTGCCCCCTCCCCCTAATTAAGTTCTTCTAAGAATTTTTTTTTATTTATACACCAATTTCAACAAAACTTCACACAAATGTGTTTCTATTGATGACACAAAACATACACTGGTCGGCATATGTATTTTGACATCTAATACCCTCCAGCCCCGACACTGGTTTTGTTTAACTAACGGTAAATTTCTTTTATCAAAATTAAAGCACATATCGACAGCAATAAATATGCTTAATATTTTTCCTGTCCTCTTTCGGACTCTCAAGCTATAGAAAAGAGAAAAGATGGAGGCGTAATTCTGGTGTGCCATAAGTATTTTGACAACATTTAACTCTTTTATTACACCCATTTTTTTCGCAAGAACTGATGCACAAAACATATTTTTATTAATTTTTGACTTCCCCATACTAATTTTCAAATAAAAAATATCACCAGTGGCTCGAAACATAACCAAAAATCAGAATTTCGAAGATTGGTTTGAGCATCGATTGATGCAAGCCTTAGTCCTAGTTTACACATTGAATACGCCACTATTGAATTTTATTTTATACGGTAAACTGTTTATTACCAAGCAAAAAAATGTTTTAAAAGAAAATAAAAACAAATCTTGGCGCTCTCTGGAAGAAAGCGAATGTGAACCCCGAGTAATGAATATGAGCCACGATGAAGAACTCTAAGAATGAAGTGAAATTTAAACCAAATTGTACCGCAAAAAAACGAATATAACTTCCGACGATTCAATGACGACCAAAAGAAGCTTTGGCCATGGAAACAGTGATTTGAACTTAAGAAGCCTAGGCCATTGCAAGCAATACTATACTACTACTACTATACTATTTCTTTGCATTTTTTCTTTTAAACATATGATTGTACTTTGAATAGTCATCAGATCACTTAATTATTATTATTCATCCTATACTTTCTTTTTATTTGTAATAGTATAAGTATTATGTGATTATATAATTGTAAAGGACTAATTGTCCGTTTAATAATGAAATAAATAAATAAATAAATAAATAAATATATCCCTGCATAATGAGAGAGCCTCCACTGAGGTATTAATTTTGATAACCAGATATCCGTTTTTCCATATAAACTGGGCATTTTCTTTAAATATTGATTTTTTTTTGTAAACATGTAAGAACATAACGAATATTAGCTGAAAAAACTTTTTCCGAAAGTTGCAGTAGCTTGAACTTTTTCCTTAGTAACAGAGCTTTTGGTATGGTTTTAAATCTTTCTTTGGTTTCACTTTATCTGCGTATGCACGCAATTTGCCTTTTTTAGTTCAAGGCCGAAAGTGGTCGTTATTATCTCTGCCTCCGATGGCACCATTCTTCATATTCATAATATCCTTTGGTTCAATTAGGACATTTTCCATTAATATTTGGAAGATTTTTCAGTAATCACATTTCTGTGATGCATGGAATAGTTTTCTATTTCCTTTCTCTTATTCAATTCTGGTGTTTAATAATGAACAGTCTACCTTATGAAATTAAATTCAATTGCAGCGTCTCCAACCCTTAAACCAGGGTTGAAGTTTGCCTCAACGGAGGCTTAAACCAAACTTCGAATTTCTGTTTTTTTTTTTTTCAATGTTTCAAGCCACTGGACACATTTTCTGCTTGGAATTCAAAATATAAACACAAATCATTAATAAAATTATGTTTTATCCATTTTTTTCCAGAGAAATTGGTGTACAATCAAAGATTTAAATATTGTCAAAATACTTACGTCGCATCAAAATTTCGCATAAATCTGTTCTCTTCTTTATAGCAAGAGAGTGCGAAAATGGACAGGAAAAATATTGAGCATATTTATTGCTGTTGATATGTACTTTGATTTCCTTATAAGAAATTTACCGTTATTCGCTCTAGTTAAACAAAATTAGTATCTTGGCTCGAGAGTACCAGATGTCAAAATACATATGCCGGCTAGTGTATGTATGAATAGATGGAGTCGACCATGTGGTCATGGGGCTACCATACAAACCTGGCCCCCAAATCAAATTTTTCTAAGAAAAACGTTTTTATTTGCACACCAACTACAATCAAACCTAAGAAAATATTTCTATTGATGCCACATAACAAACGTGAAAATAAATGAAATCGGACTATGTGGTCGTGGGGCTGCCATACAAACTTAACCCCCAAAATTAGGTTCTTCTAAAAAAAACTTTTTTATTTCGACACAAATTTCAACCAAACCTCATGGAAATGTGTTTTGATTGATGCCACAAACATACGTGAAAATTGATGGAAAGGCCATGCGTTCATAGGGCTGCCTTCCACCCCCCCCCCTTTTGGTTCTTCTAAGAAACCCTCCAATAAATCTTCACCACGGCACTTATGTGAAAATTCAAGGAAAAGCATGGAAGCGGGGAGGACTGAACACAACTCATAGGTACGCCCGAAAAAACTTTTAGCCCGAGGGGAGCGAAGGGTATCCAAATTTCAGCCGCGCCCCAAAGTAGCCTCGGTCTCGTTTTCTTTAATATTTTTTTTTATCCGAGTGCTAGTCAAAAAGCCGCCTCTAAAATTTGGCGCCCTGTCCGACCGCCCGACGCAAGTTAGCCATGTAATTATGTGCGTGAATATGAAAATATGAAAATTAAGTTGAAGACGATTTTTGCCGAAAATTGAGTCGCTCCAATCAAGGACCTCCATTATCCCCCCGTTTAAATTTGATAGTCGGCATGCCCATAACTCCCGCTGAAGATGGTGTAGGAGGTTAAATTTTGGTTTATCGCAATTTGATATCACCATTATACCACCTACCAAAAATCAGCTCAATCGGGCAACACTAAGGTTACTGCTAGGCTAGACTAATGGCTAGCACGAAACTCACCAGCACCAAGCATGAAGCAAGGCTGATAAAAGATTGGTTTCAATACCAATCCATCGACGTTATGGAATGACCACCATACTCCCTGCATCTAAATATCATGAAAAATCTTTAGGAATAGGTGAAAAGTAAAATCTTTGTCGGTACACGACAATTTAACAATATACATAGTGATAACTGATAAGCTTCTGCAATCGGGAAAGTTGGGAAGAAATTAATTTGAATTACCTTCAAAACCTATACAATTCTATCCCGGTAGCTGATATCACTTAACGGAAGTTTAACTTGTTATTAGCCACATTTTCCAAACTAAAATTGTTGTTTTCTCCTGTTATTTTGTGTTTTATTTCCTCTGGAACTATCCTAATGACTTTAAATATTGTACTGTTTTTAAGACTTCTTGTAAAAAAAAATCCTTACGGGACTCCGGATCTGAGACCTTGTGTTAAAAGAACAAGCAGGCTACTGAAAACATTGTCACCAAGTTTGATGAAAATACTGAATTGTATTAATAGACCAATCAAAGAAGACATTATAGAGAACATCGAAGGGGGTGACGGTTTTTTTCTTCGGTGTTTTGTTGGGAGTAGTCAGGAGGTAAGGCCACTAATTTTACTCGGAGCTGAGTGGTGCGCTAACGCGGGGAGGGGGGTTAAAGGTGCAATTTTGTACAACTTTTGGTGTTTTGGGCTATACCTCGAAAACGGTGAGTCGCAGAGAAAAAAGTTGTGAGTAAGCATTAAAGCTTTCGAAATATCCTATTTATTTGCCCATACTTGCATATGCAAAACTCCTAACGGTTCTTCCGATATTGTTTAATAAAAGTCGACAATATTTTTTTTTGCATTCTATTGACTCTGGTGTCTCTTCCAATTGTTATTCAAAATACTTTTGTAGGGCAAAGTTAGTAAGTGTTAATTTTTTTTTAATTTGATATATGTACTTCTTCTTGGCTTGTCTCCTATCATTAGAGAGTTAAAAGAGTCTCAACGAAGTAATATTCTATATTCATCAGAATGAAGACAACCATTGTGGAAAATCGGGAGGGGGTGACGGTTTTTTATTTCACGGATCTATAAGGGATGGTTCTGAGTAAAACATACTAAAAGCTCGCGGTCATGAGGTGTGTGCTAACGTGGGGACGGGGGGCTAAAGGATTCATTTTCGCAGGTTTTCGACTTAATCTCGGAAATATCTCGGAAGTGGTGAGTCCTTCTGAGAGTATTTGTATGGCAGTATTAAATCCCATTGAATTTCCAAAAACTTACTTGAACATACAAATGCCGAATTCCTAACGGTTCCCCCGATACAGGTTATTCAAATACGAAAATTTAAAAAAAAAATCGTTTTTTTTTTTCATTTGTTTGGCTCTGGTGTCTCCCGCGATTGTTTTTTTGGAAAACTGCTTCACGACCAATTTGTACGATGTTTAATTGGCTTTCATTTGATATACCCCGTTGTCCGGTCTTCAATCAGTCAAGAGCTTAAACCGAGCTTCAGAATACAATTTTCTCTATGTCAAAGGATAAAGACAAACATTGTGAAAAAGCGGAAGGGGGTGACGGTTTTTTGTTTCATGAATCCATAATGGATGGTTCGGGGTAAAACATACTAAAACCTCGCGGTCATGAGGTGTGCGCTAACGTTGGGAGAGCAGGTTAAAGAATACAATTTTTGTGCCTATCAGCCCTATTGCCGCCATATCTCCGAAACCCCGAACTCTACAAAAAAAAAATGTCTGAGCAAGAATGAAAGCTTACACAATTTCCTATAAAGTTCTTCTTACATGCATATAAATTTCACATAGAAAATATCAACACAGCGTATCTATAGATACACGTATACCAATTATGCTGTGTTGATATTTTCTATGTGAAATTTCGATTTTTGAATTAGCTATATCTGGATAACCGTTAGGAGTTCGACCTATGCATGTAAGAAGAACTTTATAGGAAATTGTGTAAGCTTTCATTCTTGCTCAGACCTTTTTTTTGTAGAGTTCGCGGTTTCGGAGATATGGCGGCCATAGGGCCATCCATCCCTTATAGATCCGTGAAATAAAGACTCTTTTAACTATAGGAGACAAGCCAAGAAGAAGTATATTAAATTAAAGAAAATTAAACACTTACTAACTTTGCCCCACAAAAGTATTTTGAATAGCAATTCGGAGAGACACCAGAGTCAATAGAATGCAAAAAAAATATTTTCCACTTTTATTAAACAACATACTGTGAGAAAAATCCGCAAAGATGTTCAAGAAATAGAAACAAAAATATGCGAAAAAAGAACTCATTGTGAATTGTTGCTCATTGTGAATTTTCTGCTAATTTCAATGGTTATACTACCATTCTGTCCGGAGCCTTGTGGAGACCCATAAGCTGGGGTCAACTTACTGAAATCCTGTAATTCGCTCAAGAAAGACAGAAAAAAGAATAAGAAAAAGAATTGTTTTCAAAATTGTGCCCCGTTGTGAATTTTTCATATGTCTCGATAGTTGTCCTGTTACTTTGGGTAGAGACCAATCCTGTGGAAGAAATTTACTGAAATCCGCTCATATGTTAAAGAAATACACGCAGAAATAAGTAAAAAACCCATTGGGAGTTTTAGCTCATTGTGAATTTTTTGCATGTTTTATTAGTTATTATGCTATTCTGGCCAGAGCCTAATCCAACAAATCCAAAATCATGAAAATCTGTTCAGCCGTTCTCGAACTATAAATGGTGTAACTAACACGACTTTCTTTTAGATATATAGATAGATATCGGAAGAACCGTTAGGAGTTTTGCATATGCAAGTATGGGCAAAGCTTTAATGCTTACTCACAACTTTTTTCTCTGCGACTCACCGTTTTCGAGATGCAGCCCAGAACACCAAAAGTTGCACAAAATTGCACCCTTCGATGTTCTCTACACCCCCTTTTTATGCATTCATTGCTTGGCCTATAATGGAAGATAATATTATTGAAAAACTAGCTCTTATCTAGTGCTCGCTTCGCTCACGTTATTGGCTTCACTCACAACTTGACACTAATTTGAATGCGAATCAATCTACTAACTATAAGTTATTGGGATCGACCTATCGATGGTGAAACCAAAGTTTGTATGGAAACAAGGGGGGGGGGGGGGTTAAGCGGCAGGACAACAACAAAATACTAAACCCCCTGACTGATTGATGAGACTGCACTTGCCCTTCAACTACATTGGGAGTGTTATACATGTAAGTACACTCATTTACTCAGTTTTCGCCACTGTTCATACTAACCTAGAAACCATAATAACATCCAGGTTGACGATTGTGTCTGACCACCCTGAGCACTGATTGGGAAAGAAGTTCCAATTAGCCTTTAAGCAATTTTGTGGCGAGTCCGGCGACAACTCAATCGTGTCGCTCCGCCGAAGGATTGCGGAGATATCGACGGATTTTCGAAGTAGTACGAAGTTGATTGTAAAATTGCTCTGTTCAACATCCCGGTTGTCGGTTATTTCGCACCCTATGCACTAATCGGGAAAGGGGGTCCGATGGCCCTTTAGGTAGTTTTGTCGTGAGTTCGGCAACACCTCAACCGTGTCGCTCCGCCAAAGGATTGCTGATATATCAACGGATTTCCGAAGTAGTACAAAGCTGATTGTGAAATTGCTGTGACCAACAACCGGGATATATGTACGCAAAAACATAGTCACCTTCAATACAATTTATCTGAGTTACACTGTATTTGATCCAATTGTAACTAATATTCCATACATATAAAATGGAATTTAGATTTACCGCCAATTCCTTTGAAACTTTCACAATTTTCTCGGTCTATAAACCTTCTTCAGCGTAAGACGGATTAAACAAAAAAAAATCCGTTATTTGTCCAATCTTCTATATGAAACGAAGCAGTTTATCGTCAGGGCAATCCTAAAGCGCTGTTTTCACGATGGATTTGTCTTCCAACTTTTGAGCATTCAAACAAGTTGGACAACAAATCCATCGGTAAACAGAAGTTGGACAACAAGTTTGAAGTTGAACGAGCATTCAAACAAATCCACCGTGAAAACAGAAGTTGGACAACTTGTTTGAGATGCATTGATTATAGTCCAATCGAAATATAAATATACTTTCAATAATAAAGAATTAATGCGCCTAGCGTTTTTTTGTTGTTGTTGTAAATTTTAAGAGATACAGGGATTGTTCTGGTAATCAAACTGGAATCATCCGACCACATAAAATATATACATATATAAAATATATATATATGTATGTAATGTATGAATATGTGTACAGAATATTCTCCGGATTAATTGATTGATGCGAGTTTCAATGGCTTTCACACAAAAGCGATGTATGTACATATGCGTATATATGTACATTATGTAGTCTGGCTGGTCTAGCGGTTAGTGCGCGCACCTTCGGTGCACAGGGTCATGAGTTCGAATCTCACCGTGGATCATGGTGTTTTTCGAACTCACGAGCTTGTGACGGACTATGATCTCACTCAGATGTTAAACGAGTACCCATTTATGGGGATAAATAACACTGCTGAGCGTGATGCTGATCTCATTACCTCAACAAAAAGCAGATAAGATCTTGGAAATGGGATGTCACTAACACATCCTGCGGCCTTAGTCCAATGTTGGATTGTCGCGCCTGTTATTTTTATTTATTTTTTTATGTATTTGAACCATAATTTCCCAAATTATTTGTACTACGAAATGAAAATCATAATCACTTTTTAACTAACATGTGCCAAGACAAAAAATAAAATATGAATATCCAATGAAAAAAAAACTGTTTTAAGGTACGTTTTCTTCGACACGGCCCCAGCGGCTCTAGCGACTGCGGCTCGCCTATTGGCCATTGCATACAAAAACTAGTTTTTAGTTGATAATCGGTTGGCATAGCTCCACAATGAATGAACCGCGCGGCTCTTGTTGTATATAATGCCCGCATGAGTGGTGAACGTGGTGCACTCGCTTGTTTGTAGGCTTCGGGCGACGGCTGCTTGGGGTAGGGTAGTTGTTTCGCACAACGGTCGTATTCGTTCGGCCGATATACGAGTAGTATGTACATATATAGAAAGCAGTCGTGCGGCTCTTGTTGTACATAATGCATGCACGAATGGTGAACGTGGTGCACTTGCTTGTTTGTAGGCTTCGGGCGACGGCTGTTTGGGGTAGGGTAGTTGTTTCGCACAATAGTCGTACTGATTCGGCTGATACACGAATCTGTCTATATATAGAAAGCAGTCGCGGGACTCTTGTTGTACATAATGCATGCACGAATGGTGAACGTGGTGCACTTGCTTGTTTGTGGAGCTTCGGGCGACGGCTGCTTGGGGTAGGGAACTTGCTCTAGAGCCGATCCGATGGAGTCGCTGCAGCCGTGTCGAGGACAACGTACCTTTATCTTGTTCGATGCGACGTGCGTACTATCATGCTCACACCGCTCGTGTGAATAACACGATGAGTGTATATAAAGCTACAACGCACGCAAAACTCAAAATACTTTATCAATTGCAGCCCAGCCCGAAAATTAATTGTTTCGGTTTTGAAAAAAAAATTGTCATTATTTTTGGAATCGAGAGATCGAAATATTTGATTCATCAATGTTCAAATACCTTTTAGCTAGCTTCTGAACCAATATCTGTGCGTTATCATCCAATTCCGGCTTTCCGTTGACTTTTGGGGCACGCTGTATACTCATTCGGACATGTTTCCTTCAATGTTTAAAATATTCAGGAAAAGAAAAAGCAAATATATTTCTCCCGTACTAATACGTGTTGCAAAAACTGATAAGTGTGATAACGTTTTACGACCGCTCCAACTTTCAACTACTGTTTACACGGCCAACAAGTTTGATGGGATTTGTTTGAGAGAATATCGTACGTGTAAACAGCCTTCCAACTTCGATAAGTTTGAGGGAAAAGTAGGATGCAAATAAGTTTGAAGCCGTATAAACGCGCCTTAAGAGTTTTTCCTATATTGGAAGTGACGTCATCAAGTGTTCCATGGTAGCCTACTCTACTACAAATTTTAGACAGTTTGCTTAATAGTGTTAAGCAGTGTTGTTTATGTATTTAACAGTTGATGTAAACCACCTCTAATACAGTTAAAACTTCTCTGGAATATCCTGACCATTTCAATACAGAAAAAACATTTCTAGCAAGAGATATCATCATCATTGGCCATAGTTATGACAGGCAGCATACATAGATAATCGCCTTGAAATCAATATGACCTATGACAATAAACGTACGAGTATGTATTTAATTTTAATGTATAATTATGGCTCCATACACTGCGTCATATCATCATATTTCTATCATATCCTTAGCCGGTTCGATTACATTTAGTACACGTATGAAAATTTTAAGCGAATGAATCGAGTAGGCTTAATCACTTACTCTATAAATAAGTCAAAGATAAAGAGGAGGAGGGCCACTTAGGGACATGAAATATACACTTACGGTCAAAAGTATCGACTCAACCTAAAAGCGCGTGTATTTGTACGTGTTTTTCGAAAAGTATAGCAGTTATCCATAAAAATCGTATGTCATTGAAAAGCTTAAGGCCTCAGCTTTACGTTGGTACCATTTTAACCAATATTTGGTGAGCACTTTTAAAATTGATGCTCTTTGAACGAAAACGTAGCGAAAATGAGCAAATACGAAAATGGATTTTGGTTAGGTTTTTTGCAAATAAAACAAAAACTGTTGGAAAATAAGTTAAGTATTTATTATTTTAGTATTTGGTATTTCCTCCTCTTGCTCTAATGACAGCTTCCAGTCGATTCTGCATTGATTTGATCAAGTTGCTGATGGTATCTTGAGGAATACCGTTCCACTCCTCTAATAGGGCTGCCTTCAATTCTTCAGTGGACGAAGGGACTGGATTTCTGGCTCGGACTCTTCTCTTGAGTTCGTCCCATAAGTGTTCAATGGGATTGATGTCGGAACTGCGCGCATGCCAGTTAAGTGATGACATATTGGCTTCATTCAAGAACTGCCGAGTGAGGCGCGACTCATGACACCGGGCATTGTCGTGCATCAAAGTAAAGTTCTCGCCAATAAATGCTGCATAGGGCACAACGTGGACACGGAGAACATCGGTAACGTATCGCTCAGCTGTCAGCCCTCCTCCTCGGCCTCCTGCGGGCACGAATACGAGATCCGTTTTTCCCTCCAATGAAATGCCAGCCCACATCATACAGGAACCGCCGCCGTATGCAACCGTTTCAGTGAAACAGCACTGCGCAAATCGCTCAGTTGGACGCCTGTAGACTCGACATCTTCTGTCACTTCCATGCAGACACATTCTCGACTCGTCAGTGAACAATACTGAGCTCCATTCCGTATCGCTCCAAGTAAGATGATTACGAGCAAATAAGAGGCGCGCTTGTCGGTGTCGTGCAGTCAATTTGGGGCCCCTGGCAGGCCGTCTTGGAGTGATATTCGCTTCCCTTAATCGTCTCCTTACCGTGCGGTCACTGACAGCTACTCCGCGAACACGCCTCAGGTTCCGCTGCGCAGCAACACCCGTGAGGAAACGATTTCGTAACGTACTTGTTACAATGAAACGGTCGTCTCTCTCTGAAGTGGATCGAGGGCGGCCCGTTCTTGGTCTCGAATTAAAGCTACCAGTCTCTCGAAATCTCCTGCTAACTCTCGAGACAGCAGACTGACTCATTCCAAGACGGCGAGCGACGGTTCGCTGACTATGATTCTCCGACAATAGGGCTACAACTTGTGCCGCCTGATCTGGCGTCGTATCCATTGATGAGAAAACAGTGATTGAAATTACTTCAGAGGTAAGTTACCTAACTTTCCTGATGCAACTGATAATGAGAAACCGATTACGGGCGCTTTTATAGGGGTAGTTTACCTGACCTGACCTTTACCTGAAACTTCAATTTTTCTGGGTTTTTTGTTACAAGTGGCAATAATTTAAAAAGTGCAAAGCAAATGTTGATAAAAAGGGTACCAACAGGTAGCTAAGGTTTCGAACTTTTAAACGACATACGACTTTTATGAATAATTATCATACTTTCCAAAAAACACGTACAAATACACGCGCTATTAGGTTGAGTCGATACTTTTGACCGTAAGTGTAGTTTACGACCGATTCCCATACCTAGCAAGGATATATACAAAATTTTATAAAAAATCGGTCCAGCCGTTTCAGAGGCGTTTGGGAACAAACTTTTTGAGGAGAATTTTATATATTAGATTGCATATTATTTAAATGTTTCCTATAGTGCAGTAGATCGTCCCAAATTCCTAGGAGTTACAATTGAAATAGCTGTACATTTCTTTATTTTTTAATGCCATTAGGATTAGCATTAGACGATTCATAGAACCTACACATTTTCGTAGATGTATGAAATCTTGCACAGTTTGCCAGCTATTGCAGCATATGTAATGAAACTAAGGGCCGCTTTCTCGCTTACGATCAGATTTAGACTGGATAGTCTTATTGTATAGACAAGAGGCACACGACTTTCCCAAGGCTTGTATGTACATTATATTAAAATTAATACTTGTTTACTTTGCATAGTTACGCCATATTTTCCTACGCGATTTGATACAATGGCGCAATCAAGCAAAATATGGCGATACTATGCCAAATAAACAAAAATTCAATTCAATATAATGTAAAAGCTTTCAGAAAATGGGGTGTGTCTTGTCCATACGATAAGACTAACCAGCGGAGATGTACGAGAAATTGGCCCTAAGAGATCAGGTCTCAGATCAGCATAGTTTACTACCCGTAAACTATGCCAAAGAAGAAACAATTCTATATATATTTTAGTCGGTTTTTGGCGTTTTTCTGGCTGCAACTTCTTCAGCCGGATTTTAAGCCATTTGAAATAATATAACCAATTTTTTGGCTGAACTTAGATGGGACTTAGATTTTCATTTGGCGGCACTGCTCCAAACAGCCATTCATTATATCAAATCCTTCATTCTTTTTTTCGGTTAGATCCGAAAAATTGAACAACCGTCAACAACAATTACATAATGGCCGTGTTTTTTAAACAGATAACCTACACTCTTCGGTGTAATTTTCATACATGCTAAATCGAAGCCACATCCAGGATTGCAAATCAAACCCGAAAAGCAATCCATTTAGTAGAGCTTTTCGAAATGTATGCAATCCGAATCATCATCATCAATGTGGCACGATAGCCCGACGTCTGGCCTTGGCCGCCTGAATCGTTGACCTCCAATTGTCGCGGTTACGTGACCTTGTCCTCCAGTTTCGGAAGCCCAGCAGCTGGTGGGCGTCTTTACATACGGAGTTCTCCCAGCGAGCTCTCGGTCGTCCACGCAACCTCGCTCCGTCAATTCGTTGTGCGTTCATCACTTTCTTTGGCATGCGATTATCGTCCATCCGTTGTACATGGCCCGCTCATTGCAAACGTTGAAGCTTCACGATTTTCGATACTTCCAGCTCATCGTACAATTGATACAACTCATGGTTGTACCGGTTACGCCATTGATCTCGCTCGCGAACGGCCCCGAAAGGATCTTTCGTTCGAATCGGTCTAGCAAAATTTCGGAGGCTTGGATGAGGGTCCATGTTTCGCAGCCATAACATAGCACGGGTCGGATGATCGTTTTGTACAGGCGGAGCTTCGTGTTCCTGTGCGCAAGTTTCGAATTAATTATAGGGAGGACCGAGAAATAGGTCTTATTGGCTAGTTGTATCCGTCGTTTAATTTCGTCTGTTTCGTTGGCGTCCTTTGATAAGTTACAGCCCAGATAGTTGTCCAACAATCGGTTGGACATTCTATGGCGACTCTAAGACTCTGTGTAAAAAAAATAGTTTTTGTTATACCCTTCGCTCATAGAGTGAAAGGGTATATAATTTTGTCATGAAGTTTGTAACGCATTGAAGAAAGCATCTCCGACCATATAAAAAGTATACATATACAGGGTTATTGGTTAAGTCGACCTATTCCCTGCAACACGTTATAATAGGGTCAAAATGCAACAAAATGAGGCCATAAATGTTAGGCCGATTTTCAATGGTCACTGAGATATATGAATTTTTATATGTTTTTTTTAAATAACCTAGAATTTTGCCATTTAAAGTAAGAATTAAAAAAAACTACTAAGGTTAAACTTATTTTTGGATTTAGGTCAACACTATAGCAGACATTTCTTAATCATTTGAAATTTCAAAAACCCATCACAATTCGAAATTTTTAATTTTAAATAAAAAAAAAATTTCTTAAATTTTTTTAAAGATATTTTTTAATGTAGTATTACTAAAAAAAATTATATGACATGGAGTCTGCAGACCACTGAAAAAACATACGCGTGTTGTCAGCTTTCCAAAAAGGTGTCAATGTCAATACAAATATTTGAAATAATTGAAACAGCTAGCCGCAACTTGTTCGGGGACCATCATTTCGTTTGATAAAAAATGAAATAAATGTCATTAAATTCAAAATGCATCGTACGAGTACGTATAATGTATTGCTTTATTTCATTTTTTATCAGACGAAATGATGGTCCCCGAACAACTTGCGGCAAGCTGTTTCAATTATTTCAAATATTTGTATTGACATTGACATCTTTTTGGAAAGCTGACAACACGCGTAAGTTTTTCCAGTGATCTGCAGACTCCATGTCATATATTTTTTTTTAGTAATACTACACTAAAAAATATCTTTAAAAAAATTTAAGAAATTTTTTTTTTTATTTAAAATTAAAAATTTCGAATTGTGATGGGTTTTTGAAATTTCAAATGATTAAGAAATGTCTGCTATAGTGTTGACCTAAATCCAAAAATAAGTTTAACCCTATTACCTTAGTAGTTTTTTTTAATTCTTACTTTAAATGGCAAAATTCTAGGTTATTTAAAAAAAACATAAAAATTCATATATCTCAGTGACCATTGAAAATCGGCCTAACATTTATGGCCTCATTTTGTTGCATTTTGACCCTATTATAACGTGTTGCAGGGAATAGGTCGACTTAACCAATAACCCTGTATAATCAGCATGACTTGGGGAGTTAATTGGGCCATGTCCGTCTGTCTGTCCGTCTGTTGCGACGCGTTTTACTCGGCCAATTTAAAAGCTATGAAGCTGAAATTTTGTACAAATGCTTCTTTTTGCTGCAGGCAGATTGTATGTTTGAATCGGTAAAATCGGACGATGGGGTCATGGGGCTGCCATACAAACCCAACTCCCCAAATTAGGTTCTTCTAAGAAAAACTTTTTATTTGTGTACCAATTTCAACCAAATTTCACACAAATGTGTTTCTTGCATATGTAAGAATGGATCAAATCGGACCATGGGGTTGCCATACAAACCTAACCCCCCAAATTAGGTTCTTCTAAGAAAAACTTTTTTATTTTTGCACCAAATTTCACTCAAATCTATTTCTATTGATGGTACAAAACATATGTAAGAATGGATCAAAGCTAAAAATGGAGTCATGGGGCTGCCATACAAACCCAACCCCCCAAATTAGGTTCTTCTAAGAAAAACTTTTTTATTTATGCACCAAAATCAACAAAATTTCACTCAAATGTATTTCTATTGATGAAACAAAAGATACGTAAGAATGGATCAAAACGGACCATGGGGTCATGGGGCTACCATACAAACCCAACCCCCAATTTTGGTTCTGCTAAGAAACATTTTTTTTACACCAATTTCGCAAAACCTTGAATTAATGTGTCTTTATCAAAGCAACTAAAAAAGTAAACACAAATGGAACCGTACCATGGGGCCATGCTCCCGCATCCCCCAATAAAATTTTCTGAATAAATATTTTTATTTGCCCACTTTTTCCAACCAAACCCCACACAAATATTGTTTTGTGGACGCAACGAAACTTTTGTGAAGACAGAAAGGAAAGGGGGGGGGGATTAAATACAAGTCGTAGGTACGCCCGAGAAAAACTTTTAGCCTGAGGGGAGCGACGGGTATCCAAATTTCGACCGCGCACGAAATTAGCATCGGTCTCGTTTTTAAATTGATGTTGCCAAATTGTTAATCTGAAAAGATTATGGTTCAAGCATAAAAATATGTTTTTAGTGAAAAAACAGCATTTAAACTTTTGTGTTTGATAAGTGGAAACCGGCGTTTAAAATCAAAATCAATACTTTGAAATAATTTGCAATGCCTATGTGACCATTTGAAATTTAACCTGGATGCTAGCCTCGATGATTTTTTTAGCGGGTCTGGGTCAGCTAACCTGCCCTCTCTGTCAACATTTTGAGCGTTTGTGATGAGAATCAGCTTTAATGGCGCATCCGGACGGCTTCAAACTTGTTTGATCAAACTTTTCCCTGAAACTTGTCGCAAGTTGGAAGGCTGTTTACATGTACGATATTCTCTTTAACTCAAACAAATCCATGGATTTGTTTGCCGTGTCAACAGAAGTTTGAAGTTGGAGCGGTCGTAAAACGTTATCAGCTTTTGCAGTACGCATTAGCACAAGAAAATATATTTGTTGTTTCGTTCATTTCTCTTGATTTGTAAAGCATTGAAGGTAACATTTCCGACTAAGTATATATGAGAAGTACATATTTTATGATGTGATTACCAGGTCCATCCATGTAACCCTTACAAACAAATGAAAAAACCCGTGCGGTTAATAAAATCTTAATTATTAAAAAGTTTAATAATTTGACAATAGTTTAAAATTAAAAATAAAAATACCATCATCATCAAATGACGTGAATAAAATAGTCACTGGTGACGAATCATGGATCTATGCCTATGAGTCGGAAACTAAGCAGTCGCCCGTGTGGGTGTTCCAAGACGGGCCCAATCCAAGAAAAGTTGTTCGCGCACGAAGCATTGCGAGGCAAATATTGTCCTATTTCCTCGGCCGAATGGCCATTGTTCCTTTTGAGGAACGTAGTACGGTCAATTCCGAGTGATGCACATTTGCTTGCCCGAAGTTTCCGGGGAAATTTTCAAAATGAACAAGAGAAGATGAATCAATCTTCATTGTGACAATGCGAGCTCTCACACATCAGTTCAAACTAGCGCCTATTTAACCGGTTAAAACATTGAATTGACGGGTCATCCGCCTTACAGCCCTGACTTGGGATCGAATGATTTTTTTCTGTACCCATTTATTAAAAATAAATTCCGTGGAGAATGGTTTTCTTCGCTCGAAGCAGCTGTTGAAGCGTTCAGAAGCCATGCTTTGGAGGTGTCTCCATCGAAGTGGAAAAAATGCTTCGAAAATTGATTTGAGCGCACGCAAAAGTGTATAAATGCTCATAGCGAATATTTTGAAAGACAATAAAACCATTTTTGAAAAACAAAAAATTCGTTTTCATTTGTTTTCTAGAAACTTTTGTAGTAACCCTCGTAAGAACCCAAGGTATTTTAAGGGATTTTTCGCAATGTCAAATATATGATCGGTCCACTTAAGTTTGCATGAGGTTCTGGTACCAAGGATGTTAAGAGAAAGAGCATTTGAAATACTAGCGCCATCAACGTTCATAGAGAGAGATGTAGAAGGAGAGAACAACTTATTGGATATCAAACAACATATAGGCCGGGTTTCTGATAGCTCTTATTCAGTACCTGTCGGCTGATTAGTCTTATCGCGTAGAGAAGACACACACCATATTTAGAAAGCTTTTCCATTGTATTGAATGGAATTTTTGTTTATTTTGCAAAGCTACGCCATATTTTGCTTGTTTAAGCCATCATCTTAGATTGAGAAAATCATTGCGCACTTTCATCCAACAGCGTAAATAAGCAAAAGATAACATGACTATGCAAAATTAACAAAAAATCAATTCAATATAGGAGAAGCTTTTTGAATATTGTGTGTGTCTTCTCTGGGCGATAAGACTAACCATTCTATAAGATCTACGAGAGAATGGGCCTAAGTTTTACTAGCATTAAATAATACCCGGTTCGCTTCACCCCAAGTAATTATTGTAGATATTTCTCGGTTTAATGATGCAAACACAGATTGCCTTTGGGTTGATGTAGCGTCACCGCGAGATTCAGCTGCAGATCTGATCTGTCGTTGATAAAAATCAGAAAAATAGTCGGGGACTGGACAGTACCTTGTGGTACATTAGCGTTAATTGATTTAACGCCGTCACACAGCGATTGAGCGATGTTAAGAGAAAGAGCCTATAGCTCGGGGGATCACATAGATCACCTTTTTTAAGGATAGGCTGGATAAGAGCCAATTTCCACGACGATGGGAAAACTCCTAGTGAATAGGACAGATGGAATAGTTTACGCAGTGGTTTCGCCAAAGAAGAAGCACATTGAATAGCGACTATTTGGGATATACCATCAGGGCCAGCTGACTTCGAAGGGTCAAGCTTGGTAACAACTTTCAAAACCTCTCTAGTACGAAAATGCAATGATCCTTGTTTGAAGGAGGAGTGGGTGGTAAAGTTGAATTAGAAGCGAATAGTTTCGCAACCAAAGATGTTGGCTTTGTCAAGTGGCTCATTATACTGTTCTTTGTTATGTATAAAAGGCGGAACAGAAGAAGATGACAGGTTATTCTTCACTGCTTTGACAAGAGACCAAAAACCCTTACTACCCTTTCTATGCACAAAGACTTTTTGCCTTATGTTACTGTCGTACTGAAACTTAGCCTCTTGTGGGCTTACAGATGTTTCGTAAGGATCGGTACGACTGAAAGAGCTCTTCGGAAGGTTTACCCTTGTAGGCTTTAAAAGCCTTTATTTCTGATGGCAATATTGCAATTATGGTTGAACGATGAGGTGTTTTTTGGTTTAGAATTTTTCCAAATGTGGGGAATAAATGCAAACATACCGAACCATATGATGTTCACTGTGTCGCATATGTAGTACATATTTTTTGTTTGGAAGCATGAAGACCAATGAAGGCCACCGACGAAATTATTAAACCCAATCTCTAAAAGTAATGCCATAGAAGACGTTTGTTATGTGGGTTGTTTTTACGAGATGTTTTTTGTTATGCGTGTCAGGGAATCAGGTTAAGTTTCGTCGAGTGTACCCTTTGTAGGCATGGTACAACCTACTTGTTGTATACATGAAATTATACATTTAGTACTAGTGAGTAAGCCCTATACGTAGTAGAATCCAAAATTGTTGAGAAAAACATACTTCCAGTTATCCGATTGAATTCATTTAAGTTTTACTTTTCAATGTAACTCCCCTTTACTTCAATACAACGATGAGATCGTTTAATAAGATCCTGCATCCCTTTCAAAAATAGTCCGCGGGTTTGTCTTGAAAATGGTACATGAAATTATACATTTAGTATTAGTGAGTAAGCCTTGTACTGTGTAGGATAGTCTTGTGTAGTTATTAAGTCAGTCTAGCATCAGCACTTGTACAATTAACATACTCTTTTTAATAAAGCCAAGTCATTCGTCTTCTCAATAAGTCGGATCCTTCTATAACACTACTCTTTTCGGAAATCAAGTCAACCTTCTTAAATTCCTGAGTCGGATCATGTTTGTAAAACTATGTCTTCATACCTATTTCGTATTTAAGAGTAATGACCGACTAAAACAGGATGCATGACGCTTACCATTTGATGGACCTAAGGTCAGTGGCAGACTGATTGAACACCTGGATGTGTCAAATGAAAAAGCAACAACAACGCATTGGTCTCCAATGTCACGATTCAAGATAGTGCTGCTTGTAGAAATATGTTGAGACATTACCGCCAGAACGGGCGATGTGCCTCCCCGATCGGGCGAGCAACGCGACGTAATGACGCGATATAAGGAGCAAGGAAGATGATGAATGAAAAAAAAAGATATTTGATCGGCAAAAATCATGTACTTATAACGGGTAATAACTACTCATGTGCCCAAGAGGACCCAATGCAACTCTTCCGTCTGAATTTCAATGAGGAAAGATAAAATTTTAGTCTTTTGATCCTTCCGCACTGCTAGAT
The DNA here is from genome assembly GCA_949715475.1 of Microchrysa polita. NCBI lineage: Eukaryota > Metazoa > Arthropoda > Insecta > Diptera > Stratiomyidae > Microchrysa > Microchrysa polita. The sequence continues at coordinate 91,194,563 of OX454416.1, forward strand.
TCCAATATTACAATTCAATTCAAAGTGTGTTTTTTTTATCGAAAACTTGTAGATTAACATGTCAAAAGTAATATACCGTTAGAAAGCCAGCACCCTGAAGTAAATTTCCTCAACTTTGCAAATTTAGCACTTGCAAGTACCGTTATGGGATTGTTGTTTGAAATTTCAATTAAAAATTCGTGTTAAGATTTATCTAATGTTTGAAAATTTGTATTTTGGCAGCTTTGCACACACTGTTGTAGTGGTTAGTGTGCGTATCTTCGGTGCACAGGGTCATGGGTTCGAGATTCACCGTGAACGAATTCAGTTTATGGTGTTTGTCAAACTATCACGACACGACCCATGTGACGGACTTTGATCTCTCTCAGATGTTAAACGAGTACCCATTTACGGGGACAAATAACACTGCAGAGCGTGCTGTTGATCTCAACACCTCAACAAAAAAGCAGTTAAGATCTTGGGAATTGTATGTCACTAACACATCTGCGGCCTTAGTCCCATGTTGGACTGTCGCGCCTGTTATTTATTATTTTATACATTGTTTGCTAGGACGTCACTTGCGGTTCCATAAAGTACTCTACAATTGTAATGTTTTCAAATATTTCGTTTGGTACAAAATACTTAGATTCCATTCAATTGAATGAAATTATTATATTTAGGCCAAGCAATGAAAGCATAAAAAGGGGGTGTAGAGAACATCGAAGGGGGTGACGATTTTTTTCTTCGGTATTTTGTTAGGAGTATTTAGGAGGTAAAGATACTAATTTTACTCGGAGCTGAGGGGTGCGCTAACGCGGGGAGAGGGGGTTAAAGGTGCAATTTTGTGCAATTTTTGGTGTTTTGGGCTATATCTCGAAAACAGTGAGTCACAGAGAAAAAAGTTGTGAGTAAGCATTAAAGCTTTCTAAATATCCTATTTATTTGCCCATACTTGCATATGCAAAACTCCTAACGGTTCTTCCGGTATTGTTTAATAAAAGTGGAAAACATTTTTTTTTTGCATACTATTGACTCTGGTGTCTCTCCGAATAGATTTTCAAAAAAATTTTGTAGCGCAAAGCTAGTAAGTGTTCAATTTTCTTTAATTTGATATATTTCTTCTTGGCTTGTCTCCTATCATTCGAGAGTTAAAAGAGTCTCAACGAAGTAATATTCTATATTCATCAGAATGAAGACAACCATTGTGGAAAATCGGGAGGGGGTGACGGTCATGAGGTGTGTGCTAACGTGGGGAGAGGGGGCTAAAGGAATCAATTTTGCAGATTTTCGACTTAATCTCGGAAATATCTCCGAAGGGGTGAGTCCTCCTGAGATTATTTGTATGGCAGTATTAAATTTCCAAAAACTTATTTGAATATACAAATGCCGAATTGCTAACGGTTCCCCCGATACAGGTTATTGAAATCCGAAAATTGTTAAAAAAATCGTTTTTTTTTTTATTTGTTTGGCTTTGGTGTCTCTCGCGATTGTTTTTCGGAAAACTGTTTCACGACCAATTTGTACGATGTTTAATTGGCTTTCATTTGATGTACTCCCCCCGTTGTCCGGTCTTCAATCAGTCAGCTTAAGAGTTTAAACCGAGCTTTCGAATTAAATTTGCTCTATTTACAAGGATAAAGACAAACATTGTGAAAAAGCGGGAGGGGGGTGACGGTTTTTTATTTCATGGATCCATAATGGTTGGTTCGGAGTAAAACATACTAAAAGCTCGCGGTCATGAGGTGTGCGCTAACGTGGGGAGGGCGGGCTAAAGGATTAATTTTTGCAGGTTTTCGACTTAATCTCGGAAATATCTCGGAAGCGGTGAGTTCTCATGAGAGTATTTGTATAGCAGTATTAAAGCCCATTAAATTTCCAAAAACTTATTTGAACCTACATATGTCGGATTCCTAACGGTTTCCCAGATATAGCCTATTCAAAACCGAAAATTGGCAAAAAAAGTCGTTTTTTCCTCATTTGTTTAGTTCTGGTGTTTCCCAGGATCGTTTTTCAGTAAAACGTTTGAAGACAATTTTGTGCAGGTTGCAATTTGATTTCATTTGATATACTTCCTGTTGCCTAGTCTTGAATCAGTCAAAAGTTCAGGAGCTTAAACCAAACTTCCAAATTTAATTTTACCCATTTATAAGTATAAAGACCAACATTGTGGAAAATCGGGAGGGGGGTGACGGTTTTTTATTTCATGAATTTATAAGGGGTGGTTACGAGGAAAACATACTATAAGCACGCGGTCATGGGGAGTGCGCTAACGTTGGAAGAGCGGGTTCAAATATCCCATTCTTGTGCTTATCAGCCCTATCCCCGTTATATCTCCGAAACCGCGAACTCTACAAAAAAAAAATGTTTGAGCAAGAATTAAAGCTTACACAATTTCCTATAAAGTTGATCTGACATGCATAGGTCGAATTCCTAACAGTTCTCCAGATATTGCTAATTTAAAAATCAGAAATTTCACATAGAAAACATCCACACAACCTAATTGGTATACATGTATCTATAGATTGGCTATATGCATGTACGGTGTGTTGATCATCAAATGAAAGTCAATTAAACATCGTACAAATTGGTCGTGAAACAGTTTTCCGAAAAACAATCGCGGGAGACACCAAAGCCAAACAAATAAAAAAAAAACGATTTTTTTTTAACAATTTTCGGATTTCAATAACCTGTATCGGGGGAACCGTTAGGAATTCGTCATTTGTATATGCAAATAAGTTTTTGGAAATTTAATGGGCTTTAATACTGCCATACAAACACTCTCAGGAGGACTCACCCCTTCGGAGATATTTCCGAGATTAAGTCGAAAATCTGCAAAATTGATTCCTTTAGCCCCCTCTCCCCACGTTAGCGCACACCTCATGACCGCGAGCTTTTAGTATATTTTACTCCGAACCAACCCTTATAGATCCGTGAAATAAAAAACCGTCACCCCCTCCCGATTTTCCACAATGGTTGTCTTCATTCTGGTGAATATAGAATATTACTTCGTTGAGATTCTTTTAACTCTCGAATGATAGGAGACAAGCCAAGTAGAAGTATATCAAATTAAAGAAAATTGAACACTTACTAACTTTGCCCTACAAAAGTTTTTTGAAAATCTATTCGGAGAGACACCAGAGTCAATAGAATGCAAAAAAAAATGTTTCCACTTTTATTAAACAATATCGGAAGAACCGTTAGGAGTTTTGCATATGCAAGTATGGGCAAATAAATAGGATATTTAGAAAGCTTTAATGCTTACTCCCAATTTTTTTCTCTGCCACTGACAGTTTTCGAGATATAGCCTAAAACACCACAAATTACACAAAATTGCACCTTTAACCCCCTCTTCCCGCGTTAGCGCACCCCTCAGGTCCGAGTAAAATTAGTACCTTTACCTCCAACTACTCCTAACAAAATACCGAAGGAAAAAATCGTCACCCCCTTCGATGTTCTCTATAATCTCTTATTTGATTGGCCTAATTATGATGTCCAAAATTGCTTGCACTACGGAAGTCAGGAATAAAAGTTGCTATTACATGCGAGTAGTCTGGCTGGTCTAGCGGTTAGTGCGCGCACCTTCGGTGCACAGGGTCATGAGTTCGATGTTAAACGAGTACCCATTTATGTGGATAAATAACACTGCTGAGCGTGATGCTGATCTCATTACCTCAACAAAAAGCAGATAAGATCTTGGAAATAGGATGTCACTAACACATCCTGCGGCCTTAGTCCAATGTTGCATTGTCACGCCTGTTATTTTTTATTACATGCGAGTAAGTCCGTCAGTTTACAGCATAGATTATTATTAGATCAAGTTATACTTATAACGTATGAGTGACTTCACTTTAATTAACTTTACTGCTCCCTTTAATATTAAAATGTCGGCTTCTTCTCTACTGTTCAGCTAATGTGATTTTAATAATTTTTTTATTCGAAAGATCAATAAAAGATCATGGCATTGGCATTTGAAAATGATTTCGGGCATTTTGGCGATTATGTGCACCATAAAGTCTTCTATGTATGTATGTATAAGTTGCGCAATCAAAATTTCATTTTTTGTGTTATTCTTTACAATTTAAAGTTCCATCGGGCTTAAAAAACACCCTTTATTATTTCTGTAGGTATTAACTTTACCTACATTTACAAAATGTCTTTTTTGGGACAGTAATTTTAGGACCGTAGCGATGGCGAATATGTAAAACCTCCTCGCTAGTTATTGGAGCAATTATGTCCTCATCTCTTTTATGGTATCGGTAGTATGAACAAAATAAATTATGTACATCGCAGAAAAAATTCAAAAGTTATTGATAATATACTCGTACATGTCTAGATATAGAATCCGTACCTTCCTTGACCAATTGGATGTTTCATCAGAAGTAATTTGGTTTAGTTTAAAAGAATCGTTATTGCTATTTGAAGTTCACGGAAACTGTAGAGAGTTTTAGCATGTCGTAGAAAATACTACGATATAGTAGGCATCCCAAAGGAAAAGTTCGCTTGCCTGCCGTACACAAAATAGTATACCATAATTTTGCATGTCCCAAGTAGGCATGGGTGTATAATCACGACAAATAATTTCGACTGTTTGAAGAACGTCAAATATACGGAAATACACCCATGCCTACTTGAGACATGCAAAATTTTGGTATACTGTTTTGTGTAGGACAGGCAAGCGAATTTTTCCTTTGGGATGCCTATCGTAATGGCTATAAAATACAGAACATTGTATTAATCAATGTTCAAAGACTGCAAGGTGATATTGGGTAAATCTGTCGTTAGCCAAAATCGTTTGCTACTGTCAGAATTTATTTTGAAAGTAGGAGGAGCAAGAAATAAAAGAACCTAAGCCTGTCGAAAAAGTCAAGTGGCACAATCTCACAAACGACAACTTTGAACCTGTATAGTAACTCCATTCATTGATAACATAACGGAGTGGTTTCAAAACAACACTAACTGCACCGAGCACAGTCCAACACAAATGTGGAAAAATTACGCTGAAATGTCAGTAGGTGAAGCGGAAAAGGTACTTGGAGTTTCCAAAGGTCCACTCCACACGAAGAAAGAAACATGTTTGTGGAACACCGTGTAAAATACAAATACATAAAAATTATGATTTGGACATTTATTTATGTATTTGATTTGCATTTTTTTTCTGGTTTGGGTATTTATTTCATTTGAGAATTTATTTTTTTCGTTCGAACACTTTTTTATTTAAATCGGAAAAGTATTTTGTTGCTTTGGAAATTAATTTTTTTTTCTCTTGGAACGTATTTTGTTGATTCCGAAATTTATCTTTTTGAATCAGATGACCTGAAAATCCCGTATATAAATGCTTTATAGCAATAGCAGTGTTTCTTTTCAGCAGATTTTGTTGTTGTTGTACCGGTGCAAGTGAGGGGGGGGGAACTAGTATCGCCATTCATAGATGGTTGGCATCCTCTCCTCAAGTTCTAGACCTAAGAAGGTTCCCACCTCAATGGGGTTCTCCCATAGTGCAATCGGTGTAAGTTGCGTAGGTGCAGCAGCGTATAGTCGAAGAGATGGTCCACATTTTGTGGGCTGGCTCCACATGCTGGACAAATATCTGCAATGGAGTTGTCGATGCGAGACCAGAACGAGCTAAGTCTGGAGCACCATCCAGAGCGAAGCTGAGCCAAGGTGGTACGTGTGGCTCTTGGGAGTTGTTGTTCATCGGTGGAGATATCGGGTGGTCGAGTGCGAAGGACACGGTTTGCGGATAGGTCATTCATGGCTTTGGTTACGTCATTGGTGTGTAATTGGTTTAAGGCCGCCTTGTATGTATTTGTGTTATCGAGAAGAACTCTTTAAAATCTTTGGACTTCCCTTGCCTTGTCCCTTAAAGAACGTCTTACACGACGTGTTGGTGGGGTTTTGTCCATAAGGTCATGATTCGGGTGTTCACTACGATAACAACCAACAAGATATTGCTTTGCCAGGAGCTCATTATGTGCTTTAAGGTTTAACAGCTTTGGCCGTGTTTTTTAATCAGCTAACCTACAATGTACGGGGTAATTTTCATACAAACGCTAATCTGTGACTTTATTCAGGTTAGAAATTATATTGCTATCCAGTTTTAATGAGCTTTCCAAAACTCGCCTAAATGTATGCAATCCCAATTGTTACGTTTACGTTTTCCAATGACTTGCTAAAATTAAATTTTAAATTGAAAAGTTCTAAGGTATAGTTTACATGCAACACACAAGTGTATGCAAAAAAAATAGTTTTTGTTTGTAAATTCATGTTAAAATTGTTGTTCGTCGAATTCTTATTCTAACAAAATTATGATTCATACATAAAAATATGTTTTCATTAAAAAAAATTACATTTGAACTTTTGAGTTTGTAAAGTGAAAACGGGGCTATAATATTTATAAAAGCAATGTTTAGAAATTAATGGCAATGCCTACGTGACATTTTTTAAATTTAACCTGAATGCTACCCTCGATAGTTTTTTTTGCGCGTCTGGGTCAGCAAACCTGCCCCCGATGATAAAAAAAACACGGCCTTTGTTTCCGTAACGGACAGTTGGGACTACGGAGTCGTTAACTTTTATGTCAAGTTGTAGGTTGAACTCTTTGTTGTACGTGGTAAAGAGGGTGGCCGAGGATTTGGGCGCTGATAGTTTTAGGTTCTTGTTATTGAAGAATAAGTTGAGCTCTTCCAATTAACCGTTGATTAGATCGCACATGTCGGAAATATCGTTGCCGGATTTCATGATGGTGCAGTCGTCAGCGTAGGATATCATGTCGATTCCTTCAGGTGGGGTTGGAAGCCCTGACATGTACACGTTAAACAAGGTGGGGGAAAGGACTTGCGGTACTCCTTGTTTAATCCTTCTTAGTTTAGATTTCCCATTTCTAAACTATGTGCTGGATTGACGTCCGGCAAGGTAATTTGCGATCCATTTGACTATATGCGACGGTGTGGATGAATTTCGTAGATCTGTCAGTAGGAGCTAGTGGTTCACCGTGTCAAACGCTTTCGACAGATCTAAAGCCACTAGGATGGTACGCTTAAACGGCTTGGGCTGGTTTATCCCATTGAAGACATTGGACATGATTCGGTCTAATACGGTGGTGCTGCTGTGCATTTTTCCCGGCCTCCTTTCCTTTGAAATAAGACCCAAACGATTAAATTTACAACGAAGTTTTTCTTTTATCCGTGTAAGTTCTTTATGAGGAGCCTTAGACAAATAATGAATATTTAAATACTATTTTTAGACGTCCGAAAATTAACTTCTTTCGGATATCTCAATGAATAGTCATGTTTACAATAGTGAAATATTTCGAAAAAATATTTCGGGAAACACTTGCGCAATGGAGTCACTTCATTTTATTGAAAAAGATATTGTGCATACATATAACTTCCTTTTTTGAATTGTGAAAATGTGTACTTTGCTGTAATAACAATTAACTCATATTCTCAACTCTTTTTCAGGGCGGTTCGAAGGGAACGTAGACCAGACCGAGCCGTTTATGTTCCAAGGGCTAGAAGAAGTCTAACAAAATCACCCAATGTAAATCCCGTGAAGCCAAAGCCAACTGAGACAATGCAATCCAGCACCAGAAGTGAAACGCCATATAAAGAAATTGCAAAAGGTAATTTCAATGAAAATGAAGAGAGGAGCTCCAATAAAGGAATTGTTCCTGTGATTCCCAATTGTGATAATCAAAACAATGATGCAAGCGTAAAGTTAAATAGTCCTAGAAGTATGGAATATAGCAACGAGTCGGATAAGCAATGTGATAGTAAAATCCAGAACGATATAAAAAAAATTGATAGTACAAATATAATGAATAAAACCATGAAAGCGTCCGATGACAACAAGTGGAAGGACAGTTCTCAATTGGATCCCGCAAGTAACCATAAAAAGATGTCTTTAATTGAAACTGCTACGCCATCCATAAAAAAATCTGAAGATGAGAGAGAAATTGATGAATTGGAGAGAATGTCCAGGGTAAGTTTAAAAATATTGTAATATGTATATGAACGACTTATCGCTCTTAAATCTAAAGCACAATGCTCAGACCCCCGAGCGATTTTGGATTTTGGTTCTCCCGTGAAAAGTGAACAATGGAGATTTGGCTTTTGTTTCTTAAATTCTGCAATAATTGATTATGTGCACTGTTTCGCTATGTTTGATATTGAACTGCAAGTGGTAATATTTTTTAGGGATTTTATTTAGAGTCAAAAGGGTATCATCAATGATAATAATGGTGTACCGCAACTCAACATCAGCCGGAAACGGGTGTACATCATACACTCGTTACGAAAAATATATTAAAAATCGAAATGGCATGACTGACTTTAGTTATATGCAAGGAAAAGAAACTCGAAGAAATGAATCAACTGCAAGTTTTAAATGATTTTTTTTTACTATAACAGCAACCAAATACTTTATTAATGTCTATTCATTCTGTCCAACTCGAAAAATAAGTTCAAAAATTTCAATTTTTTTTTTTAATTCACAAGTTTACAAATAGTATTTTCTTCTTTTAGCGGTACAGAAAGGTGTGAGCCGCTGTGCATCTATATGGACTCGATTTATGGTTCGTCGTCATTCTCGTTCTTGGTCTCCAAGGACAGGAACGTGGCTACTGCGATAAGATTTCCCCGCAGTGGTAAGATCCCGCAGGGGTAAGATCAGTGGCCGCTGCTGGTCGTTGAAACAAATGACATCATGAAGTGCGCCAGCGCAATTTGGACAGATGTTTTGTATGCTCGGGTCTATACGAGATAAATACGTCACTCTAGTGGCTCTCGGGAGCCTAATCTCCTCAGAGAAAATAGGTGGTGGGAGCGCTGAGAGGACTCTATTCGTACCTAAGCTCGCAATAGACCGACTTCGTCAGTGTGAATCATTATAATGGCGGCCCGGTATGCTTCTTCATCGAAAGAGTCTCGTTTGTATTTCTGAGCCTCTCTCTCAAGAACTCGTAGACCACGTTTGATGTGACGTGGTGGAGGAATTCGGTCCATGAGACCACGATTTTGATGATCCTCTCGATAGCAACCAACAAGATACTGCTCTGAAAGTAGGCGATTGTATCACGTATTGACATCAAATCAAAGTGATTCTTGGCAGACATCAGGAGGCACCCTGTGGCTGTGGGTAAATCAGCATTTTGGCAAAATTGGATTTTACTCAAGTTTGTGTTACATAAATTATGCGACCAAACTGGAGCAGCAAAATCAGCCGCTGCTCGACCCATCGCTTTATAAGCTGTGGCGAGGCGCGATTCACTCAATGGAAGCCCGAATTATCAAAACTTAATTGACACATAAAATATAATTTATTTGAGATCTTGCCATATTCTAGGTAATGCATTTTGAAGGTATTGCATCTGTTTCAACTATGCATGCATCAAATTTAAAAATATTTTTTAAAAAATTACCATAAAGATAATGAATAATACTTCGAGAGGATTGAATTCGAGCAAATTCATTTACATTTTTCTTGTTTCATTAAATACATTTTTGATTAAAAATTCAAACAAGCAAAAACTTACCGTTCCTAAATTTCCTACATCTTCAAATATCGTAAATAGTAATAGTTCAATACCTTTCAGCATACTCCATTTGCGTATTATCTCTGTCTCCACCCACAACAGAACTCGTCATAATCAAAACGCAACTATCGTCTTTCGCATATGAATCATCTTTTTATATGCGCAGGCATCCCTCTATAACCGCCAATTTGCAGAACACTGCTCAGTTGCAGAATCTATTTAAATGCCTCCGTATTCTAAACATTCATTAACATCAGTTCATAAGCCAGAATTTTCCGGCTTACCTTTTCAATGAAAGCGGCAATCTATAGCACCGACAACAAGACGGATTTACGATCAACAACAACGATCAGCACCTTCATAGCACCAAATTGCAAAATCTATGGCCAACAGTCTTCATCGACCTCACAACAACCTACGAATCAGGGCCAACAATCATCACCTGTCACCCCCACAGTCTCTGCACACCACACAGCACCACGACACACTCTTACACCAGCACCACCACTGCAAGTTGTAAACTACTCCACCACAAAGATAGTTCAACTAAATTGTAATGGTCTACAACATAAAATTGTTGAGATCACTGACTTTATGGACAGACATCACATACTAGTTGCTGCAATGCAAGAAACCAAACTAAATGCCGATTCATCGCTATATTCTTACGGAGGCTTCAACATCATCCGACGCGATCGACCCACTGGCTCAGGAGGAGGTTTGGCTTTCTTGATACATAACTCGCTGCCATATTCATTAATCGATATCGCTGCCGCCGATACCACAACAGAATTACAAGCGATATCAATCAGGTCGGGAAATGTTGATATAGATATTCTCAATATCTATTTCTATATACCACCAGCATCAAGTTGTCCCACTGGTTTCCAGGCCGACATTTCCCCCCTACTCACCGGGCGATATCGCCTATTACTGGGCGATTTCAATGCTCACCATGAGATTTATGGCACTCAAACCTCAACAACGACACCAGAGGCAACAACATCGCAAACCAACTAGATGATTCCGATTTCTGTCCATTGGATGACGACTCACCAACCCGCATTGCAGGATCATGCAGAAGCTCGCCTGACATATCCATCGCCAGCCCTGGGCTCATAAACAGCATTACTTGGGAACCGTTCATAACTTTCTCGTCAGACCATTTGCCTAGTGTCCTCACGATTGATAAACCGTCTCAGTTTACGTACACTGAGAAGAAGACATATTCGAATTTCAGCAAAGCCGACTGGATTGGCTTCCAAACCTATACAAATGAAGCGTTTTCTGCCCTTCCAACCCCTACTGACGTACGTACTGCTGAAAAAAACCTGAGACGGATTATCCAGAATGCAGCCAAAAGATACATTCCAGCGGGCCGCATTTCCCATCATCTGCTGCAGAATTGGCAAAAACGAGAGATGAACTCCGAACAGCAGACCCAAATGATCCTCGCATCGGCGATCTCAACAACATTATAACCCAGCAAGTCAACGGCCACAGGAAACAGTTATGGAATTCGCATTTAAAAACATGCCACGTCAAATCCGGTGTAAGCAACCTTTGGAGAACGGTACGTGCTCTATCAAACCCCACAAAACCCAAAGATAAGGTAGCTATAAAATTCGGTGATAACACATACAACAACGACGACAAATGCGCTCACAAATTTAACCAACAATTCGTCGAACATCCCGAAAAAGATAAGCTCAAGCACAAAATTACCAGAGCTAGCCGAAACAGCACCACTGACCAACACCTCCAGGTTACCTCAAACGAAATCAAGCTTGCAATAAAAATGCGAAAAACTCCAAAGCGTACGGAGTAGACGGTATTGCCATGATTATGCTCAAACACATCGACTCTCCGGCCATTGAGTATATCACTGCTACGATGAACCCGTCGCTGAAAACCTTCATCATACCCGAGCTATGGAAAAAAGGCCGTATCACCCCCATACCGAAGCCAGGCAAAGATCATACTCTAGCAGAATCATACCGTCCAATAACGCTACTGTCCCCCGTGGCCAAAATACTTGAGGCACTAGTGTTGCCTAAACTCCTGGAGCACGTCCAGCTTGCCAATCATCAACACGGTTTCCGGAAAATGCATAGCACTACAACCGCTATAGACAGGATTACCTCCAACATTTTCAATGGACTCAATCAGCCGAAACCCTGCAAGCGCACTATCCTCGTAGCTCTCGATTTGTCAAAAGCATTTGACACTGTTAACCACACAGTACTTTTGACAGACCTACGCAACACTACTCCTCCGTATATCCACAAATGGATCGCGAATTATCTTGCCGGTCGTCAATCCTGCACCGAGTTAAGGAATGGGAAGTCCAAACTCAAGAAAATTAAACAAGGCGTTCCACAGGGCGGAGTCTTATCTCCCACTCTCTTCAACCTTTACATGTCAGGACTGCCCACACCACCCACGGGACTCGAAATCATCTCTTATGCTGACGACTGTATCATCATGGCGACTGGCAACGACATTCCCGAAATGTGCGACCACATCAACGAATACCTGCTGACACTCAACGACTTCTTTGTGAGTAAAGGCTTGAAGCTCTCAGCACCAAAGTCCTCCGCCACCTTATTCACCAGCTTCAACCAGGAGTACAATATGCAACTCCCTATATCTATCGACACCAACGTCATCCCTACTATTCGGACTCCCAAGATCCTAGGTGTCACGATAGACAACTCCGGCAAATTTAACACACACGCTGAGAACATCTGCTCTAAACTCAGGAGCAGAAACAAAATTCTTAAAGCTCTTGCCGGTAGTACTTGGGGCACCGACAAAGAAACACTTCTGACTACCTATAAAGCCATCGGTCGCCCCATAGTCAATAATGCATCACCGACGTGGTCAAATGGTCTCTGCAACACAATTTGGGGCCACATACAAATCTGCCAGAACACGGCACTTCGCACCATCACCGGCTGTGTTAAGATGTCCTCAGTGGATCATCTGCACCAGGAGACTAAGATGATGACTTTGAGAAACCACGACGAACTTCTTACCAAACAGTATCTAGTCGGATGCTATCGTACAAATCACCCAAACAATGAACTCATGGACAAAACACCACCGCCACGACGAATAAGACGCTGTATCAGGGACAAAGAGCGCGAAGTCCAGCGATACAAAAAGGTTCCCTTCGATAACTCCGACTACAAGGCGGCGATTGCAGACATACACACACAAGACGCTCGTAAAGCTACTCAAAGCCTCACAAATAATCGTGTACTTGGCACCAAACCTCCAGCCATATCTCCTGACGAAGAACAATTACCAAGAGCTACCCGTACCACCTTAGCTCAGCTCCGATCCGGTTGGTGCCCGCGACTAAATTCTTATTTATCGCGTATAAATAATGAAGTTGCAAACACCTGCCCAGCCTGCGGAACCAGTCCACACGATGTAGACCACATTTTCGATTGTCCAGCTGCTCCCACGCAACTTACACCACTTGCGTTATGGTTACAACCAATCGAAGCAGCTTTCTTTCTAAACCTCGACCTCGAGGATGGAATGCCCACCATCTTCGAATAAATATGATGCAACTAATTAAACGTTTCCTGTCTGTGCCGCTAATTCAACAACAACAACCGACAATGGTGTGCAATTCGAGGCATTTTAGTATACATACACATTGCGAAATCTCTTCGGATTATTTCTTCTGCTCTGCTGACCGACGAGCTGTTTTGGAAATGTGTATCTATCGGGTGAGTTGAGGATGCACAGGCACAGCGTTGTGGAATGATTCCAATTAGATACCGCACACGATTCCCATTGAAAAAGGGACAGGGGAATCCCCTGTGCTGTAGTGTAAAAATCTAGTCTTTGGCTATTGTTTTGTTTGTGATTGCCATTGAGTATAACTAGGGAGTAGAAATCCCATATATTCCCATGGTAGCTTGGCGTTAGAATTCCTATACATGCGCAACTGCAAACACACTGCGTCGCAACACCCGCACGATCCACAACCTCGTTTAAAACCTGTCTGGTTCAATAAGAATGTTTACATTTTAGAAAACAATGTGCCAAAAGGATCGTTTAAAACCGGTCTGGTCCAATGAGAAATGTTTACATTTTGGAAAACAATATGTCAAAGTTCCATACAAAATCCAGTTTGTCAACTTTATTCCTACTTTGCACTTCACGTCTCATTCCGGAACCGAATTCGTTCATCTCTCATGTTGTTTTTCGTTTCCTTACAGGCCAAATACACCTACCTGCAACTTGGTTACCAACCTAGGTTGCAGGTGCGTTACTACACACTTGCAACATTCCGGCAACCACGCCATTCACGTTCTTGCAACCTGGTACTCCAACCTGCAACATGCCTACAAATCACTTAATTTCCGGTATTTTTGCGTGTTGCCAACTTAGGTTGGCAACCAAGTTGCAGGTGTATAAGGACTGTTATACTCTCTCTTCTGTGGTGATTGCTCTACTAAATCTTCTTCTTCTTCCTTGCCTCGTTCTTTATACCGCTCCATGGTTTCGCGTTGCTCGACCTGCAGTGTAGGCACATCGCCCGTTTTAGCGATAATATCTCAGCATATTTCTATAAGCAGCTCTATCTTGGATCGTGTCATCGCCGAGACCAATGCGTTGTTGTTGCTTTTTCATTTGACACATCCAGGTGTTCTTCGGTCTGCCTCTGGCCTTGGGTCCATCAAGTGGAACTTCCATTGATATCGCTTTCTTTGCTGGGTTCTCAGGCGGACGCCGTTGAACATGGCAATACCAATCCATTTGTCGGTCTTCGAGCTTTTCGGTGATTGGTTGGTCTATGGACAAGCTGCCTCGGATGTAGCTACTCTTGATGTGGTCCCTTTTCGTTACACCAACTGACATGCGTAACATTTTCATTTCAGTCGCTGTCATTTGTTTCGCGTAACCTTCATACATGGTCCAGCATTCTGATCCATACATGAGTGCGGGACGTACAACCGTTTTGTACAACTTGCCCTTTAGCTTCAGTGGCATTTTCTTATCGCAGAAAACTCCAGAGTTTTCTCGCCACGGCATCCACCCAACCTTTGTGCGATGTTTGATGTCATCATCGCATGTAGCTCCGTTGCTCACCATCGAGCCAAGGTACTTGAACTTGGTACAAGACTTAAGCTGCTCTCCTTTGACGTACATTTCTGGTATCGGTGCATCTGGGTCTGAGAATGGGCAGCATAAGAGCTCAGTCTTTGTTATACTTACCCTCAGTCCATGCTCCTCCAGAATGTCACACCATTTTGTAAGTGCAGCATCATCGGCAAAAAGAAGAGATATTTCTAGGCCGTCGGATATACGTGTTAATAAGTAGCACATGATGTTGTTGAAGAGCAACGGACTCAATACACTGCCCTGGTGTACTCCGACATTTACCGGAAACTCTTCTGATTCACCGGCTGTGCATCTAACCTTAGTCGTAGCTCCATCATACATGTCTCGTATCATCCTGACATATGCCTCAGGGACATTAAGTGCTCTCAAGGCCAACCATATCAGAACACGAGGTACTCTATCGAATGCCTTTTACAAATCGATGAACACAAAGTGCAAGTCCTTTCGTGCTGCTCTATACTTTTCCATTGCAATACGAATGCACTGAATCGCATCGACTGTAGATCGACCTTCAACAAAGCCGCATTGATTGTCATTCAACCGCACAATCTTTCTCAATCGGTTGCAGACAACTCGCTCGTAGATCTTCAGTGTATGAGGTGTTAACTTTATAGCCCTATAGTTGTTGAGTTTGCGTGAGTCTCCTTTGTTCTTATAGAAAGGAAGAAGAAAACTTTCCCTGAAAGCATCAGGCATCGGTTGCCCGCCTTTGATTTTGTTGAAGAGAACTGTGAGCCAACTAAGCCCGACATTTTCCATTTTCAACCAAAATTCCGCGGGGATTTCGTCCAGTCCGACTGCCTTTCCGCGTTTCATCTGATGCATTGCCTCCATCACCTCTTCCTCTGAGATATCTTCAATATTTGTGGTATTCGGCTCAACATCTCGAAAAGCTGCTCGAGGAAATTCTTCATTTAGAAGTTCGTCAAAATACTCTCGCACTACTAAATGAATGGGTGAAACTACACGGGAAACAAAAACGCCAGAACAAATCCGGTTTTTATATCAAAATTGAATTTTTCCTTGCCTTGCTCTTTACGAATCTCTTCTAAAAAAACGGTTTTTCATCTTGTTCTTGTTTCGCGTGTAGACAGGCCCAATGTTACAAATATTTATGTGCCGATACTACTCATATCATGTAATGTTGATGTGCATGGAATACTCTGTAGGTGCGGGATGTTTAGTTGACTGTGGAGCATAGTAAATATTTGGCCATACTCGTATTCTACAGTATGAAAAACATGCAAAATAATTTGAAATGTGTAAAAATACTAACTAGAGAAAATGTTACAGTAAACACAGTTCTTTCTACTTACTGTAGTTGAATTGTAAACAGTGTTATGTTGAGAAGTAGCAAAGGGAAGCCGCGAGGCGCGAGGAATCGGCCTTGCCACTGGTGGCTAGCATGGTTTCTTTATCTTTGCCCCGGCCAGTGCTTCAAGAATGTTGTTCCTACTGCGCATAAAGCTGCGACGTGATGGGCTGAAGTCATCATATTCTCCATATGAAGCCCGAGAATCTTAGGATTAGCTACAGTAGGAACAGGTTTGTTGTCAATACATACATCAACCGCCCACTGATAATCTCCTGACCAGTGAAGTTTCTGCTTTGAAAAAAAGTTTGTAATCGTGTTAGATAACGATTAATGAGGAGGCGCATATCATCCCTATCCGCTCCCGTGGGGAGTACGGTACAGTCATCAGCATAGGAAATCACTTCAATGCCATCCGGTGGTGTTGAATGACCAGCCATATAGATGTTAAACAGGGTGGAAGAGAGTACTCCTAATTTGATTTTCCTAAGCTTAGAACATCTGCGTCTGCCCCGAAGGTGTGTGAAGTGAAGGATTGCCTATCAACTAGATAGTTAGAAATCCATCGAATCTCTTGTGCCGGAATATTTATATTCAACAGGTTTGTTAATAGCATGGAGTAATTGACCTTACCAAATGCATTTGATAGGTCAATTGCCACCAAGATGGTACTATGGCACGGAGTACGTTTTAGCCCATTTCTTACGCGTGTAGTGATCGCAAATAGGGCAGTGGTCGTGCTATGCATCTTCCTGAAGCCATGCTGATGAGGCTCTAGCTTAGGATGAGCTCCAAGACTGGGGTGGATAAGGGCCTCCAGCGTCTTTGCGACAGGAGACAGTATATTTATCGGTCTGTAGGATGTACCGAGTTTGAGGCAAGGAACGATACGTCCTGTTTTCCAGATATTAGGGATGGCAAGCGTGGAGATCGACAAGTTAAACACGGCTGTGAAATACACAATAGTGAGGTACATAATAGCTGTGCCATCGTTGTGAAGCACAGAATGCCAGAGTTCATGGTGGGAATTGAAGTAGCCAAGAATGATCCTGTGCTCTCCAGTAAGAATAGGACCAATGTCGAAATGATAACCAGACGAACAGCTGGAGTGAGGTGGTACATAAATATTAAAGATTTCGATATTGATACTCCCTGATGAAACTGAGATGATTGCGACTCCGCCGTACCATCAGCAATACACTGTAATGTACGCACTTGTGTATTAGGAAGGAAAGTCCACCTCCATGGTGAGAATCATTCGTGGCGTCTTCTCTATCCTTCCATAGTGTAATCTACATATTTCACCTTGAATGCTAAGATGCGAGTTCGCGTGGAGCTTCGACTCTTGGATTGCGGCAATCGGATTTCTATGCTTACTCAAGAAGTGTGTTTTACAGGTACTTTATTAAGAATGTCATTGCAGTTGAACTCGAATATGGACACCGGTGTAAAAATTGCTGGCGGAGGGGCAGAAGTCAAACTTGGTCTAGTATTCAAGATCACATTGTTGAGATACCCATACTGGGCCAGGATTTGTTTCAACGCCGGCGCCTATTAAGTATTGAGTGCAGCCGCGCCGAAATGAAATGCTCCCAATAAAATAAATAGACATAAATCGAATCCATACATATACACAGCCATATACAACCTTCCTGCATCGAGTGCTTCGAGGCTCTTGCCAGAGAGGCGTTTTGGCAAGTTGCTGCTGGGCGAACGCCACAGACGGAAATTAAAGTTGGCATAGGGGGATTCCTGGAGGCCACAGCCTCCACGAAGATTCTAATGACTACGCCCAACGACTAATAGACTCGCGACCGGCATTAATCTGGTCATTAGTTCTATTTGCTTCCCGAATCGGCGCATTCACAAACAGACCTAGAGATAACCAGAACAACATACAATAAACCAAATGGACCATGTCCTCGTCTACAAGAGATGTCATCGAGCGTAATGGACTTTCGATCCTATCGCGGTTATAAAGCCCGGCGAACACGTAACGACTGGTTTGACGAAGAATGCCAAAATGCAATAGATGCAAAAATGAAGCATATAAACAATGGATCCAGCGCGCATCCCGAGCCAAAAAAAAATATGATTAGCTTCGACGAATTTCGAATAGGGTAATTAGACGTAAAAAACGTAACCATCTTAACGAGCAGCTAATGCAAATTAACCAAAGACTAGCTAGTAGGAACAGTTGAGAAGCATACAAGCTAATTAATTCAATTAAAGTGGATACCAACTCAGGACAATGTTCTGTAAGGATAAGGATGGCAATATCATCAGCGACATCGAAAGCGTAAATAAACGCTGGGCCTCAAATTTCGAAAAGCTCCTCAATGTTCAGTCGAAAACCTCCACCCACGTAGCTCTGGAGGAGATGGCTGATTTAGGTACTCCGATCCCACCCCCTGTTGAAGCTGCCATGCAGTCATTAAAACGTAACAACTGCTGAAGCACGGTGGAAGGCAATCAACGTTATACACACATTACTCGTCAAAATATGGAACGACGAGATAATCCCGGAAGATTGGCGCAAAAGAATCATCTGCCCAATCCACAAAAAGGGTGCTAATTTGAAATGTGAGAACTACTACAGGGGCATCTCATAAGTTATACGTCTTATATGATTTTATCTAAAATTCTAGTAAATAGAATTAATCCGTACGCGGAACAAATCATTTGGCGAATATCAACGCGGCTTCAGACCTGGTCGTTCAACGACCGATCAGCTTTTTACCGTGAAGCTATTACTTCAGAAATGCTAGGATCGAAGTGTACTGTAGGACATATTGCTTCATTTTAGTATACCGGTAAAGCTAGTGCGACTCATAAGGATGACGATGACTAATACCGTTTCACAGGTCAGAGTGTAGAATAAACTCACTGATCTATTTGAAACTCGTACTGGACTCAAGCAATGCGATGAACTGGCGCGGACGCTCTTCTGCCTTGCTCTGTAGTATGTATGTAATTCGAGCCATCAATATGAACAGAAGCGGAACGCTACTCATCAAGTCGACACAATTAGTAGCATACGCCGACGACATCAACACCATGTCTCGAAGAGTAGGCGATGCAGAAAGCCTTCTGCGTAACATCAATACCGCCGCAAAAGAAGTTGGCCTACATACCAATGAGGATAGAACCAGTAAATTCAAGCATTACAGTGGGGGATCTCAATATAGAGTATGTAGACAACTTCACTTACCTGGGTTGCAATGTGTCAAAGGACGCAAGGAAACATATGAGATAAAGCGACGGATACAACTCGCTAATAAGTGTTATTTTTCGCCCCTCCCAATAATGAAATCGAAGCTGGTGCGCAGGAACACGAAGCTCCACGTGTATATAAAACAATCATCCGACCTGTGCTATGTTATGGCTGCGAAGCATGGACCTTAACCCTAATACTCTGAAGATCTGCTGGACACATTCGAGCGAAAGGTTCTCCGAAGAATCCTCGGCTGTACGATGAGCTACATGTGTCGAAAACTGTGAAATTGCAGCGACTTCAATGGGCGGGACATGGAAAAAGAATGAACGACGATCGCATGCCCAAAAATGTGATGAACGCGCAACGAGTAGATGGAGCCAGATTGCGTGGACGACCGAGAGCTCGATGGGAGCAATCAGTAGGTGAGGACGCCCATCAGATGTTGGGCTTCCGGAACTGGAGGACAAGGTCGCGTGACCGCGACAATTGGAGGTCAACCTTACAGGCGGCAAAGGCCCGACGTCGGGCTATCGTGTCATAAAGAAGAAGATGAAGAATGGTTGCCAGTAGGACACTAGTGTTTTCTTCATTTCGTTAGATCACCTACAGGCAAATAGATTTCAGCAACAATATTTTAGCAAGTGGACTTCTTCTTCCCCTTTCCTCGTTCTTTATACCGCTCCACAGTTTCGCGTTGCTCGACCTGCGGTGTAGGCACATCGCCCGTTTTCGCTGTAATATCTCAGCATATTTCTACAGGCAGCTCTATCTTCGATCGTGTCATCGCCGATACCAATGTGTTGTTGTTGCTTTTTCATTTGACACATCCAGGTGTTCTTCGGTCTGCCTCTGGCCTTGGGTCCATCAAGTGGAACTTCCATTGATATCGCTTTTTTTGCGGGGTTCTCAGGCGGATGCCTTTGAACATGGCAATACCAATCCATTTGTCGGTCTTCGAGCTTTTCGGTGATTGTTTGGTCTATGGACAAGCTGCCTCGCATGAGGCTTTTGATGTAGTCCTTTTCATTTCGGTCGCCGTCATTTCTTTCGCGTACTGGTTTCGGGTGGATTCTCGCCGCAAAATGTAAATGTGTTGGCACTAAAAATTGTTAGACCAAGTGAATTTTCTCATGTATGCACTTCGGATCGGATGGATGACCTCGAATTGTAGCGGGCACGCGACCTTGTCCTTCATTTTCGGAAGCATGGCATCTGGTGATTGCGCCCCCGCAACTTGGCTCCAACTATTCGTTGCACATCCATCGCTTTCTTGGGCATGCAATTGTCGTTCATTCTTTGTGCATGTCCCGCTCATTGCAATTGTTGCGTTTTCACGATGTTCGACACCTGTTGTGCCTGATACAACTGATACAATTCATGGTTGTACCGAATGCGCTATTGGTATCTCTCGCAAAAGGCCCCGAAGATTGTCCGAAAAAACTTTCGCTCGAATGTGTCCAACCGATCCCTAGCGTAGCACAGGTAAGATTATCGTTTTATACACGCTTTGTGTTCCAGCGCATCAGCTTTGATTTCATTATCGGGAGGGCAAGAAGATAACACTTATGAGCTAGTTGTATCCCTTACCTTATCCCACCTAGTTCTTTGGTCTTGATAAATTGCTACCCAATTACGAGTAAGTGAAGTCATCTACAGTATTCCCCCTGTGCCACCCTTCGTTTCTGACTTTAGCGATAAAGTCTCCCAGTAGCAGTTAAATAAATAATGATATCGTTTTATGCGAGCCGAAGAAGTTTTCGAAGCGGTTATAGAACTCATCCGTAACCGCATCTTCTTTCTTCCGTGGATTGTGCGCATCGATGAGCCCGAGATTAAGGAACAGATTTGATATCCCTGGGGTCAAAAACCATCATATATTTCAATACAATCGCCCCTCTTTAAGTTTTGATTGATTGGACTATATTGCAAACTTATTTATTTAATTTAAACTTTTCCAACATTTAATTTTTTTTTAGGAAATCAATCGAAGCAGCAGACGTATTGTAAAACAAACATTCAACTCAGACATCTTAGAAATTCCTGATAATTTATTGCCAATTAATAGTCAACAACTAAAAGCGGTCGATCCTGAAAATGACGATTGGGACTCAATATTTGATGATAACGGTGACTGTGTAGATCCAAAAATTATATCGGAACTTACTGCTTCAGTTGGTAAAGTGAAAATTGAACAGCCTAAAGCGGATTATAAGGTAAAATCAACAAATTTATGTGTAGAATTGTATTATTTCGCTAAAATATTACAGGCCTACCTTATGAAACAAGCGATTTTAAATGAAGAAGAATACCCTCATGTTTTAGAGGTTTCAAATTTCCCAGTAGAATTCAAAACTCACGATATTATGATGGTATTCTCGGCATATAAAGAATCTGGCTTCGATATAAAATGGGTGGATGATACACATGCTTTAGCGGTTTTCAGCAGTTCTAGAATAGGTTTGTAAAAGTCCCACAATCACAATTATATATATGTAAGTGTGAACTTAACTTTAATGTAAATCTTGAAATCAAATCAAAATCAAATCTAACATACCACCAAACGCCGATGAACCCTCCCATTGACTAGTATGTATGTACGCGCAGTTTATTCAGTATTTGTTTGTTTTTGGCTTTTTCCATCTGTAGTACCAGACTTGATTTCATGTTAATCGTCATAAACTGAGGCCTTCTACGAGCTCTCGGGCTTATCGTATCGTTTAATTTAAACGACTATTACTCGGACTAGTATTAGGGTTTCTCCAATAACTTTTGCTAATGGTCGGGATGGCGTTTCTGTTGGCTCGAGGCAGAAGTTTATATGCCAACTCGTGAACGTGTAGATGTCTGTGGATGTGCTTTAAGTTTCGTCAACCCATCATTGTCTCTAGCCTCATACCTTACTTTCAGACGCAACTCATATCAGCCGCGTTCATTACCGCCGTGCTGAGGTGTAGTTTAAGAATCTATTATAATTTCGGTGCTCAGTTATTGGAACATCCACCTTACCCATTTC
The DNA here is from genome assembly GCA_949715475.1 of Microchrysa polita. Lineage (NCBI taxonomy): Eukaryota > Metazoa > Arthropoda > Insecta > Diptera > Stratiomyidae > Microchrysa > Microchrysa polita. The sequence goes on from OX454416.1 coordinate 91,216,761, forward strand.
ATATTAAATTGGAGCAGTCGCAAGAAACCCATAATCAATTATTATTAAACCTATAGTTAAAATACAGTTAATAAGTATAGAGATCGAGGTAATATGGAATTCCATCTCTATTCCAATTATGTACTTACTTTATGGTAAAAGTTTCTATTTCTCTCCATGTATGTAAGTGTGATTTTTACACTTTTTCAGCAACAGAAATCTTATCTCTGATATAAATTTGTAAAAGCCGAATTCACCTTCTTAATTAATATAAATAACCGTTTCACCGATTTTGCAATTGCATTTAAGGTTCGGATTTTTGTGCGCCTGAAAATGTTGTTATTTTGCAAAGTGAAGAAGGCTGCCGTAGCCTTATTGATACGAAATTGCACATCAGCGTCCGCGTCGCCATCTGCTGTGACCGTATTCGTCAACTTTTTCGACAGTGCGGAACACAAATTCCGCTTTGTCCTCCTAGCCTAGATCAAAGCTCAAGTACGTGGTCTTGGTAGCGTTAATCTTGAATCCAACATTACGACTTTCGCAATGCAGAGCATCGGCCATTTAACCTACATCCTCCTTTTTATTTGATAGAAGGCAAATATGGCCAGCATAGTTCACAGTGATCAAACATTTTCGATCGAATACTTTTCCTTTGGTTTTAAAGCGCGCTCACTATCCTATCTCTTTTCTCTTTATTACCGTAACTCCTAGTGGAGCATGGTGCGTTGATGACTACCGTGTGTGTAGTCATCAACGTTACAAAGACAACTGAATTCGGAGTGTGATATGGTTGTCAGCCATACCACTTCCTAGTCGCATTGTTAGTTTATTATTCTACGATAAGAATATTTCTTATCATGCTCTTCTGAATAATAAACTTGCGACGAGTCGTTTCGAGCTTGGAAACTCGTTTCTCTATGAGTGTCTATTTCACAGAGTGGCGACCGAACGATCACGGCCACAAGTACAAGTACATCGTTAATGGCGGAAAAGAATAGGTGACAAAATGCAGCCTTTTCTCAATCCACTGTGCATCTCAAAAGGATCTGAAAGCTTCTCCTTGTGACTCCTACAAAGAGCTCTCCAGATATACTCCCGATCAACACTATCGAACGCCTTCTCGAAATCAATGAACATAAGGTGAAATGGGGATCTCCACTCAATTGCTCAATAATAATTCGGAGAGTGTTTATATGGTGCGATCAACTTCATCATTGATACGATTCAAAATAATTTTAGCCATCAGCTTGGAGACAGCTAAAGGTAGGCAAATTTCACGCCAATTATCACAATCCTTAAGGTTACTCTTTTTCGGAATTTTTCGATTCACCTGGAAGAGTTTCGGTGTCCCAACACTCTCAGATGAGAAGCCAGCGTATCCTCTGTAGCATTTGAATCCGCTTTCAATAATTGAAGCGGAATTGCATCTATCCCGGGCCTTACAGGCGCCCATAGATTCGATAACCCGCTTTAAATCCATCTTAGATAATGATTTGGAATTAATACCGGCTACTTGAGGAACGTCTTCCTCTGCCGATGAAGATGCACTTGCAGGCCGAAAGCGGTTGTTTAGGACCCCCAAAAAAGTGTTCTTTCCATCTCTGAAGCTGCTGTTCTTCGGTAACAAGGAGAGACTCTTCTTTATCTTTCACAGGATGGTCAGTAGTGACCGATTTGATGGAAATATGCAGTGCAGTACAACCTTGCTGTACCGTACCAAAAAAAATCAGTTGCGGCTGGTGTTCGGATTTGGATTGAGTTGTAGGTATCGCTGGATGGGTGAAAGAAGGAAATGGCTATTTACGCATTGAGCTCTCGCCATTTGTGGAGGACGCCGCGACTATGTTAAAATGCACACGTTCCGTATCATCTGATTCTCGACCATTGACTGATAACGTGATGACGCTCTTGTATTAACTCATTTTTGAGAGGAGATTTATCGTCGTTTACGTCAAAGTTCCATGGTTGTGATAATATTACCTAAACACAGATAAGATAAAACTACCAGATGCCTTATCGGTATTTTAGAGCTTAAAATTCTGCCGCAGTGCCATCTAACTCGGAACAATTCAATTAAAATTCAAAAGCTCGTTGAAAGCAATGGTTCGTGTCTACAAACCATACCATCCACACCAAAAGCTGCCAACAGATGGAGCTGACCTGTTTCTCAAATTTACAAATTGAGAAATTTTTGTTTCGTCGTATGTACATACCTATATGTATCCAAATGCGCTGCACTTGGATGCGTGAGTTGAACACACCACACAGGTCGAAGCGTATCTTTGAAAATTGTTCGAGGAGCGTTTTGTATCGATGTGTGTGTAGTGTGAATGTATGCATAGCAATTAGGATTTAGGTAAAGAAGCATGCGCCCAACCACTGCAATCGCGGCGGAGTTTGAGCAAATAATTATAATGACAGTTGACTTTAATCCGTGATTTTTGCTTAAGCCTTGTTCCGTTTGTAAGCGTGAAAAGTCTAGCTTTGTAAGTGAAGTATATGTATTAAATTTGTCACGGAACTACAAATTTTTTTTTTATTTGTACATAAAATTACTATTTGCCAAAAAATACGCCAATTGTGAAGAAGATTCTGATGAAATTTTGAACCATGACTTTGAGATTTTACCTAATAAAGATAATACATATATCAGAAACTGTGGCAGAATCAAATTTTGATTTTGAACATGACAAAGATCATGAAATGGCTCAGCCATCAAATGACGATGGAGTTGTTGGGAAGAAACAGCAGGCGTTATTTCGCCGGCTATTGTTGTTATAAGCTGTTAACGTCATTTGGCACTCCATGTGAAACTTGTGTAAGGACTATGATATTGCCAATAATTGTACGAAATTTATATGAAAATATCGTCCAATACAATAGAGCGATTATTACTTAGGTTCGCCATACACATTCCAATTTATTGTACAATCGGTTTATGTGAAAAAAAAATCAGCATCTAAAAACACATGATTGTTAATCAATTATGTATATGACAGATTGTATGATAAATATTTTCCACACGTCCAATCAAAAAATTATATTGGGTGGTTACATACACCTTGCAATTATCTGACGAACAAAAAGATTTTACAATCGATTGGAAGGTCTATTATCTTATCTAAGTTCCCATAAACGCATTTCCATCTCATACGCGTGGTTTTAGCGGCTATCTGAGCCATTTGCCCTGTGTTCCCTATGTGGGAGTTTTTCAGGCGCTGATACCGCGCACTTCATTGCATTCGCATAAGCCACACAGTACGTCTACACTGCAACGAGAACTGAAAAAAACGTTTTTTTTAAAGTGATTCATGAGGAGCAAGGAAAAATGAACTCAGTACTCAGTGCAATGCACGCACGACATACTTCTCCGGAGCGACATCAGCGGCTGTCTGCGTCATCATCCATGTTTTTTCTATATGAAGTTTTCGCAGTCGGTCTGCCGCATGGTCGCATGCATAAGCTACGCGGTATTACAAGTCATGGCGCATGGGTCTGCTCCTCGGATGAATTAAGTATTAAGTACATATTTCTAATTCGTCCATGGTCTGCTCAGAAAGATGCACTTTTTTGATTAGGATGTATGTACATAAATTTGAATTAGAAAGAACGTGGAACTTGTCTTTGCTGAAGAGCTTTGAAAGAGATTTTGGTTTGAATCACGAAATATCCAATATGTATTGGATATTTTGCGGTATGCGTCCTGAGTTAATATTTTGGGAACATTACGGGCTGTGTGAAGTTAGCCAGTCATTTTTTTGAAATTAGGTCCTTTTGCTCGGTGAACCGTTTGTTCTACAGCGGCTATGTTTGTTCTTGATTGTTCGCCAATTAATATCGTTTGTTCTTCTCTATAATTATTTAATTATAGCAACTTTAAAATTGTGAGTGTGAACTTAGCCAGTCATTTTTAAATATGGGTCGGAAAGGTATAGGTTTGGTATCAATCGAAAGCCAGACGTTTGTTAATTTTGTAGGGCGTTTGTTCATCCTGGAAACGGAAGGATACAGGAATTATTAAGGAAAAAGAGATTAGTTGTGACGTCATCTTCACTCAACCAACGCCATCTACTCAGCTCAGATGTACGATGATGGTGTGGATCTTGCATAAATTGTTCGCGGGACACGGGTTGCCCGTACTGCTGAGCTGAGTAGATGGCTTTGGTTGAGTGAAGATGACGTCACAACTAATCTCTTTTTCCTTAATAATTCCTTTATCCTTCCGTTTCCAGGATGAACAAACGCCCTACAAAATGAACAAACGTCTGGCTTTCGTTTGATACCAAACCTATACCTTTCCGACCCATATTTAAAAATGACTGGCTAAGTTCACACTCACAATTTTAAAGTTGCTATAATTAAATAATTAGAGAAGAACAAACGATATTAATTGGCGAACAATCAAGAACAAACGTAGCCGCTGTAGAACAAACAGTTCACCGAGCAACAGGACCTAATTTCAAAAAATGACTGGCTAACTTCACACAGCCTAATTATTAGGCTATGTGAAGTTAGCCAGTCATGTTTTTGAAATTAGGTCCTTTTGCTTGGTGAACCGTTTGTTCTACAGCGGCTACGTTTGTTCTTGATTGTTAACCAATTAATATCGTTTGTGCTTCTCTAATTATTTAATTATAGCAACTTTAAAATTGTGAGTGTGAACTTAGCCAGTCATTTTTAAATATGGGTCGGAAAGGTATAGGTTTGGTATCAATCGAAAGCCAGACGTTTGTTCATTTTGTAGGGCGTTTGTTCATCCTGGAAACGGAAGGATACAGGAATTATTAAGGAAAAAGAGATTAGTTGTGACCTCATCTTCACTCAACCAACGCCATCTACTCAGCTCAGCTGTACGGGCAACCCGTGTCTCGCGAACAATTTATGCAAGATCCACACCATCATCGTACAGCTGAGCTGAGTAGATGGCGTTGGTTGAGTGAAGATGACGTCACAACTAATCTCTTTTTCCTTAATAATTCCTGTATCCTTCCGTTTCCAGGATGAACAAACGCCCTACAAAATGAACACACGTCTGGCTTTCGATTGATACCAAACCTATACCTTTCCGACCCATATTTAAAAATGACTGGCTAAGTTCACACTCACAATTTTAAAGTTGCTATAATTAAATAATTAGAGAAGCACAAACGATATTAATTGGTTAACAATCAAGAACAAACGTAGCCGCTGTAGAACAAACGATTCACCGAGCTAAAGGACCTAATTTCAAAAACATGACTGGCTAACTTCACACAGCCTAATTATTAATATGTGACCTAACCCAAGACACAAACCAATGTACCCAATGGGGCAATCAGGTAGCGCTAGTGTCGTTAAGGAGCAAATTCGCTCGGCAACGGATCTGTGGGTGTTCGCGGTAGCGAAGTCCGACGACAAACAGAAGAAAAACACTTCGCTTTTAATCACAACAAACTATATAAACTTTATTCGGTCTTAAACACGTCTGAATAAGATGGCTGCGCGAATAGGAAGAAGAGTACAATTTTGAATTTAACATGACGTTTTGTTTTTCTGTGATGCTATAGATGCGCCTCTAGCGGGGGACGCCAGTACCCCCCTCCTAGTGATGACGTCGGTCGATGACATCACCATGATCGTTTACAGCTGGCCGAGTTCGTGAACGTGCTGGCGGGTAGACTCGCAAGTTGGGTGGTCGAATGAACGTTGGTACAGGTGATGTAGCTATCGATGTCCTTGGCGTACCCGATTGTGGTAGGAACGCATACGTGTGGCCATGCGCTGAAGGTAGATCGGGTGAATGATACAGCCGTACATCGTCAGCGGTTGCAAACGACACTCGCCTCAACATCGGTGAATGACTGATGCCAGCTGGTGGTTCCGGCAACTGTAGCTGTGTCGGGTCGACCTCTTGACTGGTGGCAGGATGTTCACGATAACGCCTTGAAGAAGATGATACGCTGCTGGGATCGATTGCCAAAAACGCTGGCGGAACATTACGCTATCAGCTCTCGCAAGAAGAATTTTCTTGTTCTTTTTATCGACACTAGCGACACTTATCTTACTGCCTCCCATACAGCGGACACATAGCGGCAAATATCGGAAACACAAAAGTTATCTCTATAAGAACGGATAGCAGAACAAGCCACGCTGGCTTTAGCCTCTCCGTCGAAATGTTGACTTGTCGACCATTGATATCGACTTTGTAAATAACGGATGAAAACCGATCAATTACACGGTGAGGTCCGGTAAATGGCTGAGCTAGAGACTTCTTGACCGAATCGACTCTGACGAATACATGCGAACAATTTGGCAGTTCTTTGTAGACAAACGGTGTTCTCAAATGATACTTGAGTTGGTTCGGGAAGACCTGCGGATCACTGTTGTCGCCATTGTCGGAAAACCATTCGCCTGGTAACCTTAGCGATGTACCAAACAACATTTTCGCAGCCGATGCATTCAAATCCTCTTTAACGCTGGTCCGTAGTCCTAGCAACACCATTGGCAACGCGTCGACCCAATGGTCCTTGCTCTCGTAGCACATGATCGCCGCTTTAAGAGAGCGATGTCACCGCTCAAGTGCTCCATTATGATATGGCGTGGTTCTCGTACGCTTGCACCCTAAAAGTCTGGAAAGCGACTGGAACAGCGACGATTCGAAGTGAGTCCCTTGGTCGGTCGTGACCACGGCAGGCGCTCCATATCGAGAAACCCAGTTGGCGACAAACGCTTTTGCAACGGTTTCTGCAGATTGATCGGGGATGGGGAGCGCTTCTGGCCATCTGGAAAAACGGTCCATCATCGTGAGGCAATAGCGAAACCCCTGTGACTGTGGTAGAGGACCAACGATATCCAGGTGGATTTGCTGGAACCGCTTATCAGGCACGGAAAACGGCTGAAAATTGTTTCGTACGTGCCGACTTACTTTCGATCGCTGACATTGCAGGCAAGAACGCGCCCATAGCCGGACGTCTTTGCGCATGCTCAGCCACACAAATTTCCGGGAGATAAGACGCAATGTGGCTCGGGCTCCAGGGTGCGAAATATTGCCTCGATGCGAGCAAACCATAATCGCGGTCGCGACAGCTAAAATGGTGGCAATTTAAAGCCGGTGATGTTTTCGAGCGACGCATATTGCAGATCGGATGCGGGCGTAGGCTGAGACACCAACGTACTTGATGATGTGCCTTCTGCATCCAAAAATGTATCTTCGTTTTCTGCCATTGTCGACGTGCTTGCGTAATTCGCCAAATGTTGGCAGCGTGCGGGGTCACCAGTTTGTGGGTGTTCGCGGTAGCGAAGTCCGACGACAAACAGAAGAAAAACACTTCGCTTTTAATCACAACAAACTATATAAACTTTATTGGGTCTTAAACACGTCTGAACAAGATGGCTGCGCGAATAGGAAGAAGAGTACAATTTTGAATTTAACATGACGTTTGGTTTTTCTGTGATGCTATAGATGCGCCTCTAGCGGGGAACGCCAGTACCCTAAAGATCTATGAAAGTTACAATATGGCTTTAAAATCGCACAGCAGCAACTTGACATCGTTTGATGGAAGTGAATCGAAGAGAGTTTCTAGGCAGTTGTAGAACTAATCCTTAACCGCGTCTTCTTTGACTTCAGTGGGGGCCTGCGCATTTATGAGCCAGAGATTGAAGAACCGGACTTGATGCGGATCGTTTATGGGTCTGAAGTGGATTTCGTGCGGCTTCAGTCGATTGTTCATGATGACTGCTCCTCCAAACTCCTTGTGGCCCGTAGGTTTTCCACTTGTGAAAATAGTTTACGATTTCCGGTCCTCGAATCTCGCTACTAAGCCAATTTCTTTCTTGGAGTTTAAATATGCTCAGCTTGTATTTCCCGACTTTATCCAGGTCGGCCCTTCGTTTGCGAATCCGTTGTTGAGTTGTATCCGTACAATCCGAGGCTTTCAGTCCGGGTTTCTTGACGTGGATTGTTTTTTCTAAGGATGAGTTGTCGGCCCATCGCTAAACCATGATAGTGTTCGTAAAACGAAGGAGGTCCATCATGGAGGGGCCTCGGAAACGCTGCTTCGGTGGTTGAACGTTAGATTTTTGTCACCTTATAACATTTAGTAGCCTGAGACGTTGAAGTTGTTATTACATCACTCAGGCGCAGCGTTGCTTCTTCCAAATGTCATATCATCAATGAAACGACTTAGCCTTTAATGGTTTCATCCACTACCGTTTTCAAGGGGCGCCCACTGGGATTTGCTTGGCGTAATTTAGAGTATAGTTACAGGCATGTCTTCTTGAGAAATATTAACAGGAGCGTGGGAGGGGTTATTGACCGGAGTAAGCCCATTTTTTTAGTATAAATTAAAAACATTTAATTGGCAGCACCAGGACCAATTCTTATAATTTTCCAAGAACAGGTCTATATCATTGCAAAGAAATTTAAATGTAGTTTATTTCGTCCCTAGAATAGAATCCATGATTCCACAAATGTTACTTCTTTCATTCATCCACTGATACAATACAAGAGTTCGTCCGAAACTTCTTCTGGATGTTGAAACAACTCATTCCAAATCCAAATATTTTAAGGGTACACTAACATCGAGTTGTGCTACACCGCAGCTTTTATATAAATTGTTTGAATAAAATGACATTAGGTAGCGAATATGCACGGCGCGGCGGCAAAAATGCTACAAACCTGTCGAAAATTCGCGTTGGTGTGAACATCTTCATACAACGCAGTGTGCCTATCCACACACTTTCAATCTTCGTTCGTCTTCATCATTTTGACAATTGAAACTTGAGATGTATGCGCTATTGAAGAAACGCATTCATTCTTGAACGCAATTGCCAATGTTAAATATTAACAACACATCATCTATTCATACAATTCATGAAAGAATTTATAATTTACCCGTCCTGCCCAAAGCCGTGACACATATTTAACGATAAATAATGAGCAGATCTGGATAGGACGAGTAATTGATCTCTTCTGTTCACTTGACGCAATCAATGACATGTTCAATGTTGAAAGTGGATACGGAGCTTGAAGACGATAGGGAAGACGAAAGCGCACATGTGTGGACATAGCCAGTGTATTACAATTTTGGTGCCGCGGAAATTTCGTCGCGACTAATGCCTTGATTACACAGTGCGAGCTATCGTGCGAGTTGGCCTAGACAGCTACTGCAGAGTAGCTACTTGCACCATGTGACCGCATCACGTATGATGCGGTCACATGGTGCATCATACGTGATGCGGTCACATGGTGCAAGTAGCTACTCTGCAGTAGCTGTCTAGGCCAACTCGCACGATAGCTCGCACTGTGTAATCAAGGAATAATTCGCTGACGCGCCGGTGCGAGAGACGCTTTAGACGGACTCTATTATCAAATCGTGGAACAAGATTATGACCATATTGTGAACAGTATTCGAGAATTCATAATTATCCAAATTTGGCCGCCAAGTGCGAATCGCGCTTAAGCGTATCACCGTATCTCAATTCGTTATCCAACTTGAATTGGGTCGTTTCATAAGAATTTTCCATTTTCGGTTCTTTATCGTTGTTTCTGGATGTTGTCCTGGCTGGATCTCGAAAAGCCCACATGTGGATGATAGGGATCTGTGTTATCGACGTTTCTGAAGATGTTTTTTTCACTAGTTTCAAAAAGGTCCACATAATGTGGATTATCTACACTTATGCTTGAAATAGAATGTATGCAGCAACAGCAGCAGCGGCCCAATGCAATTTAAATGGGTGAAGTCATGTTGGCAGCAAAGTTTATAAGTATAAATAGCTTTTGCTCCCAACATGACGCCATTCATTTAAATTACATTGGACTGCATTATCGTTGCTGCTACTGTTGCTGCACCCATTATATTTCAAGCAATATCCTGTAGTTGTGCGTGGAGATGGCGGAGATTGTTCCGTTTGTTTAAAAAATGACGACGGGTGACATTTTGGGTAAGAGCAGTTTGGGAAACATTACGTTCTCATATGGTGAATATTGTTTGAGTGCATTCACTCACACCGGACCCGATTTTTATTTTTTTTCCTCCACCAGATGGCACGCATAAGTGAGCGACAAAGGTCGTGTCTCCACTAGATGGCACGCATAAGTGAGCGACAAAGGTCGTGTCTTGATTGAATTACATATCCCGCGTCAGCATCAGAATCGGCAGAGGCATCGGCATCAGCAGAAAAATTTCAATGACAGCAGCGGCAGAAGCAGAATGCTTCTGCTGCTGCTGTCAATGTGGGTCATCAAAGGCAAATGCGTGTGTTCTAAATTGAAAATTTTCTGCTGATGCCGATGCCTCTGCCGATTCAGATGCTGACACGGGATATGTAATTCAACCATCTGAATGCAATGTATCAGTTCTCGAAAGAAGAATTATTTTTCTTCTTATCGACACTAGCGAAACTTACATGATCATCCTCTATGTAGCCGAAAATGTTGGTAGGAAAAGTTCTTATGAAAACATGCCGTGGAAAATATCGGAAACCCAAAAGTTATCCTTATGAAAAGGGATAGCAGAACAAGCCGAATAAAACCGTGTCAAGTCTAGTATATATATTCCTCCGAAAAGTCAGCCATACCAGCTTACACGACGCAGTGCTTCCTCGTAGGGGAGAAACACATTATAAGCGTACGTGTCCAGTCTCGGAGCTGGCGGCTTCGCATAACCCAAGCCACGAAGCGGCTAGTTAGGGAGAATGGCCTATGCGCATATACCTAGCTGGTTTGTGGATTGATGACCACACGGCCTGAGTCAAATTGCTGCTTTGTAAACGGATGGGGGCCATCCCTATGTGAACGGTAGCGCTACGAGTCTGCTTTAAGCATACGAGTAGTAAACAGGCATAACGATCCTGCGACTGGCAAGCCGAATTCGATAGGTCTACCGAATGGGGGCCAAAGGAGGATCACACCTGCTATTGAGAAATCTTTAGCGAATAGTGTACCTCGGGGATGGGCGTGCCCAGGGGACCATGGTCCTTACCCATCTAGGCGTTGGACTCGAGGGGGTTTGTGGTGATAGACAAGCCTACCAGCTAGAGTCGCATCCCAAGATGGGGTTCCAAAGGGAGGCATCCCGGCGGAGAATACCCTCCCGGCCATCAGTCGGATAAATCTTGTCGTCCCGCAAGGGAGGGAGGTTATGGCCATCAGGCTCAGGAACTCTCAATGACAAATGCGAGGTAGACGCAGGATGGATTTACATTTTTAAATTTTTATGAGATTTGGTTGAAATTGTTGCACAAATTAAAAAGTTTTTCCTAGAAGAACCTAATTTGGGTGAGCGGTTTGTATCGCAGCCCCATGACCCCATAGTACGATTTCATTCATCTTTAAATGTTTTGTGGCATCAATATAAATACATTATTATCAGGTTTGGTTGAAATTGTTGCACAAATTAAAATGTTTTTTAGAAGAACCTAGTTGGGAGGGTTGGGTTTTTGACCCCATGGTTCGAATATATTAATTTTTACATATGTTTTGTGGCATCAATAGAAATACATTTTTGTGAAGTTTGGATGTGTCAAATGAAAAAGCAACAAAAACGCATTGGTCTCGGCGATGACACGATCCAAGATTATGCTGCCTGTAGAAATATGCTGAGATATTACCGCCGAAACGGACGATGTGCATACACCGCAGGTCGAGCAACGCGAAACCATGGAGCGGTATAAAGAACGAGGCAAGGAAGAAGAATAATTAATTCGCGGGGTGTAGTGAAATTAATTTGGAGTCAAACACATAAGGGTTGTGTGTGTACATAGCCACTCTGGAGTCACGCATGCAATGAGTTGCTATGCTTTCTCTAAGCGCGTGACTAGCTTCAATACTAAAAAAAAACATGCCTATTATAATATGTATGTTATCATACATGTTTAGAGCGGACAGTAGCTAATTAAAAAACCGATCCAATTTATATAATATATTTCTTAACTTTAGTACAAGAAATCTTAATGAACGTGCGCGTCGTTTCGTGTTCAAACTTATTCTGGTAAAAGCTCGTCCGGACGCCATCGAAGTTTCGAAGTTGCATTGCAGTTGTAGGGTTGTAGTTTCGAAGTCCGAAGAGGCAGGGCTGCCACAGTACTCCCTCCGTAGAAACATTGCCAGGCGGGGCAATGTGCAGAGATCTGAAGGCTACGTAAAACGCTTCGGGATGATGACCCGTCGACCGGATCGAGTAGCTGTTGTTGACGCATGATTCGGCGATGGATGGAACGATGACGGTCTCTGATTCGGTGGTTCGAGTATCGTTGGCGGAATGTTCGGCGGACTGTTTGGTAGTTGAGAAATCGGAACTGACGGGACGGGCGAGTTGATGGGGGTGAATCCTGTCGGCGCATCGTTAGCCATGAAAGCCGGCTTCAATCGGTCGATGCTAATGTTGACATGACGGCCACGGATGTCGATCATGAAGAATATAGTGTTGCGACGGATGATCTGATATGGGCCATCATACGGCTGCGACAAAGTTGGACGGACCGAATCGTTTCGTACGAAGACATGCGTGCAGGTCGATAGTTCCTTGCTTTCGAACGTCTTCGGGTCAGCGTGATGTGCAGTAGTCGTTGGTCGTAGCGCTCTCATTGATTCTCGGAAACGCTTTATCGCATCGCTGTCGATCGGTGCAGGAGAGCTGTTAGCGAAGAACTCACCTGGAATCGTGAGTGTTGATCCGTAGACCAACTCAGCGGGCGAGGCACCAATGTCGGGTTTGAATGCTACCCGCAAGCCGAGCAGGATCGTTGGTAAGTTGTAAGCCCATTTCGATGGTTCGCGGCACAGAATGGCAGCTTTGAAGGTGCGGTGCCATCGCTCGATGATGCCATTGGACTGGGGGTGGTACGGCGTCGTTTTGAAGTGGTCAGCACCGGTGAGTACCAACAATTCGGAGAAAACGGCACACTCGAATTGCCGTCCCTTGTCGGATGTGATTGACGGTGGAACGCCAAAACGCGAAATCCATCCGTCCAGAAGCGCTTGAGCGACAGATTCGGCTGATTTGTCCGGCATCGGAATGGCTTCTGGCCAGCGAGTGAAGCAGTCGATAATTGTGAGGCAATACTGGTTACCTCGACACGGTGGGAATGGGCCGACGATGTCGATGTTGATGTGACTGAATCGATGTTGCGGTGCGGCGTACTTCTCGGGGGCTGACTTAGTGTGTCTCGTGACTTTCGCTTGTTGGCACGCCATGCAGGTCCGTACAAAATCGGCGGAGTCTCGGCGAATACCCGACCAAATGAATCGGTCCGTCATCAGCTTGGTCGTGGCCCGGGTGCCTGGATGAGATAAATCGTGAATATTTGAAAGTACTTGCTTGCGGAACCTTGGTGGGATGTAGGGGCGGAGACGGCTTGTAGAAGCGTCACAGTATAATTCTGTCGTACTGCCTGGAATCGTGAAAAGACGTAGTTTCGTCGATGATTTTCCGTTTTGCATAGCCTCAAGCAGCTGTAGAAGCTCTGGGTCGTGTCTTTGAGCATCGGCAATCTGTTTGTAGTCGATTACCTGGACGATCGATTCGATTCGTGACAGTAAGTCGGCTGTCACATTTGCAGGGCCTGGAATATGGCGAATGTCGGTCGTAAATTGCCCGACATAGTCGAGCTGTCGTGCTTGTCGCGGGTTTGCCTTGTCGGGACTTTGTAAGAAGGCGAAGGTGAGCGGCTTGTGATCTGTGACCACATGGCAGCTTCGGCCTTCGAGCATGTAGCGGAAATGACGGACACCCTGGAACATTGCTGTCAACTCGCGATCGTATGTCGAGTACTTCTTTTGAGCGTTAGTTAGTTTTTTTGAATAGAAACCTAAAGGCTCCAAGTGATTGTCGATGAGCTGATGCAACGCGGCACCTACGGCAGTGTCAGAAGCGTCGACATGCAAATGCAACACCAATTCGGCGGTCGATGATGGATGTGCGAGTAACGTGGCTTCCGCGAGTTGCATCTTGCACTTTTCAAATGCTTCGATAGATTCGGGAGACCATTCGAGTGGTGTGCGATCGTTTCGTTGGTTGCCAGGAATCATTGATTGTAGCACGGACTGTGGTTCGGTGGCACTCGGGATGAATTTACGATAAAAATTTATCATCGCCAGAAACCGTTTGAGCTCTTTCGCAGTGTTCGGTCGAGGGAATTCACGCAGCGCTATCACTTTCTCCGGGAGCGGAAGGATGCCGTCTTTCGTGAGTCGGTGGCCGAGGAATGACAGCTCGGATCTTCCGAATTCACATTTCGCAAGGTTAATGGCCAAATTGTTTTCAGTCAATTGCTGAAATATGATTCGGAGATGAGTACGGTGCTCGGTGACCGATGATGAAGCGATGATGAGGTCGTCGATGTACGAAATCTAGGCCGCGCAGCACTTCATGAATCAATCGCTGGAAAGTTTGTGCTGCGTTGCACAATCCGAAAGTCATGAACATGAACTCGTAGAGTCCAAAAGGAGTCGTAATCGCGGTTTTCTCGATGTCGTCCGGATGGATTGGTACTTGATGAAATGCTTTTTGTAAATCGATTTTCGAAAAAACAGTTTTGCCCCGTAAATTGGTTGTGAAGTCGGTGATGTATGGCAATGGATAACGGTCGGGTTTCGTGATTCTATTGAGCGCACGATAATCACCGCACGGTATCCATGTGTTATCTTGTTTTCGCGCCATGTGTAGCGGGCTGGACCAGTTGCTGCTTGATGGACGACAGATGCCGGCACGCATGAGGTACTCGAATTCGGCGCGCGCGGCCTTCAGCTTTTCGGGATCAAGACGGCGTGGGCGAGCGAATACTGGTTGGCCTGTCGTCTCTATTCGGTGAAAGACGGTCGATTTCGTGCGTATGCCGGGCGGAGTCAGCTTTGCAATGCTCGGAAATTCAGAAAATAAGTCGGCAAACGGATTCGTTGTATCGAATGATTTGATGGATGCACCGTCTACGTGTGTGTTGACGACACAAGACGATTCGAGTCTCGTGGTGTTGTCGATGAGACGATTATGTCGTAAGTCGATGAGAAGATCGTAATGGCGAATAAAGTCTGCTCCGATGATTGGTGTTTTCACGTCGGCGACTATAAATGACCAGCAGAAATCTCGGCGCAAGTCCAAATTTAGATGGATGACTTGCTGCCCATATACTTTGATCGGTGTACCGTTTGCTGCAAATAGTTGGATCTCGGTTGAGCGAAGGTTGTATGATGTCGGTGCACTTGGGATGACAGACACATCCGCCCCGGTGTCGATGAGAAATCGTCGATTTGTGTTCGTTTCATAGATTTGTAGACGAAATATCTGATGGTTGTGGGTACTCGAAGCAGCAACGTCGCTGTTTATCGTGGTGGCTGTCGGTTCGATGCGATTGCTACGTATCGTCTCATCGTGACGGCTGTTAATGGTTGAATTGGCATTGTTCATTTGGTTGATTGGTGTTCTGCCGGGGCGATCGTCGAGAGATGATTCGGTGTTGATGTTGATTGATGTTATGTCTGGTCGATTTTCGATGAGCGGTTCGGTATTGTTGATTGTAGTTTTATTGGGTTGATTTTCGATGAGCGGTTCGGTATTATTGTCGTTGGCTGTTTCTCGTATTAGTCATTTCTTGTCACATGCGCTTGCGGTTGTTGTGGCTAGTGGGCGGTTGGACTCGAGTTCACGATTGTCTCGCATTCGACACGGGCTGCGGCACTTACGGGCAGTTCGTCCGAACGTCTCGTGATACCAACACAATCCAGTCGGTCCGGAGGCGTTGTCGGAATGAGTTGATATCGGTCGTTGACGGGAGTTAGAGCGACGACGCATGTCGCAGATCTCATTCTTAAGCTCGGAAATTACCTTCTTGAGCTCGTCGAGATCTGTCGGGGCCGGTGAGACGGTTGCTTCGTTCACGGAACGCGGTTTGATCGCCTCCATTGTGTTGTCAGCGATTTTAGTAAATTCGGATGCTGGTCCGGACGTCGCGGCTGCGACATCACGTACAGCCTCGGGTAGCCGCTGGATCCACAAGCCTTTGAGTGCGGTGTCTCCAACTACGGAGCCGGCGACACGTTTCATTTCGTGAAACAGCTCTGATGGTCGTTTGTCTCCGAGCGGCATCTCAGACAACAAACGATTAAGCTTTCTTTGATCGCTGTCGGCGAAATGCGCAATAAGTCGATTTTTAATGAAAGGATATTTACCGTTGGCTGGTTCCTCGCGAAGAATCTCCGTGATCTGTGCGATAACGTCCGCGCCCAAAGCTGCGAGAATTGGTGCGAATTTTTGCTCGTCGCTATTTATGCCCGATGCGGTAAACCATTAATCCATCACGAGGAACCAGGCTTCGATGTTCGTGGTGGACATGGTCGGCATTGGCAAGCGAGCATGCACCACGTTGGCGTTCGTTTGGGCTTTTCGTTGCGATGCGTTTGATTCGCACGAAGCCGAGGCGTCAGACTGATTTCGATTCTCGGTTTTGCTTGTCGTCGGGGTATTCGTGGTACTGGTTGCGGCACCGGTCGACATTTTGATGGGAATGCGGGTTTTCGCACTGGCGTGTTTGGACAATGAAAAATCCGAAGGTCGATTGGCGTCCGTCGCGGCACTGTCTAACTTCACTATTTTTGGTTAAAATATCACGTCGGGGTCACCACTTTAGCTAGTTTAGAGCGGACAGTAGCTAATTAAAAAACCGATCGAATTTATATAATATATTTCTTAACTTTAGTACAAGAAATCTTAATGAACGTGCGCGTCGTTTCGTGTCCAAACTTATTCTGGTAAAAGCTCGTCCGGACGCCATCGAAGTTTCGAAGTTGCATTGCAGTTGTAGGGTTGTAGTTTCGAAGTCCGAAGAGGCAGGGCTGCCATGCCACACATATATGTAGCAAATTTCACCATTACAAAAGTGGCGCATATAGTTGTTATATCGAATTAATATTTTTGAATAGAGGTTCCGGCAGCTCTTGGCTGTTATTGTAATGAATTATATCTTAGAATAATAATAATAATCAAGAAGACCTATGATCACTGACATAATTAAGGGTCGTACTCACGCTCCGGCAATTCACAGATAGGGACAACTAGCCACTATGTTATGAAACGCCCACCTTTAGCAGTTATTGTATGATAATTTCAAGATTTTCGACCCCTTCAGCTCACCGTAGAGTTCATACAACTGATGGTTGTACCGGATGCACCAATTATCTCAATCGTAAACTACCCCGACAATTCGACGTAGGATCTTTTGCTCGAATGTGCCGAACAAGGCTTCGGAGTCGTGAAATGGAACGGAAAGCAGTTGAAAGCAGCAACATGCATTTTAAATGGGTGATGTCTGCTGTTGAACAACAGCGGCATGCTGCCAACATGACGCCACCCATTTAAACTGCATGGTACTGCTTTCATTTGCTGCCTTGCTGCTTTCCGTTCTATTTAAAGCATTAGAGTCCATGTCAAAAGTAAGAAATAGACATTTTGCAAGAAAAAACACGTGCAGTATAAAGAAAAAAAAAACTATTTTTTATTTCATTAGCGAGTATCAATTGCAAGAGCCACGGACAAAGCGAACGTCATAGAGTCCATGTTTCGCAGCCATAGGATAGCACATGTTGGATTATCATTTTGAATTTACGCAGCTCCGTGTTAGCCTACAGTGATTTGACTATTAGGAATTCTTCATCTTCTCAGTACCGTAACCCCTTGTGGGGCATTGTGCGTTCTTTCAGCCGTTTATAGGCTACTTTGACTCAACGTTACATTGCATACTTTCGGAGTATATAATGTTGCACTATATATTTCCTATTCGCACATGTATGGAAATTTTGGACCACGCCGACGTTCGATCTCCGGACCTCTAGATTACTAGCATCGTAGAGTGCGACTCAACTAAGTGAGCCACAGCGAGATTATTAGGAATACCTACAAATAAATCTTCTTCTGTTTTACCTCTCCTTTGATTTGCCATTTGACTTCTGTTGCGGCGTAGAAAGAGATCGTCAAGTAGCGTTCTGTTGTTATCCATGTTCATTCAGGACGAATTGTTCCCTGTCTCAAGCCAGGGAAGAGCGGTAGTCTTGATGAATCCTACCGACCCATAACGATACTGTGTTTTGTAGCAAAGACGCTGGAAGCCTTTATTCGCCCCACTCTTGTAGCACATGCTAAGCTAGAACCCCACCAGCATGGCTTCAGGAAAATGTATAGTACAACCACTGCCCTCGATCACTACACGCATGGGCTAAATCAACGACGCCCGAGTCTCAGAACCATTCTAGTGGCAATGGGTCAAATGATAAGGTCAATCATTCGATGCTTCTCGCAAACCTCTTGAATATGCATGTTCCTGCACAAGAAATACATTGCATTTACAACTATTTAGCTGGTCGACATTCTTTCACTGATTTTCGAGCCGAACGTTTCAAGCTGAGGAAAATCAAATTAGTAGTTCTACATGGAGGGATACTCTCCCCCACTCTGTTTAACATCTACATGTCCGGCCTTCCTCCACCACCAGAAGGAATCGGAATGATTTCCTATGCGGACGATTGCATCGTACTCGCCACGAAGGAAGGATATGGATAATATGCGCCTCCTTTTTACTTTTTAATAAGCGCTGTATAGCGCGATTATAGGCATTTTTTCCAAAGTCGAAACTTCACCATCTCAGCGTCTAAACTTTTCTGCGACATTTCTTACCGCCCTGGTCGAGGGATTGTCGGTGGTCGGTTGATTTAAGTATTGGCAACAATCCTTTTCTTACTGTGGCAAATCCTAAAATTTATCAGTCCCATCATGCAGCCGCTGTTTGCGAAAAGAAGGAACAAAATTCTTGAAGCACTGGCCAGCAGCATCTGGACAAATACAAAGCAGTGAGTCGAGCAGCGGCTGATTGGTCACATAGTCTATGTGACACAAATTGGTCAAAAATTCAGGTTTACCAAAATGCTTCTCTGAGCACAGCCACAATTGCGAGTTTAGGTACGAAAAAGGTCCTCTCAGCGATTTCACCAATTATCTCCCCTGAGGAGATTAGGTTCCCAAGAGCTACCATTGTGACATTAGCTCACCCTCGGTCGGACTTCTGTTCGCGCCTTAATTCCAATCTTTCTCGCATAGACCCAGACATCCAAAACATATGTCCAAACTGCGCTGGTGTACTTCATGATGTTGGTCATTTATTTCAGTGGGCCGCTGCGCCCACTGTAGGAAAACTCAATTATGTATTATTTCATTTTATCATTCAAATAAATGCCTTGATAAGCAAAAATCGAATTAAGTTGTACACCTTATAATATCTAATAAATCGTTGGACTTGATATTAATCTCACACAGCCGCTCATTTATGAATTTGAAGTCAGTAATTTTTACAGGTTCGCCACTTGCAACAATAGTGTTTCAATTTTCGGTTTCTAATCGCGCTTTTAACCCATTTTCATTGTTTAACATCCACTCTGTTTAGCTTGTAAATCTCATTTTGAAAGAAGAGTCCTTAAGCTTCCGGCCTATACAAAGTCCGCACATTCGCTAAGATCCGAAAAATAACCACTTGGTTCCCAAATCCGCTGTTCTTCAATTTTTGACGTGTTTATCGGCACATTGTTAAATCATGATAGCCTCAGCTAAGGAGGACGCTAAACGTTACAGGAGAAGAAGGCAGTTCCAATTGCTACTATGTACTAACAAACTACCATCATAAGTAACTGCATTTTTGGTTATTTGCGGCGTTACTCATCTATATCGATCTCTAATCTCTTATCTTATGTAAATTTGAATAATAACTGATTCCATATTTAAAAAAAATTTTATTTCAGATCTTAGATTTTTGTAATGGGAATGAGTAAATCTTATAATACTTTTATATTTGTATGTAATTAAGCTGCATTTCTCTTTTTCTATCTCCAAATCTAATTTTCTAATAAAGCTGCTGAAGCTCTTGCAATGAGCCATCCATTTGTACTGCTTAAGCCTCTCGCAGATGCCACCGTTGAATCAAGAGCAAAGGCACGCAAATGCGCCGCCTCTCTCCAACCGTATCGTCCTCGGCCTGAAACGTGTGCAGCACTAGCTAGACGCCTTGTAACAGGTGCATTAGGTGTGCGTCTGAAAACTGCGACTGAAGAAAGGGAAAACGAAAAGAAAGTTTTACGAGAAGCAAAAGGTATATGTGATATATTATGTGCGGAGTATAAAATCATTTTTAATATATGGCTTCTCTTCTAGAACGTAAACTATTGGCTGCTAAACAAAGAGATGAAGCGTGGGAAAGCTGAGAAAGAAAACTGGATTTTACTATAATTAAACACCACAATAGGAAATTATACAATGATGCAGAAAGCTGACTGGTATGAGAGGAAATAGACTTTTCTGACAAGGAATGTCTTGTTTTCATATTTGTACCAGTTTTACATCTAAACTTCCCATGTACAGTAGACGGGTCATGAATTAGAAGTATACATAGTTGGTAATTCTGATAATTCTAAAAAGCAGCATCACTCGTGTATATATATACATTTTGTCCAAAAATATGTAAAGTTGATGCATTTAGGCTTAATACAATTTGATATAATTTTTTCTTTGGCTTCTTAACATGATATGATAACCTACTTTTCTATATGAAACTTGTCTCATATTTTTTTCCTGTCCTTTTCTGCCGCAAAAGAAACAAAGTTAATATTATACCTACGAATAAATACAGTAATATGCTTATTCTTCTGAGTTAATGACGACACATTTTGTGTATGCTAGTCGTTATGTAAATGTGTTATATATACTTCAATGCTATGACATTTATTCAAAGGCAACGGTGATATACAAACTTTGGGTCGCCAACGAGGATTCGTGTTGTGACCAATCAGCGACGGCGGTCTGCAAAACTTTGGGTCGTCGATGAGGACGTCAAGCGTCCAAAATAAACCCCGCCCATGCTACCGGCAGCTGAGATAGGCATGCCAGCACGCGTCACTTGTGCCGCCTTGATGAGGTTTCGGCATCCGACTTCCGGAGCCGTGCCTCCACTCGCACTCGAGCGAGACTCAGGAAGATTAACCGTTACAAATGCGAGGAATTTCACTTTTAATCGAAATCGTTATTTTAAACCGTTAAACATTGACCAATATATCACTGAAGCTTTGATAGCATTGAGGGGGCTTACTTATTACAAGTAGGAATTTCGTAGTGGCGTATTTTTCAATAAAAAGCACTACAGCCGTAATTGTATGTAGGCAAACATTTTTTTAGTAAGGGTTTCAATTTTGATTGAATGATGGAAATAACGGTGCATATTTCCACGAAAAAAAAAAAACAAAGTCTCATGGGCTCTTATTGTGCGCTCGAGAAAATATCGGGGATCCATTTTGTTGTTTGTTAATTTTTTTTTTGTTCTTACACTTTTTCTTCTTATTTATTTGCTGAGCTGATCGTTTTATATTTCTAAAAGAGATTGAAAACATGGCTATAAAACTTAAAGTCTAAGAAGAGAAAAACAACTCTGTATAAATATCTTACACAAAATATTAAATCTTACTTGCTGACCTACTTATGGCACAACCAAAAATTAAAAAAAAACACTAAGCATATCAGTTTCTATAACCATTATTTCCTTCATTCAATCATAATAATTAGCACTGAACCATACTTTGGCGAACTATGCCCAAATACATACACCTACGACTGTAGTTTGTTTGTTCTGCATTTTATTATGCAAGTACGTGAAAACCTGGCTTCCAGAAAGTCCGCTAAATACAGTCAACTGCCGCAAAAATATTGCGTAAAATCACTAGTGTAAAATGAATTCATCGTAGTGCGAAACGCTGAAATGAACATATGCAGGAAATGGGTATGACCCTTTAGCGCATCTTATTTTCAGTAAATTCGAGTTTTCGGAAGTTCTAATTTGTGATTCGTCTACTGTATTCGTATGCTCTCCTTTAACAATAAATGATAAGCAACGATAATAATAACTATACAACTGAAACGTTTAAGAGCTTACTATACATTGTTTTTATACATTTAAGTTTAGTGTGTCTAAATCTAGTAAAAGGCAATATTTTCTAATATAAAAAAAATACTTCTTATATTGTAAAAAAAACTATATTTTTAATAAAATGTACGTTTTTTAACAAAATTAACCTAATGTATAGCCAGACACACTGGCAAAATTCCCAAAATCTCTGTGCAATAGAACGTGTGATTGGAATTCTCTGTCATTTTATGATGAAAAATTGGTAATTTGCCAGTGTGTATGATATAGTCTTTACTTTCTTATGAACGCCAACCAATGGCGCCGGAACAGGGGGGCAGCGGAAGCAACTGCCCCTCCAATATTTTGCTAAGGGGCAATTAGTACGACATATATTGCACTATGTTAAAAATTACGGATAATATATTTTATTTTTTTTATACATATGCAATGTACATATACAATTTATTATTCTAGTGGATATTTTTTTCCCGAGGAAACCGGAAAACAACATTTGGATAAATCGTTTGACCTTTAATTTTATAAAACTATACAAAAAAGAAAATATGTTTATAATCTTCAACACTTCGGAATTACAATGGGATCAAAATAGGTAAGAAAAAGAAACTTAAAGGTTATTCTCATTTTGGAGACTATTCTAGTTGTTCTCTAATATGTTTCATAGTCACTTCTTCGTATCGTTTAACAGGATATTAAAGTGGTAGAGGTCCGGTATATACAGCGCCCGCTCCAGCGCTTACGACGCCCCGTGCTGCCAAAGGTTGATTTGGATTACGTCGGTGTTTCAACATTTTGTGCGGCCATTGTATGAAATTCCGTAATAATTTTTTCAATTTCAGATGATGAAATTAAGATTAGATAAGTGCACGAGAAACTGGCCCAATATGTAGAAGCCTGTTCCGCTATCATTTATATTCATGAGAGCAATTCAGCCAAGTTCAGTAAGGCTTTGTAGAGTTTGTTTTGAATTAAAAAATTGAAGCTCACTTAAGTTCAGAAAGAAATAATCTTCGGTTCTTTTCCTTTGTCTGCCTTTGTAGAATATGTTACCGAAAACAACCGAAGATTAGTTCTGCTCCGCTAAATGGCAGTTAGGGGATCAGAATTGCAAACCTGTGCGCGGAGCATATGCAACTGTCCGTTTCATAATCCCACCCATTTTCGCCTTCATAAAAAAAATATACAGATGCCACACGGGAAACTGCCGGCTTTAAAACCGACGTAGGACATCAAAAATTAATGCTAAAACATTTGTTCCCCGAAAACATTCAACATATTTTTGAAAATGCTATAGCAAAATGTTGTGCCAAAGAATTGTTCTCCTTTTCATTACTTGCATTTCGGAGTAGTTCAGATAAACTTCGCAACAGATAAACTTCAATAAGCCGGATATCTTCGCAGACGAATTTTTGAATGGTTTCAGCGTCCGCGGCTTATGTTCATAAATGCGGAGAATTCATAGAGAATAAAATGAAAACTACGAGTAGCTAAATCGGGAAAACCTAACCAAATTCTGATATTAGCATCTTGGCAGAAACAAAATGGTGCTTTTTGGATATGACTGCTTTTATATGCTGAGTGTTTATGCGATTCCGTATCTCATTTCATATGAATTTGTTCGGAGTTCTATATTTATTGAGGCTAAACAACATTTTTGGTTTTCATCTTCCGGAAATTAAATTAGGAAGTGTTTATTTAGCTATAAAATATATGTTCCACCGTCTCTACAAAAATGTAAAATGATTTTTGTGGGTATCAATTGGTTTTGATTGATGTATAGTTTCTATGGTTTCATTTCCACTAAATCCATTTTTATATTGAATTTTTCTTTTCGGCTTTTTACAATTTTTTTTAGTTGAGTGCTAGTGAAAAAGACGCCCCTAAAATTTGGGGCCCCGGGCGACCGCCCTGCTTGGCCCCCCTTACAGCGGGCGCTGTGTAGATGGCCACCGCCTAATTTAATATGAATTTGAGAAAAAAATCTTGCCACACCAAAAAAAAATCGTTTCAGCGCCATTGGAGCCAGCATTTCTTAGGATTGCAAATACAGTAGAGCGTCGATTATCCGAACTAATGTCGACAAGGGTGGTTCGGATAAACGAAAGTTCGGTTAATCGAACTTCCATACAAAAATTGGAAAATAGTCCAAATGTGAAATCAAGCAAAAACCGAAAACGTGTAAAACGACTAGAACTGAACAGAAATAAAAAAATCTGAGCGATGCAGATGAGAGGTTGCTTTCTTCAGACACTTGCTTTTTCATTTTTCTCGATGTCTTTCACAAGAAAAGAAGCTGAGTGTCCGGTTCGGTTAATCGAATGTTCGGATAATCGACGTTGGGATAATCGACGCTCTACTGTATTATGAGTCTTCAGTACAATATACCGAGTGAGCAATTTAATTGGTCCATCATGAAGTTTTTACTCCTTTAATTTGTATACTATTTGTTTTCTTCATTTTTTTGTTTCTTTGGCTTCTTATCCGCTATATAGTGGAAAGTATCGGAAACACGAAAGTTCTCATGTAGGAACGGATAGCAGAACAACCAAAAGTTAAAATTTTGTGTTGTTCAAAACCAGAGTTTTCTGTAATTGTGGAACGAGCTCGGTTAACACAGCAGTGTTCTACAATTTGGCGACCCCGACGTACATTGCCATATATTGGCGTTGCGACACATACCTTTTGCGTAGTTTTTTTTGCATAACTACGCTGAATGCCCCTAACAACAATTATTCAGTAAAATTGTGCTCTGCGAGCAAAGCGCTTATAACCAGCTACTTGGTAAGTTTGCATTTACCACGAACGGAATTGTTGAAATCTGGACTCATCGTTTCATTCTATACACCAACTGCGGTCCATGTCTGTAGTATTTTTGGCATGGCAACTTACCAGCTCTATTGGAACTACGCGGAGCTTGGTCTGTTTGAGGAGAAGAGCCCTCTGCGGGAGAAATATCTAACGAAATTCACTTGAAACCACTGGAAATGCTTCAAGAATTACCCGCCACCGACCTATTTCTCCGCTGAAAAGCCCCCATGCGGAATAAGAATCTAATTGAAAGAGCACTTTCCTGCTATATTTGTCGTTCAGTAATGCAGCCATTGGAATATTTGCATTGCGACCTCTAAGCGTCTATAACTCAGTACTGACCTTATTACATGAAGGTCGAAGGCTCGAATCCCGATTGTTACAAGACGATGAGAGAGATGTCGACGCGGAAGGTGTAAATGCTGCAGGTCGGCCGCAATCATCATTAGACGCCACACCATCGTTTAACTTACCGCCGTTTTCGACGACAGGACCGCAACTTTGATTTGCTCGTATCGGGCGACTCTGCCATGTTCGACAAAGCTATTTCCGAATTGGACCCGGAATGCCTTCTTCTTTTAGAGATGCAGAAAGGCGTGCCACCGCTGTGTGTATTTGTGAACTTGTTTTATGGTTCGTCGTGGTCCTCGTCCGAATCACGGGACAAGAACGCTGCAGCTGCGATAGGGGTTTCCCAGTCATATAGGTGTAAGGTCGGTGGACACAGCTGGACATTGAAACAAATGGGCTACATCATGAGGTGTACCAGCGCAGCTCTGACAGATGTTTTGAATGTCCGGCTCTTAGAGTCAGTTCACGTGAAATCCATGCAAATACTGTCAAAATTTTGATGATCGTGAAATCGAATTCGCTTGGTGGTACTCACTTCACATGAAAGTCTCCACACCGGTTTTTGACATTTTAGCTCGAATTCAATACAATTCAATTCACACTGCCCCTATAGATCTGCAATTGGTAAAATCTATTCAAAGTATATGTCGAAATCGAGCCAAAATAACCCTAGTTTTCTGCACTTAACGTACTAAAACTGTTATAAATAATGGAGCTAGAATAAAATGATGTAAGAAAGATATGATCGTATGATTATGCGCCAATTTTTAAAAGAATCGTACAAGCACCTTACCTTGGCCGAAGTTGGAGAAAATTGAGATGAAAGAAAAAATTGTTTTTGGGTCAAATCACGCAAATTTGACTTTGAAGCTCTGTAAATACCAAACCTTTTATCCGATTTTAGTCTGGTTAGTTTTATTTTATAGGTAAATTTGTTGGCTGTAATAATCATTTTATTTCAGTATTCTAGCTGGTCTAGCTTTGGAGATATTAGGCTTTAAGTCGAGCAAGAAAATGATTTTTTCAAAAATCTTTAAATGCCTGTGGCAGCTAAAGGGTTAAGCTGAGGGGGTATGTTCGGTACAACTTTTTTGCTGGAAATCACATGAGAAATCA
Source organism: Microchrysa polita (assembly GCA_949715475.1). Lineage (NCBI taxonomy): Eukaryota > Metazoa > Arthropoda > Insecta > Diptera > Stratiomyidae > Microchrysa > Microchrysa polita. Next base: position 91,242,942 of record OX454416.1, read on the forward strand.
CAATCCGGTGCGTTTATGCGGCAGTTTCCGGACACCCTGTATACACAAACAAATGATAATTTGGCAAAAGAAATTTTTTTCTGATTTGACAATGCGCCAACGTGAACATTCAAAAGCATTGCAGTCTGAACTTGAGGGAAAGAAGAAGACAGATCCTTATGCCACAATAAAATACTTTAACAGTATTCCCCGGATCGTAGCAGGTCGCTCGACAAAAAACTCAAATTAAGTTGCTACTACCAAAATACCCGTGGGCTTCGTAGCAAATTGTCAGATCTTTATCCTCATAGTCCGAGCCGTGATGGTAAAAAACCGGGGTTTTCGAACTGTCGGAAATTAACCATCTTAAAAGTTGCGTTTAGATACGGTGATATCGAAACGGTTGGTCAGCCGAAGCAAAACTTGACCAGTATAGCGTAATTAGACGTAATTAGACGCAAAAATTAGAGGTGTTCGGGGGTATGGGTAACTGTCGGATCGAACCTATTTTATTCGATAGAGGACCTCTCCGTGAGTCTAAAAACATTGGTCAGCCGAGCCGCAACCTGACCGAAGGGTTCGGCCAACCAGTTTAAAGGTGCAAATTTTTTAGGTGCGATGGGGGTTTTGGAACTGTCGGATCAAACCTATTCTATTCGATAAAGGACCGCCTCCTGATGCAAAAAATACTGGTCAGCCGAGCGGCAGCCTGACCGAAGGGTTCGGCCAACCAGTTCGAAATTACCAATTTTGACGGGTCGATGGGGTTTCAGAACTGTCGGATCAAACCTATTCTATTCGATAGAGGGTCACTCCCTGATGCTAAAAACATTGGTCAGCCGAACTGCAACCTGACCGAAGGGTTCGGCCAACCAGTTCGAAATTACCAATTTTGACGGGTCGATGGGGTTTCAGAACTGTCGGATCAAACCTATTCTATTCGATAGAGGGTCACTTCCTGATGATAAAAACACTGGTCAGCCGAGCCGCAACCTGACCGAAGGGTTCGGCCAACCAGTTTAAAGGTGCACATTTTTTAGGTGCGAGGGGGGTTTCAGAACTGTCGGATCAAACCTATTCTATTCGATAAAGGACCGCCCCCTGATGATAAAAACGCTGGTCAGCCGAACGGCAACCTGACCGAAGGGTTCGGCCAACCAGTTTAAAGGTGCCAATTAATTAGGTGCGTTCGGGGTTTCAGAACTGTCGGATCAAACCTATTCTATTCGATAGAGGGCCACCCCCTGGTGCTAAAAACACTGGTCAGCCGAACCGCAACCTGAGAAGGGTTCGGCCAACCAGTTTGAAGGTGCTCATCTTCTAGGTGTATTACATATATGTACACGGAAAAAAAGGAAATGTATATTCAACATTTTGCAGATGTTATTAAAAATATGTTTTACGAACAAAACATTTGTAGTGTGTATATTTAAATATGTTTCTATTACATATTTGTTTTGAAATGAAATGTTCTCTCCAACATTAAGAAATGTATTAACACCTTAATTTTTCAATGTATCACAAACATATAAATTGTCCTAGTTAACACCAAAATCGTAGTTTACATGCAAAAATGTAATAAATACTTTTTTAGTGTACTAAATACATTTTGCTAGTTATTAAGTATTTCTACAGTGAATACTACCTACAAAAATGTAGAATAAACATTTTGTTAACTTTGCTACCCAGCCATTAGTTTCCTCTACCCGAAAATTTGTTGCCTCGACGCTTTTTGCTATTTTTGCTATTTCTTTTATGCGATGTCTCACAATGTATGGTATAAATTACAAACTTCATCACTCATAGAGTCTGGTTGGTTGAGTAGGTAGGACGTTGGTCTCCAAATCATAGGATCTCGGGATCGAATCCCACTGTAGGTAGGCGGTAATTTATTATGCAATTTAGAGCGTAAAGAGTTTAATGATATATAGAAGAGGTCAATGAGTTATATGATTTAAGAGTTACTAGGGGGCTTCGGCCCCTGCTCGCCACGCTCACCAACCCAGCGTTCGCGCTTTGGGCACTCGCGAAATTTTTTTTTTTATATTTTTTTTTTTTGCAATCGAGTGAAAAATCAACCAGGTTTCATATTTGTACTGACGACATGATAGGCTGAGAATCATGGGGTAAAATAGTTAGGTTAATATAAAAAATTGTCAATGGTTTAGTGCACATTTCGCAATGTAGTAAAGACATTTCAATAATTATTTACTTTTTAACTGGTACCCAGGGATTTGGAGCGGAGCGGAGCGGAGCCATGGAGCGGAGCGGAGCGACCTTAAATTTCGGAGCGAAAGAGCGGAGCGTGGAGCGAGTTTTTGCAGGCTGGAGCGGAGCGAATTTTGCTTTGAAGATCGCTCCGCTCCGCTCCGCTCCGATGTAAAAAATCAAAAAATTCCGAGAAAAAAAAGGATTTTTTTCGACGAAATTTTTCATTTTATGGAACGAATTGATGATTTTGGGCTATTTAAAGGCGAAGAATTCGCTGAGAGACTTGCAAAATTTCGTATTATTGTGAAATTCATTGTGATAAAAGAGGTTTTGCGTTTAGTCATAATCATCACTCTTCATTATTAAGAAATTCAAGATCATCCAAGACAGAAAAGTCCTGTCCTGTACTCGATAAATGAAACGCCCTTTTTAATTTAAATTAGTTATTAGGTGCGTTTTATTGGATGGAGTACAGCGCAGCTTCCATAACCATTTGAGAGATCTCGTTCTATACGGGATGTCCGGAAACTATCGCATAAAAGCACCCAAATATGATTCCTCGTGATATTTCCAGCAAAAAGGAGTATAAAAAAATTATTAACTCTTCAGCTTCCACAGACATTTAAAGATTTTTCAAAAATTTAACATTTTACATATATGTACATATTTTCTTTCGGTTGGGCCCAACCATTTTTCCTAAGAATAAACCCCATAAAAATTGGATAAGCAGTTTAGTTTTTACAGTTTTACACAGCTTCAAAGACAAAATTTTGTGATCTTACTGCATATACATTTTTTTCCCACGGAGGTGTTAGTGGTAGCATTTTTGGAAAATCTTTAAATGCTAAGGAGTTAAGAATTCAGCACCTATTTTGCTGGAAATGACATTAAATCAGTCTTGACTCGGTAATCCGGATTTCCTTTAATCCGGATATCACGCTAATCCGGACGACTAAATATTTCCACTATGTCTTCTATAGTCCGGATTTCGGCAGCAATGTTGACTCTAAAATCCGGATATTTGAGATTTTCAGTGTGAAATGGTAGATTTGGTCTCGTACTTTTTTACGGGACTGTTTAGCAATTACATGATGCTAGCTAATTTCTAACAAATAAAACATTTATCGACTTTTGTTCCGCCTTTTTATTTGTTTGGATTTTTTTTTCCTAGAAAAAAGTAATGGCGCTAATCCGGATGTTCCAATGATCCGGATTACCCCTTGCAATAATTGATCCGGATTACGAAATTGGTGCTATCCTGTTCTGTACTTGATCGAATAAAACGCACCTGTTAAGTCATATTCTATAATACGTGAGTAGATATAACTTAAATTGAATAATTCGCGGAAAATAATAAATATTTACTAAGAACAATGAAGTTTTGTTGTATTTTTGTAATGGAGCGGAGCGGAGCGTGGAGCGGAGCGGAGCGAAAAAATTTTAGTCGGAGCGGAGCGCTGGAGCGGAGCGGTTTCAAACTGGTCGGAGCGGGAGCGGAGCGGAGCGAAAAAATGTGTCGCTCCAAATCCCTGCTGGTACCAACAACTAATCAATTTGTTACTATTACAATTTAGTAATTTGGTATATACAAAACAATAGTATTTAGAACATTTACGTTGTTTTATTCACATTTTCGTTTTAACATTTGTTGATGGTTTTGAGAACATAAAATGATGGTTAGCTGAAATTTCACCCTCAAAATAGTTATAGATACCCCCGTCGTTGGCCACATGTACATTTCCTTTTTTTCCGTGTATGTTTATATCGCTTTCATATCTTTTTACCTAGAAATCTGCTGTCCTCGCCAGATTCAACGCGTCTAATCTCTTTCAAGCATTAAGCTCTTTACAGACTATAGAAGATTTTGCAATAATCTTGAGATTTTACAAAATCTAGGCAAAAATCTTCTAGATTTTCCATACATTTTCATAGATTTTGTACGGAGATTATAACCAAAATCTCGGAGAAAATCTTTACAAAATCATGGTGAAGTGTGGTGATCTTCGCATTTGATAGTACTGCAGTAGAGGTAATCTAATCTATTTTCCGCTTCGCACATGGTTTTGTGCACAAAAGTTTGACGAACATAAACCATTGATTCCTATAAGATAGATTCTGCTCCTTGTTTTAACAAAGTAATATAAATACAGTTTCGTGCATTGTGGGAATTTTCAATTTTCACGGATTTTACTGTACTGTCAAGTCGTGGAACAAGATTACGACCATAGTGTGAACAGCATACAGCATTACATAATCTACCTAGATCTTGCGGCCATATGAGAAAAGTCTATTAGGTACTTGTCCGAAACCGAATTTCCTTCCCACTAGGAGTGTAGGAGTACACGTAGCCTTCATTCATAATTTCAGAGATCATTCATAAATCACACACAGATCATAGTCCAATCCCTACAAGCCTGCGCACACACAATCAAAACACAAGCAAAAAAACAAAGTTTTTTTTTCAAATTTTCACGCTCATAATGCCTTCAACCCAGCGTACATTAAGCTGTGTAATGCCGCGTCCACGTCAACGACAACTTGTTTGATTAAACTATTCCCTCGCACTTATCGCAAGTTGGAAGGCTGTTCGCACGATACAATATTCTCTCCAAATCAAACCAGTCGTCCAATTTCTGTTCCACGCACGATTAGTCTTCAAATTCGTTTGAATATCAAAAGTTTGAAAAAAATTGGATCGTGCGAACGACCTTAAGCTCGACTTCACGACGACGCATATTCCCGGGGTCATCATGTCGATGAGACGGGAAAATTTATGGCATCGCAAAAGGTATGAATTGTATTTATGTACATACATACATATACATAGATACGAGCACTTGTGTAGAACTGGATTTGTAAAATGAGAAAAATTCATTCCTTCTGATGATTTGAAGAAATGTATTTTCGAAAGGAAAGCGTAAAATGCATTGTAGTGACCATGAACATTTTTTTATTAGCCGAAACAAATTAAGCCAAAATATGGCAATCGAACGGCAAAAATTATTATGGGGAAAAAGTCCCCAGCGGAATGGGGGTATTTGCGTTTTTTGCGATTATTTCAAAATCAGCAAAATTTTATAAAATAGCTTATATAGTAAATAGGAAATAATATACCACTTGGTTGCTAAAACATCCTAAAGGAGCGATTGTGAAAGGATACCAAATTTCGTCAATTTCCAATATTTGATATGTTCACTGTAAATACATAGATATCCATTTCTATCAATTTTGGACTTCCTTACTCCTTATGATTGGAAGAGTCCTTTTTCCGTATCCCCACTTGAAGAAAGTGTGAAATGCGTGATTAAACAAAATTCGAAACCACTTAAGCGAATTACTCAAATTTTAAGCATAATAGAATATAAGCATTTCCACATCCAAAGTGGAAAAAAAAGTATCCTATTCTCGTCTCCGTCACAGATGCAGTGATTGGGAATAAATAATTTTTAAGAGTGGTCCGGTGGTTTTTAGGCCGAACCGTTACAAACAAACATTCCCATAAAAGCCGTTTTATATAATTACTATGGAAAGTATAGATATCTAGATATTACTCATATACTTAAGTTAAATAAAATTAATTATGTAGTTGAAGAAAAATACGATATTGGGTCGGCAAAAACCCTACATCCCTGGGTTGTTGCAGGAAAAATAAAATATGAAATTTACCGTGCGTATTCGCATTATGTCGAAGATGATTTTTGCTGAAAATTGAGTTGTTCCGGTCAAAAACTTTTAGAGTTTATTATTTAAACTATAGCATTCATTGAAGTCATATGTAAAATAAATTTATATAAACATATTATACTCGTACTATATCAATTGAAAATAGATCCTGGTGTAATAAACATATAGAGGGTGTTTTTTTTTTAAGAATGATAGAACTTCAAATTGAAAAAAAAACTTAGTAATTTTTTTTATTATAATTATAAATGTCAAACATTTAACATTTGAAAACGGTTTCAGGCATATAGCCACCGCGACTGTTCTTGACGAAGCGCATTCTTGACGTCCAATTCTCGACCACTTTTTCGAGTACTTGTATTTTTGGTTAGACGATTCGAAAAAAATAAATGTCGTCTATTGCTTAACAAAGTGGTACTTAGGTTAAGAACAAAAGGGCTGTACTTTTACACTAGATGGCCTTGGTGAGAAGAACCATGTCTAGAAATATTGATACGAAAGGACGAGCTGGGAATTTCGAAAAGAGCGACCTAAAATAGTTATTACAAGTGATTGTGAAAGAAGTGATATCATTTGAGTCAGATAAGAGATAAACACCTCTAGGTAATACAGGATGGCACAAGGGAACCTGATGATTTTCAACCTTTTTAAAAATTGTATGCCGAGGAATGGTGCTTATATTCATCATTAAACTTTAGAAGTCCCTAAAGTTTTTCCAGAAAATCCACTTCAATTTCCATTTAGCATTTAACATTAAATTTCTTGGTTCAAAGAGTTCTAGCTAGTAAGATAGATCAGTGGACGATGGAGCACATTGTTTATGCATAATGATGCGTTAAAGCGTAATAAGCTTGCTTAAATGGATAGTTTAGCCGTTCCTTCAATATTCATCGGAATACGTATATCCCTTTGCGTAAAGCCTTATCCCATTGACTATAAAAAAAACTTCGAACAAAGTGGTTTCGAAAAAATTAGACCACAGTGCAGAATGCGATAGCTTCAACACCAGTCCTCTGCAAATTGCTTCTTATCTAGAAGGTCACATCATAAATTTTCGACCTCCCAATCCTTCATTATTTTAAGCAAAGACTTTAATTGGAACAAGAAAATATCTTAAATCAGTAAAAATTATTCCTTGGCTGTTTTTTGTTGTATTTTTTTCTTGTTTTTAGCAAATGATTTTTTTCAGTAATGTATACCATAAAAAGTCGTCTATAAGTTGCGAATTGACGACTGATTTTCGAAGTAAATTGATAATTTCGAAGCGTTATTCAGGCGTGAGTCTAAACATTATAGTTTGTCAGAGTATAATGAAATAAATAAAAAAAAAAATAATTAAAAAGTGATATTTTGTCTTTTTTTTCAATTTGAAGTTGTATTATTCTTGAAAAACACCCTTTACAAAAAAGATATTCCGCTGGCTTTATAGCTTCAATAGGTTATAGGCCCAGGATCCGCTCATAATTAACAAATAATATTAAATCACTAAATAAATAATAAAAATAAGTGATAAAGTTAATATTGAAAGATGCTCAAACTAAGCACGAAGAGGCATGAACTCAGCTCATATGGAGGTCCTTTGTAAGGACAATTACAATACATGGAAAATGCAGAGGAAGCTTTATTTAAAAAAAAAGATGCTTGGGGATACGTTAACGGATCCATAAGAAAGCCTACAGCTGAAAACGGACATACCCTTACGGACAAAAGTATCGACTCAACCTATAATCGCGTATATTTGTACGTATTTTTTGAAAAATACATTAGTTATCCATCAAACTCGTATGTGATTTCAAAGTTTGAAACCTTAGCTACCTGTTGGTACCCTTTTTTTCAATATTTGCTGTCGTCGCTCGCCGTCTTGAAATGAGTCAGTCTGCTGTCTCAAGAGTTAGCAGATAAGCCAGCGGAATATCTGTATACCTTTCGCTTATTAAGCGAAAAGGGTAAATTAACTTTGTCATGATTATATCCTTTGCTTATTAAGCGAAAAGGGTGTATTAACCTTGTCATGAAGTTTTTAACGCATTGAAGGAAGCATCTCCGACCATATAAAATATGTATATATATGATGTGACGTGACGAGCTAAGTCGATTGGACGATGTCCGTCTGTTGTGACGCATTTTGCTCGGCCAGTTTAAAAGCTATGAAGCTGAAATTTTGCACACAGGGCAGGCCGTTTGTATGTTTGAATCGCTAAAATCCGTGAGGCTGCCATACAAACTTAACCTCCAAAATTAGGTTCTTCTAAAAAAAAAAACTTTTTTATTTGGACACAAATTTCAACCAAACCTCATGGAAATGTATTTTTATTGATGTTACAAAACAAATGCGAAAACGAATTAAATCGAAAAAGCCAGGCATTCATATGGCTGCGTACAACCCTCCCCCTCCCCCTAATTGGTTCTTATAAGAAACCTCTTTGGCTACATCAATTTCACCAAACCTTTTATTAATATGTCTATCGAAACAACAAATGTAAAAACATAAGGCACCATGTCCCCCGCTTCCCCCAAAATTCAATAAATAATTTTGTTTATTTGCGTAATTCCAACCAAACCTCACTGAAATATTGTTTTATCTTCCCCACGGCACTTATGTGAAAATTCATGGAAAAGCATGAAAGCGGGGAGGACTGAACACAAGTCATAGGTACGCCAAAAAAATGTTTAGCCCGAGGGGAGCGAAGGGTATCCAAATTTCGGCCGCGACCGAAATTAGCCTCGGTCTCGTTTTTGTATATGTTTTTTACACCAGGATCTATTTTGAATTGATATAGTACGAGTATAATATGTTCGATGACATGATCCAAGATAGAGCTGCCTGTAGAAATATGCTGAGATATTATCGCCAAAACGGGCGATGTGCCTACACCGCGGGTCGAGCAACGCGAAGCCATGGAGCGGTATAAAGAACGAGGCAAGGAAGAAGAAGAGTATAATATGTTTATATAAATTTATTTTACATATGACTTCAATGAATGCTATAGTTTAAATAATAAACTCTAAAAGTTTTTGACCGGAACAACTCAATTTTCAGCAAAAATCATCTTCGACATAATGCGAATACGCACGCTAAATTTCATATTTTATTTTTCCTGCAACAACCCAGGGATGTAGGGTTTTTGCCGACCCAATATCGTATTTTTCTTCAACTACATAATTAATTTTATTTAACTTAAGTATATGAGTAATATCTAGATATCTATACTTTCCATAGTAATTATATAAAACGGCTTTTATGGGAATGTTTGTTTGTAACGGTTCGGCCTAAAAACCACCGGACCACTCTTAAAAATTATTTATTCCCAATCACTGCATCTGTGACGGAGACGAGAATAGGATACTTTTTTTCCACTTTGGATGTGGAAATGCTTATATTCTATTATGCTTAAAATTTGAGTAATTCGCTTAAGTGGTTTCGAATTTTGTTTAATCACGCATTTCACACTTTCTTCAAGTGGGGATACGGAAAAAGGACTCTTCCAATCATAAGGAGTAAGGAAGTCCAAAATTGATAGAAATGGATATCTTTGTATTTACAGTGAACATATCAAATATTGGAAATTGACGAAATTTGGTATCTTTTCACAATCGCTCCTTTAGGATGTTTTAGCAACCAAGTGGTATATTATTTCCTATTTACTATATAAGCTATTTTATAAAATTTTGCTAATTTTGAAATAATCGCAAAAAACGCAAATACCCCATTCCGCTGGGGACTTTTTCCCCATAATAATTTTTGCCGTTCGATTGCCATATTTTGGCTTAATTTGTTTCGGCTAATAAAAAAATGTTCATGGTCACTACAATGCATTTTACGCTTTCCTTTCGAAAATACATTTCTTCAAATCATCAGAAGGAATGAATTTTTCTCATTTTACAAATCCAGTTCTACACAAGTGCTCGTATCTATGTATATGTATGTATGTACATAAATACAATTCATACCTTTTGCGATGCCATAAATTTTCCCGTCTCATCGACATGATGACCCCGGGAATATGCGTCGTCGTGAAGTCGAGCTTAAGGTCGTTCGCACGATCCAATTTTTTTCAAACTTTTGATATTCAAACGAATTTGAAGACTAATCGTGCGTGGAACAGAAATTGGACGACTGGTTTGATTTGGAGAGAATATTGTATCGTGCGAACCATAGATACAGAAGAAATTCTACATATCAAAGGTGCGAACAGCCTTCCAACTTGCGATAAGTGCGAGGGAATAGTTTAATCAAACAAGTTGTCGTTGACGTGGACGCGGCATTACACAGCTTAATGTACGCTGGGTTGAAGGCATTATGAGCGTGAAAATTTGAAAAAAAAACTTTGTTTTTTTGCTTGTGTTTTGATTGTGTGTGCGCAGGCTTGTAGGGATTGGACTATGATCTGTGTGTGATTTATGAATGATCTCTGAAATTATGAATGAAGGCTACGTGTACTCCTACACTCCTAGTGGGAAGGAAATTCGGTTTCGGACAAGTACCTAATAGACTTTTCTCATATGGCCGCAAGATCTAGGTAGATTATGTAATGCTGTATGCTGTTCACACTATGGTCGTAATCTTGTTCCACGACTTGACAGTACAGTAAAATCCGTGAAAATTGAAAATTCCCACAATGCACGAAACTGTATTTATATTACTTTGTTAAAACAAGGAGCAGAATCTATCTTATAGGAATCAATGGTTTATGTTCGTCAAACTTTTGTGCACAAAACCATGTGCGAAGCGGAAAATGGATTAGATTACCTCTACTGTAGTACTATCAAATGCGAAGATCACCACACTTCACCATGATTTTGTAAAGATTTTCTCCGAGATTTTGGTTATAATCTCCGTACAAAATCTATGAAAATGTATGGAAAATCTAGAAGATTTTTGCCTAGATTTTGTAAAATCTCAAGATTATTGCAAAATCTTCTATAGTCTGTAAAGAGCTTAATGCTTGAAAGAGATTAGACGCGTTGAATCTGGCGAGGACAGCAGATTTCTAGGTAAAAAGATATGAAAGCGATATAAACATACATATATGTAATACACCTAGAAGATGAGCACCTTCAAACTGGTTGGCCGAACCCTTCTCAGGTTGCGGTTCGGCTGACCAGTGTTTTTAGCACCAGGGGGTGGCCCTCTATCGAATAGAATAGGTTTGATCCGACAGTTCGGATACCCCGAACGCACGTAATTAATTAGCACCTTTAAACTGGTTGGCCGAATCCTTCGGTCAGATTGCGGCTCGGCTGACCAGTGTTTTTAGCATCAGGGGGCGATCCTTTATCGAATAGAATAGGTTCGATCCGACAGTTCGGATACCCCATCGACCCGTGAAAATTAGTACTTTCGAACTGGTTGGCCGAACCCTTCGGTCAGGTTGCAGTTCGGCTGACCAGTGTTTTTAGCATCAGGGGGCGATCCTCTATCGAATAGAATAGGTTCGATCCGACAGTTCGGATACCCCATCGACCCGTCAAAATTGGTACTTTCGAACTGGTTGGCCGCACCCTTCGGTCAGGTTGCGGTTCGGCTGACCAGTATTCTTAGCACCAGGGGGTGGCCCTCTATCGAATAGAATAGGTTCGATCCGACAGTTCTGAAACCCCGAACGCACCTAATTAATTAGCACCTTTAAACTGGTTAGCCGAATCCTTCGGTCAGGTTGCGGCTCGGCTGACCAGTGTTTTTAGCATCAGGGGGCGATCCTTTATCGAATAGAATAGGTTCGATCCGACAGTTCGGATACCCCATCGACCCGTCAAAATTGGTACTTTCCAACTGGTTGGCCGAACCCTTCGGTCAGGTTGCGGTTCGGCTGACCAGTGTTTTTAGCACCAGGGGGTGGCCCTCTATCGAATAGAATAGGTTTGATCCGACAGTTCTGAAACCCCGAACGCACCTAATTAATTGGCACCTTTAAACTGGTTGGCCGAACCCTTCGGTCAGGTTGCCGTTCGGCTGACCAGCGTTTTTATCATCAGGGGGCGGTCCTTTATCGAATAGAATAGGTTTGATCCGACAGTTCTGAAACCCCCCTCGCACCTAAAAAATGTGCACCTTTAAACTGGTTGGCCGAACCCTTCGGTCAGGTTGCGGCTCGGCTGACCAGTGTTTTTATGATCAGGGAGTGACCCTCTATCGAATAGAATAGGTTTGATCCGACAGTTCTGAAACCCCATCGACCCGTCAAAATTGGTAATTTCGAACTGGTTGGCCGAACCCTTCGGTCAGGTTGCGGTTCGGCTGACCAATGTTTTTAGCATCAGGGAGTGACCCTCTATCGAATAGAATAGGTTTGATCCGACAGTTCTGAAACCCCATCGACCCGTCAAAATTGGTAATTTCGAACTGGTTGGCCGAACCCTTCGGTCAGGTTGCCGCTCGGCTGACCAGTATTTTTTGCATCAGGAGGCGGTCCTTTATCGAATACAATAGATTTGATCCGACAGTTCCGAAACCCCCATCGCACCTAAAAAATTTGCACCTTTAAACTGGTTGGCCGAACCCTTCGGTCAGGTTGCGGCTCGGCTGACCAATGTTTTTAGACTCACGGAGAGGTCCTCTATCGAATAAAATAGGTTCGATCCGACAGTTACCCATACCCCCGAACACCTCTAATTTTTGCGTCTAATTACGTCTAATTACGCTATACTGGTCAAGTTTTGCTTCGGCTGACCAACCGTTTCGATATCACCGTATCTAAACGCAACTTTTAAGATGGTTAATTTCCGACAGTTCGAAAACCCCGGTTTTTTACCATCACGGCTCGGACTATCAATATCGTATGACGTGGTTATATTCACGGAAACATGGCTAAACACGGATTATCATTCTTCTGAATTGGGTTTCGTCGACTATACAATTTATAGGTGCGATCAACACAACATCAACGATGTCACAACATCAAACAAACTACACGGCGGTGGTGTTCTCATTGCCGTCAGATCATCGTTGAAATCATCTTTAGTTAAATGTCAACATAACAATGTGGAGCAGCTAATTGTTTGTATCCATACAAAACCAGTCCGTACTATTGTATCAACAGTATACTTGCCACCTGATGCATCGCCTGAATTATATGGTCTACACGCAGATGAGATATGTATCGTTGACATCGGAAAAGTACCCTCTTGGTAACTTTATTGTAACTGGTGATTTCAATCTCCCTAACATCGATTGGTCAAATATTAATTCATGGTCAGTTATTAATACTCTAAAGAGTTCTGAAATTGTTGAACTATTTACTTTATGGGTGAGGTTATAAGACACAACGTTACCTTTAATTTAAAATTAACCGGCCGTTGCAGATCAGAAACTTCCCCCTACAAACAAATCCCCTAAGCGCTTAGGGGATATGTTTGTAGGGAGATGTTAATTCAAACCCCCCTAAACCTGTTTTTCAACCCTCTCCTGGTTCGAGAAGATTTGATTCAGTCGACTGGGACCGCTTTAATTCTCATCTAACTAGATCATTGCTCTCATCTATTATAGACCAAAAAATTAACAAAGATTTGAATGCTGCTTATTATAATTTCCTCAAAGGAATCAAACTCGGCCCGGATTGCTTTAGAGTGATTAATAAATTATCTGGTCGCAAGAACAACGGATACAATATTAATAACTCGCCAATCTACGTTAATGATCAGGAATACTCTACCACTGAACAGAAATTGAACGTTTGTGCCTCTTTTTATCGTAGTACTTTCACCGAAAACCCTCCCGAAGATGAAGAATGGACCTCGGAAGTTACTAGTGCTGTTCAGACTCATATTAGCGGCCACGAAGGTTTCTACCTTACATACTTTACCCCTCTGAATACGGCTCTGCAGCCTAATAGCCCGCAATTTAATGAGTCCTTCACTTCCATTGGTGAAGTTATAGAAAATATCGAATCTCTAAATACTGAAAAATCTTCAGGTCCAGACTTAATCTCTAACTTTATTATTAAAAAATCTGCGAGTACTATATCCCGGCACCTGACCATAATATTTAATCACTGTATAAATAAAGGCTACTTCCCAAGTTCATAGAAAATAGCATCAATCATGCCTACCCCCAAGAAAGGATGCCACGGTGACCTCAATGACTTCAGGCCGATATCCTTGCTGTCTAACATGGGTAAATTAGTAGAGCGCGTTCTTCTGCGACAGTTCAATTCATTCTCTAATGCATTTATACCATCTCACCAATTTGGCTTTAAATCCGGACATTCGACCGAACATGCAGTAATACTCTTTCAGGAGCATATAGTCTCAAATCTTCGAGAACAAAGATGCACGGTTGCTTGTTCATTGGATATATTCAAAGCCTTTGAATCGGTTTGGCATATGGGTCTATTCTTCAAACTCATTAATCTATCCTGCCCGATTCCGCTATTAAGAATCATCATTAACTTTTTGACAAATCGAAGATTTGTTATAAAAATCAACAATGAATCCTCTTGCCTCAAACCGATAGACTCCGGTATTCCCCAGGGGTCAATCTGGGGCCCCCTGCTATTCAATTTATACATGTATGATTTTCCTATAAAATACATATGTCTCCCCAATCCCCACCTCGCCTCCTCTGGAGGCTTAATGTACGCGGATGACACACTGGTCTTTGCAAGTCATAATAGCCCACTACGAGCGGCTAGCGTTTTGCAATTACTAACGGACCGTTGCGTACACTATCTGAAAAAATGGGCACTTCATGTTAATGCTAGAAAATCAGAGGTTATCTGCTTTAGAAACACTGGGAAAAAATTAAGAAATAAAGTAATAGCTGAAAGTAAAGCTATTGATGTTCACATCAACGGTGTCTCAGTTCCTCGCAAAGAAACAATTAAGCATTTGGGCATAAAATTCAGATACGATATGAAGTTTAATCCGCATGCCAGAGATCAACTAACTAAGGCTGAAAAAGCTGTATTTACGCTAAAAACAATCTTCTCCCGAAGATGTGTCCTTCAGCGGACAAAAATACTACTTTACAAAGCACTCATTAGACCCATAATAACTTACTGTTTCCCGATTTGGGCAACAATCTCCCCTTGCGAAGGAAAGGAAAAGGAAAGGAAAAAATTTTGCGATCCTGTACTTCCCTATACCGCAAACCTGACAAAAGATATTTCAAAAATTCCATTCTCTATAAAAAGGCCAAAATAACTCCACTTTTACAATACATGTCGACCCTAGCTGTTAATAGAACCTCAAATTGGACTCACCACCAAAACCCACTTATAAAAATGCTAACTGAACGCAGCTTACATTTACCACCAAATGATCCACTTGCTACTGGCCTATCCTTGATTCTGACCAAGTTCACAGAACTATTTCAATTCAGCGGCAGTCCCGACTACCTACCCAGATTTTATGATCAAAAGAATAATCAAGTACGCAGAGGCTAACGCGGATTACGATTATTTTTCACTGTACATATCATTTAGCTTCATATCCCAGCCAGCATTTAACACATTTGTAATCATTATTTCATGCAACACGCGTAAGCACATATTGCTTATTCATTCATCACGTTTTCATACAAGCAGTATATGACGATGTCCCCCTATTTCATGTATATACGCATTTGCGCCTTATTACGGATAATCATTATAAAATCGTTATTCGTAAACATTATGTAATAGTTACGTTGCATACATTTTTAATGCATCAATCGTAAAGACTACATAATCGTTAGTCATAAAGATTACGCAATACTTATGTAACATATATTTTTAATGCATTGCTCGTAAAGAATGTTAATGGCTTATACGAAATGGATCAATAATGCATGATTCGTGGAGATTAAAAATGAATTATGCTACATATATTTATAATGGTTTATATGGTTACTGAAGATTATGGAATGAATGTTATATTTTTTGAGAGATAGAGTTTTTAAGACGATGTTCTTGAATGGAATTGAAAATATATGAACACTTGAATCAAATTAAATGTGTTCAAGTATATTTTAAAAGTTGGCCTTGGTTACCTTGAAGTCGCATATCATATTAAAGCTTGATGTCTCATCTTTATTTTGTACCAATTTTATCAAAGCTTACTGATGATTTATGGAGAGAATCGGCCGGAGACAAAAAACCGACAGAAAATAGGATTATAGGTACTTGTATGAAAACAGTGTAACTCAATTTTTTCATTTTTTTTTTTTAATTAAACAAAGCTTCTTGAAGGAAATTTTAGTATTCATTCGCATAGTTTTTGCTACTATACCTAACCTAAGAGGTTTGGTTTTCACAGAGTTTCAAAGCCAAATTTGTGTGATTTGACCCAAAAACAGTAAATTTTTTCCTCTCAATTTTCTCCAACTTCTGCCAAGGAGAGGTGCCTGTACGATTCTTTTAAAAATTGGCGCATAGTCTAACGACCATTTCTTTCTTACATAATTTTATTGTAGCTTCATTATTTCTAACAGTTTTTATACGTTAAGTGTGAAAAACTAGGGTTAATTTTAGCTCGAATTCAATACATTTCAATTCACACTGCTCCTAAAAATCTGCAATTGGTAAAATCTATTCAAAGTATGTCGAAATCGAGCTAAAATTAACCCTTAGTTTTTTGCATTTAAGGCATTCAAACTGTTAGAAATAATGAAGATAGGATAAAATGATGTAACAAAGAAATTATCGTTAGACTATGCGCCAATTTTTTAAAGAATCGTACGAGCACCTTGGCAGAAGTTGGAGAAAATTGAGATGGAAAAATATATTGTTTTTGGGTCAAATCACAAAAATTTGACTTTGAGGTTTTGTAAAAACCGAACCTCTTATCGGATTTTAGTGCCGTTAGTTTTATTTTTTAGGTAAATTTGTTGGCTGTAGTAACCATCTTATTTTGCTTTTCTAGCTAGTCTAGCTTTTGAGATATTGAAGTTTCAGTCGTACAAGAAAATTATTTTTTCAAAAATCTTCAAATGCCTGTGGCAGCTAAAGGGTTAAGCTAAGAGGGTATGTTCCATGCAACTTTTTCCTGGAAAATACATGAGGAATCACAGTCCGGTGCGTTTATGCGGCAGTTTCCGGACACCCTGTATATATGTAAATTAACAAAAACCTAGCCGAGTAAAGCGCGTCCCAACAGACAGACAGACGGACATGGTCCAATTGCTGACATTTTTTATATGGTCGGAGATGCTTCCTTCAATGCGTTACAAACTTCATGACAAAGTTAATATACCCTTTTCGCTTAATAAGCAAAGAGTATAAAAATTAGTTTATGCGAGGTATCAAAATGAAGACCAATGGGACACTATGCGCTGCGCCCAATACCATACTACGCTGTGAATCACTAGTGATTTCAACGTTATCTATAAATCACCTGGCTTACGATTTCCGAATGTAGAAGGATTGTAAGTAAATGTTTTATCTAAAGTTTTTTTTTAGTCATTAGATTATTTACAAGAGTAATGTGTATAAAAAAATCTGTTGAGATTTGAACAAACCGAGACCATGGTCCTTTTGGAACTAGGTAAATAAACTATCACTTACTTGCAACGTTATGATTTCAGACGCACAAAAAAGAAACATTTTAAACACAATAACACTGAGCAAAAGTACATCAAAAATAAATAATTACTTCACTGCAATCGCGGCCTACACACTTTTTAAACACTTTCGTTTTAAAAAAAAGTTTGTTTTTTCATCCGATTGTTGCGGACTTAGGTACGCAGTCTCAACGAACGGAAGAAATCACGAAAACTAAGCCCATCCAATATCCAAATAGTGGGTTTCAAATGAAAAGAAAAAAAATAGCTATACATTGTAGTGAATAGCTGATGCGTGGGCATTCCTTCAGCTGGCCATCATGTGTTGCATTTCAACAGCGTGGTCTATCGATACAGAACGTCGACTTGTGATGCATGAAGTAAAGATTATTTTGGTCTATGTTTACGATATATGATGCCAATGCTGGCTGGGATTGTGCTCACATCTGTAGCACTGTAAATAATATTATGAAATATAACTATGTATATTGCTGTTAAAACTTAGCTTAGTACTAATCATAGCCGAATAATAAATGAATTATTAATGTTTCGATTTATAGTCTTAAGTTTTCCTCACTTTAATTATTAACACATGTACATATGCGAAAAATACGAAGCTTATACTCGTATAATATATAACTATAACTATTACTGCATTATCTTACTTTAAAAAAAAAACAACATACTACAAAATACCTACGTAAAATTTTTCGATACTTTGGACTTATATATACGTACATACGTATATAATATATTTTCTGTCTGAATTTCTCTTCCTTTTTTTTTTATTGTTGATGAAAAAAAAAATGTTTTCCAATAACCAAGGAGGTTATCAATAAATTGAATGAAATCATAGTATAAGATAATAAACATACTCGAGATAAAGTATCCATAACTTGATTCTTCTGTTCCTAGTTCTAAGCTAGTTTGTAAGTTGTAAATTATTGTTTTAAAGCAGTGCCCCCCTCCCTCCAATTGAGCACTGGTGGGAATTATCTTCTCATGAATATGTATCATTAATTACTAGTTCCACCGCTAGGTGTCATTATAAATAAATGCCAGTGTGACATAATTATATTAGTCACCATCTGTCAGTAAGTTAAGCCTATAGGTTAAGTCTATCATGGAGCGCTTATATACCGGCTCTTAATTTAAACTATCTTAAAGCATTTTTGGAGATAGTACCTTTTCCATAGGGTTTATATACCGTCCTAGTCTAGCTCGCGTATTAACTTTCTTCTTCTTCTTTTTATTCGAATTGGTTGTGGAATTTGCAGATGTTTAGAAATGGTTTATCTGACATTTCGATTATTTGGACAATATTGTGATTGGAATTTGTTAATCTCGCGTTTTTTCTAACAATGAATTTCATATAAACTTTGTAGCGAAACGAAAATCGAAAACGATATCATTCCAGTAACAAGACGACTTCGCCCTTCCTGGATAAATTTCAGAGATAGTCGCTTGTCTAGGCAATATGGATTGGCAAGCACCTCGCCATCTGTTGTGAGCGGGACTAAATTTAGTTTCGATTAGTTAGTGCAGCCCGTATATGCCGTCCAAAAATAATTTAAATTTGTCTAAAACTTTGCTCTTTGCTCCGGTATATAAGCGGTCATGTACTTCTGTATCGCTCAATAAAAATTCAATTCAATTCCATTCAAGTCTTCATTACTAGACTTTCGTACGACACCACTGAGGCTGAGGTTAGGGATTACATCATCAAGAAGATCGGATATGAGCCCGCTATCTTGAACGTCAGAAAACTCACGAAGGACAATATACCTAATCGCATTGTTGCCTC
Source organism: Microchrysa polita (assembly GCA_949715475.1). Lineage (NCBI taxonomy): Eukaryota > Metazoa > Arthropoda > Insecta > Diptera > Stratiomyidae > Microchrysa > Microchrysa polita. Next base: position 91,262,093 of record OX454416.1, read on the forward strand.
CTTCAAAGTAACTATTCATGACGATTCACCGGTGTGCGAACCCAACTTCTGCCCGCATGGCATCCTAGTTAAGAAATTTGAGAATAAAACAAATTTTTCCAGGCGTCGTTTAACAACATTTCCAAAATAAAGAAATTTTCTATGTACTATCAGAATGTACGCGGCTTAAGGACTAAGCTCCAAATCTTCAACGCATCTGCTATACTTTGTTCCCACGACTTCATTTGCATTACGAAAACTTGGCTTAACTCTAATATCAATAATGGGGAGCTATTAGAAGGCTTCACTGTCTTTCGTTGCGACAGAAATACTAATCTTGTTGGTAAAGCAAATGGAGGTGGTGTACTCATTGCCGTCAAAGACCACATAGTATGTTCTTTTATCTCATCAACAGAGTCTGAGCCCTTTGACTGTGTTACCATTAAAGTTCAAATTTCAGGTTCGTCGGCGCTCATACTTTCTTGCGTATACGTTCCGTGTGCCTCTCCAAATTCCGTCTTCTCTGATCTTTTTGCATATTATTCTAATCTTATTAACATTAGCTATCCTGATTCGAACATAATTATCTGCGGTGACTTTAATATACCCAACGCTTTCTGGCCAGATTTGCCTAGCCTGCCTTTGGCCTCTTCTAACTCGCAAGTCCTGTATCTGTCGTCATTTATGGAATTGTGTAACTTATTGCAGTTCAATGTTGTTCGTAACTTTATGAATAGAACGTTGGGTTGGACCTTGTACTCAGCAATTTTTCGTGTTTATCCCCATCAAACCATACAATCTCCTATGTTCCCTGTGACTCTTACCATCCTGCCATTTCTCACGAACTTCTCCTCAACATTTCTCCTTCTCGGCACAGAAATAAACTTCCACGGTTTAATTATTTTAAGGCCAATTATGAACTAATTAATGCTAAATTGAGTCGGATTAATTGGTCGAGCGTCCTTTCTGATCTTAACTGCGGATCTGCGGTGGATGCATTCTATAATATTTTATATGAAGTCATACAGGAAAATGTTCCGCTTTACTCAACTAAACCTCGCATTGGTCCTATATGGTTCACGCCCTACCTGCACAGGCTTATAAGGAAAAAGAACAAAATTCGTTTGCGTTATAGACGTTACAACAGAAACTGTGACCTAATTGCATTTCGTCGAATTAGAGCTAAAACGAAAAAAAGGATAATGGCAGCACGTTATGCTTACATTATTAGCATAGAAAACAGCGTCAACAAAGGCGAAGGCAAACTGTTCTGGTCATATGTTCGAAATATGCGCTCGTCATCTTCACATCCTTCTAAGCTTTCATGTGGCCAGTTAACTGCAAGCAATCCAAAAGACATATGTGAATTGTTTGCCCGGTACTTTACTAGCCATTTTTGTATAACCTCTAACTTTTCTGCTTATACTACTTTTTATGATTCTAATCACCTTCCTTTTTTCCCTAATATTCAAGAAGCTTATGTGGGCACAATTATTAAATCATTTAAAAACAATTCTTCTTCTGGTCCCGACGGAATCTCCAATTACTTCCTAAAGAAGTGCAGCCTGTCTTTATGCTTACCTCTTGCGATAATTTTCAACAAGAGTATTAGACAAGGCGTTTTCCCTACCCTTTGGAAGCAATCCTACACCGTTCCCATTCCGAAAAAAGGCGATTCAAGCATTGCTTCAAATTATCGCCCCATTTCATTGCTGTCTTCCTGCTCCAAAATTCTTGAGCGTATCATATTCAACCTTATTTGGGATTGTTTCAGCCATTTTATTGTCTCGAACCAACATGGTTTCTGCGCAGGCAAATCAACGGTCACAAATTTAGTTGAGTTTGTCGAGTATGTAGGAAAGTCCTTCAATAAACATTGCAATGCACATGTGATTTATACCGACTTTTCTAAAGCGTTCGACTCAGTGGATCATGGTATCCTTCTTCAAAAACTTGGCATTTCTGGTTTCCCTCCCATTCTTTTAGGTTGGTTAGCTTCGTACCTTATGGATAGAAGCTCATTAGTCGCTTGTAATGATTTGGTTTCTTTGCCGTTTTACCCGTGCTCTGGGGTACCTCAAGGGTCAATATTTAGGCCCATTACTTTTTTGTTCTTTATTAATGACCTGCTTCCACTTCTGAAAAACCATTCTTTATTATATGCTGATGATTGCAAGCTATTCACGTCGGTTTCAAGGCTGGATGACGCTATCTCGTTGCAAGCCGACCTGGATACCTTATCTGAATGGTGCCTTAGGAACAGTCTGCACCTAAATGTTTCTAAATGTGCTCATATATATCATATATTCCCTTAAAACTTTTCCATTTTCCTATCGTTATCAAATTAATTCCCTTCCTCTTAAATGTGTCTCAACAGTTGACGACCTAGGCGTAACCTTTGAAACTAAGCTGAAGTTCAACGTCCATATTGAAAATTTGGTTTTTAAAACATCTAAACTTTCTGGATTCGTATTAAGATGTTCCAGTGATTTTCGTAACATTGGAACTGCTGTAAGACTATTCCTTTCGCTTGTACGCAGTTTACTGGAATATGCGTCTTCTGTTATTTGGTCACCATCTGCAGAACAGAACAGACTTAGAATCAGTTCTTTATTTTTATTTTTTAAATATGGAATACCTTATCTACAATATCCTCAACGTCTTATCTTTTTAAACATTATGTCCTTGGAGAAAAGAAGGTGTTTTCTTGACCTTTGTTTTCTATACAAAATCTGCAAAGGGCTTATAATTACTTCTACAGTAGAGAATATTGTGTATAGACTTCCCAGTTATTAGACTCGTATTGTAGCCATTTTTAACCCCCCAACTGTTTTTCTTTCCACCTACATGAAATCGTCTATTATCAGAATGATGCGCAGTTACGACGATTTGGAGCTTGGTCCGCTGTCTTCTTCCATTTATGCATTCAGGCGCGCTCTGATGTCTAAATTCATCATCAATGTGGCACGATAGCCCGACGTGTCGGGCCTTGGCCGCCTGAGTCGTTGACCTCCAATTGTCGCGGTTACGTGAACTTGTCCTCCAGTTTCGGAAGCCCAGCAGCTGGTGGGCGTCTTCACCTACGGAGTTCTCCCTGCGAGCTCTCGGTCGTCCACGCAACCTCGCTCCGTCAATTCGTTGTGCGTTCATCACTTTCTTTGGCATGCGATTATCGTCCATCCGTTGTACATGTCCCGCCCATTGCAGACGTTGAAGCTTCACGAATTTCGATACTTCCAGCTCATCGTACAATTGATACAACTCATGGTTGTACCGGATACACCATTGGTCTCGCTCGCGAACGGCCCCGAAAATTCGCCAAAGGACCTTTTGTTCGGAGGTTTGGGTAAGGTTCCATGTTTCGCAGCCATAACATAGCACGGGTCGGATGATCGTTTTGTACACGCGGAGCTTCGAGTTCCTGTGCGCAAGTTTCGAATTAATTATAGGGAGGACTGAGAAAAATGTCTTATTGGCTAGTTGTATCCGTCGCTTAATTTCGTCCTTTGCGTCCTTTGATAAGTTACAACCCAGATAGTTGAAGTTGTCTACATACTCGATATTAAGGTCCCCCACTGTGATGCTTGCATTTGCTGGCGTCCTTGTTTTCGATTGCATCATGGCCTTTGTTTTGCTTTCGTTGATATGTAGTCCAACTTCCTTTGCGGCGTTATTGAGGTTATGCAGAAGGCTTTCTGCATCACCCACCCTTCGAGACATGATGTTGATATCGTCGGCGTACGCTACTTATTAAGTCGACTTGATGAGTAGCGTTCCGCTGCTGTCCATATTCATGGCTCGAATTACATACTCCAAAGCCAGGTTGAAGAGCGTCGGCGTCAGCCCGTTGCCCTGCTTGAGTCCAGTACGAGTTTCAAATAGGTCAGTGATCGGTTCTGCACTTTGACCTGCGAGACGGTATTAGTCATCGTCATCCTTGTGAGTCGCACTAACTTTGCCGGCATACCAAAATTCAGCATAATGTTGTACAGTACACTTCGATCGATACTGTCGTATGCCTGCTTGAAGTCGACAAAGATTTGGTATACTTCGATGTTATATTCCCAGCACTTTTGGAGTAGTAGCTTCACTGTGAAAAGCTGATCGGTCGTTGAGCGACCAGGTCTGAAGCCGCCTTGATACTCACCAATGATTCGTTCTGCGTACGGATTAATTCTCTTTTCAAGAATTTTCGATAATATCTTATAGGCCGTACAAACTAATGATATGCCCCTGTAATTCTCACACTTCAGCTTGTCACCCTTTTTGTGGATTGGGCAGATTATGCTTTTGCGCCAATCTTCGGGGATTACCTCGTCGTTCCATATTTTCAGCAGTAGCACATGTACAGCGTTGGTCAGGCACGTTCCACCTTGCTTCAGCAGTTCTGCTGGGATCTCGTCAGCGCCGGGCGCTTTATTATTTGGACTGTATGGCAAGAGCTGGCTCCGAGGGGGATGTTGATGATGCATTTAAGAGCTCTTCAAAATGCGAGGCCCATCGTTTGTTGACGCTTTCGATGTCGCTGATGATGTTACCATCCTTGTCCTTACATAGGCTTGTCCTGGGTTGATATCCGTTCTTGAAATTATTTAAAAGTTTGTACGCCTGTCTAATGTTCTTACTGGCTAATCTTTGGTTTATTTGCTGCAACTGCTCGTCAAAATGTTTGCGTTTCTTACGTCTAATTAACCTATTAGATACTCGCCGAAGTTCGTGGTATCTTTCTTTCTTGGCTCGGGATACGCGTTGTGTGTATTGGCGATAGGCTTCATTTTTCGCCTCAATCGAGGCCCTGCATTCGTCGTCGAACCAGTCTGCTCGTCTGCGCCGGCCTTTATAGCCCACGACCTCTTTTGCGACCCCCTTGATGCTGTCTTTGAGCTCCTCCCAGAACTCATGGATGCCTAGATTATTGATGTTATCAAGCATGGGCGACAGTTTTTCCTCAAGTGCTGTTGTATACGCAGCCGCCGTGGCATCATCAATCAAATTGTCAACTTTGAAGATCTTGGCAGGGTTGATTCTCGTTAGGTGCACCGAAGAGATTCTGCACCTGTAGGTCGTCTTCACCAAATAGTGATCGGTGTCGCAGTTGGCTCCTCGATAGGATCGAACATCTAGGACATTAGAAGCCCATCTCTTGCTGTTCAGTACGTGGTCGATCTGGTTCACGGTGTATTCATCTGGAGACTGGAAGTGAGTCGAAGAGTGTTTCTAGGTCGTTGTAGAACTCGTCCTTAATCGCGTCTTCTTTTACTTCTGTAGGGGCATGCGCATTAATGGGCCAGAGATTAGCGAAACGGGTCTTAATGCGGATCGCACATAGCCGCTCGTTGATGGGTTTGAAGCCGATAACGTGGTCCTTGAGCTGGTTATTCACAATGAAAGCTACTCCAAACTCCTTGTTGCCCTCCTCTTTACCACTCGTAAAAATAGTGTGCGAATTGAGGTCGTTAATCTCGCTTTTGAGCCATTTAGTTTCCTGGATTGCAACTATGCTCAGCTTGTATTGTTCTACCTGACCCAGGAGGGCACTTAAGGCCTATTCAGGGAGCGTACATTCCAGGATCCGAAAGAGTAATCAGTTGTTCGTTTGCGGGGTCGTCGTTGTTTTGTATCCGTCCTATCCGAGGGTTTTGTTTCAGGTTTCTTGACTTGAAGTTTTTCTTAGGATGAGTTTTTGGCACATCGCTAAACCATGATAGGGTTTAATCGTTGAGTAAAGGCAACGCCATCTAGATATACAAGCCAGATTATCAGCTGATAAAATTAGCTGTCATGTGGCTAAGGAACCTTATTTACAACAATAGCAATAGCAACAACCACAGGCGCTAAGGGCGCTATTACACAGTCATATATTGGTAATATATATTATAATAGATATTATCATATCCTTAAGGGCTCCATTACACAGTCATATTTATATTATAATATCTATTATAATAGATATGATCATATCTATCATGGAAAATCAAATTTTTACATATTACACTACATCATATTTATATCATAATATCTATTGTTTATTCAAGTGTCAAATACAAAATTTGTTTTCTAGGCCAAGCAATGAACGCATAAAAAGCGGGTGTAGAGAACAACGAAGGAGGACGATTTTTTTCTTCAGTGTTTTGTTAGGAGTTGTCAGGAGGTAAGGCTACTAATTTTACTCGGAGCTGAGGGGTGCGCTAACGCGGGGAGGGTGGTTTAAATGTGCAATTTAGTGCTATTTTTTGTGTTTTGGGCTATATCTCAAAAACGGTGAGTCGTAGAGAAAAAGAAGTGAGTAAACATTAAAGCTTTCTAAATGTTTTATTTATTTACCCATACATATGCAAAACTCCTAAAGGTTCTTCCGATATTGTTTATGTATGTTTTACTCCGAACCATCCATTATTATGGATCCATGAAATAAAAACAGTCACACACCCCCCCCCCCCCCCCTCCCTCTTTATCACAACGTTTGTCTTTATCCTTGTAAATAGAGAAAATTGAAAAAATTTTAAATTTTCGACTTTTAATAAACAATATTGGAAGAACCGTTAGCAAGTACGGACAAATAAATAGGACATTTACAAAGCTTTAATGCTTAGTCACAACTTTTTTCTCTGCGACTCACCGTTTTCGAGATATAGCCCAAAACACAAAAAATTGCACCTTTAACTGCTCGCCCCCCCCCTCCCCGCGTTAGCGCACCACTCAGCTCCGAGTGCAATTAGTACCTCCTAACTACTCCTAACAAAATACCGAAGAAAAAATCGTCACCCCCTTCGATGTTCTCTATAATGTCTTCTTTGATTGGCCTATTCCTTTAGTCGCGGAAATGCATCAAATAATGGCGAATTGTGCGTTTTTCGAGTCGCTTATTACTCTCTATTTGATTCTAAGAAAGAAGAACAGGTAGAAAAAGCCTCTTTGGGTACGTCCCTGGGTCGCCAGACGCGAAAAACACGGAATTGTTACGAATTTTTATTTTGACATTTAGATATGATGATAGGTTCTATTTATAGTACATATGATAATATCTATTATGAAATGCCATTACACGGTCATATATATGATAATATTTCTATTTCATAATAGATATTATAATAGAAATATGACTGTGTAATGGAGCCCTAAGCCTACTTGATTTCATTTAGTGCACGTGTAAAAAATTAACCGAATGAATAGAGTAGGCTTAATTTTATGACTAGAAATATGACTATAAATATGACTGTGTCATGGAGCCCAAAGGTACCAACATTTTGAAATCGAATTTCGACAGTCCGGCAACAATAGCAATAGCAACAACCACAGGCGCTAAGGTACCAAATTTTCGAAATCGAATTTCGACAGTCCGGCCTGTCTATCAAGATCGCGGTGGTAAAGGCCAGTTTCGAATTAATTATAGGGAGGACTGAGAAAAATGTCTTATTGGCTAGTTGTATCCGTCGCTTAATTTCGTCCTTTGCGTCCTTTGATAAGTTACAACCCAGATAGTTGAAGTTGTCTACATACTCGATATTAAGGTCCCCCACTGTGATGCTTGCATTTGCTGGCGTCCTTGTTTTCGATTGCATCATGGCCTTTGTTTTGCTTTCGTTGATATGTAGTCCAACTTCCTTTGCGGCGTTATTGAGGTTATGCAGAAGGCTTTCTGCATCACCCACCCTTCGAGACATGATGTTGATATCGTCGGCGTACGCTACTTATTAAGTCGACTTGATGAGTAGCGTTCCGCTGCTGTCCATATTCATGGCTCGAATTACATACTCCAAAGCCAGGTTGAAGAGCGTCGGCGTCAGCCCGTTGCCCTGCTTGAGTCCAGTACGAGTTTCAAATAGGTCAGTGATCGGTTCTGCACTTTGACCTGCGAGACGGTATTAGTCATCGTCATCCTTGTGAGTCGCACTAACTTTGCCGGCATACCAAAATTCAGCATAATGTTGTACAGTACACTTCGATCGATACTGTCGTATGCCTGCTTGAAGTCGACAAAGATTTGGTATACTTCGATGTTATATTCCCAGCACTTTTGGAGTAGTAGCTTCACTGTGAAAAGCTGATCGGTCGTTGAGCGACCAGGTCTGAAGCCGCCTTGATACTCACCAATGATTCGTTCTGCGTACGGATTAATTCTCTTTTCAAGAATTTTCGATAATATCTTATAGGCCGTACAAACTAATGATATGCCCCTGTAATTCTCACACTTCAGCTTGTCACCCTTTTTGTGGATTGGGCAGATTATGCTTTTGCGCCAATCTTCGGGGATTACCTCGTCGTTCCATATTTTCAGCAGTAGCACATGTACAGCGTTGGTCAGGCACGTTCCACCTTGCTTCAGCAGTTCTGCTGGGATCTCGTCAGCGCCGGGCGCTTTATTATTTGGACTGTATGGCAAGAGCTGGCTCCGAGGGGGATGTTGATGATGCATTTAAGAGCTCTTCAAAATGCGAGGCCCATCGTTTGTTGACGCTTTCGATGTCGCTGATGATGTTACCATCCTTGTCCTTACATAGGCTTGTCCTGGGTTGATATCCGTTCTTGAAATTATTTAAAAGTTTGTACGCCTGTCTAATGTTCTTACTGGCTAATCTTTGGTTTATTTGCTGCAACTGCTCGTCAAAATGTTTGCGTTTCTTACGTCTAATTAACCTATTAGATACTCGCCGAAGTTCGTGGTATCTTTCTTTCTTGGCTCGGGATACGCGTTGTGTGTATTGGCGATAGGCTTCATTTTTCGCCTCAATCGAGGCCCTGCATTCGTCGTCGAACCAGTCTGCTCGTCTGCGCCGGCCTTTATAGCCCACGACCTCTTTTGCGACCCCCTTGATGCTGTCTTTGAGCTCCTCCCAGAACTCATGGATGCCTAGATTATTGATGTTATCAAGCATGGGCGACAGTTTTTCCTCAAGTGCTGTTGTATACGCAGCCGCCGTGGCATCATCAATCAAATTGTCAACTTTGAAGATCTTGGCAGGGTTGATTCTCGTTAGGTGCACCGAAGAGATTCTGCACCTGTAGGTCGTCTTCACCAAATAGTGATCGGTGTCGCAGTTGGCTCCTCGATAGGATCGAACATCTAGGACATTAGAAGCCCATCTCTTGCTGTTCAGTACGTGGTCGATCTGGTTCACGGTGTATTCATCTGGAGACTGGAAGTGAGTCGAAGAGTGTTTCTAGGTCGTTGTAGAACTCGTCCTTAATCGCGTCTTCTTTTACTTCTGTAGGGGCATGCGCATTAATGGGCCAGAGATTAGCGAAACGGGTCTTAATGCGGATCGCACATAGCCGCTCGTTGATGGGTTTGAAGCCGATAACGTGGTCCTTGAGCTGGTTATTCACAATGAAAGCTACTCCAAACTCCTTGTTGCCCTCCTCTTTACCACTCGTAAAAATAGTGTGCGAATTGAGGTCGTTAATCTCGCTTTTGAGCCATTTAGTTTCCTGGATTGCAACTATGCTCAGCTTGTATTGTTCTACCTGACCCAGGAGGGCACTTAAGGCCTATTCAGGGAGCGTACATTCCAGGATCCGAAAGAGTAATCAGTTGTTCGTTTGCGGGGTCGTCGTTGTTTTGTATCCGTCCTATCCGAGGGTTTTGTTTCAGGTTTCTTGACTTGAAGTTTTTCTTAGGATGAGTTTTTGGCACATCGCTAAACCATGATAGGGTTTAATCGTTGAGTAAAGGCAACGCCATCTAGATATACAAGCCAGATTATCAGCTGATAAAATTAGCTGTCATGTGGCTAAGGAACCTTATTTACAACAATAGCAATAGCAACAACCACAGGCGCTAAGGGCGCTATTACACAGTCATATATTGGTAATATATATTATAATAGATATTATCATATCCTTAAGCCTACTTGATTTCATTTAGTGCACGTGTAAAAAATTAACCGAATGAATAGAGTAGGCTTAATTTTATGACTAGAAATATGACTATAAATATGACTGTGTCATGGAGCCCAAAGGTACCAACATTTTGAAATCGAATTTCGACAGTCCGGCAACAATAGCAATAGCAACAACCACAGGCGCTAAGGTACCAAATTTTCGAAATCGAATTTCGACAGTCCGGCCTGTCTATCAAGATCGCGGTGGTAAAGGCCATCATGGGCATGCCTCGAAGATGCTGCTTTAGTGGTTGAGTTAAACGTTTTCTGTCACCTATCACGTTAAGTAACCTGAGACGCTGCAGATGTAAATACAGCACTGAGGGGCAGCGGTGCTTCTTCCAAATGCCGCATCAGATGATTTGACTTAGCCACTAGAGGTTTTACCCACTACCGTTACCAGGGGGCGCCCGCGCGGAGGACACATGGAGAAGTCTTTTGCCATCCGATGTCTAAATTAAATTAATATTTTTATCAGTGTAGTTAGCACAAAATTTCGACGCTCCTCATGCTTGACATAGATTAGACGCGTCAGCAGAAGCATCGGCATCGCGAAACGTCAAGCCCAATGCATTTTACATTGCTGACAAAAATGTTGAGCAGAAAACTTGGCATTCAGCATATTTGTCAGCTATGAAATTCTGCCGATGCAGCTGCTGACGCGTGTAATCTATTTCAACTATCAGCGAAGTATCAACGCCATCTAGATACATCAAGGCCGCAACTCAGCTGGATAATGACGCCATGGATCCGTATTCAATTTATTGACGGCTGCAAAAAAAAACAGAAACAAACATAAGCACGTCATCAACAGCAAGAACAAGGCAGTGAGACTAAACATTACAAAGTGGCACACAGATGGGCGAGTGTACTTTTTTTCGCGAGTTTCGTTTAGAAAATGTGTTCTTTGAACGGCAAACAATTAATTAAAAAGATAGTGGTTATGTGGGTTATTGACAGTGTGCAGAAGTTTTTATACTCAAAATGTAGTGCATGGAGAATGTGTCATAGAGTGAAAGATTTCCCCATTTAGGGATACCAATCAGTTTATTTGTGATCGCGAATAGATAGTACGGATATTGTAGGAAAAAAACGAGTAAGTACGTAAAACGTTTCGACGGCGGTGCTGCCATCGTACAACCGCACAGATAAATAAAAAATAACAAGCCACTGGCTAAATGCCATATGGCTACCATGACGTCACTACTTGAGATGATGACGACAATTTCAACTGCGGATTTGACGTTTACGAGTCTACATTGCGGCCTTAATATATAGACGGCGGTGGAAGTATTCATATATCGGAGTAGAACGCGGGAAAACAAATTTGAAAATTATGAAGAAATATTTTGTGGAAATAATAAGTTATTTAATTTATTTATTTATTTATTTATTATAGGCAAACTGAACAGAACAACAATAGTTCTAATAACTCATCACCTTAAGAGGAAAAATAAAATGAAATGAAAATATTATTAAACTGATTGTAAGAGTAAAAAAGCAAAAACGTAAAATCCAAGAATTTAAATAGGTAAGCTACAAAATGCAAGAAATTATTTGTTCATGCAAAATCGAGTATGGAAACTAGAATGTATTTATAATAGACAGGCCCTATCACAAACACTAGGTTCGTTTTATTGTGTTTATCCCGTGCAGGTTTGGATAGAACTTCATATAAAAAATGACACTTACTCAGGTAAAGTTCTCGCGTGCAACTACCCTACACGGGATAGAGCCAGTGGCGGCTCGTATACAATAATACTGGGGGTTCACAAAAAAGAAAACTAAATACGATATCAAAGCCTCAAAATCTATTTTAACGTATACTTAAGACTACCTACTTTGAATTAAAATTATTTTATTTTAATGTCATTCTAATTCTTTGCGAAAATGACTACTTCCTCAAGCCTGTTTCCATCCTGTTTTCCTGCATCTCCTTGTAACTGCGAACACAACTCTAGATTCTATAACTAAAGAATCACTGCCAAGAAAAAAAAGTTACGAATCAGCAGCACACCAACATTTATTATTTATCGTTTACTTGGCATTAATTTTTTCCACAAAATGCTTTTCAGTTCAGACAAGGCAAACCCAATCCCAGAATATTGAGCGTGAATTTGTTGTCCTTAGAAAAGTTCTTGTCAAAAAATTTCTAAAGTTAAACATAAAATCTCTAATCATTCTTATACCTATATTCTTTCATTGAAAATACTCACTCAAAATTCATACATTCGGTTCATCACCAAGTGGTGTGCTGTGCAGGCTGTGCACGACTTATTTGTGCACAAATTCTAGTGTAAATTTTGCACTATCCCCTCGCTCCGAGAACCCGTCGCATATCTGATTTTGGAGCGAGTGCACCAGTTCATATGACTGTGCACGAACACTGTGGGTGTTGGTCGCTGGTCGATATATAGATTCAATGCATGGCTTGGGTATATCGTATGTGCATACTGTACGTACGCTTCTTAGAGTAGGTTGCGTCGGGCGGTTTGTTCTTTTTTGTGAAGTGTTTTATTTAGCACATTATTTGTTGATATGGTTGTTTTATCAGGGGGTGCACGTGCACATGTGCACATATGGGCGAGCCGCCACTGGATAGAGCTTAGATGAATCAAACGTAGATGGCGGACGCAAAGGGGAAATATGAAGGAATTTGTTTTTTCAAACAAATGTGAAAGTTTTTCTCATCACGAGAAAAGATTTTTCAAAGAAATAATCATCTTTTGTGATAAAATCCACCACATTTAAAAAATAAGCCGACGAAAGTAAAGCTCTTAGAAGATTTTGCATAATCTTGAGATTTTACAAAATCTAGGCGAAAATCTTGTCATACATTTTCATAGATTTTGTACGGAGATTATAACCAGAATCTCGGAGAAAATCTTTACAAAATCATGGTGAAGTGTGGTGAGTTTCGCATTTGACAATTCAACAGTAGAGGTCATCTCACCCATTTTTGCTTGGCACATGGTTTTGTACACAAAAGTGTGATGTTTTCACCTATTGAGAAACATAAATAATTGACTTAATTTCTATAAGATAGATTCTGCTTCTTGTTTTAACAAATTAATATAAAAAACAGTTTCAGGAACGTCATCTAGATACATCAAGGCCGCGTAACTCAGCCGTTCAATGCCGTCATATTTTGCCTACTAAGTTTTGGATATACACGAACAAACAACAACAACAAGCATATGACGTCGTTGAAAGTAACAACAAAACAGTGCAAACAGTAGGCGAAAGATTTCTACATTGCGGCCTTAATATAGAGACGGCGGTGGTTTCAGTCGTGCATGAAATAGTGGTAGTTTGCAATTTAGACGGATTGTACTGTACTGTCAAGCGCAGAGAAGCATTTGTTCTGGTGCTGCTGTTAATGTATGTCATCATGCGTGTGTTCTAAATTGAAATGTTTTTTGCTGTTGCCGATGCTGACGCGTCAAATGTATTTCAAGCATAAGCCTTTAGCCGCTGTAACGTTTTCTTCTGAGAACGAGACTCCAAGCTGGTAATGCTTTCATTGATGACCACCCGCGCCACTCTCATCTATCACACCTTTCGAGAAAATCATTGTGCCTGTCTAGACAGTTTCAACTTTCGTTCGTCTTCATCATTTTGACAATTGAAACTTGAGATGTCTGCGCTATTGAAGAAACGCATTCAATCTTGAACGCGATTGCTAATGTTAAATATAAACAACTCATCATCTATTCATACTATTCATGAAAGAATTTATCATTTACCCGTCCTGACCAAAGCCGCTACACATATTTCCCGATAAATAATGAACAGATGTGGATAGAATGAGGCATTGATCTCTTCTGCTCACTTGACGTAATCAACGACACGTTCAATATTGAAAGTGGATACGGAGCTTGAAGACGATAGTGAAGACGAAAGCGCACATGTGTGGACATAGCCATTACACTATACACTTTGCAGTGTTGCACTTGATATATGTAGATGCCAGCTGTCATTTTTGTGCAGATTGGTTGAATGGTGTTTTGTTGGCGTGGTTGAGGGTTTTGAATATTTTTGTGCAATTTGATGTTTCCAGTGCGCTTTCAAGGATGTAGAAATGTTCTTAACAGAAACACAGTGAAGATTTTCACATAATATATAAAATGGCGTGATTTGCTGTGCTTTTATTGTGATACAAACAATTGGCTTGTTTGTACATATGTCTATGGATAAATTGGCGACGACAGCTGGAGAAATGGCTTCCCCGGGGGAAATCGAAGAATTTTTGCATAGTGCACTGGTTTCATGGGTAAATTTTTTAGTGATATTACGTTAAATATTTTTAAAAACTGACTTAAAACGATTTCCTGCTTTATCGAAATGGAGATTCCGTGTTTCCAAACTAAGCCTGCGCTATAAATAGAACTATTGTATGTTACGCGCAGATACTTACTACTTATGTATGCATACATAAATGGATATGAGATCCGGAACACTGCTTCAAATAGGTCAATTTCACAAATGTGTGGTAAATTAAATCTTTCACATTTAGATGTTTGGATGATCTACGAACAGGACAGATTGCTTTATGATTAGTGCAGTCATATTAGCATTTCAAATAGAAAAAAAAGAGAGTAAGGCTAATTTTTGTTGTTTTTGAATCAGTGGGCTCCCAGGAATCTACAACTGATTTTGCTAAAAAAAATTTTGATCGGAAAGGTCCCAAAAAGGACAAAAAAGGATACTCTTTAATCCTTGACCGGAGGTGGCCATGCGGGGTATCATATCAAAGGGGACGTCGAGTACATTATATATCCGGTGTTTTTTTCCTGTTTCAAGGACCCTCGACGGAATAAATCGAGCTTAAATGGAAAATTTTCGCGTTTCCCGTGTATCTTTCCAAAGCCATAACTACGAGAATAATTCAAGTTGTCACTACTTTTATCACTTTCCAGAATCTATAATAGCTGAAGATTTTACCATTAAATTTGCTAAGAAAAAAGTTGATCGGAAAGCTCTGAAAAAGGACATAAAAGGACACTAATTGCACACCTTAGTCGAACGTGGGCATGTGGGGTGTCATATCAAAGAGGATGTCAAGTACATTCCATATCCGGCATTTGGTACTTGTTCCAAGGACCCTCAAAGGAGAAAATTGGGCTCAACTTAAAAAATTGTGTGTTTCCCGTGTCTGTATCTTTCTAAAGCCATAATTTTCCATTTAAGCCCGACTTATTCCATTTAGTGTCCTTGAGACAGGAAACAAGCACCGGATATGCAATGCACTCGACGTTCTCTTTGATATGACACCCCACATGCCCACGTTCGATCAAGGTGTGAAATTAGTGTCCTTTTATGTCCTTTTTCAGAGCTTTCCGATCAATTTTTTTCTTAGCAAATTTAATGGTAGAATCTCCAGATATTTTAGCTTCTGAAAAGTGATAAAAGTAGGGACAACTTGAATTATTCTCGTAGTTACGGCTTTGGAAAGATACACGGGAAACTCGAAAATTTTCCATTTAAGCTCAATTTATTCCTTTGAGGATCCTTGAAACAGGAAACAAACACCGGATATGTAATGTACTCGACGTCCCCTTTGATCTGATACCCCGCATGCCGACCTCCGGTCAAGGATTAAAGAGTATCCTTTTTTGTCCTTTTTGGGACCTTTCCGATCAAAATTTTTTTTAGCAAAATCAGTTGTAGATTCCTGGGAACCCACTGATTCAAAAACAATAAAAATTAGCCTTACTCTATTTTTTTCTATTTGGAGGCCTGAATTGGGATATTTTGACTGCACTAGATGTGCTTTTTAAAACCTTTCGACACAATTGGCGTCGCAAGACTCGCCAAATTTAGCAACTGTCCAACTGGCTGTAGACAAATCATAAAAAACGAGGCTAATTTCTGGCGCGGCTGAATTTTGGATACCCATCACTTTCTTTTGGGCTAATAGTATCTCCGGCGACCCTATCACTTTTGTTCCGATTCCGTCCATTCCTAAATAATTTGATTTTCCTGCGGCAACCATGAGTGCTTATATACCGGCTCTTAATTTAAACTATCTTAAAACATTTTTGGAGATTGGACCTTTTCCATAGGGTGTATATACCCTCCTAGTCTAGTTCGCGTATTAACTTTTTATTTGAATTGGTTGTAGAATGTGCAGATGTTACAAATAGTTTCTACATTTTGATTATTTCTAACTAGGAATTTCATATAAACTTTGTAGCGAAACGCAAATCGAAAACGATACCACCCCAATGTGCCTGTCTAGACAGTTTCAATTTTCGTTCGTCTTCATCATTTTGACAATTGAAACTTGAGATGCCTGCGCTATTGAAGAAACGCATTCATTCTTGAACGCAATTGCTAATGTTGGGGAGATTTCAGTATCTGCGGCGCCAAATTTTGATGATGGCATTTCATTAATATTGGCCTGAAACGACCGAAACTGCAATCCTTTTTCGCGAAATCGTAACGGGGCACTATTTCAGTATCTGTGGCGCCAAATTTTGATGATGCCATTTCATTAATATTGGCCTGAAACGACCGAATCTGCAATCCTTTTTCGCGAAATCGTAACGGTTCTCCAGATATTCAATGTCAAAGTTTGACATTTATATGGGGTAGTTCAGTTTTTAATGGGAACTTGGGAGTATTTTTTATCACAGTTTGATGTGAATCAATAGCATTGCACCGAAAATAACATTTTAAATTTAATTGTCCTCCCTGTCTAGCAAATTTTACAATTCTTGCTCGCAAATATATTTTGACATTTCATATTATTAACCCAGCCAGCATTTAACACATTTGTAATCATTATTTCATGCAACACGCGTGAGCACATATTGCTTATTCATTCATCACGTTTTCATACAAGCAGTATATCACGATGTCCCCCTATTTCATGTATATACGAATTTGCGCCTTATTACGGATAATCATTATAAAATCGTTATTCGTAAACACTATGTAATAGTTAAGTATCATATATATTCAATGCATCAATAAATAATTAAAAAAAAAACCCGTGCGACGGTGAGCCTCGAACTCATAATC
Organism: Microchrysa polita; assembly: GCA_949715475.1. Taxonomy (NCBI): domain Eukaryota; kingdom Metazoa; phylum Arthropoda; class Insecta; order Diptera; family Stratiomyidae; genus Microchrysa; species Microchrysa polita. Next base: position 91,278,979 of record OX454416.1, read on the forward strand.
CTATGCACCGAAGGTGCGCGCCCTAACCACTACTCCAGCCAGACTATACGAATGATCATCTTTTATTCGCGATTCTATTCACCCCAGCAACAAAAATCACACTTGAGGAGAAAACCATTATATTTCCCATATGCATGATCCGTCGACATTCCTTCAGCTGACCATCATGTATTTAATTTTCAATGCGTCCTATCGATATATAATGCCGATTCGTGATTCATGAAGTAAAGCTTATTTGTGGCTATTTTCACGGTACATTACGCCGATGCTGGCTGGGAACATCTTTGCCAAATTGGTAAAACTTACTATTCTAGTGGGACCGATTAAAATTAAAACGTCAATTTTATGGCGTCGAATACTTTCCCCAATGTGTAAAGCGGAAATACCCTCCTTTTCTTATCAAATTACTTAACTGGCTTCATAGAAAAGTCAAACTTTGACATTGAATATCTGGAGAACCGTTACGATTTCGCGAAAAAGGATTGCAGATTAGGTCGTTTCAGGCCAATATTAATTAAATGGCATCATCAAAATTTGGCGCCACAGATACTGAAATCTCCCCCTAATGTTAAACATAAACAACTCATCATGTATTCATACTATTCATGAAAGAATTTATCATTTACCCGTCCTGATCAAAGCCGCGACACATATTTCCCGATAAATAATCAACAGATGTGGATAGAATGAGGCATTGATCTCTTCTGTTCACTTGACGCAATCAACGACACGTTCAATATTGAAAGTGGATACGAAGCTTGAAGACGATAGTGAAGACGAAAGCGCACATGTGTGGACATAGCCAATAACAAGATGACTTCGCTATTCCTGGATAAATTTCAGGCATAATAGATTGGCAAGCACCTCACCATCTGTTGCGAGTGGGACTAAATTTAGTTTCGATAGTTAGTATAGCCCGTATATGCCGTCCAAAAATAAAATAATTTTGCCTAAAACTTTTTATCTTTGCTCCGGTATATACACGGTCCATGACCCCATTATCCGATTCCATTCATTCTTACATATGTTTGTATGCCTTCAATAGAAACACACTTGTATGAAGTTTAGTTTAAATTGGTGCACAAATAAAAAGGTTTTTCTCACCCCTATTTTAGGGTGTTAAATATGTGTTGTGGATTCAATAGAAACGCATTTGTGCAAGATTTGGTTAAAATTGGGTGAGGTTATAAAACACAACGTTCGCGTAACGTTTCGCGTTTTCCAAAACGTTTCCTATTGTGTTCTGTAAACGCATAGATCCGGATCAGACTTGGTGTTCCCATCGCCATCTCTCGGAAAGTGACAAATGTGACAATTGACACATCACAGCTGATACGTTTTGCTCGAAAATTAAAATTTCCAGTTTTAAACGAGATGCAGATACATTTTATTTTGATTATAAATAGTTTAATAAATAAATGAGGGCGGAAATGCACGGTTCGACGGCAGATTGTAAATTTCTGCCAATAAATCAAGCTATGCCCTGCAAGGGGGCGATTAGAGGATCTGTTTGTAGGGAGAAGTTTCTGATCCGTAACGGCCGGTTGATTTGAAACGTTGCGCAACGTTGTGTTTTATAACCTCACCCATTGTTGCAAAACAATGAATAGGAAAATCTAAAAAGGAAATGCAAATAACCGCAGAATACACTAAATATGTGACCTTTTTCGGGACCAAAATATTTTCTATGGTGACTTGATTTTGAAGCTTCGATGACATCTCATACGAATTTTATATGGAAAATAAATTATAAACAAATTTATGCACATGCGTAGCTCGATGCTGCAACTTTGTAGTGAGACGTTGGAAAAATGGGGGGCAATGAAAACAAAATTTTAAAAATTATTAGATGTTTCAAATTAGTTAATCAGCAACTTTTCTGTTGCAGAACTATATAATAGCAGCATCCTAATTTGCACTATTGCGAAAGATATATTTAAATGGGATTGCAATGATTTGAGTGGTATAAATTCGACCAAATATAAAATTTTAAATAGTGTGTATTCCAATGCATTGCGGCTGGATACTGATACCACCAATGAAAAAGCCAGAAAGTATTAAACCATATCAGCCCCAAACACTAAATTCCCTACGCCACTGGTAACTACACTCCGCTTCAAAAGTATCAGGCCATCCACAACTTTCGAACTCTAACCCTATTTTCTCAAAAAGTATAAAAGTTACAACTATGAAAGTTATATCTACAGGAAGTGCATTTTATGACAATTAAAATGAATGGAAACACATTCGGATTTCTCAATATTTTAAGCGTTTATTAAAGATTTTACAAAAAAGAGTAGTTTCCAGTCGTTTTCCTTGTGAAAAGCTCAAATTTAAGCTGAAAACAAAGTAAAAATGTAAAATAAAGTGTTTGGTCAGTATTCAGTGTTCCCTCCCTTTTGCTTGAATAACTGCTAGCATCCTTGTATTCATAGACCTCACGAGACTGATGATGAAGTCTGGGGAATTGCATTCCACACCTCTTCAATTGCGATTCGCAGCTCTGGAAGCGTTGTTGGAACAGGAACGCGGGCTCCGATCTGACGTTTCAGCTTATCCCATAAGTGTTCTATTCTATTGGATTCAAGTCGGGACTTCGAGCTGCCCAGTCCATCGTACGAATGCCGTCGTCCTCAAGATAGTGGGTCACACAATGAGTAACATGAAGCCGTGCATTATCCTGCATCAACTGGAAATTATTATGTTCAATATAATCTGCGTAAGGTATCACATGGACTGCAAGGATTTCATTGATATAGCGGTGTGAAGTCAATCCACGCGTACGGCCCGTGTCGGTTCAATGAAAACTAGTGTTGTATGTTCGGCTAGCGAGATGCCGGCCCAGACCCTTACAGTTCCTCCTTCATAAGCAACAGATTCCGTGATACAACACTGAGAATAACGTTCTCCAGGATGACGATATACTCAATGACGTCGATCACTTTGATATTGACTCACCCTGGTCTCATCAGTAAACAGTGGATTACCCCACTCTTCTAACGTTAAATCCCTATGAGTTGGATATAACGAACATCTGCTGCTGATGTAGTCCTAGGTCTGCCCATAACTGGACGCCGATCAAATGCTCCAGTCTCTAAGTATCGTCTGTAAACTCTTTGCACCGATTATCTGCTGATTCGAAGTCTCTGAGCGACTTCAAGTTGTGCAGAGGCTGCTTGCAGTAGTGTTACAATTTGAGCTGCTTTCTCCGGTGTCGTATTCATTATTGGTTGACAAAAGTAGCAAAAATACACGCGTCCAAACAAGCAATGAATAACAACTATAGAAATTACAAAAAATATCCTATACCCTCTCTGTAGAATGAAAAAAATTGTAAGGGCGAACACTAGCCAAAACATTGCTATGTGAGTTTACGGTACTTTAGATAACATTGATATTCATTAAACGCACTTTCTGTAAATATAACTTTCATAGTTGTAAGTTTCATACTTTTTGGGAAAATTGGGTTAGAGTTCGAAAGTTGGGAGTGACCCGATACTTTTGACGCCGAGTTTATTATTAAAAGCAAATATATGGAAAATATTTCGTTTCCTTCTTCATTGATATTTTCTAAAAAAACGAGACCGAGGCTAATTTCGGGCGCTGCCGAAATTTGAATACCCGTCACATTTGAATGCAACTTAAGCTTCTTTTGCGTTAACAATTTCTACCGCAGCCCTATGACGTGCACCGATTCCATCTGGATGCGTTGAGGCTAATCCAGGAACATACTTGGATAAATTTTGGTTAAGATTCAAAAAGAAAAAAAGTTTTTCTGACAAGAACATAATATTTGGGGGTTGGTTTGTATGACAGCCCTATGACGTAATGTTCCAATTCCATTCATTCCTAGATATGTTTTGAGGCTTTACTATGAACACATTTGGGTGAAGTTTGGTTAAGATTGGCTCATAAAGAAAAAAGTTTTTCTTAGAAGAACCTAATTTGCAAGGGTTCATTTGTATGACAGCCCCGTGACGTACTGTTCCGATTTCAGCCGTTCCTAGATATCTTTTGAGGCTTTGCTAGAAACACATTTGGGTAAAGTTTGGTTAAGGTTGGATTAAAATAGAAAAAGTTTTTCTTAGAAGATCTTAATTTTCACGGGTTGTTTGTATAGCAGCCCTATGACGTAATGTTCCGATTCCATCCGTTTCTAGATATGTCTTGAGGCTTTATTAGGAACACACTTGGGCGAAGTTTGGCTAAGATTGGTACATAAACAAAAAAGTTTTTCTTAGAAGAACCTAATTTTAAGGGGCAGCCCCATGAACCCATGGTCCGATTCCATTCGTTTCGACATATATACAGCGTACACTAAAAAGAAACTTGCATACAAAATTTCAGCCCGATAGCTTCAAAACTAAGGGACTAGTTTGCGTTGCAACAGACGGGCATGGCTCAATCGATTTCTCTCGTCACACTGATCAATAATAATATATATACTTTATAGTCGGAGGTGCTTCCTTCTGTGTATTACAAACTTCATGACAAAGTTAATATACCCTTTCACATAGTGACGGGTATAAATATCCTCTCCTATACACATATGACCAAAAAAAAGTATACCTATACACATCTTTCTTAACACCCTGTAACCAAGTAGTTATTGAAAGAAAATTAAATGGGTTTTGAATATTTTTTATTTAATTGGAGAGGAATTAAATCATATGTACAGTAACCATTTAAAATACTTAAAAGCTTTCATTTTTCTTTAAAAAGTCTGACACGATTAAAAAATGCTGGACAAAGTAATAAGGATATTTCTAATTGTTTTTATTAAAACTAGTTTTTATCTAAACTTAAGGCTCCAATTCGACAGGAATATAATTTATTTTATTATTTCTCATCAAGTTGTCCTTTATTTTCCATAAATAATTATTCTTTCTTGAACTGTAAGTTGAAAGAAAAACATCCAGAAAACTGTTATAATTGTCATTTTTGTGGCATGACCTTATTATCTAAATCCTTCCCCATCTCATAAGGTGTGGGTAGAATTATTATCCTTCTGAAATTATCAATTTACTTGTGTACATTCTTTATAATAATGCGGTATGGTTCTTAGCGTAGACTGGATTTATCTCACATTGACGGTTATGGGATATAATGACACCAAACTAAGTAAAAATCATAGTTGATATGTTTCCAGCCATTGGGAATAATCCTTTGAAGTAGCGTTTATCAAATTATTTTTCTCCAAGACGGAGAATATTTCAGTAGGACTTTTTTACTTTCAAATTTATTATGATCTCATCACTAGAACACAATATTCTTCTAGTTTCCATTGTTTGGTTTGGAGCAAGAAGAAATCCTTGTCTCAATGTTTATACTGTCGCAAAGGAAATTTCCGCCCTGTGGCTCATTTGGTTGAGTCGCACTCTATGATGCTAGTCATCTAGAGGTCCGGAGATCGAATCTCGGCGTGGTCCAAAATGTCCTTACATGTCCGGATAGGAAATATACAGTGCTTGCAACATTATGTACACTCCGAAATGATATGCAATGTAACGGTGACTCGAAATTGCCTAGGAACGGCTGAGTTAACGCACCATGGCCCCACATGGGGCTATACGGTATTGAGAAGAAAGGAAATTTCCAAGCTACTCTTCTAGTCTTCAATTAATTTTTCGGAGAGGTACGATATTTACAATATATCGTCGATAATGCGAAGGGGGCTTTTTTATGGCATAATGATGATGTCATTGTCAGTTATCCTTGAGGCCTTATATTGACTTTATCGTGCTTCAGACTGATTTTATTTCGTAATCGAGCGGGTAGTTTGACCGCCGCGCCATTTCAAAGTTTGAACTCCAAACGCCTCTGTTTGGGCCTAGTCTGAGTTTTTCGCCCTGTAAGTATATTTTTGTTTGTTTTTAATTTGACGTCAGTTGCACACAAAAAGGAATAAAACACTGAAAAATCTTAACCTGTTGTGAAAAAAAACATAGTGTAATTATTATGTTGACCACGCTCTCTCACGTGGAGATTTACATGCACTCCAAAGTTTATATCACCATGAACATTTTGTTTTTCAGATCCACCGGCATTATTGCATCCTAATTGGTATAATGGCTACGAAAATACATATGTACGTGCCCTGTAACTTCTCTCCCTATTATGCCAGTCAGATAAAATTTGGCTGACTTTTTAGGTAGACCTCATTATACTCTCCACCAGAAATTACTTCGATCATATAAAAACTAATAGCCCTGACACATATAAACGAGTTTACGAACGAATGCAGTTTATGAGTCCAAAACGAGTTTATATTATGTGGTTTATAACGAGGTTATATGCCGTTTGGAGTTTATGAAAGCTCTCCTAACCACGTTCTAACCCGCAATACGCTCTCGTAACCCGGAGCTTTGTATTTTAAACATGCATTATAACCACAAAAAAGTTTATTTTTATTCCTTGCCAAGTGTGGTCGTTTTTCTTGATTTTCGTCTTCAATTGGTCCAGCAACGCAGCGTAATAGGGTCCGTTAATGGTTTTACCTTTTTGAAGGTTAATTACTCCACGGCTGTCCCAAAAAACTGTCGCCATCACTTTTCCGACAGAAAGAACGATCTTCGCCTTCTGCGGAGCTGGTTCCCCCACCTTAATCCACTGTATTGACTGTTGTTTAGTCTCCAAAGTATGGTGATGGATCCAGGTTTCGTAGACAGTAATTATAATTCTTTTGGAACAGCTGAAGAGGCTCGCGCGACAAGTCCATCCGTACGCGCTTTTGGTTGATTGTCAACAAACGCGGCACCCATCTCGCGGATAATTTTCTCATGCATAAATCTTCATGTAAAATCTTATGCCCCCGTTCGGATGATATCCCACAAGCCTCAGCAATTTCCTTAATGATTAATCGGCAAACTTCCATCTCGTTTATGTGCACTAAACTGACGATATCATCCGTGGAAACAGTTTTTGGACGTTCAGAACGTTCATCGTCCAAAATGCTTCTATGACCGCGTTTGAACTCGGCCACCCAATGTTTCACGGTTGTAAATGAGGGAGACGATTCACGATACACAGAGTCTAACTCTCCTTTCATTTCCCGAGTTTTTTCCCTTTCAAATAGAGGAATTTTATCACCGCGCGATACTCGATTTTATCCATTGTCGTCAACGAACCTCATCTGCCTTCTTCTTTCTCTAATCTCGTAGACGCTGTATTGACAGGTTGAATTTTATACTCCTTGGGAGTTATTAAATACATGTTATTCGTTTATTATTAAAACTTTTTTTTTTATAAATCTATAAAACTCAATTTAATTTAGGATTTTCTTAACTTTAATCAATTATTACAAAATTGTAATTCTTGATAGTAAGTAGCCTGTATTCTTTGTTTAAAAGTATTGTTATTTATGGTGCCAAAGCATTTTTATACCCTTCGCTCATAGAGTGAAAGGGTATATTACCTTTGTTATGAAGTTTGTAACGCATTGAAGGAAACATCTCCGACCATAAAAAAAGTATACTTATATGATCAGCATGACGAGATGAGTCGATTGGACGATGTCCGTCTGTTTGTCTGTCTGTCTGTCTGTCCGTCTGTTGCAGCGCGTTTTTCTCGGCCACTGTAAAAGCTACGGAGCTGAAATTTTGCACACGTGCATATTATTGTTGCAGGCTGTTTGTATGTTCGAATCACCGAAATTGGATCACTGGGTCATGGGGCTGCCATACAAACCTAGCCCCCCAATTTAAGTTAAGATTCGAACTCATGGCCCTGTGCACCGAAGGTGCGCGCACTAACCGCTAGACCAGCCAGACTACTAATTAATTTATATTAAGCAAGCAAAAAGGCAATTTTTCCATTTCAGCTTCACTTTCGTGTGCTGGAAGATGTAATTCAATTGATTTGTAATGATTTATCTGAGAAAATTAGCTGTATTTTGATTTCTGGCTGGACTCGGTCGGCCTCCGCGTGGGTTCATTGCAAAAAATAAAGAAAATTATTCTAATCTTCTCAAAACCTGAAGTACTTGACACACTAAATTCAGCGGATAAGCATTAGGCAAGTATTGAAAATGAACATGGGTCGTGAGTTCGAAAAGCACCATGGTTCACCATGGTGAGACTTAAACCCATGACCCTGTGTACCGAAGGTGTATGTATTAAGCACGACACCAACCAAACTAGAACGAATGTTGTTACAGTATATTTATCATCAAATTGTGCTTTTTCAAACCCTTGTCCAAATCTTACAAGGAGCAAATTAGCTTTGGCAATCCTGTGCACAATTGTTAGCTGTGTGGTGTTTCATTTGGGTCAAATTGTATGGGAATTCAGCTTTAAGAATATAAAATTTATTAATCGTTACATATACCCATATTTGACCTAAACTGTTCATGTAACGAATTATTTTTTATACTTGTACACAGTTTATGATAGAGTTATTATTTTTTTACTGTTGATGTTATATACTTACAGGTGGAATCATGTATACCTCGCCCGGAACTTCTATCTGGCTATAAGTCATTACTCGACGGGAGCATATTACAATGTATTTGGTTGCAAATAGATCCCGAACCACCAAATCATATATTTAGTTTAGGCGATTTGGAGGGCATAAGTTTAGCTATTGGTAGAGCTAAAAATTTTGATGCTATTATCCGGAACTTGAAGTTGCTTTATGAGGAAGAATTGGGCCAAACAATATTGGTTCTTCCGGATTGTTTCACTTTAGGATATTTTCCAGGTACATAGAATTTATTGCGTTATTTTTGCGGTTTTCTTCTAACATTTCTATTAATATACTAGAATCAAAGAGTGGAATTGAACAAATGAAAATCCTGATTACATTGATCCTCGGTGCAGCAGTGCAGTGTCCCAATAAGGAGATATTTATTGGAAGAATCAAGGAACTTGATGTACATACGCAACATCAAATTGTAGAAATGATTAAAAAAGTATGCTCTCTTTCTGCCAAAATCGAAAAATTATATATATCCAAACATTTTTAGGTTACGGACAGCCATAGTTTAGTTATAACCCAAGAGTCTCTAGAAACACTTTCCCCAGCAACATTATACAGTCACATTTTAACGTTGACAAGAGAGCGGGACACTTACTATTCAAAATGGATTTCATCTTTGACCAACGAACCTGAATCGTCCGCACCTGTTCCAGGGGTCTCTCCAAACTCCTCCAGTATGTCAGCAAGTGGCGTTTCAATGTCTGCTTCATCCACTGAGAGCAATCATTTGGCCGTTGAACTTGCCGATTTGAAGTCGAAAATTCGCAAATTACGCCAGGAACTGTAAGATTTATCATATTAATGTAGAGCTAATATAATTTTTTTTTATTAGGGAAGAAAAAAATGAGTCTTATCTTGAAGTTAAAGAAGAGCTAGATCACAAGATCGTCCAGTATGAAAAACTTCGAAGTGAAGTATGTATTTGATGGAAAAAATGCACGGCAAGTCTTAAAACTGATTCCATATTGCAGAGTAATGAATGGTATACTGAGGCAAGAAAGGCTACCGCTTATCGGGATGAAGTGGACATTCTTAGAGAACGAGCGGAACGAGCTGACCGACTTGAAATTGAGGTTCAACGGTTTAGGGAAAAATTAACGGATGCAGAGTTCTATAAAACCAGGGTCGAAGAATTGCGAGAAGACAACCGAATGTTGATGGAAACAAAGTAAGTTATAAGTTTAAGATAAGTGTGACAGATGTTGTTATTCTTCTTTTAATTATTATTTTAGGGAAATGTTAGAAGAACAATTACAACATTCGAGAAAGCGAAGTGAACAAGTTATGACTCTTGAATCTGAAATAATACGATACAAGCAAAAACTAAACGATATGTCCATGGTAAAAACGAAAATATTTTTTTTTCCAATAATGTAATTGTACATATAACCATTTCTTGAAGGAGCGAGACATCGATAGAAATAAAATTCAAGAGCTTGTAGAAGAAAATACACATTTGCAACTCGCAGTGAAGAATATGGTATCATCAGTTGACGACAACAAATACTCTTCTGAAAATGAGGAAAGTAATTCCGGTGATAACAGCCTTTCCGAACAACTTACAAATAACGCACAAGTATTAACAAAATAGTATATGCATTTTTTTTATATTTTTTAAGCCTATATTCTATTTCAGACTAGGGTTTTAAAATTAGAGTTAGAAAATCGGCGGCTTTTAGCTGCTCTTGAACAAATCAAAGAATCTTCATTCCATGAGTCAACGAATAAAAATTTAGAATTGGAAAAAGAAAAGAAAAAGCTTACTCTATTGCTTGATCAAACCCAAGAAAATTATAATAGAATACTGCAGCAAAATAAAGAATTGGAAGATGTTTTCAAAAATGCATTAGAAGAAAACAAAAAACTGCAGGATGTAATTGATGTGCGGCAAAAGTCCATAGAAAGGCAAAGTCATGAACGAGAAATAGAACGTTCAAAAATTATTAACCTTGAAAATCAAGTGGACTCTCTTAATAAAGAAAAGCAACGAATACAATCGTTATTTGAAAGCATTCAAAGGAGAGCCGAAGACATGGAGCGACTCCTCGAAACTAAAACAAAAGAGTTGGAGAACTTAGAACTAAAAGCTACAGAGTTGGAAAATTCTAAATCCCATGTGGATGAACTACAAAACAAAGTTGAGAATGCTGATAAAGAAAACTCAGCCTTATGTAAGGAAGTAAATAAATTAAAGGAAAACTTAGAGGTAACGCTTCTAATTTGTGTGTTTTTCAAAGTAAATTAACATTTAATTCTTTTTAGGCAAAATCTGTCCAGCTAGATGAATACGTCGCGAAAAATGAAATACAAACGAAAGATATACTTAAGCTTCGGAAGGAGCTAGAAGATAGTTCAAATTCTGTACAGAGAGTTGGAGAGCTGGAAAAACAAAACCAAGAACTTCATTCCCAACAGAAAATTGATCAAGTCATGATTAGCAAATTGCGGGATGACTTAGTTACTGGTACCCTTGCTACAAACAAAGTAAAGCACAATTTAGAGAAACTTGGTTTAGATGACACAGAAATAGAAAATAGCGACCTGAATCTTGAACATGTTGTGGAAAAATTGGTGAAAAACCCAGAAACTTTCAAAACAGTTTGTGAAGTTATGTTGAATAGTACAAAGCAGAATAGCAAATCAGATATTTGTGTTCTCTGTCACAGGCAGGAGATTTTTACAGTTGAAAAGAACATAGATATTTCAGACATAAGTTCCGAAGTTCGAACTAATGTAGAAATCACGGTCGACACTTCAAAGGACAAGGACAAACTAGATCAGTTAATTGCAAGCCATTCAACATTACAGAATGGTAAGTTATATCCACAAACAAGGTTTATTCCGGGATGTTTTGGTAGACGAAGTTTACGGATTGTAATCGGGCAATGAACCGAGTAGCAAGCTGGCATTTTGTAAGGCGAAAGACGTCAGGCGACAGTAACTCTTTTATTTTCTTTTGTATTGTCTTACGGTAACTCTGATTGTACAGGGTGTCTGGTTATTCGACGTCAAGCCAGAAACGGAGGAAAAAAACACACACCTTACTCAATTTTTTGGCTAATTTGTGCAAATTTCAATATTTTTTTTTTATCTTGTGGCACTGTAACGCTAACAAAATGCTTAACGTTTGGTTTGCGCTGCCAAGAACAATCTGCTCAAACATTGCGCCTTATTAAAAGATCCACAAACTTGATAAGGAATTGTTGTTGAATGTACTTATTTTATTTCAGATAATGAGAGTCTTCGAGCCGAAAATGCCAGATTAAATGTAGATGTATCAACCCTTAGTTCACACATAAAATCTATGAATACCCAACATATTGCATTACAGTTGGCAAATTCGCAGCTAGCTGCAGATAAAGATGTTTTATTGAAGCAAATTGACATGTTGAAAGAAAATGGAAATGAGCTCCTCCAGGATCAAGCAACATTACAACGCCTCCATGAACAATTAAGTTGTGAATACGAATCATTAAATAAAGACAAAGAGTCGTTAAAATCGATTATCAGAGATCTCAGAAATGAAAATCGTGACCTCAAAGAAAATGTCGCTACGCACGAAAGAATTCTTTCAGATCTGAGAACTGAGATGGCAACAATGAAATCAAGTACTGAGGACTTGGCTATTATTCGAGCTGAACACTCTAAATTGACTGACGATTTTAGGAATTTATTCGCAACAAGCGACCGGTTTAAAAATGAATACAAAAATATACAGGTTTGTTTCTAATATTTGATAATGTTACTAATCTAAGGTTGATTAATGAATAAGAAAATACATAATCACGTTTCCACTGTGTATGTGGCTATCCCTACGACTCAAAAATGGAAGAGAAAGTTTTTCTTTTGAAACCAATCTTAGCCCAACCTCACAAAAATATATCAAACAAAATAAATATTGAAATGAATAGAATTAAAACATCAAGTCGTTAAAGTACTAGCCCGAAAGCAAATTACGGCTATCAAAATTTCGGCCGAGTTTCATTAAAATCAAATTGATTAAAATAATTTCGATTTGTTACTTATCTCTTCTCTGTTATAAAGATTGTACTTGATTTCTTTGCCATCCATAAACTCGAAAACCGCTAGACCGGTTTGGATGATTATTTTTTGTTCAATCCTTACGCTGGAGAGGGTCGAGCAGATTAGGAAAATCTCTAAGGAAGGGGTGGTAAATCGAAATTCCGTTTTGTATGAGTCACCTTTTTCAATCTCGTTTTCATCGCCATCATTTAAATTTAATGGAAATATATACATAATTGTCACTTAATCAAATACAGCGTATTTAAGGTAATTAAGTTTTTGCGTACGTTGCATTGTGATACTCATTATGATATTATTTGGAGGAATTATTTGAACAAAAAAATAACCCTGGTGATTATCATCAATAGTAGTAGAAGTAGCTCGCTCTCACAGCTTGATTGTCATTTTGATTGCTAAACTTTTTTTTGAACTAAACTTTTTTCGTACCGTACAGTCACCGCAATAATTTATAATTTCTCCTAAAAACGGTTAATACCACAAGTGTTTAGTTTTAATTTATTGCTTGATGCCCTTCTTCTTGCTCTTGGTAGATAAATGTGATCTTGTAGTTAAAAATTCTTGAATGATTTTGAGCTTTTTCTCGTATATGTACATACATATGTATATGTGAAGATTGTTTTTTTCTGCAAACTGCAAGGATAATGATTGAAGATTCAAGAGAAAAGAAAAATCTCTTGAAGGGCTCCTACAACAATATGCGATTAAAAGATAATTTTGCAATCATGATTCAATCGTTTAATTCTGTATTTTATAAATAAACTATTTGTGCATTCCGTGTACTTTTGAAGATAAGACGAGATTTCATATAAACCGAGACCGTGGCTAATTTCGGGCTGGGCTGAAATTTGGATACCCTTCTTTTTCTATCGGGCTAATAGTTGACTTGTGCTCCGATTCCGTCCTACTCAATTCATCTGACTTGATTTTTGGGTGCATTTTCTGTGGCAGGTCCATTAAGTTCCTATTATTTTTGTTCCGTTCCGTGACGTTGATAAAAAAAAATATTTGTTTGAGGTTTGGTTGGGATTAGTACATAAATAAGAAAGTTGTTCTCAGAAAACATTATTTGTGGGTTTGTATGGTAGCCCTATAATAGGATTCTATTTGTTTGTTAAATTTTTTTGTTGTATTTGTGGATAAAGACACATTATTAAGTCATAATATTTATCATCACGTAAAAACGTTTTACCACGTATACTGTTTTTTTTTAATGTATAAAGGTTCAATGTTGACTAACTATATTAGTACATTAGTACAAATGTTCATCTTTAAAGGCAATATCCCTACCTGGTTTCGTCCACACAGCAACTCATCAGAAGCTACCTTAATCTTGCTGGGGAGGTAGCTTGACCAGGGGTGTTTGGATGTTAGTCCGCACAAAACAATCTTTGGTGGAATAGTCAGTTGGTATATATATTGACAATATCACACCTTTGTAGTCTCGCTCAGATGTTAAACGAGTACCTATTTAAATAACACTGCTGAGCGTGCAGTTGATCTCAACACCCCAACAAAAAGCAGTTAAGGTCTTGGAAATTGGATGTCACTAACACATATGTCGCCTTAGTCCAATGTTGGACCATGTATTAAGGATAACTAAACCGTGCGATCTGCACATGGTTAAGATAGCTTCACCTTCACCTTTGTCATTTCTGACCGTAGAAGGGCTACCCTTCCCACCATGGCAATCCTCGAAATCATAATTTCATCACCCACATGGCCATTTAGATCTCCCATGAGCACCAATTCGGTATCTGGAATATAATGTCACGTCGTTCCAAAATGTCGCGACTTTTATGATGCTGCCAAGCAAAGACGACGCCAGAATAATACCAAATCCGTTTCTTTCGGACAAATGTACGGGAAAATTGTGCCGTCCGTCTGAAAAATACCTAAAACTAAATATTTCTCGCGTTTTTCTGTTTTCACTGTTCTCAAAACCTTTTAGTGCCTAACATATTAACTTTTGGCAACGCAAATCGATCGGAAAGAAATATTTTTCGTGTAAAGTTTGTCGCGAAACTGTCCGATTTCCATTTAACGAAATGTGCCAATCTTCTCTAGCCCAATATTGCCTGTCAAAGTGTATGCGAGTTTTCTGGTTCCTGGCTTTGTATGGAAGGAACTTTGGGCTGAAGCCCCGGGCCCCGCGATTTTAGGGGCTCTCGATTAGGCGGGAGAAATTTGAAAAAAAAAACTTGTTAAATTTTTAATAGTTTTTAGGGTTTTTTAAAAACAAACAAACACTGAATGTGTGTCAGTTGAATATTCACCACTGTATATCAGCATCAGCGATGATGATGAGGTGCTTTGAGGAAGAGAAACTCGACATTGCATTGATACAGGAACCCTGGATTACCAAGGAAAACAAAATCAGGGGTCTGTCGCAACAGTCCGCCAATCTATACTATGTACAGATAGGTGGAAAGGTAAGGACTTGCATCTTGGTGCGGCATGGTGTACATGCGGTACAAATGACGCATCTAAGCTCGCCCGATCTTACGGCAGTAATGATTGGAAGTGGGGCAAGATCATTCATAATCGCGTCGGCGTACCTCCCTTACGACTCACCAGAACCACCTCCTTCAAAGGAAGTAGAGAACCTGGTAAAATACTGTAAAGAAAGAGGTATAGGTCTGATATTAGGCTGTGATGCCAACGCTCACAATACTGTGTGGGGCAGCACAGATGACAACATCAGAGGACAGCAGCTGCTGGAATTTGTTGAAAGATACAACATGTTAGTAGCTAATACAGGGGTGGCTCCCACCTTCGTTGATGCGCGAAGGGCTGAGGTGATAGACATTACCCTGAGCTCTGTCAAAATGCTGCACAGAATTCAGAAATGGAGAGTAGTGGACAGACTAACCATGTCTGATCACAGGGCAATTCAGTTTGAAATTCTGTATGGCACGAAACCGAGTAGCGAAAACAAACGTATTAGAGTGCCAAGCAATACGGACCGTACTAAGTATGAAATGTGTTTATTGGAACAAATCGAGGAAATTTCAGGGGAAATACCTAATAACACGACTGAGATAGAGCGATCGGTGGAACAAATGAATTCTGCGATAACTCACTCTTTCAAACTGGCTTGTCCCGCTACAATCATAGATGAAAAGGATCCAACACCCTGGTGGTGCACTGAATTGGAATCTATGAGGAAAGAGACAAGGAAAGCGTTTAATAGGTACATGAGAGAGAGGACCCCTCGCTCTTGGGATCTATATAAGGATAAAAAGAGAGAGCTGAAGAAGACTCTACGTACACGTAAAAGGAACTCGTGGAGGGAATTTTGCTCGAATATGAGGAATACATCCGATGTATGCAGATTACAGAAGATGATTTCGAAAGACAGCGTTTCCAAAATGGGACTAATCCGAAAGGAGGATGGGACTATGACGGAAACAATGGAGGAGACATTGCAGTCGCTTATGGAAGTCCATTTTCCAGGAAGCTTCAAGTCAAATAATCCGTGGACTCAAACCTGTAAATTGGTAGGGGCGACCGGACGACAAGAAGCTGAGAGGATGATAACTTCAAATGGTGTCAGGAGTGCTATAAATACTTTTGAGCCATATAAGACGGCTGGAATGGACGGAATATTTCCGGCACTGCTACAATGGGGCATAGCAGCTCTGCTGGAGAAGATCCGGAACATATTCGTTGCCTGTTTATCGACAGGATATATCCCAATGTCTTGGAGAGAGACTAAAGTTGTCTTTCTACCAAAACCGGGAAAAAAGGATTATACGGAAGCGAAGTCATTCAGGCCGGTTAGCCTAACCTCTTTTCTATTGAAGACAATGGAGCGAGTATTGGTGGACCATCTAGAGAATACCTCGCTGATGTATAGACCTTTGAGTAGATGTCAACATGCTTACAGAGCAGGTAGATCTACTGAGTCCGCTCTGCATGAAGTAGTGCGGGTAGCAGAAAGAGAGATTAACAACAGCGGTATCGCTATGTCAACATTTATGGATATAGAGGGGGCTTTTGATAAGATCTCATACAACAAACTAAGAAATGCCCTAGCGGAGCGGGATATCGAGCCCTTGATAATAACATGGATCGATTCGATGCTTAGTGGGAGGGCAGTAAATCTTAGTAATGGATGTGCCAGAATAAGGGGAAGGGTAGTCAGGGGCTGTCCACAAGGAGGGGTACTTTCGCCTCTACTGTGGAACATCACCGTAGACTCTCTTCTATGTAAACTGGACTCGATGGGCGTACATACAGTAGGATACGCTGATGACTTAGCAATTATGGTCAGTGGCAAATTCATGGACACTATCCAAGGTTGCATGAGGCAAGCTCTCAAAGCAACTGAAGAATGGTGTAATGAACAAGAGCTAACTATAAACGCAAGCAAGTCAAGCACTATAGTCTTTACTCTGAAAAGGAAAGATGTAGAAACCACTCCCATGCTGCTTTTTGGTTCGGAGATAAAAGAGTCCAAGGAGGTGAAGTACCTAGGGGTAACCTTAGATCCCAAACTTACTTGGAACTCTCATGTTAACGAAAAGACACAAAAAGCAGCGAGGATTTTGCATCAGTGTAAGAGAGTGTGTGCACGTAGGTGGGGTATATCACCAAAAGCGGCACATTGGATCTATACAATGATGGTTAGGCCCGTTCTATCCTATGCAGCAGTGGTCTGGTGGCCCAAGGGTAGCCAGAAAACTACTAGGCAACGGCTGGATGGGATTCAACGCATAGCATGTATAAGCATATGTGGTGCAATGAGAACTACGCCAACACATGCTATGGAGGTTATACTGGGATTACCGCCACTGGATCTGTTTATAAAACAAAGTGCGGCGCTCGCAGCAATAAGAATGGTAAGAGATGGCACTTGGCATCACTTTGGTAGCAACGGAGGTCATAAGAGGATCCTTGATATTGTTCGTGATAATGTTAGGGAGACTCATATGCCTTTGGATGGTATGAGAAGATGTGGGGTAGTCGAAAGACATCACATCACTCTCATAGAGGATGGTAGGATACACGAGGGGTATCCACGTGATGTTGCTATTTTTACTGATGGGTCTCTCATGGACGGAAGAGCGGGGGCTGGAATATACTCCGAGGAGCTAAATCTTGCATGCTCACTTCGTCTAGGAGAGTATGTATCGGTTTATCAGGCGGAGATGCTTGGACTGCTGCACGCGCTGGATCATATTCTGGAAGGCGGGATACTGGGGAAGAAAATTCTGATAGCACTCGACAACCAATCGGTGATCAAGCGCATGCAGCAGTCCAACATCAATTCAAAATTGGTACTGGAATGTGTCCAGAAGCTCAATGAGTGTGCTTCAATCAACGAAGTTACGCTAATGTGGGTTAAAGGACACGTAGGTACATTGGGGAATGAACTTGCCGATACCTTAGCAAAAGAGGGATCAGCAGAAAAGTTCCAAGGACCGGAACCCAAAATTGCTTTGGGAAACGGCATGATTGAAGCCAGGATACATGGCTGGATTGATTCCATCCATCGGCAACGATGGCGAAGCCTATCCACTTGTAGACAGGCTCGTAACGCAATTACCAGTCCACTAGGGAGGAAAGCCAAACAAGTACTCAGTTACACACGGAGCAGCTTAAGTTGGATAACTGCCTTAGTAACTGGGCATGGTAATTTTAAAGCTCATCTATCTAAGATGAAAATCGTGGAAGATGATGTATGCAGACTATGTCTGGAAGAGGCTGAGACGGCAGCACACATTGTATGTGAATGCCCAGCACTAGGTAGTAGAAGGCTAAGGATACTAGGTAAATCCACAATAGGTGTGGAATCCATGAGGGAACTTAGTTTCAAAGATATGCTACTCATCACACGGGACTCAGTGATGAAGGAAGAAGTCGATAATTATCAGTCGACTTCTGGAAATCACTGATGACTGTAAGGGGACGAAAATGGACCCAAATAGTAGTGGTCTGCTTCGGATAATCCCCAAATCACATATATATATAGGGTTTTTTAAAAAAATTTACAAAAAATCCTTATAAAATCGATTTGTTTCCGTCCGTCCGTCCGTCTGTTCACTTAATAACTCGCGAATGGCTCAGTGGATCGATATGAAATTTAGTAGGTATGTGTAGAATTGTTGCAGTTTTTGGCACGAATACCTTAGAAATTGGTAGTACAAAGATAACAGGATGGCCCTGAAGAGGTGAAAAAAAATCTATTTTTTTATCCGAGATGAGCGTGTGGGTACTCAAATCAAACGGCATGACGAGTACATTTCACATCAGTTTTTTCCGGTTTGGAGTAACGATAACGGATTTATCGGTCGTTAAAGTTGAGTTTACGGTACCACTCTCCGTTTTTCTAAACCACTATAAGTACGGATATGAAATTTTGCACAAATGTTAGTTAGTATGATCATATACAGGGTGTCCGGAAACGATTTCAGTATCTGCGGCACCAAATTTTGATGATGCCATTTCATTAATATTGTGCTAAAACGACCAAATCTGCAATCCCTTTTCGCGAAATCATAACGGTTCTCCAGATATTCAACAGTCTGCATGTCTGGTCGATGGAGCTCAGGTTGATATTAATGTGTCGGATCCAAATTCTTCCTAGAAGGGCTGAGTAATCTTCGGGGACGATGTAAATTTCCTCTTTTGTTGTCGTACCGCTGTATTCCACGTTCACTTCTAGTTTTCCATCGGAACACCAACGTCTTGGGTGTAAGAGCGGAATTCCATTGTAGATGGAAACAATGTATTGCCACCAGAACATTTTTCCTAGCATTATGTTTGTCGAGAATCTCAATCAATTTTTCGTACTTGAGTTCACCTGGTTGTTTTCGAGCTACCAACATGGTTATTATATTGAAATTCTGTGTTCCAATTGAATTTAATAATAATTTTGCACAATGTTTATGGCTGTATAATAAAACCTCAACTTGTAATTCCGAAATTATTCTTTTTTTGTCGAAATTTTCGCTGTTTGACAAAAAGCGAGTCCTTGGTGCCATTTCTTGATTTGCTTAAATATCGGCTATCGCTTTTTGATTTTTTGATACTTCCTGTTGTTGATTTAATAATGCAGACATCTTTTGTTGTTGTAATTCGAGAAATTGCTTGAATTGTTTCTGATTCATTTTTTTACTGTTTTTATTTTATTTTTTGTAATATTACGTCTGTTTTTTTTTTTAACATTTTGATTATTGTTCACCTCGTCGCCAATTTGTTATATTTTTATTGAATTATTATTGAAACATCTAATTTAATGGAACTATTATTAATTGACTTCTTTATTGAATTAATATTATTGACAAACTAAAGCTAATGATGACTTGATATTATTATTATATAAAAGCAATGGATACTACAGTCATGAAGTTTGCAACGCACAGAAGGAAGCACCTCCGACTATATAAAGTATATATATTATTGATCAGTGTAATGCGAGAAATCGATTGAACGTTGTCCGTCTGTTTGACTGTCCGTTTCAATACATACTAGCCCCTCAGTTTTGAAGCTATCGGGCTGAAATTTTGTATATAAGTTTCTTTTTAGTGAAAATATGTCGGAACGAATGGAATCGGGCTGCCATACAAACCCAAAATCCAAAATTAGGTTCTTCTAAGAAAAACTTTTTTCTTTATAAACCAATCTTAACCAAACTTCATCCAAGTATTTTCATAGTAAATCCTCAAAACATATCCAGGAACGGATCGAATCGGAACACTACGTCATAGGGCTGTGTAACAAACCAACCCCTGAAAATTGGGTTCTTCTATAAAAAAATTTTTTCACAAAATTGCAAGCAAAAAAATTAATTTTCGATTTTTCCAATTTTCCGACTTTTCCGGAGGGTTTTCCCAAAATTTTCTTTTGTAAAAATCTTCTCCTGGTAATTGCAAACAACTGAAAAAAAATTTGAACTAAGCCCAGCCGTTCTCAATTCATGAATTACTTAGATTTTTCCAATTTTCCGACTTTTCCGGAGGGTTTTTCCAACATTTTCTTTCGTTAAACTTTCTCCTGGCAATTGCAAACAACTGAAAAAATTGAACCAAATCGACCCAGTCGTTCTCAATTGATGAATTACTGTACATTTTTCGCTCCATTTTTATATATATATACACATATGGCCAAAAAAATAAGTACACCCCTCATGTACTATTTTATGCCAAATTTTCATAGCCTTTTTAAAATTGAATTACTCCCAATAAATAGCCATTACAACAATAAGGATACAACAATGCCAACTGAACCTTAAAACTAAATGGCAACCCCCTATTATTTTAGTCCCTCCCGATATTAGCTTTGAAGTAGGGTTTCAGCATGGTCAAAGTAATAAGTACACTATCGGTTTTTTAAATTTTTTGACAACAACTTACTATTTTCCGTAAGGATTTGTTTTTTTATTCATTGGTGTATGCAACAAGCGTTAAATTAAAAACAAACGAAAATTCTTAAGGGGCGAAAAACGTATGGTAGGGTCGAAAAAAGACGTTCTGAGTCCGAAAATTTGAAATAGCGGAAACATTATTCTCTTTTTAACGAAATAAACCAGCTAAACATTGTATTTACTGTGTAATTCAATAAACTAAATAAAAGCAGTTTCAAATGCGTCAAATAGGTCCATGTAAGGCCCTTAAGGATAACTGTCGATCTCATTATCACTATGGCGAGAAAAGTTCCCTTGGCTTGACTGATGATTTTCGCGGTAAATATTGAAAATAGAGAATCCCTTTGAAAAGTTAATCGGAGAATAAAAAAAAGTAAAGCAGTTTTCGTAAAAAGTTTAGAACTTTCCATGGCGATGTCAAAAAGTGTTGGCAGTACAAGAAAATTTTGTATGGATAGTTCTTCTTGTTCCAGACCGAACAATGAAAACTCACAGAATATTTTGTTTTATTTATGAGATCGTAATAAATTTGATTGGAAACTACTCTTATCGTAATATTCTTCATTCAGGAAAAGAATAATATGATATACGGTACATCAACTGGCTATTTCCCATGGAGTCGGAAAAAACTTCGTCTATG
The DNA here is from genome assembly GCA_949715475.1 of Microchrysa polita. NCBI lineage: Eukaryota > Metazoa > Arthropoda > Insecta > Diptera > Stratiomyidae > Microchrysa > Microchrysa polita. Next base: position 91,300,506 of record OX454416.1, read on the forward strand.
GCTTAATTTTCATAGTTTGGTTTCGTTCAAATGTACCTAATAACCGTTACTATGAGGCAATTTCCATATAAGAAATGCTAGTTGATAGTCCCATAATATTTTACTGATGAGCCCATACACTTTAAATGGGGATTTCAGCAGGATATTAACCCTAACCATACCTCACAAACTGGTCAAGGATCCGCTTCAACCAAATCGAGTGGCTTTTCACGTTGTTACTAGAGTCAAATTGAATCCAGAATGTTTAGGGAGAGTTGAATCAACGAACTAGAAACAAAGTTTTCACAAAACGGACCAAATACGGAATTTCCTGGAAGTAACTGGATATATGGATGTATGGGAACTTAAGAGTAATTCTTCACCAGAGGGCCAACAAAAACCTTTTTTTTTTCAAAAGAATGGATCATTTACTTTTAACTAATAAAATAAATCAAATTCTTGTCGAATCAGAACATAATATTTTAATTAAAACCAGTTTTAATCAAATTAACTGACATGTACTTATTATTTTGTCCAGCCTATTTTAGTCAGTTCGTACTTTTTCAAGGTAGATGAAAGCTGTTATTTATTAAAATATGCTAATTTACATATTATTTGATTCCTCACCAATTAAGGGTTTAAATCTTTCCATATGATTTTATTTACTCAAATAACTACTTGGCTACAGGGTGATAAGAAAAATTCGTATGGGTGTACTTATTTTTTTGGCCATATGTGTATATATATATATAATATATAGATATTACCCTTGGGGACTAATTGAAATTGCTTAGAAACAAACATTACAACTGAATGTTTTTCTGTCCACAGGAGCAGTATAAAATGCTGAGAGCGGAACATGGTCGTTTAAAATTACAGAATACTGAATTAACTGGTGAGCTGAATATTCGAATTGATCAACTTAATACGCTAGAAATTGAATACGCGAAAATCTTTCAACGTTGTGATGTAAATATTAAAAAAAAAATATTAAGCCAGTATTTTTAAATTACCGTTTAAATTATATTTAGATGCTGTTGCAAATGAATGCCAACTTAGATACGGATCGGAAAACTCTAATGGATAACGTTTCGCAGCTTCTAACTCAATATCATGAGTTATTAACGCATTCTCTAGAGGATAAGCAGCATTATCACGATGAAGAAAAAAACTACACAGATAGAGTGAACAGCTTGAATCGACAAAAAGAGAAACTTGAAGAAAAAATTATGGAGCATTATAAAAAATCGGAAAGTTGTGCGCCTAAAAAGTATACTTTTTCAAGATATATAATTGCATTTAAATTTGTATCGTTGATTTTTTCATAGGAAAGCTTTTGGTAGCAGTTTTGTGAAGCGAGTAAAAAAAGCAGGCACAGACTTTATAAATAAAGTTCCAACGAGGGTAAGTTCATATTCTACTGCTGTATAGTTTTCACATACATATTCTTTTATGTTAAGCCACGAAATAGAATAATAATCATTTAAATTAAAGCCGGGATATTTAAATCAAACATGTATTTATTTAATGGTAAAAGGTTTGTTGTTAATATAAAAAATGTTAGTAGTTTTCGCATTACTTGTAAATATAAAAATTAAAATGTAGAATCAAAATATACATACATTTAATGTACAAGATATAATGTCTCGACAAGTAGCTACAAAATTTTGCTAATATTTTTACAAATTGTTGGAAGTGCACTAGCTCGCATTAAAACCCCTTTACAAATGGTGCAATCAAAAACAAGTACACCAGTAAATTCAAGCATTACGGTTGTTACCTCAATATCGAGTGTGCTGACAACTGCACCTACCTGGATATCGATTTTCCAAAGGACGCCAACCAAACGAACTAGAAACGACGGATGCAACTAGCAAATAACACGTCTTTTTCGGTCCGCCCAATAATGAAATCAAAGCTGGTGCGCAGGTACACTAAGCTTCACTTATGCAAAACAATATTCTGACCTGTGCTGTAGTTGCGAAGCATGGACCCTAATCCAAAACTGAAGTTCTTTTAGACACATTCGAGCGAAATGTTTTTCTAGTAATTTTAGGGGCACTTCCCGAGTGAGATGAATGGAGCGGTATGAGTTGTGCCAGCTGTGCAATGAGTGTTGAAATCGCAACGTTTACTATGGACTGAACATGTACAAAGTATGAACCACAATCGCATGCCAAACAAGGTGATGGGCGCGTGAACGATCGAGAGCTCGATGGGAGCAATCAGTAGCTGAGGATGACCATCAGATACAGGGCTTCCAAAACAGGAGAACAAAAAAACAAGAAAGAACAATAAAATTTAATTCGGGTTGTGTCAAATATCCAGCAATTGCAATAGCTGCCTATACATTGGGACATTTTCCGACAGAAAATCTTGCCGTCTGCAAACGTTATAGGAAAGTTGGAAGGTCAAATCAAGTAAAAAATCAATTACCGTATTATTATTGCCGATGCCGATATATAAACTACAAAATTTATTGAAGGATTTTCCGATGAAAAGCGTGTTCATGTATGGGCACCTAATCAATTGTTCGTTTTCCTGTAGTTTCGAATCAGTTTTTTTTTATCTAGTAAATTTCATTCAGAATATGTACTTCCGACAGGATTTTTAAAATCCTCGATTTGATTAGAAATTGTACCATATTGTACTGCAATTTGAATATTGCAAGAACATTGTATGATGCATTTCGAATTTAGTGACATACAATTCGATTTAGTATTCAGGGTTTTGACTGTATTAATTTTAAACTACACCAGGATTTGTTGGTAATTTGTATCGGCTATTAGATTTCATCGATTGTTCAACATGTTTGTGATACCAAAAAATGTTTGACATTTGTAGCAAATTCAGTGTCGATAAACAGAGTGCATTGGTATGAGTATCGAGTAGGCTTAATGCTTAGAAAAAGCATAGTAACCCATGCCATGCGTTAGTCCAGAATGGCCATCAGAAAATAAAAATGGAACCGTTTTCACACTATTGCAGTTCATAGTATGCGTGAAAATTTTATTCAAACGTCAATTTTTTGTTTACAATTGAGAATATAAAATCCGCGTAATATTTATTACTCTCTTAAAATGCCAACGTGATATTTAAACCTTCTGTTGGCGTATAGATCCAGACAGACCATTGGTACTATATCTTGACGAAAAATATCGTCCAACAATATTTTCCTCCCTTTCCATATACATATATTTCAAAGGAACCGACGGCCACAAATGCGATCAAACGGCGAAATGTAAACTATGTCTAAAGAAACGAAAAAAACGGCGGATCATCGTAAGACATAGTATGTAAACTGTTTCAAGATCCAAAATTAAACCTCTTCAAAAATTAAGATTGATTTCACAGAAAATTCAGCTACACCTTAGGCATTAGCTCGTAGGCGACGACAGAAGAGTTAATAATTGCATCGACAATATTTTGACGTTTGAATTATTTCGTGGAGTGTAGTGTAATAAATTTGGAGTCAAACACATATGGGTTGTGTGATCACATAGCCATTCTGGACTAACGCATGGCATGTGTTATTATGCTTTTTCTAAGGCTTAATGATACTAGAAATTGACTGTGTAATGGAGCCCTAACACTGGAAGTTACTATTTACTAGTGACATTTGATTTATGAGGTATAAACCCTTTTTTTTAAAGACTCATATATGCCGTTATGTATGGAATATAACATCATTCAAATGTCTGCCGCGGCTTGTCACGATGACAGGGATCCGAGTGGTCCAGTTTTCAATGACTGCCGCATAGATCCTGCTGAATTTGAGCGAGGGCTTGACTTCAAGGACATCGGTCGATTGCGGCTTATTGGCTTATTGCGACTTCAGGAAACCCCTACAGGAAAAAGTCTAGCGGGGTCAAATCGCACGATCTTGGTGGCCAATTCACGTCACCTCTGCGACACGCAGTACACACAACCCAGAGACACCACACGAATTGACAAGTTTGCCGTGATGCACCGCGGTGGAAACTATTTCATACATTCTGACACGTACTGCTACCGCATTGCGCTGGTTTTGTGACACACCGGTTTTGATTGTTGTGTTCAAACTAGAGTTACATGATTAAGGCATTTGGGAAATCGCTTTTTCAAGGAATTCTGATGAGTCAATTTAAACAAAATTTGGCATGCAAAGTTAATGTGAGGTATAAAGATACCAGTTACCAGGGCTACAAGGGCTTCCAAGGTCAAGAGATATTACCAAAGCGACCAAGGGAACCAAGGTTGCAAATGTTATCAAGGGGGCCAATGTTACCGAGGAGACAAACGTTATTATGAGTCATTATTATTATTATTATTCTCAAACAAATTCGTGAAAATGAACGCATTCAATATCATTTAGTGATATGTTAAGTCGATTTTGTAAACTGACAACGGTAAAAAAATAAAGCCGCGAGAAGGATTCGCAACTTGTCTTAAGGATATGCATAATCAAAAGTGATTGAATTAGTTAATAGTTTCCACGAAACCAGCGCGGTGCAGTACGCGTCTGAATGCTTCAAATTTCAAATAATTTTCGTCGCGGTAGACCACGCTGAATTTGCCAATTCGTGTGTGTACCGCTCCCGCGCTGGTTTGGAAAATTACGAAAGAGCTTTATTACATAAAAGAAAAGAAAAAAAGTGTTCTATACGAAGGAAAGCAAAATTAGACAGAATTTATGAAATCCTCTATTTGATTAACAGTTGTACCATATTGTACTGCAATTAGAATAATGCAAGTACATTATACGATGTATTTTGATTTTAGTGACATACACTCGATCTAGTATCTATGGTTTCGACTGGATTAATTCTAATCTACAACAGGATTTGTTGCTAGTCCGTATTGGCTATAAGTTTATAAATCCTAGATTTAGTTGACAGTTGTACCATATTGTACTGCAATTTGAATAATGCAAGTACATTCTACGATGCGTTTTGAATTTAATGACATAAGATCTAATCTAGTAGGCGGGTTTCGACTCGATTAATTTAGTGGTTTTAGTAAATCCTGTCCATAGTGTGAATCTCCTCTATGACGCATTTTTTTACAAGGCTGAAAAATTAAAAATGAAATCAATTAGCGTCCACCAAGTCAGCGCGGGAGCGGTACGCGGTACACACACGCAACACAAATTGGCAAATTCAGCGTGGTCTACCGCGACGAAAATTATTTCATGCATTCTGACGTGTACTGCATCGCGTTGCTTTTGTGGAAACTATTAACTAATTCAATCACTTTTGAATATGCATATCCTTGAGACAAGATACAAATATTTTGGCGGGATTGTATTTATATCAATCAGTTTTGCAGCTGACGGCTTTTTAAACAAAGCAACAAAAACATTGTTGTTGGACGGTGGATGTTGCATGCTCAAAACATGATTTGAGTTATCCACCGTCCAGTTTGCCCATAGTGGGACAGCACAATAGTATGCATACTCCAGCGAGTTACGGCACACAGAGTGCATTTTGAGCCGGTTTCGAACTAGATTACATGGCGCGCTGCAATTTTCATCAACTCGCTGGAGTATGCATACTATTGTGCTGTCCCACTATGGGCAAACTGGACGGTGGATAACTCAAATCATTTTTTGAGCATGCAACATCCACCGTCCAACAACAATGTTTTTGTTGCTTTGTTTAAACCCTTTCGAACTAGATTACATGGCGCGCTGCAATTCTCATCAACTCGCTGGAGTATGCATACTATTGTGCTGTCCCACTATGGGCAAACTGGACGGTGGATAACTCAAATCATTTTTTGAGCATGCAACATCCACCGTCCAACAACAATGTTTTTGTTGCTTTGTTTAAACCCGTTCTCTGACACATAGTTCAGAAACGCGGCCGTATCGAATCGGTGGCTAGCCATTGCCTAGCCCATTTAAAATGATTCGATACCAGGGTGTATTTTGTGTCCTATATAAGAGGATCGTACACCTTTGTCTGGTTGAGTCCGGTAATGCCTCTCCTGGTATTACATGACGCGCTGCATACGTAGAGGCATCTGATGAGAATTGCAGCGCGCCGTGTAATCTAGTTCGAAACCGGCTCAAAATGCACTCTGTGTGCCGCAACTCGCTGGAGAATGCTGACGACTTTTTCTTTGGCGAAAACCTTTTGCAACAGTACAATTTTTCCTGTAGAGTATACTTTTGAGTAGTTAGTAAAAATTTGAAAATGTATGTATTAGTTTTTGTTCGTTATACAGTTTAGACAGGTGCGTATCTCGTTTTATTAGGTTAAAACATATGTTACAGTTATAAAGTAAGTCATTTTTGTGTCACATGTTTATAATAAAACTCGCATGCTCACACTTGTTTTGATTAACCAAATATGTACTAAATTGCAGAACTAATACATATTTTGTTGAAAATTACTAACTGAATGGCGCCAAACAGCTATGATAAAAATTAACATTATGTAATGTATGTATATAAACAGAATTCCCAAACTTGCCATGTTTGTCGGTTATTAGTAGTTTGTCCATAACCGTTATAGAAAAGTTAGATAAAAATTAGATACACAGAAGCGGCTAGAAGTTGGATAGAAATGGCTATCGTCGACCGCAATGACGCTGATTGCGGCATGTATGTAGAAAGATGGGTTATGGTTGAGGGAATCCTCACCATAAACTTTCAATGCACCATGGAGGCCTTTCCATGTCCGCTTCCAGTGTGTGAAGACGCAATCTCTATGTTTAAATTTACCATCAACATGGCAGGGGAAATTTGACTTGGCGCCAAATTAGTTGTGGTCTCGAAGGACGATATTCCGTGGCTTCCACCCTTGGTGTCCGATAAAAACCAAATTTTGCACATCATAAGAATGTGCAATTGGCGAATCGTTAAGCTGTCAAGCCGTCAACAATGGCAGGGGTGCGGTTATGTTGATAAACAAACCCTCTTGATAAACAAACCCTATTTAGCTCCGATCACCAAATCAGGTGGAAATTAAAACTCAGGGTTTATAAAGGCGATATAAAAAAGGCTAACAAGTCGGTTTCCTCACACGTGGAGCATGTGGAAGATGTCGCCTCAGACACTGTTTGTATGGATCCCGTGGCTTTTATGTCTGGGAATGCGAATGACGATTGGGTCTCCCTCTGCTCAGAATTGGGTGCTTTGGACACTGCGTGTCAACCGTCCATTAATTGACTCCCACGAATCCGGAACGGATGAGAAGGAGAATGTGACGGTGTTGGAGAGGACATAATGGTTAGGTTTTTACAGATCAGCCTTCACCATCCAAGGACAGCATCGTTTATCCCAGAGTAATGACGATATCGTTTTTGTTCAAGAACCCTTAGTGACAAAAGATCTTGTCAAGGGTTTAAGGTGTTCCGATTTTACTATTTTTTACAGTTCAGGACAGGGTACACCGCAGTCCTGGGTTATTGTTAGAAAAACCTTTAAGGCTTTTCTGTAGCCTAATTATCGTGATAGAGATTTTGTTTTAGTCTGCCAGCAGCTACAAGGTAAGGTGTATTGGGCTGCTTCGGTATACATGGCTTATGATGGTACTCTACCTCCTCCCAATTTAACGGAAGTCATTGCGGCAGTAATCCTCGGTTGCGACTATAATGCACATCATATAGTATGGGGCAGCTCGGACACTTATGAGCTAGGTAAATTGTTTCTCGAGTACCTTCTGCGTACCGATCTTTTTATTGGCAATGTGGGCTGTGAGCCTACTTTTATTACAAAAAGCTGTCAATCCGTCAACAATGGCAGGGGTGCGGTTATGTTGATAAACAAACCCTCTTTAGCTCCGATCGCCAAATCAGGTGGGTCCGTGAGCTTTGGTTTCCTGAAATTAAAACTCAGGGTTTATAAAGGCGATATAAAAAAGGCTAACAAGTCGGTTTCCTCACACGTGGAGCATGTGGAAGATGTCGCCTCAGACACTGTTTGTATGGATCCCGTGGCTTTTATGTCTGGGAATGCGAATGACGATTGGGTCTCCCTCTGCTCAGAATTGGGTGCTTTGGACACTGCGTGTCAACCGTCCATTAATTGACTCCCACGAATCCGGAACGGATGAGAAGGAGAATGTGACGGTGTTGGAGAGGACATAATGGTTAGGTTTTTACAGATCAGCCTTCACCATCCAAGGACAGCATCGTTTATCCCAGAGTAATGACGATATCGTTTTTGTTCAAGAACCCTTAGTGACAAAAGATCTTGTCAAGGGTTTAAGGTGTTCCGATTTTACTATTTTTTACAGTTCAGGACAAGGTACACCGCAGTCCTGGGTTATTGTTAGAAAAACCTTTAAGGCTTTTCTGTAGCCTAATTATCGTGATAGAGATTTTGTTTTAGTCTGCCAGCAGCTACAAGGTAAGGTGTATTGGGCTGCTTCGGTATACATGGCTTATGATGGTACTCTACCTCCTCCCAATTTAACGGAAGTCATTGCAGCAGTAATCCTCGGTTGCGACTCTAATGCACATCATATAGTATGGGGCAGCTCGGACACTTATGAGCTAGGTAAATTGTTTCTCGAGTACCTTCTGCGTACCGATCTTTTTATTGGCAATGTGGGCTGTGAGCCTACTTTTATTACAAAAAATCGACAAGAGGTTTTAGACATCACTCTAGCATCAGAGGATATAATTCATTTTATAAAAGTTTGGAGAGTCTTGTCAGAGCACTTTTTCTCGGATCCTCGGTATCTACAATTCAGCCTAGTAGAGCGTCCGAAGCGACTCCGCACACGGTGACTCGCAGAAGGACTGACTGGTCTGGGTCTAGGTTTCGAACTGCTCTCGCTGAAGGGTTGCCATCCTTACCTAATCCAGACAATGAACAACAGCTGGATGAGATGGTAAACCCTTTTACGGCAGCTATGAGGGCAGCGGTATCTGAATCGTATCCTGCCATTACTTTTTCTGTCAAGCGAAAACCATCATGGTGGAGTAGCAAGATCTCCAAGCTAAGAGTAGTGTGCAGGAGCAGCTTTCATAAGGTAAAAGCTTCGAGGATAGAGTCAGACTGGATGTCCTTTAAAAACATCTTAATTCTTAAAAAAAAAAGAGGTAAGATCAGCTAAACGTAATGCATGGAAAAACTTCTGTCAAAGTATCGAAGGGTCCTCCGAGACCTCTAGGAAAATGATGGCATCAAATCCATCTATGCCCAGCTTCCTTCAAAAGGAGGATGGATCGTGGACGTGCTCAAGCATTGAAACTATTGAGTGTCTGCTTGACGCGCATTTCCCGGGAAGTTCGGTAACTTCTCCACCTGAAGGTGCCACAAGTTCCACAGGATTGTGTGACAGTGAATCGATTCTATCTCGTGAGAAGATATTGTGGGCTATTTCTAGCTTTGAACCCTTTAACGACCACAGGCAAATATGTTTGCCCGGAGTTTTTTCACGTTTAAAATTGTTCACGGAAAAATATAACAGAATACTCTTAATATCTTTAATTCATAAGAGAGTTGGGGCAACAACATTACTATGGATGTAATTTCCTATCTGACTCGCTTTGCCCCCCCCCCCCCCCCCAGGGACCCCAAAGTTAAGTAAAAAGTAGTGACAGTTCAAGGGGCGGTAAAGTAACGGTAAAGGCAAAAAACAATGAGGCTCAAATAATGCATTTGGTCTATCTCTTCCCTTTGTAAAATTGCAACGTTCCAGGTTTTTCGAAGTTCAGTGAACTCATACAGGCCTAAAATTAGTTGGGCATATATTTGCCAATGATCTTAAACGGAACAAAATGCACTATGTGTTTTTTATACCCTTCGCTCATAGAGTGAAAGGGTATATTAACTTTGTCATGACGCATTGAAGGAAGCCTCTCCGACCATATAAAAAGTATACATATATGCATACATATCAGCATGACGAGATGAGTCGATTGGGTGATGTCCCTCTGTTGCAGCGCATTTTTCTCGGCCGCTATAAAAGTTACGGAGCTGAAATTTTGAACACGTGCTTTTTATTATTACAGGCTGTTTGAATCACTGGGTCATGGGGCTGCCATACAAACCTAGCACTCGAATTTAAGTTCTTCTAAGAAAATTTTTTATTGTTTATGAACCAATCTTAACCAAACTTCATACAAATCCTATTGATGTTTCATAAAATATGTAAAAATAGATGGAATCGAAGAATGGGGTAATGGGGCGGCCATACAAATCGACCCCCCCCCCCCCCCCAATTAGGTTCTTCTAAGAAAAACTGTTTTATTTGGACACCTATTTCAACCAAACCTCATGAAAGTGTGTTTCTGTAAATGTCACAAAGCTAACCTACACTATACGGGATAATTTTCATATATACTATACCTTGAAAGCTTTTCATTTTAAAATTTAAACGTACATTTAGGCGAATTATGAAAAGCTCATTTAAACTGAATAGCATGCTACTCGATCTTGAATTGCTTCAGGTTAGCAATTCAAAATCGAGTAGCATTTTAAGTAGAGTAACAAAATTAAATTTTAAAATGAAAAGCTTTCAAGGTATAGTTTACATGTTGCATACAAGTACATAAGTGCAAAAAAAATTGTTTTTGTTTGTAAATGCATGTTGAAAATGTCGTTTGCCCAATACTTATTCTGAAAAAATTATGTTTCACGCATAAAAATATGTTTTCATTGAAAAAATAGCATTTCAACTTTTGCGTTTGTAAAGTGAAAACGGGGCTTTAATATAAATGAGCAATATTTTGAAATTAATTGCAATGCCTACGTGACAATTTGAAATTTAACCTGGATGTTACCCTCGATGGTTTTTTTTGTGCGTCTGGGTCAGCAAACCTGCCCCCTATGTTGAAAAAAAGACGGCCATAGTAATACATTTGTGTAAACTTGTTTTGCTTTGATAAATTAAAGTTAATATCTATAGATACTGACACTTTACGGCAAATTAACGGAAAATGTGAATTGAATACATATTTATATTTTATATTATATCATATTTTTAATATGTGTTGAATTTGTGTTGCCTTCAAAGGTGACAGTTTTGCGAAAATCAAACACCTTATGTAACCAATATATTTCAGGCCTGTGGGCCCATCTTCAGGGTTATTATATTGTGCAGAAACAACAATGTTTCAATAAAAAGAGCCATCTTAATACAATCCATAGGATTCAGTAACACTCTGGCAACTGTGTTATCTAGACCCTTAAAGGCAATTCACATTTGGCCACAAAATCTAGGTTGAAATCTCGGATCCTGTGCAAACTATGGTCATAGTCTGTACAGTACAGTAGAGACCGTCAAAACTACCACTCGGACAATTTGATCCACGATTGAAACGCTTATTTATGTGACTACTGTTGCAACAAGAAGTATATAGATATGTATGTATGTCAGTGATTTACACATATGTTCGTCAGATAGTGAAAAAAAATCACACTTACGTGTACACAACCATGGACAGAGCGGAATGTGGCTTTGGCGGCTTCTACTGTAGTCTTCACATTTATTTTCAGTTTTGTATGGCATATACTCAGACGGGGTTCACCACACTTCGTCACGATTTTGCTTGAGATATTGATTAAAATCTCATTACAAACTATGAAAATACATGGGGAATCTTGAAGATTTTATCCAAGATTTTGTGAAAATCGCACGTGTACTAAAAAGGGAAATTCAACGAAATGGACTAGAAATAGCTGTGTGTAATGCTGTGTTGGTCATTTGCCCGAAGTGTTATTGCAACACTATATTATATTACTATACTATATTACGATCCAATATAAAAATAAGTGTTTAAAGGAAAATACTGTCCCTGTACTTTATATTCAATTCAAATCTTGCGTTAATAATGCATTGTGTAATAGCTTGTTTGTGCCTAAAGATTTAAAAACAAGCTAACAAATAAGAATAGTCTTTTAATTAGATTTACAATTTGCTTTCATATCTAGACATTTTATTTGTTTCATTTGCAGCATCGACGATCTTGGATAGATGACGCTAGACTAACGCAATCACAATTTCACCTTGGTTTTGAGTCTGGCGGAAATGAATCTGATAATAGCACGGAGGAGCCGACGTCTATTGCATCCAGTACACTTTTAATGAAAGACAGTCCATTAAGAGAAAATTTTTCTAGGTTTGTACGTTTAAATCCAAGGATTCGAGTCGATTATTTTAATTAATTTTTTATAGGCGACTAGCCGATGGTACAGAAAATTCATTTTTGCGTGAAGGTGTTCGAAATAGTCTAGTATCGTTGCGGCATGATGAGGTATCCAATTCCCGTCGAAAGAGCGCACTTGGGTAATTGAACACATTTTTATATAATTAAAATAATTTATGTTTTTATAGGAAACCTTTTGTAGAATAATTTCAAAGCTAATACACTCCCAATCAATAGGATAATTTCACTTGAAAAATGGCTGTTTGTCGGAAAGTGACAACGGTATTTTCTTCAAACTTGGTGACAATGTTTTAAGTAGCCTGCTTGTTCTTTTAATAACACAAGGTCTAAGATCCGCAGTCCCGAAAGGATTTTGTTACAAGAATTTTTAGAAACAGTACAAATGTGAGTCATTAGGATAGTTCCAGAGGAAATAAAACAAAAAATAACGGTATACAAAGATAATTTTAGAGGGTGTTTATGTTGTATTGCCTCCAGTGATGCTGGAAAATATTGCTAATTAATAATAATTATACCCTTCGCTTATAGAGTGAAAGGGTATATTAACTTTGTCATGAAGCTGGTAACGCATTGAAGGAAGCATTTCCGACCATATAAAAAGTATATTTATATTATCAGTATGACTTGGGGAGTCAAATAGGGCGATGTCCGTTTGTCTGTCTGTCGGCTGCGACGCGTTTTACTCAGCAGGAATTGAAGCTATTAGAATTTAGGTTCTTTTAAGAGAAACTTTTTTTTTTATGAACCAATCTTAACCAAGCTTCATGTAAATGGATCACTATTGATTTCACAAAAGATATGTCAAAATGGATGGAACCGAAGGATGGGGTCATGGGGTTGCCATACAAACCCAACCCCCCAAATTAGGTTCTTCGGAGAAAAACTTTATTTGGGCACCGATTTCAACCAAACCGCATGAAAATGTATTTCTTGTGATGTCACAAAACATATGCAAAAATGAATGAAACCGGACCTCATACAAATGTGTTTCTATTGAGGCCACAAAACATACGCGAAAATGGGTGCAAAAGGGCCGTGGGTCATGGGGCTGCCGTGTCTTAATCGAAACAAAAAAAAAAAATTAAAAATAAATGGAATCGTACTATGGGACCATGCCCCCTTCCCTCCAATCAAGTTTTCGAAGAGCATGTTTTTATTTGCCCAATTATTTAAGCAAACCTCACTCAAATATTGTTTTATCGACGCCACGGAACTTATGCGAAAACGGAAGGAAAATAATTGAGGGGGGAGGAGGATTAAACACAAGTCATAGGTACGTCCGAAAAAGCTTTTAGCTCGAGGAGGGCGAAAAAATTCCGGCCCCGGCCGAAATTGGCCTCAGTCTCGTTTGAACTTCCGTTAAGTGATTTTAGCTAAACAAAATTTATTCGGGATAAAATTGTATAGGTTTTGAAGGTAATTTAATTTTAAGAAAACTGTTTATAGAAAACGATACAATTATGTTCCGCAAAGTCCAAGATTTGCTATATATTTAAATAAAATGCTTATAAATTTTTATTTGGATGCACTTCGACTTTTATGTCATCCTCAGCGAGTACAAAATTTATACTAAACTAAAAATAAAACGAGACCGAGTTTTAATCGTGCGAATAGCACGATGAGTGTATACCCTATAACCACATACAGACCTAGAAGGCATGCAAAACCCAAAATATTCAATTTCATATTTATTGTAGGGGAGGGAGGGGTAGATGGGTCGGACCTGGCACATCTTTATTATATTATCAAGGCATCCCATCGCTACCATTTGATACTAATTTGAAGTTTTTCGCGACACTCTATCAAAAGATATGGATGAGTATAACTTTGTAGGGGAGGTAGGGGTAGGGTAGTCGGACGTACTCCATCTTCCATAACTCAAAGTATATGACAGAATGATATTGATCAAAATTTCAAGTCGATAGCGATATTCTACCGAAAGTTATGGCCGAATTAAAATATCAAGGAGTAGTTTGTATGGGAGGTAGGGGAACCCTTGGTTCGATTTGGCCCATTTTGAATACCATCCAAGATTTTAGCAAAACAAACATTTGACCAAAATTTCAAACCGCTAATTTCATTATTTGAGGAGTTATAGTGCGAACAGACAGACAGACATGGCTTATTCGATTCAGGGACCGACCCTGATAATTTATACATATATATACTTGGCCATACCTCCGGTGGCTCCTCTGAGGTGTTACATAATATCGGCGTAACAAAAACAATATACCCTGTACCATCTTATGGGTATAATGAAAATCATGAAAGTGGCAAGTTGCAAATTAAAATTTACAGTACGAAAAGGCTTATATGTATCCTTTTGTGGGTAAATAAATTGAAAAATATAATAAAATTATAAAGCAAATCGACCCAGCCGTTCTCAATTGATGAATTATTTCGATTTTTCCAATTTTTCGACTTTTCCGGAGGGTTTTCCCAAAGTTTTCTTTTGTACAAACCCAACTCCTAAAATTAAGTTCTTCTAAGAAAAACTTTTTCATTTGTGTACCAATTTCAACCAAATTTCGAAAAAATGTGTTTCTATTGATAACACAAAACATATGTAAGAATGGATCAATTCGGACCATGGGGTCATGGGGCTGTCATACAAACCAAACCCATGCTCCCGCATCCCCCAGTAAAATTCTCTGAGTAAACATCTTTAGTTGCCCACTTCCAACAACCAAACCCAACACAAATATTGTTTTGTCGACGCAACGGAACTTTTGTGAAAACAGAATGAAAAGAATGGGGGGGGGGGGGGGTTAAATACAAGTCGTAGGTACGCCCGAAAAAACTGTTAGCCCGAAGGGAGCGAAGGGTATCCAAATTTCGGCCGCGCCCGAAATTAGCCTCGGTTTCGATTCGCTCCATTTTTATATACAGGGTGTCTCACGACTCATGGTACATAGATTACTGGATGATAGTACAACTCATTTGGGTAGAATTAATGTTCCACATGACCCCTCTATCTTTAACCGTTATAAAGTTGTAGCATTTTTCGTAAATAGTTTCAAAAAGCTCGACTTGCCGAGCAAAATCACTATTAGCCACACTCCCAAGTATTTAATCCGAGATTTGACTTCACTTTCTGAAACTGTATAAAATTCTACATAAAATAACTCTTTTCCCAATTAAATAATTTAAAAAACTTCCCAGATACATTTGTCAGTACGATTTTACAATTTGATTTTTCGATGAAAAATCAATTTTCGAATTTCATTAAAGTTTGAATGGTATCTGGGAAGTTTTTTAAATTATTTAATTGGGAGTTATCACGATTGAAAAAAGCTAATTATTCAAGAGCAATACGAAATTGTTGTAGCGATTCAAGATTTTTTTTCTACTGAATCGAAGGGAGTTTTGATAGTTTTTGGCCTTGTAACAACGGGTAGTTTCGGGACGATTTATATTGAAGAACCAGCTGCCGTAGGAGCAGTTATTAAGACAACATTAACATCCATGGCAACAGTTGCCTCGTGCCTATTCGAGATAAGTAAGAATTAAGGCGCGAACACCTGCCTGAAATAAGCTGAGCCAGTGATAATCTGGCAGTTCTTGAAGGCCTAGTCGGATTTTGAAAAACTTCGCCAGTTTTTTAATATAGTCATTTAGTCGAGCACATATACCATTTGAACCTTTCATGTTTCAGAAATCGAATTGGCTATCCATCTGACCTCTTGTGCAAGAATATGCATATTTAGTAGATTTGCCAGCAACGCGGATTGAATAACCGTATCGAAAGCTTTCGCTAGGACGAAAGCCACTACGACAGTTGCGTCACAGAACTTTAGCTAGTTAAGTCTTTTGAAGCCATGCTGTTGAGAGCTAGCTCAGCATGGGATACAAGGGTGGGGTGGATGAGTGCTTCTTTGCAACGGGTGATAAAATTGAGATTGGAAGGTAGGATTCGGCAAGATTTGTATCTTTTCCGTATTTTAGAAGGAGGATAATACACCCCTTTTTCCAGAATTCTGGGATACCAAGCGTTGATATTGACAAGTCCGCCGTAAGATATTCGATATATTTTATAATTTGAGCTTTTTGTTAATTGAAAAACTTCAACCCCAGTATATCAGTGCATATTAATATTTCCATATTTTTTTCCTATTCACAGATTGCAGCCTCCTGATGTTACTGGTAGTAGCTTAACCCTCGGAACTGCTGGGAGCCGGAGAACTGTATATTTAGTGGAAGAGAATCAAAAACTATCGGATACACAATCAACAACTCCATCAGATGCTCCAACACCAACTAACAATTCTAACGACAACGCCCAATCAACATATTTGATTTATAATCGCGTCAATACTATGATTGGAAGTCCCAGTGTGGGAGGTGGAATATCGATTGAAAATCCATCATCCGAAGAAACTAATGATGTCAAATGTGCGACATTCATTCGTGATGATAACGCTTCCCAGACAACAAGAGAAGAACAGAAAAGCAGTAGTATTTGGTATGAATATGGTTGTGTTTAACGGCTAGATAATAAATGTATTAGTTTGTATTATAGACTTACATATTAAGTGTACTATGTAAAAAAATCGAATTTATAACTTTACATACAATACAATTTTCTACAATAATATACTTTAACTGTTTTGAACACTAATAAACTTGTACGTTACCAGAAAAAAATAATGACATGTGCCTATTTAATTTGATACCTTGGTTGGAAAAAGCAGAGAAGTATGTACACTGCTTGGGCATCAGTTTAGCACACCTTTTCGCATGAGTAGTTTCGGCTGAATACCAGCCAAACTCTCTCTCTCGAATACCGTAACTCCTAGTGGGGCATGGTGCGTTGATGACTACCGTGTGTAGTCCATCAACGTTTTAAAGACAACTGAATTCGGAGTGTGATACGGTTGTCAGCCATACTACTTCCTAGTCGCATTTTCAGTTTATTATTCTACGATAAGAATATTTCTTATCATCTTATTCTGAATGACAAGCTTGCGACGAAGTTTTGTAGGTATGTCCTGTTCTTGTGCGAAAGAATGTTGGCATTGCTTTAGAAAAATTAATTTTAAATAAACAATGGCATCATCTATTTGGTGACTAAAATTTGTATTATAAAATTAAAATTTTCTTTGACGTAGACGATTACACGGACGCATTAACCATTTGATACCCTACTATGTTCAAGCAGTCAATATCCATCAGCCATTAGTATTATTATGTCGAATCGAAAACTTAGATCGCTTAATAATAAGCAAAGCTCATCATAATGTTCTGATAAACTTCTTATATCCATGTGCCCAGTTAAAACAGAATCGACAATTCATCGATAAAGAATCGAAGACCGTCTACTAAGGAATCGATGACTTTATCGATCAAACTATGGAGACATTTGTATGGGCTTGGCGGTTTTTTCGATACCGAAAGTGAGAACTGGAATCGATCTTACTCCGAAGACATTTCGATTTCGATTCTGTTGTGTATCGGAGCCAATTGGATGTAAATAGTCGAATTTGTATCGAAGGCTTGTCGATTACATTAGTATAGTAGACAATTTAGTGACTTGTATCTCTGTGGTATCCATGACTTATCGATTCAGTAGGTTAATCGAGGACTTATCGATTCCGTTGGGTATCGGAGACAATTGTCTAGTTGGGTGGAAAACATTAAAACTATTGGACGCGAGTAAAATTTGCTTGCAATCATGTATACTGCACAAAATATCAGGACTTGTAGTTTTGTAACTATTTAGAAAATCCATACCAAAAATAACAAGAAATAAAATTAAGTACTAATGAGAATTGAAAAAACAATAAATATAAATAAAAAGTTAAACAATACTTAATACTTCCTTGGATCTGATAAATCAACGATCTTGCTCCATCGGTTTTCTTAATGAAAATTGTTCCACGTTTGGTCAATATGTATGCATGGCCCAAAGCCAAAGACCGTTAAAAGAAACTCGCTTACGTAGAATCTTGTATTAGCATTGGAAATCCCCGCTTCGCTGTTGGCAGATCGAACATACTGCTTGTATATCGCTAAAAAATAGTCCCTAGTGATTGCACGAGTGAATTTGCAAATGATGGTACATATTTGGTTGCGGGTTGCCCGAACCCGTTTTCTGCGACGTTATCGACCTGCGGATATGTCTATGCACAGAGCTAATATCGTGTTCGTGGAGGACTATATTCAATTTCTGGGCGATAGAATGAATTACAGACGGTAGATTTTTGGATGCTGTTTCTTTCCATCCTCCAATACAGATACTGGAACTTCGCAATTCTTGTGTGCGGAGATTGGCTTTGATCGCTGAGGCGCTTCACTTCTTCCTTCAATGATGCATTTTCGAATTTCAGTGTTTTGATTTCTTCTGATATCGAATTGATCAATCATTTGATCAAATTGATCAGACATAAATTGTACTGCAGAAGTAAGTTCATGAATTATGGTTGAAATCTCTTCGCGAAATGATTTAAATTCGGCTTTAAGTGCATCCAAGCCTCTATTGCCGACAATATCATTGGGTTCACTGGAGATTGTCTTTGTTTTGCAAGACTCGCAAACGGTGCACATAATAACATTTTTCACGTCGGTAGAGGGTTCGTTGCACAATTTGCACGAGTTCACCATGATTTCAACAGTATAGCAGAGCGGTATTAAAATGTGTGTAATCATCAGTTCAGCGCGATGACATGACAATACGTTACCAGGGGCTCCTGAATGCTTCCGATAAGTTCGACTTTATTATGAAATTGTTTTACAGACAAGTACAGTTTTCTTTTAAATTAATGTCGTACACTGCTTTTTGGCCCTCAATCCTTGATTTAACCACCCTGACAGTGTGGAGCAGAGAAATATCGTGTTAAAAATGCTATGACACATTACCGAACAAAGAGGGGCGTGAATCCGAATGAATTCGCAGCACTGAAGCCAGTGGGCCTATTGTGCTATATACCCATATAGCTAATATAATACTCAAACAAATATGGAAGATCGCCAAAAAAGACATTTCATATGCTAACGTGATGATTTTTTAAAAGGCTATTTCGTGTGTTCTTTTTTGAAAAACAATTATAAAACAATATTAAAAAGTGAAGACACCAAAATATTGACTCTGACCACTATATGGTGAAGGCGACTTATAGGTGCAGAATTTCTTCGGTGCATCATTCGAGGTTCTACCCGGCAAAAATTTTTGCGGTTGACAAATTGTTGGATGATGCCACGGTGGTCACTTATACGACTGCCCTTGTGGAGAAGCTGACGCCCTTGCTAAATAACATCAGCAACAAAGGCGCCCTTGAGATCTGGGATACACTCAAAGACACCATCAAAGGGGTCGCAGAGGATGTTGTTGGATACAAAGCCCGGCGAGCCCGAAATGATTGGTTTGATGAAGAATGTCAAAATGCGGTAGATGCTAAAAACGAGGCATATCGCCAATGGACTGAACGCGCAACTAGAGCCAAAAAAAAAAAAAAACAAAATATGACGAGCTTCGATGATTTTCGAATAGGTTAATTAGGCGTAAGAAACGTAAGCATCTTGACGAGCAGTTGATGCAAATAAACCAAAGACTAGTTAGTAGGAACAGTAGACAAGCGTACAAGCTGATTAATTCAATTAAAAGTGGATACCAACCCAGGACCAGCCTCTGTAAGGATAAGGATGGCAATATCATTAGCGACACCGATAGTGTTGATAAACGCTGGGCCTCACATTTTGAAGAGCTCCTCAATGTTCAACCGAACAACCCTACACAAGAAGCTCCGGAGCTGATGGCTGAACCAGGCCCTCCCGTTCAACCCCCAACAGTAGAAGAAGTTGATCTCGCCATGCAAGCACTAAAACATAATAAAGCCCCGGGCGCTGACGAGATTCCAGCTGAACTGCTGAAGCATGGTGGGGAGAGCCTTGTTAAGGCTATACACACACTTATCGTTAAAGTATGGAACGACGAAATAATCCCGGAAGATTGGCGTAAAAGTATCATTTACCCAATCCACAAAAAAGGGGATAAGTTGAAATGTGAGAACTACAGAGGCATCTCATTAGTTTGTACGACTTATAAGATTTTATCTAAGATTCTGGAAAATAGAATTAATCCGTACGCAGAAGAAATCATTGGCGAGTACCAGACCTGGTCGTTCGACGACAGATCCGCTTTTTACAGTGAAGCTTTTACTCCAGAAGTGCTGGGAATACAACATCGACGTATACCAAATATTTGTTGACTTCAAGCAGGCATACGACAGTATCGACCGAAGCGTACTGTACAACATTTTGCTGCATTTTGGAATACCGGCTAAGCTAGTGCGACTCATAAGGATGACGATGACTAATACCGTCTCGCAGGTCAGAGTTCAGAACAGACTCACTGACCTATTTGAAACTCGTACTGGACTCAAGCAAGGCGACGGGCTGGCGCCGACGCTCTTCAACCTGGCTCTGGAGTATGTGATTCGAGCCATGAATTTGGACAGCAGCGGAACGCTACTCATTAAATCGACTCAACTAGTAGCCTACGCCGACGACATCAACATCATGTCTCGAAGATTGGGTGATGCAGAAAGCCTTCTGCATAATCTCAATAACGCCGCCAAAGAAGTTGGGCTACATATCAACGAGTCTAAAACCAAGGTCATGATGCAATCAAAAACTAGAACGCCAGTAAATTCAAGCATCACAGTGGGGGACCTCAATATAGAATATGTAGACAACTTCACTTACCTGGGTTGCAATTTGTCAAAAGACGCCAACGAAACAGATGAGATAAAGCGACGGATACAACTAGCTAATAAGTGTTACTTTGCGGTCCTCCAAATTATGAATTCGAAGCTGGTGCACAGGAACACGAAGCTCCACGTGTATAAAACCATCATCCGACCTGTGCTATGCTATGGCTGCGAAGCATGGACCCTAACCCAAAACTCTGAACACCTGTTGGACACATTCGAGCGAAAGGTTCTCCGAAGAATCTTCGGGGCCGTTCGTGAACGAGGTGAATGGCGCATCCGGTACAACCTTGAGTTGTATCAGCTGTATGATGAGCTACAGGTGTCGAAGATCGTGAAATTGCAGCGATTGCAATGGGCGGGTCATGTACAAAGGATGAACAACGATCGCATGCCCAAAAAGGTGATGAACGCGCAACGAGTGGACCGAGCCAGATTGCGTGGACGACCGAGAGCCCGATGGGAGCATTCTGTATGTGAGGACGCCCACCAGATGCTAGGCTTTCGGAATTGAGGATAAGGTCGCGTGACCGCGACAATTGGAGGTTTTCAATCCAGGCGGCCAAGGCCCGACGTCGGGCTATCGTGCCATAAAGAAGAAGAAGACACCAAAATGTTTGTTTTAATTAACTGAGAATTGAATAGACTATTAACAGTTATAATTTTGAAATGTTAACTCTTTTAGTTTAGTTGGAAATCAGCCGAAACCATTAATGCGAAGAGGTGTACTAATCTGACGACATCAAATTCGTAACTTTTGCACATATAATTCGTTGTTGTTGTTGTTGTTGTAGCGGCGCAAGAGAGGGGGGGGGAAACTTGTATCATCATTCATAAATCGTGTGGAGGATTGGTGTAGGAGGGTAGGCCTATCGGTCAATCCCGCCAAAACAACACTAATAGCCTTCAGTCGCAAACACAACTTGGAAGAGCTCAGTGCTCCAACATTATTCAACCAACAACTGCAGTTTACCACGGAGGTAAAATATCTGGGAATCACCCTGGATAACAAACTCACGTGGAACAAGCAGCTGCAAAACACAATTGCCAAAGGCAAACAGACCCTATATGCGACAAAAAGAGCAATAGGGAAAACGTGGGGGTTAAAACCACGAATGATACACTGGATATACGAAGCTGTAGTCAAACCCCGTCTGACCTATGGCTCGATAGTCTGGTGGACCAAAATCAAGCAAAAAACAGCAGCAGCGAAGTTGGGATCAGTACAGAGACTGGCCTGCGCAAGCATAACCGGCGCCATGCGCAGTGCACCAACTTTAACTCTAGAGAAACTACTAGACCTGCCACCACTGGACCTCACAATCACAGAAGAGGCAAGACTTGCAGCGTACAGACTCCAATCATCAAACATGTGGACACCACAAAGGACAGGACACTGTTCGATTACAGAAACGATTGCAAACCCAATCCTAGATATGGGCAGCGATTATACCCCGGCCATGTACACCTTCGACTCAAATATCCAAACCTCAACGGTTAGGGAAGACTGGAGTAAATGGAACGACAACCATCTATCAAATCACATCGTGTGGTACACGGATGGGTCGAAGACAGACGAAGGAACAGGGGCAGGAGTTTATACTAAAACCAACAACTATTGTATCTCCAAACCCCTAGGTCAATATACAACTGTGTTCCAGGCAGAACTTATAGCCATAAACCTTGCAGCGGGGGAGAGTACTCGAAAGGGATATACCAACAAGACCATATTTATTCTCTCCGATAGTCAAGCTGCTATAAAAGCCATTGCAAATCCCAAAACAACCTCTAAATTGGTTTGGGAATGTCAACAAAATCTCAAAAACCTAGCTACCCGAAACAAAGTAACTCTAAAATGGGTGAAGGGACATAAGGGGATCGAAGGAAATGAGAAAGCGGACGCCCTTGCAAGAGAGGGTTCCGAACTACCCTTAACTGGTCCTGAACCTGCAATCGGAATCAGTAAATCTACTGCCAGAACCGTTGCTAGACGATGGACCGAGGATAAATTCCAAAATCGATGGAGACTAGCTGAAGGGCTCAGGCACAGCAAGCGTATGCTGGAATCTAACTGGCAAACCAACTGCACCGAAGCCCTCAGTCTAAGTAAAACGAACCTCAGGGCAGTGACAGGCCTTATAACCGGTCATTGTACCCTACGAAAACATCTGCATACAATTGGGATCTACTCACAAGACCCATTATGCCGCCTCTGCAACGAAGACGAGGAATCAGCCTCGCACGTTATCTTCGAATGCCCCGCTCTTATGAGCTGGAGACAAAATTTCTTTGGGGCTCAAACTACCACAATGGGTGCACCCAAAGTAAACCTGGTTAGCTTTCTTCTAAGCCTTATACGAAGGACAGAGCTCTTAACCTGAAACGTTCTCGCTTAGATGGGATATACAATAAGCCAGCAGGCTGCAGTATTGGGCGCAACCAGCCCAACCTATCTCAGCGCCATATCCATCCATCCATCCATCCATAAATCGTAGGCATCCTCTCCTCAAGGTCAAGACCTAAGAAGATCGCAACTTCGATGGGGTTTTCCCATAGTGCGATAGGTGTTAGATGCGTAGGTGCGGCAGTGCAGTCAAATATATGATCCACGTCGTGTGGGCTGGCTCCACATGCTGGACAAGTATTTCCAATGCTGTTGTCGATGCGTGACCAAAACGAATTTAGTCTGGAGCAAAATCCAGATCGAAGCTGAGCCAAGGTGGTACGTGTGGCTCTCGGTAGTTGTTGTTCGTCGGCTGAGATGTCGGGTGGTCGAGCGCGAAGGACGCGGTTTACGGATAGCCTATTTGTGGCTTTGGTTACCTCGCTGGTGTGCAGTTGATTTAGGGCCGCCTTATATATGTTGGGGTTATCGAGAGGAACTCGTTTAAACCTTTGGACTTCCATTTCCATGTCCCTTAACGTACGTCTTACATGACGTGGTGGTGGGGTTTTGTCCATGAGGTCATGATTTGGGTGTAAGCTTCGATGACAACCAACAAGATATTGCTTAGCCAGGAGATCGTTGTGTGCCTTGAGGTCTAGCAGCTTGGTTTCTTGGTGCAGGTGGTCTTGCGATGACATGCGAACGCAACCAGTAATGGTACGCATGGCTGCATTTTGGCATGTTTTGAATCCGTTTCCAGTTGGTTTTGCATAGGGTATTTGTCCATATTGGTGCTGCATAATTTACCACAGAACGACTGACGGCTTTGTAGGTGGTGAGTAAAGTCTCCTTATCAGTGCCCCATTTGCTGCCAGCAAGGGACTTCAGGATCTTGTTTCTGCCCTTCATTTTGTCACTAATGTTGTCGGCATGGGTGTTGAATAGGCCGTGATTGTCAATTGTGACGCCAAGAATTTTGGGGTGACGGATAGTGGGAACTTCAGTGTCATTTACTCTGATGTTAAGTCGTTGGTTGAATTCTTTGTTGTATGTGGTAAAGAGGGTGGCCGATGATTTGGGCGCTGATAGCATTAGGTTCTTGTTGTTGAAGAAAAGGTTGAGCTCCTCCAAGTAACCGTTGATGAGATCGCACATGTCGGGAATGTCGTTGCCAGATGTCATTATGGTGCAGTCGTCAGCATAGGATACAATGTCTATTCCTTCGGGTGGGGTGGGAAGCCCTGACATGTATAGGTTGAACAAGGTGGGGGAAAGTACCCCGCCTTGTGGTACGCCTTGTTTTATCCTTCTTAGTTTAGATTTCCCATTTCTAAACTCGGTGCTGGATTGACGTCCGGCAAGGTAGTTTGCGATCCATTTGACTATATGCGGCGGTGTGGATGAATTGCGGCGATCCGTCAGTAGGAGCGAGTGGTTCACCGTATCAAACGCTTTCGACAGATCTAAAGCCACAAGAATGGTACGCTTAAACGGCGGGGGCTGGTTGATCCCATTGAAGACCTTAGACATGATTCGGTCTAGTGCAGTGGTGGTGCTGTGCATTTTTCGGAAGCCGTGTTGGTGATTAGCGAGTTGTATGTGCGTCGCAAGAGTCTTGTGTATCAGCGATTCCAATATTTTCGCCACAGGGGATAAAAGCGTGATTGGTCGGTAGGATTCTCCTAAGGAGTGTTGTTTACCAGGTTTGGGTAACGGTATGATACGGCCTCTCTTCCAAATTTCTGGTATGATGAATGTTCGTAACGAAAGGTTCATCGTAGCAGTGATATACTCTATGGCCGGTGTGTCGAGGTGTTTGAGCATGATCATTGCTATACCGTCTGGACCAAGTGAATTTGAATTTTTGGCATTCTTTATGGCCATTGCAACTTCTGTAGAGGTGATTTGGAGATGTTCATCAACTTTAGTGTTTCGGATGTCTCGTGTGATTTTGCGCTTGAGTTTATCCTTAGTTGGGTGTTCGACGAATTGTTTGTTGAATAGGTTTGCGCATTTATTATCGTCGCTCACGGTTGAGTTACCAAACTTGATAGAAACCCTCCCTTGAGTTTTAGTGGGGTTGGATAGGTTTCTAACCGTGCTCCAGAGTTTGCTCACACCAGTGTTTAAATTTAGTTTTCTGAGATGTGATTGCCATATGTCTCTCCTGTGGTCGTTGACCTGTTTGACTATGATGTCATTGAGGTCGTTTATCCGTGGGTCACTTGGGTCTGCACTTCTGAGTTGATCCCTAGTTTTTGCCAATTTAGCCGCAGATGTTGGGAAGTTGGGTTTTAGGCTGGGAATGCGGCCTGCTGGAATGTATTTCTTAGCTGCAGTGAGAATAATTCGTCTAATTTGTTTTTCAGCCATACGTACATCACTTGGGGCGGTGAGACTAGCAAAAGCCTCGTTGGTGAACCTTTTAAAGCTGTCCCAGTCAGCTTTGTTGAAGTTGGTGTACGTCTTCTTATCGGGATGGATGAATTTCGACGGCATATCCAGAGTCAGAATAATTGGCAGGTGATCAGATGATGTTGTGAGGATTGGTTCCCATGAGATGTCATTAATAAGTCCAGGGCTGGCGATGGAAATGTCAGGTGAACTTGTGCAGGATCCAGTGATACGGGTCGGTTTATCGTCATTTAAAGGGCAGAAATCCGAATCATCCAGTTGGTCGGCGATGATGTTACCTCTGGTGTCGTTTTGGAGGTTGGAATGCCATAAACCGTGATGCGCGTTGAAATCACCAAGTAGGAGGCGATATTGTCCGTTTAATAGAGGGCTGATATTGACTTTGTAACCTGTGGGACAGCTGGAGACAGGTGGAATATATATGTTGTAGATTTCAAAGTCAATATTTCCTGATTTGACGATTATCGCTTGCTGTTCTAAGGTGTCATCGGCGGAAGTGACATCAACTACGCTGTATGGCAAATTATTGTGGATGAGGAAAGCCAAACCTCCTCCTGCGTTCCTATCTCGGTCTTGTCTGATGACATTGTAGTTCCCGTATGACCTGAGTGAGTGACTAGAGTTGAGTTTGGTTTCCTGTACTGCCGCTATTTGGATGTGGTCTGTCCATGAGTGCTGTTAGTTCAGCGATTTTGTGCTGGAGTCCATTACAGTTTAGTTGGACTATCCTCGTGCTGGTGTAATTTGCATCGACGATCCGTGGAGCTGGGGTCAAATTGGGTGGAGCGGGCCTCACAGCATTTGCAGGGGTGGAAGGTGATGATGGTTGGGAACCTTGGTTAGGCGGCAGGTGATTGGATGAGTTTTGCCATCTGTTTCCACACCTGATCGCTCTGTAAGATGTTAACCATTGATTGGTGTTTGTGAGTCCCGAGCAGTTCTTGAGGTGGACCCATTGTCCGCAGCATGTGCACTGAACTGACGATTGGACATTGGACCAAATTCTGTTGGCGCAAACCGAGCACATCCATGGACCAGGATTCGTCTCAATACCGGCACGTATTAGCAGAATGAGGAGCAGCTGGGCCGGCCAGAACTGCTCCACAAAAGAAAAAACGGTAAATGAATGATGATACAAAGTATCCGACCCCTTCTTGCGTCGAAGGGGGTCTTTGTGACTCTTGGCCATGCCTTGGGCATGGGTCGTTCCGGGACGTAGACCCGGTCGCAGTAGGAACGCATATAATTCGTAATTGTGACTGATGCTTGAAATAGATTACGCGCATCAGCAGCAGCATCGGCAGAATTTCATAGCTGAAAAATATGCTGAATACCAAATCTTCTGCTCAACATTTTTGTCAGCAATGTAAAATGCATTGCGCAATGCCGATGCTGATGCGCGTAATTTATTTCACGCATGACTCTGACTGGGCACCCTTAATGTGAAAGGAACAAACAATAAATGCATTAAATCGAATTTCTCCGTGAAATAAATTTGAAGCGCTATATTAAAGATATATATTAAAGCGCTATATTATGATATCAATTACAAGTACATACTTGGATGTCGCTTTTCTAATAACAATCACGAAAATAAATCCAACACCACAAAGAATAAAATATGCACAGTATTTCGAGGTAGGTCTTGTAGTCGAAATAAGTATCCTTTGCATTGACAAAAGTTAGGGAATATTAACTTTTAAAAAATGCAAGTTGTGCCGTCATTTTAGGTAAGTTGTAGTTGAATTTTGCTAGAATTGAGTCTCTCTATAATTTAAATTTGCAATTTTTAATATAGTTCCATATTATGAAATAAATTTTGAGATTGAACGGTTTTAAATTTTTGGTCGCAAAAGCTGCACTTTTCTGGTTCTATATGTATTTTGGAGTACTAAGCACGAAGGTGTAGCTTCCCACCAAAAAAAAACGTCAAAAAATTACTATCAATTGTAGCGATAACGCTCAACGCATTTCGAAGATTATTCTCGCGTTGGACCCGCAATCGTGTTTTCTCTAACATGTTCATGGACAGGTTTTCGCAGAAATGAATTTTAAAAGGCAAAAAAAAACGAGGAAACTCCGAAATTTTTTGGGGTTTTTGCTGTTTTAGACCTGTTCCGCAACGAAATGTTGGTGGAAGTTCCGGATTCGAGCTCAGCACTCCAAAAAACATAAGAATAAAAAAAATTCTCCACGACATCTGAAATCATATAATGACTACACTAGATAGCGTAATAAGCCTTTTATTTTAGTCTAGAGCATACATAAATTTATAAAAAAAAGTCTAAGGTATCACACATCAATGCAAAGGTCCTTGGCCGCATGCAACAGGAGCTTTTACCGTTTTTAAAATAATCACCAAAACACAGAAATACTACCCCCTTACCACCCTAAGTTGCGGACCCACTATCGGTCAGGACTTTTATTTTGTTATTAGCAATAGTCGAACCCTCGAGCTCTGAGCGTCGCATTAGCGAGAATATAGCGGCAACTGTTTGTTTGGCGTATTATTTTGCATTAGTTAGAAAGAGCAGCTATATTGGCTTTTTTTATTTCCCGGCCTATTATTTAGATGGTATTGGCGATAGGCAGTAGATCAACAGATCCGGATGTACATTGAAACAAATACCGGGGCTATAAATATGTCCATACTTATCGGGAGACATTAAAATAAATGTGAATACAGGAAACTATTAAAACAGAACACATTTGTTTAATATACATTTAAAAGTACGAGTATATGATTCGAATTAGTCATAAGTGAAAAAAACTTGAAACTAGGGTAAAATATGACTATGCCCTACACTTCCGTTGTTAAAAAAGGTAGGTTGATAATAATTATACAGATAACTTTATTTCAAAGCAAAAATGTAATAAACAATTCTACTTCTTCCTTTTTTGCCTCGTTCTTTATACCGCTCCATGGCGGTGTAGGCACTTCGCCCGTTCTGGCGGTAATGTCTCAGGCTAATATCAGGCTATCTTGGATCGTGTCATCGCCGAGACCAATGCGTTGTTGTTACTTTTTCATTTGACACATCCATGTGTCTAATTTATTTCTCCAAAAATTAAAAAAATATTGAATGCCAATCAAAGGGGCTATAAACTAATTCAAATTATACACACATATGAACAAAAAAAATAAGTACACATCTCAAGTACCTTTTTATGCCCAATTTTCAGAGCCTTTTTCAAATTGTAATACTCCAAATAGATAGCCATTATAACAAACAATGCCAACGGGCCGGAAAAACTAAATGGTATCCCCTTATTATCTTAGTCCCTCCCGATATAAACTTTGAAGTGGGTATTCAGCTTGGTCAAAATAATAAGTACACCGGCGGTTTTTTTTTAATTTTGTGACAATAGCTTGGTATTCTCCATGAGGATTTGCCTGTTTATTAATTTGTGTATGCAACAAGCGTTGAATTAAAAACAAATAAAAAGATGGTAGGTACGAAGAAAGACGATTAAGTTCCAAACTTTCTGCGGCAAATATTGAAAATTTAGAATCTCTTTGGAAAGTTTACCGTAGAATACAAGAAGTAAAGCAGTTTTGGTAAAAAGCTTAGAACTTTCCATAGCGACGTCAAAAATTATTGACGATTACAACAAAATTTTGGAGCGATAGTTCTTGTTCCAGACCGAACAATGAAAACTCACAGAATATTCTGTTTTATTTATGAGATCGTAATAAATTTGATTGGAAACGACTTTTGTCGTAATATTCTTCATTAAAGAAAATAATAATATGATGTACGCTACATCAATTGGCTATTTCCCATGGAGGCGAAAAAAACATGGACTATGTTTTTTTTTCTTAGTTTGGTTTCGTTCAAATACATCTAAATAGCCGTTACTATTAGACAATTCCTGTATAAGAAATATTTGTTAAGAGTCCTAGAGTATTACGCTGATGTAGGGATTTCAGCAGGATATTAACCCTTACCATACCTCACAAAGTGGTCGAGGATCCGCTTCAACCAAATGGTGTGGCTTTTCACGTTATTACTAAGATAAATTAAATCGGGACTGTTTGGTGAGAGTTGAATCAACGTATTAAAAAAAAAATTGTGCCACAAAACAGATCAATAACAGATTTTCTTTTAATAATGGACAGTTTAGTTTTGAATAATAAAAGGAATCCAATTCTTGTCGAATTAGATCATAATATTTTAATTAAAACCAGTTTTAACCAAATTAACAGAAATGTACTTATTATTTTATCCAGCTTTTTTTTAGACGATTCGTACTTTTTTAAGGTAAATGAAAGTTCTTATTTATTTTAATTGGCTTATTTACATATTATTTAGTTCCACACCAATTAAGTATTTAAATATTAACATATGATTTTATTTACTGAAATAACTACTTGGCTACAGGGTGATAAGAAAAAATCGTATGGGTGTACTTATTTTTTTGGCCATATGTGTATATTTAACTGTTCTACCCTGTACACTATTTAATAGAAATGGTAAATGACATTAGTCGCAAAAGTACATAAAATTATTACATTAAGTCTTCAATCGTTATTTTTACATACATATTACATATTATGATAACCCAAAATGGTGACCACTCACAACTATTGATTGACCTGGTTTACTATATGTTGGCAACGACGAGTTAACAAACTGTTAAAAAAAATGAATATTTTGTAGCTTATCCTTTTTACACGTAACAAAGTTAAATGAATTACCTTTGCTGATTTATGTTGTGACGACATGTAGCCTAAGCAAAGAGACTTTGTACTGTGGCTCCATAACAGCTCCCCATCCTTGCTATCACTATTAAAGACTATAGATATTGCGCCGCCATAAAGATCTTGGTCTCTTGGTAAAAACTCCGAGTCCAGAAACTGACTTCGAAACGTTTGATGCAACGATGTTGTAGGACATGAACTAGTAAGCAAATTTGTTGCTATCTCCTTTGCTAAGAGCGTTTTAATTAAGTACTCCCCATTTCCAGTTGTACATGTGCCTACCGTTTTTGCCTCATTAACTTGTGCCCAGCAGCCAGCTCCATAGGTTGCAGCCTGGCCAATTCTCCCTGATAATTTCAATATCAATCCGCCTGAACTGCATCCTGCTGCTGTGTTTCCCTGACTGTCAACGCACACCGCGCCTACAGTATCAAGACTCGTTATTTGAGTTTTGTATATGTCCTCTGCCTTTTTTATTTTTGACTTGTAGTGTTCGTAACATCGTTGAGCTTTGGAGGATATCATCATCGAAGGATCAACGACTTGCAATTCAAGTTCTCTTGCATAAGATTCGGCCCCGCTACCTGCTAGAACCATAGGTGGTATTCTATTAAAAGTAAGCATTTTTCCTTGCCGTATACATATATTTCGTGCTAATTGAATCGGATTTTTTACAGTTGAGACATTTGTACAAGCGCCAAAGTTCAGTGTGGCCCCATCCATTATTGATGCCTCACATTCCACTTTACCATCCCAAGTAAGATTAGATCCGAAGCCAGAGTTTGTATTTCCCGAGTTCTCTAGGCGTGTTATGCACGCTTCGCAAGCTTCTAATGCGCCTCCTCCATTTTTTAATACATCGATTCCACGTATGCAGGCCTCCTTGATAACCTTTTGATATTTAGTCTCATCCACACAATTGCCTGCTCCTGAATACATACAAAACAAAGATAAAATAATGAAGAGACATTTTGTCATTTATTTCGTGTTGCAAAATATTTATTTAAATTAATAGAACTCACAGGTTAGCAAACCTTTTTTTTTAGTTTTCGTAGAAAAAGTCTTACGCCATACACATACGGTTCATCTATTGCAATCTATGGAATCCACCATGGATTGCAATCCATAAAATATTTTTTTTTTGTTCTGTCTAAAGCGCAGTATAGACCTCGGGAGGAATGAAAATGAAATTTTTGTCCGCTGCGATTTTTTCAATGAAAATGCATGCTTACTGTCGTGGAACATGTCGGAAATGATGGGGAATTCCATAAGCTACAATCCGAATATGGTTCAAAAATTTTTCTCGGCCATTTTATGTATTATTTTTCGATTCCCCGGTCATTTCACCGTGGAAAATATCTAATGACGGGGGAATCGAAAAATAATACATAAAATGGCCGAGAAAAATTTTGGAACCATATTCGGATTGTAGCTTATGGAATTCCCCATCATTACCGACATGTTCCACGACAGTAAGCATGCATTTTCATTGAGAAAATCGCAGCGGACAAAAATTTCATTTTCATTCCGCTCGAGGTCTATTCAGGCCTTAATGAGCTAAAATGGACTTTCGTTCTGTGAAATGAGCTTGAGTTTGACAGAAAGAATCTATGGATTCTCCATGTGTGTGCGGCATTAGGGCTCCATTGACTTTTCTATGAAGCCAGTTAAGTAATTTGATAAGAAAAGGCGGATATTTCCGCTTTACACATTGGGGAAGGTGTTCGATGCCATCAAAGTGACGTTTTAATTTTAATCAGCCCCACTAGAATAGTAAGTTTTACCATTTTGTCAAAGATGTGAATAGTATTTTCATATTTTCGACTTTTCAGTCGAAATATATTTGCGAGCAAGAATTGTAAAATTTGCTAGACATGGAGGCAAAAGAAATTTAAAATGTTATTTTAGACTAATATGTAATACCCCCAACTTTCCATTAAAAATTGAACTACCCCATATAAATGTCAAACCTTGACATTGAATATCTGGAGAACCGTTACGATTTCGCGAAAAAGGATGGCAGGTTCGGTCGTTTCAGGTCAATGTTAACGAAATGGCATCATCAAAATTTGGAGCCGCAGATACTAAAATCGCGCCCAGCGTACACTAGAACGAAACTTATACAAAATTTCAGCCCGATAGCTTCAAAACTGAGGCTAGTCCCTCCGTTTTTGAACAGAAACATATGCAAACAGATGGATATCGCCCTATCGATTTCCCTCGTCACACTGATCAGTAATGTATATAATTTCTAAAGTCTTGTGCGTTGCAAACTTCATGACAAAATTAATATACCCTTCCACATAGTGACGGGTGTACAAAGTGTAGCTGTTTCTAGAGATACCAGATATATTAGGAAATCAGCTTATGTATTGTTCAAAGTTATAAAGTACATATCCTGGCTCGATGGTTAACAAGGAAGCTACTTGCGGTGACGAATTCAATCCTCAGTGAATGAATTGGCGAGAAAACTCAATGATTTTGACATGTTGAAAGTTGTCCGTCGTCCCCGCAAAGAATGTGATATCAATGGATGCTTTACTTGATGGACCCAAGGCCAGAGGCAAATCGAGAAATACGTGGATGTGTCAAGTGAAAAATAAACGCAACGTAACTGGTCCCGTTGTTGATACAATCAGAGCTCCCTGCTGAAATAAACTGACATTGCTACCTCAGGTACCATTGCCACCGGAACGATGCGACGTCATAGAACGGTATAATGAGCAAGATTACATGGCCGAAATATGTACTGCAGAGGTTCTTCCTCTCAGGACGCACACACACACGGCTAATCAAATACAAATCCTGTCAACTGAGCCCGTACATGGGCGGATTCAGATTTTATTCAAATTAAATCAATGGATTGGTTCCGTCAAATGAGCCCATGCACGGGTGGATTTGGATTTTAATCCAATAAAATCTATGTGAAATCCATTGATAGACCGTTAGTGTCCGGCCTATGAAAGCCCACAGTCTGACGCTAAAAAAAATCCAAATAGGGATAAGAATTACCTGTGTGGACCGCAACAAACCCAGCCATTATAATCAAGTCGGTACCAAACAAAACTTCGGATTGTCTGTAAACAAAAACTATAAGTCAAAAGTGACATTAGTTGCGTTTTATTGCTATCGCGGGAAAATCTAGCTTGAAATAGATTGGACCAACGCCATCTAGATACATCAAGGCCGCAACTCAGCTGGATAATGACGCCATGGATCCGTATTCAATTTATTGACGGCTGCAAAAAAAAAAAAACAGAAACAAACATTAGCACGTCATCAACAGCAAGAACAAGGCAGTGAGACTAAACATTACAAAGTGGCACACAGATGGGCGAGTGTACTTTTTTTCGCGAGTTTCGTTTAGAAAATGTGTTCTTTGAACGGCAAACAATTAATTAAAAAGATAGTGGTTATGTGGGTTATTGACAGTGTGCAGAAGTTTTTATACTCAAAATGTAGTGCATGGAGAATGTGTCATAGAGTGAAAGATTTCCCCATTTAGGGATACCAATCAGTTTATTTGTGATCGCGAATAGATAGTACGGATATTGTAGGAAAAAAACGAGTAAGTACGTAAAACGTTTCGACGGCGGTGCTGCCATCGTACAACCGCACAGATAAATAAAAAGTAACAAGCCACTGGCTAAATGCCATATGGCCACCATGACGTCACTACTTGAGATGATGACGACAATTTCAACTGCGGATTTGACGTTTACGAGTCTACATTGCGGCCTTAATATATAGACGGCGGTGATTGGACGCGTCATAGTTGAAATAGATTACGCGCATCAGCAGCAGCATCGGCAGAATTTCATAGCTGACAAATATGCTGAATGCCAAGTCTTCTGCTCAACTTTTTTGTCAGCAATGTAAAATGCATTGCGCTTGACATTTCGCGATGCCGATGCTGATGCGCGTAATCTATTTCAACCATCAGCATCAGCAATTTTAATTTAGAACACACGCATCTGCCTTTGATGACCCACATTGCCAAATGCAAATGCGTGTGTTCTAAATTGAAATGTTTCTGCTGATGCCGATGCTGACGCGTCTAATCTATTTCAAGCTTGCCGATGCTGACGCGACAAATATATTTCAAGCATCTAGCTTGAAATAGATTAGACGCGTCAGCATCGGCATCAGCAGAAAAAATTCAACTTAAAACACACGCATTTGCCTTTGATGACCCACATTGACAGCAGCAGCAGAAGCAGAAAAAATGCGTGTAGGTTTGGTAACAAAACTTCATTAAAAATATGGTCAGCTGGCATTTTTTTTATATGGAGTTACGTTACCCAACCTAAACGGGATAACCAAAAAAACCTACCTAGTATAGAGGCGGTAGTAGTCTGGCTGGTCTAGCGGTTAGTGCGCTTACCTTCGGTGCACAGGCTCATGAGTTCGAATCTCACCGTGTTCCATGGTGTTTTTCGAACTCACGAGCTTGTGACAGACTATGATCTCACTCAGATGTTAAACGAGTACCCATTTATGGGGATAAATAACACTGCTGAGCGTGATGCTGATCTCATTACCTCATCAAAAAGCAGATAAGATCTTGGAAATAGGATGTCACTAACACATCCTGCAGCCTTAGTCCAATGTTGGATTGTCGCGCCTGTTATTTATTTTTATAGAGGCGGTGGTTTCTGGCTACTTAATTTGCAAACGGCAGATTACGTAATCTACAGCTAAATTAGGGCCCAGATTACGTAATTTGCCGCAGATTACGTAATCTGGCGCAAGTGTGAAAACCTCCTAAAACACTTTTCGAAAAGTTTATAAAGTTCTTATATAATCAATTCACGACTACATCCAATAAGGCTTCGATAACACTTCTCTAACGATAACCTAAAAAGATGTTCCATTAAATACTTCTTTGTAGTCTTTATTCAATGACATAAACTCACATCTGAAATCAACACACACACATGCATATAATCTTCTATAGCACTGTCGATTTCATTTTTATAGTGAGACATTCGTGTGATCATCCAATAAATTGCTCAGCGTAGTTTTATAGAAGGATGAACTTTGTGATTTTTTAAAGAATTGACACTTATGAAGTGCTTTAGATCACCACGTTTCTTGAATTGAATTCATTGAAATATTGCATGAAACCAACATTTCCTCACTCATTCTTAACTTATGAATCAATTAAGATAATCTCAGCCCAGAAACTGGCTGCATTTTATTGATGAACGTGTGAATTTTTTATGCTGACAAAAATATTGAGCAGAATACTTGGCATTCTGCATATTCGTAAGCTATGAAATTCTACCGATGCTGCTGCTGTTGCGCGTAATGTATTTCAAGCATTATCTATTTCAAACATTACCACCGCCGTCTATACAGGGTGTCCGGAAACTGCCGCATAAACGCACCGGATTATGATTCCTCAGTTGATTTCCAGCAAAAAAGTTGTACGAACATACCCCCTCACCTTAACCCTTTAGCTGCCACATGCATTTAAAGATGAAAAAAAATCATTTTCTTGCACGACTTAAAGCCTAATATCTCCAAAGCTAGATCAGCTAGAATAGTGAAATAAAATGATTATTACAGCCAACAAATTTATATGAAATAAAACTAAAAAAGTCAAATTTGCGTGATTTGACCCAAAAACAATCTGTTTTTCCATCTCAATTTTCTCCAACTTCTGCCAAAGTGAGGTGCTTGTACGATTCTTTTTAAAATTGGCGCATAATCTTACGATCATATCTTTCTTACATCATTTTATTCTAGCTCCATTATTTCTAACAGTTTTAGAACGTTAAGTGCAGAAAACTAGGGTTAATTTTGGCACGATTTCGACATATACTTTGAATAGATTTTATCAATTGCAGATCTATAGGGGCAGTGTGAATTGAATTGTATTGAATTCGAGCTAAAATTAACCCTAGTTTTCTACACTTAACGTACTAAAACTGTTAGAAATAATAGAGCTAGAATAAAATGATGTAAGAAAGATATGATCGTAAGATTATGCGCCAATTTTTAAAAGAATCGTACAAGCACCTCACCTTGGCAGAATTTGGAGAAAATTGAGATGGAAAAAAATATTGTTTTTGGGTCAAATCACGCAAATTTGACTTTGAAGCTCTGTAAATACCAAACCTTTTATCCGATTTTAGTCTGGTTAGTTTTATTTTATAGATAAATTTGTTGGCTGTAATAATCATTTTATTTCCCTATTCTAGCTGATCTAGCTTTGGAGATATTAGGCTTTAAGTCGTGCAAGAAAATGTTTTCTCAAAAATCTTTAAATGCCTGTGGCAGCTAAAGGGTTAAGGTGAGGGGGTATGTTGGTACAACATTTTTGCTGGAAATCAACTGAGAAATCATAATCCGGTGCGTTTATGCGGCAGTTTCCGGACACCCTGTATATCTAGGTGGCGTTGACATTACTCGCGCGTGGTGGAGGAAAAGTGGAAACAACGCCATCTAGATATATCAAGGCCGCAACTCAGCTGTACGATGACGTCATGGATCCTGGTTTAATTGTTTTTCGGACACGGGCAAACAACAACAATGTCATGAGAAGCAACAACAATGCAATGCAATTTAATCTGCGGATTTGACGTTTACGAGTCTACATTGCGGCCTTAATATATTGACGGCGGTGGTGGAAATCGCAGTAAAATTGGGGTCCG
Organism: Microchrysa polita; assembly: GCA_949715475.1. NCBI lineage: Eukaryota > Metazoa > Arthropoda > Insecta > Diptera > Stratiomyidae > Microchrysa > Microchrysa polita. Next base: position 91,337,457 of record OX454416.1, read on the forward strand.
CTCATTTGCGCGTGAATGCACTCATTTTCACCATTTATTCCTGTGCCGTTCTAGTTCTAAAAATCTTCCTCTCAGGCAGCTCGAACCAGCTCGACCGTTCATCTGTCATCTTTGATCATCGACAAATGCCAAAATAGACTAAGATAAAAGCATAAAAGTGGATTTAGGCATGGATGTTTTGAAAGCAGAAATAGAAAGAAAACGAAAATTGTTGCAAGACAAGAATTTAGTGGTATTGGAAATATATTACACGAAAGTTCCCTTTTGGATCTAAATTATTTTTTTTCAGGACTCTAAGAAAAAATGGTTCAAACGTGGAGATCTAATTGCACAACAAGAAAGGGATATATGCCAGAAACTTGGTGAAAAAGTGGAAAACAACAAATTTGGTGAAGCGGGGACGTTTGTTAATAAAAGTAAGCCCATTGTTTCCGTGCATGTTTGTATAGGCTTTTTCAATTTCTACGGTTAGATATCTTTGCAACCTGTTTGTTTTGGTGCCGTCGGTCTAACTTGTTTACTATTCAGTCACTCATGCCAAGTTACACGGTTGATACAACTTTATTATCAAAATGAGTTCGTTAGTGCAATTTTAGCGAGTTTTACGGTTATTTTACGTAAATTTACCTCCAAAATCGTGCGGTTTGAACTCTGATAGACTTTTTCCTGTGGGGTTTCCTGAAGTCGCAGGGCCACCACACAAAGTAATGTAAATTAATTCATTATTTTCACAGAACAGAGAGTATAAGGAAACGAAAATCTACGTGAAGTGAACGGCAGGGATAAAATTGCTAAACTAGATTTTGTATGGAAGTTTGAAATATTAGAGAGTTTTAGCATATCGTTCAGAATATTACGATAGGACGAATAGGCTTTGACATTTTCTATGAAAAATTCGCTTGCCTATCGTACGCAAAACAGTATACAACAAGTTTGTATGTTCGAAGTAGGCATAGCCGACAAATAAAATATCATGAACCCACAATTCCAGCTGTTTATAGTTAGCCAAATTGACGGAAATAAACCTATTACTGAAATCTTGCCCAAAAGTTGCTTATAGAAACAACGAACCCGGCAAAACAATAGAAAAACGCACAAATTTTGGTTCTTATAAAAAAACATTTTTTTGTTTGAACCCATCTTAACCAGACTTCATTCAAGTGTGTTCCTAGTGAAGCCTCCAAACATATCCAGGAACGGATGAAATCGGAACACTACATCATAGGGCTGTCATATAAACTAACCCCTCCAAATTAGATTTTTTTTAAGAAAAACATTTTTTTCTTTATGAACTACAAACTTCATCCATGGGTTTTCCTAGTAAAGCCTCAATACATATCCAGGAACAGATAGAATCAATACACTGCGTCTTAAGGCTGTGGTAGAAATTATTAGAAAAAACGTTTAAGTTTCCCTTATTACGACTTGGATTTGGAAATAATTTGCGAAAATCTCCATACCGAAAGCCTGGACCGACCACTTTAAAAGCGCTAATTTCTTAAAGACAAACGACAAAAATTCGATAGGAGATCGCACTCTGATGTCACAATCACTGGCCAGCCAAACCGCAATCTGGCCTAAGTCCTCGGTCGACCAGTTTCAAATAAGAAGAATGTTTCCGAGGTCATGATTTTATACATAAACAATTAAGGAATTTCGACTTCTTCATCCAGTAGCGTATAACGTTTTTCAAAAAAATTGTGTTCGAAGTAAAAATAGGAGCCTTGTACAGCGACTCGAAGGACTTTTCCGGGCGATTATTATTTTGTGTACGTATTGCTGCTGCTAATGATTTTTTTTTCAATTCTTTCACTGTTGGCATATAGTGCTCCTACGCCAGCGAGTGTGCGTCGATTGCTACTATGGGACATCGCATATGATCGTATGGAAACGGATGACGGATACAAGCAACTCTAACCGCACGTGCGATTAGAGAATAGAGGTGGCTTGTTGTCTTTGACTTGTATTAACAATTTCGGTTATTCTTCGCGGGTTTGAGATAGTTGATATAGATTTTTATATAAATTTGAATTTTTGCTGATAGAAAATTTTACGAAGGGAAGTAATTTTGCGATGTAATGGTTATGATGAGTGTAGGGGGTTCACGTGCTCATGTGCTCCTAAGGAGTAACCGCCACTGCATGAAATACAAAATTTCTGGGTCTTTAAAGGCTCGGTCTTGTTTTCAAATAAATATCAATCCCAGATGTCCTTGTCTCATAACCTGAAATATGCGTACTCGAATTATAATGCAACCGTGGCAGATAATTATAAGGTTCGGTAAAGCTAACAACTTTTTTCTGACCGAATTTCGGGACAAATCAGGAAGGATTCTAAAATACACATATGGCCAAAAAAATAAGTACACCCATACGAATTTTTCTTATCACCCTGTAGCCAAGTAGTTATTTGAGTAAATAAAATCATATGGGAAGATTTAAATACTTAATTGGTGAGGAATCAAATAATATGTAAATTAGCATATTATAATAAATAACAGCTTTCATAAATCTTGAAAAAGTACGAACTGACTAAAATAGGCTGGACAAAATAATAAGTACATGTCAGTTAATTTGATTAAAAGTGGTTTTAATTAAAATATTATGTTCTGATTCGACAAGAATTTGATTTATTTCATTATTTAAAAGTAAATGGTCCATTATTTTGAAAAAAGAAAAAAGGTTTTTGTTGGCTCTCTGGAGATAATTCTTATGGCATGTTTCTTTACATCCATATATCCAGTTACTTCCAGGAAATTCCGTATTTGGTCCGTTTTGCGAAAACTTTGTTTCTAGTTCATTGATTCAACTCTCCCTTAACATTCTGGATTCAATTTGACTCTAGTAACAACGTGAAAAGCCACTCGATTTGGTTGAAGCGGATCCTTGACCAGTTTGTGAGGTATGGTTAGGGTTAATATCCTGCTGAAATCCCCATTAAAATGTATGGCCTCATCAGTAAAATATTCTGCGACTCTTAACTAACATTTCTTATATGGAAATTGCCTCATAGTAACGGTTATTAGGTACATTTGAACGAAAACAAAATATGAAAATTAAGCGATAGACTAAGCTTTTTCCGCCTCCCTGGGAAATAGCCAGTTGATGTACCGTATATCATATTATTTTTTTCCTGGATGAAGAATATTACGATAAGAGTAGTTTCCAATACAATTCATTACGATCTCATAAATAAAACAAAATATTCTGTGAGTTTTCATTGTTCGGTCTGGAACAAACAGAACTATCCCTACAAAATTTTCTTGTACTGTCAAAACTTTTTGACATCGCCATGGAAAGTTCTAAACTTTTTACCAAAACTGCTTTACTTCTTGTATTCTCCAAATAACTTTTCAAAGGGATTCTCTATTTTCAATATTTACCGCGAAAATCATCAGTCAAGCCAAGGGAAATTTTTTCCCCATAGTGATAATGAGATCGGGAGTTATCCTTAAGGCCCTTACATGGACCTAACCACATTTGAGACTACTTTTATTTAGTTTTTAATGAATTACACAGTAAATACAACGTTTGGCTGGTTTATTTCGTTAATGAGAGAATAATTTTTCCACTATTTAAAATTTTCGGACTCTAAACGTTTTTTTTTCGTACCTAACATGCATTTTTCGCCACTTAAGTATTTTTGTTTGTTTTTAATTTAACGCTTGTTGCATACATCAATGAATAAACAAACAAATCCTTACGGAAAATAGCAAGTTGTTGTCAAAAAACTAAAAAAACCGATGGTGTACTTATTATTTTGACCAAGCTGAAATCCCACTTCTAAGCTAATATCGGGAGGGACTAAGATAATACGGGGATGCCATTTGGTTTTTCGGTTGGCATTGTTGTATCCTAATTGTTGTAATGGCTATCTATTTGAAGTAATTCAATTTAAAAAAGGATATGAAAATTTGACATAAAAAAGTACATGAGGGGTGTACTTATTTTTTTGACCATATGTGTACATAGTTTAAGCTTGCATGGGACACCGACTTCTTGACGACTTGTACTGAAATGCTTAGACTTGAGTTTAACTCCTCAAATATTTTATTTTTACACATTTGTGCTGGGAACCATACGAAATCCCCAATCACAAAATCCCCAAACGTAGAAAAATCCCCAAAATCAAAATCCCCATATTCAAAATCCCCATAATCATAATACCCATATACAAAATCCCCAATCATAAAATCCCCAAACACCCGAAATATGATGGTAAATGGTAGATGGATGGTAGTAAAAAATGGTAGATGGCTGGTAGATGGTTGATGGATGAAAGACTGTAAATTGTTGATGGTAGATGGAAGGTGTTAAATGGTAGATGGTAAATGGCACTAGGAGGGACGTAAATCGATACTAACTTATTTTTTTGATTAGCACAAACAAAATATTCGAGTCCATTGCATATATCGTTCTAAACATATTAGGTTTTCTTTAACATCGTCGAGACAAGTCCTCATCCGAACGAATATTCGCGGAAAACTTGGTTGGCTTATTGTTGGAACCAATTGTATATTTAATCGCCTGCACATTATCTGCTGTTGTTCTGTGTTACTTCAAAGAGTTTGCCGTTGATTAGCATATATATCAGTCCACGACGGTGATTTTTTTATTGCATAGTAGGACTATTCAATTACAATAGTCTAAAACACCTACCATTTAGTTTCTACCATTTACCATCTACTATTTGCTATTTACCACCCACCATTTACAATTTACAATCTATCCAACCCATTTGTGCTGATACACATTGTGTTTTTCGACGTGGCGAGGTGGGCCTCGAGTTTGACATACCTGGTCTAAGCAGTCGCTTTTCTATGAAGTTTCGTTACCCAAAAATGCACATAAAACTAACGAACCTTATTTTAGAAAGATTTTGGCTTCTGTACTTCGTTAAAATTTGCTAATCAACTACCGAATCATCTTCAAAATATACTTGATAAAAAAAATCACACACACACACAAGTGTTGAACTATCCAGTCAATCCCGTTTTTTGTGAGTTTAGTTTGTAAAAATGCTTCACGATTGAATTCAGTTTCTGTCAGTTTTTTTGGCAAGTGGCTTATCCGGTATCAGCTTTTTATTATTTTTCTACAATTCGTATTTTTCTAAAATTAAATCTAAAAATGCACCTGAATGTGCAGAAGACCGCTTTAAAACACTCTTCAAATATCTATAGACTATAGAGGCTCCCGATTAGAAAACTTTCGGATTACTGAGACAGCCGATTCAGTGAGAACGCCGAATCCGGCGTGTTCATGAGGTGTTCCGGATTAGAGGCCGGATTATAGAGATTCCACTGTACAATTTGTTTAAGGGCCGATATGTCAAATACAAACTTTCTTCGATTTATCATTTTGTATCATACGGGAGAGGTGGGCCCGGAATCATTGTCCCTCCGGGCCCGGATTTTCTCTCCACGGCCCTGCGCCTATGACAACAAGTCCAAGTAGTGTGTACAGGCTTCTGTCAACACAGACCCCACGGTACTTACCTCGATGCTCCAAGATACTGGTACTCGCCGTTTCTCGCCAAACATTTCCTCTGCTCAGATTGTCAGAACACTGGACTCTATCTAAGAACAATGTTTCGCAACATCGTGGAACACATTGATAATCTAAATGTAGATAAAGACGATATTGTTACTAAACACCTGCAACAATCGAAAGCCAGCAGAAACAGCTTCAACCGAATGGCGGAGATTTTTCTACTGTTTGGTTAGACATAATGAGACATACTATAGAAAAATGCATTTCAATGGAAGCGGATTTAAACGTGCCAGAATACAGCTATGCGCACTATTACTGGATGTGTACGCATGTCAACACAAGACCATCTGCACCAAGAAACAAAGCTGTCAAACCTTAAAGCACATAATGAGCTCCTGGCAAAACAATATCTTGTTGGTTGTTATCGTAGTCAACACCCGAATCATGACCTTATGGACAAAACAGACAGACAGAGCCACACGTACCACCGTACCAGCCTCGCTCTGGATGGTGCTCCAGACTCAACTCGTTTTGGCCTCGCATCGACAACGCCATTGCAGATATTTGTCAATCGTGTGGAGCCAGCCCATACAACGTGGACTATATCTTCGACTGCATTGCTGCACCTACGCACCTTGCACCAATTGCACTATGGGAGAACCCCATTGAGGTGGCAACCTTCTTACGTCTTGAACTTGAGGAGAGGATGCCAACCATCTATGAATGACGATACTAGTCCCCCCCCCTTACTTGCGCCGCTACAACAACAACAACAACGGTTTTCGAAGAGGCAGATCAACAACTACCAACCTCACAATTTTAGTCTCCGATGTCCTCTGTCAAATGGAAAAGGGTAATCAAGTAGATGTTGTTTACACTGATTTCAATAAAGCTTTTGACAGGGTCGATCATAACGTGTTAATGGATAAAGTCTGCAACTTTGGCATAACTGGGTCACTTCTCAACTGGCTCCGTTCATAACTTCACACTCGTACTCAATTCGTTAAATTCCAGGGTATGATTTCGAAGTGCATATCTGTGTCGTCCGGAGTGCCTCAAGGCAGCATCCTTGTCCTTGGTCCTCTTTTATTCAATATTTTCATGAACTATCTTCCATATTGCCTGATATACCATATCGACTCTTGCTCGAATAGGCCTGTGTTGTTTGGGACCCTGCGTTTGAGATTCATATCAATAGTTTTGAATCTATTAAAAAAACCATTCATTCTTTTTGGATTGAGAAACCTTTACGATCCCCGTGATTTTCAAAATCTTCCATCTTACACATACAGGCTTGACCTTTTAAACTTAATGTCTCTCTCTAGTAGAAGAACACTACTTTCCGCTTGTTTCACTTTCGACATTATTAGTGGTGTCCTTCGTGTTAATTATCTCTCTGGTAAAATCAATTTTAATGATTAACCCAGACGTACCAGACAAACTATCAACGTTTGACGTTTATCAAAACAAACACACGCAAAATTTTCGCACAATATTAAATTTTATAATTTGCATTAAATTCATAAGATTTATTATTAAATTCATTATTTTATGATTCATTTACTCGTTGCTTCATCGGTAAAAGTGGTTTCGCGAATCGGTTTAGTGAATAATCATAAATTTGTTTGAAAAGTTTTTGGTGGTTTGCATTTTCTACCTGCCGCTCGGGCGGTCTTTGTTCTTTGTTTTCATTTGGTCCAGTAGTCATTTCAACTCGGCTTAACTGAGTTATCTGGGCATAGATTTTCATACAAGCATATAGCGCAGTGGTAGCGTGTACGACTCACGCCCGTGAGGTCCTGTGTTCGAATCCCAGTTTTTACAATTTTTTTTTTCTTTTTGCATTTTTTCTTTTTTTATTAATTTATTAGTTTAGTTCTTGAATTGTGTTTGCGAGCAATTTTACAAAGTTCAAATTGACGGTCTATCTCAGCTCGTTTCGTCGTTGCAGAGCCAACTTAGCCAGCTGAGATCCCTTATGAAAACTGTAAATTGTTGTGAAAACAATTCCAAAATATTGCGAGATAGAAACGGTACTTTAAAAAATAAGAAGAGTAATATAGGGAAAGACACTAAGAAAAAAATTAAAAATATTATTTCAATATCTTCTGAGCAATCTTTCGTTAGCGATGAAGCGGGGACTTCCACTGTTATTTCAGATTCATCTTCTACAATTCCTTCCAACGTTGACAAAAATCAATCTCCGATTGATAAATTTGTCACAGTTCGTAAGAAAGGGAAACATATTAAAAAACCTTCTCCTGTTGGTGATGTTATTCCCAAAAAGAGTGATAATAATAATAGGCGACTCAAAAGAATCTTGGGTATCGATCAAGCTAATGATTCTCTTCGAAGTGTCCCCAGTTTCAAGGTATTCCATGTTTCTAAGCTACATGCTTCGGTAAAAGCAGAACATTTAAAGGAATATGTAATGAAAAAGCTTAATTTAACAGATGACAGCTTTCTTTCGGTTTATCCTCTGATAAAAAAAGATTGTGATATATCCAAATTAGTTTCAATCAGTTTCGGTTTGAAACTTCCTCATGAATATTCGAAGCAAGTGTTTTGTGCCAACTTCTGGCCCAAAGGCGTCAACATATCACCCTTCAAATTTTCAAAAAAACGACAAACGCCAAAACAGTGTCCAGCAGAACACATAATTTCCAATTCATTTTTCTCCGTCTATTATCAAAATGTTGGCGGTCAATTCAAGAACAAATGACTTTTACCTTGCAGCTTCACAAGAAGATTATGCTGCCATTTGCTTAACCGAGACTTGGCTTCACACAGACATTTCAAATGAAGAACTTTTCATAAGAGACTATGATGTCTATCGTCGCGACCGTTATGAGGCTTCGACTAAGAGAGGAGGTGGTGTTTTGGTAGCTATCAAAACAACATTCCCATCTCATGAAGTTGAGCTTTTTCATAAGGACGTGGAACAGATATGTGTTTCTATCAATGTTTCTCGCAGCGAAAAAGTATATATTTTTAATAGCTATTTACCACCTTTGAGTTCAGTTGATGTTTATAACAAACATGTAGATAATATCTCCAAGCTATTTGCATCTTTTGAGGAAAAAGACAAATTGATCGTTATTGGGGATTTCAATCTTGGTAATATAAGTTGGTACTGGAACGACGACGAGAAAAAAATTCTGCCGCGTGATTTACATCTTGAGTGTGAATCTGTTCTAACAGATTGTTTGTTTGCAATGGATTTGATGCAAATGAATCTTGTTAAAAATTCGATTGGTAGAATTTTAGATCTAATTTTTGTTAGTACTTGCTTGAATGCTTCTGTAATTAAAGTAGATAAACCAATTTTGCCCAATTCAATCCATCACAGTGCTCTTCTTCTTGAGTTTGTTTTTTATGATTACATTGAAGAAGAGCCCGAAGTTATTCCTACTAGAAATTTTCAAAAAGCCCAATTTGAAAAACTAAATTCAATATTTTTTAATATGGATTGGGCTCCAGTTATATCGAATAGTAATCTTATTGAAAGTTATACAATTTTTAATTCAATTTTAAATACATCTATTCGCAAGTACGTTCCTTTAAAAAAGAACAAAATAAAAGCAAAAAATCCTTGGGCTACCAAAGAATTGTTCAAACTTAAAAGAGCAAAAAATAGGGCCCATAAATTATACAAGAAGTCATTCTCTCTTGCCAATAAAGAAAATTTCTTTAGATTGAGAAGAGAGTATGAATTAATGAATAAAAATCTTTACAAACAGTATATTGCGAGAGCTGAGAATAATATAAAGAATGACAGTAAGACATTTTGGAATTTTATAAACAGCAAGCGTAAGAATACGGGAATCCCAAAAAATTTAGAATTCAATGGTAATTTTTACAAAGATGTTCAATCGGTTTGTGACGGATTTGCTAGATTTTTCAGTTCAGTTTACAAAGTGCCAGACTCCGTTTCATCAGAAATGAATGCGAACATCAATGGAAGCCAGAGTGGATTGGTCCCTCGGATAGCTCAGGAGGACCTTACGAGTGCTCTTGAGATTTCTGAGGATGACCTATTGAATGCTATGCGTGATCTTGATGTTAGTATTCAGGCCGGACCTGATGGCATTCCTAATATATTTTTGAAGAATTGCATGCAACCGTTATGTCGTCCTTTAGCCTTTATTTTTAATTTGTCCTTGACTTCAGGTGTTTTTCTTGATGAATGGAAAGTTTCATACATAACGCCTGTACACAAAAAGGGTCCGAAGCATCTTATTGATAACTATAGACCCATAGCTAAAATATCTGCAATACAATCAACTTCCACAAATTTGGTATCATTTACTAAATTTGTTGCTGATGGTATCGAGCAGGGAATGCAGGTTGATGTGGTATATACCGATTTTTCGAAGGCTTTTGATAGAGTAGATCATAATATTTTACTTACAAAACTAGAACATTTAGGAATATAGTCAATTTTTCTAAGCTGGGTGAGATCCTATCTAACGGATAGGACTCAGTTGGTGAAGTTAAATGGCTGTATATCTCGCTCTGTTATAAAGTGCTCGTCAGGGGTTCCGCAAGGAAGCCATTTAGGACCACTTTTCTATTTAGTTTTCATAAACGATATCATCCAAAATTTTAAAATCGTGCGTGTATGGCAGTATGCCGATGATATGAAAATCGCTATGAAAATACGCAACATTGATGACTGCCTTAAGTTGCAATCCGATTTAGAAAAGCTGCAATTTTGGTGCCGCGATAATAATTTAAATTTAAATGTTAGTAAATGTAAAGTACTTAGCATATATAAATTGAAAACTCCGGTCTTCTTTGAGTACTCCTTAACAGGTAGTGTTCTTGAAAGGGTTGCCGAAATATCAGATCTTGGTGTAATTTTCGACCATGAGCTTTCATTTCGACAACACATTGATTACATTATTTCAAAAGCGAATAGTATGTTAGGATTTGTTAAACGTAATGCGCGCGAATTTAATGATGCTTTTACTTTAAAAATATTGTATGCAGCTTTCGTTCGTTCGCACCTGGAGTATTGTTCTATTGTGTGGAATCCGTTTTATAAGGTGCATATCGAGCGTATAGAAAGAATTCAACACAATTTTACACGGTTTGCCATTTATCAAATTGGCTGGCGTTTCAAGCCAGATTATAAAACTCGCTGTTCCTTATTGGGTTTACAAGCCTTAGATTATAGAAGAACATTTTTAAACGCTATGTTTATAAGAGACCTGTTTTGCTCTCATATTGTTTGTGAAGATATATTAAATAACTTTCAAGTCAGAAATATTCCTCACAATTTACGGCGGAACAACCTTCTTGTTCAGCCTTATCATAGAGTAAACTATGGGCTTAATGAACCAATTACAAGGTCAATTATTCTTTATAATAGTTTGAAGGACTTAGTTAATTTTAATTGTACTAATAAACTAATTTTTAAAAGAAGTTATTGTGATAAATTTCCTTATTAATATATTTTGTTTTCAGTTTTTTTTTTACGATCTGCTAGAGTTTACACTCGATTGATTGATTAGTCACTTACGTACGGATAGTAAGTAAAGTGATGCCGAGAAGCCTAGTCCCGGGACAAAAGGCAAAAAAAAAAAAAAAAAAAACTACCCTACTTCTAGAATATCAGCATACTACCTTATAAGGTTACAATGAACCCGTTAACAAATGTTGTCGGACCTTCAATGCACAGAGCAACCATTTTTCTTTTGGCATGACTAAATCATCCTTCAAACAAAAACTGGTCCAAGTTCTTAATCTATCGGAACATAACTAAACATATGAGGGGTATAGAATCAAAACCGGCTATCTCCACTCTACCCAATTTTTCAGTATGAGCGATTTTCTACTACGTTCGAAATAGACAGTATTTCCTCAAAGTTTTAATTGTAATGAAAAGTCTATGTCTCCACTATTCGGAAAATATAAAAAATTGCCTAATAGTAAAACATAAAAGAAGTTTTAATATAAATAAAAGTAAGAATTTACAAAAAAGTGATAAAATTTAAAGTTTTTAGGTTCATTGTACTGAGCTATCTTGCGAATGGAGAGACACACAGTCAACCGAGAAAATCGGGGAATTGCAGATCAATACTTTTATTACCGCACATCTTCGGATGATTCGGAGGGGTCGCAGAGACAGACTTTTCCTTATAATTGGTTTCCTGGCGATGTTGATCACAGTGCTATTTTGAGGTATTCTGCAAAGTGATGAGTGTCATATCGAGAAACTCGTATACAGGATCTGTTATGATTTTGCAATTTTGTTGTGTGGTGAATATCCAGTCTTTATCCACATTTTCGGTTTATGCGTTGTTAACCGAGAATCTCCTGACTACAGTCACACGACCTTTGTCGTGATTAATTCCGTGCCCGAAGCATAACCTTGGAGTTCGCACAGCTCATTATAGTCCCGATTTGGCACCATGCGATTTTTTTTTTGCTTTCCAATTGAAGATTGAAAATTAAAACATTGGCAGTCGCAAGAAAATATACAAAAGCTCTTTACTAGGTTTTTTTTAGAGACATTCTCTTCGAGGAACTTCAGGGTGCAGGGAAGGCATCTATTTGCCAGTGCAGTGGTGCTCGAGGAGAGTATTTTGAAAAATTTTAAGTATTTGTGCCGATAGTGCTAATCAACCTATTTATTCGCAAAATATGCTCAATAGTTTTATAACAGACCCTGTATATGAAACTTTTGATTGACGTTATTTAATTTTATTTAAACTCATGCTTAGAATTTCATCATAACCTGAAACAAAATTTGTATCCCTTCGATTGACTTACGTTCATTTAGGCCAACCTCATTGGTATATTTTTTAAACAATCTAGATTAGAGTAAAATCCCGGTTTTTGAAATTTTTCAATAATTCAACGGAACCGGAGACTACGCTTTTTCTCTTTAAATGCGTTGTGTTAACCAAATTATGTATTAAACATTTGGAGCAAATAGTCTTTCGTCACTTGATCTGCGTTTGAATCCATTTCATTTATTGAATCTTTGATTTGAAATTAATTTTCAGTTTTATTTAAATCTAAACCACCGCTGACAACAAAATTCGGATAAATCGATACTCTTATGATTTTAGATATCGAAGCAAATGCGCTGCCATCACTACATGCACTAAAACCCAGCAAACAATTTCTATCGTCCGCCTGATAGAAAACATTTCTCGAATTTCATATCGTTTTCGGATTAAAGGCGTCACTCCCATCGTGAAGGAATAGTGACCGATATTAATTCGCCAGGATGATAATTTGGCGATAATAGACTAATACATAGAAAAATTTTAAAAAATTTATTTTTTTTTTATTTTTCCCTTTTTTTTTTATTTTTTTTTCTTCTATTTTATCCTTAACTTTTTTTTTACCTTATTTTAAGTTTACCTTTTTACACTTTGCTTCTACTGGGAATCGAACCGGGCACCTATCGCTTCGTAGTCCTACGTCCTACACCTGATTACAAATTATGGGAATAAATTAGTCGTTTTATTTTTTGACGATTTCATCATTCTCTCGTTGTAAGGGATTACTATTTTATCATCCTTGCAATAAAAAGACAATATTTCGTTAATAGGAGTCGCATTCCTGAGATATTGATGACAATGAAATGATTTTTCGTCGGGGAGACAAGTCTACGATAAATTTTTCATTTGAATAATATCGCTTTCGAATCATTTTTGTGATTTTTCGAAAAAATATATAAAATTGTTTGCTGGGAACTGTATCCTTTTGCGAATCTATGGGTACAAAATAATTTGATAGATAAGGCTACTCTCAAGAAACTATCGTTATGTGTTTCTTGGCTGCAAAGAAACGTTCTCAGATGTTAAAGTGTTTTAATTCAAAAACTACCTAAATGAACTTTTTAAAATAGAGCACATAAAGCAGCGCACATTTAATGTAATGGGGACGAATAGAATCGCTGCATATTTGTTGCAACTGAGTCGTCGGAATGAAATAAACATTTAATTTATTGGATAATTTATCCGAAACTGCAAGAATTTGAAGAAAAATAGGCTTAAAAAATAGTTTCGCTTTATAAAGAGTAAAATTTTAATCATATAATTTTTAAGATAATAAATTAGACAAGTACCTACTAAAATAAATTCGGTTTAAAGATGTTACAACGCGGCAGAAATACTAATATAAATTTATCGTTGGTTTAAGTGTATTCTTTACGTTATTGGAAGTCGCGTCGTTGGAGGAAGGTTTTCCTGTATTTTCGAATAGTACCGTGAGTTCGAATGACACTCAAAACTCGCACTTTTTATTGTTTCACTTTCCATTTTGTTCACAATTTGATCTAAAGCAACTATAAAATCCCGGGACTTTTGATTTAAATTCAATTGCATGCTATAGTTTTAAGCACTAAGAATTGATTCTGAAACATCCAAATATTTTTTATTTGACATTCGAAGGTCGATTTAATCTAGCACGCCAAGGAAAATTTTCTACATTCATGAGGCAATACCGATTACTCGAAAAGAACGAGTTACATGAAACCAAATTGCTATCAAAGACGAAAGTGTCGGCCCTTTCGTTTTCGTTTCAAATTACATGATAGGGCGCCTGGTTTCATTATTTCGATATCTATCTATCGGCTAAGGGAGCCAGCCAACCTCTACGTATTTTAGTTATCCCGGTCGTTGGTCTCATCCGACTTTTATTTGAGTGCATTTCTGGCAATGTTTTTCAACCCATTTCAAAGTGTGTCCTTTTGTTTATAAGGGTGCCATGTTGGTTAAGATAATCGAAGCTATACAGTGTGTCCGGAAACTGCCGCATAAACGCACCGGATTGTGATTCCTCGTGTGATTTCCAGCAAAAAAGTTGTACGGAACATACCCCCTTAGCTTAACCCTTTAGCTGCCACAGGTATTTGAAGATTTTTGAAAAAATAATTTTCTTGTACGCCTAAACTTCAATATCTCAAAAGCTAGACTAATGCTAATTTTAAATCTTGACTGACGGCCATTTTTTTTTTTTAGATAACCCAAGTGACGTTTTGGATGACGAGACTAGAATCCTTCCTCGCCAAGAAGTAATTCGTCGCTTGAGAGAACGTGGAGAGCCTATTTCGCTATTTGGTGAAAATGAAATACAATCATTTCGGCGTCTTCGGCAATGTGAGATCTCCCAACCAGAGTGTAATCGTGGATTTCGAAACGACTTCCAAGAGGCATTGGAACAGGTTGATGCCGCATACCTTAATGAATTGCTATCTAATAATCCCTCATCCAAAGCAGAAGATAAGAAGGAAGACTATAAAATTGACGATTCCATAACGTACGATTCAATTCTTGAAATGGCAAAGGATCTGGGACGAGGGAACAAAGACAATGATGCGCAGTTAATAGCTACATTTCTTCAATTTCTGCTGAGAATGTGGCACGACCAACTTAATTCATATTCTGCTGAAGAAAGGACATCCGTTAAAGTAAAAACTGCACGAGTCATATTTACACAAACGAGAGAGTACATGAAACCGCTATTTAGAAAATTGAAAAACAGAACAATACCAGAAGATATTTTAGATAGTTTACGCGACATTGCAAAACACCTGTTAAGTCGAAATTATATTGCAGCTAGCGATGCTTACTTGGAAATGGCCATTGGGAATGCCCCATGGCCAATCGGTGTAACTATGGTTGGCATCCACGCTCGTACAGGGCGTGAAAAAATCTTTTCAAAAAATGTTGCACATGTGATGAATGATGAAACACAAAGAAAGTATATACAAGGACTGAAAAGATTAATGACGAAATGTCAGGAATACTTTCCTACGGACCCCAGTCGTTGTGTAGAGTACGTTGGCAGAAACAAATAAGTCATATTTACGCCTGCATAAAATTCTGAGGTTACGGTTTTTATATGTGCTGTACATTAAACATTTTATTCGATAATCGTATCATTTATGATATGATCACATACACCATCCAATCCATCTAACGTAACAAATATTGCCGTTTATCTGACTATGGATCGCATAGTGTATGGCGGCTCTTACGCGAAATGTTCGATTCAGAGTATAGTCTTAAGTGTGTATTATATTCTTTGGATCAGCGTTGGACGCTAACAGCCGTTAAAATAATTTAGATTGTAAGATATTCTTTTAATAAATTTTTAAATAAATTACACTGCGGATGTTTTTCTTTGTATAAAGGGTGTCCGGAAACTATCGCATGAACGCGCTGGAAAGTGATTTTCAGCAAAAGAAAAAGTGTTCAGCGGCCTGTTGTATGAGTGAATACATTAGTGAATTTCCCAGCTAGACAATTGTCTCCGATACCCAACGGAATCGATAAGTCCTCGATTATATATCGATAGCTGCCATCGATATGTCTCCAATAACCTACTGAATCGATCCAATTTCGATTATTTACGTCCAATTGTCTCCGATACACAACAGAATCGAAATGTCTTCGATCCCAAATCGAAGACCTGCATTCAGTTGTCTTCGATATCATTGTCATCAAAGAGTAATCGATCCGAAAACGATGACTTTTTATCCATTTGTCATAGATACCATCTAATCGAAATGTCTTCGATCACATATCGATGACTTTCATCTAAATGTCTCTGAATTAAATTGAAATTGTCAAAAAATAAAACAACTGATTTATTCTCGTAATTAGTAATCCTAGATAGCTTAGGTGTAGGACGTAGGACTACGAAACTATAGGTGCCCGGTTCAATTCCCAGTAGAAGCAAAATGAAAAAAGGTTAAAGTTTAAATAAGGTAAAAAAATAAGTATAAAATAGATAAAAAATTTAAAAAAAAAGGAAAAAAATAAAAAATAATAATTTTTCACCACGGTCATTGTTTCTCCATAGTCCGTAGTGGTCGATTCTACATCAACGACAGTCTTCGGAATAAGATCGATTCCAGTTCTCACTTTCGGTATCGAAAAAACGGCCAAGCCCATACAAATGTCTCCATAGTTTGATCGAGAAAGTCATCGATTCCTTAATAGAAGGCGTTCGATTCTTTATCGATGAATTGTCGATTCTGTTCTAACTGGGTTACTAATAACTTGTAATTTATGTTGCACAATCTGAAACTAATAGTAGCAATAATATTACTGAAATTGCTTGTATTATGAACTGATAATAGAAATTTTTAGCATGTCGTAGAAAATATTACGATAGTACGAATTGGCTTTGACATTCTCTATGAAAAAATCGCTTGCCTCCTTACGCAAAACAGTATACCACAATGTTGAATTATTATTATATTTTATTATTTGAATCTTTGATGAAAAACCAATTTTAAAATTTCTTTAAAGTTTGAACGGCTGTATCTCGGAAGATACGAACAATTTCGTGACGGGCGAGGTGTCGTAATATTGAAGATTATATATATTCTACTCTGTACCGTAACCCCTTGCGGGGCATGGTGCGTTCACTCAGCCGTTAATAGGCTACTTCGAGTCAACGTTACATTGCATATAGAGGCGTGTATATAATGTTGCAAGCATTATATAATTTCCTGGACCACGCCGAGATTCGATCTCCGGTCTTCCAGATTACTAGCATCGTAGAGTGCAAGTGAGCCACAGAGCGTGTATATATTGTTTGAAATTGCGGAATGATTTTTTTTTCAATTTCAGATGATGACGTAACCAAGTGAAATATAGCATAATTATGCAAAATAAACACAAATAAATTCAATATAATGTAAAAGGTTTCAGAAAATAGTGTGCGTCTTGTCTATACAATAAAACTAACCACTAAATAATATGTTCGAGGAACCGGCCCGTAGTTTCATATTTTGCTACATAAATTCCAAGTTATAGCAATTAAATGACAAACACATCAAAACATTGAAATTCATCAAGCAAGAATAAATTGAGTATGCATCGTACACTAATAATATTTACCGCTTAAGGGATTGATAGACCTTGAGAGTGAAATTTATACCGCTGCAATTTTCTTAATGAAAATGTATACTTATACTTACTGTCGTGGAAGCATATGTAGCATTTATATAAAAAATAAAAAAATAACAGGCACCACGACAATCAACATTGGACTAAGGCCGCAGGATGTGTTAGTGACATCCTATTTCCAAGATTTTTTCTGCTTTTTGTTGAGGTAATGAGATCAGCATCACACTCAGCAGTGTTATTTATCCCCATAAGTGGGTACTCGTTTAAGTGAGATCATAGTCCGTCACAAGCTCGTGAGTTCGAAAAACACCATGGTTCACGGTGAGATTCGAACTCATGAACCTGTGCAAAATGTGTGCAAAAAAATAGTTTTGGTTTGCAAATTCATGTTAAAAGTGTGGTTTGCTAAATTCTTATTCTGAAAAAAATTATGGTTCATGCATAAAAATATGTTTTGATTGAAAAAGTAGCATTTAAACTTTTGCGTTTGTAATGTGGAAACGGAGTTTTAATAAAAATAATCAATCAGTATACATTTTCATTGAGAAAATCGCAGCATAATAAATTTCACTCTCGAGGTCTATCCACAAGAAGTTGCAAACTGTCGTTAAATTATTTATATACCGTATCCTATTGGAGGCTATCAAAAGAAACCATAGAGAGGCGTATTACATGTTTATATAATAAAAATAACTACATATACATACATATTTCGAAAGTATTAAAATAATCTAATTAGTCTTCAATTTCTGACTTCTTTGGTTTTACGTTAGTTATTGTAACTGGCTCGTCTTGAGTTATTACATATTTCGCTTTTTCGATAACATCATTGATGTTCCCTACCATAAAAAAAGCAACTTCTGGTATTTCATCCATTTCGCCATTAATTATTCTCTTGAAACCATCTATTGTATCTCTCAACCGCACAGCAACTCCCTTATGTCCAGTAAACACTTCCGCAACATGAAATGGTTGGGAAAAGAACTTTTGTATTTTACGCGCCCTGGCAACTGTCAGTTGATCTTCTTCAGATAACTCATCCATTCCCAAAATTGCAATTATATCCTAGAAGAAGAACATGTTTTCAATTATTTTCGAGCAATACAGGGTGCCGTGATCGTTCGGCCGCCACTCTGTGATATAGAGATTCAAAGAGAAACGAGTTTCGTTACTCGGCATGACCCGTCGCACGTTTATTATTCAGAAGAAGATAATAAATTTTCTTATCATAGAATAAACAAAAATGCGACTAGGAAGTGGTATGGCTGACAGCCGTGTATCCTCGGATCACCTATGTTGAGAGTACATATTTGTATGGATTTCACGTGAAATGCCAATATTAGTACCTACTCATTTTATTCATATTTAATCTACAAAAAAACTGGAAACATTGAAAAATAGCATTTAAACTTTTGCGTTTGTAAAGTGAAAACGTGCGTTAATATAAAAGCAATATTTTGAAATAAACTGCAATGCCTACGTGACAATTTGAAATTTAACCTGGGGCCTGTTGCACAAAAAACTACAAGTGAAAATTACTAGTGAATTCACTAATAACTTGTAATTTCTGTAGCACAATCAGAAACTACAAGTACTTATAAAATTAGTAAAATTACAAAAATATTAATAAATAGTAAAACTATTTAAGCCGCTCATCTCAAAAACCGCAAAAAGAAAGTTTTTCAGAGAACTTTTTTACAATCGACTAATACTATTAGTAAAATTTACAAATTATTAGTCCTAATAATATTAGAACTAATAATTTCTCTTGCACAATACACTAGTAATAGCCCTATTCGACTGACTGGATCATTGATCCTGTCCAAGTCGAATGAAATCGGATCAAAATTTCCCAATTGGGTAACAGCCAAAGCCACCTTAATTTAGAAAGCCGGGAAGCAGCAATACATGCACACAAAGGGAGCCCATGAATTTGTCGTATATACGTTGCACGATGCACTAACCCAAGCACAGCGCATGTAAAAAAAACCGTGTCTGCTCTGATAAAAATCGCGAAAACACGTGGAAAATTCACTTTTTATCGGGATTTGTTTCTTTCACTGCATTATAGACCGCTTATATACCGCAGCAAAGATAAAAAGTTTTAGACAAATTTAAATTATTTTTGGACGGCATATACGGGCCGCACTAACTAATTGAAACTAAATTTAGTCTCGCTCGCTACATATGGCGAGGTGCTTGCCAATCCATAATGCCTAGACAAGCGACTGTCTCTGAAATTTATCCAGGAAGAGCGAAGTCGTTTGTTACTGGAATGATATCGTTTTCGATTTTCGTTTCGCTACAAAGTTTATATGAAATTCCTGGTGAGAAAAAACGCGAGATTAACAAATTCCAATCATAATAATTGTCCAAATAATCGAAATGTCAGATAAACCATTTCTAAACATCTGCACATTCCACAACCAATTCGAATAAAAAGAAGAAGAAGAAAGTTAATACGCGAACTAGACTAGGACGGTATATTCACCCTATGGAAAAGGTACTACCTCCAAAAATGTTTTAAGATAGTTTAAATTAAGAGACGGTATATAAGCGCTCATAGACACTTCAATTCACGACACATTGCACTTTTCGCGACGAAAATCGACCGGGAACCAATACTTTTCGTGTAAAGTTTGCCGCGACCCAACCCGATTTGCCTTTACCGCAATGTAAATTTTCGATCTGAACAGGCCTATGAATTGTCGTTTCAGTATATGACCGTGCTCTGCTTCCGGGCTTGTATTAAGGTGGCTTTGGTAACAGCTGACTATCGTGTCATCTGGCCGCAACGCGATATTCTGAATTATATATTGCATTTGTAATTATGCACCGTGCGAGATACAATTAAAAGGATAAGTAGCAAGAAATATTAAAATGATTAACTCTGAATTAAGTTTACAAACCAAAAATACTGAATAACAAAATGACATACGGGAAATTGTTCGCGGAGACATCTAGGGGATTAGTTTGGCAGATAATCCAAGTCATACCCTGGATCAACTTCCAGGATTATCATTTTGTATGGGATTTCCACTAAGTCTGGAAATGATCCAGTGAGTCGAATAGGGCTAATATTAGGTGCGTTTTATTGTGTTTATCCCGTGCAGGTTTGGGTAGAACTTCATATAAAAAAATTACACTTACCCCAGTAGAGTTCACGCGTGCAACTACCCTACACGGGATAGAGCTCAAATGTAGATGGCGGACGCATAGGGGAAATATGAGGGAATTTGTTTTTTCAAACCAAATGTGAGAGTTTTTCTCATCACGAGAAAAGATTTTGCAAAGAAATAATCATCTTTTATGATAAAATCCACCACATCTAAAAAATAAGCCGACAAAGGTGAGTCAAAAATGCGCAAAAACTGTCAAGTGTCAGCTGTTTGGTCTTAACCGGGATGTTACCCGCGATCGTTTTTTTCGAGTCAGATTTACACGCGATACGAAAAAAACGTCGCTATTAGTAAATATTTACAAGTACTTTGTATGGAAAATATTAGTCGACACGGCTGAGCGGTAAGTTTTTCACTTTGGCCGCACAAATGTTCAATAAAAGGCACAATTTTTTTTAAACTGCAAAATGCACTTTCACACGCGACGTACCAAACTTTACAATAAACCAGCCCCCTTTGTTGAAAAAACACGGCCTAAGCTTTATTCAAGCAATTAGGCTTAACGATATAACAATTTTTATTATGGTAGCGACGTTTTTTTCGCATCGCGGGTAAATCTGACTCGAAAAAAACGATCGCGGGTAACATCCCGGTTAAGACCAAACAGCTGACATTTGACAGTTTTTGCGCATCTTCGAATCGCCTTCGTCGGCTTATTTCTTAGATGTGGTGGATTTTATCACAAAAGATGATTATTTCTTTGCAAAATCTTTTCTCGTGATGAGAAAAACTCTCACATTTGGTTTGAAAAAACAAATTCCCTCAAATTTCCCCTATGCGTCCGCCATCTACATTTGAGCTCTATCCCGTGTAGGGTAGTTACACGCGTAAACTCTACCTGGGTAAGTGTCATTTTTTTTATATGAAGTTCTACCCAAACCTGCACGGGATAAACACAATAAAACGTACCTAATAGATATGATTGTGTAATCAAGGCTTCAAACTGGGGGATCCATCTGTTAGTTTCTAGGCGTTACGGGTTCACAGCTACAAAAAAAAACATAATTATTTCTTCCGGTAATCTTAGGTCGCACACACTCGAAGAGTCTAAATCCAAAAAAATGGATTCAGATTGACGAAGTGTGCGATCTGAGATTACTGGAAGGAATAACTATGTGACTGCTGGACAATTTATAATTTTTTTCTATGAAGTTTCTTAGGATGCGGAATCCATGGTTTACCCGTGTGTGTACCCTGATGCTTTAAATAGATATTATGCAGCAACAGCCGCGGTCTAATGCACTTTAAATGGTTTAAATGGCTTTTTGCGGACGAGAGGCTCCCATGTCTCTTGATATACTGCATTTTTCGATCGGGTGTAGGACAGGATAGGACATATAAATTTAACAGGAGTATTGTTGTCAAATTTGTATGGAAGTTGTCCTGTACCCTATCGAAAAAAAAAAAAACAAAGTAATATGAACAATACGTTCAAACATAAAATTCGCATAGTATTACCTGTAACGATTTGTAACTTTGAAGAATTGTTTGCACTTGACGAGCTACCTCGTAATGATCTTTTCCTACAATCGTGGGATTTAGAATCCTTGACACTGAATCCAATGGATCGACAGCGGGAAATATTCCAAGTTCAGCTATACCTCTCGAGAGAACAGTTGTAGCATCCAAATGCGAAAAAGTGGCGGCTGGGGCTGGATCACTTAAATCATCCGCTGGCACATATACCGCTTGAACAGCGGTTATGGATCCTTTGTTTGTACTTGTTATCCGTTCCTGCATTGCTCCTATTAAGCAAACAAGAAAGATAAGTTTATATGTTTATAACGATGGTCAATTGGAAAAAAGAATGAATATAAGTTTGTAAGTTTGTGTAAACTGGAAAAAAAAATGCATTGACATTGTGTGCACATTTCTTAATGTTAATCAACAGTCCTTTGGTCTGGTGTATTTCATGTTATTCTTAAGCCGGCCCACACCGACCGGAGTGTGGCACACACCGAACAAAAGATCGGTCCAAGAATAATACCTTGGAGTCGTCCAACCACACTGCTGCTGCACGATTTTTCGTATCAATCTTTTGTGCTGTGGTTGCCACACTCCGGTCGGTGTGGGGCCGGCTTTATACTTATATAAGTTCCTACCAATCATTCAGTACGTGTTTACGATTATGTACCATGTTTAAGACAAATTTACCTTTTTCTTAACACAAAACTATATTTCTAAAGAGAACTGTGACTTACTTACTAACGTAGCTAAACCATCTAGGAACGCGGGAGCGTCCCGCCCGCAAAAAAAAAAAACGAAGAAATTTGAACAAATCAAAAGTGAGAAGCGACTAAGAATGTTTACACCACGGAACAAGTACGGGTTTTCGGACCTCTGTAGCTCGGACTCTAGTTGGTCCTGAGTGTTCAAATTTGATATTTGTCGTTCGCGCCGTCTTACAAAGTGTAGCAAATTTCAATACGATGAAAAACACCGGAGATATAGGGAGTTTGAAAATCGCATTTTTTCAAAAATCTTGTTCTCGTCGTTCTTGTTGTTTATTGACAGGGCAACAGCCTCGTAAAGAACGTCTTGGGATTTGCTCTCTATTCCCATTGATAGAGTCTGTCCTGAAGGTGTGCATAGACTATCATTTGCTCCGACCAGTGTAGTAACAAAAAAGATACAGCGAAAAATGTGAAAAAAATGCATAGCGTTTCTCGCTTAACAACACATCAGGTGATACGTGTTTGCAACCATATTAAAAGTGAGTTCAAAAACAAAAAATCAATTGGCATAGTCACATTAGATATCGAGAAAGCGTTCGATACGGTTTGGCACGATGGTCTAGTCCACAAGCTGATTTCTTCCAAATTCCCAGTGTACTTGATTAAAATACTAAAGAGCTTTCTCGCGGACGTCCTGCTGTAAAAATAGACGACAAACTTTCGGACACCTACAGGCTCGATGCAGGAGTCCCGCAAAGCTCGTGCCTCAGTCCCACACTTTTCAATATATACACTGCTGATGTTCCGCAGTTCGCTGACTGCAAATTAGCTCTTTGTTCTGATGATATGGTTATCTTTGCTAGTTCAACCAATCCGAATAGAATCATCGTCGCGCTAGAAAAACATCTAGAAAATCTTCACCGGTACTATCCTAGATGGAAAATAAAAATAAATAGTTCCAAAACTAAGGCAATATTCTTCACTCGGAAAAGGAGTAGAAATAAACTACCAAGCCGAAGTCTAAATTTCCGCGGTCAACAAATTGCTTGGGAGGACGAGCTCACTTATCTTGGGGTAGATCTAGATAAGAAATTATTATTCAATAAACATACTGAGAATATCCTGTCGAAAGTCTCAAAAGCAACCTACTCTTTATTACCCATATTGCACCAAAAATCTAAATTATCATATGCTAATAAAATTCAAATATATAAGTGCTGTATCCAGCCCATAATAAGTTATTGCATCCCAGTATGGGGCCAATGTGCGAACTGGTATAAACGTCAAATTCAAACAGCCCAGAATGGCATTTTAAAAAGAATTTTAAATAAGCACCCTCGTTATCCCACTCGAAGATTCCATGAATTGAGGTAAAACTGCCACAATATACGAGCTAATCAGTAGAAGAACTACTAGCTTTGAAGCAAAATGCTCCATTAGCCTCAATGAACTTATTATATCGCTTATACACCAATGAATTATTATTAAAGATAAAATTAAGATCTGGTTTCTGTTTAAAACAGGACAAACCATGGGCCAGAGCCCTATTTAGATAGTTATAAGTTATATCTTATTATATCTATATTCATAAAATTATTTACATACAAGGTTTTTTATACAAATTTTTTTCCTTGAAACATAGTATTTAACAAAAATATGAAAAACGAATTATTGGATAGGTTAAATTTACTCAAAACAATACTATAGTAGAATAGGCAGATGTTAGTCTGTACTCTAGAGTAAGAAATCAACCACTATTGTGCTAAATTGAATTCAAAGTTTATATTTAAAAAAAAATTCAGGAGCCTTTTATTAAAGACAAATAAAATAAAAAAAACAATAGCAGCAAAATTCGAATTTATTTTTAAAATATGAACGACTATGAATTGCACTACTAATAAGTAACCCCTTTAGGGTTCCCTTAAGTATAAGTGAGGACCATGAATTGCCCTAAATTTTCCCTTTGCATTATTTTCAAAATTTGTAGTACAACGTCATTAGCAACAATAAACTTACCCATTTCAGTTGATAAGGTTGGTTGGTATCCGACTGCAGATGGTATACGTCCTAAAAGGGCAGATACTTCAGATCCAGCTTGTATGAATCTAAAAATATTATCGACAAACAATAAGACATCCTGTCCTTCAAAATCTCTAAAATATTCTGCTAATGTGAGGCCAGTTAGGGCAACTCGCAAACGTGCTCCGGGAGGTTCATTCATTTGGCCGTATATAAGAGCTACTTTTGAAGAAGGATCCTCAAGCGATATGACTTTGGATTCAATCATTTCATGATACAAATCATTACCCTCTCGAGTCCTTTCGCCAACTCCAACAAATACGGAGTAGCCGCCATATTGTTTTGCTATGTTATTAATTAGTTCCATTATCAGAACAGTTTTTCCAACCCCGGCTCCCCCGAACAAACCAATCTTTCCGCCTTTCATATAAGGTCCGAGAAGATCAACTACCTAAAATAGTTCAGAATTAATTACTCGTACTTTACGTGCATATACATATTTAGTTAGTATAAGTAACCTTGATGCCTGTTTCTAAAATTTCAGTCTTCACATTCTGATCAAGAAGGTCTGGCGCATCTCCATGAATGAATGAATAGTAGCTGGTCTCGATAGGGCCACGTTCGTCAATCGGTTCACCAATTACATTTATTATCCTGCCTAGAGTTTCATGGCCCACTGGAACTCGTATTGGATATCCTGTATCAATAACACTTTGCCCGCGTTGAAGTCCTTCTGTTCCATCCATTGCTATTGTTCGTATTCTATTCGGACTAACATGTTGTGTCACTTCTAGTACTAATTTTTTGGTGGTTCCGACAACCTCAAGAGCATTCAATATACTTGGTAGTTCACTGTCGAAAACTACATCGACAATTGGTCCAATAATAGAACAGATCTGGCACATTTAAACTAATAAGCAATAAATACATAGTTTACAAAAAGGGTAGAGTATTACTTTTCCTTGCAATGGATCGGTGACGCTTATGTGCCCTGCTTTTATCGAAAACTTGTCATTATTTCCTATGTTTTTCAGGGTATTCGCTGATGTATCATCAACCGAAATTTCACATGTATTTCCACATGCGTAACTGACGCTTTTCACATCGTTGTCGATCTCCTTATCTAAAAAAATGCATTTTAGACATGTTATTGAGTGAAACTACACGGGAACAAAAACGCGAGAACAAAACCGGTTTTTATATGAAAATTTAATTTTTCCTTGCCTTGCTCCTCACGAATCTCTTCTAAAAAAACGGTTTTAATCTTGTTCTTGTGTAGACCGGCCCATTGTGAACCATGAACTAAATGGGCCTAAATACAAATTAGGTTCTCCTAAGAAAAATATTTTATTTGTGCACCAAACCACAAACGTATATCTATTAATGACATATGTACATAAAAATGGGGTCATGGGGCTGTCATACCCAACCCCCCAAATTAGGCTCTTTCAAGAAAAACTTTTTTATCTGTCCACCAATTACAACCAAACTTCATACAAATGTATTTCTATTGATATCACACAACATATGTAAAAATTCCATTCTTCTAAGGAAAATTTCGTTTTCACCAATTCCAACCAAAACCTTATAATCAGAGCCCGGATTATCGTGCAATTGCACGTTAATGCGCGAAATTGCACTTTTCAGGGTATATTGCACGAAATTGCACGTTTTAAGGTTTTTGCATGAAAACGAACAGTTGCATTTTTAACCCTGTTTCAAAACATTTTTTTTCCAGAAATTATGCATTGTGCAAATTTTCCGATAGAGAAGAGAATAAAAGTATTGAGAAAGAAAACACATGTGAATAAACTCTTTACTTTTTAGAGCAAGTAGTCTTCATTTTTTTTTCAATGCTTGTCCTGCGTGCACTGCTCCGAAGCCTAACCTTCTAAAGGCCTAAGAAATCATTTTTTTCATATTGCACGTTTCGGGACTTTTACTGGACGTTTTTAAATTTTTTACTGCAGAAACCACAAAACATATGTAAAAACAAATGGAATCGTACCATGAGGCCATAGGGTTTCCATACCTGAAATAAATGTTTCTAATAATTTTTTTATTCGTGCATTTATTCCAACCATATTGTTTTATAGATGTTACGGAACTTTTGTTATTATGTGAAAATGGAGGGAAAAGAAGAGGGGGTCATAGGGACGCCCGAGAGACCCAAGGAGAGTGAAGGGTATCTAAATTTCGGCCACACCCTATTTGGGTGTGGTCTCTTTAATTCTATAATAGAGTGTTTAAGCGAGTCGTAGAAATACTATAAATTGACATAATGTACTTCTTTGAGGGCGTATCCTGGGATACTGTGAATGGGTTGTTTTGCTTAATTTAAAGCAGAAGAATTCATTGCAAAAACAATTCATAACTTTATCACTACATATTTCAAGACCTTCACTGCCGAGTCTTCACAATGGTTTTCACGACCCGCTAAAACTCTAATATGTAGTTATAGGTGGATATGCAATATAAGCAGAAAAACTAACCAACAAATATCAAAATATATCAGTATATGCAAGAGCACATAAATATATTTACATATTTTTTGTTCTTTATATTCTTTGAAATTTAAAAAATAGTACTTGCCTAGCCTTTCGCCAACAGCTTTCTGTGGATTATTTCCGTTATTTTCCATAATGTTATCTTTTGTACAATCTGCCGCATCAATCCCTGAAGCGAATTTTCTCAAATAGCCATTGGAAATAAGCTGCGTGTAATATAACTTTGGAAGCATGCCTGCAATTTTAAACATTTTATTTAAGTAACGAATGTACGGTTTTTTTTCAAGTTTTTCGTTTACCTGAAATACGAATCATTTTTAATTGGATTAAAATTGGCTTTCCTTTCTGATATCCTTTCTAATTTGCACTTTTTTTTCAAAGGTATAGTGATGACTAGGGGCCGGATATTTTATGTATTTTCATATTTTTTTTCTAAGGGCTCCATGACACAGTCATATTTATATTAATATTTCTAGTCATATCATCAAGCCTACTCGATTCATTCGAATTCAATTTTTACATGTGAACCAAACGAAATCTAGTAGGCTTAAGGTTATGATAATATCTATTACCATGATACTACGATTTATAGGAGATAACGACGCACGCATGTGTCTTCTTCCTTGTTGTTGACGTTTACGTCACTCAGAGACTTGCAGTTTAGAGAAAATTTTGAATTCGAATGGTAAAATACGTTCAACGGTTTTTTTTTCTCTGTGAGTTTAGTAAAAATTGTATAATTGTTTTTGTATTTTAAATTCAGTGAAATTTTTCGCGACTTTATTGTGTCTTAATTTACTTGTGCATATAAAAATGCGTTGTGCTGTGTTCGGTTGTGATTCGTGCTATCAAAAAAGTGCCCATCTGAGGAGGATAAAATGATTCGGTTTTACACATTTCCGAGAGATGGAAAATATCGGGAAATATGGAAGCATAAGTGCCGAAGAAGCGACAAACTTAATGCAGCTACCGCAAGGATATGCTCAAAACATTTTGCGTCAGATTGTTACATTCGCAATCTACAGAATGAGCAAATTATGTACAGGTAGCAATGATTAGAGGCCTTTATGGAAATTGGAAACAACCAATTTTCTATGACTTTGACTGCAGAATGACCAAAGAAATACTGGAGAACTTAATTAGAACGATTGAGGAATCTGGATTTAAAGTTCACGCAATCGTCAGTGACCTTGGAGGCGGTAATCGCGCCTTATATAATGACTTAGGAATATCCCACGAAAAACCATGGTACATATTGCGTAATATTTCAGGAGTTATACTATGTGTGCTAATGAAAATGTGATTGCAGGATGATCAACCCAGTGCAAGAGGACAGAAAAATATATGTTTTCGCAGATGTTCCCCATCTTATAAAATTGTTGCGAAACCACTTTCTGGATCACGGGTTCTTACTAACCAATAACATCGAAGTAAAAAAGGAGATAGCAAAAATGCTGGAATTAACCAGTGGTGAACTTTCTATTACGCATAAGTTAACATCGAACTTGCTTTCAGTGAAAGGCATAGAACACCAAAAAGTTAAATTCGCCACAAAACTTTTTTCGCACACAACAGCGATGGCTTTGCTTAGAGTGGCCAGTGTCGCACACTTAGAGACCCAAAATTTGGTGGAATGTGCGGATCTGATTAAAAAGGTTAGAAGGAACCATTTATTTATATTATTTTTTCCAACATTTAAATTTAATTGCAGACTAACGACTGGTTCGATGTTCTTAATGTAAGAGTTCCGGAAACAGACTCAAGAGAGAGAATGAAGGCATATGGAATGAACAAAGATGTTCAAAACAAAATATTGATTGAAATGACTGAACTCATAAAAAGTCTTCGAGTCATAGGACATAAGGGACTTCTTCCTTTCCAGAAAGGTAATATCAGATATTTCAAACTTTTAAAATATATTATTATATTATTCTTGATTTGTTTCAGGAATAATACAAACCAACACGGCCCTGCCTCTACTGTTCAATGAATTAGAACAACAATATGGAATGAAATATCTTCTGACCTATAGATTAAATCAAGACGTATTAGAAAACTTCTTCTCTGTTATCCGGAGTAAAGGTGGACTTCACAATCATCCAGATCAACTGTAATTCCAGTATAGGCTCCGAAGCTATATTGTGGGTCGGAACGAAGGGGCTTTTGTTTCAAGTATAAGTGTCGATACTGATGATACACCGGATATTGAACCTACATTTTCAGGTTAAAAATTTAAACAAAATCGATATATCGATAATAATTTTGAATTGAATTTATTCAGCTAAGGTGTTAGGGAATCTCAATCAGGAGCCCCAGCCGATGGAGGAAGAGGAGAACCTTCTCAACGAGTTGAAGGAATTCGAATACGATGGATTGGAGAATCTTGCAGGTTTCATTTGCCACAAACTTAAGCAAAATTCTCCTGCTATTTCAGTTACGGCGGATAATGATAAAAGTTGGACATGGATAAACCAATTAACCGAAGGAGGACTTTCAAAGCCATCGCAAGAGTTCATGGAAATCGTTGAACAATTAGAGATCATTTTTCAAAAATTTAACAAAAATGATTCTCTTTTCATATGCAGCAACTACGTCAGGGACAAATTGGAGTCAGCAAAAGATGTGCTCTGCCAGGATAGCATTAAGAAATTATTTTTAAGATCAAGATTGTATTTTAAGATAAGAGAATTAAATAGAAATTTGAGAGAAAATGTAAAGACGAAATTAGACAATAAGGCAGATGCGAAAAGGAAGAATAAAATGAGGAAAATTGTTACATGGAAAAATATCTTTTTACTTTTTTCCTGAGTATAAAACAAGCTGCGAAAGCTCGCTTTCACAGCCTGTGCTCGCTCCGCTTGCATTAAATTCCCCTTACTCTTTACATCGTCCAAAATGATCAAAACATTGCGATAAATACTGTCGAAAAATTACTTCAAATTTTTGTGACTTTTCCGGAGGGTTTTCCCAATAATTTCTTTCGTAAAAACCTTCTCCAGGCAATTGCAAACAACTGAAAAAAATTTGAGCCAAATCGGCCCAGCCGTTCTCATTTGATGATTACACTTACACTTTTTTGGACCATTTTTAAATAATCGTTATTAGAGGATACATCCAAAGAACATCTTTCCATATTGTAGAAATGGAAAATATATATAAACGCGAAGTAACAAAGATTTAAGCAGTGTCCATTCAGTACGCAACACTATATTAACTGCACACTGAAAGCACATAGTCTCTGAGTGACGTCATGCGCAGAACGTGTACAAATTTCACATGCTATTGTCATTATCTTCTGTATTTGTAGTATCAAGATCTATTACTAATATGACTGTGTAATAGCGCCCTAAAATATTTCGGCTTACTTTCATTATTTTTGTAGGGAGATCCAGAATTTGCATACTAATTGCCTGCGTTCAGAAGGGATCGAGCTAACTATTTTGGTTTCAATAGAGACACATTTATACGTTAGATTTGTTGAGTAGGCGCACAGCACACATAAAAATTTTTTTTAGAAGATCTTAATTTGTGGGGTTTGGTTTGTATGGCAGCCCCATGATCCCATTGTGCGATTCCATTCCATCTATTTTTAGGTATGTTTTGTGGCATGAATAGAAACACATTTGTGTGAAGTTTAGCTGATATTGGTGCACACATAAAACAGTTTTTCTTGGAAGAATCTAATTGGGGGGGGGGGGGGGGGGGTTGGGCTTGTATGACAGCAACATGACCCCATTGTCGGATTCCAGCGATTCAAACATACAATCTTCCTGCAATAAAAAGATGCACGTATGCAACATTTCAGGTCCATAGCTTTTAAACTGGCTGAGTAAAACTTTCAACAGTGATGGACAGACGAACATCACCCGATCCACTCTCCTCGTCATGCTGATCATATGTACATATACATATTTTATAAGTTGGAGCGGTCGTAAAACGTTATAAGTTTTTGCAATTACGTACTAGTACAGGAAAAATATATTTGCTTTTTCTTTTATTTTTTCGTGAATATTTTAAACATTGAAGGAAACATGTCCGAATGAGTATACAGCGTGCCCCAAAAGTCAACGGAAAGCCGGAATTGGCAATACTAATCCTAACACGATCGGGCGCAATGCATCTGACAGATTAAGTGCAGAAAAAGGGATGAAACTAAGTTTCTGTATATTTTAGACTCTTATTTATTATTGCATTGTCTTTTTGAAACAGTTCTACGTAATTTTAGAAACAAAAACTGGCTCACAAAGTTTGATACCCTTCACATTTTCAATTTTCTTATAATATTCCGCTTTCAATCGCTTGAATATGAAAAAAAAACCTCCAATAACTCGGCCGCTTAAAAAATGTGAGCTTCTTTTACTAAATACACACTATTGAACGATTTGGTGAGCCTAAAAGTCAACACAACGTTATTACGCAATGTGAAGAGTATAACAAGTGGAAATGTTCATAGAAAAATAGAAAATAACACAATCGGGCGCAATACATCTGAGAGATTATTTCATCCCCTCCCGCCCCTCAGACATATGGTAGATAGAAACTGAAAACTGCTTTGGATAGTTGATCGATAAAGATTAAGCTACTGTGAGTTTCAGATCTCTCCCTTTTCGTATCGCTGATTGGCGCAACAAAAACTGACCACTTAATCTGTCAGATGCATTGCGCCCGCCCGAAGGTTAAAAATGATTATGATTTTCATTTTGTAGTACAAATAATTTTCGAAATTATGGTTCATATACATAATGTACATACATGATGTACATATGTATGTACATACATCCAATCAATTAATCCGGAGAATATTCTGAACACATATTTATACATAGATACATTTATATGTATATTTTATATGGTCTGATGATTCCAGTTTGATTACCAGGACAATCTCTGTATCTCTTAAAATTTACAACAACAAAATAAACGCTAGGCGCATTAATTCTTTATTATTAGAAAGTATATTTATATTTCGATTAGACTATAATCAATGCATCTCAAACAAGTTGTCCAACTTCTGTTTCTTTTTCATTTACCGTAACTCCTAGTGGAGCATGGTGCGTTGATGACTACCGTGTGTAGTCATCAACGTTACTAAGATAACTGAATTCGGAGTGTGATACGGTTGTCACACGGTGGATTTGTTTGAATGCTCGGCCAACTTCAAACTTGTTGTCCAACATCTGTTTACACGATCGATTTGTTGTCCAACTTGTTTGAATGCTCAAAAGTTGGACGACAAATCCATCCTGAAAACAGCGCTTTAGAAAACGAAGGGTATAAAAACAAACCTATGTGGAGTGGGAGCATAGAGGCAATGATGCCCCGTATGGTACACGAGAATGTAAATAGGGGGAGTCCGGGAGAGTTGAGCCACTTTTTGCTTCATCGCGGATAAAAAGTTATCCATTGGATAAATTGATGCCATTTATTTTTTATTACATAGTGCGTGATGTTACCTTTAAAATTTGATTGGTATTTATTGATAAAAGTCCATAGTGTATGGCACAGATCCATGGGCGTAGCCAGGATTTCGGTCAGGGGGGGCAAGCTCGAAATTTTTTCAACATCAAGATTTTCTTAGAAGTTAAAATCGTTGGTAGCGAAAATATTGTTAGGCAAAATTTAGAGTAGCCTGGCTGGTGTAATGGTTAGTGCGCACACCTTTGGTGCACAGGGCATAGGTTCGAGACTCGCCGTGAACGAATTCAGATTATGGTGTTTTTCGAACTCATGCCCGAGTAGCCATTTATGGAGATAAATAACATTGCTGAGCGTGCTGTTGATCTCAACACCTCAACAAAAAAGCAGTTAGGATCTTCCGAATTGGTTGTCACTAACAAATTTGCGACCTTAGTCCAATGTTGGACTGTCGCGACTGTTTTTTTTTTTAGTTTTAGAGCTAAATTTGAGGAAAGGACAGTCGAAAATGATTTTCTGCACCATTTACCGGAAAATGGCCCCCGAACGTGTTTAGACTTTTATTGGTGATTCTGATTACATTCAACTGGCCTCCGATTCTGCTTTTCAGACCGTAGCTCATCTATATTCAGTGCTATTTTTGGCTTTTGGACTGCATATTCCACTTGCGAGATCAATGTCCGTTTTAAATTCTGGCTTTGCTGGATTCTACAGAATCGCATCTCCTGCTGAAATATACCGAGAAGCCTCTTATCTCATATCCACAGCATCCATAGAAAGAAACATTATCCGACAGTCAGCTGGAGACATTTAGGGATACATGCTTTTCCTCTTCCTTAAAATAGGAGCCCAAGCCCTTAAGCTGTTTTTCCTCTTCCAAATAGAAGCCCAAGCGCTTCAGATGCTCCTCTATCCTCTTTATTCAACTGAGAGTCCGATCTCTTTAGCTGCTCTACCCAGCTGCTCCTCTACAATAACATCGGGAGTCCTAACTTACCCCTTCCCAGAATGAAATCTTACAGTAAAGTTTATAGCGAAGTTGAGCAGGATTGCATCCTATTTCCAATAGTAGTATTTTGCTGATCCAACTTTATTTAAAGGGACGCCGTGGAGCTTGTATGATGAAGTTTCGACATTTAAATACTCTCTCGAGAAGGAGTTAAATGCAGCCAGGTTAAAGAACAAATTAAACAAAACCAAAGTGCCTTGTCTGAGTGGAAATTTAACTCCCCATAAATATTAATTTATCTATTTAGACCGTCGATGGAGGTATCAAGAGCATTCCACATCCAAGTGCTTTCGGTGGGTTGTCCAAAATTTTGTAAAAGATTGTAAAAACCAAAGCTGCTGTAAGGGAGCAGTACTTGGAAAGCTGTAACTGCAGAAATCCAGCAAACAATCGTCAAGACTTAAGATCTTAGCTAAGCTAGCGAATTAAAATTAAAACAGGCCGAAAAAATTTCACGCTAGATCTCTGAATGAATATTGTTCGACTGAAAAACTGTGGTCAAATTTGGAGACATTGCGAGAAACCGTATACGTTATGAAACGTAAGTGCAGTCGATACTCTATTTTCCACAAGTGGTTATTAGTAGTAATAATGAAAGTTTTTCGCACTTGGCATTGCATCTTATTTTAAATAGCAAACAAATAAGTAATTTTCCCAGATATTTAAGGTTCATGTTTTAGGGCTTTAAAGGCTTGTTCACGTTTCAGAGTAGTCTGGGCTCACATAAAATTGTTCACCATTCACGTTTGGCACAGTTCACGTTTACGCGAGTCTACTGTATGTATAGACATTAAAAAGGGATATCCTTAGCGCTCAGGGATTGCCCCTAACTGGCGGGAGAGTTGGGCCACCATAGAGGGAGACATGACCATACATTTGAAATTGCCAAAAAAAAGTAATATTTTTGACGGACATGTTAAAATGTTTTATCATTCTCATCATATATTACGAAAAAAAACGTTATCGTGTTCTTTTTGGCTTGTGACGACTAAGAACGTTCAATTGAATCCTAGTATAAATTATGTGGTTTTTTTTATGTTAATTTATGTCCACCCGGACGTCATTTCCACAAGGCTAAGTAAGGTTTTTAAGTTAAAGGGTTCCGCACGTGAATGTATAGTCCTGAATAGATTATCGAAACATTTTCCAAAAATTAGCTGAAATTACATATATTTTAAGGGCGAGAGACAAGAGACTTGAACCATATTATCTGTCAGTTTCTATATGGTTCAAGTCTCCCGATTGGCGCTTTTTTGGGTAAAAATGCTCTGAGCTGGACCACGACTCACAAAAGTAGGAAAACTCGTTATATTCTGATTAAATAATTAATTAAAAAGATGTCTGCGCTAAAACAAATATATTGACTTTTTATCGATTAAAAAAAATTAGAATTATTTGAAAAATTAATTTTTCACTTTTTGTTATGAAAAATATATTTTTCCGTTTATTTTCCGAAACAGACAAGTGTCCGACATTTGGATATGGTATTCAGATGCGGCCTAGAATAGGTCAACTTCTGACAAAAAATCAACCTCTAGTCGTTAGATTCCAAAGAATAAACTCAACTGGTTCAAGTCTCCCATATGGTCAACTCTCCCGGACTCCCCCTACGCTTCGGTTGCATATTGTAGCGGTCTAGCGACTTTGTCCATCAATCTCGCAAGCCCTCACTGAAAAAGAAAAAAAAACAAAATAAGTCGAAAATAAATGCAGTAGATAAATTTCCACCTAATGTGACTAATAAAATTCCATTTCTGCCAAATAATTTGCTAAGGAAACATGTTTTCTAAGGCAGCAAAAATGTATCACCTACGGCCACATATATAAAATTAATAGTAGCTCACACAATAAAGTTATTGTTTTCGGAGCAAGGAATATTTTTCATGCAACTAAAAACTACCCTTCAGAGACATAAATTGTTGGTGGCCGAGCTAAATTATATCCATTCTCATATTTATTATACTTATATATATCTGTGTTACCTATTTTATTTCTGTGTTGAATTAATATATCTGCTGTGGATAAATATTATATCTCCGCCTATTATCCGTCCCCCGCTTTTCGCCGTTCCGCTTTTCGCCGATCCGCTCTTTCGCCGCTTTTCAAAATTTTCCATAATTAATCTATTCGCCACAAGTTTCACTCTTTCGCCATTATTAAAAACTGCCAATCTGTTTCAATGCACCCACTAATCTCACTCCCTGTCACTATGGGAAAACCCCAGTGCAGCTGCCACGTGTTTGTCTTTGGAGATCGCGGACGAAAACGACGACGAATCCATATAGATACACAGCGGTTCACGCCTTCCTGTACCGCTAAAAGAAGAAGAAGTTAATTTTTGTGAAATTTTATTTTTATTATTGTTTACTTTTGATTTGGAAAGTTTTTTGATATAAAATAGGAATTTTGAAATAATATGAATGTCTTAATAATAACTCTTAGGTCATCATAGGCACTGAAAAGTCTCCGCTCCGCCATTCGCCGAAACCTGCCTTTCGCCGTTTCTCCGGTCCCTAACCCGGCGAATAACCGGGGGGCGCCTGCATCTGTGACAGATATATTTGTTTTTTTTTTTTAGTGCAGCTGCTGCTGGGCGTTAACACTTGCTGATGGCTCCAAAACGCCGTCTAGATATTAAGGCCGCAATGTAGACTGTTAAACGTCAATTTAAGAGTCGAAATTAACGATTATTTATACCCTTCGCTCATAAAGTGAAAGGGTATATTAACTTTGTCATGAAGTTTGTAACGCATTGAAGGAGGCATCTCCGACCATATAAAAAGTATACATGATCAGCATGACTTGGGGAGTCGATTGGGCGATGTCCGTCTGTCTGTCTGTCTGTCCGTCTGTTGCAGTGCGTTTTTCTCGGCCGCTATAAAAGCTAGAGAGCTGAAATTTTGTACACATGCTTATTATTGTTGCAGGCTGTTTGTATGTTTAAATCGCTTAAATCGGACAAAGGGGTCTTTGGGCTGCCATACAAACTTAACCCCCCAATTAAGGTTCTTCTGAGAAAAACTTTTTTTTTTGTGTACCAATTTCAACCTAACTTCGCTCAAATTTTTTCTATTAATGGCACACAACATATGTAAAACTGGATCAAATCCGACCATGGGGTCATGGGGCTGCCATACAAACCTAGCCCCCCAATTTGAGTTCTTCTAAGAAAAACTTTTTTATTTGTGTACCAATTTCAACCAAATTTCACACAAATGTGTTTCTAAAGATAACACAAAATATATGCCAGAATGGATCAAATCGGACCATGGGGTCATGGGGCTGCCATACAAACTTAACCCCCCAAATTAGGTTCTTCTAAGAAAAACTTTTTATTTGTGCACCAATTTCAACCAAATTTCACACAAATGCATTTCTATTGTTGACACAAAACATATGTAAGAATGGACTAAATCGGACACTGGGGTCATGGGGCTGCCATACAAATCCAACCCCCCAAATTAGGTTCTTAAGAAAAAGTTTTTCATTTGTGCACCAAAATCAACCAAATTTCAAACAAATGTATTTCTATTGATAACACAAAACATATGAAAGATTGAATCAAATCGGACCATGGGGTCATGGGGCTGCCATACAAACCAAACCCCCCATATTGGTTCTTCTAAGAAACATTTTTTTACACCAATTTCACAAAACCTTGAATTAATGTGTCTTTATCAAAGCAACTAAAAAGTTCAAAACGAATGGAATCGTACTGTGGGTCATGCTCCGGCAACCCCAATAAAATTTTCCGAGTAAATATTTTTATTTGCCCACTTATTTCAACCAAGCTCAAAACTTTTGTCAAGACGGAAAAAAAAAAAGAAGGATTAAATACAAGTCATAGGTTCGCCCGAAAAAACTTTTAGCCCAAGCGAAGGGTATCCGAATTTCGGCCGCGCCCGAAATTAGCCTCGGCCCCAAGGGTTGGCGAGCTTAGCGAGCAGGGAGCGAAGCCCCTAGTTTTAATCTAAGATGATGGCGTAACCAAGCAAAATATGTCAGAACTATGCAAAATAAACAAAAATTCCATTCAATACAATGGAAAAGCTTTCTGAATATTGTGTGTGTCTTCTCTACGTGATAAGACTAACCATCCAATAAGATATACGAAAAATTGACCCAACATGTACTGATTAACACCAATTAAGACTGGAAACCAAATAAACGGAAAAACAAAATGACAAACGGAACATTTGAGGGAAATTGCTCGCGGAACCATCTAGGCTCTAGGGGATTATTTTTGCAGATCAATTATCCATATTTTCATTTCGTATGGGATTTCCAAAAAATACTTCCAGTTTCTGAATTCAATCGTTTTAGTTTTATGCCGCTATGGCTTTGTAGCTCGAATTTTTTGGTCAGTCCCTTCGACTTCGAATTATCCATGTTCCACTGTACATGCATCCATCTTCTTGACAGCACCCAATTTAATGCAAAAATTCGAGGCTGAATTTCTGTGGGATTTTCTGATAAAAAGGTTGGAAACTAAATGTTTGTGCCAAATTTTGCTAATGTGACTGGCCTTTAAGTTATACTTTTTTATGGAGTTCGCGGAGTTCGGTACCCGAAACTACGCTGGACACTCAATAAATCGCGCCTAAAATGTTGTTTAAGATAACAGTTGCTATGACGATAAATTTCGAATACAGTAATATTATTGATTTATGTATTCGAAAACTACCGCCATAGCAACCGTTAACATAAACATTCTTGTGTGTTTAAGAAAATGGATGATTTCTTGGAAACGTCATCGAAACTTTACGAATTTCAGTCAACAACAAAATTTGAAAGGGAATTATTGCAAGTGAGAAACGTGTCATGTGGAACCGAAATTACACATCGAAAAGAAAGTCACTCTACACAATCAACAGTAGTTTCCGAAGCTTCCGTGAGTGCATATTAAAATCGCAAACTAAAATCTAAAAAACGCAACTATTTTATGAACGTTTATGTATTTTCCAGACTCAAACCGAAGACGTCTATGCTACTGTAAACATCCCATTTGTTCGAGAGAAAGAGTTGGCTCTTTGGTTAAAGAAAATTTACCCTATAATAAGCGCTGAACTTCAAGATGGACCTACACCCATTCATGATGTGAAGAGTAACATTTCGACTGAATTTTCCATGGTTCCATATCAGCATATCCCCACCGATGGAAGACGAATAGAAACACATTCCACTGCTGAGGCAACATGGCTTTCTACTCGTTTAGATGAAATTCCCAGCTTAATCATATCATCGTCGCCATTTCATAAAGGATGGTGTGAACATATTCACCAATCAATTTCCCTCTATGTCCCTAAGAGACTGCAACGGGGACACTTTGCCGCCTTTGTTGAAGTTCAAACGATACCAGTTAAAGCTTGTATTCAGTTTCTTTCGACAAACCCTTGGAAAAAGGATTTATTTGTTGGTATAACAATTGCATGCGATATTTATTTGTGGCTGCACAACTTCTCTGGAGATACGGATGAGATAAAGGAGATTTCATACATAAGCACCTCCTACTCATCAATTGTTGGAGTCGATTGGCTAAGTGTTGATGAACTTTTAGTGGCGCATTCTGATGGAACAATCAGCTTTTGGAAAATTTCGGAAAAACTTGAATTATACAACAGGTAAGGCCAATTTATTGCAAAATGTAACACTCACAAAAAATGGAAAATGTATGCAAAAAAATTTGCGTAAACGGTCAATCCATGAATTTAGCCTGAATTTAATTGGATTAAAATACAAATCCGCCCGTAGGCTCATTTGACAGAACGAAAATCTATTTTATGTACTACTATCCATGGATTGAGCGTGTATGTGCGACCTTAGGTTACCCAATGGTAGTAGAAAATTTTGAAAAAAGTTAATCAGATTCGAAATACATAGCTACAAATCGAATCTACATACATATTTAATTTTTGAATAGCTTTCGTCGGTACTTAATTGAAATATTGTTTTGCAGATTTGGTACAGTGCCTGGAAGCTCCATAACGAAAATTTTGGCATTGCCTCAATTAAATTTTGTAGTAGGTACAGAAGAGGGTAACCTACTGTATGGCTCTATATTGCAAACTAAATGGAAACATTCTGAAATAATTGAAATCAATTTCATTAAACTTGAAAAACATAGTTTTGCCATAACTAACCTTATGCAGAGAGTACTCAACGGATGTGATGTTATTGTTAGCTATGATCTAAGCGGGGAATTATTCATACATGACGTTAATAATTACGAGGTGAGTTGAATTAAAAAAAAGTAGACTTGAGTTTTATATTAAGGTATCAGATATTAGCAATTATCCCTAGTAAATAATAAAACAAGTTAACTTTTTATTTTATACCTTACGTTCAAATCCATCCAAATCCAGCCGACTAGCTACAATCATCATCAATGTGGCACGATAGCCCGACGTCTGGCCTTGGCCGCCTGAATCGTTGACCTCCAATTGTCGCGGTTACGCGACCTTGTCCTCCAGTTTCGGAAGACCAGCAGCTGGTGGGCGTCTTCACCTACGGAGTTCTCT
This sequence comes from Microchrysa polita, assembly GCA_949715475.1. Taxonomy (NCBI): domain Eukaryota; kingdom Metazoa; phylum Arthropoda; class Insecta; order Diptera; family Stratiomyidae; genus Microchrysa; species Microchrysa polita. Next base: position 91,377,652 of record OX454416.1, read on the forward strand.
CAGCGAGCTCTCGGTCGTCCACGCAACATCGCTCCGTCAATTCGTTGTGCGTTCATCACTTTCTTTGGCATGCGATTATCGTCCATCCGTTGTACATGCCCCGCCCATTGCAGACGTTGAAGCTTCACGATTCTCGATACTTCCAGATCATCGTATAATTGATACAACTCATGGTTGTACCGGATACGCCATTGGTCTCGCTCGCGAACGGCCCCGAAAATTCGCCGAAGGACCTTTCGTCCGAATCGGTCTAGCAAAATTTCGGAGGCTTGGCTAAGAGTGCATGTTTCGCGGCCATAACATAGCACGGGTCGGATGATCGTTTTGTACACGCGGAGCTTCGTGTTCCTGTGCGCAAGTTTCGGATTAATTATAGGGAGGACCGAGAAATATGTCTTATTGGCTAGTTGTATCCGTCGCTTAATTTCGTCGGTTTCGTTGGCGTCCTTTGATAAGTTACAACCCAGATAGTTGATGCTGTCTACATACTCGATATTAAGGTCCCCCGCTGTGATGCTTGAATTTGCTGGCGTCCTTGTTTTCGATTGCATCTCGGCCTTTGTTTTGCTTTCGTTGATATGTAGTCCAACTTCCTTTGCGGCGTTATTGAGGTTATGTAGAAGGCTTTCTGCATCACCCAACCTTCGAGATATGATGTTGATATTGTCGGCGTACTCTACTAATTGAGTCGACTTGATGAGTAGCGTTCCGCTGCTGTCCATATTCATGGCTCGAATTACATACTCCAAAGCCAGGTTGAAGAGCGTCGGCGCCAGCTCGTCGCCCTGCTTGAGTCTAGTACGAGTTTCAAATAGGTCAGTGAGTCGGTTCTGCACTTTGACCTGCGAGACGGTATTAGTCATCGTCATCCTTGTGAGTCGCACTAACTTTGCCGGTATACCAAAATTCAGCATAATGTTGTACAGTACACTTCGATCGATATTGTCCTATGCCTGCTTGAAGTCGACAAAGATCTTGATGTTATATTCCCAGCACTTTTGGAGTAGTAGCTTCACTGTGAAAAGCTGATCGGTCGTTGAGCGACCAGGTCTGAAGCCGCCTTGATACTTGCCAATGATTCGCTCTGCGTACGGATTAATTCTCTTTTCAGGAATTTTCGATAATATCTTATAGCCCGTACAAACTAATGATATGCCCCTGTAATTCTCACACTTCAGCTTGTCACCCTAGAAAGATATTATCGTGACGTGAGGCTATGTGCAAATTTAAAAAATATTTTTTTTTTAATTTTCAAATGACTAAGAGCTAAAGGGTTAAGAATCGGGGGTATGCTTCGTACATCTTTTATACTGGAAATCACATTGAGAATTATTTTCCGGTACGTTGGTGCGGTAGTTTGCGGACACCCTGTATAATTCAATTATATTTTATTTGTTAGTTACTAATATAGTGCTTTGTTGCTCACTTGGTTGAGTCGCACTCTACGATGCTAGTAATCTAGAGGTCCGGAGATCGAATCTCGGCGTGGTTCAAAATTTCCGTACATGTGCGGATAGGAAATTTGTATATAACGCTTGCAGTATTATATACACTCCGAAATAATATGCAATGTAACGTTGACTCGAAATTGCCTATAAACGGCTGAGTTAACGCACCATGGCCCCACATAAGGCTATATGGTACTGAGAAGATGAAGAATAGTGCTAGTAGTTAGGCTCCTAAATTATTTTATTAAATAAGGTAATGATTTTTGAGTGACGTTATACTAATCATTAAAAATTGCCGTACACCATGCGATCGATCGTACGATAAACGGACATTTTCTTGGTGAACTCCGACTACATTTCGCATCCAAGTATGAATACTCCATGTAAAAAGATGACACCCGGATAATTTTTACCCGTATAAATGTCTAATAGCATAGGGAGAATTTTAATTTTTTTACGTAGGCTACTAAAAAAGTTTTAGATTAGGCATGTTCTAGTACGTTTTCATCAAATATGTTATTTCCATTACAAAGTTTGACCTTTTTTTAGTATATACCTGCTCAGAACACTTTCATGACAAGTGATACTCGTGTAAGTTACAGTTAGTTAAAAAAGTCAATTCAGAAAAAAATTGGAATTAACACGTGAAATTTTCGTGCAACGATTTTCTTCGATTTTACAGTTGGATTATCACAAAAGCAGTGATTCGATCGGCTTCATTTTGCATTTGGAGATGAAGCACCATCTCGTCCGACAATTTATAACTGGTTTAGAGAGTTCGAACGTGAGCGTATTTCGCTCAAGGACGCAAACGTGGATGCCGCGCATGTAATGATTACGCAAGACCGGCATGTGACATACCGTGAGGTAGAGGCATCCTTGGGCATTTCTCCCTCGGCCATACATTTGATGCTGCTTGATCACGTGGCCGTAAAAAAGGGGTGTTCCCGGTGGATCCCGCATAATTTGACAATAGCTAAAAAAAACGGTGGTGTCGATTGATGCAGAAAAATGATAAAAAAAAGTATCATAACGGTGCATCAAATAAAATCGTCACCGGTGACGAATCATGGATGAGCCGGACCATGGACCTATGAGCCGGAAACTAAACAGCAGTCGGCCGTGTGGGTGTTCCAGGACGAGCCCAGTCCAACAAAAGTTGTTCGCGCACGAAGCGCTACGAGGCAAATGGTGTATTTTCTTCGACCGAATGGGCCCTGTGGCCATTGTTCCACTTGAGGAACGTAGTACGGTCAATTTCGAGTAATACACGACCATTTGCTTCCCCGAAGTCTTCGGGGAAATTCGCAAAACGAACACAAGAAGACGAATCATTCTGCATCATGATAATGCGAGCTCTCACACTTCAGTTCATACTAGCGCCTATTTAACCGGTCAAAACTTTGAATTGACGGGTCATCCGCCTTAGAGCCATGACTTCTTTCCATTTATTAAACATAAATTACGTGGTGAACGGTTTTCTTCGCCCGAAGCAGCTGCTGAAATGTTCAGAAGCCATGTTTTGGAGGTGTCTCTATCAACGAACAAGAAAAAGAAGGAAATGAAAATTCTAAAATTAAAGGGGACTTTTTGCTTAGATGTGTTTATGGTTACTCCAATGAATAAGAAAATGTGAAAAGGGAATACAAATAACCGGAAAATAGACTAGATATGCGACTTTTTTCGGGACCAAAATATTTTCTATGGTAGGTTAGGTTAGGCTAGGTTCAGGGACCGCTAGGTCTACACCCAGCGCACTTAGACCAGAATTTGGTCCATTGTGATACCACCGAGAGAATCGTGCCTCTACTAACCGCTTATGACAGGAAACCAGCCCGTACTAACAATATATCTATTGAGCAGTATCGGGCTCACATCACGAAGGTCATCGGTATCATAAAAATACCTTGCGTCCAGAAAACGCCTCCGTTTCTCGGACAGGGCGGGACACTGACAAAGAAGGTGGTGCACACTCTTTTCCTCTTCTTCGTCATCACAACTTCTGCAAAAGTCGTTGTGGGGAATTCGGAGTCTTCTTACGTGCTCTCCAATAGGGCAATGCCCCGTTACTACCCATACTACGTTGCGAATATGCTTTCTATCCAGCGACAGTAGCATCTTAGAACGGACGTGGTCGGATCATTCTTGTCGTTGCGCAAGTTCAGCCATTAATCCACCTTGCGTTGGTCCTGTGCTCTGCAGCATCATCTATTATTATCACTGCACAGTTGATAATAGGTATTTTCAAGTTGGCGCGGCTATCTTCAGCGTTACCTGCTGATGCATATCGTGCCAAGTCATCTGCGTAGCGATTGCCTACAAAGCCACTATGGCCCGGTATCCAGCATAGAGTACTGTTGAAGAAGCGACCCATCTCTCTAAGTAATGCGCGGCAATTCTCAATAGTTCTTGATGTGGTTAGCACTGAATCAAGTGATCGAATTGCAGGCTGACTATCGGTAAATACAACGACGTCTTTACCAGTGACGACGTGGCAGCCCAACCAGGTTAGGGCTTCGAATATCGCTGTTACCTCCGCTTGGAGGATGCTACAGAAATTGGGAAGGCGGTAAGACAAATTGATATCCAATTCATCCGAGTGAATTCCCATACCAACTCCCGCATCCGTCTTGGAGGCATCAGTATAGATTGTAATGGATCCACTGACCAGCTGCCTGTTAGTATCCCAAGATTCCCTTGACGGGATCAAGCTGCAATGGTTCCTACCAAAAAAGTGATTGGGAACAATGTAATCCGTCGATGGGGGCAGGTTAAAGTTCCGAAGTATCGACGAGTGCCCATAATCCAGCGCTCGCCATAGGCCAGTTTCACGTAGGCGTAAGGCCGTGTATGCAGCCATCCGTTGACTAAAAACGTCCAATGGGAGCAGTCCGAGAACCATATCTAATCCGAATGAAGGTGTCGTTCGAAAAGCTCCTGTTATGAGAAGAGAAGCCAACCTTTGAACTTTGGCCAGCAAATTATAATAGGTAGTGGTGCTCAGTGCCTTCCACCACACACTAACTCCGTAAAGCAATATAGGCCGCACAATAACGGTATACATCCAATATACGACCTTTGGCTGTAAGCCCTAGGTCTTCCCGATAGCTCTCCTGCACGAATACAGTGTTGTAGTAGCTTTATCCACCCTTTCTTCGATGTTGGGCTTCCATTTTAATTTCTTATCTAAAATCAGACCCAGAAACTTCGCCGTGTCAGAAAACTCAGTCTAGGGAGGTTAATAGAAGGAATAGTCCGTCTTTTCGTAAAGAGGACTAATTCCGTTTTAGATGGATTAATTCCGACGCCACTCAGATTTGCCCAATCTGTTAGGATAGTCAGGGCGTTCTCTAATAACCCACTAAGAATGTCAGGGAACTTCCCCCTAACAGCAATAGCAACGTCATCAGCGTAAGCAGTGACTTTGCATCCGATTTCTTCCAAGCTCAGAAGCAATTGATTTATGGCTATATTCCAGAGTAAAGGAGAGAGAACCCCTCCTTGTGGAGTACCTCTAGAAACATATCTACATACAGACGAAGTACCCGAATTACTGTAAATGCGCGTAGAGATGAGTAGCATATTCACGAGGGAGCAGATTGGATCTTCAACCTGTAGATTACGAAGAGCATCTGTAATCGCACTGGGTTTTATATTGTTAAAAGCCCCCTCAATATCTAGGAACACCACCATCGTGTATTCCTTATGATGAAGGGATTCTTCAATATAACTGACCAGCGAGTGTAAAGCTGTGTCAACCGACCTCCTTTTCCAATATGCATGTTGTGACATGGATAATAGGTTCGATGGAATGGTCGTCCGTAGATGAATGTCAATTAATCTCTCTAGTAGTTTCAGCAAAGTCGATGAAAAGCTGATGGGCCGGAGGTCCTTTGGACCTGCATGCGAGCTTTTACCCGTCTTAGGAATAAAAGTTACTCTCACTTCTCTCCATATAAGAGGAATGATGATTCAGATATGATTTTCTATGGTAACTTGATTTTGTAACTTCGATGACATTTCTCATACGAATTTTATATGGAAAACAAAAACAACAAACAAAATCATGCACATGCGCAGCTTAATGCTGTAAGTTCGTAGTAGGGGCGTCGGAAAAATGGGGGCAATGAATACGAAATTTCAAAATTATTAGGTGCTTAAAATTAATAATTAATCAGCACCGTTCCTGTGGCATAACTGTATACCAACAGCATCAAATTTACACTATTGGAAAAAGTACATTTAAATGGGATTGCAAAGCGTTGCGTGGTGTAAATTCGTTTAAATACAAAATTTTAAATAGCGTGTATTCCAGTGCATTGCGGTTGAATACTCCAACCAATGAAAAAGCCAAAAAGTATTAAACCATACCAGCCCCAAACACTAAATTTCCAACGCCACTGCTAGCTATGAAAAAAAATCAAATTGTCCCCTTTATTATCAGATATTTCGTTTCCTTTATTTTTCTTCTTCATTGGGTTACTCTTACTATAGCAATGAGCAGTGACGTAGTGTTCAATATGTGTTGGGGGCAACCAACAAATATGTCTTAAATGTAAAGAATTTGTTTCATTTTTATCTGGTATATATTAACATATTTATCGTTTTTTTTTAGATATAAATTGATAACGTAATTTCGGTCGGCAATCGTCTATTAAATTCGAATTGAACTTAACATTTCCTGGAGAAACTTATACTACTAATAAATAAATAAATTGTTGCACTATCCTATCATCACTTCCAATTTGGTCTTGTTGCAGAGTATCCTGCGTAAAAATAGAATATACATACATATTATTTCTCTTTATATTTATACTCGTATTACATTTACTCACATCCAAATTTATCCGAGGGTACGCCCCCTCCTCGAGCTGTGTTCTTGCATCATACCGCGAAAGGTCCGATTCCAAAAAATGATCTGAACACACTAGCGAGTTTTTTGTTATGGGTATCTCATACCATCCTGTGGCTTTCCTCGAGATTTCTTTTAGAGCGTTATCCTTGGGAAATCTACAATAACGTATGTTTTTTTTAATAGAATAAACATAAAATACCAGAAAAATCGTTAAATTAACTTTAACGTAACTTTATCTCCAAAAAAATATTTTAATTATTTTTCATTAACTTGTTGCTCCCATTTTTAAACGACGCCCCCAGTACGAACTTACATAAACAAACTGAAATAGAATGCGCAAGCGCATACATTTGTATACATTGCAATTTTGCATTCATATTGGGTACAAAATTCGTTTTTATTATGAATGAAATTGTACTATGTAAATGTTTAGTATTAAAACATAATGCAAAATTATTTAGTAACTATATTTTATACGTTACCTGTGAAAAGATACTCCACATCTTCGCGAACGCGTCCTATTTTCGCAGGTCCTCACTACACACTTCATTTTGTCTTTAATTACGTGTTTCCACTTTCACTAACTAATTGTCACACTTTCACTAAATCACTATACAGCACCTTGGTTTGACAAGAACCTTTTTTTCGATTTCACTTTCAATTTTTCTTCTTAAAACACTGTGAAAAAATTAGAAAATATGATGACCATTTATGCCTTTCCGATTTTAGAGTTTTTTGTTTTTGTTTTAATTTTCATCGAAGCTACAAGTAGCTAAGCAACGGAGCAACGATTTTGGTTCCATTTTAAAATTCATATATACAGTATATGTGTGCTTTGTTGCGTTTCCTTTTTATATTGTCTTATTCATTGGTCTCTATTGAAGTGTAAAAATGCTTCGAAAATTGGTTTGAGCGCATGCTTAAGTGTATAGATGCTGATGGCGAATATTTTGAAAAACAATAAAGCCATTTTTGAAAAATACAAAAATTGTTTTCATCAGTTTCCTAGAAACTTTTTTAGTAATCATCGTATCAATATGAGAATTTTATTTTTAGTACAGTAATCGGGTATATTTTACTTAAAAAGAATACGTAATGGCTGAAATTTGGTGGAGATGTTAAGCAACGTGCCCTAAGTCTAAATCTGAGTTTTCGTATTTGTGGGAGTGGGGGAAGTTATAGTAATTTGCCTATTTATAGGGGCATTTTGCGTTTTTCATTAATATCATTTTTACTAGTGTTCCTACAATAAAGTGATGTGTAGAAGTTTTGTTTCTAATTGAATTCTCTATACAACGGTACCTAAGCCAATATCGTGGGCTAAGTAGTTCCGTTATAATGACCGGTTAAAGGGCAAAATAGCACTAATAATGAGAGTATTTGGCTTAATTAAAACACGTAATGGCTGAAATTTTTTGGAGATGTTAAGCAGCATGCCCTAAGTCTAAATCTGAGTTTTCGTATTGGTGGGAGTGGGGGAAGTTATAGTAATTTGCCTATTTATAGGGGCATTTTGCGTTTTTCATTAATATCATTCTTACTAGTGTCAAGGGTCAAAACAGTTCAATAAATGGCTATTTTCTTTAAAAAAAAAACGTAATTTATGTAGCAAGAGACGAATCTTTTGTCTAAAGCTGAGTTCTCGTATTAGTTGGGATGGAGGAAGTTGGTGTAAATTGCTTATTTAAATGCTAAAAACTTCGCTATGTCAAATTGTTTAAATGTGTGTTCTTGCTTATTGAATTATTATCTCTTTAACGAGATCAAAATCAAGTTAGGTCAATTAGCGTTCCAAAAAATAAAAATAAAAGAATTTCTTTACATAGTCGCTGGAGTTTTTTTGATGTAACAAAAATATATGACTACCTCAATTTTGGTTTCTTAGATTGATTTTCTTCCTCCCTTTCGGACTCATTATTGCTTGCGCTATAATTGTGACCAGCTTCGTATCCTTCTGGGTTTGATGGAAAAAGCCCATCGTTATGGAGGAAGTCGTCGTTTTCGGTAAGAGTAGAAAAGTCAGGTATGTTGCTACACGCGTTTCCACAACAAACCATACAAATTGGAGAGCACTTTAATCCTGATTTCCTACACCCGCATGCTTTTCCACAACCAGTTTGACAAGCACACGAAATAACTTTCAATAAATTTGGTGGGGCTGGTTCTTTTTCGCAGGGAATGGGCCGGTACATATTTGAAGTTTTTGTCCAACCCCAGTCTTCAGGGTCCATGTAATTACCAATCCATTCTTGAACTTGATGATACACTCTGAACGCATGTAGGCGGGCGGCATCTTCAGTAGGCGGTAGTGAGGCCAAACTGAAATTATTTTTTTTCGAGAACTCAAGGAAACGTCTAAAGCGCAGATAATTAAGGCTTTCATTTTCTTTTTTCCCACCATACAGTTTATAAAAAAACGATTGCCCAATAGAGGCTATTTCGGATGGAGACACACGTTCATTTTGAAAACGTTGAATTGAGTGTAATAAGTCGGGGTCTTTCTGTAACGTTGAAATAAATTTCATTTTCCCGGCGTTGTAAGTTGCAGATGTTGTATCACACCCAGAAAAAGCATGTAAGAATAAAATGTTTTCTTTAATTTGTTCTCCATAGCTGAAGCTCGAAGTCGAAAATAATTTTGTTGGAGTGCGACCTGAGCTTGGTTTTTCAAAAAACACGTTTTTATATCCTTTACCTAGTGCCGTTAATAACACAAGGATATCAATATCGGATGCCATAATTTTCACAAAATCGTAGGAACTAGCCTTATTTAATGCTTCTCGGACGATATCAGAATCAGCGTCTCCTGGAGCTTGGACTACACTAATGCCCGCCTCATTAAAATAATTTTTCAAAAACTGGATAAGTCGATGCTTATTATTTTCATTTGTGAGAAATTGAGCCTGCGAAACGTTCGCCGTACAACGACCAGAAAATATAATCTCTGGAGACCATTTTTTTGATTTGCGCATCCCTTAATGACTCCACCGAATTTCAGTCATTACATGTTTTATTTAAGCAAAATATTCCCATTATTGGTACTATTTTCACTTTTAACTGGTCATTATAACGGAACTACTTGACCGATGAAATTCATGGTACCGTTGGATAGATAATTTGATTAGAAACAAAACTCCTATACATAACTTTACTGTAGGGTCAACAGTAAGAATGATATTAACGAAAAATACAAAATTCGCCTATAAATAGGCAATATACTCCAACTTCCCCCACCCCCACGAATACGAAAAGTCAGTTTTAGATAAAAGACATGTCCCCTAACATCTCCAGCAAATTTCAGCCATTACGTATTTTTTTTAAGTAAACGGCCGTTTTGTGTCTTTAAATACTGTACTATTTTCAATGTTGGCGTCTTCTTTCTATTTCCTTACCTCGTTATTCATACCGCTTCATGGCGTCCCGTCGTTCGGCCTGCATTGTAGGCACATAAACCATTCTGGCGGTAATATCTCAGCCTATTTCTACAGGCGACTCTATCTACGTATTATTCTGTGTGCCTCTGACCTTGGATCCATTGGGTGATGCGACACGGTGAGTAAAAAGTACTCGCGTAACGTATGGTAATGCCGCTTAACGAAACATGGAGTGGTGGGGATCAGCTTTGCCACTATGTTCACAATGTTCGAAAAAGAGATGAGAAGATACAAGTTTTCTGTGTTACATCCCACTTCGCACACGAAAAAATACGATTTCTTTTTCGTGCATTTGTCGTTCTTTTGGAATATCCTGTTGGTCTTTTTGATTCAGAGTTAACCGCGACGCGATGATGAAAACAAACGCTCTTATTATGAGGAAATGGTTGTAATAACGTCCAATAAACGTTTGCTAAAAATGTAAAATAAACGTTTTCGTCTGAATGTAAATCATGGAATTTTTAGACGATGGAATATGTTTAGACCAATTGAAAAGTGTCCAATAAACTTATTTGGTCTAAATTCTGTGAATTATACCACATCCACTGGTCTTAATGTCTGAACCGTCATGGTTGAAATACATTTCCCGCGTCAGCATCGGCAGAGGCATCGGCATCAGCAGAAAAATTTCAATTTAGAACACACGCATTTGTCTTTGATGACCCACATTGACAGCAGAAGCAGAAAAAATGCTTCTCCCGCTGCTGCTGCTGTCAATGTGGGTCATCAAAGGCAAATGCGTGTGTTCTAAATTGAAATTTTTCTACTGATGCCGATGCCTCTGCCGATGCTGACGCATTTCAACCATCAAACTTTACAGTGTCAGCGGTCTGTGGTAACCACACGGGCTGCCAAGTGGTTGCTCGCGATGCCAATTGGAAGCAGTCATCGCTTCTACACTAGCGGCAAACGCACTCGCTGCTAAATTTAGATGTCCAATTTATGTATTTATGCAGTGGTGTATCATTCTACCCTACACGGGATAGAGCTCAAATGTAGATGGCGGACACATAGGGGAAATAGGGAATTTGTTTTTTCAAACCAAATGTGAGAGTTTTTCTCATCACGAGAAAAGATTTTGCAAAGAAATAATCATCTTTTGTGATAAAATCCACCACATCTAAGAAATAAGCCGACGAAGGCGATTCAAAGATGCGCAAAAACTGTCAAATGTCAGCTGTTTGGTCTTAACCGGGATGTTACCCGCGATCGTTTTTTTCGAGTCAGATTTACCCCCGATGGGAAAAAACGTCGCTAAAGTATACATACTCGTATTATTGATCAGTGTGACGAGAGAAATCGATTGAGCGGACCACGGCGTCATGGGGTTGCCATAGAAACCTAAAATTGGGTCCCTTTAAGAAGAACTTTTTTCTTTATAAAACAATCCTAGTCAAGCTTCATCCAAGTGTGTTCCTAGTAAAGTCTAAAAACATATCCAGGAACGGCTGGAATCGGAACACTACGGCATAGGGTTGTCATACAAACCAACCACCAAAAATTAGTAAGAAAACACTTTTGTCCTTTTTAACCAATCTTAACTAAACGTCATCCAAGTGTTCCTAGTAAATCCTCAAACATATCCAGGAATGGATGGAATTCGAATTCTACGTCATCATAGGGCTGTCTTACAAACTAAACCCTGAAAATTCTAAAAAAATCTTTTAACCAAACTTCACCCAAGGGTGAAAAAATGATAGTCACTATCCAGCTTCTTTTTATATTTTATTCCGCTCTACAACGTATCGCCTATTATTATCGGCATCATCAGGGAGAAATCTATAATGTGTACAATTAGTTGATTTGTTGCATTTGACAAATTTTAAAAACACTTTTTACCTACATATACTATAATTGGTCAAATTTTAGATGATTATCACATATAGCACATATTTATATTATCGAATTTAACAAATATAGGGGAGAACAAACAATTATACATATATTATTAACGTAAAATAAATTAAATAAATTAACAGAAAACACTCAGAATTGCACATATTAAAAGTAAATTGGCGGTGCGGTGAATTGTCAACTGTAGTGACTGTTACTGTCACTTGTTATTAGTTGTCATTAATTTATGGTGGGTTTATACTATTACTTTGTTGTATCTACTCATTATGCGGTATATTACGCTTTTAGGTCCCCAAGGGAAATTTTTCCTGTTCTTCTTATCGACACTAGCGACACCGTCCGCCATAAAGCTATGTGTCCGCTTTATGGCGGAAAATATCGGAAACATCAAAAATTTTCCTTGGGGACCTGAAAGCGTAATGTACCGGTCCTTTTCCGGTTTTTAAAAATTATCAAATGCAGCAAATCAACTAATTGTACACATTATAGGTTTCTACCTGATGATACCGATAATAGGCGAAACATTGTAGAGCAGAATAAAATATAAAAATATGCTGGATAGTGACTTATCATTTATTCATCATTAGGTACGTTTTATTGTGTTTATCCCGTGCAGGTTTGGGTAGAACCAACGCCATCTAGATATATCATAGCCGCAACTCAGCAACAACAATGTCATAAGAGGCAACAACAATGCAATGCAATTTCAACTGCGGATTTGACGTTTACGAGTCTACATTGCGGCCTTAATACATAGACGGCGGTGGTAGAACTTCATATAAAAAAATGACACTTACCCAAGTAAAGTTCACGCGTGCAACTACCCTACACGGGATAGAGCTCAAATGTAGATGGCGGACGCATAGGGGAAATTTGAGGGAATTTGTTTTTTCAAACCAAATGTGAGAGTTTTTCTCATCACGAGAAAAGATTTTGCAAAGAAATAATCATCTTTTGTGATAAAATCCACCACATCTAAAAAATAAGCCGACGAAGTTGAGTCAAAGATGTGCAAAAACTGTCAAATGTCAGCTGTTTGGTCTTAACCGGGATGTTACCCGCGATCGTTTTTTTCGAGTTAGATTTACCCGCGATGCGAAAAAAACGTCGCTATTATAAACAAGCACCAGTGACAATTCAAGACGCTATTCACCCAAGGGTGTTCCTAATAAAGCCTCAAAATATATCTAGGAACGGATGAAATCGAAACAGTACGTCATAGGACTGTCATACAAACCAACCCCCCAAATTAAATTCTTATAAGAAAAACTTTTTTTCTTTCAAACCAATCTTACCCAAACTTCACGCAAGTGTGTTTCTAGTAAAGCCTCAAAGAATATATAAAATATAAGAACAGATGGAATCGGAGCACATCATAGGGTTGTGGTAGAAATTTTTAACAAAAAGAAACTTAGGTTTCATTCAAGTGTGAGGGGGGAACATTACGCTATCAGCTCTCGTAAGAAGAATTTTCTTGTTCTTCTTATCGACATTAGCGGCACTTATCTTACCGTCCGCAATATAGCGGACACAAAGCGGAAAATATCGGAAACACAAAAGTTCCCCCTATGAGAACGGATAGCAGAACAAGCCTTTAATTACTTCATTTTCCGGCTGGCATTTGGCAGCCGGTGTGGATGCTGTTTTAGTTCCAAAAATAAACACCTCGCCTGCTAGTAAAATTTGAAAATCTGTTCTAAATATTTAAAAAGATTACCCATTTTCTTAGTGCGTGCATTCCATTGTTCTAGAAATGCAATGATGTAAATATAACAATAGGTTCGTTTTTTACTACATCCCGTGTAGGTTTGGGTAACGAAACTTCATATAAAAAAAATGACAGGTGGATCAGCTGGCATTTTTTTTATATGGAGTTTTGTTACCCAAACCTGCACGGGATAACCAAAAAAACACACCTAATATTGTTGTAAGATCCTTTTCTATATAACTTAATGGTATATTACGCTTTCAGGTCCCCAAGGGAAATTTATGATGTTCCCGACATTTTCCGCTAAGTCTCCGCTATATGGCGGACGGTAAGATAAGTGTCGCTAGTGTCGATAAGAAGAACAAGAAAAATTTCCCTTGGGGACCTGAAAGCGTAATGTACCCTCAAAATAAAATTTATCTGCATCTCGTTTGAAACTGGAAATTTTAATTTTCGAACCAAATGTATCAGCTGTGATGTGTCAATTGTCACATTTGTCTTTTTCCGAGAGATGGCGATGAGAACACCAAGTCTGATCCGGATCTATGCGTTTACAGAACAAAATAGGGAACGGTTCGGAAAACGCGGGACGGTACGCGAACGTTGTGTCTTATAACCTCACCCAATATCGTTGTCAATACATATAACTACACTGCTTGTCATAACTATAGCCACACTATACAACAGTGTAATCTTTAAAATCCTAAGCGATCACAGTTATTCCACATAATATAAACATAAGGGATAATAAAAAGACTAATAAGTACACAAGAAGTTTCCTTATATTTCAAACCGTTATTTCCCTGTAAAAGAAAATCTAAATTTGCCGTCTGTCATAACTATAGCCGCACTTGGAACAACTATGGGAAATACTGATTAAAAAGCGGAAATTGAGGAAAATAATAACGGGAGAGATCATTTTGGAATAAAATAGACGCTGAGGGATTGTTTTGTTTATTTTTCACGAAATAATTTTAACAGTTTTTCGAGTTTTTTGCTTATTAACTCCTAAGCATTGATAACCGCTGCTTTTACATAAAAAAATCTGAAAAATCCGCGTTTTTTTTAAACGGTCCGTATAATGCCTATGATGACAGATATCCAAATCATTATGACGATAATCCGTCATAATGATTAAAGTTCGAAATTGAGGTGACACATATGTTTTCGTCATTAGGATTCGTCATTTACTTTTGACGTTTGTGTAAATGATGAAAATGTCCCTAACAACACCGATATTTTGATGAATATTCTGTTCAATCATAATTTAAAGACACACTTTTCTTAAAGAATTTGAATAGAAAAGTGTAAAGATTGATAACAAATTTAACATTTTTGCAAACATTCTTGTTCTTCAATTTTGCAACAGATGGCGTACCCTGTCATTATTGAGCAAATGATGGTCCAAATGTGTAATTTGGAATTCGTGATAATGATGGTAAATTTTCGTCATAATGACGTATTTGCGTCATTCGAAGTTAAGTGTGCTTGTAATAATGTTTCTCCAAGGTTTGCTGTCAAATTTGGATAGATGGGAGGCCCCCTCCCTAACATTTCAACAATTAGAACCAACTTTAAGTACGACAACTGGTGAGAGATGATGCAATCTCTTGCTTCAAAACCCGTTATGTGTCCTGTCTTCTGTATAAAATGGAAGCTGTTTATCGTCAGGACGTTCCCATGAAATTTTTCCTGTGCTGGAAGTGACGAAATCAACTGTTCTGTGGGTAGACTATCCTGGCTGATACTTTTAATGAGCACTTGCCAGATTTCCATAGATCTCAATACAAACTTCGGTCAGAGTATAATCAGCGTTGTTTATGTATTTATAAGTTGTAACCACCTACCACCACCACCTAATACAGTGGAAATTTCTCTGGAATATCCTGACCATAAACAGTTTTCGTTTTAATACAGAAGACATGACACATAACGGAATTTGTAGCAAGCGATTGCATAATCTACCACCAATCATTGCACTTCAAGAATTAAATGTAATAAATGTTACGGAGGTGGCCCCTCCTTCATCAAAATTAGACATGAAATCTTTGAGAAGCATTATTACATAAAAAAATATATATATTTCAACGAGTTTTCTATGTAAAAAAAAAGGTTATCGATACTGAGAGGTCAATAAGCAATAAACCCAAAATCCGTTATAAACCATAGCAATGGTTGATTGGGTATAACAAATCGATAACGGCACATTCCGGCAATGATTCAATCCTATCAAAAGTGTAATTAAAATTATTTTATTTATTTTTTCAAGAGATTAATAGTGATATAAAAACAAAGTGATGATTTACTTCATACACTCTCTGGTAAATCGCTATGACCAATAACATTTTTTCGAATGTGGGTAATTTTGGGGTTTGTAGTCTGGCTATCAGGAACTTCCGGTCAAGTACTTCTGTATTTTAAGCATCTAAAAACGTCTAAAATTTAATACAGAAGCATTGTGAAGCTGTTACGAAGACGATTTCTATTCCTGGTCTAACTGAAATACACGCCACCAGTAAGCCATTCGAAGTGAATGCTTCTATCAGAATTTTGCGCAAAATCTTTGAAAACGGAGTCACATCCTCACCTCAAATTGTATTTGCCGCACTTCAAAATCTGCCGCTCGGGCAGTTGCCTATATGGGAAATATATACATATATACAACCGGTATCCGTACCACCTTACGCAAGTTCAGGAATTACTACCGAGCGACTGTCAGAGGAGGATAACATTTTGCAAATTTTACCTCCCGGGAACAGCTGCTGCAACGAATTAATGATGCTTGTGACAACATAAATGAAAATCCTCCTGAAATCCTTCGGACCGTTTCTTCCATGCGCCGAAGGTGGCGAGCATTATTCCATTTCATGAAATAGACCCATTTAATCACTAGTTAATATTTTGAGCTTATTGGTTCTTTCTCATATTAAAAACTTTATTTTCATTTTTATTTACTATTTTTAAAGTTGCGATAGTAAAATATATAAAATAAATGAATAAAATTTCATTTTGAATAATGCGATAAGAAAATAATTACCTTGTTTTTTTTTTTAATCCAATATGTGTAATTCCAAAATCCCGCAATGTAAATATGAAAAGTGATATACCGTTGGAAAGCCAACATGTTGAAGCAACTTTTATAAATTTTGCAGAGTTGTACATATAAAGCACCGTTATGCAATTACTGTTGGAGTTTTCGATGAAAAATCTATTCTAAAATTTCTATTAAGTTTGAGTAACTGTATCTTGAAAGTGGCGATAATGTTGGCAACAGTTCTTGTGAAGTTTTATGAAGTTTCTGAAACTGAAATCAAATCTTGGATTAAGTCATCGGGAGGGCTGCAAATTATGATTTTGCATGACAAGTAACGATTTTCGATGACTTTCACAAAAAGAGCGATAACAAGGACACCGTAAAAAAAAATTCCGATAGTATTGATAATTTTCTTGCTGAAACAAGTTGTGCTATCAACCCTTACAGTATAAACCACCTAATGCGGGACACCCTGTATATGCAATGTAACATTAACTCGAAGTAGCCTATAAACGGCTGAGTGAACGCACCATGCCCCACAAGGGGTAACGGTACAGAGAAGAAGATACATTAATGCGAACAAAAGTTTATGTAGCTTATTTCGTGCTCAGAATACTTTACTCTATATGTAGTTTGTACCATTTTCGAAATAATATAGTTTAAAACTGAAAAATTACAGATTCTGTATTTATTTTTTGTTGTTTTAGGAAGGACCACTTCTGGCTGTAAAAATGCCATTGCGATTCAGGAATCCCATTGCTTGTTCGAAGAATCTGGACTTCATAGTTTCACTTGAAAAAAACGGAACTTTGCAGTTATACAGGTAAGTTTAATCGGTAAAAAGAATTGCCATTTCACTAAACATTCATATATGTTCAGCCTCAAAAACGAGAAAACGTCTTGTATACAAGGTTGCTTCATTCAAAAGGGAAACCTCCTTAAGTTGAGTGACAATGGGTAAGCTCTTTAATTAATCATACAAAATATTGCCTGATCATTGCTTTCTCTGTTTCAGATTTTGGCTGATAGCGGGCGTTCAAAATGGTACATATCAAATTTTATCAATAAAACAGAATCAATTTTAAAAATTTCATAAATATTTTCATTACTAATAAAACGGTTTGTACATTAGTTTACATTTTTCAGTTTAAAATACAAAGTATATTTTAAAGTTTGTATATACAGAGTGGGCCATTTAAAGTGATCAAATGTAAGCCATGCAAAACTTTTTATTTGTTAATATTTTTTTCTGAAATTTAGAGACAATAAACTATACACATGGGAGATATGTTTACATTAGGTTTCAAATAAAGGGTGATTTTTTAAGAGCTTCCGGATTTGATTTGATTGTGATAAAATTCACAAAAATGTGTATGAAATCTTTGAGTCGATAGATATAATTTAATGTTTAAATACGATTTTATGTAAATGTTGACCGCAGCTGCGCCTCGTTCATACGCTGGGTCAAATTTTGGCATACTCTGACCAACTTATCGGCTGGTATTCGTATTGGTATTCAATATTGGCTTCCAGTGCGTCAACCGTTGCGGGCTTGTCGCTATAGACATGAGCCTTAACATAGCCCCACAAAAAAATAGTCTAAAGGCGTTAAATCGCACGATCTAGGCGGCCAATTGACCGGCCCCAAACGTGAAATAAACTGTTCACCGAACTCGCCTCTCAATTGGGCCATGGTTTCGCGTGCTGTGTGGCATGTGGCACCGTCTTGTTGAAACCACATGTCAGTCAAGTCCATCTCTTCCATTTTGGGCAAAAAAAAAGTTTGTAATCATCGCACGGTAGCGCTTCAGAAGGTTGCCCGAACTGACCATAAAATGGAAGTGCACGATGCCCTTTCTTAACCGAGCATGAGTTTTTATAATAAAATTCAATAATCTGCTAGCGTTGTTCGTTTGTAAGTCGATTCATGGTTAAATTATAGACCACACTGAACATGTTTGACAGTAACTCAAGACACGAAACCCGCGTGAGCTGTCAAAAACAGTGTTGCCAAAAAGAAAGTTCCTAAATCACCCTTTATATGAATATCGAAACAGCGATTTTTAGGTGGGTTTTAGAAGAGAGTTAATTTTGCACTATTATCTTCAATAAAACAGGTAAATGAGTACAAGAAGATAATAATTGCTAAAATTTCAGTAACATGTCTTTAAATGAATGTTTCAGTATCATCTGAGCTATACCTATATAATTGCAATAGCCTCCTTTAGAAGATTGTGTCTTCAAAATGCTCTCTTACATATTCAGGGTGTCCGGAAACTACCGCATAAACGCAAAGAAAAAATATTCCTCACGTGATTTCCAACAAAAAAAGTTGTAAAGAACATACCCCCAATTCTTAACACTTTAGCTGCCACAGGCGTTTGAGGATTTGAAAAAAAAATCATTTCTTAAGCGCCGTTCGCACGATGGATTTGTTGTCCAACTTCTGAGCACTCAAACAAGTTGGACACCAAATCCACCGTGCGAACAGAAGTTGGACAACAAGTTGACTAGTTTTTTTAAGTTTGTTTTTATTTCTTGTTACATGCACGTCAATGTCCATCATTATATTTTGGTTTTGTTTTTGTTTGACACAACAACACCCTTTGATATTTTTTATAATCAATTGACACATTGTCATCTGTGATATCTTTATATGCCAATTTCACATTGTAATTAGTTCTTTGCCTTCCATCATTGTCACACTGCTGAGCGTGATGCTGATCTCATTACCTCAACAAAAAGCAGATAAGATCTTGGAAATAGGATGTCACTAACACATCCTGCGGCCTTAGTCCAATGCTGGATTGTCGCGCCTGTTATTTATTTATTTATATGGAATGAGCGAGTCGCTGTCGTGCAGTCGTGTCGAGGAAAATGTACCTTTATCGTAATCTCCAGGTGAAACCCAAGAAGGAACAGATTTGTAGCCAATACATACATCAACCACCCACCGACAATCTCCTGATCTGGCCGGATTTCGCAAAAATGAATTTTTGTAAATGTACACCGACCGAATATACACCGTGCCAATTTAGTGATTTTTGACCAGAGAGTGGGAGTTTGGTTAGGCTGGGTGAGAAAAAAATTACGAAGTGAATTTTTTTCACAGATGTGTAAATCGTAAACCGACATTCGGTTCGGCTTATGTCGAAAGAAGACTCGGTTCGTAGAGCATTTATTTATACCATTTTCAATGAAAATTCACTTTTTTCTCAATACAAATTAATTGTAAATCAAATACAATAAACAATTTCGCTAATAAAAAAAAAAAATGTTTTACAAGTCAAAATAATCTTTCAGAAAATCACTTCTCATTATTGAGTCGTTAATTTGACTTGCTGAAATGAAGTTCTTTTACAAAGCCGTTGATTTAACTTTTGAAAGCATTTATTTGCGAAACCGTTAATTACTTCTGATACATAGTAAATTATGGTAAAGAAAAAGGTGAATTTGTCCTAAAAATTGTATATTTAATTAAGAAAAAACGATCTTGAGTCTCATCTACGGTGCAATTGTCAGACGCCGCGCCGTGTTAAGGTACATTTTCCTCGACACGACTGCAGTGGCCCTAGCGGCAGCGACTCGCTCATTCCATATAAAAACTCATTTTTCTCTCATTCTAAAAACGAGTTTTTATAATGGAATAAGCGAGTCGCTGTCGCTAGAGCCGCTGGGGTCGTGCCGAGAAAATGTACCTTAAAAACGAGTTTTAAATGGAATGAGCGAGTCGCTGTCGCTAGAGCCGCTGGGGTCGTGCCAAGGAAAATGTACCTTTAGAAACCATGCAAGCAAGGCATGGTATGGTAGTTGAGTTTTAGTCTTAGAGTTTATTAGATTTTCTTTTGTCAATCCCTATAAAATCGATTTGTGTCCATCCATCTGTTCACTAAATAACTCGCGAACGACTCAACCGAAGGACATACAGACATAGAACTTGTTAGGACAAAGTATCCGAAGGGGTGGAAAAAGTCGACGTTTTTATTTTTTTTATCAGAGATAAGTGTGTGCGTACTCAAAACAAAAGGCATGACGAGTTAATTTCATATCAGATACTTTTTTTGGGGTTTCAGCTAATGTAAAAGTAGCAAAAGTTGAGTTAACGGTACACCCTCTGTGTCTAAACCGCTACAGGGATGGATATGAAACTTTGCACAGAGGTTGGTCCGTATGAGCAAGTATACTGTTACATTTTCTTCGTCTTTTCTAGACGTTCCAGTGGGTTCGATAGATTTTCGCGTACACGATAATGAATAACACTCGCTTTACTGTAACACTATTTATTACAACACACGCGTGTGTATACAGGGTGTCCGGAAACAGCCGCATAAACGCACCGGATTATGATTCCTCAGTTGATTTCCAGGAAAAAAGTAGTATGAACATACCCCCTCAGCTTAACCCTTTAGCTGCCACAGGCATTTAAAGATTTTTGAAAAAAATATTTTCTTGCACGACTTAAAGCCTAATATCTCCAAAGCTAGACCAGCTAGAATAGTGAAATAAAATGATTTTTACAGCCAACAAATTTACCTGTAAAATAAAACTAACCACCCTAAAATCGGATAAGAGGTTTGGTTTTTACAGAGCTTCAAAGTCAAATTTGCGTGATTTGACCCAAAAACTATCTTTTTTGCATCTCAATTTTCTCCAACTTCTGCCAAGGTGAGGTGCTTGTACGATTCTTCTAAAAATTGGCGCATAGTCTTACGATCATACCTTTATTACATAATTTTATTCTAGCTCCATTATTACTAACAGTTTTAGTACCTTAAATGCAGAAAACTAGGGTTAATTTTGGCTCGTTTTCGACATACTTTGAATAGATTTTACCAATCGCAGATCTATAGGGGCAGTGTGAATTGAATTGTATTGAATTCGAGCTAAAATTAGCCCTAGTTTTCTACACTTAACGTATAAAAACTGTTAGAAGTAATGGAGCTAGATCAAAATAATGTAAGAAAGATATGATCGTAAGACTATGCGCCAATTTTTAAAAGAATCGTACAAGCACCCCACCTTGGCAGAAGTTGGAGAAAATTGAGATAGATAAAAAGATTGTTTTTGGGTCAAATCACGCAAATTTGACTTTGAAGCTCAGTAAAAACCAAACCTCTTATCCGATTTTAGGGTGGTTAATTTTATTTTACAGGTAAATTTGTTGGCTGTAAAAATCATTTTATTTCACTATTCTAGCTGGTCTAGCTTTGGAGATATTAGGCTTTAAGTCGTGCAAGAAAATGATTTTTTCAAAAATCTTTAAATGCCTGTGGCAGCTAAAGGGTTAAGCTGAGGGGGTACGTTCGTACAACTTTTTTCCTGAAAATCAACTGAGGAATCATAATCCGGTGCGTTTATGCGGCAGTTTCCGGATACCCTGTATACACACTGTTGTAACAGGTAGACTTGAGTTTTACAACTGGTTTATTGATCGCTATGTTAATTGACAAGTTTACAATTCAGGTTACAATTCAGAACTATACCTACTAATGATGTTTTCCAATATCAATTTACTAAAACATTAATATTCGAAATATTACTTAATATACAACATCTCCCTTTCCAAATTAACAACTTGTAAATATATATTATGTTAGCTTTAAGTTGATATTACTTATGTTTCTTATGGTTTGATTTATTACAATAAATACATTTTGTATTATTGCCTATTATTTATTTATTAGTTATTATCTATTGATATTAATTATTTATTATATAGGTTGGGAAGCATAATTTCAAGAATCAATGTGCCTCTAGGTACATTTCAAAATCTCTGAGGTGGCTTAACCAATCTTCCAAACCGCGTTTTGTATAATCCTGAATCACTAGAATTTCTTGCTACAGGTGAATTGTTTTTAGGTGAAATTGGCGCGTTTCCTCGATCCAATTGTTTAAAATATGTATCTAGATATTCATTGTATTGGTCAGTACAGTTAGGTTTTACATTAGACTTCCGTAAATGAAGATTATTTCGACGCAAGGTGCGACCGCTTTCATTTTTTACCCAATACGATCTCGGTGTTTTGTGTTTGCCTACTATCTGTCCCTTTTCCCATTTTCTCCCATCTCGAATTAATACATACTCGTCTTTATTAAATATTTTTTCTTGTTTGTTAGCGTTTCTATTATACCATTCTTTGACAGTATCTTGCTTTCGAGAAATATTTAATAAAGCGTCAGTATTAATTTTAGGATATAGTTTAGATTTAGTTACCGGTAATTTAGTCCTAGTTAATCTACTGAAAAGTAATTCATTTGGACAATAATTCAAACCTGATATCGGTGTATTTCGATACTCCAACAAGCAATTTTCTATATCTAAATTTCCATCCCTACTTTTATTCAGCATGCGCTTACATATGCCTACTGCTTTTTCGGCCAACCCGTTTGACTTTGGATAGTTTGGACTTGAAGTCACTATTTTGAATCCATATTCTTTACTGAACTCCGTGAAACGTATCGAATTGAATGGCATGTTGTCTGCTATAAGCGTTTCAGGAATCCCATGCGTAGCAAATATGCACTTAAGTTTTGGAATTATTGCCTCAGCACTTTTACCATTTAGTTGTTTGAGTTCAATATATTTGGAAAGGTAGTCAATTAATACTAAGTATGATCTTCCACCATATTCCAATATATCGCATCCTACTTTATTAAAGGGTAGATCAGGTATGCTGTGACTAATTAATTGTTGTTTAACGTTTTCCGACTGAAATTTTTCACAAATACCGCATTTTGATATTAAATTCTCAATATCCCTGTTCATGTTCTGCCAGTAATATAACATTCTGGCACGTGCCTTAGATTTAGATATTCCAAAATGTGCCTCATGTAAAGAGTCTAAGAATACCTTGTGCAAGCTCTCTGGTACCATAAGTCTGTCGTTATAATAAACGAAATCTTGCTCTACAAAAATATCATTCCTCATATTCCAATAAAATTTTAGTTTAGGTGGGACTTTATCTTTCGATTTTGGCCATTCTGTGTTGCAATATAGTCTAATTTGTCTCAATATTTCATCCCTTTCTATTGCTTCTCTGAATCTATTATGTTGATCTTCATCAAAAATAACCTCATGAACCACAAAGTCTACACTTTCTTCAGTAATTTCCAAATTCTTCCTTCTACTACTAGCAGGAGCTCTGGATAAAGCATCTGCTATGTGCATTTTGGAACCAGGAAGATATTGAACATCCACCTCGTATTCCATCATTTTCAACCTGATTCTCTTCAAACGTGTCGAACTGATTTTATTTAGATCTTTTTTCATAAGTGCCACTAGTGGCTGATGGTCAGTATAAACTCTGACTTTTCGACCATAGATATAATTTCGAAATTTGTTGCAAGCGAAAAGAATTCCTAAAAATTCCCTTTCAATACACGCGTAATTTTTCTCTGCGTCGGTTAAACTTCTCGAAGCAAATGAGATAGGTTTGCCCTTTTGCAGCATTACGCATCCTAAACCTTCAAGTGAGGCATCGGTTTGAATGACTACTTCAGCTTTGCTATCAAAATTAGCTAACACTCCTGACGTGATGATCAGATTACTTATTATTTTCATAGTTTCTGTGTGGCACGGTAACCACATCCATTGCGAATTTTTCTTAAGTAGATCCCTCAAGTTATTCGTTATTTGTGATAAATTCGGTATGAAATCTCTTAGAAAGTTTACCATACCCAAATACCGCTGAAGATCTTTTTTGTTCGATGGTAAACGATAGTTTTTAATGGCATCAACATATTCTTCATCGGGTTTCATCCCGTCCTTTCCGAAAATAAATCCCAAATATTTCACATTTTCCACCCTAAACTGAATTTTATTAGGATTGAATTTTATGTTGTTTTCTCTAGCTACTCGCATTACATTTTCTAAATTTTTATCGTGTTCCTCAATAGTAGAACCACAAACTAAAATGTCATCCACATATATGTGAACCCCAGGTAATAATCCAAAGTATTTATTATTCATTTTTTGGAATTCTTCGGCTGCAATATTTACACCAAATGGCAAACGTTTAAATTTAAAACAACCAAATGGCGTACTGAATGTACATAACTTAGATGACTCTTCATCTAACTCGAGTTGCCAGAATCCTTCACGAAGATCTACCACTGTGAAATATTTTTGTCCATCCAGTTTACATCGTAAATCTTCTAACGATGGTATTTCAAAATATTTTTTTATTATATTTTTATTCAGGTCTTGCGGATTCAAACAAATTCTTAGATCCCCATTCTTTTTATGAACTACAACCATCTTACTAACCCACTCACCAGGCTCATCAACTTTTTCAATTATATTTCCTTTCACCATATCTTCTAATTTAGAGCGAACTTTCTCTTTTAATTTAAACGGAATTCTATTTGGAGGACTTGAAACCGGATTTGCGTCCTCTTTTATACTAATTTTAATTTTATTTGGAAATTTACCACCAGGCGAGAACACATCTGCATTCATTTTCACAAAATCTTGTTTTAACTGAATACCCTCAACAACACAGTCAACTCGTTTTATGAGTCCCAAATCTTTACACGTTGCTATGCCTAGAATCGGAGTTGTATTGATATCGACAACAACAAATGTTTGCTCCGATTTGGAATTTCTAACAATTAAAGGCAATTTGACAACACCTAATGCCTTCACTGTAAAACCACCGTACGTTTCCAGTTTAATCTTTTCGTTTTCAATTTTAACATTTAAATCGAGTTTTTCCACTAAATCTTTAGAAATTACGTTAATTTCCGCGCCCGTATCTAATTTCATTTTTATTTTATTATTATTAATTAGAACCACTTCGAACCAACATTCACCTTTAACAATTTTATTTTGATTATTCTGACTTTCGGCTTTTGCTTGCTGCAACGCCAACATCAACGGCCAGGCGCGCACAGAGGGTGGGGCAAAAGGGGCGATTTGCCCCGGGCCCCGCGTTGGAGAGGGCCCCGCAGGGACGTAGTGCGCATACGTCTGCAAAATTATTACACGAATTGATGTCAGATAAATTTTATTTAAATCTCTATTTATCTTGTTTTGCGTTATTCAGCATCTAGGACCTTATAGGATTTCCCTTCACCTACTTTTTGAATTAAAATGGCTAAATCTAAAATTGGCACTGATCTTGATATATTTTAGGTGTTGAGATCAACAGCACACTCTGCCGAAATTTATCTAATTAATCGGTATTCTCTTAAAATCTGAGTGTCCTCGAACTATGTGTGTTTTATAGAGAAAGTGTTAACCAAGAAACTGAAAACGATGGATCCCCTTTAAATAACTATTTCTTATTTAGTTTCCATAAACTAATATTTATTCAAGTCTCTCTCTGATTGTTGTTAACTCGTTGTAGTCTTATCTGTAACTATGCTCTCGAACTAGCAAAATTTCTCAAAGTTTTCTACTGGTTTGGTTTTAGACTTTTGTTCTCCTATGGATCAGTGCACACTCGGTCTTAGTAACGTTTATGAAGAGACAAGAATTTCGATTTTTGCGATGCCATCAGCAGTGACGGGACAACTTCACTCTGGGCCCTCCCGCCAACTTCTTGAGTGGGCGCCCTACACTGAGAAAAAAAGTAGAGTGAAATCAATCGAAAACACTCTTGAAGATCGATCCACACTTTTCAGTCATCAGTCACAGTCACTTTCCATACAAGTTAATTGATTGACTGACAATCTGTCAATTTGTATGAGAAATTACTGTGACTGCGACTGATGACTAAAAAGTGTGGATCGATCTTAAACCAAGTATTTTGAAACATGATTTTGACGTTACAGTTTTTCTACTAAAATCGTACTTAAAATAACTTTGCTAAGAGCTACTTTGACTCTTTGCATTCTTACATTGAGAATAGCGTTCTTGTTGTAACGTTTATTAAATTAATGATTTCATCAATTGCTTCTTTTTTTTTTGATAAAAATGCTCACGCAGCGCATCATTGACCTCTATAGGCGTTAGTGATGTTTAAGCATAGAAAATTACCTGCGCCTACAATGAGATTCGATCCCGCGAACCTATGATTCGAAGACGAGCGCCCTATCTATCTACCCTAATGCCGCTCTCTCAGGTATCAGCATCCTGGCATCCTGTAGTAGGAACAACATTTATAGAGTTTCCAGAGTTCTTTTTCTCAAAGGGGCCACTTTTATTTATATGCCCCGGGCCCCGTAAATCCTCTGTGCGCGCCTGTCAACGGCTCTACAAAACAATTTTCCCAGTTATTTTGATTTTTAGCGACATTTACCTCCTTTACCTGTTTTGTTCTACAAGCGGCAGAAAAGTGGTTTAGTTTGCCACATTTGAAACATTCTTTTCCCTGTGCCGGACATTTCTGCTTGAAATTATGTGTCCCATTACATTTCGAGCATACATTTTTCTTGTTATTTTCAGTTTTTGATTGTTTTGTATATTTAGAATTGTTATTTACCTTATTAAATTGATTTTTTATAGATGAATTGTTGTTTTTAATTGCGTTTACCTGAGCTGTATTCTCCGCCTGCACTATAAGAATTTGTTTTTTGGTGATTTCGGTGACTCTGCAATGCTCAATCACTTTGGCTAGTGTAAGTTCTTCGTCCTTGGTCCTTAGTAAGCGTTCTTGTAGGGTTTTGTCTTCCAAGCCTAGAATGATGATATCCCGCAGAATTGAATCTGTTTGATCGCCAAATTCGCATAATTTGCTGAGTTTTTGTGCGTCTGACAAAAAATGGTCGAAATCCTCTCCCGATCGCTGTCTTCGTGTGTAGAATACGTATCGCTGGTATACTAAATTCTTCCTCGGGTTGCAATAATTCTGGAAAGATTCAAACACTTTATCGAAATCCCTTTTTTCGTCGTCTTCTAAACGAAACGTGTTGTAAATTTCAATTCCTTCGTCTCCCAAGAGATTAAGCAACATTGCTGTCTTCAATTTCGGGTCCTCTTTGTCCCTTTTTGAAGCTTCCATGAATATTTGGAACCGCTCCGAGAATTTGCGCCAATTTTCGGCCAAATTTCCTGAAAATTGCATGGGCGACGGGGCGTGGAAATCCATGTTGGTTATGGTTATCGTTAAACATCCAGCTTATTTTGTGTTCACGACAGTATTTTCTTTGTAAATTTGATGCACTTTGTTGCCGTACTGCACTACTTTACGTTTATTAACGAAATCGGAACACTTTCTGATAATTATATTTTATAATTTTCACAATTTGCTGTGAACCGGCTGCGCCATGTTGTAACAGGTAGACTTGAGTTTTACAACTGGTTTATTGATCGCTATGTTAATTGACAAGTTTACAATTCAGGTTACAATTCAGAACTATACCTACTAATGATGTTTTCCAATATCAATTTAGTAAAACATTAATATTCGAAATATTACTTAATATACAACACACACGGTTTCCAATTTCACTAATTACTGACTAGTTATTGATCCGACATAATCCACGAGTAAAACTATACTGACTCGTCGTCACTAGTCGACGCCCTTATATACTTGTTTCCACTGTTCCAGAAACTTCGGTGACGCACTTTCCGGAAACTTCCAGAAAGTCGTGGTTGTTGTCTAAGCTAATACGTCAACGTTATTTCTCGTTAGTGATATCAGCGCTCTCTGGTGTAAACTAAGGATTGACGTATAGCCTAGACACATTACAATACGTTAATACATGTGTTATTTCACTCGTATGCTAAAAAAAATAAAAATTTCACACTTTTTCTTTTTCAGAATTGACAACTTTTATCTCAGACATTTTATACCTTTTTATCCAAGGCAATAACCTTTTTATCTATTTGCTTCAAACTAGAGTCGAACCTGGTCCTCTTGCGTGCTAGTCTGTCACCAGAACATTCTCATGTTCTCTAAATCTAAAGTACTTCACGCGCAATACATGGCGGTCACAAGAATGATTCTCGATCATGCGATGGTTTATTTTTCTTTTTTTCAAATGCCAAAAAATCTATTAACATATTCCCTTTTATTATATTTGTTTCAGTTAGCGCTGGGAAGCTTTGTGTCCAACATAATTGCAAATCAAAAAAAAAAACTTTTGGTTCAAATTCTAACAATTGTCTTATACTTTAAACCATCTTGCATTTGTAACAATAACGTTATTTTATAACAAAATTGTCCAAAGAACAACAATTAAGTCAAATTTTAAACAATAATGTTGCAAAGAAAACACTAAGGTTTTCAGGAGAACAAATTGTCCCAAATGAAACCATCTAGCTCAGGGGTGTCAAACTCAAAACCTGGCGCGGGCCAAATAAGACTTTCCTCGGGTTTAGGGGGCCGCAGGATGGAAATTTCAAAAACTTTTATGTAATCGTATTACGAAAAATTTATTTCATGATATTACTTTTAAAAAATAGCAAAGAGTCTAGATCACTATAGAGCAGTGATTCCCAAACTGGGGGGCGCGCCCCCCTAGGGAGGCGTAACGATCAGGGAAGGGGGGCGCGGGCACAACTCTAATATTGATTCCATCACTAAATTATAGTTTGCTTCCCATTAATGAATTACACCAGAGCTAATCGGTAGTTGCAAACCGTTGCAAAATGGCAAAAATTGTATATTCGTCGATTAATTCGCTGCTACTAGTCATTTGATAAACACTGCTGAGAATATTAGGTCGAGGAAAAAAATCACTTGATATGGCTGATATGTACCGCATCAGCCAGCTATAGTCCTTGCATGATTTTTGATAACAAAAAAATTACGGATTTTGGTGGCTCCAGTAATATTGATATCAATTTTGCTGCTCGACGTATCACTAAAGCCATAATGACGGCCAAACTGACGACGAAATTCAGGATGTGGAAATCATGAAAGTTAAATGATGCTTTCTAAAAATTCCAGTAGTTCCAAAATATAGGCTGCACTAACAATCAAATGCTCAAGTTCAAACAATTTAAATTGCTACTTATGTCCGAAATTAAAAGCATTCCTTGCCCATGGTAATTTTTGGTTTTTGGCCGGCCAATATTTTCTTGGGGGGCGCCAGGATCAGCAGATCTCGCAGGGGGGCGCGAGCTAAAAAAAGATTGGGAACCACTGCTATAGAGGCTTTGGGATTATCCGTGAGAATTTCGTCCTTTCGAAAATGTACTTCAAGATCATTAAAAAATTAAGGCAAGGAGCAAAAACGTGAAAATATGATTGATCTTCAAGTAACCACAATTACATGATTTGCGCCAAATTTTGAACAGATGATAAAAAATGTTTAGCACCAGTCATCCGAGGTCGCCCAAAATAACATTGGGAGGCAAAATAGTCAGAATAAATTAATTTCAGCAGAAAGGTGGCAAAAAGAGGCAAAAAGCTATTTGTGATATGGTTTTAAACAAACTCATGCATATACATATGTCTAAAAATTTCACATCCAGGTGATTTAGTCACCAATTCCAAGATTTCCGTTGTAATTTTTCCAAATAAATCTCATGTTCGGTAAAGCCAACCAATTTTTTATTAACTGCATTTCGGGGCAGAACAGTTTCATGAAAAGACTTAGTATCGTCCTGTACAAAAAAGATGAGCTGTCTTATAAAATCAAATAACCAGCCTGAAATTGTTGGTCGTATTTGGAGAAAAAAAACCTAAAATAATCTTGCATAAGCCACTGACGAGTTTTAGTAATTTTTGTAGACTTAAGTTCAATTTCTTAAGTTGTTCACCTATCCAATTTCACCACTTTTTGTTGATACAGATTGAATACGTGCTGCTTCGACATGGCCGCGGGCCACACAGAACTGCGAGGAGGGCCGCATGCGGCCCGCGGGCCGCGAGTTTGACACGTCTGCTAGCTAATTTAGCAGTAAATGCTCACTTTAGTAACAATAACCCATATCGTTGATTTATTCAACTAAAATATAACCAAAAATCGGGTTGTATATCTAACCAAGGTTATTTTGTGCTACTTGGGTATATATACTCTTTGTCACCAAATTGATTCCTTCCAGTTAGAATTATGTTAAATTCCATTAAATTCACAGAGATAGATACTTTCATGTCGAATATCCTTTAATTATTCTAACGGTTAAATATTGCGTTCAGAAAAATGTTATAAATGTACCTTTCAACCAATGAAATGATGAAATACAGAAAATAGGGAAAAATCTTATGGTCTCACTAAAAAAAGATTTAAGCTGTTAAAGACTAGCACTAGTCAGAACGCGAGATTGCAGGATCTAGTGATGTTATCGACTAGTGGCACTCACAAGTAGGTTTCCAGACCCGCTTATCAAAGGCCTGAATACCACAAATTTTGAGTCTTGGAGACTACAATTTCAGGACCAGAAAATTTTGTGCGCAAGCACCTCTCCCATGAAAACCAACTACATACTATCAATGCAATTGTTAGAAAACTTTCATGAAACCCGAATGTACACAGAAACTGAAGAAAATGCATTTTATTAATAAATGTATTGATTAAAACACTGTAAATCCTTTTCTCTGCAAACAAATTATTATTGTCAGTTTTGACAGCTGGTAAGTCTTTAAAGATTTGTTAAACTTTTCTATAACAGCAACTGATAAAATCTAATTATATCTTAGAAGCGCCACAGATCCTCCGATCGATTGGCGAGATTTTTTGATTGCGAGATAAATGGGAAGGTGTATGTAACTATCGGGTTCCTTTTTAGGGTTTTTTAGAATTTTTTTTTCAAAAAACCCTTATGAAATCGATTTTGTCCATCCGTCCGTCCGTCCGTCCGTCTGTTCACTAAATAACTCGCGAACGGCTCAACCGATTGTCATGAAATTTAGTAGGAATGTGTAGAATGGTTACAGTCTTTGGCACAAATACATTAGAAGTTGGTAGGAAGAGATAACAGGGTGTCCCAAACGTTTGAAAAAAGTCGACTTTTTTATCGGAAATTGGCGTATGAGTATTTAAATCAAAGATTTAAACGAGTACATCTCATATCAGTTAACATTTTCCAGTTTCGAGTAACGGTAAAAAAGTTATTGGCGTTTAAAGTTAAACTTCCTTTTCGACCTCCGTTTTTCTAAACCGTTATAGGGATCGATATGAAACTTTGCACAAAGATTGGTCAGTATGGCCTTATATACGTTAAATATTAAGACTGTTGACTTTTTCTAAGGAAAAGTAAATAACAGTAAATTTGTAAAATTTCAATTTGTTCGTGTGTAGCCCCTCTTAGGTTTCCAAATATGAATATTCTGCTAAGGGGTTTTAGAAAATTACATAGGGAATATGTCTACGAATTTTCATTCGAATAACTGTATCCAAACCGGAAATATAGCCAAGTAAGTATTTAGTAAGGGCCTTTCACAAGGGAAGCCTCTTAAGCATTTCTTCAATGCATATCTTTTAACTTGATGAAACAGTGAACATGAAATTTGGTGCAAATGCATAGAATGGTAATAGTGTTTGCCAAAAATATTTTTGAAGTTTGTAGGACCAAGTTAACAGGGTGTCCCTAAATAGCTGCAAAATTATGCTTGTTCAATACTCATAGGAAATCTTGCGTGGGCTCTTATGTCAGGGTACACAATGGAATCATTTCATATAAGTTGCTTTTCCTTGATTAAAAGAACAGTAACAGTAGATTTACAGCTACTAATTCAGTTCATATTTAAAGCCAAGCCATCCTTACGTTTGCCCTTTTTGCTCAAAGGCCATCAGACATCTTAAATCGAAAAATGCCAGAAGATTTGCGTTGGAGTACTTTCATACAAACTGGGTAAATTGCGCCTTTCATTCTGTTCCACCTTTAATTAGACCAATCCAAAAATATATTTACATGAAGCATTTCATTAATGCTGTGCACAATTCTTATTTATTGCTTATAAAATATTTGTAAAAAAAATATTCACTATGCATTAAAATTCTAAAAAACCCTCGTATTGCGGGCACAGCCCTCTGTACGCCGGTATTTTTTTTTTTATTTTGCGTGTGGAACGTATTGCCATGCAGTTTTCCGTACAAGCGGTCATGACAATCATGTGCTCTCAGTTGCTGATTTTTTGACATAAACCTGTGGTCGTTCTTCATGCTGTGGTTGTGGCGGTCATTCTCCATCAAAAGTAGGAATGGACATCCATCCATCTTCCATCGCCAAAAATGGTATGATTTTCGCTATTTCGTGTTGTGTCTTGTGGACCGTGAGACTGTCAATTTCAGATTGCCCAATAAATTGCCTAGTGCGTGTGCTGTACGGGCAGCAGATCGATTGAAAATCGAAAATGCTAATTATGAAGATGCATCATGTACATAGGTATATGTATACATTTTCCGAAGCACTATTTAGTGCTGCAATAAAGTTCTATTTAAATCAAAAACGGGGTCAAATGCCATTATTGGACTATTTTGAGCCTTTAAATCATGACATCTGTTCCTATTACTATTTGCAGAGAATATTCTATGAAGTATTATAGGGCTAAAATTATTAGTTGGGCTGACGATGTGAGATTTCATTGCATTTTCCATAGCCGAGTTAAAATTATTCAAATTGTCATAATAGTAATAGGTGCGTTTTTAGCTATCCTATACAGGACATAACAGCACAATTTCCATAAAAAATTGACAGTTGTGTTCTGTTATAATAACAATGCGTCACACGCCACATATGTAGGTTGCACAGTTGCGTGTGCTTTTTAGTTTAGTCGCTGCAAAAAATTGGGACAGCTCACTCGTGCATTAGTGCACTCTATGACGACCCTTGTTTTAATTATTTTTCTTGTTGGAAATAGATAAAATTCTTCATTGTCATAATTGAGATAATTCTAACATAAGTATTAATATCAATTTTATAAGCATGCATGTCATTAGAATTGATCATTACCAGAATGATAATATCAAAAATGGTCAAGGTGGGTTCAGAACTTTTAGCTTGCGTCATTTGGGAGCAAGGTCATTCGCCGGTTCAAAGTTTATCTAAAAAAAATCCCTTCTATTTCCACAGTCCTACGAAATACGGACAGAAAACGTGTAAAGAGAAGTAAAAGAATCCTCCATATTCAGTGACCTTCATATACTCAAACTCTACTCTTGTATACGTTGCTGCTTTCTATGTGCTTGACATTCAACTGTGCCCCACAAGGCTTGCATAGCCTTGAACTTAACCACTCGCTACCGAAGGCTGGAGACTGAAGGTTGTTTCAATACAACGCCATTGCACAAGGCCTGCTTGAAAAGCGTGAGGCGAACGCATTGGGTGTTGGCTTATATGATTTAAGTGGGCGGAAAAGCTGTACACGTGCCATTTATATACTTCGCCCAGGCAAAGCTCCTTAGTGAAATACTCGTTTATTTCTAGCTATTCACAGAGAAATATTTGTCCAAAGTAGGTAGCTAAGAGCAAAAGCAGGGAATGCGTGGTAGCTGCTTTTTAATAATAAATATTGCCCTTATATCCCTTGCTTGTTATTTCAACCTCTTTGACTCATTTTGGAAAAAATACTTGAAATTGGGAGAAGTAGTGCGATTGTAGAGCATACACCAAAAAACTACAAAACCCTAATATTGTAGTTTCCCGTGGTTTTTTATTATTTTGAGAAAGATTCGTTATAATATTAATGTCTGTCAAGTTAGCACTACCACTTTTAAATTTCAATGAACGCTATAGTTCATTAAATGTCGCGAATGTGCCGTTATTCAATGGCAAAATCAAAAAATTTGCCGCGCCCCTCCTTCCCCTTAAAACAACCCGTAAGTGTTTTTCAAGCCCAATAGAGCGTATGCAGCCTTAAAATGCAAGTTTTAGGCATCGCAATATAACAGATTGTATGCACAAGCATGATCAAGAGGCTACTTATAATATCTGCACTCATACAAAGTTTTCCGCACACCTCTACACCTTCAAAAACTATCCCTAAGTCCGGTTTAACCCCATTCAAAGTTTATGGCGTAAAAACTCAAGTTATAAATGTTTCTAAATGTGCTCAGATGATAAATTCCCTTAACCCTTTTCCATTTTCCTATCGTTATCAAATTAATTCCCTTCCTCTTAAATGTGTTTCAACAGTTGACGACCTAGGCGTAACCTTTGAAACTAAGCTGAAGTTCAACGTCCATATTGAAAATTTGGTTCTTACAACATCTAAACTTTCTGGTTTCGTATTAATATGTTCCAGTGATTTTCGTAACATTGGAACTGCTGTAAGACTATTCCTTTCGCTTGTACGCAGTTTACTGGAATATGCGTCTGTTATTTGGTCACCATCTGCAGAACAAAACAGAACAGACCTAGAATCAGTTCAACGTAGATTCACTAAATCTTTATTTTTTAAATATGGAATACCTTACCTACAGTATCCTCAACGTCTTATCTTTTTAAACATTATGTCCTTGGAGAAAAGAAGGTGTTTTCTTGACCTTTGTTTTCTTTACAAAATTTGCAAAGGGCTTATAATTACTTCTACAGTAGAGGATATTGTGTATAGACTTCCCAGTTATAGGACTCGTAGTGTAGCCACTCGTCTATTATCAGAAAGATGCGCAGTTACGACGACTTGGAGCTTGGTCCGCTGCCTTCTTCACTCACTGACCTATTTGAAACTCGTACTGGACTCAAGCAGGGCGACGGGCTGGCGCCGACGCTCTTCAACCTGGCTTTGGAGTATGTAATTCGAGCCATGAATATGGACAGCAGCGGAACGCTACTCATCAAGTCGACTCAATTAGTAGCGTACGCCGACGATATCAACATCATGTCTCGAAGGTTGGGTGATGCAGAAAGCCTTCTGCATAACCTCAATAACGCCGCAAAGGAAGTTGGACTACATATCAACGAAAGCAAAACAAAGGCCATGATGCAATCGAAAACAAGGACGCCAGCAAATTCAAGCATCACAGTGGGGGACCTTAATATCGAGTATGACAACTTCAACTATCTGGGTTGTAACTTATCAAAGGACGCCAACGAAACCGACGAAATTAAACGACGGATACAACTAGCCAATAAGACATATTTCTCAGTCCTCCCTATAATTAATTCGAAACTTGCGCACAGGAACACGAAGCTCCGACTCGTGCTATGTTATGGCTGCGAACCATGGACCCTTACCCAAGCCTCCGAAATTTTGCTAGACCGATTCGAACGAAAGGTCCTTCGGCGAATTTTCGGAGCCGTTCGCGAGCGGGACCAATGGCGTATCCAGTACAACCATGAGTTCTATCAATTTTACGATGAGCTGGAAGTATCGAAAATCGTGAAGCTTCAACGTCTGCAATAGGCGGGGCATGTACAACGGTTGAACGATAATCGCATGCCAAAGAAAGTGATGAACGCACAACGAATTGACGGAGCGAGGTTGCGTGGACGACCGAGAGCTCGCCGGGAGAACTCCGTAGGTGAAGACGCCCACCAGCTGCTGGGCTTCCGAAACTGGAGAACAAGGTCACGTAACCGCGACAATTGGAGGTCAACGATTCAGGCGGCCAAGGGGCTATCGTGCTACATTGATGATCAAAGCTGCTCATGGGTGAAGTAATTTCTTCTATTCACTTAAATAAGCTTTCAACATTTTTTCTGAAATTGTCTTCATTTTAAGTTATTGTGAATAATTATTTAAAAAGTTAAACGTTAACGTTGTATTTATAACAATATTTAGGGGGTGAAGAATTAGGACACCACACCACACATGAGAAAAAAACTGAAATTTATATTTTCATTTAACTCAATACCATACATGAAAAAAAATGTTTTCTAGAATACATGGTAGACGAGTCAATAGGGTAGCCATATATTTCTCAAAATTTTAAGATTAGCTTTAAGTCCTTGCCATTCTTTAAATAAAATATAACGTAGTTTCAATTCACTCTTCAACCAAAATAGTAAGCAATGAAAAACGTTTCTCTTAGCTTCAACGTTCCAATGAGGAAAACAGTTTTTTTTTTAATCACAGCTCAAGATTTCCCACTCCTCTTCATTACGTTAGGGGAGTGGTGGTTGGGGGTCCGTGATCCGTGTTCAACCGAACACATATGGAACACCGTACGTTACGCCACTGATGCTAACACATCTGCGCCCTATAGGTTCAATGTTGGACTGCAGCGCCAGTTATTTTGATCTTAAACAAAAATTAGAGAACGCCAAAAAATTAAATATCCTTATAAACCGAATGTTTTTTATATCTACATATTTTGGCGTTGCTTACTCTTCGTCCGTATGATCATTTGTTCGTATTCATTATGTTAAATATAATGTAGTGGTGTACAGAGAAATCACTACTCGTATTCCTCAGATGCACCCATCGTGGTAACTACAGGGTGGCCCATTTAAAGTGAACTAGTGTAAACCATGAATAACTTTTTTATTTCTGAACGGATTTTTTTGAAATTTTCATATAAAAATAGACACTTGGGAGATATGTTTACACTATGTTGGAAAAATTATATCCTTTAGATGACCTCCCCGGGCGGCTTCGCCAAGTCGGGATCGTTCTACGGTATGTTCCATTACCTTTGGCAATATTTCCGGCTGCAAACCTTGGATCTCCGCTACAATATTTTGCTTCAATTCCTGAATTGTCATTGGTTTATTATTGTAGAGCCACAGAAAAAAATCTAGTGGAGTTAAGTCTGGAGATCTAGATCTAAAAACATGTTGCATCCATGTAAAATACGCTGTAATCTTGTCCGTGATATCCCCAATTGAAACGACTTCCTTCGGGTTGATGTTGTTGCATCTGATTCGACGCTGGCTTCCACCTGCTCAATGATTTCGTCCGTCCTCGCACTTTGTCTCCGGACTCGTCGAGGGCTATTAACGGTTCCTTGTTCTCGAAAATGGCGAACAATTCTGCGAATCGTTGATCTCGAGGAAGCAACTCTTACATGGAGCGTTCGTCGATACTCGCGCTGTGTCTCGACAATCGAATTATTATTCCGCGCATAAATTTTTATTATTTGAACTCGTTGCTCAACCGTATATCTTTCCATGTTTTTTTTTTTCAATACTAACGCATATGGATCCTTTCCATTCGATTTATCAATGTAATTTTATAAACCCAACCATTACCATTCATTCATATTTTTGTTATTATGGTGTCGTAACCTGACGTATTCTTACGACTTAATTTCTGAATAAATTGTCTAATAATGGTAATGTTGGCGGTAATTACCTTTTAGACATTGAATGAATCGTTAGCAAAATTCCATTCTACTTGTCCGCATACTTACTTTTTGTGAATGAAATGGTTCAACAATAAACTCTTTTATAAAACCTACCTAAATCGACCCTTCCTCAAAGCGTACCTACCTGAAAAGTAGTGTAAACATATCTCCCATGTGTCTAGTTTTTTCTAACCAAATTTCAGGAAAAAATAATAAAAAATAAAAAAGTTATGCATGGTTTACACTAGTTCGCTTTAAATGGGCCACCCTGTATACATACATATTCGCATAATGAAACACCACACACAAAGTATGGATGGGCTTCGAAGTTAAATGTGGAATCAAACCATGAATACTGCATGGTCAAAGTATGTCGCAGCGACAGAGGTTGGAGCACTTTCGATTTCATGAGTGAAAGCAGGTACGACGGAACTGACTAAATTAACTGAAACCGAATTAACCAATGAAAGCGATCACTAAGCTTCACTTCACATTAATTTATCTAGGTCATCAAGAAGGTGTTAGTAGGCCGCGCCGCCGTGAGGATGTAAAAGATGCTATACATATTAAGATGTTAATGAAGATACTAGTGAGACTTACTTGTCAAGTGGCGCTAAGCTATGTACATTAGTACTGGACATGCATATCTAAAGAAAGTGGCTATATGGATACATAGTGAAGCTTCGATCTAGGAGCAAAGATATAAGCGAAAGCGACGAAAAGTTCAACTGAGTCATAAAAACATACATATGTTAGGTTGCGATCATATCGGATTGCAGAATGATTCAGTTAAGTTAGGTCGATGAACTATGCACCAGATGGGTGCCCGACTTTTTATCATTCACTCCGCCAACTAGCGACTATGCGCATACTTTCATTTTTTAAACATAGTTCATAGATGTGGCGGTACAGTGGGAACCTCACAGCAGTCCAGCGTGGTGATAGCTGACCGCGCTTAAGTTACACTTTTGGAATTCTTTTCGAAAACAATGTTACGTTCTCCTTCAGGCGTGACAGTAAGACTTCATTTAGCTTTCTCCACTCTTACTTTCAGCAGTTTTTCAGATACTCACTTTTTATGATGAAATTTTTTTCATATACATATGTATGTATGAATGTAGTAAATTTTGGAAAATTGGACTAGGTACGACGAATTTAAGCTGAAGAGATAAAAATGAAAGTCAAAGTTAGTCGAGATGCACATTAACTGCTACTGCTGCTGAAAGGAGGTCAACAGTTTGATTGCTTACTTTTTCGGAGTAGGTATACTAAACGAATATTATGTACATATATTTTGTTGTATGACCGAATTGGGCGAATTTCTTTTACATTTAGTTTTTTACTACCAAACTCAAACACATGCAACACTATTTTTATCAGGTCCCCAGGACTAGGGCGTAAAACACACAGAGCTGAAGATTAAAAAATAGTTGGCATAGTGGAGAAGTGTGATAAGATATGTACAGGGTGACCAACATACATATTTATAATTTTTGCTAGTCATAACTTTTTATACCCTTCGCTTTATGAGTGAAAGGGTATACATATTGTTATATTTTTCTCGTCTTTTCTAGACGTTCCAGTGGGTTCGATAGATTTTCGCGAACACGATAATGAATAACACTCGCTTTACTGTAATACTATTTATTACAACCACACGGATATACACGGTTTACAATTTCTACTAATTACTTCACTAATTATTGACTCGACATTATTCATGGCTAAAACTAGCCTGAATCGTCGACACTAGTCGACGTCCTTATATACTCGTCTCCATTGTTCTGGAAACTTCGATGGCGCACTTTCTGGAAACTTCCGGAAAGTCGTTGTATTTCTTGCTAGTGACACTAGCGCCATCTGATGCCAAGTACGGAAATACAATTTGGGTTTTTGCATAAGCTATACGTCAACGTTATTTCTCGTTAGTGACGTATAGCCTAGACACATTACGATATTAACTTTGTCATAAAGTAGAAGGAAGCATCTCCGACCATATAAAAAGTCTATGTATATAATATGATCAGTATGACGCAAGGAGTCGATTGGGCGCCGTTTACGGTTCCAGTTTTTCTTTCTATTCTATTTGTATGTTTGAATCACCGATATCCGTCGATGGATTCATGGGACTGCATGGGTTCTTCTGAAAAGGGTATCCTGTTTTTTGTGGCACCTGCGCAGCTAATTTTATGATTCGTGACGTTCAGTTTCATTCGTCGTCATTAAGGCGGTCACTATCTGCTATCCTCATAATCACCAAGCTTTCCCATGCATCCAGTCGCGAAGGTTTTTTGATTTTGCGTATAGTACTTCAATGTCCTCCCAGCCTATGACGTGATCTTCGTGTAAGGTACGTGTTCGTAGAGACAATTCAGCGATCGTAGTTTTGCATCTAATTTCGAGCCATATTTGCGTTTTTAGGGTTTTTTTTCGATTTATGAAATCGATTTTGTCCATCCGTCTGTCTGCCCCGCAGTGGGTCTAGGTCTTTGTGACATCAGTCAAAAAGGCTGTGTAGTGGGACAGAGATCTTTGGTGAGTTGCGACACCACGTACCTAGTAGCGCAGGGAGGCCATGGCGTCGATATGTACAAAGACCATTCGGGCGATAACGTTCCCGAACTCCGAAGTTATGTACGGGTAGATCTTAGCAGGACCCATAACTTACGGGAGGGGAGTCATAAATAGGCCGAGCACGATAAACGGTGTTCTCTGGTGGGTGGTTCACCATACGGTTGATCGTGTGAGCTTCGGAGCTGGCGGCTTCGCATAACCCGAGCCTCGAAAGGGCTACTTAGGGAGAACGGCCTTGGTGGAAGATGCCTACGCGCCTATATCTAACTAGTTTGTGGATTGATGACCACACGGCCCGAATCGCATTGCTGACTCAAGGGGCCGCCCGGATGTGAAAAGCAGCGCTACGAGTCTGCTTTAAGCAGACATGCACATGTGAATTTGTACGTGAGGTCTAACCAATAAGGGACCGAAGGAGGATCACACCTGCTATAGAGAAGTCTTTAGCGAATAGTGTACCTCGGCGATGGGTGTGCCCAGGGGACCATGGTCCTTGCCCATCAAGGTGCTGGCCTCGAGGTGGCTGTAGGTTGTTACCCGAGACATCGAGCTGGTGATGCAGCCCCGGGGTTGGGTTTCTGAAGGTGAGTGCATTTACTGGATGGAGAAATCCCCATCTGACAATACGACCTTGTCAGTAAAACGCCGAAGGTTCAAACCGCCTGAAGGACCAGGAGATAAGGCCGTAACGGCTAGGTGCTCCCCTGACGGTATATCTCGTAGATGGTATCTATGTCCGTCTGTCCGTCCGTCACTCTGTCCGTCTGTTCACTAAATAACTCGCGAACGGCTTAACCGATCGTCATGAAATTTGGTAGGAATGTGTAGAATGGTAAAAACCTTATGCACGAAATACTTTAAAAGTTGGTAGGGCAAAAATAAGAGGGTGTCCCGGACATTTGAAAATCTGTTCACTAAATAACTCACGAACGGCTTAACCGATTGTAATGAAATGTAATAGGAATGTGTAGAATCGTAACAGTCTTTAGCACGAAATACTTAGACGTTGGTAGGACAAAGCTAACAGGATGTCCCGGCGATTTGAAAAAGTCTACTTTTTTAGTTTTTATCTGACATGGACGTATGGGTACTCAAATCAAAGAACTCGATGGGTACATTTCATATCAGTTGCTTTTTTCCAGTTTGGAGTAATGGTAACGGAGTGACAGCTTATAAATTCAGTTAATATGTGTAGCCATGGTACATATAGTTAATCTATTTTTGGATTGGTCTAATTAAAAGCGTTTATTTAGACCAATTCAAAAATAGATTTACAAGAAGCATTTCATTAATATTGTGCATAATTCTTATTTATTACATACCTATAAAATATATGTGCAAAATTATTAATTATGTATGTATCCAAAATCTAAAAACCCTCGTATTGCGGGCGCAGCCCTCTGTACGCCGGTATTTTTTTAATGGTGCTACTTTCCTAGTATCGACTATGAACTAAAGGAACATGTCTGTAAAAAAAATATACGCATATAGTGGTCAAAACCGGTGGTTTAACTTCGATCGTCAGCGATCGAGCGATCGTCACATGAGACGTCTCTACGAACACAAACCTTTACGCTTTACTATGTGCACTGCGTTTCTACTTCGCGATGTTTTTTCTACTCCGCGATGTTTTTCCGCCTCTTTCTCATGCTCATTGAATCTCGTCCGTATAAGGCATCAGATTGCATCCAGTAATGGTGCAGAATTCTGAAATGATTAATTTTTACTCCATTTTCCTAAGTCCTTCTATCTTATTTGCAACAGCGGACGATAGGGTATAGCGAGATGCGCATGTTTGCCGGGATAAAGGCTGCCGGTCAATGCATGTAAAAGTTTGAATTTATTAGATTCGCATTCGCCGTGTGTGTGGGGCCTAACATTTTCTCTTTACAACATTGGTGTGTTCCGGGGGGAAATATACGTATGTATTTCAAAAGCTGTGATTATTTGTTTTTGGCTTTGTACGGCCTCTTGTCTATTGCACGGTTTCAATCGAGTGGGTAAAATTCTCCCATGGTTGGGCTCATTTGGCAAAACTAAAATCAAAAACAATTAAATCCATGGGTTCGCCGTGTATGTGCGGCTTTACGCGATTCTTAAAGTACATTTTCCTCGGCACGACCCCAGCGGCTCTAGCGACAGCGACTCGCACATTCCATACAAAAACTCATTTTTAGAATGAGAGAAAAATGAGTTTTTATACGAAATGAGCGAGTCGCTGTGGCTAGGGCCGCTGCAGTCGTGTCGAGGAAAATGTAAATTTATTCGTACCTTAGAGAAAGCATAGCAACACATGCCTTGCGTTAGTCCAGAGTGGCTATGTGATCACACAACCCATATCCATATATGTTTGACTCCAAATTTATTACACTACACTCCACGAAATAATTCAAACGTCAAAATATTGTCGATGCAATTATTAACCCTTCTGTCGCCGCCTACGAGCTATTATGCCTTAGGTGTAGCTGAATTTTCTGTGAAATCAATCTTATTTTTTGAGGAGGTCTAATTTTGGTTCTAGAAATAGTTTACATACTTTGTCTTACGACGATACGCCGTTTTTTCGTTTCTTTGGACAAAATTTATTTTTCGCCGAACGTTTGATCGCATTTGTGGCCGTCAGTTCCAGTGAAATATATATGGTAAGGGCTAGAAAACATTGTTGAACGATATTTTTCATCAAGATATAGAACCAATGGTCTGTCTAGTTCTATGTGCCAACCGAAGGGTTAATTATCAAAAAATTGACATTTGAATAAAATTTTCACACATGGTATGAACTGCATTGCACGCACGCAGAGAATCCATAGATTGCAATCCATGGATCCAAATCAATGAAATGGATTTTCGTTAAGTATGGATTTGGATTTTAATCAAATTAAATCCATGGATTCTTCATGTGTGTGTGGCCTTATAAAATCTTTTTTGTTAGTCTGTTCGCTCAATAACTTTCGAACGATTCAACCGATCGACATGAAATCTGATAGAAATGCTTAAAATTGTAATGTAATTTGAAGCGAATAGCTTCGAAGCCAAGTCAAAGTGCTTATCGAAGACATTTCCTATCAGGTATTTTTTGTTAATTCGGTATAAAAGTAACGGAGTTAGAGCTAATAAATTCAGTTTTTGGATCTCAAGGCTTATCCTTAAAAACTTCCGACAGAATTTACTAAAACCTGGATTTGATTAATAGTTATACCATATTGTACTACAATTGTAATAATGCCAGTACACCGTCGTTAATGTTACAGTCATTGATGTGCTCGTTCGTTCCATTTCGTCTTCCGATAGTCATTAACTTCTCGACTGATTTCGGAGCTTAGCTCCTGAGTTCCCCATTTGCTGCCAGCGAGAGATTGTAGGATCTTGTTCCTACTCTTCAATTTGTCACATATGTATATTGTCGGCGTGGCTATTGAAAATGCCGTGATTGTCAATTGTGACGCCGAGGATTTTGGGGTGACGAGCAGTGGGGACTTCGGTGTCGTTTACACTAATGTCTAGCCGTAGGTTGTATTCCTGGTTGTACGTGGTAAAGAGGGTGGCCGAGGATTTGGGTGCTGATAACTTCAGGTTCTTGCTAATGAAGAAGGTGTTGAGCTCTTCTAAGTAGCCGTTGATACGGTCGCACATGTCTGAAATATCGTTGCCGGATGTCAGGATGGTACAATCATCAGCGTAGGATATTATGCCGATTCCTTCAGGTGGGGTGGGAAGCCCTGACATGTAGAGGTTGAACAAAGTGGGGGAAAGAACTCCGCCCTGTGGTACTCCCTGTTTGATCCTTCTTAGTTTAGATTTCCCATTTCTAAACTCAGTGCTGGATTGACGTCCGGCAAGGTAGTTTGCGATCCATTTAACTACATACGACGGTGTGGATGAGTTTTGGAGGTCTGTCAGTAGGAGCGAGTGATTCACCATATCAAACGCTTACGACAGATCCAAAGCCACTAGGATGGTGCGCTTAAACGGCTTTGGTTGGTTCATTCCATTCAAGACCTTAGACATGATTCGGTCTAATGCAGTGGTGGTGCTGTGCATTTTCCTAAAGCTGTGTTCATGATTGGCGAGTTGTATGTGCGTCGTAAGAGTTTTGTGTATCAACGCTTCAAGTATTTTTGCCACAGGAGATAAAAGCGTGATCGGGCGCTTGAGTCTATCCTTGGGTGGGTGTTCGACGAACTGTTTGTTAAACAGATTGGCGTATTTTTTGTCGTCGCTCACGGTAGAATTTCCAAACTTGATAGCGACCCTCCCTTGAGTTTTGGTGGGATTAGATAAGTTTCTTACGGTGCTCCATTCCATAGTTTGCTCACACCTGTGGCGGTATTCAGTTTTCGAAGGTGTGAGTGCCATATATTTCTCCTGTGGTCATTGACCTGTTTGACGATGATATCGTTAATGTCACCAATGCGTGGATCACTGACTAGCAAAAGCTTCGCTTGTGTACCTTTTAAAGCCATCCCAGTTAGCTTTTTTAAAGTTTGTGTACGTTTTCTTGTCGGGATGGACGAGTTTCGACGGCATATCCAGCGTTAGTATGATTGGAAGGTGATCAGAGTACATCGTGAGAATTGGCTCCCATGTGATGTCGTTGATAAGTCCAGGGCTAGCGATGGAAATATCGGGTTAGCTTGTGCAGGATCCAGCGATACGAGTCGGTTTGTCGTCGTTTATTGGACAGAAATCTGATGCGTCCAGCTGATTGGCGATGATGTTACCTCTGGTGTCGTTGTGGAGGTTAGAGTGCCAAAGACTATGATGTGCGTTGAAATCACCAACCAGAAGACGATACTGGCCGTTTAGTAGATGGTTAATATTGGCTTTGTAATTGGCGGGACAGCTGGAGACGGGTGGAATGTAAATGTTGAAGATTTCAAAGCCAATATTGCCCGATTTGACGGTTATCGCTTGTTGTTCCATTGTGTTGTCGGCGGAAGTGATGTCAACGATGCTGTACGGTAGATTGTTGTGAATGAGGAAAGCCAAACCTCCTACAGTATTG
Organism: Microchrysa polita; assembly: GCA_949715475.1. Lineage (NCBI taxonomy): Eukaryota > Metazoa > Arthropoda > Insecta > Diptera > Stratiomyidae > Microchrysa > Microchrysa polita. The sequence goes on from OX454416.1 coordinate 91,422,627, forward strand.
CTTTCGCGGCCGTGTCTGATGACGTTATAGTTCCCGTAAGAGCTGAGCGAATGGTTGGAGTTTAGTTTGGTTTCTTGTACCGCTGCAATCTGTATATGATGTCTGTCCATGAAATCAGTAAGTTCGACGATTTTATGTTGGAGTTCATTACAGTTTAGTTGGACGATTTTAAAGTTGGTGTAGTTAACATCGATGGTACGTGGAGCTGGGGTCAAATTAGGCGTAGGTTGAACTGTGCGTACTGTGCGTTTGCCGGTGTGGAAGGTGTTGATAGTTGGGAATCTTGGTAGGGCGGCTGCTGGTTGGATGAAGAGCGTCGCCCACGATTTCTGCATCGACTCGCTGTGTAGGTTGGACCTCGTTGATTGTAATGGGTAAGTCCTGAGCAGTTCTTTAGGTGAACCCATTCTCCACAGCATGTACATTCGACCGACGTTTGAACATTGGTCCAAATCCTGTTACCGCACACAGAGCACATCCATGGACCTGGATTTGATTCAATGCCGGCACGTATTAGTAGTGTTCGGAGCAGCTGGGCCGGCCAGGACTGCTCCCCAAGGGAAAAAATGGTGTTGAATGAATGACACGAAGTTTCCATCCCCTCCTTGCGTCGAAGGGGGTCGTTGCGACTCTTGGCCATGCTGAAGCATGGGTCGTTCCGGTTCGTAGACCCGGTCGCAGTAGGAACGCAGTAGACACATCGCCCGTTTTGGCGGTAATATCTTCTACAGGCAGCTCTATCTTGGATGATGTCATCGCCGTGACCAATATGCGTTGTTGCTTTTTCATTTGACACATCCAGGTGTTCTTTGGTCTGCCTCTGGCCTTGGGTCCATCAAGTGGAACTTCCATTGATATCGCTTTTAGTTGATTCATTATATACATAAAAAACATCGCATTCTCATCTGATATTTCTTTCTTTTGACGCTCTCGTGTCAACCTTTCTTTTCATTTTCTGTCTCAGCTTTTGCATGTCATTTCAGCCGGATATTCGATCAGCACCCGCAATCGTTGATGATAAAAGTCGGTATCATAATAAATTTTACCGCTCATCACATTCCTGACCTCTTTTTGGTGTCCATTCTCCACTCCTTCATCTTCATTTTCAGGTCTTTTCTGCGACCCTTTTTGCGAAACGTCGATAAGTTCCTTTTACAGTTTGGTCAGCAAATCCTTTCGGTTCAGGAGAACAGCCTTGATTTATCGAATCACATCGAAGTTATCACTTAACGACTTGCCACCGCCTTTTTTGGCTGCCTCGCCGGCGTTAGGGTCATTGTCCGATCATCCCGTTTCTGTAGCACGGAATTTAGGTAGGGCATTAACGAATCGAATGTGTTTTGTAATTCAGTTGCGTATCGCTTGATTGGCGGTTCTAAACCAACTTTTCCAGTTGCCAAGGGACGTTTTTTGGTCGATTTGAAAATGTCGAGCATGTTTCCTAGAAGGCTTTAAACGTTCTGTGAGGGTGCTTTTGTAAGCTTGGCAAATTCAGCGCTTTCGTCGGAGATTTGATTAAATCTTCACGGTTCAGGCAAGCTATTGGCATTGATCAAAATCTTTTGCGAGTGAATTCGGTTCTCCATAAATTTTTCCCATATTTTGAGTTGAGTCTGTACGGCAAGGCCCTTCTAGATTTCGGCATTTTAAGTTCATCCTTAACTGAACTTTTGTCCTGCCTTTCAGATGAAATGATGTTAATCGGATAAAAGTTTGGCATTCATTTTTCATATCTCACTTTGCTTGGCCACGAAATCATGAAAAGTGTCGTCAAAGTCGGCGATTTGGGCAAGACTTTCAGGATCATTTTCTGGGTCGATTTCGTCTTCTGGCAAAAATTATTTGGTGGTGTTCTCGGACTCGCTTTTTTTCGACTAATATAAAGATAATTTTCGATGATCTTAGACCAAATTCCGATGTTTGTCCGGGGCCAGGGCCAACTGACAACTGCGACAAGACAGACATCAGGTCTTTGACATCTGACAGCATGCGACGTTACCATATTCAAGTTCGCCGCAAAGAGCCATTTTAGTCTCTGTCGTGATAGGAGCTCTTGCATTGCTCCTGAATATTTTTGAGTTTCGCCCGGCAAGTGCTGGGTTGTAGTGATTAAATTATTAATATAATAGCGAGGTTTTTTTCGTATCGCGGGTAAATCTGACTCGAAAAAAACGATCGCGGGTAACATCCCGGTTAAGACCAAACAGCTGACATTTGACAGACAACTCTCACATTTGGTTTGAAAAAACAAATTCCCTCATATTTCCCCTATGTGTCTGCCATCTACATTTGAGCTCTATCCCGTGTAGGGTAGTTGCACGCGTGAACTTAACCTGGGTAAGTGTCATTTTTTGTATATGAAGTTCCACCCAAACCTGCACGGGATAAACATAATAAAACGTACCTAATATTAACCAAATATTAATATTGCAATAATTATAATGGCTATACATATAATAAACCAATCTAATAAATTTTCAATTTAAAAATTTGTCAAGAATAAAAAGTGAAATTTGGCTCTAAATAACAGTAAATTTAAAAAAAAATCTAAATACCGTTTACTAACTGCACCTGCAAACAATGAAAAATCGAAGCCACATGGCACTGATAATAACCCAAATTATAATTATTGAACTTTAAACTGGCAAAGTATATTAACATTCAAGTTCCTGTAAATTTTTTTGAGACAAATACGCCAACTCTCAAGAAGCTTACAACCATTGGCAGATACAACCTATTAAATTGGGTTAGCCATCGCCAGCAAACCTGACAATTCGGAGAACGGTCTTGTGCGGAACTGTGGATTGGAGTTGTCATTTGTTGGCTGATTATTGACTCCGTGCGCAATCATCATCGGAGAAAAAAAAGTTCGCCGCAATTATTTCCACTCCGAATTCGCCTCCCAATTAACTATAGAGACGAACAAACGTAGCCCCCGCACAAACGATTTCGGGCGTTATTTTAAGATTTTGGCAGGCAACAACAAACGGTGCCGAGCGTGATTTGAAGATGTGGATTAACTTCACATGACCCAATAAAATGGAGCTTTTATAAAATTATCATCGAATAGCGAACCCTAAAATCCTTGTTCAGCCAACTTGAAATCTTCTATGTACAATTATACTGAAAGACTTTTGAAAAATATGTGGAATTGAATGTAACTCCTTTCATATTTGAATAATGTGTATGATGTACAGTAGTAGATAGGGGGCCGATTCCTTATACGTCTTATCGAGTCGTTAGTCTTATCGTATAGACAAGACGCACACAATTTTCTGAAAGCTTTTACATTATGTTGAATTGAATTTTTGTTTATTTTGCATAGTTCTCCCATATTTTTATTGGTTACGCCAGGCCCGTGCGCAGGGGGGGGGGGGGGGTTTTGGGGGTTGAAACCCCCCCATTGGCAAATGTTGCCAGAATTTCTTATTAAATACTATTGTTCTCATAAGGCAAAAATTTAACTTCATAAAAATGTAAACTGGCGTTGTTAATTTATACCTTGCCAAAAGAATTTTCTCTCGCCGCTAGACACCATCCAGTTCCGGACAGTTCAAGCACATTCGTGGTAGAAACTCATAAGTGTTGGTATGCAATCCGAAAAGCGGTATTTTCCCTATACCGGACGTATTGTAAATCAAAGATAAATGTAACCGCGCGGCATGTGTAGATTGTAGTGGGTGAACTATTGTAGGGCATTGCAGGGGATTTGTTGTTGATTGCGACAACTCAAGGCTCTAGCTGCCAAGGTTTAGAGGTTACATCCGTCAAAAGATGAGCTTTTAAGATGAGAAAATCAGCCATTGTACTCTATTCCGATTCCTTTATCAACCTCTATAGGAAAATGCATACTAATGAAATGACTCAGCATGGGTTTTAGGTAGTTTTTTTTCCAAATTTCATTAAAATCCATTTAAAACGGCGTTACAAGCCGTGCTCTGTGGCCATGATTGTTCGGTCATTACTCTGTGATATAGAGATTCATAGAGAGAGAGAAAGTTTCTAAACTCGTCATGACCCGCCGCAAATTTATTATTCAGAAGAAGATGATAAGAAACATTCTTATTGTAGAATAATAAACTAACAATGCGACTAATAAGTGGTATGACTAACAACCGTATCACACTCCGAATTTTGTTGTCTTTGTAACGTTGACGATTACACATGCCACACGGTAGTCGTCAACGCACCATCCTCCACTAGGAGTTAGGGTAAATCAATTTAGGTGAAAGCCTAGGGGAACGACATGGCATCCCTATCGTAACTATGAAGAAATCCTTATTCTCCTCGTGAAATATTGCCACCAGGTTTAGATAAGATTTATACCTCAGGTTCGTCCTTTGGTATTTGGTTTACTATAATTCGGTGACTCACCCCTCGCTCCGCTCAGATCTCACACTGTCAGCCTCGCATTAAGGTACGTGTTCGTAGAGACGACTCTTGGGATGATCGCTCAGCGATCGTAGTTTTGCATCCAATTCCGAGCCATATTTGCATATTTTTGTAATGGTGTTACTTTCCATGTGTCGACCATAACATGTCTGTATAGAAAATATGCGCGTATAGTGGTCAGAACCGATGGTTTAACTGCGATCGCTGAGCGATCATCACATGAGTCGTCTCTACAAACACGTATCTTTAGAGAATTCGCCAATGTTTTTGCGAAGCAGTGCTGTTGCGAAATAGGATAAGACGAAGTGCAAGCGCAGCGAGCAGTGAGCTAATGGAAAGCAATTTGTTGGATTTAGATCTCTGGCTCGTCCATACATTTACTCAAATCCTATAGCTCGTCTGTTAACTAAGATCTCGCTGTCTGTCGCCCTTTTCACAATTCGCCCAAAAGTTGATACGTAGCGCTGCTTGGAAATAGGATGAAGCGAGCGCAACAAGCGGTGAGTTAATGTCAGGCAATTCGTAAGCTTTATATTTCTGACTCAGACCCTGCACCTCGCCCTTTACTCCGCTCAGACCTCGCTTTATCTGTCTCGCTATTTAGTATTCGCGACGTAGTGCTGTTGCGGAGCAAGGTAAGTCCAGCGAGCGGTAAGCCAATGGATGATAATTCGTAAAATTTAGACCTCTGGCTCGTCCTTAAGTTTACCTAAATCCTGTGCCTTGCCCTTCGCTTCATCCAGACCTCGCCATGCCTTTTGCGCTTTTCAGAATTCGCCTAAATTTGCGACGCAGTGATGGTGCTAAGAATGATAAGGCGAGGTGCAAGCGCGGCGATCGGTAAGCCAATGGACGCCATTTCGTGAAATTTAAACCTATGACTCGTCCGTATAACCTGTAGCTCAGAATACTCTGCGCGCTCACACTCTGTCTGTCGTGCATTAGAAAAACAGCCAACATGTTTGCGACATAGACCTCGGACCTAGAACCTGGATATATGACTCTGGATTTGCTTGACAACCGAATTCCGCTAGTTTGTGTACAGCATTGGGCTTTTGGGAGTCTGGTCACCTTATTATAGCCTGTATATTTTAAACTTTAAATATACCTTTCAATGAAAAATTTGAATATATAAGTTAAACCCCCCCCTTGGATGATTCCTGCGCACGGGCCTGGGTTACGCCATTGTTTTTTTTTTCAATTTCAGGTGGTGGCATAACCAAGCAAAATGTGAAATAAGTATGCAAAATAATCAAAAATTCAATTCAATATAAACATAATGTAAAAACTTTCGGAAAATACTGTGCGACTTGTCTATACGATAAGACTATCCACTAGATAAGATGTACGAGAAACCGGCACTTATTGTTTTTGCTCATACAATTAACTATAATCAATCATTTTTAGACGCTTATAGGAAATGTCCAACGCCTTTCTACATGGTCCTACTCGTGGGGGTAGAAAACGGTAGTGGAAAAAAGGTAATGTCATCCCAAGTAACAATTTCATACCTATAATACTTCGTAGAGTATTATCTTCTAACAATGATAGGGACACTTTACTAGGTATAAACACTGAATAATAGTCCAATAATGGCATTTTGCGCCGCTTTTTAATCCAATAGAACGTTATTGTAGCACTGAATTATGCTTCGAAAAAGGCATACATCATGTGTATTATATCATAATATTCTAGCATTTTCTCGCGTTTGCAAAACAAAAATCCCGCAGCTAGTATCGAACCCATGACTATTGTATTGCCCGTCCTACGCGCGAACCACTCGTCCAACCTCACATATGGTCAGCATTACTCGTAAACACTACAAATGGTTAGTTGCTTCTATAGAAATCCTTAACAATTCTTTATAGAGTCTTCTGCAATGAATCTTATTTGAAGTTGATTAAATCCACACTTTCGCCAATAAAATGTAGTCAAATTCTGCGCAGAGATCATCTTAATTGCTTCAGAAATTATCAATGAGTGAGGAAATGTTGCTTTGATGCAAGACTCCAAAGAATTCTATTGAAGAAACTTGGTATTCCACCATAAGTTTCAATTCTTTCAAAAATCCCAAATTCCATCCTTCTATAAAACTACGGTGAACGCTTTATCGGATGACAATAAAGGTACGTTGTCCTCGACGCGGCCGCACGACAGCGACTCGCTCATTCCATATAAAAACTCGTTTCTCTCTCATTTTCAAAACGAGTTTTTATATAGAATGAGTGAGTCGCTGTCGTGCAGTCGTGTCGAGGAAAATGTACCTTAAGAATGTCACACTATTAACACAACCAGTCGCCCGCCCCCCCTGGTCGATGAAGATGGTACAAAAATCCTTATCGATGTAGTAAAACAATCGCTGCACTATACAACATTTTCGTAACTGACGGAGGCTGCGTACCAGCACCAGCACACATATTTCACTTGTGAGTGTACTACTGTGGCTGCGTGGATCCCATATTTCCTGTTTCATTGCATGGCTTTTGAGCTGGAGTACACAATTTCAACCGTTAGATCCCTTCGGGAAGCTAGTGGAATTCAACTTATTTTCATCTGAAAGGATGACAAATGGTATACAGCTTTGCTTTGTTAGCCCTGGAAGGTCATGCTTCGTAAGTTGGATTTTTGGAAATTGGCATCGTCGAAACGATGAAGGATGAACTTTGTGTAGCATTTTGAGAAATGGTGATTTGTATGAGGCGTCAAAGTTGAGCGTCGTCGAATCGACCAAGCATGACCTTTCCGTACGAAAAATAAGCATGACCTTCCATGGTTAAGGACCTTGTTTATAGGCAATTTCGAGTCAACGTTACATTGCATATCATTTCGGAGTGTATATAATCTTGTAAGCACTATATACATATTTCCATTCACATGTACGGAAATTTTGGACCACGCCGAGATTCGATCTCCGGACCTCTAGGTTACTAGCATCGTAGAGTGCAAGTCAACCAAGTATGAGCCACAGAGCGGGTCTTTCAAGTTATTAAATCAAAATTTATTTTCTATCTGAATCATACCAGCAATAAAATTTAGCCACTGTTAATACTTTGATAAATTTAGAGAAAATCTTATTAAAACCGTTCAATCAATAAAGGATTCATAAATATTCTGACGATGCTACTTTGCTAAGATGAAAGTGACAGACGAAACAAACTGATTTCGCAAGTGGAATATGCAGTCCGAGATGCAAAAAATGCACTGAAAATAGACAAACTACGCTCTAAAAGGCAGATATTGAAGGCCAGTTGAATGCAGAAGAAAATCATTCTCATCTCCATTTCAAAAATTTGACTCTTATAGTTGAAATAGATTGGATGCGTCAGCATCAGCATCGGCAGAGGCATCGGCATCAGCAATTTCAATTTAGAACACACGTATTTGCCTTTGATGACCCACATTGACAGCAGCGGCAGAAGCATCGGCAGAAGCATTTTTCTGCTTCTGCCGCTGCTGTCATTGTGGGTCGTCAAAGGCAAATGCGTGTGTTCTAAATTGAAATTTTTCTGCTGATGCCGATGCCTCTGCCGATGCTGATGCTGACGCGGGATATCTAATTCAACCATTAAATTTACCAAAAAAAAGAAATAACATGCGTGGCATTCCACCAGTAATCTAGGGCCGCAGATGTGTTAGTGACGTCCAATTTCCAAGATCTAAACTGCTGTTTTGTTGAAGTGTTGAGATCAACAGCACGCCCAGCAATGTTTTTTATCCCCATAAATGGATACTTGTTTACAATCTGAGCGTCACGTAGGTCGTGAGTTCGAAAAACACCATAAAATGAATTCGTTCACGGTGAGTCTGGAATCCATGACCCTGTGCACCAATCCAACCACAAGCCAGGCTACTCTAAAATTTGCTAACAATATTTCTGCGACCGGAAATTTCAGCTCCTAAGAAAATCATGATGTTGAAAAAAACTAGCAAATAAAGCCGGTGCGCAGGAAAACGAAGCTTTCCTTGTATAGAACGATCATCCGACCTGAGCTCCCAAGTAACAAGTTTATCCCTATAATACATCATAGAATATTCGCTTCTAACAATAATAGGGACACTTTACACGGTATAAACGCTGAATTATAGTCATTTGGCTCCGTTTTTTAATCCAATAGACTACGATGGAACTACATTACATTATCTGCGACAATCCATTCAATAATATCCACAATTATCTACAACACTATGTAAATATACCGACACGTTTGTATGTACATATATTGAAAGTATCAATGGCAGAACACTCAAAGCGCCATGTCACAAAGTTGAAAAATCAGGTTCAGAAATCACCTCTGTTCGCAACAAATCGCATCGCATCGCCCGGCCCGACAACGCTATGAGTGTGCACACATCGCATCACATCGCCCAGCCCGGAAAAGTTCGGCGTCGCACTGTATGTGTACAATTGACCGCTTATATACCGGAGCAAAGATAAAAAGTTTTAGACAAATTTAAATTATTTTTGGACGGCATATACGGGCTGCACTAACTAATCGAAACTAAATTTAGTCCCGCTCGCAACAGATGGCGAGGTGCTTGCCAATCCATAATGCCTAGACAAGCGACTGTCTCTGAAATTTATCCAGGAAGAGCGAAGTCGTCCTGTTACTGGAATGATATCGTTTTCGATTTTCCTTTCAATACAAAGTTTATATGAAATTCCTGGTTAGAAAAAACGCGAGATAAACAAATTTCAATCACAATATTGTCCAAATAATCGAAATGTCAGATAAACCATTTCTAAACATCTGCTCATTCCACAACCAATTCGAATAAAAAGAAGAAGAAGAAAGTTAATACGCGAACTAGACTAGGACGGTATATTCACCCTATGGAAAAGGTACTATCTCCAAAAATGTTTTAAAATAGTTTAAATTAAGAGACGGTATATAAGCGATCATTGATTGCACACAATCGATCTGCAGCCCGTACAGCACATACACTTTACAATTTATCGTACAATTTAAAATGAAAGTCTCACAGTCCACGCGACACAACACAACATAGCAAAAATTATACATTTTGTGGCGATGGAAGATGGCTACTTTCGATGGAGAATGACCACTGCAGCCAGCACATGAAGAATGAACACTGGTTTATGTGAAAAAATCAGCAACTGAAAACACATGATTGTCAATCAATCATATGACTGGTTGTATGAAAAATTACATGGCAATACGAGTATGTTCCACACGGCCAATCAAAAAATTTGATTGGATGGTCAGGTCACATACATCTTCCAATTTATACGACGATAAAAAAGATTGTTCAATCGAAAGGTCTATATCTTATAGCTTATGGATCTATTGGTGTGACATTTGCTAAATTTAGGGCTGCCAACACCCCGTAATAGCAGAATTTTCGGGCTACCAAACGCAAAATGTGCACGGATAGAAGAAAAGATGGGCTATGGAGTCCCTTATAAGGAGTGTGAATTTGGTATAGTTGATCGTTGTTTCTGTTTGTATGTTTGAATCGCTAAAATCGAACCGTGGAGTGATGGGGCTGCCATATAAACCCAAACTCCTAAATGGGGTTCTTCTAAGAAAAACTTTTTTATTTGTACACCAATTTCAATTAAACTGTGTTTCTATTGATGCCACAAAACATTTGTAAAAATGCACGGAATCGGACCATGGGACTGCCATACAAACCCAATTCCCCAATTTGGTTCTTCTAACAGAAACTTTATTTGTGCACCAATTTTAACCAGAGCTCACTCAAATGTTTATCCATTCATGCCACAAAACATATGTAAAAGTGAATAGAATCGCAAAGTGAGGTCATGGGCAACCGTACAACCCCAACGCCCCATTCTAGTTGATTACGTTGTTTGCGCACTTATTCCAACCAAAACTCACTCAAATAATAATAGACACGTTTTATTGTGTTTATCCCGTGCAGGTTTGGGTAGAACTTCATATAAAAAAAATGACACTTACCCAGGTAAAGTTCACGCGTGCAACTACCCTACACGGGATAGAGCTCAAATGTAGATGGCGGACGCATAGGGGAAATTTGAAGGAATTTGTCTTTTCAAACCAAATGTGAGAGTTTTTCTCATCACGAGAAAAGATTTTGCAAAGAAATAATCATCTTTTGTGATAAAATCCACCACATCTAAAAAATAAGCCGACGAAGGTGAGTCAAAGATGCGCAAAAACTGTCAAATGTCAGCTATTTGGTCTTAACCGGGATGTTACCCGCGATCGTTTTTTTTCGAGTCAGATTTACCCGCGATGCAAAAGAAACGTCGCTAATGAATATAGTTTGACATAAGTGTTACATTGCATTCACACACCAACTTCGCCGCTAACTTGCGTGTGCCTTCTGGTGGTGGGAAATATAAGTAGACTTTGTGTCCAAATTTTAGTCCGCTCACTTGTACGTGAATACACTCATTTTTTCATGGACGTCATTAAGCTTATGTAAAAATGGAAGGAAAATAATGGGTGGGGGGGGAGGTTAGACACAAATCCCGAGAAGAGTGAAGGGTATCCAAATTTCGGCCGCGCAATCTGAAATTAGCACACGTTTTTATTATTGGTGCAGGCCGTTTGTATGTTCGAATCACCGAAATTGGATCACTTGGTCATGGGGCTGCCATACAAACCTAGCCCCTCAAATTTAGTTCTTCTAAAGCCGGCCCGTACAAAAGATTGATACGAAAGTCGTGCGGCAGCAGTGCAGCAGGGTGGTTGAGCGAATCCAAGGTATCATTCTTGGACCGGTCTTGTGCGGGGTCTTTGCCACACCCCGGTCGGTGTGGGACCGGCTTAAGAAAACCAATTTCAACAAATTCTAATACAAATGTGTTTCTATTGATGCCACAACACATATGTAAAAGTGGATGGAAACGCGCCTTGGGGTCATGGGGTTGCCGTGCAAACCCAACCCCCAATTTTGGTTCTTCTAAGAAACATTTTTTACACCAATTTCACAAAACTTGAATTGATGTGTCTTTATCATAACAACAAAAAACGTAAAAACAAATGAAATCGTACGTATGGGGCCATGCTCCCGCATCCCCGCATTAAAATTTTCATAAATAATATTTTTATTTGCCCACTTAATCCAACCAAACCTCACACAAATATTGTTTTGTCGACGCCACGGAACTTATGTGAAAACGAAAAGAAAATAACGCGGCGGGGGGGGATTAAACACAAGTCATAGTTACGCTGGAATAAACTTTTAGCTCGAGGAGAGTAAAGGGTATCCAAATTTCAGCCGCGCCCAAAATTAGCCTCGGTATCGTTTTGTTTAGCTTGCGAAGACCGCTAGATGAAAATTGGCAACCTCGTAGTCCAATCCATTATCCCTGTTCAAAACCAATTGATAGATAATAAGAATACACGGATTAATGCTCGATTCACAAAGTAGTCATCAGCCACAGTAATTTTTCACACAAATAGACAGATTCCGCAATGAAAAAAGAAAAGTGGCTTCCCCCCTTTGCCAATCCCCAAAAGAGACAAGGAATATAACAGCACACACAAATTTACCACAAGTATTTTCGTTTTTATTCATCAACTTTTATTAGATTTTTTCGGTGTATATAGTTTTTATATTTTCATGATTTTTTTTTTGCATATTAAGATCTATAGTTCTCTATTCTCACTTTTTCGTTAACATGACTGTCCATACACTGTCTTACTACATATTTACAACACTAAATATTGTTGGTTTTTTTCACTTTATTGTATTCTGCTTTATGTTTTTACGCGAAAACCTTTTTAGCGTGATAATTTTACTTTCAATTGAAGAACACAAAGATGTCCATCCTTTTCATGTTCCCGCTATCCTTTCTTCAACATCCTTAAGCATATAAAACAACATCCATACGGCGAAAACATAAAAAACGGCTTTTTATACTTTTAATGTATTGTGATTTATTGAATGAACAGAAAACATTGACTAAGAAAAAAACAAGAAACGGAATTGCAAAATTGTAACTTTCATTTAAGTATACATTATGTGAAAAGTAATGCGCCTGCAGAACTTATATGAATCATATGTATTTCTTTTCTCTTTAAATAAATAAAGTTAAAATAAAACCTACAATATTTTCAATGAAAATAAAAGAAAAAATCAAAACATGCAAAATTTATTTTGATTTTATTACTATTTAAGACTCATTTTTAATGTATATTTTTGAATTTAAAAATATTTACAGCACTTAACTGCTTAAGATCTAAAGATACGTATAAAGTAGATTATAATATTGTATAGAACGTTAAAAATAAACGTTTGTTAAAAGACATACATACATTTTCCAAATTTCTTTGAAAATATCGTCCTCTTTGACCCAACTATGGTAAACAGACAGACGATTATCCTTTTGAAAGTCCCATAAATACTTTCTTATAAGTTTCATTCTCGCTAACTTCTTTTTTATATAAATTATAATATATAGTTTAAAACATTTAAAAGGAAGAGATCTTTCCATATTTCCACTACGCCATCAATTTTTTAATGATTATTGTAATTTTCTGTATTTAATACATATTTATCTTTTAGTACTACTTGTATTTGTGTTAATTCATATATACACATTACGGTTTAGCCGACAAAACTATAGCTGACAAATATATAATTTCTTGATGCGTCTCCACGTTTATTTGTATTTTAGTAGTTTTACAACTAGTATATTTACTCTTTGCATTTTATACTAGGCACACGGCCTATTCTTAAATTTACTGTAAAATAATTTATCAATTAATTGAATGTTTTTGTACAATTCTTCATTTTTATAGTTATTAGTAGTATGATGTAACGGATTGAGACTATGCATGAATCAACAGACATAAAGAATAGCATGTTGTGTCTTTTCAAGCGAATCGTCCTGAACAGGCATGTTCTCGAAAGCACTGCTAAGGTTGCTACTGTTCTAGACCAACTGAAGGATTACAAAATTTTTATGAAAAAAATTATAATAGTTTTTGACCGGAATCCGAGTGATAGGTTCTTAACAAAGGAGAAGCAACCTCAGCGAAGAGCTACTTTTTCCGTGCAGGTAACACCTTAGACGCACCAGATGTCAACATCATCCCAAGCCTGCTGGTGTTGATGTTATTGCATCGTTGACTGTTACGCTTCAAGCAAAACTTTATGGACTTGAGGGGGCGGGACTGGGGCACCAGATACTGAATTTGATGTGGCCGTCGTGACCGTTATATCTGCCGCAACGGGATGATGATAGGGAGATCGTTGAATTGCACTCGTCACTACTTTGGTTTGAGACGACAGCTTCTGGTGCTGTGATGGCGGAGGTGTAGGTGACTTCTTCGACAGATTAAGCGGTTGCTGCGAGTCGGCAATGTCTACTTGTAGCTCAATAAGGCGAGGTGATTGCACATGGGACAATGGCGACGCACGCGGTGACGAAGAAATTGATGTTGAATGCGGTGATTGGAAATAACTGCAAGTTACTGGTGAAACTGATTGATTGCGCATAGTTGTTGTCGTGATAACACTGTGACTCTGCCATCGCATAGCATGTGGTGGTGGGAGAGGTGGTGATGATAATGTGATGGTCGTGGTCGATGAAGACGAGCAATTGTTATTCAAACTCGATGATGATGACGTAGACGAGGTAGGAGAATTGGACGCACAGACCAACAAACCGCTGGCTGGTGTAGGTTGCTCGCGCATAATGTAATTTTGAATGATATCACTGCGCTTCATTTGTTCAGGCGTCATTCGCGGCTCCTCCATCAAGGACTTGGCCAATACGGAATGAGTGCTTGATAGAGACGAATGATTGCTTCCCGTCGAACTTGTGTTTCGGGTCAAATGCATATGTAGCTGACTTTGGCTTTGTTGTTGGGAGTTTGAAGAAGCCGAACTTGAATTGTTAGCGTTATTGATAATAACTGGAGGAGTAGCGGTTGATGGACGTTGCACGTGGGAATCCGCTTCAGCAGTCTCAAAATCTCGATGTCTTAGCGCACGGAATTTCTTATGGGGCTTATATGCCTCATCCATAAGCGAGTTAGTGTCGTATAGAGGCGGGGCTTGTAGGACCCTTTTTAATACTGGCATGTCCTCCGCAATTTGGCGTTTTGCTCCAGCAATGGCGCTTGTTCCGCTTTGTGCATGTGAGTGGTGGTGTTGATCATCGAGAACATCCTCAACGGTTGATCGGGGACTCGAACACGATGATCCGCCACCACTGCTTACAGTCTTTGTCGATTCAGCTTTCTCGTTACCGCTCTCAATACCCGAGTCTGTAGGAGAGTCTAATTTGCGATATCGGTTGTTATTTAAATGGGAATGTGAATGATGAGATCGTCCTACAGGTGTGATGGATAGTCCGTTTTGGGTGAGATGCGCATGAGAGCCGACAATGTCAATGTCTTCGGCCGACGATCCCGAATTGGCTCGATGCCGCAGGGGACAAGTTCCCGATAAACTAGCCGCAAGCAATGGAGCGGATGATGCCAGCGATGTTTGCGAATATTCAAGATCGCCAGATTCTGTACTTGACACTGAACCAAGTGGTGATTTCGCAACATCTTCGGCGCTAGCCTCCCATGTACTTGATCCTGGGCTTTTCGAAATTAGATCGTCATCTACCGTCCACATTTGTTGTCTAAGTAGTTCCTTGTGTTCTGTACGGAATACGACCAACTTTTCGGTATGAAGAGTGCTCAATGTTCTTAGATCGGGTAATGTTTTCAAAAGTTCCGACATGAACTCGGGCTGATCCGGTCGATTTTGTGAAATTACCGTTTGCAAACAACCCTTCAATCTGGCGTACATTTTCTCAATCAGTTCGATATTTCGCAAGCCTGGTCGATCGGGCGTAATGAGAACAATAGCACAGAATAAACCGATTTCGGTATCGGTCAAGTTCATTGAGTTTATACGTTCAGCAAAATTGAATGTAGAATCAACAAGGAATCGAGCATTTGCCCCGTTTTGAATAGCATCACGTCGCATCACCTGGCCATTTAAGCAAATTATACTGTTTATCGATGGATCAAACATGCAAATCAATCGTACGAAGAGCGCATCAAATAAGCCAGCCTTCAATAGTGTGAACTTATCGTCTTGTGTCAACAACTGGAATCCGGGAATCATCCCCGCGAAATCAATCACGCCACGAATGACATGAGCAAATCGTTGTGAGAACTCTTGTTCGGATTGAAGTTCAGGGGCGGGATTTAGTGGGCATGCCTGTAAGAAATAGAAACAAAAAAACGGAATTAGAAAATGTTTGTCATTGTATTTTATAAAGCTTCAATTTGATCGGAACGTGGGCCCTTTATTTTAATTAATGCTTATTTTATTCAGTCTCCTCCCTCCCAATAGCATTGTTTAGCGCGCCTACATTTCATATGAATAGCCTTGGTCGTGTTCTGAATATGACCTCTAGTGCGATGTCCTTTCCATTTGCTCATCGTCTAAAATTCCCGGTAGTCATGATATTGCGTAGGAAGAGCAATCCACAAGGTTCGAATCAAGGTCAACAATAAATAACATTGAGACTGACACTGTTTCCACTATATAAGACTATAAAAGCCGAGGGATGAAAAGAGGGAGATGTTACGGCGTATAAGCACAACAAGCCAAAGCCAACGCGGCATATAACCAACGATTGCAATACTAGCAAGAGTAAATGGCAAAAGCTCGCGCTGAGGATGAGTTGGACGTAAAGTGAAGGAAGGAGCGTGGCTACCACCTATCTCATCCACACCTATCCATCTCAGATGTGTAGTGTGGAACAGTCGCCGCCACCCTGGTGCCTCGTGCCATGCCAAAACGACAACGTTTCACAATAAAAGCTTCTCGTATCTCCCTCCCCATAGAACACAACACAGGCAAGATAAGAACGCATGACGGGGAGCATTGTGTACTGGGTAGTATAGACATTATCACAGCTCAAGGTCGACGAACTAGAGTTCAAGGTTTTGAGCGCTACCTCATGCTCGTGTATGTTGTTCCCAACCATATTTTCCCTTACATATTTGCGTCCCCTCTTCAACTGCCCTGTTATGTATGTACTTTCTGCCATGTTTTTTCTTCGCATTTGAAATGGGGATCAATAATAAAAGAACGTGGGGTGACTGGCTCGACGCACTCTGAAGTAGGCGTATAATCATGGTCTGCATGAAACAGGAGCGGGAATAATGGGATCGAATTTATATATGTATTTTCGTCTTTTCGGCAAAAACTTGAAATGTGGACGACGCCATCGTGTTTTCTTATCAGCGTGGAACTGCGCACGTCCCAATTTGATAGAATAATAAATGATAGCCTTGAACACATTGCTCCCCCTTGGCAAACTTGAAATGTACAAGAGGGTGGAAATTACGCTGGAGTTGAAGGTGATGACTTGTCGTCAACCTAAAAAAATATTCGAATTACATACATATTTACAGGTAGGACCGGGTAATGAACATCATACAATGCAATATAACGCCAAACCGCCAAGCTCAATCCAAAAACCAAGTAAAATGGTACGCTTGCAAAAATTGAATTATTCACAGAGTGCAGATTACCTTGCACTTCGTTACTGTAAACAGCTGCACTCATACTTTCGTCATTCATTGTCTTCCGTTTGTCGTCACAGACCAGACTAGCACTTGGCGCTTGGCGGTCAACAGCTATTTAAATCGCCATAGAAAACGGTAAAATGTTAAACACCATTAGCAGAAACGTACAATCTTCAACACAAATATAAACGCGGAAATCATCGCATTTTCGTGGCCGTTTTTACACGCGGTATTTTGCATGAGTGTTTATAGAAGCTCCGCTATACCAGTATGTGTGGCTCGCGTAGTATACATACAGTATTTGACATTGAGCGGAATAGTATGCCAGCTTCTCGTTTCCGTAATTTCTTGAATACATTATTATATAGCATTTATGATCGGTTTTTTTTCTGCAAAAATCGATGGCAGTCTGTAACTTTGATGGCGGCCAAGTAGTGCTTGTCCTTATTACTAGTTCTTAACAAACGTCTATGCAACATTTCCCACATGTATGGACATAAACGCAGCAACATACGATGCAAAACAATATTATACATACTACGAGTATATTTTCAACAATATTTGTACATTTTTCAATGAAGAAAATTCAAGTTCAATACCTCAAGTTCACAACTTTCATACAGCACCACAATCGGTTCGGCAGCGCGTTATTCGACTTTATCAAGAGTGTTGACTGCTCATAGTATTGTACATACATGCGCGCGATTGTGTGTAGTATATATTTTTTTTTTTTTATGTATATGTATGTGGATACGTTTCTAAAAATGGCTCCACAAATTTTTTGTTTGATTTTCCTGATTAGCACCGGTGGCATGGTATAACATTGTATATCACATCAAGGTCAATGGCGGGCGGCTGCCGCCCGTGCGTTGTTCCCCCAAAATATTTCCCGCGCGAGGGGCAATTCCAGCCCAAAACTTTCATTCCGACTATGTATAATAGGCTTAATTTTTGTACGCACATGACTATTGGATTTAGGGAAAGATAAGACGTTCGAAGAATAATTTTATTTTCGCTACAAATATTGAAAAAGAATAATCATCAATAAAAACTAGGAATAACTGAAACGTTTCGAGATTTCCGCGGAAGCTTTTATGTATAATATTGACAATATTACAAAGAACTAGAATCACTTTTAAGAAAATCGCACATTTGCTCGGATTACTTCTTATTACATGCACAATATTTATGTACGTATGAATAATGGTATTCGACAAAAAATCGTGTCGAATGATGTCTAATTGCCGCCTTACCCTATCGCCAACTATCCGTTATTCGCTTATCGTATCATCTTTCTCAAGGTCAAGGCATTAATAATTCAGCTTCGTTCGTCAGATTCAGATTCAATCGTAAATATCGGAATCGAATTAAATATTGCAAACCTCAGTCCCAATGTTGTGGGGCTGGTGACTAACATTGGTTTGATTCTGACTGACTGCTGAATATACGACTTTGGTTGGATAAATCAACTACTATTGGCAAGAGCGACTCGCGACATTGTGTATCGTCAACCTTGTTTTCAGTTTTTTTATTCGTCAACCTTGAAACGAGGTAATAGAATACATACCAACACATACATAGTTCAGTTTAGAGCAGAATCCTCTAACACACGCCTAAACAATTGTACAGAAAACGAGTCAATTCTTAATAATCATTCAATAATAAAAATGTGTTATGTACGAGTATACAATATTTATTCGCAGCAAACGACGATACCAACCGCCTAGATTTTGTGACCGGGGCTCTTGTCAAACAGATATGTATGAAGACGTACATACATAGGTACTTGAATATGTACATATAACTTAACGCTGCCAAAAGAATATAAATGTACACTCTAAGTGAAGTATAGTATGGAAACAAGGACGCGATGTGAGAATATCCGAATCTAAAATCACCTTGAATATTTGGACAGTATATGTAGGTATATTCGGTTGAATTAATCGCTTACGTTGAGCTAAAAGCTTTCCTCAAACACACAGTAAAAAATACCAAGAAATGAATAGTAAAAATAGCTGACACGTGCGTGTTATAAAAAAAGGCGGTGGCTAGCATTACTACAATAATATAAGCCGGTTTGCTTGAAGGGAAGCGGCACTATGTTCTGCTCATTTGCCCTTGCACAGGTCACGTGGCAAAAAGTTGTCTAGAGACGTCAAAACTCATCATGTCGGCCTGAATTACTACTATGGCGTTAAAGCATTTTATATTTTTGGCGTAACTTAAAATTGGGTCTGTTACTATGTAAAATTGTATCGTCAATCTATTATCGACTTTGATACTGTTCTTAATGTCGTCCGGAACAAAACATAATACATAGATACTTTGGAGCTTATAATATGAACTGCGTATGTCATCATGACCTTGGCATTTGTTCAAGTGTTTACTAAAGAAACGCTATTAGTGCACATATACATGTGACAAACCAAAGTTTATTTGCACATATGTATGTATAGTGATTTCAGATTGTAAAATGTGGTGGAGAATTTTTTTTTGTTACTTATGTTTTTTGCAGTGCAGAACCACCAAAATTTCGTTGCGGAACAGGGCCAAAATCGCAAAAAAAAGACAAAATTTTCGGAGTTTTTCCGTCTTTTGGCTTATAACTCCGAAACCGTACATTTCTTCGAAAACTTGTCTCCATGAACATGTTAGAGAAAACATGATTGCAACATTAACTGTCAAAATGCGTTAAGCGTTATCGCTACAATGATAGTCATTTTATGACGTTTTTTGCGATTTTCACCCTATTTCGCAACGAAATTTTGGTAGGATTTGAGCTCAGCATCCCAAAAACCATTCTTGAACAAATCCTTATTCCCATAAAAAATTTCATGGTTCGTCACTTAGTCTGTCTATGATATATATTATCGAATCGATTGTAATTTATCCATTTTTTTTTTTTTCAAAACTTATTACGTATTTATGTACTAGCGAGTACATCGTTCTTCAACTCAAACTCACAATACATGTATATTGTATTGAATCCATGCCACGGCCAAGGTCTGGTATAGAACGGAAATGCGATAGATGAAGACAACCTTTCTCAACAAGTTCGTTAAAATACTACTAACAGTATAACAGATAAAATTTCAGATATAGGTGCAAAGCTACATATTTGTGTATAATTTGAAAGAGAGCGTTGATACATTTTATCACAATTGTCCTCAAAACAAATCATTATAATTATGTATAGGTATGCATAGTATACCGATTGCCTCTACAAACCACAGACGGAAGATTTCGCCTTCAGTGTCTATATGATGGTCAATGAAAAAAACATGAATCGAAACATTGAAAAAAAAATCTGCGCCAATGTAAAAATTTAAGCGGAAATCAGTTATAGTGCCGCTAAAAATTCAGACAGTAGTTATAGGTGTACATAGGTACGAGTATATCGAAAATGTTAATTCTTGTGCTATAAATAGTATACATTCACAGTGTCCTGAAAATTTCCTATTCATTTACATAAATCCATCGCTGTTATACCAAAACTCTCATTCAGTATCTATGTCGACCGTTTTTTTTTTCAAAGTTATTTTCATTGTTGGTACTGTTTTTTTTATTTAAAACAGACTACATTCATGGAGTATTATATTCACAGGGACATTCCCACAGCGGAAGAGAGGTCAGGTCAAGACCACTGCCATTGGTTTGTTTGTTTTACGAGCATTTTCTCGCTTCTACTATACTACCTCTTCTAAACTTTTGCAAGCATCAAGAGACTTGTTCCGTTTGTTCACAAACATTATTTCACGAACACCTTCAAGGGCAGAGTCAATTTTTTTTATATCGATATAAAGTTATCATAATTTCAATATAAATATACAGTGAGACACGGTAAAAGTGAGGCACGCCTCCGTATGAGATCTTCTTTTAACATAGATAGTTACTTTAATAATTTTGCGAGATACTCTTTTTTACACTATAGCCGTTCCGGAAAATCTCCTCTATCCTGAACAGTGATTTGTGCATTATGAATGTTAAAAATAGCTCATAATGAAGGGTGGCTCACTTTGACTGTGACTCACTGTCCACACACTTCAGGTATTGTATGAGGTACAAACAAAGTTTATGCTGTATACAAATGTTAGCCCGTTCATCCTTCAAATTTTTTTTGTAATAATATGGAACGGGCTAAAAACATATCTTTGGAGTATTAGAAATAAAGAAATGATCTGATAAAACAAAATTATGGGAATTATGTAGTTCTTGTTATAAGTATGGATACGCATTTGGCCTGCCTTGTTCCAAATCAAACATTAGAAAATTAAAACGCGTTTACACGATCAAACTGTAACGTGAAGAGCCTCAAATGTATGGAACATGAAATTGTGTCACGTCGTCGTTTGACCATGTAAAAGCCCTTTAATCGATAATAATTTTTAAAGGCTACTCACCAAAAGTGTTGGCATTGAATATGATGGACACTCTCTTGCCCTTTGACGCATGGCAGAAACCTTTTCCTTTGTAAATTCACATGTTTCCATATGGGCGCGCAATACAGCCGCAAGTAGGCGTGGTTGATCGTCCAGTTCGGTGGCAAGCGCTCTTTGTTGACCACGATTTTGGGTACTTTGCTGCATAGCAGCTAGTATTCGGGCCTTTTCCCGTTTTGGTACACGACCAAATCGAACAGCTGCAATAAAAAGAAAAAGAAAATTTAGATACATATTTCTGTCTTTTCGGGCATTAACCAAAGCATGTAGGTACATAGTGCACATTTTTTCGTAAAAACTATATTATAAAGGAAAACAGATTGCAACTTCATTAGTCAGTACATATCACGTTATCATTACATTTATATTACACGATGCCCGCCAAACTTATGTTGTATACCAGGAAGCAAGCAATATTTTCCATATGTACACGTACAATTCTACCAAGTGGCAATAAAATCCCCATCTAATGTCTACGGAATTTGCAAAAACTCCTAGTACGCCCCCCCCTTCCTCTCTTGGCTGTTATTCTAAATCTACGTACACATATACGTACGTGTACAGTATTTATAGACATTGACCGTGAATTAGCTTCGACCGTACGTTGTTTGAAACGAGCTGTTATCACATTACACGAAACGATAGGTCGCCATAA
This sequence comes from Microchrysa polita, assembly GCA_949715475.1. Classification (NCBI taxonomy): domain Eukaryota; kingdom Metazoa; phylum Arthropoda; class Insecta; order Diptera; family Stratiomyidae; genus Microchrysa; species Microchrysa polita. The sequence goes on from OX454416.1 coordinate 91,444,613, forward strand.
AGAAAACGTGTGTGTAATGTTCAGCGGAATGGATTGAACGTACTGAAGGTCATATTTAGCGTCATTAAATATAATGTGCTTCATAATTGGAAATTTTTTTTATACATAATGCTCATTTGGACGTAGATAAAAGTATATAAACGCAAATTTGTATGTATTTTATGTCAACATAGAAGATTTTTTCGAGGATGGGCATACTGTGTGTTTTATTACTAACAGGCCACGAGTCTTTGCGATAAGAAAAACATTTTTATAGTTTATATCGTTAAGAAGCGGGAAGACAGCAAGAATTGCTAGAAAAGTGTCATTCAATTGCTCAAAGAAATATCACAAAACAAGCGTCTAATAAATTTGTAATATGTAATGTAATTCAAATACGATTTTTTTTTTGTCTAATCTCTATAAGCTTTCTTTTCATGCCACATTCGTTTTTCACCTTTTTTCGCTAAACGCACTGGATGAACCAGAATCGTGACCTGAGGAAGCGAGTTTTATAAGTTTTGATGCTACATTCATATTTCTCTCATCGCCATAATTAGCATCTTGTTGAAAAGTGAAAAGTATGTACATACATATTTCTTTTTTTCGTACAGTTCTTCATCAATATAAAGAAGAAATCTCGGCATCTCGCATAAGAACAGAAAAAAAGATTGCCTTACTATCGAAAAAAAAATGGTTCGTATAGTCGGAATTTTAACGGAGATAATCAGTGCATGCAATAGTAGCTTCTACCCAAAATGTACCAGTCCATCATATCCGCAGACAAAATTGATGAGAGTACTCTCTCATTTGAACCGACAACGGCGGCAGCAGGCATTCAAAACATATGTATTTCGAAAATCTACATATAAATGTATATTCATAGGAATATCTAGACGATTGAATGAGATCCATGATAGTAAAAGTTATAAAAAGCTAAGAAAACCAGTTCAAGAAGACACCATCGTGATGCTTAGCTTGCCACCGCTTTACCTTGCTTATATTTATGTGGTGAGCGCTGGAAAGTTAGACGAAGTGCTTTGCTTTTGTGCCACTCCACACCAAACTGACAAGACATTGCATTGTTGTTGTTGTTGTTATTTTAATTCAATGGAGAAGACAACATAGTTGTTTTTTTTTTTTTTTTGTATACAAGACACGACCAACTTCCAATAGGAAAATGAGAACAACTGAAGGTGAGAGTAAATAATGTGAATGATTATTGGGATTTGTCTGATCAGTTTTAAGCAGAAATATGACGAAAAATAGAGCTCTATTGAGTTCACTAAACATTATGATGACTTTCTCGAGTTCTACTCGTTTTTATTAGAGACAACCGAAAAAAATGAACGGTTGGCGTCATATACGAATGGAATTTATTATGTATGTATATACAAATTGCATCAAGGCTTTGATTTCATTTTCAGAATCGCTCTTTGGCTGAGCACTTACCCATCCCTATTGACTGAGCTTCAATAACGACGACAGGACAGAAGAATATTCGGTTATTCTACATCATTTTTTGTTCTGGAGCCGTAGATCGAGTCTTCAAAGTGCATACCAGCAGCCATGTGATATGAGGTCTTATGAATAAAAAAAAGGGCTTTACTTAATGGTTTGCTAAACCCACCGATTGTGGTTTTCTATTTTTTTTTAGCCAAGCAATAAGCAAAGCTTCCCTTTTTTTCATTCGACCTATGATGGTTGGTGACAGTTATACCATGAGCATGGCTAAGCCAGGATTAGTGCAATCATTTCCGACTAAGGACAATCCAAATAAATACTTAAGTTGCACAAAAGTTCCTAAATGTATTTTTTCCGTTAAATTAGTCGATACAATATCATTTGCCAAACTGTTCCGTAAAGAATTATGTTACATGACTAAATCTGTAATTGCATACTTAAAATCTGAAAAATCCGGATTAAAGAATAAATAGTAAATTACATTTTGTGGTCCGGATTAATGTGATATCCTGATTAAAGGAAATCCAGATTACTGAGTCAAGACACCAGACACTGATTTGCAGATTCTGCGTATATTTCATCAAAATTCCTATCAATAGAAAGCTTTTGTCGCGAGTGGGCTAGTCCTACATGTTAACACATTTTTGGTTTGTCTGTTTTTCTGTCCATTGTCTGTCTGTTGCAGGGTGTTTGTACGTTCGAATCACCGAATTCGGATTGGGATTGGCATAGACACCTTAACCCTGAGTTTTTCTAAGAGAAATGTTTTTTTTTTTCTTATACAAAAAATACATTGCTAGGAACGGATAGTCACGGCGTCATTTGGCTATCATAACTCCAAAGTAGATTTTTCTATGAGAAAATATGAAGATATATTTTCCTTTATATTTTAGTCTTAACCAAACCTCAATTTTCAATATCCCTATCGAATTTTCAAAATAAATATTGAGACGAATTGAATCAGAAAACTATACATACGTCATAGGATGTCAAAATTTCGCGCGAAATTACTTTTTCTCTCGTTTTTTTTATTTATTTTAAATACAAAAAGGTGTACATTGAAAAAATCCAGAAATATCAGCGCTGCGAAATTTGATTTTAAATTTTTTTGATACAGTCAACAATTATCCACTGGAGTAACATAGGTTTCCGAGACCGTTCTTCTTGTTTGGCGGCGAGTTCGAACTATAATCACTGTGTATGACATCAGTCACATTTTTTCCTCTTAATAAATAATTTACCAAGAGCTCCATCCTGATAGCTAAAATTTTCCGTGAAATAAACACACATGCGGCGCAAAAACACACCATTTACGCATTGGGCAATACATATTAATAATGTAACCTTGAAAGCAATCCCGACAAGTGCCGATTTCAAACGAAAGCAACACATATTCGTGCTTTTTTCGTGCGTATTATTATTTTTTTAATAAATCGTACAATAGAGTTATACGTTTTCTTCCCCCAACAACGGCGTAATTTGTTATTTCGAAAACAACGAGATAGCATAGTAGCAATAAGCAATAATACGTACGTGCATTATGGTAGGTAACGTTTCCTTTTAAAATTCCTTTTAATATCGGTAACTCTTCACCCATCTCTAATCATTAAAAGACTTCACACAATATCAATGAATTTATCAACTTTTCCCAGGGGAGGTTCTTTTTCTTTTAAGTTTTACTTTGAAAATCTGCAGATTTCAGTTCACTTAATAAACAATAATCGTGGTTTTGACATTAACAACATTTATCACACACTGTGAGGATCCCTCTTGCTTCATGTATAGAGGGCTATTTATGTTATCACACACTTTCTTCTTTTTAGTAACTTTTTTTTCTCGATAAATTAGCAACTTTTCTAATTTAAAAAGAGGAACTGGTTTGATCACAATAATCACACATTTATGTACTATTTCTCAATATTTTTTTCATAGAATAGGGGATTTAGACACACAATTCCACACAAGTTACTTCGCGCGCTGGACGGGTGATTGAAATTAATCTAATATTGTATGATGCAGCAACAGGCAATGTTGTTGTCCGCGTATTCCTATTGTCACGGTCGAACTAAATACTGACCGCAGGATTTTGTTCGTTTCACTGTTTCCTGCTGCACTAGCGACACATGCTTCTTTCCGTTAACATAAAATGCGTGCACACCTAATCACCACACGCGACTAACTGATACTGAACCACTGAACACTGTTCGCGTTATCGTACGTACGCGTTCGGCAGAACAGCGAGTCAGGGCAAAATATGTTTGAAAACTTTGTGAAAAGCGTGCACGTTCTCTTTTGCAAAATTTGTATAATGCACACAGAGCGCGGAAAAATCGGACCGTCTCCGGTAACGGTTAACTGAAGTTTGTTCGTACGTAAATTGGTATTCACTACTATCCCAATGTTGAGTTTGGCTTTCGGCCATACATTCTCGTAAAAGCTTTTCACATTCATATATCCCAGATCGTAAAGAAACCGCGCGGCCTTAGTATATAATATAAGTCTATAGGCTCGTTGTCGTTACTCTTACTTCTCACTATGTGTACATAATATAAAAGCTGCGCATCGCAAACGACATACGAGCCTAGCTCGACTCTTGAAGAGCACAATCGTCCCACGCGCTTTACAATTCTCTTTAATACAAAAGTTTGTAAAAGAGTCTGCAGAAACTTACGTATAGTACGTATATCGCAAAAGGCAAACTCTTGATCCCTCTTCATCTATGTTGGGAGCTGAGCTCTATAGACAATGTTTGTTGGCTTTGGCTGTCATCATGCTGTTTCCGCACTTTTGATGGCAATAACCTCTTAGTCGCAACATCCCTATTTTAGTTTAATGCCCAACTTATGGACGGTTACTTTTCAAATAGTTTTCTCGAATGTATGTGTGTGTGTGTGCTTTTGGATCCTCTCATATATTCGGCGTGTGCAGTGTACATACTTTATTTGAATTTGAGTTTCAGAAAGTATGGTATCATACTCGAAAATTTCTTTCTTTTCGTTTCTCTATGCACAATGCATAATACATATCTGAAGCAGCTGAAGTGGCTGAGAAACAGAAAGTGAATTTGACTTTCACTTGAACTGTTTGTAGCACACAAATTGAATGAAATTAACTTTTAGTGAACTGATTTTTTTTTTAATTTAAACGTAGAAATTTGCGAAGTAATAAAAATGAAGATTTAACAGGCTAGTCATATGTTGATACATTCAAGATTTTAGTTAATATGTTTACAATTGGAATTACCGTGGCAATTGTTTGGTTTTTTAATTTGTTAAAACGCGACATGCCTATTAATACTGCGCTTTTGATTAAAAACGACCATCCCGAGAGCATTATGCACAATTTAAAACTTCTGTTTTGCAATGAAAATACACCTTTCTGTGATTTTTTTAATATTTTATATAAATTGGCAATTATGTAGATACATACATAGATATCGCACCAGCGAAAATGATATTCGGTGTAAGCAGTAAATCTTTCATATAGGGACCTCAGTACGGTTTTACGAGGAAGAATCACAGAAGAACGAATTAAGCGTTGACCAAACTGGAGCAGAAGGGATTATTTTCGATAAAATTGTAGATAAACCACAGCATTTTGCCATAATTTACAGACATAAAAGGGGGCAAAAGTAATCACTCTATTCGAAATCGCTGTAACTTTTTTTTTCTTATTTTTTTTTTTCCTTACAAACGTAGAATACGAACTGTCAAGCCATGAATCGGTTTACTCCTAAGGAACGCTGGCAAATTTGTTTTGAAGAAGAGCACGATTTTTCACAAAAATCATCGTGAGCGATGAGGCTCATTTCCATCTGAGCAGCTTCGTGAACAAACAGAATATTCGTTTCTGGGGAACCCAAAATCCACGTGTGACCTACGAAGAGCCATTACACCCGCTCAAAGTTACTGCGTAGTGTGATGTTCACGCTAAAGGAGTCATCGGGCCGTTTTTCTTTGAAAACGCCGCGTGTCAAACGACGACTGTGGTTGGCGTGCGCTACAGAGCCATGCTTAACGAATTTTTTCTTCCTAAATTGGATGAACTAGGACTGGAGAACATGTGGTTCCAACAGGACGGTGCAACCGCGCACACTGCTCGAGACACAATCAATATTCTGAAGGAAACATTTCCGGGTCGGTCAATCTCTCGTTTTGGTGATTTGCACTTGACGGATCACCCGATTTAACTGTTCCAGACTTCTTTTTATGGGGTTTTTTGAAGTCGCGGTTTTACGTCAACAAGCCTCAGACTCTTGAAGCCCTTAAGGAGAATATTCGCCAGGAATGCGAAAACCTGTCGCCCGATATTCTGGGAAGAGTGATGGAAAATGCCGTAAAACAAGCCCGTATGGTTATCAACTGTGGCGGCGGCCACTTCGCCGATATCATTTTTGCGACTTGATACAATAAATTCTAAACGTATTTCATAAGCAAAACCGAAGTTTTTTTATATTAAGAAAAATACAGCAAAAGAATATTGCTTTTTTTTAAATTCGTTGATTAATCAGCAATTGCTCACCTTTGGCCAAATCGGTACTTATCAAAGATTTGAGGTTGTTTTTTTGGATAATAAAAAGAATTAAACAATTGTAATGGTCACAAGTTTTAAAGACATGTGTTTATAAAGCTTTATCCAAAAGGTGGCTAATTTACAATTCGTTATGCCAATGGCAGTTAGTTGTCATCTACCAGCCAATCAGCTTTGTGTGAAACTGTATAGTTGTTGAAGAACCTAATATGTACTGTAATTCAATTAAACCAACTTCTAAAATGGAATTTTGGGAGCTCGCAATAGCTTCCACACTCTCGCGAAGTATATCGCTCCATTGTTGATATGTTTATATTCTGCAGGATTCTTGTTTGCCAATATCAAATATTATTCACGTACGACCCCATTTGTAAAAATTATTATAACACCACGCTCTGTGGCTCACTTGGTTGAGTCGGACTCTACGAGATGCTAGTAATCTAGAGGTCCGGAGATCGAATTTCGGCGTGGTCCAGGAATAATAGTGCTTGCAACATTATATACACTCCTCTATATGCAATGTAACGTTGACTCGAAGTAGCCTATAAACGGCTGAGTGAACGCACCATGCCCCACAAGGGGTTACGGTACACAGAAGAAAAAGAATTCTAACATCTTCCGATATGATGTTTGATTTTGCGCCACCCGGTACGAACCTACATACATTTTACAAATGACACGGGACTCTGACCGCGAAAAAAGGTCAATAAACCACATACAAAATAGAGTAGCTAGAGCAGACGCCGCTGCTTCATGTTAACGTCACAACTCGTTTTAGAAAATTATATGTATCCACGTTGTCCCATTATGTACATAAAAGCGGACATCGAAAGTGTAAATTTAACATGGATCTTGAGTTCAACAAAAGTAGCATACATTCATGCTAGAATGAGAAAACAGCTAGCAATTCAATTTGTCGGAAAGGAATGAAAAACAAAAAATGTTTTTGGACGGGCAGTGAACTTGTTAAAAAAAAGAACTTTCACCTGCTTTGATCGTGCAAAATCAACACAGCCGCTTCTCGCTCACACACAATACCCAACACTTTCACTGAACTTTTCTTTGAGACTTTTGAAAGCCCTACTTTCATATGCATCGCTTTCCCAAAATTTAATAATGCTCTTAATAGAGAACGCAAAAAGCTTAATGAAGAAGCTTTAAAAGAGCGCCCACCAAGTTTAAGTTTCTCTTATAGAAGAGAGGAGAGAAAAGATTCTCTTAAATCTGGTTTGTATTATGTACATAAACACGCGCTGAAAGCTTTTATTGAAATACATAGATGACTATAGCGACTCTCGTTTCGTTCCAACAGCTTAATATAGTAAATTGTTTCATTTTGTATTGGCCTTGAACTTCTCTAGAGCGCCTGCTTACTGCGACGTACGACATCGCGCGTTAGGCGTTTTGGGGAAATTCCCAGCCGGGGGCGCACCACGGGCAATGAACATTCTGTATTATGTTGTATAATATGGAGTGTATATTATGTACATTATTATACAAATATGAGCTTTCTGCAAATCAAATGCCTAGCGTTGTTCAAGTTTAGTGAACCCTGGTGGGTGGGTGGATGTCCATCCAAATTGCTTTTAGTTCTCTTCTTTTACTTCATTTAGTATGTATTAAGGATGTCCACACACGTGCATACATAATTTAGTTCACGAATTTGTGGCTATTAAAAATCAGTACAGTCTTGACTCGATAATCCGGGTCAATTATTGCAAGGGGTAATCCGGACCATTGGAACATACGGATTAGCGCAATCACTTTTTTTCTGAGGAAAAACAGTCCAAATAAATAAAAAGGAGGAACAAAAGCAAATACATACATATGTAGATGTATTATTTCTTTGAAATTAGTCAGCATCATGTCATTTGCCAAACCGTCCCGTAAAAAAGTACGAGACCAAATTTACCATTTCACCCTGAAAATCAAAATTCACCCAGAGTCAAAATTGCTGCCGAAATCCGTACTATAGAATACGTAGTGGTAACATTTTGCGGTCCGTATTAGCATGATATCCGGATTAAAAGAGATCCAGATTACCGAGTCAAGACTATTCGGATTTCTGCCACGATCCACGAAATAATTTAGTTATTGCTTATCCTATGTTCTTTTGTTTTTCTTTGTGCATACATAGCTATTTTTTACATTCGTGAGTTCAGATTTTTCTGGAATTTTCAAAACTTCGAAATATACATACATGACATGACAAAATGCTTATGACCACATTTTAACGTTAAAAAAGTATTCAGAGCATCGCAATTCATAAAATGAAAAAGTCCACAAATTAAATAAGACTACACAATGATCTGAAGAGTATATCGCTTGAGACATTTAACTTTCACTTATCCACATTCACCCTATACATTGAACACAATACAACACGACTGCTGTGCGTTGACCTCAATTTCCATTTTACGTTTCAGGTGATGTGCTTTGGTTCAAAATTTTACGTTCAGGCAATTTTGTTAGTTTGTTATAGGTACATACTGCACATACATATATTGAATATGAATAACTATACAAATTTTCCTATATTTATGGCTTACGGAAATTTAACGTTATATGTTCGAGTAAGAGTATGTCAATCAATACGTATAAAATATGCAATCGTTTTGCCTCACGCACATCTTTTACGAATAAGTAACACAATCATCTATCTAATGTGCACATATGTATATACGCCAAAAAATCAAATGGTCACCTGGTCAAAATTCAATGTGAATCTACAAATTTCGTCAATGAAGCGGGAGTAAATATTGACTACACACTGTATGGAACATTGTCAATATTGAACGCACGTTTATACCAATCTGGAGCTATACATACATATTATACATACATACGTATGTACATACATATATGTACATACTTGGTTTGTATATTGTATGAAAAATCAGTATGCAAGTTGAAGAAAATTCGAAAGAAAGTGAAACATATCTCGCAGTGCGATTTCACTTTCTTTTCAAATGCTTGAATGGAATCATCAATACATATATGAAAAGTTATATCTGAAATTCGGTTGTATCTACAGTGTGAGCAAAAAGTTTCTTACCGATATATGTAATATCATATCGTAACCGGCAAGTGCAAATTTGTTGATTTGTCAGAAATTGCAATTGAAAATTTAATTACGTACATACGTGCTGTATTGTATTTTTTGTGCTTGAATTATTACTGTACCTTAACATGAATTTTAAATCAAAATTATTTTATATTGAAAATTGAGCCAATTTCCGGGCCAGTAGTATTATTTAACTAAAAAATTACAATTTTTTTTTTGCACTCACGTCGTTCTTTTTCTGAATGTACGACATTGTAACTCGTTTGTGAGATTTTTGTTTTTCCCTTTTCATTCATACATTAAATGTTTAAAGCATTTATTTACATACATATTATGGTATGTACCTACATATATGTGATACATCCATATTATGGAGAAACAATAATATAGGCCAGTCAAAATCGACATTAATTACAGGTTTTTAAAAATAGGGTATTTTTTACCAAAAAAAAGGCGAATTTCAAGTAAATGTCGTTTCGGCAAACAACAAAAGCTTAGAATTCCCCTTTTTTTTGTTGAAAATACCGTATTTTTGAAAACCTCTATCTCCTTCAATATTTGACCTACAAAAGTGGTTAGGATATCATTCGATTGGAAATTTTGTCTACTTTCAAAATGCCAAACACAGTTTTTATCCAAGACAATTATTTTAAAAAAAATTGTTGGAAATGTAAAAAAAAAAAGAGAAAAAAAAATGGTTTTTTTTCGCTCGCCAAAAAATTAGCACAGCCAGTAATACTCTAATACAGATAAGCGAAAGAACGGTAGTATTCCATTTATTCCGAGGTTAGGCCTTTTTTTTGTAAAGTTTTACTGGTGTATTATCCTTCTCATTAGTATCATTCAAATTCAGGCATAGAAGGAAGTGCGGTAGGATGTCGTGATATGTGAAAATAGCCATGGAAAATTACGATAACAGAGCAGAAAAAGCAGCGTTGCTCATTTGCCCGGAGTTATTCTATGTCCTTTGTGATTGAAAAAAAAAAATATTCAATTCAAATATCTCATGTTTGTATTTTACAGTAGGTACTCAATAGTCCGAACCCTCGAAACCACGATTTTCCAGTAATCTCGATCACCTCAAAGATGGCATTGTACACTCTATTGTACTCCGAATTTCTATAGAGTTTCTCTAATCCATTTTTTTCTCACAATAAAGCCTAGTTTTGACCTCGAGAGTGAAATTTTTGTCCGCTGCGATTTTTTCAATGAAAATGTATTTTTACTGTCGTGGAATATGTGGGGAATGCTGGGGAATTCCATAAGCTACAATCCGAAAACAGAGTCATAATTTTTCTCCACCATTTTATGTATTTTTTTCGATTCCCCGGTTATTTCACTTTTCACGGGACCGGGGAATCGAAAAACATGCATAAAATGGCCGAACAAAATTATGGAACTGTTTTCGGACTGTAGCTTATGGAATTCCCCAGCATTCCCCACATATTCCACGACAGTAAAAATACAAATTTCACTCTCGAGGTCAATACTAGGCTTAACAACAAAATAATTCGTATGAAGTATAATCAGTTCATGTTCGTCAGATTGTTGGTTGGAAAGAACAAAAAATTTAATAACAGACCGAAATTCTTTGAAAATACAAAAATCAACGATTTTCCGAAAAAAATACCGAAAATTTTCTCAAAATTTAGAACAAGCAAAAGGACACCACTTATCCGAATTGCTCTGTATTTTTGGATCGACCACGAGTTTTAATTAGTCCACACTATCGAGTACACGCTGTATTTGCATTCAGAGCGACACATAACATACATATTCCGAATTTCGACCAAAAATGTATGTATTTATCATAAAATGTTAGACACATACATATTTACATGTAAGTATGTAATTTTTAGTAAAATCATTGGATTAATGTACATACATACTATACTATACACAATATATACATACAAATGATATTTCCTAAAAAAAAACTACATTTTCCAACAAATTTTGCAGAAAAATTTTCGCATATACATAAATGTACTTATGTAATATGCATAGTACATAGACTACAAAGTAATGAAACGATATCGGTTATTACAAAATACATATACAAGAGAAATTCGTTTTTATTTTATACACAGCACCAAATCCAAATGCACAATTACACATACAAAAATAACAACAAAAATACTGAGAAATGTTTTCGCATAAAGTTCAATGGACCGAATTTCGGTCAACTTTTACTTTCTATAAGTACTCGCCTCGCGCTAGCGATGATGTCGAGTCTGTGTGTTTCGTAATTGTTCAACCTAACCGACAAGTTTTAAACAAGATGACGATTAGTGTGAGCGCAATAAACATGATAGTACACATAATATTACATGTACATGTACATTATGTATGTCCTCCGACAAAATGGTGAAAGTTTAGTATAATGTATTACGAGTTTGTACTTTGAAGGGTCAATTAATTAATGTACTCATATAATCATTCTGATTTAAATATGTATTGAATATTTCAGGATACATGTAAGTTAGGCCATTGCGAAAATGTATCCTTGCATTATTTAGCTTGCTATTGATCAAAACTAGACAGAGATGCATCGCAAATTGCTTATTAAATTTATCTTGGCATGATTTCATATAAACGTTAACGAGATGCATACGTACATACATTTGTATAACACAATTGGACATTTTGTTTCGTCATTTTATACAACACGAAACGATAAAGGCGAACGGAGCGACGACACGGTGAGTGTAAGTAGGCCAATAAGCACAAGCAACAAGACGCATTTTAAACGAGGCAATTTTACATACGTCACATACATACTATGTACATATATTTGTTTTGCAATAATTGGCACCTACACTACAGTAAAATGGGCTGCTGTGCATATAATGTTGGTATCATTCACTATTCGGTCACATAACTATTCTCTTGTACATATAGTTGTTGTTTTCGGTATAGAGTTTTGTGTAGACCCCTGCATAACCCAGCCAAAGCAGAAGTGAATGACCGTGCATGACCCATTTTCGTGTCACTGACTTGCAGCCTCAACTCACAGGGGCCAACACAGATTACATAGTCGCGTACTAGGCTTGGCTATGTCGCGCGAGCTGCGAGCGAACCAACACTCTTGTCTTAATACCAGCAGAGAGCTCACCTTATGTAAACGCGGCGTAGCAGTGCATATGCATGCTCCCCACACCACATACAAACACACACGCAATGAACGATTGCATTTTGAATTGGAGGCCAAGTAAAAAAAATGCAATCTAAATGCACATGACATCATACGACAATATTTGTGTGCACTAAGTATATGAATGTGCTTACCTACTAACCAAGTTGGTAATTTCATTTGGGTTTTTTTTTTCGTAATCAATTATGTATAACGTCCATTTTCTGGAGACATTTGAGTGGGACATCTCTTTTTTATCCTGGGCTTAGCTCTGTAGCTGGGTCCATAAGTCGATACGGTGTCAATGACCATATGCAAGTGTCGATTTGCAGTGCGCCTACGACACCTAACAGAATTGCCAAAGCGCAAAATCAAACGCACACACACATTCAACACTCATACATATAGGTATGCGGGGCCATTCTTCGGCTCCCCGAAATGTTTTCATTGGAAAATGAAAGTTATGCCGAATGATCAAATCGTTTCAATTTGTGTATTAGCGGTAGCGCCATAGTTTCTATTCACTCATTTTCTCTCAATGTTTCTATACACACACAATTGAGTACACATCTCCAATAGCAAGGCATTCGCAATTCAAGAGTATGTAGAAGTGTTCGTGCGGGGTGGCATATTTCGCTTCGTGATTCCCCATCCCCACCCAGAACGAGCATAGCTAAACTCGCGGGCTATTCCAAGGTACTATCATGGCTTTGTCTCATTTGTATCACAGTGCTGTTTCATTCTAGCGCATACGAAAAAATGTTTTCAAGTGGCACTACTACATACAAATGGTTTGTCGGGGCATAAGGTAAACGACCTTTTGAAGGTTTAGTTGATTATACTATATGGGCAAATATACATTACATATTTGAAATTATGACCTGAAATATGAAATAATTTGCGAAACGGAACAACTACGGACAGATAAGCAACATTTTTGCAGAAAACACTCGACTCTATAGTGATGGAACGATATTTTTACTTTAATAATGGATTTACACACATTTCAGTCATCAGTCACAGTCATTTTGTATAAAAATTTTGTATGAAAAATTTTGGTGACGGTGGTCGAAGACTGAAATCATCGATAAGCGGCAGAAAAACGAAAAATAAATAAACTGTGTGAATCGTTGAGTCATATTCTCAAGATTAACTACACGTATTTTAGAGTGGGGATTCACACTATTGACAGGATTTACTAAAATCACTAAATTAACTCATTGCCGGACACAACGCCAAAATTTGACACGATTTGTATGTCAAATGCTCAAAATTGGACGTCTATAGATGTTCTGTCCGGGAAAGGGTTAATCGAGTCAAAACCCGCCTACTAGATTCGTATGTCATTCAATTCCAAATGCATCATAAAATGTACTTTCATTATTCAAATTTCAGTAGAATATGGTACAACTGTTAAATAAATCTAGGATTTAGTAAATCTTGTCGATAGTCTGAATCCCCTTTTAGTTTATAAATTAAAATTAGGTATGATCAATTGATTTAATTGATTGATTCAAATAAATTTATAAAAGGGATTCAGACTATCGACAAGATTTACTAAATCCTAAATTTAGTTACCATTTGTATAATATTATACTGCAATTTGAATAAAGCAAGTACATTCTCCGTTGAATTTTGAATTTAATGACATACGATTTAATCTCGTAGGCGGGTTTCGAGGCGACGATTTGAATGGTTTTAGTAAATCCTGTCAGTAGTGTGAATCCCCTCTTAGAGGAGATTTATAAAAACCTCGCTTTGATTAACAATTGTACCATATTGTACTGCAATATGAATAATGCAAGTACATTATAGGATGCATTTTGAATTTAGTAACACATACGATTCGATCTAGTATTCAGGGTTTTGACTGGATTAATTTTAATCTACACGCGGATTTATTGGTAGTCTGTATGGGCTATAAGTCTTTGATACAGTGTGGTGCAAAATTAATCATCGTATCAGAAGATGTTATAGCACTGAAAAAATAATTTGCTAAAAACAAGAAAAAAATACAACAAAAAACAGCCAAAGAATAATTTTTCCTGATTTAAGATTGATTTTCTTGTTTCAAGAAAAGTCTTTGCTTAGATATTTTAAGCAAATACTTTTCTTGGAACAAGAAAATACATCTTAAATCAGGAAAAAATATTCTTTGGCTGTTTTTTGTTGTATTTCTTTCTTGTTTTTAGCAAATTATTTTTTTTAGTGAATTTCTGCAAATGGCGTCAAACGTGAATCATATTTGGTAGTTGTAAACTAAACAGATGAAGAATACAAACAGACAAATAATGAAGAGCTTCCGTAAGAAAGTAGAATAATTCGTGTCGATTTTTTTACCACTAATATACATATGTTGAAGATTATATCAGTTTTTGACATGGCCAGCAGGATTACCCGATTTAATCATCCTAAAATTGTGTATTTCTTTGGGGCTGCCTTTGGTCGCAGGCCTTATTATAAGACCGCTAACTTTCAGGAGAATTTCCGACAGGAACGAGAACAGTTTTCACTGGAAATCTTGTGGAAAGTCATGAAAAATAAGGCGCGAAAATGTTACATAAAGCTTGCGGTTGATTTTAAAATCTTGAGTGATGGATCACGTTTAAATCAGGATATCACGCTAATCCGGAATAAAATTTTTTTACTTTACGTACATATTTTGTAATACGCATTTTAGATTGTTTTTAGAGTTTAGATAATAGCAAGTTTAGACGGTTTAGACGACGAACCGACTTAACAAATGACATGCTGTTCAATTTCAAGGGATGAATTGTTTCCTTAAATATGTATACAGTCTTGACTCTGTAAACCGGATCTCTTTTACTCCGGATATCACGCTAATCCGGACCACTGAATTTTTCCACTATGTATTCTATAGTCCGGATTTCGGCAGGAATTTTGACTCTATAATCCTGATATTTGAGATTTTTAGGGTGAAATGGTAAATTTGGGCTCGTACTTTTTTACGGGACGGTTTGGCAAATGACATGATGCTGACTAATTTCA
The DNA here is from genome assembly GCA_949715475.1 of Microchrysa polita. NCBI lineage: Eukaryota > Metazoa > Arthropoda > Insecta > Diptera > Stratiomyidae > Microchrysa > Microchrysa polita. Next base: position 91,459,792 of record OX454416.1, read on the forward strand.
AAGAAATAATACATTTATCGGCTTTCGTGCCTCTTTTTTATTTATTTGGACGGTTTTTCCTCAGAAAAAAAAAGATCACGCTAATCCGCATGTTCCGATGGTCCGGACTACCCCTTGCAGTAATTGATCCGGATTATCGAGTCAAGAGTGTAGTGTAGTTTTCTCCATAAAAAATCCGCAACACTGCTTGCAATAATTGATTTAAATTTATCAACCAAATACTGTATTATCTTTACGATACCAATGTACATATAACATTGTCCAATACAAAAAGTCCGATTCGGAACACCTTCACGAAAACCCCCTCGATCTTTTGCCTCAAATATAACAACCCTTGACTCACTACACAATATCGCATGGCCGTTTTGTTGACCTAAATAAAGTTCAACAGCAAGTCTAACCGCCAGTTGTGCGTCGTTTATATGCGTACACATACACATCACAAATATTGGCTGCTTCTGGCGTCGTAATTCAATGTGCCAAATATCCCTTCACGCTCTACACGTCTCTTCCATCAATTCAATATAAATGAGTCCACATTTGTGACGTTATTGTTTTACGTATGTCTCACTCACCACCACCATCATCACCCGCACAACAATTTCAGCAAAACAAAATCAAATTTATTTATCTTTTTCCTTTCTATCTTTAATCGGCCAATTTTGCTCATATCCCCACCATTTTAATGGCCAATATAATCATTGCATTATAGCACCACATTTGCTCGCATCGTTTTACATCATCGCCATAGCTATCGTGTAATATCGACTTGTTGTGTTACGATCTACACACACACACACACACATTGCGTGCCCAACAAACAATAACGTTTTTTTGCCCATACTATACAATCCCCCTCTTACCAATAGATTGACGAAAAAAGTTGCTAAATTTTTACCACTATCGTTAAAAACATATCGCTGTATAGTGCATTATTCCAATCCCACAACTATCCCCCTATTCACTCACACATACTTCTTCACTGTATGTTCTCCAATTTATTAACGTGACCCAATTTTAGGCCACGCCGGTCAATGAACTCTCTTGGCCGCAATATTATCGGGCGCTTTGGTTCGGGATGCCCCCGTTTCAATGGAGGTTCTACTCTATTTATAAAACACCTTTGCAATATAGCAGCATGTAAATGGATGTATTGGTATCGCAATACTCGAAAAGCACGAGCGAGCGAGCAACAAATAGGGGAGCAGCGCAACTCGACTCAACAACAAGTGTTAGACGGAGATAGCAGATGTCGATATTACAGAGTCGCCTTCATTTCATGAGTGTGGTATGGAAATGTGTACAATGTCGCTATGGTGTGAGCTTCGGGTTCTTCGTTCATACTGAAAACCGAGCCGATTACACATTTTCGTATATCGGTCGAATGGCTCACACATCGCAAGCCAAGGCAAGATTCAATAAATGAAAAAATACGTAATGTACGTGCAAAGGACGGTAGCTATAATTGTCATTTTTGTTTCAATGACATACATAACTGAACAGAATGGAGGAAGAAAGTGAGGGGTATACACCAGGGTCATTTCGAAAGGCGTTCGAAATATTTCGGGCAAGTCTGAATTACTAAAGTGTGTGATAACATGTAAATAGAAAACAGATTTTCATTCCGCATGGACTAGATGTCATGAGGCCTTTGCAGGTTTTGCAACACTTTCCCATCCGTACAGGGTAATAATAAACTAACAATGCGACTAGGAAGTGGTATAGCTGACAACCGTATCACACTCCGAATTCAATTGTCTTTGTAACGTTGATGGACTACACACGGTAGTCATCAACGCACCATGCTCCACTAGGAGTTACGGTAATCGAGAGAGACAGGGTAAGCAATTGACATTTCAGTCGTAATTGAAAGGCAAATTGTTGACTAAAAGACCAATTAGGCTGGAGTTTCAGGCAAAAAAGCGATCAGTTAAAAAAATCTATAGAGGAGCCCTACGAAAAGAGCGAACACAGTCAAAGGACTAATAAGTAAAATATGCTTGTACGTACCATCGCGACTCATTCCAACTGCAATGCATTTCTTCAAACGGCAATACTGACATCTGTTTCGATTAATTCGCAATATGCTGCACTGTTGATTTTTCGTGCATGGACGATACTGTATTTTCTGTTGGATCGAACGTCTGAAGAATCCCTGCAAATATCAAAAATGAAAAATGCATTTGAATGTTGAATCAAAATAGAGTTAAAATTCAAAATATAATCAGTGGGAGTTATAATTATGCGTAAGATATAATGCGCATTTATTTACACATGTATGTAAGTATGTTTACAAAAGTTATTGGCATATGCTCACATTATTTTTAGAATCGCAATCGCTCGATAAATTCCTATTGAATTTCTGGCACAAATCAGCAACATCTGAACGTTGTTGTTGTATCTCAACAAAATTATCACTTTTACTAGTATTATCACCATCCATTTTGCAACACCGAACCGCCGCAGCCAAGGAAGAAGCGGCCGTTGCAATACCTTCATCATCCTCATCGTCATTATAGTCATCCTCACATTCTGAATCATAACCGTTCGAACAGCATGTACATTGACTCATATTTGAATTGCTGATTGCACTGCAATTGCTGTCCGAACTGTCGCGTCGACACGCTGATGAAAATATCGATGAGGCTGATAGCAGCGACACTAAGGATGAATGGGATGTCGTTGTGGAAGCGTTAACTTTGCGTTCTTTCTTTTGATCCATGCTAACCACATTGCCATCTTCTTTGCCAGCCTTATCGTCGCAATTTTGCATTTTGACAGTGTTTGGTGAATTTTCAGTGGGAATTGTTGAATCCTTAACGGCCTCGACGGCATTCTCTTTATCACAATTATTTTGTTTCGTACTCGCTAAAAGTTCTTTTTGTTTCAGCTCGCGGGCATAGCGAATTTTCTTCCACGGACATTTGTTCAAATCCAACTTTGTATCGGTAGTGGCATTGTTGTCGTGATCGTCCACTGCCATCTTTTCGATTGCATCCGTGTCCATACTCATCGATGTTGAAGTGTTATTTAATTTTGTACATTTACTACTATCATTAACTAATTCATTTTTGCTACGTCTCATATCACATTTTAATCGCTTTCGATTATATATGGCGTTGGTGTGGTGATTTTGCACATGATGCCCTCGCTGGGGGCTGCACTGTTCTTGCTGCTGCAGCGGCGACTGTCGAACAACAACAGGGGGACTAGTCTCCGCAACATGCACATTACTAACTAAACTACACTGATTCTTAGGATTATCGAGGCTTATTGACTTCTTTGTAAGCGGAGCAGATTCCAATAGTCGCACCAGTGCCGAATGTTGCTCTTTCAATTGTTGTTTCACCATAATTGGCGACTGTTGTTGCTGCTGCTTCATCGCCGTCTCTAAAGGGATCTGTTTTTTCTCATCGACATCAGCCGCACATGGAGGTGCTGTTTCAATTGAATCTTGCATTGCACAACCCATGATGAAAGGTTCAGGGCTCAGATAAATGCTTGGCGCCAATCACTTTTCGTGAGGAATCCTTTATAGCGTGATAGGACGATGGACTTTACATTTGTAAAAACATTTTATTTATTCAATATTTGAACTGGTGGATTTAAAACTTAAAAACACTAGTCGGTAACTGTGAAAACACCAATATTATTTGTTTATTTCGTGTTGGGGGGGCTTTATGCACTATGCACTGTTGATTAGGAAACTTCCGATTTTAAACAATTTTTTTCCTCGATTCAAAAAGCGCACTTGGGACGTTATTAGAGAGCACGGCGGAATGCTTATTATTATTCTGGGTTCAATTCAAAAATTCCAACTTATAATAGTAGTCAACTCGATTGTGGGTTTCAAATATTTTTTGTATACCCACTAACAATTAAATGCACTCTACAGTTGATACTAGTTGACGCACAACGAAAACACCAGCGTATAAACCGTTCGTGCTGACAAACAATTCACGAATGATGAAAGAAGCTGTCTCGATGTGCGCCTTCGCTCCCAACAGCGGGCCCCAACATATTCAGTCAGCCTCGCGTATCCACTTCATATAGCAATATAGTCGACGATATAATTATTCGTATAGACATAGAAGCATGAACAAAATCTACACATCGTACGAAGTGTGTTGCTGTCTAGCTCGCTTCTCGTTCGGGTTGACGATTAAGTCGTGTCTCTCTGAATATTGTTCGGTGCTCTTATAGGAGCGAGCATACTAAGGCAAGGCGACACAACCTAAAAATGCAATTGGAGCATTTTTATTCATTCATTTGGGAGGAAAAAGATGGAATGGAAATCAATTTCAGATTTCGGTTGAATAAAATTAAATTTGGTGTTTCAGAGATAAAATATAAAATTCTTAGAGTACGAGTATTCTTAGATCTTTTATACATAAAGCAAATTGGGTAAACGAAAGTCTGTAGACATCTGAAAGACTTTTCAATCATTCAATGACAAATTATGTACATATGAACAATTAAGTGTTTAGCGCCAGGCGATTGCGAAGGATTTTTTTTAGTTCAAATTAGACCGTTTCAGCGCACATACACACAACATGCATATCTACACATTTGAGTTGCATGCAATCGCGAAAAATCCGCCATCGTATAAATACACTCGCCGCTCTGTCGTGCCACCAATACAATCGCATTTCCCACGAACTCATTCGAGAAGTTTTCAAATGAAAATTGTGCGAGTTTGGGTCCCCATAGACAGCCAGTTCAATGAACCGACCATTGTCGTGACCCACATTCCGTTCAACAACCTCTCTCTAAACTTAGCAAGCTCCACAATATATCTATATGTACCAGTGCAAACGTATAGCAAGATAGATACACATGCCCAAGTATATGGCGGCCCCGATTACGACATAACCCACAAACTGTTGGAGCTGCCAGGCTAGCCGTATAGCTTTGGCTGTACACTCTGTGGGTTCGATGACGGGCTCCACATAATGGCGGAGCCAAGAGAAAGGGAATTCGCTAGCGAGGCAGTCCATACACAATATGCGCGATTGCTCCGCATACATAGGCATACTCGTCGTACGTACTCGTACATGTACATGAGCTACAGCGCGCCAAGCACGTTGATTTGATGAAAAACAAGTTTTGCAGGAAAGTGAGAGGGATGTGTGTTACGTTTGGAATTGGGGGACATTGCGGGTGAACGACACCGCGACCGAGTGGAGCGACTTTAGTATGTAGTCCCCTCGTTATAGTTTCTAGATTTTTTTTCGCTTTTCGAGTTCATAGGGTTAAAGACCTCAGGCGTACTATGCACAACAATACATATTAGTATGCAACTTATTTCTATTCCATCTTATTGTATACATATTCAGTCAGCTATCTGGGTTCGAGAATCATCTCAAATGCATTGGGAAAGGCTTATCAAATGTGGTCTTTTCTGCATTAATTGCTTGCAACTATGGCAACTATACGGTCCTCTCATGCACGTTTTGTACAAATTGAATTTGCCATTAGGTCAACTGAGCGCCCACCGTGATTTTTTGTTCTATGCGTTCGAGCTAATCTGGTCAGAACTGCTGTTTCTCTCATATTCAGTTTAACAGATAAATGTTATGCAGATTTATTGTTGCGAGGTTATTGCACCCCGGCATTTGAAAGATCATGATGGCGAGAAAGAGAGCAGAGAAGTGCTCAAAATTAAAAAGGTATTTTAATGCATAAGCGCAAAGATGACTACGAGAGATCTCATATGTTGGCCTCTTTGTAGCTATAATCATGATGAGAAAATAATCGCATTGCTATAGATTTTGGCTGAATAAAAACAAAATACTTTCACTACTTTTCCAACCATCACACGATTTAAGATACGAGTATGTACATACAATGTACGTGTATAGAATTACAATGAAAACTGTTGAGTAAAAATTAAATTTCCATCGTTGCATAATCGCTGGCTTTTCATAAAATATACTGGTTTTTGTGTGTAATAGGAAATGTGTCGAAACTTATTTATTAAAGTCAAATTTAAATGAAGACTGTATTTTTTGTACATTTTTGTTGTATGTTTCATGCTTTTTACATAATACATACAACTATTTTCTATATTATGTACAAGGGCCGTATAAGATTATTTTTCATTAGACAAAATTTAACTCGAAAAATAACTCTTCAGCCCGCAAGAAATGTTACTAATCCGAATTTTCCTTAATTGTTTGGATTTGATGGATTTGGACGGATATAATTATGGTTCTTCAACCAGACCCTATGATGCTTCTAAAATATTTAACTAATATGATCCGTTCAATAAATTAAGTGCGTTTTTTAGAGTGCCGCGTATATAGGTTTTGGTAACAAGAACAACAAAAAAAAACGATCGCAGATATCTTTACGGTAAAGGCTCAAATTGACAGTTTTTTTTGCATTTTTGTCTCACTTTTGTCGGCTTATTATTCTCGATTTGGTGTACAGTCTTGACTCGATAATCCGGATCTCCTTTAATCCGGATATCACGCTAATCCGGTCTACCAAATGTTTGCACTATGTATTCTATAGTCCCGATTTTCGCAACAATTTGGACTCTATAATCCGGATATTTGAAATTATTAGTGTGTAATCACGCTCTGTGGCTCACTTGGTTGAGTCGCACTCTACGATGCTAGTTATCTAGAGGTCCGGAGATCGAATCTCGGCGTGGTCCAGGAAATATATAGTGCAGGCAACATTATATACACTCCGAAACAATATGCAATGTAACGTTTACTCGAAGTAGCCTATAAACGGCTGAGTGAACGCACCATGCCCCACAAAGGGTTACGGTACAGAGAAGAAGAAGAAGAATGGCAGATTTGGTGTCGTACTTACTCACAAGATGATCTGTTAAATGACATGACGCTGACTGATTTCAAGGAATAAATACATTTATCGATTTTTGTTCCTCTTTTTTATTTATTTTGACAGTTTTTCCTGAGAAAAATATGATTGCGCTAATCCGGATGTTCCGGTGATCCGGATTATCCCTTGCAATAATTGACCCGGATTATCGAGTCAACACTGTATTTCATTACGGAAGACGATTCTGTATTTACTTACAAAATTTAAATCTGACTTAGAATTGTTATTTCTCACAGGTACGCCAATATAGAAAAACATAACTATCTATCATCCACATTTCATTTTTCTAAACTACAGTAGACTCGCGATAATATGAACAATTAGAGGCAGATAGTTATATGACAAATATTGTTTATGCAAGCTGCATTTATCTAAAATTAATTAATCATTAATCAACCTTCATTACTGGTGTCATTCGTGCCTGGGATAATCGATGGCCGTGTGAATTTGTCAGAAAGTTCAAGATTTAGAGGCGAAAATTTAAAAACTGTTCAAGTTCTAGTTTTAGAGCTAACAATGGAAAAATCAGCTGTTCATGTTAGTGGATAGTTCAAGTTTTCGATGTTCACATGGGCGTAGCCAGGGGGGGCGGTCGCGGTAGTTTCCAGCTAGGTGGTACGGATAAATGGACAGCAGCAAGTGGCCACTCGTAACTGACGGGAGTGCGGAGGCTGCGTGCCAATGCATACGTTTCACTCGTAGCTTCCAGGCCCTTGATATCCACAACAGGGATTTACGTGTGAGTATCATGAATCGATAACATAAGTAGATCAGAAATCTTTCCCTTTAAGGAGACTATTTTTTCTTTTGCGAGGATTCCATATTTTCATGCGTTTCATGGCATGGCTTCTGAGCTGCATAATACAATTTTAACTGTCACATGAAGTCGCTCTGGGAAGGTAGTGGATTTTATCTTCATTCCATATGAAAGGGATTTAAGTGAGAAATTGTATACGGCTTTGCCCAGTTAGAGACCTTGTAAAGAAAGAATCTCACATTTCCATACCAGCAATGAAATTTGGATTTCGCAAGTGGAATATTCAGTCCGAGAGACAAAAATAGCACGGAATATAGACGAACTACGGTCTAAAACGCGGAAATAATTGGAGGCCAGTTGAATGTAATCACAATCAACAGTGAATATCTAAGCACGTGCAGGGTAATTTTTCGTTAAATGGTGTAGAAAATCAATTTCGACTGTCCTTTCTTAAAGTTTGGCTCTATAATAATAAAATAAAAAGTAACAGGCGTGACAGTCCATCTTCGGACCAAGGTCACAGATGTGTAAGTGACATCCAATTTCCACGATCTTAACTGCTTTTTTGTTGAGGTGTTGAGATCAACAGCACGCTCAGCAATGTTATTTATCCCATCATAGAGATGATAGTCCGTCAAATGGGTCGTGAGTTCGAAAAACACCCTCGAACCCATGACCCTGTGCACCGAAGGTGCGCGCAGTAATTACTAGACCAGCCAGACTAGTCTAAAATTTGCCAAACAATATGTTTGTGACCGACAATTTCAACTTCGAAGAAAATCATGATGTTGGAAAATTGTCGGGCTTTGTTTTTTTTGTCAATAAAATCGCTTCAATATAATTTTTTGGGAAGTTTTTTTTTTCTAGAAAAAGTATGTATGGATGGCCTTTTCATATTGTTTTTCGATTTATTGCATTAAGTATTTTTATTTTTATATGTATTCTACTAATTATATTGCAGAAGTCAAGTCAATATCAGCTCATATCTCTTAATATATTTGCTTTTATAATTTTGTGGGGTGTTCATTTTATTTATTTATTTTTAACTTTTATTATGTAATGTTGCAAAATAATCTCTCTTGACTGAATTTATTATTTAAACCAATACTATCGTCGAATTCAGCATAGCGTAAATTGGTATGGGCTAAAATGGATATAGTTCCGAAATCCAAATTAAAAAAATTATATTCTGTTTTAAGTGATTATCTGCTTATGTTATTTCTATGTATTATTAGTATGATATGGATTGGTCTTTTAACAAAATTTTGCACTCGATATAAAAACTACATACGTAAGAGCAATTCCAATTATACACACAACGACCACTAAATAAAAGCTCATTTATCATTTATCCATATATAATATTATTCTGTTTAAAAACTTTGAACAATATGCGCATCAAGATATGTAATTACTACGAAACGCAGAATGAGTATGTTCAGCAATACTCTACATATCTTTCAGTATTATGGCCATTTTCCGGCAAGTAATGTGTATTTTTTTAACCTTGTCACAGAATTTCGGAATACATGTACATACATATACAATCAGACACACACACACATTTAATTTGCTTGCGATGTCAATGCAACTTTTTTAGGTCACTCGAAGAGGTTGTACAAACAAAATTAGTCTGTTTAAAAAAAAATGTTATCAATGGTAAATTGGTCATGAAACTTATTAATTTTTGCTTCAATTAAATATATAAGTATGTATGTATATGTATTTAGGGCTTTGTGTATGGGTTTTTACTTAAAAAAGAAACACGGCTATTTACGCTTTGAGCTCTCGCGATAGTAGCGCCATTTGTGGATGATGCCGCGGCTAAGTGAAAATCCCCATCTTCCGTGTCAGCTGATTCTCGATCATGGACTGATACCGTGATGACGCTCTTGTATGAACTCATTTTAAGAGAAGATTAATCGTCTTTTACGTCAAAGTTCCATGGATGTGATAATATCACCCAAGATACAAACCAATGTACCGAATATGGCCGGCAGGTGGCGCTAGTATCGTTAAGGGTAAATTCGCTCGATAGCTGATCTAGGAAAGCCCCAGAAACATATACGTACGTATATGTATTAGAAAGGACGCGGGGTTATAAGTCACCTACAACAACAAGATATATATATAAGAAAACAGAATTCATAGGAACGAAAAAAGATTCCCTTAAGGCATAAGTGTTTCCTTCATATACGGGAACCCTTAAGGGACTTATTACGGCGCTCGTTGCCTCATTGACTAAACCGATTGACTAATTGGGTATAGCTGGTATACTATAGCTATTGAAAGTGACAAATAAAATATAAAAAAATACCAAGTACATATGGGGTGGAATTCATAGTCGTCACTTAAGGAATAAGCATTAAGGGAATGCAAAACGTCACTTATAAAGGCATTGCCGCATTTAATAAAATAATTTAATTCAGGAGCCCAATTGTAGTAATTGACAAACAAAATATAAAAAATATCTAGTAGTATTAAAATTCAATTTTGTTTTTTTTTATGTAGGTACTGACGACTATGAATTTCAAAATTCATAAGGATTCCCTTAAGTGACTATGAATTCCGCCCCAAATTTTTAAAAAATATTCAAAGTGTTTGGATAATGATATTTCAACACATGTATGGATTCATTATAAGGTCGCTAGATATGTAGCTTATTGAATAAGGGAATCCTTAAGGAAAGGCTTGAACATTTCCTTATTGAGTGACTATGAATAGCGTCTCTTCCTTAAGTATAAGTGAGTACATACTATGAATTCCGCTCATAAAGGCTTATTTCGGATTCAGGTGAAATTTTAATACCCTTCACTTTTTTGGGCCTAGTAGTTTGACGACAGGCGACAGCTCTGTGATGTAGTGTTCTGATTCTATCTGTTTAAATTTTTCATTTTCTTTTTTTTTATTGTACGATTTGATAAATAATAGGCGTGTTTTTTCTTTGTACTATCCGGTATAGGTTTGAAACTACATGGGGTTACAATAACAACATAACTTGTATGGGGCATGTTGTTATTGTAACTCCATGTATTTACACTAAAATAACCTACACCGGAGTACAAAAAAACACGCCTATGATACATATTTTTTCAATACGTTACAAACTTCATGGCAAAGTTAATGTACCCTTATACAGTAGCCGCTCGGAAAGTAGAACACGTGGAAATTAGAATAGCTTGGAAATTAAAACAACTTAATTAGGTACACTGACCGCTCTAAAATTAGAATATAACTTTCTCGGAAATTTGCTTCCAGAAAACGTTAGTTGAAATTAACACAGTATTGTGTTTATCAGTCCCTATTTCGGTTATTTAATAAGCTTTTTGCCATTCTCCTCTCTTCTTCTTCTCAGTACCGTATAGCCCCATGTGGGGCCATGGTGCGTTAACTCAGCCGTTTATAGGCAATTTGGAGTTAACGTTATATTGCATATCATTTCGGAGTGTGTATAATGTTGCAGGCACTATATATTTCCTCTCCGCACATGTACGGAAATTTTGGAACACGCCGAGATTCGATCTCCGGACCTCTGGATTACTAGCATCATAGAATACGACTCAACCAATTGAGCCACAGAGCGTGTGCTGCTCAGGAAAATGAATAAAAAAACGAATTTGCATAAGACTTTAAGGGAATATTTTGACAATTAATCACGGAAAACTTTTTTGCCTGTACATATTTAAAAAAGATTGAAAATTTGAAAAACTCAAAAATTAGAATTGAAAAAAAAAATATTTATATATAATACATATAATATATATTAATTTTTTAATTTCCGAGCGTCTAATGTTTTTACAAAGTGAAGGGCATAAAAACGTTAACCCGGAAATTAATAGCCACAGTGCACAGTGACTCAATGTTCTGAAGGGTTTCTTTTAATATGTACTGAAAATGATTGAGTATGCATGTGTTTAGGTAAAAATGAGCAATATGTATACAATAAGCTAATACTCAAATTGGAGCATGCACTATGATTGAATTTTCAGTGTATCACTTTATTTCATAATTCCATTGAATATAGGGGTTTTCAATAACGACTTAACAATAATGTCTTTTAATAAAACCTTCCATTTAATTGTTTTTAAAGATATAACATTTTCCATCCGCATCATGTTATCAGAATTTAAGAAAATATTTTAACGTACGTAATAAACCTAGTACATCAGATCGCAAAATGTGGTGGAGAATTTTTTTTTGTTTCTTATGTTTTTTTGGGGGTGCTCAACACGATTCCGGAGCTTCCCACCAAAATTTCGTTGCGGAAGCAAGTCTCAAAATCCCGAAAAGCCCCTAAATTTTCGCTGTTTTTCCGTTTTTTGTCCCCTAACTCTGAAACTATTAATTTCTGCTAAAAATTCTCCATCAATTTGTTAGAGAGCACACGATTGCGCATCCAAAGAGACGTAAATATCACAAATCCGTTAAGCGGTATTACCATAAAGTAAGGCATTGGAATAGAGATGCAACTCTATATAATATTAAAATCTACTGAAAAACATTTTACCTTTGAGTGTGTGCTGTAAGTAACGTGTCCATACAGGAAGATATCTTCGTGTATATACACGTTACTTACAGCACACACTCAAAGGTAAAATGTTTTTCAGTAGATTCTAATATTATATGGAGTTCCATCTCTATTCCAATTATGTACTTACTTTATGGTATGTATTACTGCTATAGTTCTATATTATGAATTACATTTTGAGATTGAGGGGTTTTTCATTTTTGGCCGAAATAGTTGCATTTATCGTGTTCTTGAAGTATTTTGGGGTGCTGAACCCGAATCTGTAGCTTCCTTCCCGCACCAAAATTTCGTTGCGAAACAGGGTCAAAATCGGAAAAAAACGCCAAAAAAGGTTTATCAACTGTAGCGATACCGCTTAGCGCATTTCAAAAATTAATGTCCCTTTGGACCTGCAATCATGTTTTTTTCTGACATGTTCATGGACAGATTTTCGCAGAATTGAACAGTTTCGGAGTTATAAGCCAAAAAACGAAACAAACTCCGAAAATTTTAAGGTTTTTTGCGGTTTTGGTCCTGTTCCAAAAAAACATAGCAAACAAAAAAGACATTTTTCTCCACCAAATTTTGCAATCTGAAATCACCTAGTGATTTTTTTTTCCAGCGATATGACTCGGGAAAAATTCACATGTCTGAATTTGTGTGACAAACATGTCTTTTTATTAACCGCGATTGGCAACAGAACTCTTATGTGAATCCAAGGGTGTGTATTTTAATTGCTTGTGGGACTTGCCTAGAAAACAGCATTTGGCAGATATTGTTCAAGATGTGGCCAAATAAATTATCAAAAATCAAATCCAAAAAATAGAAATAATTTCGTTAACAGTCGAATTATTAAACAAAAAAAATATTTTGTTGGGTACTCTACCACTACCAGTGTATAAAAACTCTTTGAATTGATGGCAAAGCCATAATTCTAGATAAGCGATAATAATTTGTTACCGACATTTAATTGCAAAAATAAAATTTCTTATCTAATAAATATATGCCGCGGTTATGCGTATACATTATTAGTATCATTTGTATGTTGTACGCATTATCTCAGATATAATCGCTTTATGCTGAAAGGTTAACGAACGCACGACTGAAATTAGTGTTTTCTTAACTTAAAAAAAAATCCACACACACACAGTTAAAAATCGAAAACTACCCACATATGTAGGTAATTTGAAAACTATAGTGCAATCTTCTAGAAAATTTGAAAAGCGAAAGAAAGCAAAAAATCATGGAAATTGACATTTCAACGCACATGAACGGGTTAAAATTGTTTACATTTACAAGACTCTAAACGACGTCATGAAATTTTTCAAGCCTATAATGTTTGCTTTTAATCCCGCTTATAAACGTAGACTGGACACACCGATATAAAAAAAATCTCCAACTCGTACACAGATTTGTATGCATTTACTTTCGTCCCTTCACGCGAATATATGAGTATTCAAGAACATTTAACTAGGCCAGTGACCGGTTATAACCCTATGACCGACATATGACACGCGAAAAGCGTCTCGTTGTCATCATCAAAGCGAGCCAATCAAAGAGGGAATGACCTCATTAAAATGTATTCCACAGGCTTTATCTACGCCACGAAGCGACTCGTAACGCATCAATCTGGCTCCTATGAAAATCTATCTCCCCGAGTTGGGGTATGAATGAGCGTAGCAAAAAATATGGTGACTCCGCTCCAAGGATGTATGTACATACACAGTATGTATGCTCGGCTACTTTTAGTTCCATTTCCGTTCAACATCTTGCAAACAATGGAATGGAACTTTCGTCTCTTAATATCGGATATTCTCTATTAGGCACAATTTTCGTATAGTAAAAAAAAGTACAACAACTCTGTAACTGTGTTGGAGCATATCCCCACTATATTTTATATGCTATGATCCCATTTCTAGATACTCTAACCAGGGGTTGTTTCTTGCTTTGACCTACTTATGGTTCGTTCACCTCAAAGTAGGTCGATGACGTCGTCGTCGTAGTCGATTCTCCCAACATTCTATGAGAATTTCATTTCTCGGAACATTCAGAGCCCGGAGTCAAAGGATAGGGGAGCCATGCCAGGAACTACGTGGGTGATGTACTTTTATATGTCCTTTATCATTGAATACTCGATTCTGAGTTGGATTATGTATGTACATGTTTTCGAATGAGTGCACGTCCTAAGATAGACTTTAGGTTCAACTGATGCATATCAATGTATGGGCTGCACACTCAATCGACCTGAGGTAACGACAGATACAACTCGCCGGATGTGCATTAGACATAGGTAGCCCAAGGTCCACTACTCATTATGAAAATCCCCATTCACCATAGGCAACAAATATTTCGACAACATTGCAAAATTAATTCGACTTGTTGCATTAGAGTCACTTTGTTTTATAGCTGGCCTGGCCCCGGCCAGACCATTCGGTATTATAGTCGTCCGTGCAATATGACGATTGGCGACGGAGCTTTGTACTATTTGCTATCTAATACAGCTCTATAACTTTATGTAGTAAGACAAAAACAAAATACAAATTGCATTCATATGCAACACAGTCCACCACTGTACTATATGAGCGCGCACTATACCGAGTACTATCGGGGCCTGCAAGGTACAATGAACCCGAAACTAAAGTTTCGTACGGCGATAATGCACATTATTTCAGGCACGTTTTGCACACAGAATCGTAGAATTGCAACGGGCAAAGATAGCGACGCGACGACCATGTTAGAGCGTCGACACAACGATACAAAACTTCATATAAACTAGTGGCGTAGCTGCGACAATCGCCATCAATAACAAAAACGACACAACCAACTTTGTTTTTTTAGGCCCAGACAATTTTATGCAATAAGATCGCTATGCAATTATAATAGATTGAAGTGAGGGAAAATGGTTGGAGGTCTACTTAGTTCATTGTGCCCATAAATATTCCGCGCCTCTCAGGCAGATTTCTTCAATTTGTTCATATCTGTAAAGGCGCGTTATAAATAGAGAAATCAAATGCAACAAGTTTTTTTTAATGAATAAATAGTTACAGATACAGGTCAGATATATACTTTTGTCAAACATGCATTACGAATTATGTATCAATCAATTGATTGTGCATTGAGTTGTAATAAAATTACTATGGCGTTCTATGCAATTGACTAATGTCCTAAATAGAGTGCATGCACCTTCCATTCCAAAGTTCATGTACGTATATGTGGTAGAGATTGTTAAGCTTTAAAATATGTTGTAAAATCTACTGATTGGACACGAACATATTAGAACTAAGGAGCAGTTCTGTGACAAAAGGATGATGAAATGATATCCAATACGATAGTATGGAATTTTCACATACGACGTCGTTTTTCTAAGGAGACATTCGAATTCATGAATGAATCATTTAGCTATGACCAGTATGATACAGGTCATCATCATGATAATTTATTTTTATCATGAACATTGATACTGATGTACATAATTGCCTGTGATAAACTTTTCTATGGAAAATCGCATAGGAACTATGGGCTGATTTATTGAGGTTGTAACTGCCGATTTAATTAACTGAGAACGCCAAGGACGGTTAGTTTCCGATGACATCGAGAAATCACGCCTAAATGTTTAAGTTTTATTCTATTGAGATGTGCTGTTAAAACAACTTAATTCTTTTCTTGTACTATGGTCAAGACCCTACCACAAACGTAGTGTGAAGGTCAGTGGAAAATCTCAAAAAACGTATCAACAGTTTAAAAGAGAAAGAAAAAGGCATAATACTAGCGCCGCAAGCTATAAGCAGACTACATCATCACAAACATGTAGAATCTTTCATACGTTAAAAACAACCAAAGTTCGACGAACTCTTGGATTTGGTATGGTAAGCACCCCACGATGACGGTGCAATGTAGCAGTTTGTTGATGATGACGATGTTATATAGCTGTTGGTATAGTTCTTCATAACCATTCTAAAATGAATAGATATGTACATAGAATCTAAGAACATTGTGGCAGAGTAGTGATTGGAAAGCTGAATTGCAGTTAAACAAACAATTATATTATAAAGTGTTAAGTTCTTAGTCAAAATCCACGAATGCCTTTTGCAAACAAACATGTATGTACAATGTATATAATTCAAAACGTCAAAATGCTTTGTTTTTGTGTTTTGTTTTTTTTTTTCATCTTCATACGAATGATTCATTGCGATTCTTGCTATTCTGTCGCAAAACATTCTTCTCTTTTCGGTGTGGCCGAATTCGGATAGATTGAGGGTACTGTATAACCAGCACAAGAAATGCTACAGGTTTTTGACTCATTGTGATCTTTTCTAAATGGCAGTGTTGTTTTGCTTGTTTTTTCTTTATCGACTACGACGGTCAGTGATGAATCAGACGACTTTTTGGGAAGTTTCTTTACATGTACGAAAAGCATCCGTAAGTCTGAGTTATGTGTTCCATATTTTAGCTTACGTTACGTTTATGCAGAGTGAACGACATCCCGAATTGTAGGAAATTCTGAAATATTCTTATACAGAATTCAGTAAAGTGGGTAAATGTTTAACGACAGAGAAAAATACATATGTATTTAAGGAGCTGAATACTTATAGAATCCTAACGATAAGGTTACTATAGCTTTTGGTAGATTTTAACGTCGATTTTCCTAATGTTAGAATTTAATTTTAATTTTAAATGCACTGAGAAAAATGATTTAGGTCCGTATTTATAAACATACCTTAACTCAAGGAGACCTTTAGTCAAGGATGCCGAAATTCAAAAAATTCAATGTCATTTCCAATATTTTTTTATTGAAATCATTTATATATTTACGAGTCAATGCATTCTCGATTAAAGGTGATTTGAAGGAAGCCTTGAAATTTTCTATAGTCAACCTCACTTGAAGTCAAGGTAGCTATAGTTATCTACCTTGAGTTAATATACATATGTATTTCAATTCTATAGAAAACTTAAGGTCTCCTTGAGTTTCGCCTTAAATCAAGGATGCATCGACTCGTCAATATAAATTATTTCAATAAAAAACTGCTGGAAATGACATTTAATTTTTTGAGTTTCGGCATCCTTGACTAAAGGTCTCCTTGAGTTAAGGTACATACATTCATACGAGGGTAGTCTGATAAGTACCCAGCCTCTCCGCCTGATGGTGTCAGTATCGCAAGAGCAATTTACTATCGTATAGTACATTCTTCTAGACTGCAACTGTCCAAATTTCAGCCGGATCACACTCGTAGTTTTGCTTTGGCCGCGTGTGAAAGCGTGAAGGTCCGCCAATTTTAGAAAAATGGAAAAAGAGCAATATCGGTCAGTGATTCGATTCTTGTTTTTGGAAGGGAAATCCCGCAGCGAAATCAAAGAGCGTTTGGATGCTGTGTACGGTGACTATTCTCCTTCGATGGTGGTCAAAAATTGGTTTAACGAGTTTCAACGTGGTCGCAAGTCGGTTTTTGATGAGCCACGTCCAGGTGCCCCGAAAACGGTTAGCACGCAGAATAACGTGACAAAAATCCATGATCTCGTATTGGCAGACCGCCGATTGAAGGTGCGAGAAATAGCTGAGACAGTAGGCATTTCAAAAGATCGCGTGGGTAATTACCTGCATGAAAGCAGTGTTTGACGCTGTTTGAGCGCAATCCGAAGGAGTTTCTGCGTCGTTTCGTGACAGTCGACGACACTTGGATACACTGGTACACACCAGAGACCAAGAAACAGTTGAAACAGTGGACTTCATCCGGCGAACGTGCTCGGAAAAAGGCGAAGACTGTCCCATCGGCCGGAAAGGTGATGGCCAGCGTTTTCTGGGATTCACAAGGTGTGATCCACATCGGCTACCTGCAGAAGGGCAACACGGTCACAGGGCTGTACTATGCCGAATTATTGGGCCGATTCGAGGCCGAATTGAAGAAAAAACGGTCCCACTTGGCAAAGAAAAAAATGCTCTTCCACCATGATAACGCACCGGCTCACACCTCCGCCCGCCAACGCCAAACTGGTCGAATTAGGCTACGAACTGCTGCCCCATCCACCTTATTCTCCAGATTTGACCCCGTGCGTCTCTTTTTGTTTCCAAACTTGAAAAAGTCACTCGTCGGGCAGAAATTCCAGTCGAATGAGGAGGTAATCGCCGCCACGGACGCTCACTTTGCAGGCCTCGAAAAAAAAACGTATTATTCAGACAAGTTAATGAAGTTGGAGCATCGCTGGATCAAGTGTATCGAGCTAAAAGGAGACTACATATATTGAAAAATAAATCGCCACTTTTCCAAAATTTTTGTTTTTCTTCTGTAGGCTAGGTACTTATCAGACCACCCTCGTATGTTTATAAATACAGGCGTTAGACTTTTATATCTTAAGTGAGGTAGTTAATTAAAATTTTAGATATGTATTTCTAGACTAAAGAAATATGTAGTTAATCTCTAATCTTCGCAGCTGAAATTCGTTCAAAATTGAAGATTAGAGAAACAAGTTTTGTGAATTGTACCACTAAAGATGTTGACATTATTATTCGATTAAATAAATTAATTACAAACAATCAATCGTTGAAATGTTTATTCAAGACAATTAAATTATTTAACATTGGTCAATTTACACACAAAACGAGACCGAGGCTGATTTCGGGTGCGACAGAAATTTGGTTACCCTTCACTCCCCCCCTCTCCTTTCATATAAGTTCCGTGACGTCGATAAAACTATATCTGTGTGAGGTTTGCTTGAAATTAGAGGGTAAATAAAAAAAAAATGGTGTAAAAAAAATGTTTCTTAAGAACCAAAATGGGGGGTAGGGTTTGTACGGCAGCCCCATGAGCCCTTTCCATTCATTTTTACATACGTTTTGCGGTATCAATTGAAACACATTTGGTGCAATTGGTGCACAAATAAAAAAAGTTTTTCCCAGAAGAACCTAAATTAGGGGGTTGGGTTTGTATGGCAGCCCCATTACCCCATGGTGCGATTCCATTCGTTTTTACATATGTTTTGTGACAGCCGAAATCAACTACTATTTAGCTGATTGGTCTACTTTTTTTCTCTCAGTGTGGGAAATTTTTATTTATATTGGATAAACGTGGGAGATCAGTTTTCCGTCTTGCTGTATCGAAAAAGAAAATTAAAAAAAAAAATGAAGTAAAACCCCAAAATAGCTGACACCTATAATCATGTTCATTTGAATTTTGGCAAAATCTAAAGCCAATATTATGTTTGGAGGAAAAAATATTAGTTCAATCTGACTGTCTGCAAACAACCGTCTTTGATAAAATTTGAATCGTAAAGCCCGGTACTCAAATACATTTTCTTTGTAAGGTGAAGGCTACTTTATATAGTCAAATTTGGAACTATAAAGTTGCTCACGCCACTATCTAGTTCACCTGGGAACTTTAAAGTAGAAGTTCCACAAGTAAAAATTAAGGCCCAAATTACAAAATTCTAAACAAACTGAATTTATTTTAGTTACATTTTGCCAATCCGTGTAAGAAAACCTCGTAAATAAAAAAAAAATATTAAATGGTCCCTTTTTCAATGCCTTAGTGTATTATTTAACCATTTCCCGGACAGAACGTCTATAGACGTCCAATTTTGAGCATTTGACATACAAATCGTGTCAAATTTTGGCGTTGTGTCCGGCAATGAGTTAAGGATTTAATGAATGAATGACATCCCTGCCTGACCGTATTATACATTACACACATAATGCCAACAATGTGCAATATCATAGAATAAAATATGCTTTTAGCATATCTTTTAAAATTATGCTCAATATTTTCTTAAAAACACGCAGTTGCAATTTATTTTTCATTCAAAATTTAGAGTTGGACCAAGAAAGTGCACTAACCACTAAAAGCCGTTATGTCATACACTTGGTCCGTCTCATGGCGTTATACTGTTGCATGAACATTTCACAAACAACCAGCCATGCCAATCACGTAGCATTATGCCAACCACGAGAAAATAATGTTTTATAGAGGTTATCGGCCGCCACCGTAACAGAATTCGTTTGAATTCGCCTCGAAACGCATCAGTATGTAAGCAGAGCTACCTGTAATCACTAGGATATACCATTCTTATGATTTTTGTCCAATTGCATCGACCACTTCTTGTTCTTCTACTTCTTCGGGGAGGGAAATGACTCCAGCAATAATAATTATAGTACTGTTGACGACAAAGACCCCACACCCTGTAGCATACTATACATACCATAGTCTCACTGGTTTGCATACATTTCGACCGAGCTGTAGTCAAGTCTTACCCTGGCGCGGCCTGCACTTTACCATCTCTCGCCATCATAAAAATAGATCGTTCGTAATACACACTATCTACTACTACTACTAGATGCAGGGCCGCGGGCATACAACACCGTACACTGCATTAGAAGGCAGTCTTTGCAGATCGTTGCCCTTTTGCCTGCTTTTCGCCGAGCCCCGTGTTTTTGCACATAAAGCTGCAGGGTCGTTGCATTCAAGTGAACTATTTTCTTGTGTGTCATTGACGTCATCCGTTGCATTGCACTCAACTGCTGCTGCTGCTGCTGCTTAACCAAGAAGCCCATAGTATTATATAGCCGTAATGTGGATTGCATCGTTCATGCATGTTTTGCACTGGTAGTTGTATGCATTGCAGTTAAGCGCGCGAAGACGACACATTATAGTAAGCCCGCGCTTATACTCTTAGTACATTCATGACGTATATTCTTGTTCCCCAACACACGTATTATATTAAAAAGTATGCGCAGAACGGAAAGGGGAGCTCTTGCGCTACCAAAATGGGAATAAAGGAATATGTGCGAATTGTGATGCGCTGCGCTTCTCTCATTCGTCATCCGTATCCAACAGCACTGTGGCATCTCCTCACACTTTATTTCTCGTATTTTCGCTTTGTTGTTCTTTCAATTTATCGTTCAAGAGCAAATTCTATTCGCACGGTCGTTCGTTCACCTCACAACTACAAACTTGGCTTAAGTGCATATACACTAACAGTACGTGTAATGTTGTAGTTCTGTTTTTTTTTTGTTCCAAATAATCGTGGAAAGAACAGGTAAGGTGACACACGCAAGACGATTGATCCGGGAAGCAGCTTCTTGCTGTTTGGGATTGAGATGCGAATATTATGTACAACCGAAGAGCATAGTTGGTTACTATGCATATAAGTGCATACCGTGCATGTATTAATACTTGCAGATCCGGCGAAGGTAGCCTGAAGTCCAGCGAACTATCTATCAAACTGAAAGCGTTACCCAATACATACTGGCGTTTATCTTAACATAATTTTCCCAATGCCTAATATCGCATTCCAGTAATAATTTCGAGAAAATAAAGGTTAATGAACTCTTTAGATGTATGCCGTGCACTTCGAGTATGTATTGTCCACATTTTGTCGAGGCAACCACACATCATCATTGCAAAAAAAATGGAAGCAACTATCCAATTTAAGTATGTAGATATATGTAGATAGTTAGGCACCTAGTGTTTTTCAATAGATGTGTATGGTTTTTAGTTACGGATCAAGCTGAATTATGTTTGTACGGATTTTACTACACAAAAATGCAATATGTACGTACATTATGTATGTTATGTATATGGAATGATAATAATTTTTAAAATACGTACATACATACATGCGTTGTGTACAAACAAACATACTTAATTAAACTGCATCGAACTTCTAGGGTATGGAATATGCTTAGACCAGTTAAAAAGTGTCCCAACATCTGGATAAACTTTTTTAGTCTAAATTGTATTTTTCATTGGTCTAATTACCCAACACGTCAAATTTGACAATTCTATTCCTCGAATTTTCAATTTTTGACGTTTAAAATTGTCAAATCTGAACGATTGGCGATTTGTCAAATGGACATTTGAGAAATGTCAAAAACCGATTTCGAGGCAAACTTTTTAATTCATTTTCTGAGTGCATGCGCATTCCAAATTCTAGGAATTCGATGCTCAACTGTTGGTATGCCAAGTCCGTGCTTCAATGCAAACGGTTACGTGTAAGTGTCAATCTTGATAACGCACTCAGAAAAAAATGGTGATAAAATTAACTAAAGCCAATTGTTAATCGTTTTTTCTTTTATCTAAAATGGTAAAGAGGTAGCGTAGTCTGCCTGGTGTAGTGGTTAGTGCGCGCACCTTCGGTGCACAGGGTCATGTGCTCGAGAGTCACCGTGATCGAATTCAGTTTATGGTGTTTTTCGAACTCACGACCCATGTGACGGACTATGATCCCACGCAGATGTTATACGAGTACCCATTTAAGGGGATAAATAACACTGCTGAGCGTGCTATTGATCTCAACACCTCAACGGATAAAAAGCAGTTAAGATCTTGGAAATTGGATGTCACTACACTAACACATCTGCGGCGTTAGTCCAATATTTTAACGCTGAGCTTTGGGGCTGTCGCTAGCGTCGTTTGTGCGTAAGCTAATTAAAAATCATCATACATAGGTGCGACGCCTGTTATTTTTTTTTAATAGTAAAGAAAATAATTATTTGAAGTAGTCAATTTAACCAACGTTTGGATTGTTACAAATCAGTAACCCATAAAAAATATTCATAACAACAGAAAATTTCGAATTACATATGTATGTATTTACAAAAAAAAAATGTTTAAAGAACTGCATGCAGTATTATACAGTTATAAAAGTTGTCAATATACATACCACGATTAGACAAGTTCAGTGGCGCACCCACGGGAGGAATTAGGGAGGCTAAAGCCCCTCCCAGGCCCAGAAATGAGGAAGGACAAATTTAAAAATGAAATATGAAGCAATGAATTTCGTTGCAGATTTTATTATTTATTTATTAATATGAATTGTTTTCTTGCCTAGCCAGTTTCGTTGATCTGCTCATGTTTTCGTCATCCTTACCAGAACTTGAAAAATATCTTTGTAAAAAAAGCAGAAGACGAATGCATAATTTTGAGATCATTTTAGCAAAAAAAATCTGCCAGCTTCGATAATCTTTTTTACCGAGCTCTAAGCATTCACAAAATTCTGTTCCAATTGTGGTGGGTAATTTGTTTCAATACTCCGCTCCACTTCTTGACCTTACTCGAGAGGTTGTGTCATCCTTTCTGCATCGACAAAATAGAAGAAGATCAGAACGGCAAACCGAAACTATAGAAACTGATCCGGCCTAACGGTTATTTAAAGAGCGACGATCACAGAACTGCTTGTGACGCATAGTGAGTACTCCCGATACACACGCTTTCGCTTTGGAGATTATTATGTCCCCCAAGTCCGCGAGAATCAGAAACATCAGTGATCAGAAATATTGGTGGTCTTGGCCACCGCCAGGACACGATCCTGGTTGTGCCACTGGATAACTGCATAGTAAATGAATCACGAAAGTCACAAGTATGTATGTAGTTTGCGAACATGGAAAGTATTCCCCTTCTGGCACATTTTGGCAACTTTAAGCGCGGCTGATACACAAGCGAACCGGGTTCGAGTCCAGGTTTGAACATAAGGAAGGTACGATCATTCGTACAAAAAGGCAATTGTCTATCGAATAAACAAACGCATATGTTTGCACAGAAACATACACAAATTTTCTTTCACGTTTTACTCAAGAGCGAAAAGTATCATCATAAATATCTTTCGTTTTCATACACAGTTTTAGATACATTACAATGCCGTAGAGCCAATCATCAGATTTCGATTGCTTTTAAATTCGTTATAATGAAAAATATAATAGTTTTCCGTGTTGCTATTGAATTTGATCAATTCGACACTTAACAATTTGAAGAAATAAATTTAAACGAGAAAGAGGCATTAGTTCGTGTTTGGACGAAATTTTGATTTGATTCACTTTCTTTATTCGTTAAACGCCTTATGATGTAGTCTTGTAAAATTTCCGCTTCAAAATTATTATTTTTTTATTTTATTCACATTTAAGTGAGTTTTGATTTCTGCAAATTTTGAGCTCCATAGCTTTAATGCATAAAACGGACAGGCACTCGGACATCGACCAATCGACTTCCCTCGTCAATAATAAATATGTACTGTACATATATGTATTTTATAAACATAGACGGACATGCTTACTTCGATGCGTCACAAACTTCATGCCAAAGTTAATATAACCTTCCACTTACAATGTGAAGGGTATAATAATCTTAATTATAGGCAGAAACCGAGTTAAGAATTTATGACTACCGATTTCTGCTTTACATATTACATATATGTATGTATCAAATTGAAGCTCCAACTCCTATTTACAAAAAAAGTGTTATAAAATCACAGTTCAGTCCAGCATCGAAGAAAAAATAGTCCAGCATTGAACCCTGGGTCCAGATAGGTTAGCGACGTCCCATTTAAATGATTATGACCGCTTTTCGTAGAGGTGTTAAGAGCAACAGCACGCTCTGCCGAGTTTTTTATCCCCATATATGAATACTCGTGCAATATCATAGGGAGACAAAACCGCTCGGCAGAAAAATCGTACAGTGGTGAGAGCTTTTATAGTGGCCGGCAAACAAGCATTGTGAGAACGCGTCGGCGTCGTACGAATGAAAAACAATCGTACGTACGATTATCCATGCTGTTTGTTGTTGTAAAGTTTGCTCGTACGGTCGTTTTCTTATAGTCTGGAATGGCGCAATCAGTTCTCAGAACCTCTTGTTTGAACAACACATTGCCAATTTCAACATTTTGAATGAGCTATACATAAGAAGTAATAAATAACCAACCATTGATGTTGTACATATTTATTCAACAAATCGCATCTGAAAACTGACTCATATCGAACAATTATGTATGTACGTATGTTGCTTTAAAATACTGTCACATTCCTAGCATTTAAAATCCGACTTTTCGTAACTTATCAATGTGAGCATGTACAGTGGAACGTCGCACTATCCGAACATTCGATTAACCGAACTGAACTGACTTAGCTTTTTCTTGTGAAATGCATCGAGTCAAATGGAAAATCAAGTGTCCGAATTTTTTATTTTTGTTTCAGTTGGTCGCAAAAATACAATCCTCTAATTTTTCTATGAAAATTCGATTAGTCGAACTTTTGGTTATCCGAACGACCCCTGTCGACATTAGTTCGGATAATCGACGCTCTACTGTTCATATTAGGTTAGGTAATACAAAATGTGGGTGACCCACCCAAAAATGCACATATGTATCAACATCTAGTCGCATAATGTTAGTTACCATAAGTATCAGTAAAATTCAAAACTGATAAAGCCAGTCATGATAACTCATTGCAGCTCGACTCAGCATTTGCACATATGTAAGTATGTATTTTTGCTTGCAAAGAACATACGCTGCTATTCCAAGGCACACAGTCAGTCAGCATATTTCCTTGACGTAAGCACCAAAAGTTGAGTTATACAAATACTCTACTATGCCGTGCTTTACTACATAAATATGTACGTTCGCTTCGCTTGCTACAAAACTTTACTACAGAGTTGAATGCACTTTGTCCTCGTCCTAAATTTGAAAATCGCTCGCGTGTTGCGTCTATACTCGTCACACAAATTCATTTATAAACCCGAAAGCTCGTCGCTAATACACGCGCACATAAAATGACGCATCTATGTGTGTATAGTGCAAAAGTTTATACAAGAAAAGCTTTCGCAAGTTTGTGACGTCAATATACTTACAAGCTTTTCGATTTATTGGATTGTGTCTTGGCTTAATAGTCTCGACTATTGCATACTTACAAGCGCCGGTACACTCACGACAAATTTTCAATAATGGATGTTCACAATAACATTTCAGAGGGAAATTTTATCAACTGATTCAAGTCTGGAAATTTTAGTGAGGCATCATTTTGGTCCACCCGGTTTTGACGAGAACTGTACGTACAGTTGCATGCCTGCATTAAATACGATAAAACATAGTAAGGGGAAGGGGCGATAGTAGCAATCTATGCACTCATTTCAACATATGGAAGTCCGAGCGCACACAAAATACCTCTCTGGCGCTGCGGCACGGCGTGTATGTGTGGTGGGTTGTTTGTGCATCGATGCAACTCGGCCATTGCATGTGGTATGCGTTCCCCATCATTCCATTGCTAACCTAAATGCAAGGTTGATGACCTAATTGCATAGTGCGATGACCTGCATAAAATGAATGCTAATGCATCATGGTTCTCGTTGTGTGCGGAGCGGAGTGCTTGTCGTCTAGGCGACTTTGGTCGGTTGTCGTGTGTATGTTGAGGATGGTTTTCGTTTTCCATCGGCGCGGCCGTTGCGCTTCGTCGAAGGAAGAAGACAGGTTTATAAGGTTTATATACATAAATACTATTTTGTAAGCGGTGGAGACCAGGTGAGTGACGTACCGAGCCAACAATGCATGGATGGAATTGTGACAAGAAAATTGAAAAATATGCAGAATGTACAAAGTTTTATTACGCACGCAACGAAGGGCTATTTGTATTACGACGACCGTTTGTGGCGGGTGGAAATGCTTCATTACGTCGTCTGCTGGTGGTGTATTCTATGGAGCAGCCTCGCCGATCAAAGGTAAATGAATGCGTATACGACATTGCTATTTTTCGCCAAATGCATGCGTCAACCATTGAATGTAGTAATATGCATAAAAACAGTTGCAAAGCTAATTGTAATTCATGGCATAGGATGATTCTAGGGGTAACAACCTCACAATTTACAGTTGTTCAAGACCCGTCCAGCACTGGATCTTATTGAATGAAAGACTATCGTCTATCATTCTGCACTTGTGTTTTATATGACGATATGTACATGTAAATACATACTTGACAAATTTTCGCGAATTGATGTTATTGCATAAGCACATACATACAGTCTTGGCTCGGTAATCCGGATCTCCTTTAATCCGGACCGCTAAATGTTTCCACTGTGTATTATATAGGACGGATTTCGGCAGCAATGTTGACTATAATAATCCGGATATTTGAGATTTTCAGGGTGCTAAATTTGGTTTCGTACTTTTTTACGGGACGCTTTGGCAAATGACATGATGCTGACTAATTTCAAAGAAATAATGCATTTATCGGCTTTTGGTTTTTCTTTTTGATTTACAGTGTAACCCCTATAATTACAACCTTCGATGATTGCAATACTCGATATTTGCAACCAGAAATTTATTCTCATTGCAGACTCTAATTGCAATTTTAGAGTCGATATATTTGCAAAGAAAATGTTTCCCATTGTAGACTCTAAATTTGCAACGACTATTGCGATTTTAGAGTCATTCTTTAATTTTAAGATGTTCATGGTCTTTACCCGGATATAGAAAACCGTTTTTAATATTAACTGAAAGAAACAAGTTTGCCTAGTGGCACCTTACTTTCAATTTGGCTTCGGAAATTGCAACTGCTGTGTGCATTAATTAGTTGCAATTATCGAGGTTATACTGTATTTGGATTCATTTTCCTCAGAAAAAAAAAGTTATTGCACTAATCCGGATGTTCCGGATCAACCCTTGCAATAATTGATCCGAATTAACGATCCAGGACTTTATGTAAGTACATATTTTAATGCTACATACTGAAAAATATAAATCGGAACACAGTTCAATAAAAACTAAAAACCGATGCAAATTTCTGGCGCGACCGAAATTGGAATGCCCTCCACATAGGAATCAAACTTAAGCTTCTTTTGGGATTACAATTTCTAACGCAGCCCTACGACAGGTAGAGTTCCTTTTCCATCCGTTTCTATATTTGTTTTCAGGCTTTACATACGGAGAACGTATTTAGATGGCGTTTCTATGGCAGGCATATGACGAGGGATTCCGATTCCACCTGTTCTTGAATACGTTTTGAACCTTTATTAGGAGCACACTTAGGCGAAACCTAATTAAGATTGGTCCATAAAGAAAAAGATTTCATTAGGGGGCACACACACGCAAAATCCATGGATTCAGAATCCATGAATTCTCCGTGTGTGCGAGCTTAGAAGAATCTAATTTTGGATATTTGGTTTATATGACAACCCTATTATGTAGTGCTCCGATTCTATCCGTCCCTGGATATGTTTTCAGTCACACTTAGGTAAAGTTTGGTTCAAAAAGAAAAAAAAAACAAAACAAAAAATACCTAATTGTGTATTGTTGGTTAGATTAGATTAGATTTATGGAGGGCACAGGCAACAGGGTTGCCCTCGGCGCTACGACCGGTGGTCTATTGTACCATTCCCCCTACTGTGAATTAGATGAACTCATCTAACCGACTACCTTCGATAAATCGATTTAGCTGGGCCATATTTAGAGTGGTGATATCTTGCGCATTGTTACCGACGCCAGCTGTCGCTTCTGTGAGGCTGACGACGAAACTGCTTCTCACATCCTGTGTGAATGTGAGATGCTAGCTAGGCGCCGATTGGAGTGTTTCGGTATAGCTTTTCCCTTGGAAGAGGATATCGCCACTATCAATATGGCCCAGCTGAATCGATTTATCGAAGGCAGTCGATTAGATGAGTTCATCTAATCCATAGTAGGGGCAATGGTACAATAGACCACCGGTCGCAGTGCCTAGGGCAACTCTTGTTGCCTGTGCCCTCAATAAATCTAATCTAATGTAAGGAGCCCGCACGCATATAATCCTAACGCTGTTCCTGCTCAGTTTCATCCGACCAAGAGTACGTTTGGGTGAGTAGTAGGCAACGAAAAGTTTTGACTGCCTAAGCCCTGGAGGAGCTTCGCACTGTGAGGTGGCTTTGGCTTTTTCCCACTCACTAATTACATTTCTGCATGTACAGAGTGGTAGCCAACAGTAGGGTTCTGGCCCATAGAAGGGGGTAGTGGATGCTCTTCTTGCGAGCTTGTCGGCCTGATCATTGCCGTAAAACCCCGAGTGCCCAGGTACCCAAAAAGGGTGATACTATCGATAGTGCCTACCTGTTGGGGGATTTCCTGACAAACCCATACGAGCATAGATGTAACATTACAGCTCGTCAGTGCTTTTATTGCTGCTTGGCTGTCAGTGAAAATTGCTATTTTCCTATTGGTGTAACCTTTGTCAAGGCATAATCTTGCACACACTTCGATTGCGTGCACTTCCGCATGAAACACGGTCGGATATATTCCCATAGGAATAAAAATATTAGTATTCGGGCCAGTAATTCCAGCGCCAGATACTGTATCGGTCTTCGAACCGCCCGTGTAAAATTTAATGGTACTGGGGTGGAGTGATCTGAATCTGTTAGTCTAGTCCTCCCTTTCCCACATCGCTGCGCTATAAGAAGGCATATCCAGTAACTTACTGTTACTTAGCCATCCTTGTTGAACTGAGTTCAGTGGGGACGCCGCATCACATGCTTTGAGCCTAATGACGGCTTGCCTTGCCACTGCCTCGATGTGGATGTGGAGAGGTGGCAAGTTCAGCAGAACCTGCAGGGCGGCAGTGGGGCTAGAGAAGAATGCTCCAAGGACAGCTAGACAGGCCAGCCTCTGAATTTTCTCAAGACATCGTCTCCAGTCTATGGTGGTTGCTCTTCTCCACCACACGACCGCCCCATATTCCACAATAGGTCTAACAATTGTCTTGTAGATCCACAGAACTATGTGAGGCTTAATACCCCATGCCTTCCCCGCATAGCTTCTGCTGATCCACAAGGCTTTTACTCCTTTCTCTGTTACCAAACTAAGATGCTTTTTCCAGAGTAGTTTTTTGTCGAGTGTGACCCCCAAATACTTGACAGAGTCTGGAATTGTTAGCCGTGCATTATACATGGAGGGATACTCCAGTGTTTGGAGAATCCCCTTATTACTGAATGGTATCACGGCGGCCTTTGTTGGATTGACGCGCAGCCTGTTTGCTGTACACCAATCCTGTACTATGTGCAAAGCACTCTGCAGAACATCCGGTAGGACTAAAGCCTACCACGGCTTTAACCACGAGTGGCTAAAGCAAAGAAGGTGAAAATACTGGTAAAAATAATTCTCGACGAAAGCATACGCTGCACCCAGGTAATAATGGTATTGTCTGCTCATTTGGCTCTTAGTGCCGTTCCTATGGATTCGAAGGACGTATTATCAAAGGCTATTGTTGGTTACTATGGCCACACCATGATGCCATAGTCCGATTCCATACTGCTGCGTTCAAACGAAAGCCACTCGTATACAAGATTTCAGCCCGATGGCTTCAAAACTGAGGGACTAATTGGCATAAAAACAGACGGACATCGCTCAATCGATTTCTCTAGTCCCACTTGTTAATAATATATCTCTATGTTGGTTAACTTCATGGAAAAAGTTAATATTAATAATAATATTTCCCATAATGTGACGGATATAAAAATCTTATATGTTACATACGCAAAATATATGCTACCCAAAACTTATAAGGCACTAAAAAAACGCAGCTACTATTTAGTAACCATTACTGTATTTGCGCTATCAAGGATTTCTGGCATTACGTTGAATTTAAGCACACCTTCTTTAAAATTGTGTTTTGTATATTTTTTCTTGGTTCCTATAAGAGCATCCAGTCTGGTTGGTGTATTGCTTAGTGGGCTCATCTTCGGAGCATACGAGCTGCTCCGTGAGCAGATTCAGTTTATGATGTTTTTTCAACTCACTCATTCATTCAGCTGAACAAGTATCCATTTATGTCGATAAACAACTCTGCAGAGCGTGCTGTTGATCTCAACAACTCAACAAAAAAACAGTTAAGATCTTGGAAATTGGACGACACTAACACATCTGCAGTATTGGTCAAATATTTTACTTGCTACGCTTGATCAGCACATTACCGCTTCTTGTAAGAATTACAAGTCAGATTCAGGGCCATTTTTTCGTACATCTTATAGGCTGGTTAGTCTTATTGCCTAGAGAAGACACACACAATATTTAGAAAGCTTTTCCATTTTATTGAATGAAATTTTTGTTTATTTTGCATAGTTCTGCCATATTTTGATGGTTACACCATCATCTTAGATTAAAAAAATCATTGCACGGTTTCATGCAACAGCGTAAATAAGCAAAAGATAACATAACTATGCAAAATAAACAAAAATGTCATTCAGTACAATGGAAAAGCTTTCCAAATATTGTGTGTGTCTTCGCTAAGCAATAAGACTAACCAGCCTATAAAATGTACGAAAAAATGGCCCTTAGAGCCCTACGTAAATGAACCACTATTATTGACTGACTACAGCTACAGGATACAATGCGAACTGTCTAGTTGCAGATTTGTAATGCTTATATAGCATAAATGGATGATACATTTACACTTTTGTATCTTTGGAATACCATGGGCCATTTTTTCGTACATCTTATAGGCTGGTTAGTCTTATTGCCTAGAGAAGACACACACAATATTTAGAAAGCTTTTCCATTTTATTGAATGAAATTTTAGTTTATTTTGCATAGTTCTCCCATATTTTGATGGTTACACCATCATCTTAGATTAAAAAAGTCATTGCACGGTTTCATGCAACAGCGTAAATAAGCAAAAGATAACATAACTATGCAAAATAAACAAAAATGTCATTCAGTACAATGGAAAAGCTTTCTAAATATTGTTTGTGTCTTCACTAGGCAATAAGACTAACCAGCCTATAAAATGTACGAAAAAATGGCCCCATAACTTTGTATCTATAAATGGACTAATATTTCCATAAAACAATGTATTCTTTTTTATGAGCACATACGCATTCGTTCCAAATTATTTCATGTGAACCTACAAAAGAACGTATCCACATCACATCGCCGTAACAGGCTCTGAAATTGTTGAAAAATGCATCGCAAGGAAAAAAATCCTTGCATCGCATAAGGAAAAAACAACACATATGTACAAGCTGCATTTATATTACAAGAGTACAACCCATACGAATTTCTGAACCGTACAGTGTACAAGTGTTGCTCACTTTCGTTTTTCTTCTTCTCGAAACACGACTGAGATTACAAAAAATATATAAATGCATTGAAATTGAAAAGAAATGTTCAAGTGTTGTATAGATCATCATGATGCAATTATGTTCTTGTATATCCGAGATGCGAGATCGGTTAATGTCTGGTACATTTCGGAAATTGGATTTGTATTTTCAAAAGAAAAACAAAAAAAAAAATAGTAAAGAAATCACATGCTTCCATGCATCGATCAAAAGTAAATCCAACAATGGAGAAAAGGCTTCACATTGCAATTTCGCACTTAAATAGAAACGGAATGCAACAAGATATTGCCGCCGGGACCAATGCAGACAGAAAGAAAGGGTTGAAAAAAGGAGTGCATTATATTTTTTTTTTATAATCGTGTCTATTTCGATAAAATTCCGAGCATTTCCTTTACATTCTGGTGAAAATCCGCATCTTTGTCTGCTGATAGTTTTTCAATTTCTTTTTGCTTTGATTCAGATTTTCATATTGAGAGTCTGGGATAGAATTGAGAGAGTTGCAGACAAATTTAACGATACAATTTGTTTTTGATGCGGTTCCACGAAAATGAAATGAAGTAATTTCCAGCGTCATATGGCTGACGTGTTCCGATTTCATTTGGTCCTGGATGTTCTGAGGCTTGACTACGAACAAGCTTGTATGAAAATTGGTTAAGATCAGTTCATAAAGAAAAACGTTTTTCTTATAAGAACCTAATTTTGGGGGGTTGGTTTGTATGACAGCCGTATGACGTGGTGTTCCGATTCCATCCGTGCCTGGATGAAGCTTTACTAGGAACACACTTGCGTGAAGTTTGGTTAAGATTTAAAAGAAAACAGTTTTTCTTAGATTTGGATTTTGGGTTTGTTTATATGGCAGCCCCATGCCGCCATGGTCCGATTCTATTCGTTCCGACATACATACATACGATACGACGTACACTAAAAAGAAACTTGTATACAAAATTCCAGACCGATAGCTTCAAACTGAGGAACTAGTTTGCATTCAAACATACGGACAGACAGACAGTCGGAAATCGCTCAATAGATTTCTCGTGTCACACTGATCAATAATAGTGCTTTTCGACTTACTGGATCATTTCCATATTTACTGGAAATCTCATACAAAATGACAATCTTGGAAATCGATCCAGGCTATGACATGGATCATCTGCCAATACCGTCCCCCAGATGGCTCCGCGAGCAATTTCCCTGAAATTTTTCGTATGTCATTTTGTTTTACAATTTTTTTTCGTTTCTAATCTTTATTTGAGTTAATCATTTTTATATTTTATGGAACTTTTCCTTTAAATTGCATCTCGCACGGCGCATAATATCAAATGCAATTTCCAACTCAGAATATCACGTTGGGGACTGATGACACAATAATCAGCTGTTAACGAAGGGGGAAATTTGGATGCGTTTGCGTTTTTCTTGGACAATGATCCTATCCGTGTAAGTCGAAAAGCACTTATAATACATATACATACTTTTCATAATCGGAGGGGCTTCCTTTTGCGCGTTGCAAACTTCATGACAAAATGAAAATACCCTTTTACATAGTGACGGGTAAGCTTGGGAGCATATTCTCCGCCAACCGTGTTGAGTTTCACAGATGTCAAACCAGTGGCGTAACGTAGGGTGTTCCATGTGCTCAGTGGAACACGGGTTCCAAGCCACAGCGGCCCCCAAAGACGAAAGCATAAAGAGTTTTTTGATACATCCTTGATTAACTGTTTTAAAGACATTCACTTTTATTAGTCTACAAGAAAAAACGCAAGTCAGCCGCAGAATCGAAGGTAAAGACAAAACATTCCGAAACTACTATTTATGTGTGCGGAGAGGCTTAAACTGGAAAGCCGCAACTTTACAAATGGCTTAAACTTGCAATAAATCACAAGCAAATCGTCTCCCACGCTGGTTGAGTGGGGATTTGTAAAATTTTCTTTTTTTGGGTTTTGGTCACAAAAATATTGAACCTTTAAACTTGCTAGGAGGAGTGCCTTTTTGTCTTTAAGGTTCTTGCGTAAAATTGAGCCATTGCGATCCAGTTCGTTGAGTGTTTGAAGGAAAAGTGAACAACTGTATGTTGCCAAAAGGATAACTGTGCATTTGTTGACCGAAAAATCGTCCAACAAAGTCGGAATTAGAAAGTTTATTTGTTTTAACAAAGAAATGTTTGCCATTCTGTCCAGATCATTAATCCGCAGTTTCCAATGCTTTACTGCATGAGTTTATTTGTGGGAGCTCAACCATGAATTTGATTTCAGTTGATTTAAATTCACGTTGGGCATGAATACGCGATACCAACGAGTAGGTGGCAGATATGGCCAGGGTCGCCAAAGCTCTATATGTGAGTTACCTGGTGTGATCCTCAGATCTAGGGTCTGAAATCAATGACTGTTATGGGACTGGCAAGTAGGTTCTCTCCTTTAGGCGGCCTTTTTTCGCCATTTCTGTTGAATTTTCTGATAAATAGTTAAATAGGCTATGTAGAAGTTATAGAAATTTCAATTCGTATCGCAGAAAATTAAAATTTTTGGAACATGTTGATAAAACAGAAAATTTTTGCTGCTCTTGATAATTTGTGTTCTGTTTTAAATGTCATTATTTCCTGGTTAAAAAATCAAACCGCAGGGGGCTCCATACTAATTTTGAACACATGAAATTTGGAAAATGTTACGCCACTGTGTCAAACCGATATTCCATGTTCACATCGTGGAAATTTTCCTCAATGACCTCGGAATTGAACATATATAATACATAAAATGGGAGAGAAAAATGTTGGAAACATTTTCGGACTGTAGTTTATGGAATTCCCCAGCGTTTGCGATATATGTACCTACATATTCCACGACAATAAGTATTAATTTTCATTGGCAAAATCGCATCGAATTATAGATAGAATAGCAAAAAATCACCGAAAATGATTTGGTTTATCGAGTATGCTTAGAGGGGATTCACACTATGGACAGGATTTATTAAAACCACTAAATTAATCGAGTCGAAACCCGCCTACTAGATGAAATCGTATGACATTAAATTCAAAATGCATCGTAGAACTTACTTGCATTATTCAAATTGCAGTACAATATTGTACACTGTCAACTAAATCTAGGATTTAGTAAATCTTGTCGATAGTCTGAATCGCCCCTTAGCTCCATACAAATCTAGACATTTGCTTCGATTTATTGAAGGGACAGACAAGTCACTTCGGAGTATCGAGGTAGCAAGAGGCGAAAGAATAAGCCATTCTTTTCCATAATCCAATATTCAATATAATGTATATGAACAGGATACGTGTACATTTATAAACATTACGATATGCTCACATATAACCTATCATCAGAATCATACATCGATTATATGAGTATGTATGTTAAATCCAGATACATATCTTAGAACTTTCTTGAATGTTAGTGCCGTTCCAGAACTATTCACCTCACTTCTCCACATTTTCTATACCATCCTGTACACACAATATCGCTTGTGAAATATACCTTTCCTCCGTGTTTTTCTTATTTCATTTCTTTACTTTTTATAATTTGTCGAGTTAAAGGCCATTGTACTCGAGCCAAACGAGCAATGACTTATGCACAGAGCTCTGCAGACAATTCAGACGGAATTAACGCGGAGTGAAGATGGGATTGGGGGGATATTCGTTCGGTAGAGAAGTTGCACGTTCAACTTCTTTTCTTTTTCTTGTATGTGCCGCGAATGGTCTCAGCAGCATTTGTGGAGCGACCGACATGGCGCGGCGCGGACCGAAACTACTTTTAAAGGCTGAAGATGGTCCGAGAGGCGGTGGTTTCTCGTTTCAAAGATTTTCAACAAGAGTCATGGCCACGAGAGCTTGCGAGCTCGTGTATGTAATAGAATAGACGTTAGATATGGAGCCTATTTGTGGACTGTGGAGACGGAGATTATGCTAGAGCTAGCCAAGGTTAACGTCCATATCATTGGCTCTTATTTTAATCATTCGTTGGTGCTGATTGGGCGACAATGACTTGGAAAATACGAGTAGTTTGTTCCTTTTGAAAGAACACTAAAAACCGAAAAAATGGTACACTTGTAAGACGGATAGGGCCTGTTGAGGACAATGTTCTACATCTATGTACTTCAATGTCAAGATTTTGAAACTATGCGACTTATTTTGTTTCCGCCACCGATTGCAGTGTATTCAAATACGATTACTGACGTACTCGTCAAATACTATTTACTCTACATCAGATGATAGTAAAAAAAATCTCAATATTCAATGGCACAATGTATAATACATCTGTTATACAATATACATGCCAACAAAAAGTGCAACGAACGCAACATGTACAGTGACGCACTTGAAACATACATACATATGTTACTACAAGAAAGCATCTGACTAACATTATATACATACGAATACATGTAAGCTGAAATTCATGCATAGATGGCTTCTAGAATCTATACAAATATTTACTATCGTCCGCTGAACCATTCACGCTATTAGTTGCAGCCTTATGCCTTATCCATTGGCAAGCCGCTGGGCGCAGCTATTCTTGTACAACTACTGCATAAGTAAATACTCGCACTTCACTTATGTACGGCCTTTAACTTTTCAATGCAATGGTTCATTGACATGATATGTACGAGTAAAATGTTCTAGAATCATTCATATTGAGAAGGGTTAGGTTTGGCTGTCTTTTATACATATTCTGCGTCGTCAGAGCGTGTTGTCCTTGAATCAAACATAATGTATGTACATATAGCTTTATCGTCTTAGACCACAAGTTTTTCTCATTCAACACCCGGAATCGAATATTTGATTATTGAGGAGAAAATAAGCTCCTCACTGTTTTACACAAAAAATAACGAACAAAAAAATAGCTCATCAAGTGTTGTTGAGACGCTATAGACCGCGGCTGCTACATACACCTATAGAGCAGCAAAGCAAGCAGCTTGATAAACTTGATACCGAACCGAAGCTTCCGAAGTGACATTGAGTGCGGTTATTCACATTTGGCTTTGGTCAATTACCGCATCTAACGACGCACACCATTCCAAAGTATCTATATGGAAGAAAATATGTGTATACAGCAATAGTTGTATAACATATGAAGAATAAGAAGTACGATCTAGGAGAAGCGCTCGTGTTCAGCATATATAGGTTCATAGCTACTCGTTTTATATATGATGTATATTTGATATTCAGAGAAATGAGAACTAAATATACCAACAGAAGGAGTAGTACATACAGTCAAACTTCCCTATAACGAACTTCTGTATAACGAATTTCTCTATATAACGAATTTACTTTGTAAACTCTGCATTTTCGCGAAGTTTCCTGAAGAATTTAATCTCCATATAACGAATTTCTTTATAACGAATTTTTCTCTATACCGAATGTTTTCCCAATTCCAACATGCTAATTTCAGGTATTTTCAACTTCTATATAACGATTTTTTCCTAATTAATTCCCCCGATGATTTTGTAACTAAGGGGAATACCCCAGT
Source organism: Microchrysa polita (assembly GCA_949715475.1). NCBI lineage: Eukaryota > Metazoa > Arthropoda > Insecta > Diptera > Stratiomyidae > Microchrysa > Microchrysa polita. Next base: position 91,497,205 of record OX454416.1, read on the forward strand.
AATGCAGGAATCGAACAGAGTGGAATAAAACTAAAGACACTTTAGGGATTCCCGGACTATGCATGTCAATTGTCCGATAATTTTACGTTGCAGCAACGCAATTTTGAATGGGAATGGACTGTATTGGACTCTCTGTCTCTCTGAACTTTACAGGCCTCCTGAGGTCTTTTGATATTTTGAGTGTTGCAATTTTTGGGTGAAAATTGCCATGGTTTCAGGTCTTTGAAAAAATATTCTGACTCCAATCGGGAATAATGAAACAAACGTTTCACCGTTTGTAAACTTGAGACTATGCGCCAACTTTTAAAATTACTTGCCGGAAGGTCCCGGTGCAATTTTTTTATTGTACAGATATTTGAACTTAGACGAAACGATGAATTTGATCTATCGGTTTTTGGAGTCACATTTCTCTCAAAGCAAAACAGTTATTTTTTCGGATTGGGCTGTAGGTAAGAGAGCGTTTTGATGCTGTTGTAGTGGCAAAAGAAAATTTGAGAAATATTAAAATTTGCAGTTACAGTGGATGAAAAATGAATTTTTCGATTTTTCTTTAATTACACATAACTGTAAAAAACGCGACTGATTTGATGTGTTTTCCGTAACGGACACTAAATGCGCTATCATTGGTTACCGGGTTATCTTTGGGGTATGAGAGACCCTCTATACAAATGAAGAAAAAACTAAAGTTTTACTCTATAACGAATTTTCTCTATAACGAAGAAATTAGTCGGTCCCTTGCTGATTCGTTATAGAGAAGTTTGACTGTATTATGATGATATGATGATACACAACATACTTGTGTACAATAAAATTGGAATATTAAAAAGTGTACCAACTAAATCTCCTAACATGCAAACTAGGTCCAACGTCAACGATGTTTTTCAAAACCAAATTGTGTATAATAAGTCTTGGAAAATATGTAAATACCCACATACCTATACTTTTTTGCTCTTTATTCTGAGCCGTAAATCTGTCAAAAAGCAATGTGTCATTAAGTTAGACTCTTATCAAAGTTGTATACATATGTACAGATATTACATACATAGTTCACGAAATAATTTATAAAGCTACAGCTTTTGTATGCTTTGTTGGTAAGAAAAAATGTCTAATATGTATTGTGCTACCATCTCTGTCGAAGAGCTTATAGTGCAAAATAGGGAACACATATTCAACAAAACTACGTGGGTATCTGTTCTACATATTCATATAATTTAGATTGAACTTGAACTTGGCTTTTTATTTAATTCGTCATTCAATGGCATACGCAAGCAGGTATGAGGTGAACTACCATAAAAATAAAATTTACTAACACATAGGTATGTATATGTATTTTTATTTTACTTCTGTTTACAAGTAAGGTAAGTGTGCCAACTTGTTTGAATGGTCAACATTTGGCCAACTTGAATAGTGTAAGCGGCCCTTGAAACCAAATTTTATACCTTTCCTATACCAATAAAATGAGATAGGGTATATAAATAACAGGCGCGACAATCCAGCATTGAACTAAGGCCACAGGATGTGTTAGTGACATCCTATTTCCAACATTTTATCTGCTTTTTGTTGAGGTAATGAGATCAGCATCACGCTCAGCAGTGTTATTTATCCCCATAAATGGGTACTCGTTTAACGTCTGAGTGAGATCATAGTCCGTCACAAGCTCGTGAGTTCGAAAAACACCATGATCCACGGTGAGATTCGAACTCATGACCCTGTGCACCGAAGGTGCGCGCACTAACCGCTAGACCAGCCAGACTACAGATAGGGTATATGATATGGATGATTTCTATTATGCTGAAATAATGTAACACCCCAAAGAAGTCTCCGGAAGTATCACAACATAAGGAATAAATTGACGGAGTCACTCCTTCAATCCAATAGGATATGTCTGTCTGCCCGTCTGCATGTTCGCATCATAAAACTTTGACATTTTTGTATTGGTATAATCTTGGATGGTATGATCAAAGTTTGCCCTACCACCCGCAAAAGGATAGTTTTGTTTCTATACTAAGAAACCAAGAAAAGTATCGATAACAATAAATAATTTTCTTTCTACTCGGCGTCGAAACGATTTGATTCAAGTAAGTTTATGAGTACTTTTCGAATTGTGAAATGGAACGATCAATAAAACACGAAATCCCCGTGAGAGTAAATACTAGATCGTTATCAATCGACCCCTTTAACGGAAATAGTTCCCTACACTCAGTGGCGTAACATTTTCGAAAAAAATTGTGTTCGAAATCTAAATGGGGGCCCTTGTACTATAATTGTGTTCTGGAAGAACATTTGTCGGCAATCATTTGGTGTGCGTACTGCGTTGCTAATGAAATTCTGCAAAACTAAGCATGTCACGTTGTGTTTTTATAGAAAATGAGTATGTATGTATATATCGCCACCATATCTCATTTTACTTTTTGCAGTAACAAAAATTGAATGGTTTTTCTGCAAAGAAGAGAAATTGAATTGAAATAATAGTAAAACTTCTGGGGAGAAGTTTCTAGTTAATTTTGTATACCGGTGTCTGTAGTTAATATAAAAAATCTAGAAGGCAACGTACTAGAGAAGACGGCTAGTAGCTAAAGAAATAAGTAAAATAGGAAAAAGATAATTTGCAAATAAGTCAGGAGAAAAAGGCCAATGTAAAACACGTTGGGCGCACATTTGCTGAAAATTTCAGATTCCTAGCTGCCTCTGTTTGAAAGTTCAAGCCGTCTAAACATGCGACGCAAGTCCAACAAAAAAGCAATCAGGGTAAAGAAGAATGGTCACGATCCATACAAAATTTACTCAGTCCCGGCACAAACGAAACCTATCTCAGGAATTTCGTTATTTTATGTACATCAATTATTAGATATTTTTTTTTTTAAATATCAGTGGCTAAGCTTGTTTGTTGCGTAACAAAAGTTCTACAATATCCCTTCTGATTTCCAATAGACGTACAGAAAGCACATATCGCCGACGACTACGTAGTGCATGTTCACACACAACACACCACGCAACGCAAACACGCTAAGTCCGCTAGAGCAGGTAGAAACCCTAACTGTAGATATCTTGGTTTTTAAGGGAGAGTATGCGAATTAGATACGAGTAGTAGTAGGTATCGAGCTAGCATACGCGAATGATTTTGTTAAACCTTCAATAGACCAGGTCTTTGGTATTCGTACTATTTTTAGCTTTGGTTGCTCGATATAATTGATGTAATATACATTATACTCATTTACAGGGTGGGCCAATTATAAGTTCGTTTTTAAATCATAGATTAGTTTGACACTGACAGCTCTTTTTCGCTCAAAATCTTTATAGAAACTCAGTATCATACCTCCGCAGAACGAAATGAGTCGCTTTACGCTTAAAGAACGTTGGGAAATATTGAAAATGTATTTTCAAAGTGAGTGCTGTCTAGCTCAAAGCCAGTTACAGAGCCATGTTATCCGTCTTTTTTTTTACTGAAATTGAATTGACATGGATTTGGACGAACTCTGGTGCAAGCAGGATGGCGCGCCATGGCACACAGCCCATGCCACAATCGTTCTTTTACGCACCAAATTCAAAAATCGTATTATCAGCCGTCTTGGCGATGTCAATTGGCCGCCTCGGAGCTGTGATTTGACTCCTTGAACTTTTTTTGTGAAGGACCGATGTTATGCCAACAATCCAGAAACGATTCAAGCACTTAAGGCCAATATCATCCACGCAATCCGTGAGCTACAGCTCAAAACCATTAACAGTCTTGAAAATTACTGCGATGCCAGCCGGGCCAGCCACTTGAATGAAGTTGTGTTCTATCATTAATGGGAGCTTACTTACTTTCTAATAAAGCCATAAGACGTTGAAAAAAAAATTAATTTTGTTCATTTTATTGCATTTTTTAAAACAAACTTGTAATTGGCCCACCCGTTATATACTCATTTTATAATGAGTTAGCCACAGAAATCTGAAAAAAGAAAACCTGATAATTCATGTATATAAAATAACAAATAACTGGCATATATTTCGCTTGCGCCGGAGCTGGGTCACAATTGACCATTCTTCTTTCAAACAATGGGAATGAAAACGCCGATATAGAGCAAACGCGTCATTTTGTTGAATTTTTCAGAATCCCATCTGTCCGTAGCTGATAGCTTCTAGCTGCCTCCGTTCCGTTATAGTCGTCCAAAGATGTGACTCAAGCAAATCGAAAAAAGCGCAATCGGAGACAATTTTCCGAAAAATGTTTTTACCAAAAAGGCTGATGTAGAGCACGTTAAAACCACACATTTTGCTAAAGTCTCAGCTGTCCCGTTTAAATTCCGTTCCGATTGTGAGCATGTTTGGGCACAGTTTACTGAAAATTTCAGTCCTATAGCTGCCTCCGTTCGAAACCGTACGAAATCACAAAAAAGTGCGATCGTATAGCGGTGTGCACTTCGATAGAATTCTATACAGTAATCCAGGCGCGCACAGAGGGTGGGGCAAAAGGGGCAATTTGCCCCGGGCCCCGCGTTGGAGAGGGCCCCGCAGGGACAGTGGTCTCGTAGTGCGCATACGTCTAAGAAATTATTACACGAATTGATGTCAGATAAATTTTATTTAAATCTCTATTTATCTTGTTTTGCGTTATTCAAAGCATTTCTAGGACCTTATACTTTTGTCAATTAAAATTGCTAAATCTAAAATTGGCACTGATCTTGATATATTTTAGGTGTTGAGATCAACAGCACACTCTGCCGAAATTTATCTAATTAATCGGTATTCTCTTAAAATCTGAGTGTCCTTGAACTATGTGTGTTTTATAGAGAATGTGTTAACCAAGAAACTGAAAACGATGGATCCCTTTAAATGACTATTTCTTATTTAGTTTCCATAAGCTTATATTTATTCAAGTCTCTCTCTGATTGTTGCTAACTCATTGTAGTCTTATCTGTAACTATGCTCTCGAACTAGGAAAATTTATCAACGTTTTCTACTGGTTTGGTTTTAGACTTTTATTCTCCTATGGATCAGTGCACACTCGGTCTTAGTAATTTCTATGAAGAGACAAGAATTTCGATTTTGGCAATGCCATCAGCAGTGACGGAACAACTTCACTCTGGGCCTTCCCGCCAACTTCTTGAGTGCCCCCCCCCCTACACTGAGAATAAAAGTAGAGTGAAATCAATCGAAAACACTCTTGAAGGTCGATCCACACTTTTCAGTCATCAGTCATAGTCACTTTCTATACAAGTTAATTGATTGACTGACAATCTGTCAATTTGTATGATAAATTACTGTGACTGCGACTGATGACTAAAAAGTGTGGATCGATCTTAAACCAAGTATTTTGAAACATGATTTTGACGTTACAGTTTTTCTACTAAAATTAAAAAAATCGTACTTAAAATAACTTTGCTAAGAGCTACTTTGACTCTTTGCATTCTTACATTGAGAATAGCGTTCTTGTTGTAACGTTTATTAAATTAATGATTTCATCAATTGTTTTTTTTTTTTTTTTTTGGATAAAAATGCTCACGCAGCGCAGCATTGACCTCTATAGGTGTTAGTGATGTTGATGATGAAAAGCATAGAAAATTACCTGTGCCTACAATGAGATTCGATCCCGCAAACCTATGATTCGAAGACGAGCGCCCTATTTATCTACCCTAATGCCGCTCTCTCAGGTACCAGCATCCTGGCATCCTGTAGTAGGAACAACATTTATAGAGTTTCCAAGGACAAATGTTCTTTTTCTCAAAGGGGCCACTTTTATTTATATGCCCCGGGCCCCGTAAATCCTCTGTGCGCGCCTGCAGTAATCATTAACCGTCTGAGCCACTGCCAGTGTGCTAATAAATCACAGATTTAAACTCTACACATTTGTTACAACTGTGAACTGTATCAGTCATGTTTTCCAAAACACTTTGAAATTGTTGAGGTACATATTAAAGCGCACAGCGCTTTTCTTCGAAAAGCCTCAAGCCAGAGAAAAAAACGAGAAGCATACCTTCTCCACGGATTTGGGGGCCCCCTTACTTGATGGGTCCGTGTTCTATTGAACATATGGAACACCGTACGTTACGCCACTGACTTGATGCAGCAACTGCAGTAAGTGTCTGTCGAAGGAAAATTGAAGTGTAAATTGCCTGAATAAGGTTTTTTAGTGAGGTTAATTAATGTCATAGCATACATAGCCTAGATGCAGGGCACATTCAATGTTAGAAAAAAAATAACCACTAAATTAAGCTAACGTCTGCTGAGACGTGCAAATATTTGGCCAAATATAGTAAAAACGGAAATGAATAAAGCTTTGGAAGCAACCCAATCCATCAACCCATATACATTCATTCAATGTAACGAACAGACAGACGCACGAATAGACAGACAGACATGGCTTATTCGAATACGGGATCGACCCTGATTATTTTAGTATATACTTTGCCATACTTTCGGTGGCTCCTTTAAGGTGTTTCCCGCGAGCCATTCACCGGGTGAATACGGAGGATGCGGCAGCAATTCATTACGCAATTCATGCAGTTTGGCGGCGACCACTTCGGATGAATGTGTTCAAATGTGTTGTAGATGAATGAACGATGAATGCGCTGGTGCGTTATCGTGGTGAAACAGCACTTTCTTTTTCGCCAAATGTGATCGTGTATCCTTCAATTTTTTGTCGAAGCGGTCCAAACTCACTGTTCAGTGATCGTTCTTCCTTTTTCTAAAAAATCCATAAGGATGACGCCCTTCGCATCCCAAAAAATCGTCGCCATGACATGATTTCCGGCCGATTGCACCGTTTTGGCCTTCTTTGGAGCAGATTCACCGTTGAACCAATCTAACGGAGGTCATAGACGGCGAAGTGTCCCCATAAATAGCATCCAACTTCGCTTTTATCTCCTCACATTTTTTCTGATCCAAAAACAAAAATCGAATTACCTCTCCCTTTCCATCTTATCGAAAATTACGAAACACGCGTTACTCGAATCGCTGTCAAATCAAAACTAACCAATAAATTAGTCTGGAATTTGTTTTGGCGTCGTTTGATAGATGGCAGCACACGATGATGACACCAACTTCCCTCAGTACCATCCTATGTCTTCAAACACGGGTACTTATTGAACTGCCCTCGTATGTGTGGATAACTTCATAGGTAGTACATATTAACATATCATGCACACACGCAATACAGTCAATGTTTATTTTTCAATAAAAGCTAGCACATCAAATCATGCAGTCTCAATATTATTTGAATCTTTTTATTGATGGTCAGTTGACGGAAATATAACATGATAATGATATTTATAAGTTGAATGCCTTATACAAGGTAAATTTCTACCGCGTAATTCTACATCGTACGGTATTTTAATATATGTTCGAAAACTGAACTTTTTCAAGGTATTCATCTAACGTTCAAGGCTAAATAAAATTGCAGTCAGTGTTGTAAATAAATTCAACTTCCAAACTGATTTGATTTTATCACTGCCAGAAATGCAAAGCAAACAAAAAATATACATACACAATTCCGCATATTGATTGACCTTACCGAGTCACGGTCAAAGAGTCCATTGACTCGGATGACGCCGTTATACAACACTATGATACATATGTATGCATACACGATAATTTAATATCGAGTTTACTGAAACATGTCACTATATTAACGATTCAGACAACTAGTCGCTTTTTTAAATTGTGTAGCCTATTTGAAATACTTTTGCACTTGCTACTAATTTGCGCTTTCGATGAGACTCTTTTTTACAATACAATAAGAACTCAATAGGTAACAGAAAAAAATCAATACGCATAATTGACTTCAATTAAGTATTAAAAAGATTGTCTGTTGTTTATTACATAATGTTATTAGTCTTACCTTGCAACCTTCACATGAATGTACACCATAATGAAAACCAGAGGCTTTATCTCCGCAAACTCGGCATAAGACAGTTGTGCCATCAAATTCTGTAAATAAGAAAACAACAATTAGTATAATCGAATAAAATCAATTATCTTATATTCATGATAGTAGACATCTTAAACTGTCATCTTAAAAAGGGTGTTTCTTAGAGGTACATAAAAAATGTCCTGAATATCCATGAAATTACACAAATTGATTTAACAGGAGTTGTCACTCCTCGCTTAATGAATTGACGAGTACTGTGGAACTGTACTGTGGGTCACTATGTATGGAGGTGCCCTTAGTTTTAATCCGATTAAGCTTTTTTTATTTTATAGTTTCTAAATAATCAGCAATCCTGCCAAAATTCGCTCGATTACTTTATTTCGCTTTATTTGTCTTAAGAGCTGAATTAAGATCGAGAGTGAAATTGTTCACGCTGCGATTTTATCAATAAAAATGCATACTAACTGTCGTGTATGTCACAAACGGTGGGAAATTCCATAAGCTACAATCGGAGACCGGTTATTATTTTTCGATCCCCGGTCATTTGACATTTCACGATGGAATAACCGTGGAATCGGAAAAAAATATATAAAATGGCAGAGAAAAATTATGGAACTGTTTTCGGATTTTAGCTTATGGAATTCCCCAGCATTCCTCACATATTCCATGACAGACGACAGTAAGAATACATTTTCATTGAAAAAATCGCAGCGGACAAAAATTTCACTCTCTATGTCAGTACTAGGCTTTAGGATAGAAAGAAGTAACAAATATGCATTAACTTGTCCAGGAAGTTCTTCACACTGTTTCGTATACTCCTTGGATTGGTAGTTCACAATAGGTTTTGGATTCACCCGAGTACTTGGAAGATAATGGGTAAACAACATGCACGCGTTAACTCTGGCGGTGACTTGCCAACTTAAAAATTGCATTTCTCCATGCCTTATTTTAATTTAGGGCTCTGTACTTAAAACCTCCCCTACGACCAAAACCCAAGAGTAGGAATCAAAACACCATAAGCAGAAGTATGCATCTAATGACTCCATGATTCATTAATGTATTTTCTTAATACTGTATGATCTAAAATGTATGAACCCTACAATCTCAAACAACCGTCATCTTAACGAAAAGAAACATGATTACACGAAGAAAGAAGCTAAAGCATAATTGCCAAGAAGAAAATTGAAAATTACGTAACTTTCACCGAAAGTTGTTTTTGAAATGAACGCGAATAGTAGCAACCATAAGAAAGCACACGGAGAAAGTACGCAAGAGAAGTACCAACATAATGTATTATGTGGGTTCAACATACAAGAAAGATACACACAGCTGATTCCCAACTCTTGATATAACCATACCGGTATTCATTTCCAGGTGATCTTGCATCTTAAGTATGGATGAGCAATATAGAAGCAAGTTTAGTTCTACGGGCACATCGATGATCGGTCTCAGATCAAGCTCTATCAGAGCATAGTGATGTCATAGATGAAAGCGAAAACATTTATCTTACAAGAGTGAAAGAAGAAAGGTGAAATGATGCAGCAGAAATTATAGTTGTGTGTTTTGACTGTGAGTGATGCTGACGACGACGACGTTGCGTGTGCTGTCGCCGTCATCAAAGTGAGGAATTTGTGAGCGCGCTAAAACGATTTCGATGATGATACGATACGAAGCGCGCAATGAGAGTTACAATTGGCGCATACTCCTCTATGCACAATGATTGCATGTTTAATTTATCGAAATGAAGTACGCGCGTTGTTTAGCCAAAAACGTCACTCTGGCTTGTGTGTGCGCGCCGCAAAACTAAAGAAAGTGAAATCACTTTCACTATACGAGATCCTTCACTTTTCGACAGTATATTCACATTCAGCCAGCATAAGCAAGTATAGTGCGATGACCTCAACCGTTTTTCTTTAGATCTGGATTTCAATAAAACTGCATCTTTGCGAACCAAAAGAAGATATGATAGCCAACAATTGAATTGTGGTGCATCTGCGAATAACAGGTGTGTTGTAGACGAAACACACACCACAAGCACAAGAGATTTTGTGAACTGGAAATGTTTTCGATTGTGAACGACTATCACTATAGAGATGCGCTGGAATGGCAACAACAAGAAGTTTGACCTGAAGTAACCTGACGATCATTTATATTTATGCAAAATGCAAGTTGAACATAAATGAAGATTGATATGATTGATTTGGAATTTTGTAGGCTTGCAAAAAGCATTTAACAATCGGCTTTAATATGATAAGATACATACACTCCCAATCAATGGGATAGTTCCACTTGAAAAATGGCTGTATCTCGGTAAGTGATAACGGTATTTTCTTTAAACTTGGTGACAATATTTTTGGTATCCTGCTTGTTCTTTTAATAACAGAAGGTCTCAAATCCGGAATCCCGTTAGAATTTTATTACAAGAATTCTTAAAAACAGTACAATTGTGAAAGTCATTAGGATAGTTCCAGAGGAAGTAAAACGCAAAATAACGGTAAAAAAGGATAATTTTGCAAAATGTTGCCAATAATAAGTTGAACTTCCGTTGAGTGATATTAGCTAAAAAAATTATCTGCCTAATGTAATGTATCTCTTCTTCTGTTTTTCCTTAATTACTCCTGAATCCTTGCGTTTCCAGGACGAACAAAAATACAAAACAACGAACAAACGTCTGGTTTTCGACTGATACTAAATTTAAATTTATCCGATCATATTTAACGATGGCGGGCTATGTTAACACTCAGAATTTTTTAGTTGCTATAATTAAATAATTAGAGACGAACAAACGATTTTAATTGACCAATAATCACGAACAAATGTAGCCGTCCCCGAAACAAACGAGTGTGATTTGAAGATGTGGGAGGGCTAACTTCACATGAGTAGCGGTTTCAGCTGTTACTGAGATATACATTTTGACTTTTGAGGCTTTTTTTATATATGAAATTCTATTTCTCCAAGGTACTCGAGTAATGTATTCAAAATTTTTTATTTTATATTAAGCCAACGCTATGGAAAAAATTGTCTCTATAATGAAAAATTTAGTTTTGACTTTTCATAAAAAAATGATTTCATTTTTATTATTATTATTATATATTATAATTTAATTTTTAATGTACTATTACTCAAAAGTAGTCTGGCTGGTCTAGCGGTTAGTGCGCGCACCTTCGGTGCACAGGGTCATGAGTTCGAATCTCACCGTGGTTCATGGTGTTTTTCGAACTCACGAGCTTGTGACGGACTATGATCTCACTCAGATGTTAAACGAGTACCCATTTATGGGGATAAATAACACTGCTGAGCGTGATGTTCATCTCATTACCTCAACAAAAAGCAGTTAAGATCTTGGAAATTGGATGTCACTAACACATCTGCGGCCTTAGTTCAATGTTGGACTGTCGCGCATGTTATTTTGTATTTTTTTATTAAAAATAAATACTTGCAGATAATTTTCGTTTTTTTATGAATGTGAAATATTGGTCATAGTGTTGTTAAAATTGTTTAAATGCGTTATAAGTACCTACTTTTTGTGTCATTTCAAATGTCAAAACGCGCGGTTTTCCTAAAAAAAAACACCAATAACTCTGTATAGAAAATCGTCATCGAGAGGACTCTTGAAATTAAAATCCATAACAAATCATTTTACCGTGAACTGCTGATGTGATTGATAAATTGATAAAATCGCATTGTTCAACTATTATTATCTAAGGCTAAGGTCGATCATTTACCCTATCCGGCCAATCTGATACTCCGTATGAATGTATACAGCTAGACATATTATGCGAGGTCGAATTTCAATGTTTTCCAAATGGTTTCCAATTTGGCTACTATCTGTCATACACTATGCTAACTTTATCTCATAATTAGTTGGTAAAAGTGTATTTAGAATTTGTAGTTAGATTGTGTATTATTGTATATAATATTGAATTTTATCGCATTAAGATGTTAAGATTGCCCACATAACCAAAAAATTCATATGTGTATGTGTACACGGCAGTAAAATTAATATTTTTTTTTGTCGAAAAAATGACCTTGAATATTTTACTTAGAGTTCATGATCGAACGTGTATGTGGTAATTAGATAGCCGCGGGGGCGGCAAATATGGATGTATAACGCGAGTTTCACCTAGCCTAGCAGATATAGTGGATGAGTCAGTGGTGCCAAACGTGGAGATAGCCACGGTCTGCTGACTCTTTGTCACTTTTAAGCTATGTCATTCTATGATTGTACGAGTACAAATATCAAATCGAAAATATTTTCGTTTCAACACACAAAATTAAGAAAACCGTGAAGTTTGATAAAATAAATTCGAAATGTCTTGTTTTTTGGATCCATGGTGAGTTTGAGTTTTTTTAATTACCATAACGAACGACTGTTTCAAAATAGATTTCTCAAATATCTAGAGACAGCCTATTTCGGCTCGTTTTGAACTTCCTTCAAGTAGGTGTTGCAAAATTAACCATTCTATCGGAAGATGCTATAGTTTTTACAAACGGTGTAGTATTTAAATCATAGACAGATGCAGAATACAAACAGACAAGCAATGGAGCCGCTTACTCCGCAAGAGAAAGTTATAATCGACCTTTTCGGTTAGGTTAAAAATCGTTCAGTGGTAATCTAACGTTTAAGCGAATTGACATGCCCGAAATATCGGCCGATTGAACTATCCCATACTTCTTTTTTTTGGAGCTACTTGATGTCGGGGACCAAAAGGAGACAGCAGACCTCAAGGAGAATATTCAGCAGGAATGCGAACATTATAATCGGAAATTTTGCGGAAAGTCATGGGAAATGCGATAAAATGGGCACAAATGTGTATGGCACTGGTTGATATTATTTTTTTTTTCTTTTTCAAAAATATGTTCATAAACAAAATCTCGGACTTTCTGGAAAAAAACAAAATCATAGCAAAATGAGTTTTAGAGCCCTGGGACTCTACATTAGAATATGTACTATGTACATATATATATAACTATATATTAGACATACAGGGTGGGCCAAATGAGACTTCTCAATGTAAAACGCCAAATGGTGGGACATTTGTCTGATTTTATTTTCCATTATAAATTTCCATAAAATAAATTTCATATATAAAAAATTAAATAGAACAAATGGTAATATCAAACATATGACATAATAAAACACATTTATGGTCAAATTTATTTTAAAGTTTTTTGTCATACGGTCATTCAAAAATTACCCATTTTTTGTGTTACCCATGGTGGTCAAATGAAATGATTCTGTTGGGTTCATTTAATGACCAATATAAAAAATAACGACAATTTTATACTTTTTTGCAAGCTGTGGGAAAACTCAAAATTTAAATTAATCCGTGGAATTACATCGAAGAAATTGTGTTTGATAGTAAAATTTAACTCTCGGTAATAGCATCGAAGTGGAACAATCTGTGTGTTCAGTATACACACCTCTAGTTTAGCGATCTCATCTCTATCAAAAAATGTTGGACGCACGTCGCTTAAATAAATTTCCCGACTTTGTCCGGTTCTAAAAGTTTCTTGTTTTTAGTTTGGGGGTCCCAACCCCCACTGAATTGATGATATTTGGATGAGAAATCAAGTTAATATAAAAGAAACACCGCAACTTCGAAAGCGAAATGTCTAAATTTCGAGCCCGGCATACAAGTACTCTGTAGCAACCTATAACTGACAGTGAGCAAGAGCAAGGGATACAACATTACATGGATGATAGCAAGATGTTTCTGCTGCTTCAAAGGTGCTTCTTTTTTTCCACAAAAATTATCACGTAATTACTTTGAGAACTTTATTATGAACCAAGGCTGATCACTGGACCAAGGTTGATTGTAGGGTCTCTCAGGTTACGAGTAGGACAACAGAAACTACTCCCCGGTTCCAAATTTTCCACTAGCTTGAAACTAAAATCCGCAGTTAATTTTGAAAGAAATTGATCAGTGACTGGAAGCTCCAAGGGTCGTTCAACTAATAAGAAGCTTTGCAGCGTTTTTAACGCTTTCTTTACTACCGTATAGTGTGGTGATAGGCAAATTCACCGAACATCGAACATTTCAGAAAAAATCTCCAATACAAATTAAACGAAAAGAAAATTGAATAAGAATTCTAATTTCTAAGATCTCGGAACACGAAACACTTGATTTTGACCTTTAACTATATACGTATTAGTTGCTAGTATGTAAGTTTAGTAAAACGTTAGCTTTATCGATAACAAAAATATTTTTTTTTTAATAAAAGAGGACCATATTATTCAAGCTACAAACGAAAACGAGAAGGCGGAGAGCATTTTTTTGCAGGCTTAAAGATCTGATGGTTCCTATAATTCTCAAGATGATTTCCCAGTGCTCCTTGGTATAAACTAAGTTATTTGGATGCACTGAGCACCGTCAACCTTATTCCTAAAACCCCTTTGGAAATATTTTCTTGCATACGCCCTGCATGAAACACACAGAAAAGGAGGTGAGGTGGATGCTTCTCTAATTTTCCCGAAGTTCTCCGTACACCCCTCTTCTGTTTCTAACATTCAGAAACCCAAATTTTTCTTTTCATTCTTCCGAATGTTTTTAAATAACACGAGTCCTTTTAATTAAGAGGCAAGATTACGCGTGCAAGCAAAATTAAACCGATTTTCTATATAACAAAAATTTATTAAACTTTGCAACAATTTGGACAACAAAATAAACAATGTCAAATAACCACTCAATGCAAAAGTGTGACCCACTGGACAAACTTTATTTGATAGTGTAATACCACCTTTATACGCATTTAACATTGTTGTCTCATTTGACCCACCGTGTAGGTTAAATTTTTATCTATACAGGGTGTCCCATTCATGGTGGAGGCGATTTCAATAGTAGCTAGTGTGGCTCATTTGGAAGAATTAATGTTCAACGGGACCCATCTATTTTAAACCGTTACAATGTACATATACGCCAGTCAATAAACCGAAAAATAAGGCGTTAGGTCGCAAAAAATTGCTCGGCTTTGGTTTTTTGGGATATTGTTAGGATAGATACCAGAAGTGTACCACCAAGTTTGCAACTTCGAAAAACCTGTGCTAACCCCATGACCCTCAAAAAACCTCAAAATTTTCGGACTTTTTTCATATTTTTGTTTGTAATTTCTAAAAGGTGCTTCCTACAAGTAAGTTGTCCACTGCACTGTTAAAGCTAAGAAAATCTTCTTTAATTTGAGTGTAACCCCAGCTTTGTAGGCGCAAAGGATCCCAAGATACAGCACTTTAAACATTGTTTTTTGAAAAAAAGTTCGAAATTGTAATTTCAGTCATGTTCCGAGCTGAATATCGGCTTAAATGCGCATTTTATAGAGAAAGTCATGTGACATGAAGTTATGAACCAGTACCTCAGCTATATATATGTCGGAACGAATGGAATCAGACCATGGGGTCATAGGGCTGCCCCTGAAAATTAGGTTCTTCCAAGAAAAACTTTTTTCTTTATGTACCAATATTAACCAAACTTCACCCAATTATGTTGCTGGTTAAGCCTAAAAAAATATTTAGGAACGGATGAAATCGGAACACTACGTTATAGGGCTGTCATACAAACCAACCTCTGGAAATTAGGTTCTTCTAAGAAAAACTTTTTTCTTTATGGACCAATCCTAACCACCCTTCCCCCAAATGTGTTTTTAGTAAAGCTTCAAAACATATCTAGAAACAGATGAAATCGGAACACTAGGTCATAGGGCTGTCATACAAACCAACCCCTGATAATCAGGTTCTTCTAAGAAAAACTTTTTTCTTTATGAACCAATCTTAACCAAACCTCACCCAAATGTGTTGCAAGTAAAGCCTCAAAACATATCTAGGAATGGATGGAATCGGAACATTACGTCATAGGGCTGTCATACAAACCTCCTAAAATACAATTTCGGACTTTTTTACAAAAAAGCACATTTTTTAAAGTGCTGTATCTTGGGATCCTTTGCACCTACAAAGCTGGAGTTACACTCAAATTAAAGAAGATTTTCTTAGCTTTAAAAGTGCAGTGGACGACTTACTTGTAGGAGGCACCTTTTAGAAATTACAAACAAAAATATGAAAAAGTCCGAAAATTTTGAGGTTTTTTGAGGGTCACGGGGTTAGCACAGGTTTTTCGAAGTTGCAAACTTAGTGGTACACTTCTGGTATCTATCCTAACAATATCCCAAAAAACCAGACCCGAGCAATTTTTTGCGACCTAAAATCGGTAATTGACTGGCCTAATAATAGCATTTTTTGTAAATTGTGCCAAAATGGCAGACTAAATCAAATTTGCCACACCACCAAACATTTCATTCGAGATATGACTGAAGACTTCACTGTCTGAAACTACATAAAATTTCCAGTAAAGCAAAACCTCGCCCGTTACGTAGTTGCTCGTATCTTCCGAGATACACTCGTTCAAACTTTAAAGAAATTTTAAAATTTGATCAAAAATTCAAATGATAAAATCGTATCTTTAAAGTTTGAACGGGTGTATCTCGGAAGATACGAGCAACTAAATAACTGGCGGGGTGTCGATAGAGCATCGATTATTCGAACATCAGATTAACCGAACTCCGGACTCGGATTTTTTCTTGGTAAATACACCGAATCAAATGAAAAACAAGTGAATAAAAATCTCTCTCAATTGCTTCGAATTTTTTATATTTGTTCAGTTCTTTGCCGACATTAGTTCGGATAATCGACGATGGACTGTACTTAATTTAAGAGGTCAAGTTCAGTATTTGACGAAACAAACACCTCTCTGTATAATAAATAATTAACTTTATTATGAAAACATAATGGCCGGCAAGGAAATATGTACATATTTTACTCGTTTGCTCGGAGCTAGAGCAAGTATGTACCAACCACATACATACATATGTGACTACTTCCGTATGTTTAAAACACCTTACAAAAGCTTAACGTCGAGGTCTGCCGTACGATCAACCTGGTTGGTTCGGGTATGACCGTTTCATTGACGACGACATGTTTGCGCTACTATTACGATCATTTTTGTATGATATCGATTAATGCTGTTCGGCATGTAAAGCTCATGCCATACCATTTTGAATTTAGCAATGAAATAGATTCAAGTCGTCACCGAGTTGCGGGTGATCTTATCGCGGTTCCCATAGTCTCGCATTACGAACACTTCCTATATCTTATTCGCCCATAAGTGTACGTACTGCTGCTGGTATCATATGCGTAGATATAAAATTGACGCAATAACCTTGCCGAGATCAACACATGATTTCATGTCTGTATGAATAAATCGCTGCGGTTATTCAACACACATATGAATGTTTGTGAGTTGTTTTTCTTTTTCTGAGATAACGTATACGTGTTCTTTAACGTATGCATATTCTCAGCTCTTTCTCCCCTCTGGCGGTGAGGCGAAATGAAGCGAATATGAATAACACACAATAATGACACACAAAAAGCTAAAGAGAAACATATTACATATTTAGTCCGGAGAGATACAGATACACAACACCATCGTTTCGATGGTACGACTTCGGCGGCGATGGCTGCTTTTTGCAACACAACCGCGTCGAGGTCAAGGTTGGCCAAGTACCGAAAATTTTGTTTTCTTGGCCACATCTCACTCTCGCTGAGTGCAGAGCCATAATTCTGACCTTGTTCAGCCACATGCCATTTAGTCATAATATCAAAACTGGCGAGTAGACGTGCCGAAGTATAAGTCCCTCCTCGCGTGGTTTAACATTGGCATTGGCACTGAACCTCAAGTCTGAGCTAAAGCTATAAACTTTTTTACTGTGTGGCCCGATGGTTATATGGACTTGATTCTTAGGCAGAACTGCTTCTCATGTGTTCTTGATGTTCAGCTTTGAGACTCTTCTTAGTTATGTGTCTTCCTTCTTAGCGAGTTCTGGTTTTTTGAAAACTAGTTTTACGTCCGTGAACTCTTTTAACTTGACTCGTGTGGGACATTGACAAAATAAGATAGGAGAGGGAGGTGTGAAAAGAACAGAAGACAGTTCTAAAATTTTAAGTACTGCATGAGATATCGTCTTTCCGCATAATAAACGAAAGGATCAATACGCACCTATATTCAGATCTGGCTCGCCCTTAACCGAGCTGGCCACTGTAGTGTCCATCACAGGATAGCTTTTAATATATTCGGGTGTCTGTGGACGCTGGGGCTGCTGTATCTGCGAGGAGGCACTCGTGGTTGCCATAGAATCACTGGTACTAACAACACAAGAATTCGCCATCGTTTGGCTACTAGCATTTCGATTGTGGTTCTTGTACACGGAACTATTGTTTACATAAATCACGTTACTGTGAGGAACGCGCTGAGTTGTCACAATATTGTTTTGTCCTACCGCACTTGCACACCCGCCACTAGTACCATTCGGAGGATCTAAGGGAATCATTGTTGAGCCAATATCGCTGGTGGTAATATTCCGAGATGCTTGCGATAACTGGTGGCGCTGGGACAGATGATGATGTGGATGATGATGCTGGATGACCACCGATTGATTGCTCGAACACTGGGCTGATTGCAGCACTTTCAACCCAGACGGCGGGGGCGGTGGCGGTGGTGGTAATGAAGCTGAGTGAGAATCGTGATTGGATTTCGTGATGACTACAGCCGATAATCCTGAGGGATTTCCGGCTGCCTGTTCAGGATGATAGGAGTGATGATATGGTGATTGTAATTGGGTGGCAGTGTGGTTAGCCGGATGTAACCGGGGCTTGGCATGTGATGCCAGGGTGGAGGATGAGGGCGATTGTGTTGAACAATCTGGTACTTGGACACGGATAACCGAAGTCGCAGTCATTTTACTATTAGAACTGTCAGCGGCAGTTGTTAACATTTTTTCACTGAACGAAAAACCTTATTTCTTCACAACACTTTTATTTATTAATTTCTTTTTTCGATTATCGTACAAAACTTGACACTAACTATAATTGAATTGTCGATTCCATAACCAAGGGGCATAAAAATATTCACTAAATTATCCAGTACATTTCGACACTACTATTCTGTTTTTTCATTCTTCAATAAAAGTTTAACCGTCTTCTACACAACTGACACCACTTTCCTCGATCGTCTAACAGCGAGCAGTGTTCCGGACTGAATAAGTTAAGTCACATCAATGAAAGGAAAATTAGTACTGCTGGCCATGTCTTTACACCATCCCACGAAACGAGTATAGGAGCCACACACACGGATCGATCGATCGCGCAACATTCGCCGCATGTGCTGTATTGTGTCCCGGCCTCGACCATGGTTAAGATCTCCCAGCCCAGCCGCTCGATCAACTCAAGTCCAATGGGAGAGGAGAGCGCATGTATATGTTATTATGAGCTGCATGTAGACCCCATGTACACTCACTGTAAACGCGCGATTTTAACTTTAGAGACTCCTAACAAACAGTGGAGTTACGATACGCAGTAACCGCGTACCCACACTTGCACAAATGCCAACTCGCGCTTCTCCGCGGCTGATTCCACCAAGCCCAGAAGCCTTTGCAGTGGAGACTTTCACCGTTTAATGTTTATTTGGGCTCATCGACGTTTCGTAGGAGAAACAGACAGAAATTGCCTATATGTGACGAGATGTATATGCGGGGCCTTAAGCGCTATACGTTGAGTGGATACACACATCTACAAAATTCCAATAGGAAACATTACTGGTCGCAGAACGCGGAGTAGAGTGGCAGCAGAGGCGCTAGCGTAGCACACATAGCTAATCGCGCATTGTTCAGAGAGGCATCGCGGTACAAGAATAGTTTGGCGATAAGATAATGTGCGCCTCCGTGAATAACCGAGATTGGCCTTCTCGCAAAGTTCATGGGTTCCAGTTCCAGCGATAGCTTTTCGCACTAGCAAGTCGTCACTTTTGATTGTAGGCTTGCTGTTATGGAACAGGTAAAAGAACTCTGTTGACTTCAAGATCGCTGTTCCCATCAACTTCCAAATAACCCCGTTCAAAGAGATATTTCATTATGCAGGAAGTAATTTTTCGGGGCGAATGGACTAGTAGAATAAACATACAAATAATGTTTTATCAAAGCACGAGGATGGTGTGATGGAAGGACAATCAATTTTATCCGATAGTGAACGTTGATGGTCATATAGTTTTATTTATTTTTAATTTTGTTTGATAAATATTTATTGGATTCTACGCTAATCAGAAGGAAGTTGCAAGGAAAGCGACAAGGGCAGTAAATCATACGATTCAGGGACATAATAAAGCAGATCAAGTAATGCTAACGGTGCAGCAGTAGGGGTTATGCAAATTTAAAAAAGTATGTATAATGTACATACTTGTTCTTTGAAATGTCCTTGCCTACAATGGAACAGTCAGTATGCGTTTACTGGCCATTACTTCCCATCCTTGCGGGAATGGCTGCTTATCCGGCTTAAAGCTGGAAAGGGGATGTCTCCCTACGAAATCTTCCCCATAGGTTGCGACTCTAGTTGGTCGACTTGACACAACGACCGCGAGTACAACGTTTAGATGGGTAGAGACCATGGCGTGCAAGTGGCCAAAAACACGAATTTTGGAAAAAAATATAAAAACCAGCCATACTTAATGTTTTTGGACGTTCTAAAGCGAATAAATTTGGTTTCACACAGATAGGATCAACCGTTTTACATTGTTTTTATTTTATACACTTCGCTCATAGAGTGAAAGGGTATTATTAACTTTGTAATGAAGTTTGTAACGCATTAAAGGAAGCATCTCCGACCATATAAAAAGTCTACATATATGATAAGCATGACTTGGGGAGTCGATTGGAGCATGTCCGTCTGTCTGTCTGTCTGTTGCGACGCGTTTTACTCGGCGGGTATTGAAGCTAGCAAGTTGAAATTTTGCACACATGCTTCTTATTGTTGCAGGCTGTTTGTGCATGTTTGATTCACCCAAATTGGATCACTGGGTCATGGGGCTGCCATACAAACCTAGCCCCCCAATTTGAGTTCTTTTTAGAAAAACTTTTTTATTTATGGACCAATCTTAACTAAACTTCGCATAAAAGCATCCCTATGAATGTTACAAAAAATATGTGAAAATGGCTGGAATCAAACGATGGGGCCATGCGGCTGCCATACAAACCTAATCCAACAAATTAGGTTCTTCTAAGAAAAACTTTTTTATTTGGGCACCGATGTCAACCAAACTTCATGAAAATATATTTCTAATGATCCCCTAAAACCTATGTAAAAATAAATGAAATCCAATAATGGGGTCATGGGGCTGCCATACAAACCCAACCCCTCAAATTTGGTTTTTCTATTTGGACACCAATTTACATCTAACCACATGATGAATGAAATCGAACCATGGGGTCATGGGGCTGCCATACACACCCAAGCCCACTCCCCCAACTCCCCTATTGCCCCCGATTCTTAAACCTTTAGCTGCCACAGGCATTTGAAGATTTAAAAAAAAATAAATTTGGTTTTTCTATTTGGACACCAATTTACACCAAACCTCATGAAAATGTATTTCTATAGATGTCACAAAACATGTAAACATGAATGAAATCGAACCATGGGGTCATGGGGCTGCCATACACACTCAACCCCCCACTCCCCTATTACCCCCTATTCTTAACCCTTTAGCTGCCATAGGCATTTGAAGATTTAAAAAAAAAGCATTTCTTTGCACGATTGAAAGCTCAATATCTCAATTAGAGGTTTGGTTTTTGCGTAACTTCAAAGTCAAATTTGTGTGATTTGACCCAAAACCGATCTATTTTTCCATCTCAATTTTCTCCAACTTCTGCCAAGAAGAGGTGTTTTCACGATTCTTTTAAAAATAGGCGCATAGTCTTACAGTCATATCTTTCTTACATCATTTTATTCTAGCTCCATTATTTCTAACAGTTTTTATATGTTAAGTGTAGAAAACTAGGGTTAATTTTAGTTCGAATTCAATACAATTCAATTCAGACTGCCCCTAAAGATTTGCAATTTGGTAAAATATATTCAAATTATGTCAAAATCGAGCCAAAATTAACCCAAGTTTTCTGCACTTAAGGTATTAAAACTGTTAGAAATAATAGAGCTAGAATAAAATGATGTAAAGATATGATCGTAAGACTATGCGTCAATTTTTAAAAGAATCGTACAAGCACCTCTACTTGGCAGAAGTTGGAGAAAATTGAAATGAAAAAATAGATTGTTTTTGGGACAAATCACAGAAATTTGACTTTGAAGCTCTGTAAAAACCAAACCCCTTATCAGATTTTAGTATGGTTAGTTTTGGTTTATAGGTAAATTAGATGGCTGTAATAATAATTTCGTTTCACTATTCTAGCTACTCTAGCTTTGGAGATATTAAGCTTTAAGTCGTGCAAGAAATTGATTTTTTCAAACATCTTCAAATGCTTGTGGCAGCTAAAGGGTTAAGCTACGGTGGTATGTTCCGTACAACTTTTTTGCTGGAAATCAACTTAGAAATCATAATCCGGTGCGTTTATGCGGCAGTTTCCGGACACCCTGTATAGTATAAAAACTAAGGGTAACTCTGATGCAAAGGGACTCAAAAACATTTTACGGAAATATTCAATAATCCTGTATAAACAACCAACATCACATAACAAAATCGCCTATAAAAGTATGTATCCCTGGGTTCTCTTGGGTTATGATCTTATGATTCTTACATACAGTAGAGCCCTGATATTCCGGATTGATTGGGACCGGGCCCTATGCGGATTTTCGAATTCTCTGAATTTTCGAAATGCACTAAATGGTACTATGGTGAACGATATTTTTACTGAAATAATTGACAAATGAAGCATTTTAACGTTAATTAATAATTCTATTTTCGAAATATGCGTTGCCCTTAAGTGTAAAGAAAAATATATGATTCAACATTCTTTAGATAATTTACAATTTTTTTGTAAAATCCATCAACATTTTCCATTGATCCGAATTCGGATTATCGGGATTCCGAATTTTCGAGGTTCGGTTTATCCGGGTCCTACTGTATTAATAATCTGAATATAATTTTCTAGGACAAAAAATACCCTTGGAGGCACATGGAGCTAGTTGCTAAAACTCAAAGTAAAAAGGGCAGTTTGCACAAATTTGATCAATAAAATTCAATTTTATTAAAAAGCGAAACCGAGGCTAATTTCGTGCGCAGTTGAAATTTGAATACCCTTCACATTAGTTCTCGAAGGACTTCGTATCAACCATACTAAAGGTCTCCCTGTTCTGTTCGGGCCCATGGGGCCAAACTCACCAAAACTTAGTGTCGCATGCGACACATATCTTTGGCTCATACGACACAGGCTTCCTGTGAGAATCCGCACAATGGAACAATGAAATTGGAAGAAAATGGTTGCCAACAGGTGGTCCACGTACCGAAGGTGGTATGCGATAGGCGGTGGATAGTAGGTAATCAGGGAAACTCTAGAGACAAAAATCATCGATATTCATTGCTAAAGACGACAAAGTGTTAAGATAAATTTCAGTCTGCATTTATCTAATTTCCAATAGGGCGATGTCCGAAATATGTATGAATGTTTGGGTTTTAACCGCGAATAAATTTACGTTTGCATAACGCTTGGAACTTACTATGTATCAAAATTCGAGTTTACTTGTCAAAACTCAAAAAGTTTTTCGCAAAAATCATTGTCGCCATTCCTCGCCTAACGACTGAGATACGTTTACTGGATAAGTTTCAATTGGGCTACACGACCAGAAGCTACCAGGATTGGATACGAAATACCCTCGCACCAAACCCCCATATGTATATTTGACCCGCTCTGTGGCTCTCTTGTTTGAGTCGCACTCTACAATGCTAGTAATCTAGAGGTCCGGAGATCGAATCTCGACGCGGTCCAAAATTTCCGTACATGTGGAAATATATGATGATTGCAACATTATATACACTCCGAAATGATATGCAATGCAACGTTGACTCGTAATTGCCTATAAACGTCTGAGTTAACGCACCATGGCCCCACATGGGACTGAGAAGAAAACACCATATAAAAATACCCAATTCAAAATCTCCAAAATATATTTAAATAAATAACAGGCGCGACAATCCAACATTGGACTAAGGCCGCAGGATTAGTTAGTGACATCCTATTTCCAAGATCTTATATGCTTTTTGATGAGGTAATGAGATCAGCATCACGCTCAGCAGTGTTATTTATCCCCATAAATAGGTACTCGTTTAACATCTGAGTGAGATCATAGTCTGTCACAAGCTCGTGAGTTCGAAAAACACAATGGAACACGGTGAGATTCGAACTCATGAGCCTGTGCACCGAAGGTGCGCGCACTAACCGCTCGACCAGCCAGACTAAAATATATTTACTATGAGATTATTCTATTATTGCACAGGGTAGATCACTGACATTATTATTATCCGTCGAGCTGATTTCGGAAAAATAATGAACGAAACATTCATCACACATTGTTGTAAATTTTAGTTTAAAAAATTGCAAATTTTACGTTTTCAATCCATATTTTAATTCATATTTTCTGAACTGACGAGAGATGTTTTTGGTTTAATTAACTGAAATTACGCAAGGTTTGAATGGGTTTTTCGCCAAGATAGAATTTTATTTTGACAGGTTTAATTAAAATGGTTAAAATATATGAAAACATAAATTAATTTGAATTGAAGAAGACATTTCTCTCTATGAAATTAGTGAAAATGTTTTTCGAGCACCAGTTTTTCTGTCTGATTGAAAATTGGTTATCCGAGAGAGAATATTATTAATAGCTCTACAAATATTTTCTAAAATATTGTGGTGGGGTGAGAGTGCAGAAAAAAAAACAGACACAAATGCTCTCCCACTGTTTAGGGGTCATTGACAAGCATATTGAAAATTTTCATTTTTTTATAGAAACTTAATCGTAGTTTTTGAAAATAAAATTAAACATCGATAGTAATTGTTGATAGTTATTTACCATTGATAATCATTTTTTATCTAGTTGTCACTATGTCAGACATTCCCCAGTCTTTGAAGATTTCAAAAATATTTTATTTTAATATCAAATTAATTAATAATTCACTTAAGGAATAAGGATTTCCTTAAGAAATAAAATCTACTACTACTTAAATCAAACATTTATTCAGTTTTTGCACAAATCAAATAATGCTCCCTTCATAAATTGCAGGAATCAGTTTTAATTATTGTAAGGACTTAACATTTGCAGCTTTTTCGACAGCTTACAATACGTAGATGTTTTTCCTGTATTTGGTATGATTAAGCAGTATATTTTTGTTGAGTAATCCCTCTCCCTCTCTGGTTGTTTTTAATCCCTAGTGGGGCATAGGGCATTGACTAACTACGCTTCTTTTCCACATCTGCCTATTAGCAGCCATCGCCTTTGGCTATTTGCGGAAGTCTTGAAGGGTCAAAGTTGTTGTTCAGGACCTCCATGAAATACTCTCTCCAACGGCGCAGTTGTTGTTCGGCTGCAGAGACCCGTCTTTATCTTTTACATTATCTGGGGATACCCAGGTTGCTAAATGGCAAGGTTTGTGTTCGAACACGGTGCCGCCACTGACAAGCTGACGAGAGTTACAGAGCTCCACGAACAACTCGCCATTGTCGAGCAGATATTGTCCGGTCGGAAATAGGTTTCCACTCCACTAGGATTCCAGCCATTCTAGATGAGGCTTCAAGTT
Source organism: Microchrysa polita (assembly GCA_949715475.1). Lineage (NCBI taxonomy): Eukaryota > Metazoa > Arthropoda > Insecta > Diptera > Stratiomyidae > Microchrysa > Microchrysa polita. The sequence continues at coordinate 91,522,666 of OX454416.1, forward strand.
CACTACCATAGAGTAAAACAGCACAGTTTGGGAACTAGGTGATAAGGTCGTTCACGAGCCGGTCTATCTTATTTCGCTCAGTACTAATATCGAAATTCTATATGCGGTCATTTCCCGTTCGACTTCTATGTGAGTCTCGTACTACTGCAGTCGCCCCACATCGTTTGAATGTTCCAAAAACCAATCGTAGGCCAAAGGTCGTTGCCGGTAAATCAGTTCGTGGTATCCGAGGCTCGTTCAATGTTTAGTGTAATTTAACTTTACAAGCCTATATACCTATCCCTCTAGTCGCCTTCTACGACAAGCCGGGAACGCTGTGGCGTAATTCTAACCCCAACACCACAGGGGTCAATTTTTGTTAAGCCTCGTCTCGTACATATCTATACCGTTGAGCGCAATCAATAGGTGTGTTTTATTGTGCTCGGGTGTAGGTTAGTTTAGGGTAACTACATGGGGTTACAATAACAACATAACCCCGATAAACCCAGTAATGTATCGGGGGTACGTACTCTGACCAAAGTTAACCCGGAAGAATTGTTACAGATGTGACATCCAGAGGCGCTCTAACACGAAAAATCGAGCTAATACCAAAACCATTGGTTAAATGTTACGGGTGGGAGGTTGAGTGTTGCGATAAACCGACCGCAATGTTCATTGTTGTTTTTGTAAGACATATTAATTTACTGGCTATTTATTTATCACAACTTTGAAACTTCAGCCTTTTACAAAGTTCATGGTTGGTGCATTAGATCTAAACAGCTTTTAACCCAAATCGTTTTTTGTGCATATATACCCCAACCTGCACCTTCTTTACAAAAAAACACGCTTAATGTCGCCCACAATTGTATAGATTGTTACGAGACCCAGGAGATTTTTATTCTCCCCTGCCCCTTTGAAAGCGGAAGCGGAAAGGTACAGGGCATTTGAGTAATAGTACATTAAAAGCACGCTCTGTGGCTCACTTGGTTGAGTCGCACTCTACGATGCTAGTAATCTAGGTCCGGAGATCGAATCTCGGCGTGGTCCAAAATCTCCGTACATGTGAGGATAGGAAATATATAGTGGTTGCAACATTATATGTATAGGTATACTCCGAAATTATATGTAATGTTGACTCGAAATAGCCTATAAACGGCTGAGCCAACGCATGTTCCACAAGGGATTACGGTACAGAGAAGAAGAAGGAAGATATGTATATAAAACGAGAAAAATAAGTTTCAATAAACTCACCGTAATTTTTGGGCAGTTTTATTATAAATAATAAAATCCACAAATTTTCTTTAAAATAAACCTAAAACAATATCATGGTAACCACTAAAAATCGGCCCTACATTTATAGCTTCATTTATTTATGCTAAAGATTTAGGTATGTATTTTAAAGAAAAAAATTACATTATGTACATATTTAAAAGATTCAATTATTTTAACTTGAGGTAATTAAAAAGCTCTTCCTAATTAGATTATTAACTTACCTCAATTTTCATAGTCCCCATTTATACTCAAACGGAACCCTTGAAGAAATCCGTATTAGTTTTGCGATTCAAAGTCATCAAAGACATGTACTTAAAAAATAAAATTCAATTTTGATACTACAGGAAAACCTCGATACATCGGACAACCACGGGACTACCACAGTTGTTCATTGTAGAGGGGAGTGTCCGAATAAGCCCAGTAAAAAATAAAACACATATTCATACAAGCGATATTATCAAGAATCAAGGCTGCATGTACTGTGTCTCTGGTGTTATTGTATGGCGACCGTTTAGTCTTTTTTCTAACCGGATAAAGGAAGAAAACCTTCCGTTGCCGTTCAAATTTATTGGTGCTAATTTTTTAAACAATATGTTTTCTCATATCCTGGCATTCACATAGCTGGCCATCTTATAATTTCATTGAACGACTATAGAGACTTAAACAAAATTTTTAGAGATTTAGTGCCAGGAATAACTGCAAAGCAATTTTGTAGTGATTCCAAAAGAATTAAAGATGGGTTGGCAGAAAAAAACAAGGTCTGTTAGCTTGCCCTTTACCAACCTATGAGGAGTATCAAAGCTTTCTATTGGATAAGTGACAATTTTCAAAGAATTTTACCAGTTTGAATACGTAAAGTAATTTTTATCACTTGAAAAAGTGTCCGTTCAAAAGAGGTAAAATCCTACGTAAAATTGCCTCCGGGGATTAAATAAGAGGGGTGTCCGTTATATAGGGGTTTCATTTGCACTGGTATAGTATAAACTAAAATCGGGACTTTTAATTGATTTTATTTCCCAAAATAAACTGAATCGTGTAGTAGTTTTTCGGGTTTTAAATGTTTATCCAATAATATAAATTTTTCCTTTACGAGGCTGGCGGAAGGCTTCGTAATGTCAAAAAAGAAACTATGCTTTTCCAATAAAATGGAATTCCGATTTTAAATATTGTGCAAGTTGATGTTTTACAGCCAAAGAGAGATTTTTAAAATTTGTAATGACTTAACTAGCCTCCAATATTGACATGTTGTTCAAAATGCTTCCTTGTTGGTTTGGTTTCTCATTTATACTCGTATTAAAGAGTTGTTCAGTTTCTAGCAACTCTTTGGTGAAGTTTTTGTTTTCTGTACATAGTTCCTAACTGCACCATAGAAAATGTTCGGTGGTTACGAAAACTTGCAATTTGATGCAACTTTAAGGTCAATCCACACTTTTCAGTCCGAAGTCATAGTCATTTTCCATGCAAGTTGCCAGATTTCGTGTCAATCGTGGATCGACCCTTAGAGTAAACTATTAATTGAAAAAAATCTTATTTTAGTATGATTGAGGTTCTTGGAGCTTTCTTTTTTAGAAACTTTTATAGTTATTATAAAATTGTGTGTATTCTTGTTATTTGCCTATATGAACAGCGGACTAGAAAATCCACCACTTTCTTAGGTGCAATATTCGAGGTTATACTGTGAAATATTTGATTCGCGGGTTAATATCCTATAACCTATACACTTCGAAAGCAGACCATATTTATAATGCCATGAATGCGATGTTACTTCTTGTCACACTATCATTCACCCAACATATGGAGTGTAAGGCAGCATAATTTATACGGTTCGCGGGATCATTTACCTCCGCTAAAAGAAAATTCCACTGAACAATGCAGAGCGAATGTGAACAATTTAGCGTGTGATGCAAGTGCATAATGGTGTATATACGGTATAGGTATTCATACATACACATGCATGAATGCAATTTATATTCAAGTACATATATTTTCCCTTTTTATTTGCATCGAATAGTGAAAGATTGAAGACTGCCTATTGGAGAACAGAGCTTCGACTTATTTAAATCTAATAACTAGACAGATTTTTCAGTAATATGTTTTTAGACAAAACGAAATTTAAGCTCAGCATGAGATGAAATGCATCATTAAGAAATAGCTCCAATCCAACGGCTTCAACTTCAACTATCGCTTCAACGCGCTTCCATGGTATCCATCCGCCATGGCCAACGGTCTTTGCGTTGATTCCAATATCTCTACCCAAGACTTGTTTTTTTCCCCAATGCACCGCTCCGTTGTGGCGACCGACATGATTGTTTGCTGCTGCTCTTGGTCGATGACGTTTCTGGTTGAGGCCTCCACATACTTTTTGTTTATACATATATACTGTGCTGTACATGCTATTCATTCGCGGTTGATGTGTTTGTAGATCAATGCACTCTCTCGGTCGATGGCTCTGGTTCATTGCCACCAGTGAAGAATACAATCATGTGGGATTGTGCGATAGTTAGATATTTGCGCCTGAATACCGTCTTGTATGGCATGCACTCATCTTGATTTTACTTTAAGAAGACTGATATTCCAACAGGTCTCCAACATTTGCTTTGTGAGAATGATCTGGAATTTTCGGCAATGACTTCCATTCGAATATACAGGTTAGACTTTCCTGAACTATGCCATATAAATGCTATGCTATACAGGGTGTCCGAAAACTGCCGCATAAACGCAAAAGATTGTGATTCCTCATGTGATTTCCAGCAAAAAAGTTGTATGGAACATACCCCTTTAGCTGCCACAGGCATTTGAGGATTTTTGAAAAAATAATTTTCTTGTTCGACTAAAACTTCAATATCTCAAAAGCTAGACTAGCTAGAATTGCAAAATAAGATGATTATTACAGCCAACAAATTTGCCTAAAAAATAAAACTAACCGCACTAAAATCGGATAAGAGGTTTGGTTTTTACAGAACTTCAAAGTCAAATTTTTGCGATTTGACCCAAAAAAAAAAATATTTTTCCATCTCAATTTTCTCCAACTTCTGCCAAGGTGAGGTGCTTGTACCATTGTTTAAAAAATTGGCGCATAGTCTAACGATCATTTCTTTCTTACATCATTTTATTCTAGCTTCATTATTTCTAACAGTTTTAATGCCTTAAGTGCAGAAAACTAGGGTTAATTTTTCGATTTCAATTCAATTCAAACTGCCCCTTAAGATCTGCAATTTGGTAAAATTTGTTCAAATTATATCAAAATCGGTCCAAAATTAACCCTAGTTTTATGCACTTAAGGCATTAAAACTGTTAGAAATAACAAAGCTCGAAATTTCATAAAAAGCGGTCCAGCCGTTTTGGAGGAGTTTGGGAACAAACTTTTTGAGGAGAATTTTATATATTAGATATAATTCCTAGAAATACAATAACGCTATCATCAGTAGATTATTTACGAAAAACTCGCTATTTAGTCAATATTAACTCCAGTTTTTGTCCACTTTTTTGACAAAACAAACAACCAACAACAACAAATGTAAAGTGGATTTTTGACACTTTAGAACGTTATGATTTGGCACCGTTCATATTTTTTTTAATCTAATCTAATCAACTTTCCATTTTTGGCAAAATTCATTATCAAAATTAAAAAAAAAACAATCACCATAATTTAATATAGTGTAGAGCGAGCCATATTAAAATAAGTGTATATGGGGCAATAACACAGCAAGTTCAAACACGTGTCTCAAATTCACCATTAATCGTATACCTTTTTCGGACGTCTTAAACAAAATAAGCGAACAATTCTTGAAAAGATCCAAGAACAAGATGGCCAAAGAGGCAAGTTCTCAGATACCTATCCATATTTACTTTACATATACATATACATTTGTACGTTTGTATATTTTTGCGTTTTGGCCAGAATTTGCAACATGGCGCGTCATTTTCTTCGCTAATACATTATGTATACATATGAAATGAAATTTGCCTGTTCTTTTGGCAGTTAGTTTCGTGCTGAAGTAGTAATAAAAATTTGATTTGGGCAGTGTAGTTTCAAAATGGCGCGAGGAGGATTGAAATGATAGATAAGTTCGATTCCGGAAGTCTCTGCATCATAATATGTATGTAACTAATATTTCCTAGGATTAAGCTACATATATACAGGTCCTCAATAAAATTGAGGAAATAAAGAATACATACAAAAAAAAATTTTTAACAACCAACATTAAGTAATATTCGAGGCTTATGAAAAATTTATGTTTGTTTTGGACTCCTAAAAAAAATGTAAACACCTCCAAAAAATGTTGTTTGTACAGAAAACTATTTTCCTATACAAAGTACAAGTTTTGGTAATGGGACCTGAGACTACCACGTAAACGCACTAGAAAATTATCCCCCATATGATTTCCAGCAAAAAAGGTGTCCACGACATACCCCGGATTCTTAGTCCTATAAAGCTGTTTGGAAAAAAAAAATATTTCCTTAAAACTACTTCAACCTTTGGTAACTTTTTAACACTCAACATTTTTAAGACTAGAAGCTTACAACGGTTCTTAACCGGTGGTCCGCGGACCACTGGTGGTCCCTGAAACGACCCTAGGTGGTCCGCGAAGCCCTTGCTGTGGTTTCCTCATAATCCGATACGTCAATTTTCGAATTTCACGCAGCTCAATCTTAACTTTCTAATAGAAACTTGAAGGTTGGAAGCGGATGGGTGTCCGTTTTGACTAAGCAGGACAGCCTGTTTTCATTGAGATTTTGACTGTTGTACACTGTGTAAGATATTTAGTGTATTGTATTGTATTGGTCGCAAAAAGAAATGTGAGTGTAGCTTATTACGATGAAATGAATATCGTGTTTTATATGCTTCTTTTTTAGGTGACGAACGCAAGATGATTGCGATGTACAAGAAAATGAGGACGGCCGAGAGATGGATAGGAATGTTCACTTTATGTGGAGTAGCTACGTGTCTTTATAGACTTGAGGGTTGTCATAATTGTAGGTAAACAGTTCAGGTGTTTAAGGCCATGAGTATTTTGAAAATCTATTGTTTTCCGGCCAGACCATGATGGTAATTTACATTGCTGAATTAAGATAATTAAGCTATTATTGATCTTCGTGGCACTTCTAAATAGGGTTCCGACAAGTTTCTGTTGGTACAACATGAACCAGCAATGCTGGATTTATGAGCCATCTCTGGATGAAACAAACCGAAATATTGGGCAACACCCTTTACGAAAATTAATGAGGGTTTTGAAATTCGTTCAGACTTAGCAAAATCACACCCAGACTCCTTCGCAAGACGATCGCTGTCAGCCGACTTTTTCTGGATGATGGTCTTAAAAGCAATTGCTGCTTTATCCGTTTATCGGAAAGGTAAAATTAGTAAAGGTAAATTGAATTACATATTTCTATTAGTTTCCCTATTAATATTACCAAGGTGCGGTACGGTCACCGCAAGATGTAGTCTTCGGTACAAGATTTCATGATTTGAATCGTTCTTATCACAATTGCAACTTTGTGGTCCGCAACAACTAACGAATTTGATCAAGTGATCCCTCATGTGCCAAAGGTTAAGAACCACTGAGCTAGAATATGTATCATGTAAACAAGATATGATCAACTTTAAAAAGAATCATACATGCACCTCATGTGAGAAAATTGGGATAGGAAAATATACATATTCGGGATATATAATATAAAATCACAGAAATTTGAATTAATCAAATCACAGAAATTTGAACCGCTTATCTGATTTTAGTAGGGTTGGTTCTGTTTGTCGGCTACGATAAACGTTCTATTCTAATATTCTAGCTAGTGTAGTTTTAGAGATACATATTGAGGTTTAAGCAGTATAAGGAAATTATGTATTTTAGTTTTTAAACGAATGTGGCAGCTAACGAGTTAACAATCCGGGGTACCGTATTTGGTTTTGCCTGAACTTAAGTGGGGTTTCCAGACACTCTATACAGACGGTCTTCGTTGACTAATTGACATCTACGCGGTCTTACCTGCAAGGGAGCACCTAGCCTTTATGGCAAGGCAAGTCAATTTCGACACTGGTCGGAGTAGCTCAATAGAAACCCCCCATGCCTACATTAGCTGCCCATACATTCAGACTCTTTTCGGCGGAAATCATACCGTAAATCGAATCATTCGGGGATTCCTATGTGTGTATGGATTGTGTAATAAGAAAATGTAACATTAAAAATCCGGTTGGCAAGATGCAATAAAAAACTAGTCGTTAATTTTTCGTTGACGAGATCCGAGCAGAACTGCTGAAGCTCGGCGGAACGTGCCTAATCAACGCTATACATGTGCTACTGCTGAAAATATGGAACGACGTAATCCGCGAAGATTGGCGCAAAAGCATAATCTGCCCAATCCACAAAAAGGGTGACAAGCAGAAATCTGAGAATTACATTTTTATCAAAAATTCTGGAAAAGAGAATTAATTCGTACGCAGAACAAATCATTGGCGAATACCAAGGCGGCTTAAGACCTGGACGGACATCGACCGATCAGCTTTTTACCGTGAAGCTATTACTCCAGAAGTGCTGGGAATATAACATCGACGTATACCAAATCTTTGCCACCTTCAAGCAGGCATACGACAGTATCGATCGAAGTGTACTGTACAACATTTTGCTGCATTTTGGAATACCGGCAAAGTTAGTGCGACTCACAAGGATGACAATGACTAATACCGTCTCGCATGTCAGAATGCAGAACTGACTCACTGACCTATTTGAAACTCGTGCTGGACTCAAGTAGAGCGATGGGCTGGCGCCGACGCTCTTCAACCTTGCTATGGAGTATGTAATGTAATGATGACATTATAATCATGTCTCGAAGATTGGGTGATGCATAAAGCCTTCTGCATAATTTCAATAACGCCGAAAAGGAAGTTGGACTACATATAAACAAAATCAAAACAAAGGTCATGATGCAATCAAAAACAAGGACGCCAGTAAACTCAAGCATCACAGTGGGGGACCTCAATATCGAGTATAGACAACTTCAACTACATTGGTTGTAACTTATCGAAGGGCGAAACCGGCAAAATTAAGCGACCGATACAACCTTGTATCAATTGTACGATGAGCTGGGAGTATCGAAAATCGTGAAGGTTTCAACGTTTGCAACGGGTGGGGCATGTACAACGAATGGGCGATAATCGCATGCCAAAAAAAGGTGATGAACGGAGCGAGGTTGCGTGGATGACCGAGTGCTCGTTGGGAGACCTCTATATGTGGACGCCCATCAGCTGCTGGGCTCTTCCGAACTGCGACAATTGGAGGTCAACGATTCAGGCGGTCGAAGCCGGACTATCGAGCCACATTGATGATGATAATTTATAATTTTCTGAGAAGAATCTGGTAAAGAAATGGACAACTAATAGGTCGATGCTATACTTACAGCCAGTGGCGTAACGTACGGTGTTCCATGTGTGCAGTGGAAGACGGGCCCCCAAGCCAAAGGGGCCCCAAATCCGAAATCATAACGAAATTTTGTTTGATAGATCCTCGGGTAACTGTTCTTTCAAAAGACATGAACTTTTACTAATATGTCAGAAAAATGCGTAAGTGAGCTATAGACTTTTGGGTATGGTGAAGCTTGGATCTCTAAGTATTATACTCTGTTTGCACCGGAGAGGCGCAACTTAACTCAACAGTCATTAGAGCAATCCATAAATTATAAAGGTTTTGGCTCATAATAATATTGAAAATTAATAAAGGTTCAACTTCAGGCGGAGTTCCTCTCTTTGAAGGTTCTTGCGTAAAATTGGGCCAATAATCAGCCGCCTCTAGGGAGGGGCGGTATTTTGGGTAGTACTTCATAGACGGAAAACTACATGAAAGCTGAAACTTATTTCAGGTTAAAAAAAAACCTAAAACACTAGTAAATTAATGGTAATTAGCTCGAAGGCGTTACTGACAAAGGACTGCAACTCTATAAATTGCAGGAATAAAACCGTTACTTAATTTTATATTCCATGATAATAAAATTGCTATTTAATCGGTGTTTTTGCTGTCGCAACAAAATTATTAGGTGCACAGTTTTTTTTTAAGTTGTGTTTAATGGCCTTCGAAAAATTTACCAAAACCAAAAATCAACACCAAACGTTTTTAGTAAAGCAAACAAAGCACACGAAGGATGTAACTGTGTGACATACCCTGGTTTCTCGTCTCAGTTCAATTCACTCAGTAGTATTCCGTGAGATTACCGATATTGAGGCACTATAGGGGGATCAACTTGGCATTACTGAAACCTTAGGGACGTAAGCTGTCCTTAGATTACCTTTTGGATTTGTCAGTAATATAGTGTTTCCGTTAAATCTTTTTAGGCGCATTTCTTAACGACTTCTACATCACCAATACGTCTTCCTCGGGAAATTGCAGTCTAGATTGACGTTCTCAAGTTCATAATGATAAAAAAGGCTACATTCAGCACTCGATGAGCATAAAGGTTGAGTTGGATAGGAACGACTCTTCTTTTCCGGTTTCTCTTCTGTTTTCGTATGGAATATTAGGAATGGAAAACTTATTTCTAGGTGGGATTCAAATAACTCAAAATGTGTCAGAAAAGCATCCTTCCTGGTAAAATAAAGTCGACACATCCCATGAACATTTTCAAACAAAAATCTTAGGTGCGGCAGTTTTGCCCGGGGCGGCGTAAGTGCTAGAGCGGGCGCTGCCCATAATTATTGGAGAGTATTAAAATATCGTTTGATTGCTCAGCTAAGAAAAATATGTTCACAATGTTGGAAAAAGGATATAAGATGACCTATTGATCGGAATGGCTAACCACAGTTACTAAGAACATTCAAAATGGTTTAAGTGAGAAAACCTTTACTTTTTTAACTCAGACTCAAGAAATCAAGTAACAGATGTCTGTCGACAAACTAGCGAATCAAGATACGTAAATTATTTGCCTTTGGAGCATCTCTACCATGAATTTTATTTCAGTCGATTTAGTTTTCCTTGGTTATAGATGTGATCCACATATCTATATTAATCAGTTTTAGTCTAGGATCAGCTACTCTTACGAGGTAGAAGGGCACTCCTAAAGGTTGTCTTTCGCCGCGACTCTTGGATTTTGTGATAAATAGATAATTAAATTATTCTAAATTCAATTTTGTTACAAAATGATGTTCGTTGCTTTTGTTTATAATGTAGACTGCTTTGAATGTGGGTTATGTTCTATAAATTTTTTCTCGTGAAAAAAAATCGAACGTGAGGGGCCCCCATTTCGATCTCGAACACAAGAAAATTGGGGAAACGTTACGCCACTGCTTATAGCTTTCGATAAACAGGTCGATTTTACCTAAATCGACCAGTTCAAGCAGCATTACCGAACCTTCTTGAGGAGCATATTGTTTTTTTTTCGCATTTTGAGCAATTCAAATTTTATTAAATATATACGACTTCAACGACTTCTCCATACATCGTAGTAGGGGAGACCCTCACTTGACCCTTACTTGTTAGTGGTTAGTTATCACCTGGGGTCATTTTAAGCTGCATTCCAAATTTTCCGCCTGACACGCCCCTGCACCTGTGACGCAACCAGCGCAACTTTTTGCACCCGTGGCCCAATTACGGTTGAGATACGCCAACTAATATTAGCACATATGTATGTAAGTCATTAGACTAATTTCGGGTAAATAATTCTCTAATTTTAATACATAGTATGTACTTACACGTCCATACATATGTATGGACGTGTATAAAGGTACTCCAACATTATTTTAGCTTTATTATATTGGAACGCTCTATCTCAAAACAACTCCGACCACAGGCATATTTTAAAAACCAAACAAAATCATGACGAGAAATTCCGCAATGGCAAAGGTGGTGGCATTGCTATAAGTTTCACGGTCATGTACGTACAAATTCTCAGTTGATTTTTTTATTAATAATTTTCCGAGTTCGTCGGGGACGGGGACTCAAGTTAATGATGATACACACAGTTCTCATTCATATCTCAAGTATATACATAAGTATGTACATACATACTTACATATGTATGTATGTACTTATCTACGTACATGAACACAAAATTTAATCAGGAAAAAAAATGTTGGACAACTTACAATACATCTCGTTTCTTCTTATTAGTGCCAAATATATCTTTTTCTCTTGTACTTTTTTAAATGTATGGGGCCAAACAAAAAATGTGTGAATGTACACACACACAATGCCTTAGAGAATCCGGGCATAAAACCCCGCGCTCACACTCCGCGTCGACCTCCCGCAACGAAAAGCTCGACTCAAAACACGTTCGATAAATTTGGACAATTCCCAATATCAACTTTCAAGGTTAGTCGGACATTGACGTTTTGTTTGCTCGCGATTTGCTGTTCAAGGTTGGTTCTTTTTTAGATGAGGAAGCGGGACGTTCGAGGTCGGCGGACTGGTATATTTTGATTCTACCACTGGCCTGTATAGGAAGCGCAAGCGCGGTGCGGGTAGAGGTGTGGTGCACATACATATTTGTATTCCAGCTTAAGTTCTCAGCTCGAAAAATTAAATCACCAATGGAAGCTTTTTATTTTCTGCTACGACGTAGTTAAATTCTTATTTTATCTGTTGGTGGTAGAATATCTTGCGTCCGATGAATTGAAAATATGGGGCAACCAAAAAAACAATTACAAGAAAAGAACTTGATTTCGGGTATGCAGGCAGACAAGACACACGCTCGTAGATAATGGAAATAAATGTGGTGCTTTAGATTTATGTATGCCAATTGAGTATGACAAACCATCAAAAATTATACATTGTGGATATGTACATACATATGTACTATGAACATAGTTTTGCATGTTCCTATAATTCTCATATAAGAAGAAGGCATCGATGCTCAAAATTAGGTACATCTACGCATTTAATTGTGGTTTACCTTTGTAAGAATAAGTTTTGGATTTTTTAAAAAGAAAAAAGGGACAAATTGTTATGATTTTAATACTCGTACTTTATTACTTAACATTGAGATAAAAATGGGTTATCCAATATTACTTTGGGATAGTGAAGTTAAAAATACCTGTCACTATGTGAAAGGGTAAGGGTACATATAAACTTTGTCATGAAGTTTGCAACGCACAGAAGGAAGCACCTCCGATTATATAAAGTATATATATTACAAGCTGTGAGAGCTTCGCTCGCTTTCCAATCTTGAGCTCGCTCTGCTCGCAAATTTATAAAACGAATTGTAAATTTGAAAATACTAAATTCGATATTCAAAGAGGAAAGAGGTGTTAGAACAATCCGCTGGATTCAGTTGACTGAAATCTGGCAATTCGTTCAAGGAATACAGAAAGAAATATGTTTTTGAGAATGATAGGACTTCAAATTGAAAAAAAGAACACAAAATATTACATTTGAATCAAATTTTTTCTGTTATTTATTTCAGTATACCTGACAAATTATAATGTTTAGACTCACGCCTTAAGAACGGCTTCCAAATTATCAAAATTTACTTCGAAAGTCGTTGATTCGCGCAACTTATAGACGACTTTTTATGGTATACATAATCGTAAAATACTACTCTCTAAATGATGCACACTGAAAAAATTGGGCTATCTAAAATCAAGAAATTCTTTTCTCATTTGCAAAATTCCCGAACTTGACAAAATTTCTCAAAATGTGAAAAATTCTTCTTGAATCGATCCTATTTGCAAGACCTTTTGAGAAATAGGAAGTAGATTCAAGCATAAGCCATATGCAAGTTTCTTTTTTTATTTTTGTTCGGATTCTTTTGTCTTTTCCATAAGAAAAGTTTGCTTGATTCAAGGTTACTTTTCTTTGAAGCGCTGCTATTGTAATTTCACTTGGATCAGTGTGACTAAAGGTACGTTGTGCTCGACACGACTGCGTCGGCTATAGCGACAGCGACTCGCTCATTTCATATAAAAAACTCGTTTTAGAATGAGAGAAAAATGAGTTTTTATATGAAATGAGCGAGTCGCTATCGCCAGAGCCGATGCAGTCGTGTCGAGCACAACGTACCTTAATTCTCAAATGAAGAGAAACATTTCTTGGCTGTTTTTTGTTGTCTTTTTCTTGATTTGAGCCATATTTTCTTTACTTTAGCAGGCGATTTGGTTCAGTGGTTCAAAAAATCAATCATCATTAAAATCAAAATTTGGTGATAAGTTGATTTCAAGCAATTGGCCTTCAAGGTAGTGCGATTTCACACCTCTCAATTCCTGTGGGATTACGTTAAATCACAGGTTTATTCTGATAAACCACACTGAACCAAATCGCCTGCTAAAGTAAAGAAAATATGGCTCAAATCAAGAAAAAAAGACAACAAAAATCAGCCAAGAAACATTTCTCTTCATTTGAGAATTAGTCACACTGATCCAAGTGAAATGCCAATAGCAGCGCTTTAAGGAAAAGTAACCTTGAATCAAGCAAACTTTTCTTATGAAAAAGACAAAGAATCTTAACTAAAATAAAAAAAGAAACTTGCATCCGACCAACATCGAACCCATAACCCCATTCTTCCCAGTCAAACACGCTATCCACTGAACCAGAGACACTTCTGAGTAATCTACTACAACGCTCCAATATAAGCTAAAGCTAAAATAAAGCTTTTCCACGAGCTTTACATGGAAAATGTCAAAAAAATTATTATCAAGCATTTGTTTGCTTGCATTGAGAATAATGGTTTAGGCTTGAATCTACTCCCTATTTCTCAAAAGAAGGTCTCGAAAATAGGTTCAATTTAAGAAGAAATTTTCGCATTTTGAGAAATTTTGTCAAATTCGGGAATTTTGCAAATGATGAGAAAAGATTTCCTTAATTTTAGATAGCTAAATTTGTTTTGTTTTGTTGTTTTTCTATCGTGTGGCGAAACATTTGTGGGCAGACTACAGCGAGGTAGAAGACCATTTATCAGTGATGATACATGGTCTCTGATAACTGCACGGAAGAGAATTAAAGAACAAATAAACTCGGCTACTGATAATTCAGTTAAGCAACAACTGAGGACCGAGTACAGTTCTCTTCAAAAAACAGTGCAGAGGAGCGTTAGACGTGATAAACGCAAAAACATCAACGCGTTAGCTTTGGAGGCAGAAGATGCGGCTTACCGTGGTGACAGTGGAACCCTTTACAAACTCATAAAGCCACTGACTGGCAAATCTTTCACCAATGAGCATCCTGTAAAGGATAAAGACGGGTCTCTGCTGGTCACAGATGAACAACAACTGCGCGGATGGAGAGAGCACTTCATGGAGGTTCTTAATAACAACTTTAACCCTTCAAGCGCATCTCCACCGGAGGCAGTAAGTCTTCCGCAAGTGGCCAGAATTAACACCGGCGTACCATCCAAGCTGGAAATAACTAAGGCTCTTCAATCACTGGAAGCGGGTAAGGCCCCGGGGGCAGACGGTATCCCGATGGAATTTTTGAAGGCGGACATCCACGCTACAGCGGATATTCTTCTTCCCCTGATCCAAGAGTGTTGGACAACCGAGACTCTCCCTCAGGAATGGAAAAAGGGCGTAATTATCAAAATCCCCAAAAAAGGAAGTCTCAAGGATTGTAATAATTGGCGTGGAATCTGTCTCCTCCCTGCAGTCTCTAAACTGATGGTTAAAATAATCTCAGACCGGATCAAGAAAACGATCGATCGCACTTTGAGCAATGAACAGGCTGGTTCTCGTGAGGGTTTTTCATGTAGCGACCATATCAACACCCTCCGAATCATAATTGAACAATCCGCTGAATGGAGAACCCCGTTACATCTATTGTTCATTGACTTCGAGAAGGCGTTTGACAGCGTTGACCGGGCTTAAATCTGGACAGCCTTACGTAGGAGAGGCATACCAGAGAAACTTATTGCCATCATAAACGAGTCCTATAACGGAGCCCAATGTCACGTCTTGCACAAGGGCGAATTGTCTAGTCCTTTTGAGGTGAATAATGGAGTTAGACAAGGCTGTATTTTATCACCAATACTGTTCCTTATTACCATCAACGACGTAATCTGCGACGCTCTAGGCGACCATAAAAGTAAGGGTATCAGGTGGAAATTATTTGATCACCTTCAGCACCTGGACTATGCCGACGACATTTGCCTTCTTTCAAACACAGCAGATCATCTGTCTCAAATGACGGATGCTTTGCATCGTGAGAGTCGTAGTGCTGCTTTAAAAATTAATGCCGCTAAGACCAAATATTTGAGCTTGACATCAGAAAGGCAAAGAAGCATTTCTATCTCCGAACAGCCGATAGAAAAAGTCGAGAACTTTACTTACCTTGGGAGCGTAGTCGCAGCGGATGGTGGGGCTGATGCTGATGTAGAGTCGCGCATAAATAAAGCCCGAGAAGTATTTTTCAGTTTGACTCCTCTCTAGCAAAACAAAAACATCTCCAGAAATACCAAACTCCGGATCTTCGAAAGCAATGTAAAATCCGTGCTTTTATATGGGTGTTCCACTTGGAAGGTGACCAGTGATATAACAACCAAACTACAAACTTTCGTGAATCAGTGCCTTCGACGCATCCTACAAATTCGCTGGCCTGAGGTAATCTCTAACGAGGACCTCCTCCAAATTACTGGCCGAAATAGGATAGGCATCGACATCAAAAGGCGGAAGTGGCAGTGGATAGGTCACACACTTCGAAAAGAGCCAAAAAACAGGCTCTAGATTGGAATCCCCAGGGAACCGATGGAAGGCGTCGTGTGGGAAGACCCAAAAATACATGGAAAAGATCTGTAGAGGCAGAGGGAAAATCTATAGGCAAATCGTGGGACCAGCTAAAGGCGATGGCTGCAAATAGGCAGAGGTGGAAAAGAGGCGTAGTCAATGCCCTATGCCCCACTAGGGGTTAAAAGGAAGCAGAGAGAGAGAGAGAAATTTGTTCAGTGCAGCAACAATTGACGCCTTGGACGCCAACATTGTTCGTGTTATTGGTGACACACGGCCAGAAGTACTCGAAAAAGGGATACAGAATTGAACGTCAAGAATGCGCTTCATCAAGAACAGCCACGGTGGTCATATGCCTGAAATCGTTTTCAGGCGTTATTGTCATACATTTATCATTCCAATAAAAAAAAATTAATAAAAGTTAATATTTTGAGTTTGAGTTTCAATTTGAAGTTCTATCATTCTTAAAAAATTACCCTCTATATATACAGGGTTATTGGTTAAGTCGACCTATTCCCTGCAACACGTTATAATAGGGTCGAAATGCAACAAAATGAGGCCATAAATGTTAGGCCAAATTTCAATGGTCACTGAGATATTGGAATTTTTAGGTTTTTTTTTAAATAACCTTGAATTTTACAATTTAAAGTAAGAATTAAATAAAACTACTAAGGTAGTGGGTTAAAACTTATTTTTGGATTTTAGTCAACACTATAGCAGACATTTCTTAATCATTCAAAATTTCAAAAACCCATCACAATTCGAAATTTTTTATTTTTAATAAAAAAAATTTTTTAAGTTCAATTTTTAAAGTTCATTTTTTAAGGTAGTATTACTAAAAAAAATATATATGACACGAAGTCTGCAGACTACTGGAAAAACATACTCGTGTTGTCAGCTTTCTAAAAAGGTGTGAATGTCAATATAAATATTTGAAATAATTGAAACAGCTAGCTGCAAATTGTTCGGGGACCATAATTTCGTTTGATAAAAAATGAAATAAAAGCTATGGTGTAGGGATAAATTTTTAATGTGTTATGGATTTGTCGTTTTTTTTTAATTAAAAATTTCGAATTGTGGTGGGTTTTTGAAATTTTAAATGATTAAGAAATGTCTGCTTTAGTGTAGACTAAAATCCAAAAATAAGGTTTACCCCATTACCTAAATAGTTTTTTTTAATTCTTACTTTAAATGGTAAAATTCAAGGTTATTTAAAAAAAACCTAAAAATTAAAACCTAGCCGGACAATCATGGTCGCAGTTCTTTTTGTCCGGTTATGGGAGGCGTCCGCTTATAAGAGGTATAAGTGTAGTAGTCCTGACACATCTAAACGAGTTTACGAACGAATGCAGTTTATGTTCTTAATATATTTTATACGAGTATGTAATGTATAAAAAAGATATTTGTTACTCTTATATTATTCACTTTGAAGAGAAAAATTGATCGATTTTCGATTTATGAAGCGTACTTTCTTTCCACTTAAAGTGCTGACTCGCAATCTGGCTTTCTGCATTTTACAAATGTTGATAGGTCACATAATCCTCTTTTGCAAATTGCTTCCACGAGCGATTTGCTTAAGAGCTTCTGCGTATGACTTTATTTGATCGGTATCTTGCCGAGGTCACGGCATCGGAATCACTTTCGTCCTCATTGTCTATTGGAATTTCAATACGGGACTGAATTTCATTATCTTCAGTGTGTAAAGTCCTATCAATGCTCAAAAATTCCTCCAGACTTTGATTTTCTTTACTCCCGAAAACATTCTGTAATCAGAATAAGGTGAACAGTGGTAGATCATCTTCGGCGTCGAATTCTAAAATCTGATTTGTTTCAGCGAATGCTGCCTTTGAAAAACAGTTTTTGATGGTTGTTGCATTTACTTTGTCCCAAGAGGCTTTGATGAAGTACAAAGCTTCGAGAATATTGATCTGTTTTTATTGGTCCAAGGCTGAGTTTGTGGTGTCCATTTTCGAAAGAATGTCTTTGAGAATTATTAGTCCTCAGAAGTGTACCATAGAATTTTGAATCACCCCCTAATCCAGAAGTTGAGACACAACTTAAAGTCTCTCGGATGGGACGCTGCATCCAGAAACAGAAGCACTTTTCTGTTTTGGATTCTCATTTTCCGATAAAATTTTTGAAGCCATTCAGACATTACCTCGCGCGTCATCCAAGCTTTGCGGTTTGACTTCCAATTTACTGGCAAATCTAATAGGCGAAGATGCCTGAATGCCCAAAGTCGGGCGGCCTTACTGATAACGAGGAGCACCTCTTTTTCCCCTGCCATGACATAATAATACTGTCAGCCTTTTATTGGATAGCTTACCACCATCACATTTTTTCGATTTTAATGCAAACGTTCTACCCGGCAAAGCACAGAAAAAGAGGCAACTTTCATCGGCAATATAAACATCTTCAGGCTTGTACCAATGTTAAAGTTAAAACACACGCTCGGAACATAAAAATATACAGAGCAGAATCAAAACACAATGGAAAACGACTGAGAGCACAAACGGATGACATTCAAAAACGGAGAAGCACCGATTACATAACAATTAACGTCCAATCATAGTTTAAATCTCTTTAATAAGGGAAATTACAAAATTTATTTTAGTTTTATTGTGGTACTATTGCGATGAAATAAGGATCGTGTCCGTTTGAGAGAGGTTTTTTGAATCATATATACGGAAATATGGTGTCCGTGTCCGTCTATTGGAGGTAAATTTGTTCCAAAATAGATACATAGATCGTATGTATAAGTTATTTGTCCGGTTATGGGAGGTGTCCGCCAGTGGAGGTTTCACTGTATGTATATACATATGT
This sequence comes from Microchrysa polita, assembly GCA_949715475.1. NCBI lineage: Eukaryota > Metazoa > Arthropoda > Insecta > Diptera > Stratiomyidae > Microchrysa > Microchrysa polita. The sequence goes on from OX454416.1 coordinate 91,541,375, forward strand.
ATGTATGACACCAAATCATATTTGAAGATGGTTTATTATATCATTATTTTATATTATTACGCGGGGATCTCTGAGTTGAAAAAGAAAACAACATTTTAAGAGATTTCTTTCAAATTAAAAATGCGGAAAACAGAATTCGCCCTTGACTATTCAGCATTCACTACTTTCTAATCGCGTTGAATGCAAGTGGTATACATTACTCGTATAAAATGTAGTTTACAAAGCAATCATTTCAAACTGTAGTTTTGCGCACAATTCCATAAATATTAGCCTTAACCACAATACAGTTCATTCATCGAAGTCATTCACCTTACCAGCTCACCACTCTACAGAGTGCGGAAGACCCTGAAAGTGCAATTAGATGACATTCGCAAAGGACAAGGCTTTGCTTTCGCAGTGCCAGGCATTTCGAAGTCCATCATTATACTCGTCGATGAGGAGCGCTTCACGAAATTATTATACTCAACACACAACACCTTACCTGATGCTGGAGCTGGTTGTGCGGTGCGCGGTACAATACAATACAATCCGCATGCAATCTGCCCGTCGCTCTCCTTTTGCTAAATATACTTGGAACAGATGTATGTACATTTGTTATGTATTTGCTTGCGCGGTCGAATCGGCAACGATGTAGATGGTATGTGGCCATGACTGCCAGTCGAAACCACTTATGCATACCTAATTGTTTCGTACGAAAGTTAATGACCTTTACCTTCTGCCGAAAACCAGTTTTCAAGTTTAGAAGTTTACACTCCAAAAATGTTTGGCTCAGTAACATAGAAAAGTGAGGCGAGAAAGAGCAACAGGTAATGTTGTGTCTCACTGAACAGTTCCCCCCGACCCCCGTAGCCTGCGCACGCAACAACCAACAAGAAGCGCTATAAACACATCATGGAAACTGCTGCCGAATTATTAAAAAAAAACATCTTTCAACTCTTCCCGCTCCGCGCCTTTTGTTAATCAAATGATGGTGATTTGGAGGTGAATTTTATTAAACATGGCATTTTAACTCGAACACATGAAAAGAATCGTTATGGTTTCGCTGTTATTTGGTTAGTACGAGAAGAATATAGGTTTTTTGAAGCTTTCCATTTTTTTTTCTCCAAAATACGTATTGAAAGTTATAAACACAATCCTGGGCAAGTCCATCTCGATTATGCATTAAATCAGGACTTTGAGATATTTTATAGATTTAGGGCAATGGTAAATTACCCAGTTTTTGAACATTTGTTAAGGAGGCCTTGTTTGTGCAGAAAAATATAAAGCCCCTTCGTGACATTGTTTTGGCCTAAAATTCAGTTAACCCCCCATTTCCTGCTGCACCTCAACGAAGATTGTTTTTATAACATTTTCTTGTACAAGGTGGGGCAAAAGTAATCATCCGATGTTCTTTTGCTGTATTTTTCTTAATAAAAAAAAACTTCGGTTTTGCTTATGAAATACGTTTAGTTAATCCCTTAGAATGTATTGTATCAAGTCGCAAAAATGATATCGGACAAGTGGCCGGGCCCGTTTTATGGCATTTTCCATCACTCTTCCCAGAATATCGGGCGACAGGTTTTCGCATTCCTGGCGAATATTCTCCTTAAGGGCTTCAAGAGTCTGAGGCTTGTTGACGTAAACCCGCGACTTCAAAAAACCTCATAAAAAGAAGTCTGGAACAGTTAAATCGGGTGATCCGTCAAGTGCAAATCACCAAAACGAGAGATTGACCGACCCGGAAATGTTTCCTTCAGAATATTGGGGGAGATTTCAGTATCTGCGGCGCCAAATTTTGATGATGCCATTTCATTAGTATTGACCTAAAACGACCGAATCTGCCATCTTTTTTTGTCGAAATCGTAACGGTTCTCCAGATATTCAATGTCAAAGTTTGATGTTTCTATGAAGCCAGTTATGTAATTTGATATGAAAAGGGGAACATTTCCGCTTTACACATTGAGGAAAGTGTTCGATGCCATAAAATTGACGTTTTAATTTTAATCAGTCCCACTAGAATAGTAAGTTTTACCAATTTGGCAAAGCTGTTAATAAAATGAAATGTCGAAATATATTTATTTGCAAGCAAGTAAAAATTTGCTAGACAGGGAGGCAAATGAAATTTTAAATGTTATTTTCGGTGCAATGCTATTGATTCAAATAATTATGTAGTAAAAATACCCCCAATTTCCCATTAAAAACTTACCTACCCCATACAAATGTCAAACTTTGACATTGAATATCTGGAGAACCGTTAGGTTTTTGCGAAAAAGGATTGCAGATTCGCTTGTTTCAGGCCAATATTAATGAAATGGCATCATCAAAATTTGGCGCCGCAGTTACTGAAATCGTGCCGAATATTGATTGTGTCTCGAGCAGTGTGCGCGGTTGTACCGTCCTGACGACATAGCTGTCGTTTCGGTCGCAAAAGACCCGGAGTTGGTCGAGATATACACGAGCGAGGCGATTACAACTATCAAGCTGTGGCTTCAACCCGTTGGATTAGAGCTCGCTGATCAGAAAACGGAAGCAGTTCTAATTAGCAAGCGGAGAAAAAAGTGTTCCCTCAAGATCCGAGTCGGAGAGTATGACATAGCCTCTAAGCAAGCCGTTAGGTGTTTGGGAATCATGATTGACTCGAGGCTAAGCTTTGGAGAGCACATAAGGTATGTAGGTGACAAGGCGGCGACTGCCACAGCACTATCACGAATGATGCCAAACATAGGTGGTCCGAGAACAAGTAGGAGGCTGCTACTGTCAAGAGTGGTAACATCTTATCATTATATATGTCTCACCAGTTTGGGCCAGTGCATTACGTTTCGCATGCAATGTAAAACCTCTAAACGCGATATATCGTAGGTGTGCTTTGAGAGTGTGTTGTGCGTACCGTACCACATCGCATGAAGCGGCCTACGTGGTGGCTGGAATGACGCCTTTGCCGATCCTTGTAGACGAGATCAGCAGACTGTATAGCGATCGCCAAGGCGAATCACAGGAGATGCACCCAGGGTGAAGAAACAATGAAAGGGTGGAATCTATGAGAAGATGGCAGGTTCGATGGGATGAGGCATCTACTGGCCGATGGACACATACCCTTATTCCGGACATAGCCATATAGGTTAATCGAAAACACGGAGATGTGAATTTTTACCGACAGTATTTGCATCGGTTTAAGCTGGACGATTCGCCAGAATGCCCGAGTTGCAAGGGAGTTGCGGAAGATGCCAAACACGTTGTGTTTGATTGCTCCAGATTTGGACATATCCGCAGCCAACTAGAAGCAGAACTGGGAGACAACATAAGCCCCCAGAACCTAGTGGCTCTAATGCTACTATCGGCGGATAACTGGGATTCAGTATGCAGGGCTGTTAGTGCCATTCACATGGAGCTACAGAGAGAGGAACGAAAACGGAAGTCTGGTACCCGGTGATGGCTGATTAGCCGGAATTGGCCCTGTGAAGTAATGCTGAAAGGTTGTCCCGCGGGGTCAAGCGGTGAAAAAGAGGTGTAGGTTTAGTCGGTAGAAATCCGACATAATTGCATGCCGGAGGTTTTCTGCTACGCGGCATGCAGTATCTAAGAAGATTCCCCATCTCTACCCAGAAAAAAAAAAACCGTCCTGTTGGAACCACATGTTCTCCAGTCCTATTTCATCCAATTTAGGAAGAAAAAATTCGTTAAGCATGGCTCTGTAGCGCATGCCATCCACAGTCGTCGTTTAACCCGCGATGTTTTCAAAGAAAAACGGCCCGATAACTCCTTTAGCGTGAACAGCACACCACGCAGTAACTTTGAGCGGGTGTAATGGCTCGTAGGTGATTTGTGGATTTTGGGTTCCCCAGAAACGAGTATTTTGTTTGTTCACGAAGCCGCTCAGATGGAAATGAGCCTCATCGCTCATGATGATTTTTGATGAAAAATCGTGCTCTTCTTCGAAACAAATTTGCCAGCGTTCCTTAGGAGTATACCGATTCATGGCTTGACAGTTCGTATTCTACGTTTGTTTACTTCAGAAACTAGGGAAAATGAAAGAAAAACTAGGGGGCTTCGACCCCTGTTCGCTACGCTCGCCAACTCCCGAGACCGAGGCTAATTTCGGGCGCAGCCGAAATTTGTATACACTTCGCTCTTCTCAGGCTAAAAGCTTATTTCGGGCGTACCTACGAGTTGTATTTACCCCCCCCCCCCCCATTCCTTTCCTTCCGTCTTCACAAAATTTCCATTGCGTCGACAAAACAATATTTGTGTGGGGTTTGGTTAAAATAAAAGGGCAAATAAAAATATTTACTCAGAAAATGTTATTGGGGGATGCGCAAGCATGGCCCTATAATACGATTTCATTTGTTTTTACCTTTTTTTGCTTTGATAAAGACACATTAATTAATGTTTCTTAGAAGAACCAAAAGGGGGGGTTGGTTTTGTATGGCAGCCAAATGACCCCATGGTCAGATTTGATCCATTCTTACATATGTTTTGTGTCGTCAATAGAAACACATTTTTGTGAAATTTGGTTGAAATTGATGCACAAATAAAAAAGTTTTTCTTAGAAGAACCTAATTTGGGTTTATTAATCTTGTGTTCGAAACATACATTAAACAAATTGTATCGAAATTAAAACAAAATTTGGCATAAATCCATATCGGGAGTATCGGCATTCCGGATTATTGGGGTCCAGAAAATCGGGGTTTTACTGTACATGAATTTTGAATAGAATAAACTCATTTTCCATTCGTAAATAAACATTTATGCAAGTTTGGAATTCATTTTTTTTCTGCAGCCTACAGGACTACATAGAAAATGTCGAGTTTCTTATAAGTGGACACAAGATATCGTTTTCCGCCAATGGTTCGTCAAAGAACCATTAAGTTTAGAGTCGAATTTATTATTCTTACAAACAAAAATAAAAACTTTGGGTAATATTCATAATTCTAAATTAGTGAACTTCATTTATTAGGAATATTGTTTAATTTTGTTTGTCAGATCAAGGGGAAATTGGAGAACATGCCGACAAAGGTCACGGGGACAAAAATTAGCAAAATTTACCGTTATTTGTTACCCCAACCCCCAAAAAAAATCGACCCACCCCAAATGCTTCCGTTCTAAGCACGACTACTCAAAAAATAATAAATAGTCTGTGACTGTTGTGTTTTTAAGCACAGCGTTTGGGGTGGGTCGTTTTTCGGATTTCAATAAACTAAATCGGGAAAACCGTTAAGAGTTCGACACATATAAGTTAGAACAAGTTTATAGGAAATCAAATGGGCTTTAATACCGCCATACAAATAATTTTGGTATCATTCGCCGTTTCCGAGATAAAGGCGAAAGCCCCCGAAAGCGAATCCGTTTGCCAAAATCTTCAAATCTTCAGAGAAATTTCAAAATTGATATTTCATTGAAACTTCAAGCAATAATTTCGTAATGGCAAATCTGTAAAATTGGCAAAAGTTGCTGCAGAACGCTGGCTTTCTAACGGTATATAACTTTTGACACTAAATCTCAAAATTTTGCAAAAACTCACTTTGGAAGTAAACAGAAACATGGTGTAAACACCAAGCAAATGCAAGTCAACCTCTTACTTGGGTAAAAATGCACCGTCACAATTTTCCAAATGATGTATGTAAAATTTCTTATTTTTACTTTCTTCAAAATTCTAAATAAATGGAATCTTGAATGAAACGTTGTGGAAACGGGCGAATTTTGATCTTCTTGCATTCGAGGAATCGAATTTTATAGACGCCTCGCCACTGCTGTACACATCATGTTTTTATACCCGTCACTATGTGAAAGGGCAGTGGCGCAACCACAGGAGGGGCTAAGGGGGCTAAAGCCCCTCCAATACCATGAAAGTGGACAGGAAAAATTACAAAATAAAAATGATGTGAATAAAGCAGGCATCACATGAGCACCTTTTCATTAATATTTGTACAGAACTTTGCTAATGCTAAGCAAGACTCATATTAGCGAAATTTGTATAGGCCTGCCTGGTGAAATTTCTCTAATGTTTGGATATTATTATCTTGGCAGCACCTTGAGAAAGTCAGTTGATGTGAAATTTTATCTAATTTTATAAATTGAAGTCAAATATGTCTCATTTATTGATTAGATAACGTTTCAATTCGCGATTTTCTTTGGCTTCGACAAAAAAAAACGAGACCGAGGCTAATTTCGGGCGCGGCTGAAATTTGGATACCCTTCGCTCTCCTCAGGCTAAATTTTTTTTCGGGCGTACCTACGACTTGTATTTAATCACCGGCCCCCCCCCCCCCCGCCCATTATTTTCCTTCCGCCTTCACAAAAGTTCCGTTGTGATGACATGTTTTGTGTCATCAATAGAAATACATTTGTGTGAAATTTGGTTGAAATTGGTGCACAAATAAAACAATTTTTTTTTTAGAAGAACATAATTTGGGGGGCTAGGTTTGTATGGCAGCCCCATGACCCCCTTGTCTGATTTTAGCGATTCAAACATACAAACTGCCTGCAACAAAAAGAAGCATATGTACAAAATTTCAGCTCCATAGCTTTTAAACTGGCCGAGTAAAACGCGTAGCAACAGACGGACAGACAGACATACGGACATCGCCCAATCGACTCAGCTCGTCAAGCTGATCATATATGTATATATATTTAATATGGTCGGAGATGCTTCCTTCAATGCGTTACAAACTTCATGACAAAATTATTATACCCTTTTCGCTTAATAAGCGAAGGGTATAAAAAACGCAATAGCGGTAAACAAAATTTCAGTATTGACGACCTAATGCGGGACAGGGTGTACGCTGTACAGCTTAATTGCTTAGGGTTACAATTTAGCTCAGCAGCTTTCATACTGCATAGTATGTCAAAAATTGTTTGTATGAAGTTCAATATAAGGTATTTTTCATTTAAGTCCACTTTGGATAACTTGAGAATTACATACAGTGCTGGAAAAAAAATTGGGCAAACCATTTATTGGTAATTTTTTAACCTTTTATGCTAAAAGTCTTGCAGGTAATTAGGGCAGTAAGGTTTTATTGGCTTTGGTAATAACACGTGATGAGTAGGCTATCTATAAATTGTGGGTGAAGGTGAAGATTAATCATCATTTGTCAAGCGGAAATAGCATGATAAGGAAGAAAGTGTAGCTTGTCTAACAAAATGGGAAAAGTTAGTGCGGAAATAAAAAGTAAAATTTTGGTTTTGGCGCGTGAAAATCTGACTACACGTGAAATAGCTGAAAGGCTGGGTATTGCTAAAAGCACCGTGGCGTGGATATTAAAGACGTTTCGAGTAAGGGGCACCTGCGAGCGGAAGAAAGGCTCTGGACGACCAAGGAAAACTACTTCATTGGATGATCGCTTCATAGTTTTGCAAAGCCGTCGGAACCGTTTCAAGACTTCAGCCAATATTAGAAACGACCTAGCCCGAGCAACTGGAAGTCAAATTACGTCCAGACTGGTAAGATATAGGCTTGTGAAAGCTGGTTTACGTGCGTTAAAGCCAGCCCATAAACCAGATCTTCCGTTACGAGTCAGGCAGAAACGATTGCAATGGGCCCAGGAGCATGCTTCTTGGACTCAGGAGATGTGGAACAGTGTAATCTTTTTGGACGAGTCGAAGTTCAAGCTCCATTTAAGCGATGGTAGAATTCTTGTGCGGTGGGAGCCTCGAGAAAGGTTAAGCGGCGAGTGTCTGCGACTACTTCCTCCGAAATCTGAAGGAGTCATGGTGTGGGGATGTTTTTCCGGCGATGAAAGGGGTAGAATCACCTTCATACATTCAAAGGTTACAGCTTGGGTCTATTTGGAAGTCTTGGAGAACCAATTGGAACCATGTGCTCTAAGTCTAAGCTTTGATAATAATTGGTAAATTGATCCAAAAAAAAATATATTTTTCTTTCTTTTTTCTTTTATAGGTGAAGAGGTACTTCCAGGAGAACAATATCGACGTCTTGGATTGGCCTCCATACAGCCCTGACTTGAATCCGATCGTGAATATCTGGAGTATCATGAAGCTGCAAGTGGCTAGGAAGCGCCCAGACTCCATTCATGTATTAAAAAGGCTCATAATTGAAAGTTGGGATTCAATTCCGGCCACAACGTAGAGAAATTTGTCTGAATCGATGAATCGGAGGTGCTTAGCCGTAATTAAAGCCAGAGGTTGCCCAACTAAATATTAATTGTTAGGTATAAAGCTCCAAAAACCATTAAAAAAATAAAAAAAAACAAATCCGTTTACTTTATTTTCGCCGAACAACCTTTTTCAGGTAAATAATGTCCGTCTTCACTTTTTTTCCAAAATCATCCCTAAAAATTCAGGTAGAGAATTTTTCATGAAATAATCTCTTAATTGCGTCTTAATTGAGGCAATGAATCAATTTCACTAAAATATTGGCCAACTTTTAACTTCAACATGGTTTTATCGCAGAAAATGTTCTTGCCCAATTTTTTTTTTCCAGCACTGTATATACATTGTGTAGTTATGCCAATATTTTCATTGATAATTGCGTTAAGGAGACAGGGACATTTGTATGGGGAGGGGGTCTTAATATTTCTAAGAGCATCCTATCAGGAATTTATACAAATAGCCAGCTCAATTTTAGAATTTTTTTCTTGATTTATAGGTGAAAAAACAAATACATATAGGAAAAAATGGTTTTTGTACGAAAGTGCCCTTAGTTTTTCACTCAACCAAAAATGCAAAATGCAAAAATTCACCTAATTTGTAGGGGAGGTAGGTGATTTTTAAACTCCATCGTATTAATATTTAACACAAAAATATGACTTCAGTTTCTGAAACTAAATACATATGTAAGTGCAAAATTTAAAGTCTTCAGCATTATTATGTCAAAAGTTATTAAGCAATAAAAACGTGTCACTGGACAAACAAAATCGTCCTTTTTCAGGAACCCCATTTTTTATGAACCAAAATCGTATATACGTATTACGATACGAGTAGTTTACTCTCCAACCTTTCATTTGAGACCAACTCTCATACAAAAGAGCCTATTCTCCTTTATCTCCCAAACGACAAATCTCTTTTTCGTCATCAACATCTCAGGATTTTGACTCCCATTAACCGAATATCGTCATTTGATTGATTTCATCCTTGCAAACAAATTATGAATTTGTCAAAAAAAAAACATGAATAAGCTTATGTAATTGTTCTATGTATGTTTTGTTATATCTATGTATGTATACATAATTTGAATATGTATATGGTATTTTGACAACATAAACTGAATTTTCCTAATAAATTTTAGGAAAATTTTTTAGGTAAGATACATATACAATGAAAAATAACACTTTCAAATCTATGACAAGAATTATTAAGAGAAAACAAAACTACACTAACGAAAAAGAAAGCAACACTCACGAGTCGTTTTCAAAAGACCTTAACAAGCACCGTGAAATGAAAGATAAAGTTCGTCGAACTTGATTTCTGTTTCAAGTCGTTTTGTTTTTTCTTGTCGTAGTCAGTTTTTCCTTTCTTTTTCATACTTTTTCTAGCTTCATTTCCCTCTTTCATCCATTCCATTATATCGCTTTGGTCTATCGTTGTGGTATGTATTCACGGGCAACACGAAATTATCTGTATATACTCGTATGTAATATAAAAAAAAACGTATAACCACTAAAGAAACAAATACCCCACAATCATACATTGGCCGTCTAACATAACAGCAGAAGGCCTCTTCTGTCGAGCTCTAAAGATACCCATCGTTGTGCGTAGTCGAACCTCAACACATATCCAAAACTATGTATGCAGAACGAACAAAATCTGGGGAAAATGAAAAGCTCCACTTCTCCATATACATACAGCACAGCCACGGCACCTTTTTCTATGCTATCTAGACTCGCGGGCTTGCTTCGTATCCAAACGAATGGCATCAAACAAAATCAAATGCTGAACAGTGCACAAACACTGCGGCAATAGAAACTTTTATAGAAAATACAACCATAGATGTAGTCATAGCCGCATATAAAAAAACAATTTGGAAAGGCACTCTATTGACATGTGTGCGTATGTCGATGATTTTTAGTTAATTTTTTTTTAGATTATGCCTCCTCGACATGAGTGTGGAGACCTTCAAAATAGATTTCGAAGTTCAAGGTCAGTAAACCCGGTTCCTAAATAAGATTCAACTCTTTGTAAATTAATAGAGACTCGTAAACTGTTTTTGGTCATACAAAAGATTTGGAGGTGGTTTATTCTTTCATTACGAAAAATATCTTAATGATGAAGCATAGAAATGTGTACATCTGGGGGATAAATTAGAATGGTCTATCATGGGAGTTTTCTTCATCAGTTAGGATTGAATAAACGAACTTGAATATGTGTACATCAGTTCATTGTCTTCTAAGCGATTGCAGCACCCGTGGAATCTAATGGAAACTAAGCACTCATCTATGTGGTTTGTGTCTCAGCTTGTTTACCTGGATGTTAATAGATGTCACTTTTTGCCACAAAAAAAGCTTTGTGGCGTTTTGAATTTCTCGGGAATTTGAATTCAAATTATGTATTGAGTTCGTGACGCGCACACACATGGAGAATCCGAATCCATTTTCCTTAGGAAATTCGGAGCGACGTAAAATTTTAAAGCGAAATTCTTTCGAAGCGAAGGGCGGTTTTTTATATGAAGAAGCGGAGTGGAACGACATCGTTTAAAAGTAAAAAAAAAATGACTGGCATTATGTAGATCCCGATTGTATGCAGATGTTTGCGCAGGGTACAGTGACCGGTTTGAGGCCTGTCACTGCCCTGAGGTTCATTTTGCTGAGGCTTGGGACTTCGGTATAGCTAGTTTGCCAGTTGGTTCGCAGCACACGCTTGCTCTCCCCTGCTGCAAGGTTTATGACTATAAGTTCTGCCTGGAAGACAGTTCTATAGTGACCTAGGGGTTTGGATATTATGTACTATAGTTGTGTGTTTTAGTATGAACTCCTGCCCATGTTCCTTCGTCTGTCTTCGACCCATCTGCGTACCACACTTATGTTTTGATAGATGGTCGTCGTTCTAGTTTTCCTTAAAACGAATTTATTACATGCATTGAACATGAGAATAACGAAATTTAAGTAAAGTTTTGACTTGCCGTTGGGTATGCATTTTCTTCAGAACTTCTCTTTGCGATTTTGCAATGCAATTGAAGAACGCAGAGCTTATACAACAAAGACATAAAATAGAAAATATCTCATCAGACGTCACTATGTGCTACACCAGAAACAGTATAACCGTGAATGATGGCATAGGCGTTAGTCATGTCCTTCGGTGAATCTAAGCAACTTCGATGCTTCTACCCGGTGATTCTGGGGTGATCACGGTAGCTACTAGACCAACCAGGTTTTAAACACCTTATGCTGTCATTTTTCATCAACTTAACCGCTTTAGTTATGTCACAATACAAAATAGATCCACTTAAATATCGGGTAGCCAGGATGAAATAATTTCTACTTAATGCGGAGGATATGGTGGAGGTTGGATAAAATGCATTGGCTTATATGGGAAGCCGTCACGGCCTGTGCTTGCGAGTTACAAAGCACATGCACTTCGAGCCGTAAATTGGTCGCTCGTGGTGCACCAGATGTGAAAACACCGCTCTCGACCATCCCATATGAGCCAATGCATTTTGATATCTCGAACTTAAAACTCTCCTGAGTTTCGAGCATATCTCTACAATTGTGCGCGCAGCAATTCTGTTTTGTGCTCAAGGGTTCAGATATGTACGAGACTTAACAAACAATTGACCCCTGTGGTTTTGGGGTTAGAATTATACCACAGCGATCCCGGCTTGTCGTAAAAGACGACTTGAGGGATAGGGTATGTAGGCTTCTATCCCGCGTACCTGAAATTTACTTTACACTCGAAACATTAAATGAGAATCGGATACCTCGGACTGATTCAACGGCAACGACTTTTGGCTATAAACAACGGACTACGATCGGTTTTTGGAACGTTCGGACGATGTCGGGTGAGTGTAATAACACAAGGCTCACAGAAGTCGGACAGGAAATTACCGCATCACATCGCTATACTATAGGACTGAGCGAAACAAGATGGCTCGGATCGGGGGCGACTTTATCACCAAGCTCTCGCACTGTATTGCTCTACTCTGTAAGTAAAGACGATAATTCACCTCGGTATGCGGGCGTCGGAATCCTGTTGACTAGGAATGCACGCCGATCCCTTATCGACTGAAAACCTATCTCCGACCGTATCATCACAGCCAGATTCAAATCGAGAGTACGAAACATTACGATTATTCAGTGCTACGCACCGACTGAACGTGCAGACCAATCCACAAAGGACGTTTTTTATCAGCGACTAGGCGACACCTTTGATAGGGCTCCCAGGGGTGACATCAAAATTATAATGGGTGATCTCAACGCCAAAGTCGGTACTGATAACTTAGGCTTGGACCATCTTATGGGCAATCACGGGCTGGGTGGGTGGAGTTCTGTAACTCTCGGCAACTAGTCATTGGCGGAACGTTGTTCAAGCATAAACCCTGCCACCTAACAACTTGGATTTCTCCTGATGGCAGAACAGAGAATCAAATTGACCATATTGCTGTTTCTAAGACATGGAGAAACTGCCTCTTAGACGTCAGGTCGAAGCGTGGGGCTGATGTTGGCAGCGACCACCATCTTGTTATCGCGAAATTTCGCTTACGAACGGCAGCGATTCAACGATCTCACAACACGCGAATCTTGCCACGATTTAATGTGCAGAAGCTAAAAAATTCCTCAACTAGACGTGCATATTCTACCGCCTTGCACGAAAAAGCTTGTGCAGCAACATCTCTTCAGAATCCTACAATTGAAGCTAGATGGAATTTTACAAAGGATTCTTTTATTTCATGTGGCGAAGCGACTGTGGGAAGGTTGGATCGAGGTAGGAGATCTTTTATCAGTGATGATACTTGGTCTCTTATCTCAGCACGCAAAAGAGTTAAGGAACATATTAACTCTGCTGCTGATGATTCAGCTAAAAATCAACTTCGAGCTGAATACCGTTCACTACAAAAAGGCGTGCAAAGAAGTGTGAGGCGTGATAAGCGTACTTACATCAACGCTTTAGCGAAGGAGGCAAATTATGCGTCTTACCGTGGTGAAAGCGGTACCCTATTTAAGCTAATTAAACCACTAATTGGTAAATCGTTCACAACGGACCATCCTGTGAAAGATAAAGAAGGGTTACTGCTTGTTACCGAAGAACAGCAACTTCAGAGATGGAAAGAGCACTTTTTTGAGGTCCTTAACACCCGTTTTGGGCCTGCAAGTGCATCTTCATCGGCAGAAGAAGACGTCCCTCCAGTAGCCAGTATTAATTCCAGACCACCGTCTAAAACGGAATTAAAGCGGGTTATCGAATCTATGGACGCCGGTAAGGCCCCGGGGATAGATGGAATTCCGGTTGAACTATTTAAAGCGGATTCGAATGCTACAGCGGATATTCTGCTTCCCCTCATCTGAGAGTGTTGGGAAACCGAAACTCTTCCAGTAGAATGGAAAAGGGCGTAATTGTTAAAATTCCGAAGAAGGGTAACCTTAAGGATTAATTGGCGCGGTATTTGCCTACTTCCAGCTGCCTCCAAGCTGATGGTTAAAATTATTTTGAACCGGATCACGGATGAAGTTGATCGCACTTTAAGCAATGAACAGGCTGGCTTTCGTGAGGATTTTTCATGTAGCGACCATATAAACACCCTCCGAATTATTATTGAGCAATCCGCCGAATGGAGATCCCCATTACACCTCATGTTCATTGATTTCGAGAAGGCGTTCGATAGTGTTGATCGGGAATATATCGGGAGAGTTCTTCGTAGGAGGAGCATACCAAATAAAATAATTTCCATCATCAAGGAATCTTATCTGGGAGCCCAATGTCACCACGTTTTGCACAAGGGTAAGCTTTCAGATCCTTTTGAGGTGCACAGTGGAGTGAGACAAGGTTGCAATTTGTCACCTATTCTTTTCCTCATAGCCATTAACGATGTACTAGTGAGCGCGCTTCGAACCCAGAGGAAAGGTATCAGATGGAAAATGTTTGATTACCTGCAACACATGGACTATGCTGACGATATTTGTCTGCTTTGAAATAAAAAGGAGGATTTAGCTCAAATGGCCGATGCTCTGCATTGCGAAAGTCGTAATTCTGGGCTCAAGATTAACGCTGCCAACACCAAGTACTTGAGCTCCGATCCTGGGGGACAAAGCGGAATTTGTGTTTCGGGACAGGCAGTTGAAAAAGTTGACGAATTCTGCTACCTCGGAAGCATAGTCACAGAAGATGGCGGCGCGGACGCTGATGTACAATGGCGTATTAATAAGGCAAGGGCAGCCTTCTTCGCTTTGACTCCATTTCCAGGCGCACCAAAATTCGAATCTTCAATTCTACTGTAATATCTGTGCTTCTTTATGGCTGTTCAATTTGATAGATGACCAATAAGGTAACAACTAAGCTGCAAACTTTCGTAAACCAGTGTCTACGGCGCATCCTACAAATCCGCTGGCCGGAGATAATTTCCAATGATGATCTCCTGAGTACCACAGGCCTGGAATGGATAGGCACTTCTGTCAAAAGGCGAAAGTGGCAATGGATAGGTCACACTCTCCGTAGAGGGCCAACAAATATTGCAAAGCAGGCCCTAGAACCCTCAAGAAGCCAATGCGACGCCGTGTTAGACGACCAAGAAACACGTGGAAAAGATCGGTTAATAGCGAGGCTGCTTCATTAAACAAACAGTGGCCAGACCTAAAGACGATGGCAGAGAGCAGAACGAGGTGGAAAGTATGCGTAGTTGATGCCCTATGCCCCACAAGGGGTTAACAGGAACCAGAGAGAGAGATATTTCAGTATAATAGCGGCGAAAGGCATACATATATGAAGCTCTCATAGACAAATCAAGTTATTTCAGTAGAGCTAAATTTTGATTCTTTCATGGCTATAACAGCAAATATAATATGTATTAGATATGGCATCATGTGGGTTATATCTGCTACGGATAACTGCGCAACGCAAAATAACGAGGAAATTGCGATGTGTACTTCGAGATTAAGTGTATGTTTTTATTTTAATGGAGTTGAATTAAATGATTTCTTTTGATTTTTACAATAAGATTACACTTAATTTAAATTAATCAATTTATCTTTTAATTGAATATGGATTAAAATATTATAAGCTCTTTTTTACTCTACATTTTTAGTAATAACGAGACCGAGGCTACTTTCGGGCGCGAATAAATTCGAGGCTTTTGAATTTAATAGAGATGGATTGTTCCACCGTTGTACACGTCAGAACGGATTTTTAGTTTTCTTCGAAGCGACGCTTTTTTCAAAACTATTTCTTAGCACCCGATGAAAACCGGGAGAGCGTTCCATTTATACGATCTGAGTAAAAATAGTTACTCACATTCACTTTCCGTCTCACTCTCATACATTGCACGGTAGTCAGCGATGACAACTACGATGACAACTACGACTACGAGTGAATTATGGAACGCACTCCGACTGTTTGCCATTTTTTTAGTGACTGCTGAGTGCTGAATACTGCACCGATTAACCGCACTGACAAATATGTATATAACGGTATTAGAAGCAAGCTTAGTGTTGTTTTGTCGGTTGAATTTATTCTGCCTTCTCTCAACATGTTTTAGGGAAATTTTCTTGCTAACCAATACTTGGTTCGAAAATTCACTCCAAATTACATTACATTTATACCATAAAAAGGACATACAGAATGTGCCGCGTCGGATTTGAGAATCATATCTGATTTTTGTATGGTATTTTAATTCCTTTTAGGGGCCAATAACGATTCTAATAATAATAAGCAATTTCATCCGTTCCTAGATATGTTTTGAGGATTTACTAGGAACACACTTGGATGGAATTTTGTTAATATTGGAAAGAAAGAAAAAAAATTCTTACTAGAAATTTTGGTAGTTGGTTTGTATGACAGCCCTATGACGAAGCGTTTCGATTTCATCCGTTCCTAGATATGTTTTGAGGCTATACTAGGAACACATTTGGATGAAGTCTGGTTAAGATTGGTTGAAAAAGAAAAAAGTGTTTCTTAGAAGAACCTAATTTTTGGTGGTTGGTTTGTATGACAGCCCTATGACGTAGTGTTCCGATTCAATCCGTTCCTGGATATGTTATGAGGCTTGACGGGGAACACACTTGGATGAAGTTTGGTTAAGATTGGTTCATAAAAGAAAAGTTTTTCTTAGAAGAACCTAATTTTGGATTTTGGGTTTATATGGCAGCCCCATGACGCCGTGGTCCGATTCCATTCGTTCCGACATATATACAGGGTACACTAAAAAGAAACTTCTATACAAAATTTCAGACTGATAGCTTCAAAACTGAGGAACTAGTTTGTGTATTGAAACAGACGGACAGACAGACAGACGGACATAGCTCAATCGATTTCTCTCGTCACACTGATCAATAATATGTATACTTTTCATAGTCGGAGGTGCTTCCTTCTGTGCGTTGCAAACTTCATGACAAAGTTAATATATCCTTTCACATAGTGACGGGTATAAAAATTATCCGTATAAAGACATATTTCTAGAATACTGCATATAGGCATATGGTGGTTCCTGACGAAATATTTTTAGTAAAAAAATACATACAAATTTGAGCCCCATCCGACATACGAAATGCTTTTACTTATATGTACATACATACTTATATATGCTTGCTGTACTAACGTACAGGCAAATTGTATGTTCTGTAAAAATTGTACAAATCATAATCTAATCGTCGTCCGCCGCACAACCCCTACCCTATCCCGCAAGCCGCTTCACTTTCATTATTGCACTTGGAGACTTTCAAATCGCGCAGTCCCCATACATACATAAATGCTTCTAGCACTGAAAAGTGCATTCCACCAAGAGAAGCAGTAGCTAAATGTAACTCCACCATACACACTTGCTATCGGTCGTTCGTTTCGTTTTATTTAAAACGATCAGATCAGAACAAAATTGCTCCCCCTGCCCCTTCACCGCTACGTGCACTGCAAAAGCGCATAATATAAATTGCAATAAACAGCGTGCAACGTACTCGCATACACTCTGGCCTTGTGTGTCATTGCCGCGAAAGGGGGACAAGACAAGTCAACGGCCGCACAGCATTGCAACTAATAACCTCGATCCAAATTCATTGTGTCGAGTTGCACATGTGTCAAAGTTATAAGAATACAAAAGATTGGTGCAGTGGCTCTTCCCTCTGGCGTCGATCGTCATGCATTGCAATATGCACTTCTCTGACTCCGCGGTGTCGTTGGAGAACATTGCACTGAACGTGAAAACCAAAAGCAATCATCGACGTCGACGGCTCCTTCCTTCCTTCCCGCCGTTCCATTCCATTGGTGCGTCTCCTCCGCTCCGCTGCACTAGTAGAACTTGTATGTACTATCTAATACGGTCCCGTCCCGACAACACGCAAATTTATCACTGCAAAATGAATCCCACTCTTGCCTGCTTGGCCATTATCTATTCAATGCATTTAGCATTTTCCAATAAGTGTGTCGCGAATGTAGGCTCAAGTTTTGTTGAAGGTCGATTCTAAGCTCAGTTCATTTACCTTAGCCATTATCATTTGCCATTGCTTGTATACACGTCTGTTGACGTACATTATGTATTATACATTTTACTTTGTGTACGTACTACGTACATGTTATATACACTTTCCGTTGTGACGCTTCTAAAGCTGAGCACATTTATGTATGTATAATAAAAGTTCGCCGTTCGAATGTTCTCCCAAAGTGAATCGCTAAAGGCGTGTTCATACATACATATTCGCAAACTCTACATCTCATCGAGAACGTTTGAGGTGGGTGTTGAGTTAAGATTTTCAAAGCTATCGGTGGGGAGAGGGATGCCCTTCCGAAAAGTGTTCGTCCATCACCGATATAACAACTTTTTACAGGCTGCCAAATAAAATAAAATGTAACATGCCTTTCGATGTGAAAGCTCAGCCACGTGTTTAGAAGCGAGGTTAACCTACCTCCTAGTACTTTTCCTATTTATCCGTCGAAAGCCCCACCATGCATCCTCTGCTGATGTCCTAGGAACTCAATTATAGAGGATGTGATGTTCGTTCTTGAACTGTACTGTGTGGCACAGTTCAGTAACTTTTCGCCATTTACAATGCATGAGGGGAGGCGCCAATTTTCCACCCTCTCGATGTGTTGTTGTCGGGGTCATCAAAAGGTATGATGCTTCATTCCAACGTGCGCGAAACTTGGAAGCTTTTTTTATTGGAACAAAGAAGCTCGTATGTAGGACGCACAAAACAATTGCCCATATATACCTAAGGCTCAGCCAGCTATCTTTAGGATACTGTTATAGCAGGCGAAATCAAGAAAAATATCCAACTCCCACAAAAGTAGGTCGTGTACGTCTCTGGGTCAATGTACCACTTCAAGTTTATGTGAAAATACAAGGACATCTAGACGGAGGGAGACTTAGATGGAGTCGCGACGTTTATTCTATTTCTATCGAATAAATTGAGGTGAAGTTAGGGATATTTTTATGGTTAATCCGACAAAATGATTTTTTTAATAAAGAAATTTAAACATAAAATTAAAATTATGTACATTGGCATGCACGAGTATATACAAGTGTTACTCTTAAAAAACTATTAATGAGCAACTTTACCGCTAAGGCTGCCAGAATTTTTATTCTAAATTGTTCTACTATGTATTGTATTATGAATAACTAAACTTTCTAAAAATAATTACGCAGAAATATTCACCACTCGCGCTCAAGTTTTACTTTTGCGAGTTGTGAGCTAGACAATATAACCTATACTCTTAATTAGGACTGTTGTTTTTGCTGTATGTATATTAACCTTCCTAGATGTTAAAAGCACTGATGAAAAATTAAGAATTTGGCTCAATAATTAAGGCCCAGTTTCTCGTACATCTTATCTAATGGTTAGTCTTATCGTATAGAGATGACGCACACAATTTTCAGAAAGCTTTTACATTATATTGTAGTCTGGCTGGTCTAGCGGTTAGTGCGCGCACCTTCGGTGCACAGGCTCATGAGTTCGAATCTCACCGTGTTCCATGGTGTTTTTCGAACTCACGAGCTTGTGACGGACTATGATCTCACTCAGATGTTAAACGAGTACCCATTTATGGGGATAAATAGCACTGCTGAGCGTGATGCTGATCTCATTACCTCAACAAAAAGCAGATAAGATCTTGGAAATAGGATGTCACTAACACATCCTGCGGCCTTAGTCCTATGCTGGATTGTCGCGCCTGTTATTTATTTTTTTACATTATATTGAATTGAATTGTCGTTTACTTTGCATATTTATGCCATATTTTGCTTAGTCGGAGGATTTTTAAAAAATCCGTTCGAATCGAACTGGCCGGCCATAAAACCATAGTTATTTAAGTGTTATTCATGTATCCCTAGTGCATTTGCGATGATAGCAATCAGAGCCGTGCGAATGGAGGGCATGGGAGACACTCAAAAACTTGTGATTTTTGTCTACTTCTACTTTCAAAATTCACATATAGGCCAGTCAATAAACCGAAAAATAAGGCGTTAGGTCGCAAAAAATTGCTCGGCTCTGGTTTTTTGGGATATTGTTAGGATAGATACCAGAAGTGTACCACCAAGTTTGCAACTTCGAAAAACCTGTGCTAACCCCATGACCCTCAAAAAACCTCAAAATTTTCGGACTTTTTTCATATTTTTGTTTGTAATTTCTAAAAGGTGCTTCCTACAAGTAAGTTGTCCACTGCACTGTTAAAGCTAAGAAAATCTTCTTTAATTTAAGTGTAACCCCAGCTTTGTAGGCGCAAAGGATCCCAAGATACAGCACTTTAAACATTGTTTTTTGAAAAAAAGTTCGAAATTGTAATTTCAGTCATGTTCCGAGCTGAATATCGGCTTAAATGCGCATTTTACCGAGAAAGTCATGTGACATGAAGTTATAAACCAGTTCCTTAGCTGTATATATGTCGGAACGAATGGAATCAGACCATGGGGTCATAGGGCTGCCCCTGAAAATTAGGTTCTTCTAAGAAAAACTTTTTTCTTTATGTACCAATATTAACCAAACTTCACCCAAGTATGTTGCTGGTTAAGCCTAAAAAATATCTAGGAACGGCTGAAATCGGAACACTACGTTATAGGGCTGTCATACAAACCAACCTCTGGAAATTAGGTTCTTCTAAGAAAAACTTTTTTCTTTATGGACCAATCTTAACCACCCTTCCCCCAAATGTGTTTGTTAGTAAAGCTTCAAAACATATCTAGAAACGGATGAAATCGGAACACTAGGTCATAGGGCTGTCATACAAACCAACCCCTGATAATCAGGTTCTTCTAAGAAAAACTTTTTTCTTTATGAACCAATCTTAACCAAACCTCACCCAAATGTGTTCCTAGTAAAGCCTCAAAACATATCTAGGAATGGATGGAATCGGACGTCATAGGGCTGTCATACAAACCTCCTAAAATACAATTTCGGACTTTTTTACAAAAAAATCACATTTTTTAAAGTGCTGTATCTTGGGATCCTTTGCACCTACAAAGCTGGAGTTAAACTCAAATTAAAGAAGATTTTCTTAGCTTTAAAAGTGCAGTGGACGACTTACTTGTAGGAAGCACCTTTTAGAAATTACAAATAAAAATATGAAAAAAGTCCGAAAATTTTGAGGTTTTTTTGACGGTCACGGGGTTAGCACAGGTTTTTCGAAGTTGCAAACTTAGTGGTCCACTTCTGGCATCTATCCTAACAATATCCCAAAAAACCAGACCCGAGCATTTTTTTGCGACCTAAAATCGGTAATTGACTGGCCTTATAGACACATTTGCATTTGCAAACAAATTAATACAATGAAAGCTCATCATTTTCTCTGTGATACGCTCAAGTTTCAAAAAAAATGTTCATGCTTAATTTACACATCAATAACAGTCAGTTAACAATAAAGCAGTCCTTCTTCGGCACTATAACAACCTCATAAGCCTCTATTACGGAGTAAATTGGCTCCTGGCTTTAATGTGCTGTTTGCTGTTACTTTCCTTGCGCATTGCGTTGATTGGTAAAGAGAAAGACACAATCGGCCAGGCAACACTTAGGTTGTGGGTCTGAGCTCACGGTTGGTGTGAATGGAGTTTCCCCATGCCAAGGCCGAGCTAGGGTTTTAAGGTCGTACTACGGTGTCTACCATTAGATCCACTTGCTTAAATTCATATTCAAACTGACATTAATCCTCTACAGGTTTGTCTTTAGTTTGAACAATCGTGAGGGAGTTGATCGATCCCTCAACTTACCTGGCTGTACTTTTCGGGTTGACCCAGGAATCATTATGTTCTAGCATAACATAATATTACTAAATTTATACCTACTTCCTAATGCCTTTTTCGACACCAAGAATTTATTTATATCATGCCATCCAAATGACTAATATCGTGGAATAATAACCGAACTGACTGGACCAACGAGCGTTAGGTGGTAGTTGATACAAAAAATGGACGAAACTGAGCCAGGGAAATAACGAATATGTCGAGGTTGTCTCAAATTATTTGAACTTGATTTGTGAATGACAGTTGACAGACTTAATGGTCTCCATGTGTTTCATTTTCTTCCTAAGCTTACCGAAGATCATAAGCTCACTGAAAAATGACGCTATAGTGATATATGAAGGTCAAGGGGGTGGCGTTATTAGAACAATGCAACGCAACACATCGATGACTTCACGATCGTTTTAATCATCGCTGACAGCTAGGCGGGCATGGTAAAATTTCTGACCTGCAAAAAATTAAATTTTCTTAAAGAACAGGGACGATGCGATTCAGTGCATTCGTATTGCGATGGAAAAGATAAGAGCAGCACGAAAGGACTTGCACTTTGTGTTTGTGTTCATCGATTTGGAAAAGGCATTCGATAGAGTACCTCGTGATCTGATATGGTTGGCCTTGAGAGCACTTAATGTTCCTGAGGCATACGTCAGGATGATACGAGACATGTATGATGGAGCTACGACTAAGGTTAGATGCACAGCCGGTGAATCAGAAGAATTTCCGGTGAATGTCGGACTACACCAGGGCAGTGTATTGAGTCCGTTGCTCTTCAACATCATCATGTGCTACTTATGTACTCATGTGCACGTATCTCCGACGGCCTAGGAATATCTCTTCTTTTTGCTGATGATATAGTCCTCAGTAGCCCAAACATCGTTGCCTTGCAAGCTGCGCTTACAAAATGGTGTGACATTCTGGAGGAGCATGGACTGAGGGTAAGTATAACAAAGACTGAGTTCTTATGCTGCCCATTCTCAGACCCAGATGCACCGATACCAGAAATGTACGTCAAAGGAGAGCAGCTTAAGTCTTGTACCAAGTTCAAGTACCTTGGCTCGATGGTGAACAGCGGAGCTACATGCGATGATGACATCAAACATCGCACAAAGGTTGGGTGGATGAGGTGGCGAGAAAACTCTGGAGTTTTCTGCGATAAGAAAATGCCACTGAAGTTAAAGGGCAAGTTGTGCAAAACGGTTGTACGTCCCGCACTCATGTATGGATCAGAATGCTGGACCATGTATGAAGGTTACGCGAAAGAAATGACAGCGACTGAAATGAAAATGTTACGCATGTCAGTTGGTGTAACCAAAAGGGACCACATCAAGAGTAGCTACATCCGAGGCAGCTTGTCCATAGACCAACCAATCACCGAAAAGCTCGAAGACCGACGAATGGATTGGTATTGCCATGTTCAAAGGCGTCCGCCTGAGAACCCCACAAAGAGAGCGATATCAATGGAAGTTCCACTTGATGGACCCAAGGCCAGAGGCAGACCGAAGAACACCTGGATGTGTCAAACGAAAAAGCAACAACAACGCATTGGTCTCGGCGATGACACGATCCAAGATAGAGCTGTCTGTAGAAATATGCTGAGAAATTATCGCCAAAACTGGCGATGTGCCTACACCGCAGGTCGAGCAACGCGGAACCATGGAGCGGTATAAAGAACGAGGCAAGGAAGAAGAAGAAGATAAAACATGTAAACACTAAGGCACATAGAAATATGTACATACATATGTAATTTACCATAAATTCCCCTACACCCTCGAATACGAAAATTCTGTTTTAGATAAAGGACATGTCTCCTAACATTCCCACAAAATGTCAGCCATTACGTATTTTGTTTAAGTAAACAGCGATTTTCTGCCTTTAAAATAAACAAGACCGAGGTTAATTTCGGGCGCTGCCGAAATTTGGATACTCTTCACTCTTATCGAGCTAATAGTTTCTAGGGCGTACCTATGACTTGTAATCACAAGTCATAGGTACGCCCTAGAAACTATTAGCTCGATATTAGCCCGCCCCATTCGCCCCATTCTTTTCATTCCATTTTCACATAAGCTCCATGACGTCGATGAACCAATATTGTTTGAGTGAGTTTTGATTGGAATAAGTGCACAAACAACATAATGAACTAAAATGGGGCTTGGGTTTGCACGGCAGCTCCATGACCCCACTTTGCGATTCTATCCACTTTTACATATATGTTTTGTGGCATGAATGGAAGTGCATTTGAGTGAGGTCTGGTTAAAATTGGTGCACAAATAAAACAGCTTTTCTTAGAAGAACCAAATTGACGGATTGGGTTTGAACGGCAGTGGCATGGCTCCATAGTCCGATTCCATGAATTTTTACATATGTTTTGTGGCATCGCTAGAAACACATTTGTGTGAAGTTACGTTGAAATTGGGGCATAAATAAACAAGGTTTTCTTAGAAGAACCTAATTTGGGGGATTGGGTTTATTTATTTATTTATTTACCCTATGGTCCGATTTTAACGATTCGAAACATACAAACAGCCTGCAACATAAATAAGCATGTGTGCAAAATTTCAGCTCCGTAGCTTTTATAGCGGCCAAGGAAAACACGCAACAGACAGACAGACGGACATCGCCCAATCGACTCCCCTCGCAATACTGATAAATTATATATGTACTTTTGATATGGTCGGATATGCTTCCTTCAGTGCTTTACAAACTTCATGACAAAGTTAATATACCCTTTCACTCTACGAGCGAAGTGTATAAAAAAAAAGCAACATAACGGTTTTTTGACAGACAACACGCGTGTTTTTTTTTGTACTTCGGGGTAGGTTAGGTAACTACATGGGATTACAATTATAACATAACCCAGATAAACCCATAGTAATTTATCGGAGGTACCCACTTTGACCAAAGTTAACCCGAAGGAACAGTTACAGATGTGACAACCAGGGGCGCTCTATCACGAAAAAGTTCAGTACAACATTAGCTAATACCAAAATCATTGGCTAGATGTCACGGATGTAAGATGTTAGATGTTTAATATCGCGATAAATTGGCCGTCATGCTGATTTGGTGTTTGTGTAGGCCATTTTAATTTACTGGTTATTGGTTTATCACAACTTTGAAACTTCATCTTTTACTATGGTAATGATTCGTGCTTTAGATGTAAACAGCTTTTAATCCGAATCGTTTTTTGCGCTTATTTACCCAAATCTGCACCTTTTTATACAAAAAAAAAAAACACTTATTATTTGGTAATCCGCACTGCTATTATTTTATTCTAGCACGTACGGAAGTTTTACCACACTGAGATTCGATCTCACATCCCTAGAGTCTAGACTACTAGCATCGGATGAGTGTTTGCGTTACGTTCAGTCTCTATGAAGTACGAAGCATGTTCAAAAACTCCAGGTTCTAAGTTTATCCAGTACTGCACGTGTCCCTCCCTCCTTTTTTCCTAAACACAAGTTACATATACACATATACATATTTATACACGTTCCGGCTTAAAGGTCGATCCACACTTTTCAGTTATCAGTTACAGTCGCAGTCATTCTTCATACAAGTTGACACATCGTCAGTCAATCAAAAACGGACATTCTGTCTGTATGGAAATGGAAAATGACTGTGACTGATGACTAAAAAGTGTGGATCGACCTTTAATCAGATATTTCGCCTGATTGCAATTGCTCAGAATAGTGGGCTCCTTTACTTAGTTTGGAATTATTAGTTTATTAAATTTATTGTTAAATATGTAATTACATATGCACTTAAACAAAGCAACAAAAACATTGTTGTTGGACAGTGGATGTTGCATGCTCAAAAAATGATTTGAGTTATCCACCGTCCAGTTTGCCCATAGTGGGACAGCACAATAGTATGCATACTCCAGCGAGTTGCGGCACACAGAGTGCATTTCGAGCCGGTTTCGAACTAGTATTACATGGCGCGCTGCAATTCTCATCAGATGCCTCTACGTATGCAGCGCGTGATGTAATACCAGGAGAGGCATTACCGGACTCAACCAGGCAAAGGTGTACGATCCTCTTATATAGGACACGAAATACACCCTGGTATCGAATCATTTTTAAATGGGGCTAGGCAATGGCTAGCCACCGATTCGATACGGCCGCGTTTCTGAACTATGTGTCAGAGAACGGGTTTAAACAAAGCAACAAAAACATTGTTGTTGGACAGTGGATGTTGCATGCTCAAAAAATGATTTGAGTTATCCACCGTCCAGTTTGCCCATAGTGGGACAGCACAATAGTATGCATACTCCAGCGAGTTGCGGCACACAGAGTGCATTTCGAGCCGGTTTCGAACTAGTATTACATGGCGCGCTGCAATTCTCATCAGATGCCTCTACGTATGCAGCGCGTGATGTAATACCAGGAGAGGCATTACCGGACTCAACCAGGCAAAGGTGTACGATCCTCTTATATAGGACACGAAATACACCCTGGTATCGAATCATTTTTAAATGGGGCTAGGCAATGGCTAGCCACCGATTCGATACGGCCGCGTTTCTGAACTATGTGTCAGAGAACGGGTTTAAACAAAGCAACAAAAACATTGTTGTTGGACAGTGGATGTTGCATGCTCAAAAAATGATTTGAGTTATCCACCGTCCAGTTTGCCCATAGTGGGACAGCACAATAGTATGCATACTCCAGCGAGTTGCGGCACACAGAGTGCATTTCGAGCCGGTTTCGAACTAGTATTACATGGCGCGCTGCAATTCTCATCAGATGCCTCTACGTATGCAGCGCGTGATGTAATACCAGGAGAGGCATTACCGGACTCAACCAGGCAAAGGTGTACGATCCTCTTATATAGGACACGAAATACACCCTGGTATCGAATCATTTTTAAATGGGGCTAGGCAATGGCTAGCCACCGATTCGATACGGCCGCGTTTCTGAACTATGTGTCAGAGAACGGGTTTAAACAAAGCAACAAAAACATTGTTGTTGGACAGTGGATGTTGCATGCTCAAAAAATGATTTGAGTTATCCACCGTCCAGTTTGCCCATAGTGGGACAGCACAATAGTATGCATACTCCAGCGAGTTGCGGCACACAGAGTGTCCTATATAAGAGGATCGTACACCTTTGCCTGGTTGAGTCCGGTAATGCCTCTCCTGGTATTACATCACGCGCTGCATACGTAGAGGCATCTGATGAGAATTGCAGCGCGCCATGTAATACTAGTTCGAAACCGGCTCGAAATGCACTCTGTGTGCCGCAACTCGCTGGAGTATGCATACTATTGTGCTGTCCCACTATGGGCAAACTGGACGGTGGATAACTCAAATCATTTTTTGAGCATGCAACATCCACTGTCCAACAACAATGTTTTTGTTGCTTTGTTTAAACCCGTTCTCTGACACATAGTTCAGAAACGCGGCCGTATCGAATCGGTGGCTAGCCATTGCCTAGCCCCATTTAAAAATGATTCGATACCAGGGTGTATTTCGTGTCCTATATAAGAGGATCGTACACCTTTGCCTGGTTGAGTCCGGTAATGCCTCTCCTGGTATTACATCACGCGCTGCATACGTAGAGGCATCTGATGAGAATTGCAGCGCGCCATGTAATACTAGTTCGAAACCGGCTCGAAATGCACTCTGTGTGCCGCAACTCGCTGGAGTATGCATACATATGCACTGTTTTATTTTATGTACCATATTATATGTACATATGTAAGTACATTATGTACATACATATGTATATGACATTACTCGAACATTATTGTAAGTATGTAAACTTATGCATACATTTTTGCTCTGACTTCAGAATAATCTCACTCATCATCGGGCAAAAATCCACAGACGTACATGTGTATAAATCAAATGCGATTTACAACCCGGGACAACCAGTCATTCTCTTGGTAGGTGCATTGACCGACCATCCATGGCCTACTTTAAAAGGCAATGTGCTATGTGCAGTCTGAAAAGTATGCGGCGCGCAATCGAATGCACAAAGCTTACAATGGCTTACAATTACTGCAACTGCCATTTGGCACACAGCGAGTTAGTTTTATGCCACAAAAATATTGTACGGAATGGAATACATGTACATATGTATGTATTGCAATCTTTATTACTGTGGCCATACGTAATTCTAATTACATACACTACATTATGCTATTTCCAATATATGTACCTGAATTCGATAAAATGTATAGTCATGTCGCACACATTAAAATACGAAACGCAACAGCACTGTTGTTTGATTGATAAGAAAAATCAATTCAGTGACTATTAATTTTAAGTTTTATAGTACGGTTTTCAAACTAGTCCATAATTTTATTAGAAATTATGTATGCAGGGTGTCCCCAAATCAACGTCCTGTATAAATTCGACAACCTCTTTAGTGCAGTCATATTAGCATTTCAAATAGAAAAAAATAGTGCAAGGCTAATTTTTGGCTAATTTTTGTTGTTTTTGAATCAGTGGGCTCCCAGGAATCTACAACTGATTTTGCTAAAAAAAATTTTGATCGCAAAGGTCCCAAAAAGGACAAAAAAGGATACTCTTTAATCCTTGACCCGAGGTCGGCATGCGGGGTATCATATCAAAGGGGACGTCGAGTACATTACATATCCGGTGTTTGTTTCATGTTTCAAGGACCCTCAAAGGAATAAATCGAGCTTAAATGGAAAATTTTCGAGGTTCCCGTGTATCTTTCCAAAGCCATAACTACGAGAATAATTCAAGTTGTCCCTACTTTTATCACTTTTCAGAATCTAAAATAGCTGGAGATTCTCCCGTTAAATTTGCTAAGAAAAAAGTTGATCGGAAAGCTCTGAAAAAGGACATAAAAGGACACTAATTGCACACCTTAGTCGAACGTGGGCATGTGGGGTGTCATATCAAAGAGGATGTCAAGTAAATTCCATATCCGGAATTTGTTACTTGTTCCAAGGACCTTAAAAGGACAAAATTGGGCTCAACTTAAAAATTTTTGTGTTCCCGTATCTGTATCTTTCTAAAGCCGTAATTTTCCATTTAAGCCCGACTTATTCCATTTAGTGTCCTTGAGACAGGAAACAATCAC
Organism: Microchrysa polita; assembly: GCA_949715475.1. Classification (NCBI taxonomy): domain Eukaryota; kingdom Metazoa; phylum Arthropoda; class Insecta; order Diptera; family Stratiomyidae; genus Microchrysa; species Microchrysa polita. The sequence goes on from OX454416.1 coordinate 91,569,716, forward strand.
CGGATATGCAATGCACTCGACGTCCTCTTTGATATGACACCCCACATGCCCACGTTCGATCAAGGTGTGGAATTAGTGTCCTTTTATGTCCTTTTTTAGAGCTTTCCGATCAACTTTTTTCTTAGCAAATTTAATGGTAGAATCTCCAGCTATTATAGATTCTGAAAAGTGATAAAAGTAGGGACAACTTGAATTATTCTCGTAGTTATGGCTTTGGAAAGATACACGGGAAACTCGAAAATTTTCCATTTAAGCTCGATTTATTGCTTTGAGGGTCCTTGAAACATGAAACAAACACCGGATATGTAATGTACTCGACGTCCCCTTTGATATGATACCCCGCATGCCGACCTCCGGTCAAGGATTAAAGAGTATCCTTTTTTGTCCTTTTTGGGACCTTTCCGATCAAAATTTTTTTTAGCAAAATCAGTTGTAGCCTACTGATTCAAAAACAACAAAAATTAGCCTTACTCTATTTTTTTCTATTTGGAGGCCTGTATTGGGATATTTTGACTGCACTACTTCACATTTGCGGATTTAATAGATATGTATGTATTTGTAAATGAGTTTCAATTGATTAAACTAATTAAGGACAATCGGCTAACATTTTGAACTTAGTGACACACGGAAAAACTTGTAGTGATCCAGCTTCGATCTCAAATACTGATCCTGGCAACAGAATCTACCGGCAATAAATTATATGTTGTAAGAATAGGTTGTATAGGAGCACGGTCCGAGCTCTTTTCAAACTTTTGAGCCATTGTTATTTATTATCCTGTTTGAGTTTACTTACCTGCAAGAACTCTTTCGATAAGACGATCTGTATCTTTAATACTGCTATTACTGTTTTCTGCAAATAAATGCTCCCTTGCCCAAACCGTCATTTCAGTGTTGGTTTTTTTTTCTCCAATTTATTGACCAGCAAAAAGTGGATTATATTAATTATACGAGTAGATAATACGCGGTAACAACTCACTTTGATAATTTGCAACAAAGTGGATTTTATTAGATGTAACTTTATAATTTTGCATGCATAAATTTGTTATGCCAATTAAAACGAAACACTTGAAATTATCTACATACACTTCTGCTTTCTTCACACTATTTTATATGCCGACAGTTCAATATTCAAATTATAGTCGTAGCACTATTGGAACAGAGCAAGTTCAATAACTGATCGATGCACATAGCACATGACAATGAGTGTTACAACATTGCATTCTGCCATTTATTCTTGAGGAACATTGACCAAACTGATTATTACGAACAATTAGGCACACAAATATAATCTAGCGGACGCGTGAACAAAACTGTTTCATTCAACGACTAGCCGGGACCAATCAGCTGTTGTTACTGGCGCCCAACGCATTGCAACGTTTTCATCACTGAAACTACAATGTATACGGAAACTGCAACACACACAGAATCCGATGCATGCATGCAATATGCTATGCTAGCATGTAAGCTATAAAGCTAAGCAGGCTCCGTTAATGTTAAATAACCGCCACTTCGATAGTTCTGTTCTAACGTGTGCTTTAACGATACAGTATCAAACGTTTTAACGCGAGCAAGCTTCATTCATTACATTACACCCACAATGTTAACACGGAATCGCGGCATCATGCTGACAAAACTGTTTGAAACGAGCTTTTTGCAGAACATTTTCCACCCGGCTTTTTGCATTTATGTATATGGCAGAGAAGCTTCAGTCGACCCCCACTGTTGGAAATAACAGTAGTGTTGTCCTGTGAATACAGTAGAGCGTCAATTATTCGAACTATTGATGCAAGAGAGGTTGTTCAGATAATCGAACGTTTCATGATCCAAATTGACTAAAATTATTGAAGTAAGGTACAATCAATTCATTGATACGCTTAACCTTCCTATACCCGCACCGATCTCACAGACCGAAATGATTCTTCATTTTTTGTTAAGAAATCAACTTCTAAATAGCGTGTTTTACTCTTAGCGACTACAAAAACAGAAATTTTGTATGCAGACACCCGGGTCGGTGGGTCGATTGACGCCAAGTACACCAATACGACTCCCCCAAACTCGCCGTACCCGCTAAAATGAAGTCAGCCACAAATCCGGAAACTAGCACAAAATTTAGCTCGCTAGCGTTTCCGGTAAAATAAATAAATTAAAAAATCTATTTCATCCGTCTGACAGACCAACGCACGGGCGCAGGAAGGTTAAAGTGGGACAAACCTGAATACCTGCTTGACTGAAACTTTAATCGAAATGACAACTAAAAGAAAAACTTTCGCAAAGGGCACAACATCAGTAAATTGAGGTTAACTGCATATAATACTTGTAGGAAACTAACAAAAATTACAGAACTCATAGAAAATGCCCAATTATAATTTATTGTTTGGATTGGATTAATCGAAATTTCGGCTATTCGAAAAGGCACCAACTCCCTTTTCTTCGTTTAAGCGGATTGTACTTTCCCAAAAGTAGTTTCCTCCTCTACAAAAATGTTTCTTATTTGACCAATACCTAACCTGTAAGGAAATATTTGTCTAGCAAGGACATGTAGGAGCAAAATTACCCTTTTTTCTCGTTCATATTGGGCTACGATGCTTAAGCTACCAGCTACTACTGAGGATTATATTATCCTCAGAATAATAAACTCGCGTCGTGCCGGGTTTGGAATCTCGTTTCTCTATGAATATCTATATCACAGATTGGCGACCGCACGATCATTCATGGCCACAGAGCACGACACGGTGTGAAATAGGCAATACAAAATATTAATTTTTGAGCGAAATTTTAATAGAGACACGTTTATGTGAGGTTCTTCAGCGAATTTTTGGGGCTCTTCGCGAGCGAGATCAATGGCGCATCCGGTACAAGAACGAGTTGTATCAATTGTACGATGAGCTGGAAGTATCGAAAATAGAGAAGCTTTAACGTTGGCAATGGGCGGGGCATGTACAACGTAGGGATGATAATCGAGGTTGCGTGGACGACTGTGAGAGCTCGCTGGGAGAACTCTGTAGATGAGGACGCCCATCAGCTCCTGGGCTTCCGAAATTGGAGGATAAGGTCACATAACCACGACAATTGGAGGTAAACGATTCAGGCCAAAGCCCAACTTCGGGCTATCGTGCCACATTGATGATAATGTTATGTGAGGTTGGGTGAACATTGGTCTTTAAAGAAAAAGGAATAACGTAGAATTCAGAAGAATATACCTTTGGGGTGACACGATCCCATGGTCCAAAGTCTTGCATAATGTTTTGTGTATGGTTAAATTTGGCCCATTAATAAAGAAGCCTTTCATAGAAAAACCTACTTTTGCGGTGCGGTTTCAATGATAGCCCCAAAGGTACTAGATCACATTTCGTCTGTTTCTGTACAAAACATACCTTTCTAGAAAGTTTTGATCCGGTTGCATCAAACACATCTGAGGAACATTACACTTTGATCTCTTGAAAGAAGAATTTTCTTTGTCTACTTATCGACACTAGCGACACTTACCTTACCATTCGCCATGTAGCAGACATATAGCGCAAAATATCGGGAGAACGATCAGTAGAACAAGCCTAAGATTTGCATGACAGCCTCATGAACTATTAGACCGATTCATTTTAGTGGATTGCCATTTTATTGCAGAGAGACATCTGAAAATATTATGCTGGCAACAGATTAGACGCGTTGAATGCAGCCGAAAAAAGCATTACAATGCATTTTAAATGACTAACATGTTGGCTGCTGCTGTTCAACAGTAACAGCAAAAAACATGTCATGCTTGAAATAGAATGGATGCAGCAACAGCAGCAACGATTTAAATGGGTGACGTCATGTTGGCATCAAAAGCTATTTATTGCACTCCTGGCATTAAAAGCTATTTATTGCATTGAACTGTATTATAGTTGCTGCTGCTGTTGCTGCATCTTCGGCAGCATTCAACGCGTCTAATCTGTTTCCAGCATTAGTGTACACAGATCATATCCTGTAAAACTACATACGCACACATAGTTACATGTACTGCTACCAACAAAAGCTTTTATTAGAACAGCTTTAGTGAGGTCACACATAATTTTTGCGACAGAAAACGAAGGAAGCGTGCGTATGGCTTTTCGAAGCTTGTGAAAATGACGAGATGGTTTGAGGTGGTTACATGCGAATGGAAGTCCTTGAAAACGTTCGTCGACACAGTTTCTGACGTTCAGTAGGGCAAATAATGGTCGGACATAAGTAGGTTGTAGATCCCAAAGCTCCCCTGTCTAAGGCACTCTCCTTCCATCTTTCTGCAATAGTAGATGTTTCTTGCGATTTCATGGAAAGGGAGTTCAATCTGTCCGGATGGGTAATCAAGTAAGGCATACAGAAGTTTGAAAGCTTATAGAATAGGAAACAATATTACAACTAGAGCCAAGTCTGCTGAATACATATTTATACTATTTGTTATGCGTGGTTATATACCGAAGACACAAAAATGGATTAATACATTGCACAAGCTAAATTTAATATTATGTCATATCGAGAAAATATGTAAAACGGGTGTTGTCTTCGGCCAAAGCGAATATGGATCAGAATGAGAATGCTCGCACCGAGAGAACATGTTTGAAATGGAAAGTATCCTTGTATGTACTCGTATATTTCGCACACCAATCTCGTCAGCGATCTCAATAAGTTTAGCTAGCTCGTGAGTTTTTAGATAAAGTGATATGATTAACTATTCCGCCTCTCTAATCCCCAAAGAACAAAACGAACAAAACATACAACAAATAGGGTAGTGTGTGTGCCGGGCAGCGACGCAAATATTATTATAGTGTGCGTAAAAAGCACAAACCACATACATACAGCGTTTCCATTTGGCCCAGATAAATTGAAGGTCGCCATAACAGCTGGTCGTTCACCTGACACGCCGTTTCGTTCTTATCGCTGTGTCGTGAGACGATAAATTTTTTATTTGAGGATGGGAATCTTATCAATATCATTTTTTTTATTTTAGCATATATGTATTTTGATGTTTGTTATTTTTAGCAAGCAAACGTCATGCTCATGATATATACGTATGCATAAGAAACTCATATTGTTGTTATCATGGTTGAGAGCTGTATGAAAATGGACAGACTTGTCTGTAATAGGTTTAGAATGCATAGTCACATATAGCCTAAGAAAATTAAGCCAAAATATGGCCATCAAACGGCAAAAATCCTAGATCGCTGATTTTTTTGCATGATAGTTGGGGATGGCCCTCAGATTATCGGAAAAAAGCCCCAACCGATTGGGGGTCCGCAACCTTAAAAAGGGGGAAAGGGGGTCTTTTTCGTTTTTTTTGCGATTATTTCAAAAGCGACGAAAGATACATAAAAATGGTCTGAGGACGAAAAAACTACAGAAGATTTACTTTGCAATGACATATAAAATAAAAAAAATAAATAACAGGCGCGACAATCCAGCATTGGACTAAGGCCGCAGGATGTGTTAGTGACATCCTATTTCCAAGATCTTATCTGCTTTTTGTTGAGGTAATGAGATCAGCATCACGCTCAGCAGTGTTATTTATCCCCATAAATAGGTACTCGTTTAACATCTGAGTGAGATCATAGTCCGTCACAAGCTCGTGAGTTCGAAAAACACCATGATCCACGGTGAGATTCGAACTCATGACCCTGTGCACCGAAGTTGCGCGCACTAACCGCTAGACTAGCCAGACTACTATGAAATATAACTCCCCCAAAATTGGAGCAGAAAGCTAAATTTTGGTTTAGGGCATAATCACCCCACCCACCAAAAATCAGCTCAATCGGATAAAAACTAAGGGTACCTCCCATACAAAGTGATCCAACGAGAACAAACCTTTTTTACGGCCAAGTGTCCATAAGCAGCATCGAATGTATGGCCGGGGAGAAATGCCCAAAGATGCCTCTATCTCACGGTATGTCACATGTCGGTCACGCACGGCATCTACGTTTTCCGACACAATGGCTGTTTTTGGACGACCTTTACGAAACTCGTCCTTGAGTCAATTACGTCCACGTTTGAACTCGCGTTAAACCAGTTATAAATAATTGTCGGATGAGATGGTTCTTCATCCCCAAATGCAAAATAAAGCCGATCGAAACACCGTTGTTGTGATAATCCAACTTTAAAATCGTAAATCATTGCACGAAAATGTTCACGTGTTAATTTCATTTTTTTGCTAAATCGACTTTTTTAACTAGCTGTAACTTACACGAGTATCACTTGTCATCAAAGTGTTCTGAGCGGGCATATGCTAAAAAAGGTTAAACTTTCTGATGGAAATAACATATTTGACTTACTAGAACATGCCTATTCTAAAAACTTCTGTAGTAGCCTACGTAATTATAATAATAACAATAATCCAATAACAGCAGCAACAAATAGGAACCAACAAACACATAACATAGATACAGGGGTTAACTGAAACAATAAATAAAATCATTCCTAAAACTACAAAAAATTAACAAGGGTTACCATTTAATATAAAGCTTATTTATTTTTGTTGTCCATATATAAAGTGCATACAGTGAGCTTATCTTGGTATCGATGGCCTGCGTGAAATGCTGCCAAAAAATGACCGAACAACTTCATTGCGGAGCATCAAATGCCGTGAATATAATCGTCAAACGTGATTTATGCATATTTACCGAAAAAAAAACATTATCCGTAAGGAATTGTTCATTTAGTGGCTGAAATTCATCGGAGAATTTTTAAAACGAACAAGAGAATACTAATTAGTCTTCTTCATGAAAATTAGTCTTCCTAGACATCAGTTCAGACGAACGCCTGTTTCTTTGGACAAATCACTGAGTTTATGGGTGATTGACGATTTTCTAGGCCCAAAACATCAGGCGAAGGTCTAAAAAGATATGTTTTGGGGGCGGGCATCTCAATCAAACCAAAGCGGTTGAAATTTGGATACCCTTCGCTTTCCTCGGGCTAAAAGTTTTTTCGGGCGTACCTACAAATTGTATTAAATCGGCCCCCCCCCCGTCCTATCCCATTCTTTCCCTTCCGTCTTCACAAAAGATCCGTTGCGTCGACAAAACAATATTTGTGTGGGGTTTGGTTGGAATAAGTGGGCAAATAAAAATATTTACTCGAAAATTTTATTGGGGGATGCGGGAGCATGACCCCATAGTGCGATCCCATTTGTTTTGACCTTTTTTGTTGCTTTGATAAAGACACAGTAATTCAAGGTTTGTGAAATTTGTGTAAAAAATGTTTCTCAAAATGGGGGGTTGCGTATGTTTTGTGTTAGCAATAGAAATACATTTGTGTGAAATTTGGTTGAAATTGGTGCACAAATAAAAAAGTTTTCCTTAGAAGAACCTAATTTGGAGAGTTGGGTTTGTATGGCAGCCCCATGACCCCATTGTCCGATTTTGCCGATTCAAACATACAAACTGCTGCGGCAAAAAGAAACATTTGCGCAAAATTTCAGCTTCATAGCTTTTAAATTGGCTGAGTAAAACGCGTCGCAACAGACGGACATCGCCCAATCGACTCCCCGAGTCATGCTGATCATCACTTCACTATTTGAGCAAAGGGTATAAAAATACCAATAAAACTACCAAGCCCATGTTTATACTAAATTCGGTGTCAAAAGTATCGGGCCACCCCAACTTTCGAACTCTAAACCACTTTTCTCAAATATGAAGCTTACAACTATGAAAGTTATATCTACAGAAAGTGCGTTTAATGGCAATTTAAATGACTATCAATTTTATCTAAAGTACTGTAAACTCACATAGTAATCAAACAACACAATGCTAACGATTTGCTATATTTTGACGACAGTTCGCCCTTGTCTCTTTTTCTTCAACAGTGAGGGTACAGGATATTTTTATACCCTTCGCTTATTATAGCGAAAAGGGTATATTAACTTTGTGATGAAGTTTGTAACGCATTGAAGGAAGCATCTCCTACCATATAAAATATGTATACATTTATATGATCAGCGTGACGAGCTGAGTCGAATGGACGATGTCTGTCCGTCTGTTGCGACGCGTTTTGCTCAGCCAGTTTAAGAGCTATGGAGCTGAAATTTTGCACACATGCTTCTTTTTGTTGCAGTTTGTATGTTTGAATGTTTGAATCGCTAAAACCTGACAAGGGGGTCGTGGGGCTGCCATACAAACCTATCCCCCCAAATCAGGTTCTTCTTAGAAAAACTTTTTTATTTATAGATCAATTTCAATCAAATTTCACACAAATGTGTTTTCATTGGTGACACACCACATATGTAAAAATCGACTAAATCGGATAATGGGGTCGTGGGGCTGCCATACAAACCAAGTCCTCCAAATTAGGTTCTTCTAAGAAAAACTTTTTATTTTCTCATCGATTTCAATCAAATTTCGCACAAATGTGTTTCTAGTAATACCACAAAACATATGTCAAAATGGACCAAATCGGAACATAGGGTCATGGGGCTGTCATACAAACCAAGTTCCCCAAATTAAGTTCTGCTAAGAATTTTTTTTTTATTTATAAACCAATTTCAACCAAACTTCACACAAATGTATTTTTATTGATGACACAAAACATATGTATGAAAAGATGGAGTCGGACCATGTGATCATCGGGCTACCATACAAACCTAGCCCCCCAAATCAAATTTTTCTAAGAAAAACGTTTTTATTTGCACACCAATTTCAATCAAACCTCAGAAAATTATATTTCTATTGATGCCACATAACAAATGTGAAAATAAATGAAAGCGGACCATGGGGTCATGGGGCTGACATATAAACCCAACCCCCAAATTAGGTTCTTCGAAGAAAAACTTTTTTATTTGTCCTACAATTTAAACCATATCTCATAGAAATGTGATTTAATTGATGCCACAAACATACGTATAAAAATTGATGGAGAGGCCATGTGTTCATAGACTGCCGTACAACCCCCCCCCCCCCCTTTGGTTCTTCTAAGAAACCCACGTGTCCCGCTTCCCCCAATAAATCTTCGCAACGGAACGTACGTGAAAATTCAAGGAAATGCATGGAAGCGGGGAGTACTGAACACAAGTCATAGCTACGCCCGAAAAAACTTTTAGCCCGAGGGGAGCGAAGGGTATCCAAATTTCGGCCGCGCCCGAAATTAGCCTCGGTCTTGTTTATAATTTCTTTAGTTGTTATTCAGTGGGCCATTCTCTCAAAACACTTATAGAATGGTTAGTGTTATTATCACATATAGAAGACACAATGTCCTGAAAAATAAAGTAAAAAAAAGAGCCCAACTTCAAGCAGCATTAGGGAGCAAGCGCAAAATCAAAGAGGTTAACAACCTTACAGAGACAAAAAATGACTTTTTTCCCCAATACATACTGAAAAAAATCGAGTCTAAAAAAAGGCAAAAAAAACTCTTACTACAAGACACTTGAGAGCTTTCACTGAAAACATGAAAATACAAACGGAAAGCATGAGTACAGAAAAAGCTTTTGTCCTAAATGCCCACGGTGTAGGGTAGAAAGGCGTGTGTTTCCTAACCTTGTTTGTATTTGCTGCTGTCAATGATCTCGGTCCTTTTATTACCACACCACCCTCATCTACCACCTCTTTTTGCCACGTGTTATCCTGGAAAACTCAGGGTCATTTGGTTGTTGTTAACGAAACACTTTTGTATTAGTGTGCCTTACATGAGAAAACATTAATTTGAACATCTATCCACACAGCCTGATATGTTCCGTATAACATCCACTTCCTCGTCCCTAAGATACGACAAAAAAACCGACCGCTCCACATCCAGAGCAAGCGAATTGAGAACAGCTTCCATAGAGAAAGAGCGTGTTTGGCCACTTTTTGGGAAAATCAATCAAATTCGGGACAGTGGATGAAAATAAGAACCAAAAATACCGAGTATACAGCGAGAAAGTGTAGGGCGGGAGACAATGTTCATGATCCAACCACCCCCAATCAAATATGTACCCTATAAGCTTGTATAGCTGTAACACACAGGGGTTATTTCGAGTCAAGGCCGACCTGTTCATTTGAAATTGTGTAACGCATATTCGCAAAGAATATGCTGCCAGGACCGTTAGTATTAGTTCATTGTGACAGTGATATACATAGTAGACAAAGAGGGTGGATTGAATGGTGGTCGCATATACGCACTCCTCGTAATTCGTAGCTGGGGTACGCGATACGCACGCGAATATACGTCTGTATACGCATTTCCCTGTACGAGTTTCAGTTCCCCTAAATGGTAAATTTAGGGTTGGGAGTCCGAGGTTATGGTCCTATTCCGTCCTTGATCTTTCTTAATAAAAAAAATAGGCATCGGTGCCTGTTTTTTATGCGTACAACAACGAACAATGTGCTCTGTTTGGATAACTTCTTGCCAATTGAAACTATGTAACACTATTTATTAGATCTAAATGTATAGCATTTTGCATCCACAATTTATGGTTTAATGCCATCTGGATGTTGATAGAAAAGCTTTCGTTGTGCTTATGCACTTTTGCAACTAGTTAGCGTAGCGACATTTATGCATTTGGTATAGGATAGCGAATATAGACTTAATGTACCGCAGAGCGGGATACGAAGTCACATTAAAATTGTTATAAAATATAAAAAACCAAAATGACTCATGTACATACCTAAAATTAAGAACACCATTTTGTATTTACCATTTCATGGCAAAGAAAAATCAACTAGAACATTGTTATACGAGTGTGTACTGTAAACCAAATGACGCGAAACCGAGGCTAATTCCGGGCGCAGTCGAAATTTGGATATCCTTCACTTTCTTCTCTCGGGCTAATAGTTTCTCGGAAAACCCTTATGACTTGTGTTTCCAATTCAACCCGTTTCTACATAAGTCTTATTTATAACTGGCTTTTGAGGGTGGGCTTCTATGGAAGCCTCATTATTTCATAGTCCGAATGTATCCATTTCCACATAGTACATATTGTGACCCCATATACACGGAGAGAAAAATGTGCAATGAATTCAACAAAATCATACAATGAAATTCACAACACACAATTTCACTAAATTTGTAGTGAAAGTTATTAAAATGTAGTGAAATTGATTACAATTCAGTTGTTTTTACTGGTGCCGGCCTATTGTAAAAATGATTGCAGTGTAATGACACAAATCATTGCATGATATTTGTACACTCAGAGAAAAAAATGCACATTCATATTAAAAGCTCCGCATTCAAATTGAACGCAGTATTCATTTGAAAAATCTCGTTTGATTTGAACGAGTTCTCATTTACGCTAAGAGAATTTCATTTAAAACAAAAGAGCAGCTAAACCCCAAACGGCGGTCGTTTAAATCAAAAGATTCCGCATTACATAGTAATGTGTACATTCCTTTACGTAACACGTACACATATCTATGTACCTACATCCGTAACTCGTTCTTTGTCATAAATGCGTGTAACTCAATTTGTGCATTGACAAAATACATTCTCTCTTTACAACAAACAAACAAATGTGTAATTTTACTACAGCGCAATGACATTTTTCATTACAGAAGTAATAACTTTTACTTCAGTTGCAATGGGGTCAAAAATCATTACAAATGCAATAGTTTTTATTACAGTTTTAATGCCTTTCACTACATTTTTTCTCTCCGTGTACCAGTTATTCCCAAACTGGGCGCGCGCCCTCCTAGGGAGGCGTGGCGATCGGGGAAGTGGGGCGCGGGCACAACTCTATTTGACGCCATTAATAAATTATGGTTTGGTTGCCATTAATGAATTATATTATTCTTAGTTTATCATGTGAAAAATTAAAATATCAAAAATTAATGAATTATGGTTTTCTTGCGAACTCCTTTCGAAATACACCAGGGGAATCGGTTGTTGCAAGCGTTGCAAAATAGCAAAAATTGTATTTTTGTCGATTATAATTCGCTGCTACTAAATCCATTTGATGAACACCGCGGAGAATATTTTAGGTCGATAAAAAAAATAAAAAATCACTTGATATGGCTGAGTTGCCCAGATGCAAAACCTGCTAAACGCGTTCCATTTGAATTTTGACAATTGACGAAAAACAGTTTTTGCAATATTTAGGCGGAGTAGATTTTTGGAAGTTTATTATAATATTTTTTAAAAATATTTCTTTCCAGATTGAAGATTTTTTTTTCATTCACGCTTTCATAAAAAAAATGATATTTTAGTTTTAAATATGTAGCTGACAGGTTTTGCAACCGAACAACGAATATGACAGGTATTGCAACTCTATCAATGGATTTTCTGGAAATATGTTCGGTTGCAAAAGCTGACTATTTGCCAGATAGGATGCAAAACATGTCTCTTTTATTTATATCAGCAAGATATACTATTAGTTTGTACGGGTATTAGATCCATTTCAACGCTTTTGTATCCAGAATAATAGACTGTTGTTTGAAAAAAAAAAACATTCTTTTTATTTTATTGATGACATAAACATAAAGCAAGCAGAAAGTTTTTTAAGAAACAAAATATAATGCATTGATATTTGTTTATATCGGTTCTTGATCTCCTTCATCCATCAATTCGAATTCATTAAGTTGGTCACTAGGCTCATCTTTAATTCCCGGTTGCTCCTCAAAAATTGTTATGAAAAATTTAAGACTTTCAATGTGTTCCCATTCTGCACCAAAATGCAAGGTTAGAAGTTTCTAGACATCCTTTATTTTGGCTTCTTTCAGCTTTATTCCTAGGTAGCATGACCGGAAGTAAATTCTTTTTGAAATTTTTATTTCTTTTCACAATAATTTTTGGCGATCCACACTCAAAGTTGTAAGAAGATTCTCCTTGGACAAGACAGTGCTTCTTATTAATATAGTAGGAAAACGTGTTTGAAGTATTCTGTACTTCCTCAGAAAAACCTTTACAGATTGTAAAATTGAAAAGATAAAGCTGCCTGGAATAATAGGCTGCTTGATCAGGTACTTTTGGAAGAACTAGGGTTTTCTGGAAGTCCGTTTTCCTTTTCCCATTCTAATGGTAATATGATGATATTAGAATCATTCGCTTCCATTGTATAGGTATGTCCTGAGTTCACCTAGCGAAAAACTTGCATATATGTCCCCCGTGAAAACGGTGCCGTGGAGACTTGGTTTTTATTCACTCAATTTAAGATAAATGTTCACTTGCGTTCTGGTTGATTGTCGATGACATCTTTTCACTGTGAAATAAACATTATTTCCGCTGGCGAAATGTCAAAACCCGGTGTGGAGACTTTCATGTGAAGTGAGTACCACCAAGCGAATTCGATTTCACGATCATCAAAATTTTGACAGTATTTGCATGGATTTCACGCGAACTGACGATGTTAGTACAGTACCTACTTTAAGCGAAAAAACTTAGTCACTGAACATGATACTACTTCATGCAAAATCGAAATCAGACTGCTCACTAGTTCAATTACGTTTGATGTTTGAATTCTGAATATTTACCGTTAAAATTATAACAGAAAATAAAAATAATGTAATGCTAAGAGACCCGATTATTGAAACAGGGAAAATATATAACATGTTTTGCATCCGTATTCATAGTGTAGTATACTAACTCTGTTGAAAATGGCAGGTTTTGCAACTGGAAAAATATGTCAGTTTATGTAAACGAACGCAACAAAATTATAGCAGGTTTTGCATACTATCGTGTTTTTTAAATGTAATTTTAGGAAGATTTAGTCGGGTTTTGGCTCTAATGTTTATTTCTACTTGTAGCCTGAGCCAAGACGAATCAAACGGTACCAAAAACTCAAAAAAGCAAAAAATTTCGGATAGCAAAGTTTTGCATATGGGCTACTCTATCTGCTTTTGGCCAACATTTTCTCGGGAGGCGCCAGGATCAGCAGATCTCGGAAGGGGGGCACGAGCTGAAAAAGATTGGGAACCACTGCCATAGACCCATGCTCCATCTTTATCCGTTCTCATGTATGTCTTGAATTTCGTTAGAAATACATTTATCTGTGTTTTGGTTTATCCTTGGCCCATAAATAACAAAGTTTTTCTCAGATGAACATGATTTGCGGTGGGACTTGTATGGCAGCCTCATAACCCCAATATCCGGATTTGCCGGTTTTTACGTATGTCTTGTAATTTCTATAGAAAAGGATTAATATTTATATGTATTGCATTGTCAAGCGTCGGGTTGGCTATACGATATCCCGTCCATAATTTACCCGTTTTTCGAAATCACGCCATTTCAATATCCCGCTCAATTGAAATCCCGTCTAATAAATTTAATATCCCAACATTTCAATAACCCGCTAATTAAAAATACCGCTTTTCAATATCCTGTCATAGAAGTAAATTCTTTAAATAATCGCGCGCGCGATTTATGAAAGGATACTTACCGGGATATTAAAAAGCGCCACCACATTTACCGTTAAAATAATGGGTCGCCTCGCATGGGGACATAGGTACTTAATTCTCGGAGACTCACGGTCCAGGTGACTTAATTTGAAAAATAGCTGGTAGTAAGTTTGGTGATATAAATAGGAAACCCAAAATTGTGTATTTTGTATATCAGCCCATTGTACCAAATACTATGAAACGCTTTTTCAATGTCCAATGTGATCATCCCAGTGGAGTTTTTCAACTCAAAGTCAGACTTAACGATTTTTTTTATGCGAGCTAGTTGGTGAGTCGTACAATTTTTGTTTCTGAACCGGAATCGTTCATTCAACACTATGCTTTTCTCATGGCGAATGCCTAAAATTTGGTTTGACATTTTTCAATGTTTGTAATCAGAGTTACAGGAGATTCACACTACTAATAGGATTTACTAAAGCCACTAGATAAATCGAGTCGAACCCCGCCTACTAGATCAAATCGTATGTCATTAAATTCAAAATGCATCGGAGAATGGACTTGCATTATTCAAATTATAGTACAATACGGTACAACTGTTAACTAAATCTAGGACTTAGTAGGCTATGTGAAGTTAGCCAGTCATGTTTTTGAAATTAGGTCCTTTTGCTCGGTGAACCGTTTGTTCTACAGCGGCTACGTTTGTTCTTGATTGTTAACCAATTAACATCGTTTGTTCTTCTCTAATTATTTAATTATAGCAACTTTAAAATTGTGAGTGTGAACTTAGCCAGTCATTTTTAAATATGGGTCGGAAAGGTATAGGTTTGGTATCAATCGAAAGCCAGACGTTTGTTCATTTTGTAGGGCGTTTGTTCATCCTGGAAACGGAAGGATACAGGAATTATTAAGGAAAAAGAGATTAGTTGTGACGTCATCTTCGCTCAACCAACGCCATCTACTCAGCTCAGCTGTACGGGCAACCCGTGTCCCGCGAACAATTTATGCAAGATCCACACCATCATCGTACAGCTGAGCTGAGTAGATGGCGTTGGTTGAGTGAAGATGACGTCACAACTAATCTCTTTTTCCTTAATAATTCCTGTATCCTTCCGTTTCCAGGATGAACAAACGCCCTACAAAATGAACAAACGTCTGGCTTTCGATTGATACCAAACCTATACCTTTCCGACCCATATTTAAAAATGACTGGCTAAGTTCACACTCACAATTTTAAAGTTGCTATAATTAAATAATTAGAGAAGCACAAACGATATTAATTGGTTAACAATCAAGAACAAACGTAGCCGCTGTAGAACAAACGGTTCACCGAGCAAAAGGACCTAATTTCAAAAACATGACTGGCTAACTTCACACAGCCGATTTAGTAAATCTTTAGGACAGGCTGAATCCCCTTTTACATTGAAATGTTTTATTGGTGGCATCGATTTTGGCTATTTACGCTATTTCCGTGTCATCTGATTCTCGACCATGGACTGATAACGTGATGACGCTCGTGTATGAACTCATTTGAGATGAGATTAATCGTCGTTTACGTCAAAGTTCCATGGTTGTGATAATATCACCTAAGATACAAACCAATGTACCGTATATGTCCACCAGGTGGCGCTAGTATCGTTAAGGAGAAAATTCGCTCTATAGCGGATCTAGTAAAGTCCCAGGTTACCTGTCAATGGCCCATTCTCTCGTAGATCTTATAGAATGGTTAGTCTTATCGCCCAGAGAAGACACACACAATATTCAAAAAGCTTCTCCATTATATTGAATTGATTTTTTGTTAATTTTGCATAGTTATGTTATCTTTTGCTTATTTACGCTGTTGGATGAAAGTGCGCAATGATTTTCTCAATCTAAGATGATGGCTTAAACAAGCAAAATATGGCGTAGCAATGCAAAATAAACAAAAATGCCATTCAATACAATAGAAAAGCTTTCTAAATATGGTGTGTGTCTTCTCTACGCGATAAGACTAATCAGCCGACAGGTACTGAATAAGAGCTATCAGAAACCCGGCCAATAGCTTGAAACGATTATTTGCTTTACGAAAAATAAGTTTTGTTGATTCAATTGCAACTGGTAGATGGTCTGAAGATAGATCTGTAAGTGCGTCGCTGTTATTAGCACAAACAAACGGATGGCGAGAGCTTTTGTAATGGCCAGCAGACAAGCATTGTGCATTTCACATTGTAAGAACGATGGTTCTTGTCTTGCAAGTTTACCCGTCCAGTTTCGTCTTACAATGTGAATTCACCCTATTTCAAGCGCTCGGATGAATTATCGTATTATGTTCAAATTTGGTGAAGGACGAAATTAGTTACAAATTTCAGGTTGGTGCTCCTATGAGGCGGTATCATTAATAATTTCGTATGTCTTTAGAAATAATGATGGCCGCAATATTGCAGTCAACTCCGAGCGGTATTAACAGGATTGTTACTTTTTTCGATTATCAGTTGAAAGCCATTCATACTGGGAACATAATGTCACAAAACGGCTAAAATGTGCGACACAGCTCATGAAAAAATTGTTTTATTGCGGACAATATAAATGGACGATACGCGAATTCTGAGCTACCTTGACACCTTGTCTGATTTCAGCCGATTAAAGTTATCTCTTATCTTAAAACAGATAAAGCAACAACACGTGAGGACATTAAAACCAAAATCGAATGTGTGCATTAAGGGTATTTCTCTATGATTTGTTTTAATTTGAATGCCTATCACTAAAAGACACCCTGTATACATATATGTACATATTCATCACTAAGTTTCATCTTATTTGAATTTTCCTATAATAGTATAGTGACTTTAGCTCTAGACCCAAACATCCAAAAAAAGAGCTGACTTTTGATGCCAAATTGTTCTATGGTCTGACCGCATTACGCAGTAAAAAGTTAGACTTTTTTGTGCGTCACATTTGAGGGGGAGGGGGTGACAAAGGGGTGAAATTATGATTTTTCGCCAATATCTTGTTAACTGTAATATTTACAGCAAAATGTTCTGAGGACGATTTAAACTACACAAAATTTCCTTTCTAATGATATATCATATCATATACCTTCTCTTGGCAGATTATATACTAGACCTAAAAACATTCGGTGTAATTTCGATTTTTTGATAGTTACATTTGGCGCTCTAGCTCCTGAAGTAATTTAATTGGAGCCATGGTAATTGGGATAACTATTCCTAACAATATATAGCTGTTTCACACGGAGACTCAGGCTGCCCCGACAAAGCATTCCCCTATACTCCCTATTAACATTTAAAAAAAAGACATGCCTGTAACTTTTCGCCGAATCACAGCAGGCGGGAAAAATTTTGGTAAACGTTAAGGCTAAGTACCATTAGACCCTCCACCAAATATTACTTCGATCGGATTAAAACAAAGGGTACCTCCCATACAAATTATTCAAATTCAATGCCACTAGTTTATTAAGAAATAAGGGAACAAGTCAACTAAAATTAAAGTTTTGCTCGTAGGCAATTTTCGGGACATTTTGTATGGAAGGTACCCTTTGTTTTAATCAGATCGAAGTAATATTTTGTGGAGGGTCTAATGGGACTTAGCCTTAACGTTTACCAAAATTTTTCGCGCCTGCTGTGATTCGGCGATAAGTTACAGGCATGTCTGTTTTTTAAATGTTAATAGGGGATATAGGAAAATACTTTGTCGGGGCAGCCTGAGTCTCCGTGTGGGACAGCTATATATTGTTAGGAATAGTTATGCCAATGACCATGGCTCCAATTAAATTACTTCAGGAGCTAGAGCGCCAAATGTAACTATAAAAAAATCGAAATTACACCGAATGTTTTTAGGTCTAGTATATAATCTGCCAAGAGAAGGTATATCATATAATATATCATTAGAAAGGAAATTTTGTGTAGTTTAAATCGTCCTCAGAACATTTTGCTGTAAATATTACAGTTAACAAGATATTGGCGAAAAATCATAATTTCACCCCTTTGCCACCCCCTCCCCCCCTAATGTGACGCGCGAAAAAGTCTAACTTTTTACTGCGTAATGCAGTCGGGCCATAGAACAATTTGGCATCAAAAGTCAGCTCTTTTTTTGGATGTTTGGGTTTCAGCATTTTTTCAGATAAAATCATTATACTATAAAGCTCTCCTAAATAGTCTCAAAAATTCGTACTAAATGAAACTCCAATACATTTTTACTTCCTACAAAGCACCAATTCGAGCCACGAAAATGTAGAAAATCATCGAACCACTCAAGTTCATCTTTGCCTTGCACTTGCACCAGACGAAGGGCGTTGCCTAGGCAACTGTACGTTGCCCTTGGCTCGTGTACATGACCATGGAACTTGCCATTCCCGTGTATGAGTTGGGTGTTGAAAACTGCGCGAAAAAAAACAGTGGTCGGAGAGTATGGGTCTAGATTGCAAACGGTTGCAGTAGAGGGTAGAGTAAAACACCTCTCTTCTCTCTCCCCGTTGCGCATTCATATGCATACATACAACAGTATTTCGGAACAGAGTTGCTGTTAAATGTGCAGTTGCCAGACACGGCGCTGTTCCTATCCGACGTATGTGTGTATGCAACCAGAAGTCACAAACGTTCACGGTCGCATGAGTTTTGCAAGGTTGTTGTTTGTTGCAGTATATGTACATGTTGCGATTGCGAATGTTCACGACTCCAGACGAAATGCATATGAAATCCTCACAATATTGATAATGATAATTGCTAATGCGTTCATCACCTTTTAGCAATTTGTGTCATGATACATTTGTGGAGCGTCGAATTTTAGTTGTAATAAAATGTTAATGAGCTTTGATGACGCAATCTTTTGTGTTGCCTCCTTTGCTTCTCAAGGAGTTACACCATCATTTAAAACCCGGCAATACAACGTCATACAATTAACGAGACCGAGTTCTAATCGTGCGAATAGCACGATGAGTGTATACCCTATACACAGACCTAGAAAGCACGCAATACCCAAAATATTCAACTTCATATTTTTTGTAGGGGAGGGAGGGGTAGATGGGTTGGACCTGGCACATCTTTATTATCTTATCAAGGCATCCAACGGCTATCATTGGATACTAATTTGAAGTTTTTCGCGACATTCTATCGAAAGATATGGATGAATATAACTTTGTAGGGAAGGTAGGGGTAGTCAGACTTACTCCGCTTTCCATCAACTCAAAGTATATGTCATAATGAAACATTGATCAAAATTTCAAGTCGATAGCGATATTCTACCGAAAGTTATGGCCGAATTAAAATATCAAGGAGGGGTAGTTTGTATGGGAGGTAGGGGAACCCGTGGCCCGATTTGGCCCATTTTCAATACCGTCCAAGATTTTAGTAAAACAAACATTTGACCAAAATTTCAAACACATTAATTCAAGGTTTTGTGAAATTGGTGCAAAAATTTTTCTTAGAAGAACCAAAATGGGCGTTGGGTTTGTATGGCCACCCCATGATCCCATGGTCAGATTTGATCAATTCTTGGATATGTATTATGTCATCGAGAGAAACACGTTTGTGTGGAATTTGGTTGAAATTGGTACACAAATAAAAAAGTTTTTCTTAGAAGAACCTAATTTGGGGGGTTAGGTTTGTATGGCAGCCCCATGACCCCACTATCCGATTTCATCCATTCTTAGATATGTTTTGTGTCATCGAAAGAAATTCATTTGTGTGGAATTTGGTTGAAATTAATGCACAAATAAAATAGTTTTTCTTAGAAGAACCTAATTTTGGAGGTTAGGTTTGTATGACAGCCCCATGACCCCATAATCCGATTTGATCCAATCTTACATATGTTTTGTGTTATCCATAGAAATACATTCGTGTGGAATTTGTTTGAAATTGATGCATAAATAAAAAAGTTTTTCTTAGAAGAACCTAATTTGGGGAGTTACATTTGTATGGCAGCCCCATGACCCTATGGTCCGATTTGATCCAATCTTACGTATGTCTTGTGTCATCAATAGAAAAACATTTGTGTGAAATTTGGTTGAAATTTGTACACAAATAAAAAAGTTTTTCTTAGAAGAACCTAATTTGGTGAGTTGGGTTTGTATGGCAGCCCCATGACCCCATTGTCCGATTTTACCGATTCAAACATACAAACTGCCTGCAGCAAAAAGAAGCATTTGTGCAAAATGTCAGCTTCATAGCTTTTAAATTGGCCGAGTAAAACGCGTCGCAACAGACAGACAGACGGACAGACGGACATCGCCCAATCGACTCCCCAAGTCATGCTGATCATATATGTATACATTTTATATGGTCGGAGATGCTTCCTTCAATGCGTTACAAACTTCATGACAAAGTTAATATACACTTTCACTCAATGAGCGAAGGGTATAAAAACAGATATTTGTCTTTGTTTTAGACTGGCAACAGACTTCAGTAATACTGAGGTTTTCAATTTATTGAAAGATCCTTCCTCTATGTCCATGCTATGGGCAAAAATTTCTCGAATCTTCTTTATTGCAACTAAGACTGCAAATGTTTTTGGCATGCTTGACGCCTCTTTCTTGTTCTCTTCGGTGTCGACGGATGCTGATGCAATTACGAGATCTTCAATTATACTTTCATTTGTTGATTTGTCGTTTCCCTTTACCAGGAAATCTGACCTTGATGTGAATTAACAGAACAACTTAGGCATCATGGTTTTGTTTGTGATAATTACAATGTAAGATAGACTATACGTGCTCATTGCTCAATGAATTTATCAATATAAACTGTGTTAAGAAAATTAGACTGGGAAAAGAGCGTTATAACCGGGAAATAGTAACGTTATAACGAATATAAATGCTAATGGGACCGGGACCGAGAAAAAAGAGCGTTATAGCCGGGAAAGCGTTATATCCGGGAGCGTTATAACGAAGTTTTACTGTATATGCGTTTTATCGGCTCATCATGAGTTACAGTGAGTCACAGTCAATATGAGCCACCTCTTAGAAAGTTTTTCCCGAAACATATTTGGTTTTATAATTTCAGAAAAACCTACTTATTTTAGTGCATTCGACGAATTCCAATTGGATTCTCATTTAGCAAATATACTATTCAGGGGAGAAAAGGTTCGGCGGCGGTTAATTCTTGTTACAATATTAGTGAATTTCGTTTGCTGAATGCGCTTATTTTCAGATACGCTCATAAAAGTAGAATCTTTCATTTACAGTATAAATTGTCATTGTTGAGCTAGTTTACAGTAAGTAGTAACCCCTGTTAAACTTAGAAAAAAAACCTTAGGGCTCCATTACACAGTCATATTTATATTATAATATGTATGTCATATGCCTAAGCCTACTCGATTCATTCAGTATAAATTTTTAGACGTGCAGGAAGCGAAATCAAGTAGGCTTAGGGATATGATAATATCTATTATAATATATATTACCAATATATGACTATGTAATAGCGGCCTAAAATTTTGATTTTTCAAAAGCTGGTAATCTTAGCACTCATTCGCTCTTAAGGTCCATCTAGACGTGTCGCCAAATGGCGACACGTGCAGCCAAATGGCGACACGTGCAGCCAAATGGCGACACGTGCAGCCAAATGGCGACACGTGCAGCCAAATGGCTGTTGTCATTCCATCCAAACGTGTCGCCATTTGGCTATGCGTCCAGTTTTGATATTCAATATGGCAACTCAACCAACCGCTTGTCAATTTCAAAGTGACAATTTTGCAACTTTTCTTCGTTCTTTGTGTGAAATTGAATAATTCTTGAATGGCCGTGTAATAATTCAAACGCGCAGAGTCCGATTTTGATAATTAAATTTAAAAAAATCACCAAAGTGAAATTTTGGTTATGTCATTTTTTGGCTGCTCGTGTGGATGCTAAGTAGCAGCCAAATGGCTGCACGCGATGCCAGTTTTTGGACGCGTCGCCATTTGGCGACACGTCTAGAGGGACCTTTATAGTCGCGACTATCGAAACGAAGGTATTCAGGCGGCTACGGCTGCCTAAAGAATTGAAGGGACAGTTCACGAGATACACAATTCGCAAATACACGGCGAATCCGAATCGAATAAATTGGATTCGTATTCATTTTCATTGATTTTGGCAGAACGAAAATCCCATAAAATGGATTCGAATGCATTTTATTGGATTCGGATTCACCGTGTGTGGAACATTATTAGGCGGAGTCAAGAACCCGGAAGGGGTAAACAGTTCAGTCGAAACCCACAACGATTTTTTCCTTGTCATGTCATTTGGAGGAATACAAAATGACGGTGTAACTGGAGGAATACAAAATGACGGTGTAACTGCAGGCGTAAATTATTTTCGGTATGTCATATAGACATCAGTCATATACAACTTTATGAATGCATTAATGTCGATCCACACTTACAAGTTACAGTCACTTTCCATACAAGTTGATAGATTGTCAGTCAATCAAATAACTGACAATCGTTCAGTTTGTATGGAAAATGACTGTGACTGATAAGAATGGATCGACCTTTATGGGTCATCGTTTAAGCAATGCATAAATAGCGTCGTCTATCTATAGGATTTATGTATGGAAGTCTCTTTGGTGTAGTTGTATAGTGGTTAGCGCGCTCGAACCAGAGGGTCGTGGGTTCAAAATCCACTTTTATTATTATGAACCAATCTCCCAAATCTCATATGTCTAATCAGACGAAATCGAAACCCTTAGGGTGCAACCATTAGATGATTCGTTGGCCCCATAAGTATTTGTGGATTTTTTTTACTTTAGCAACATCAAAAATTCAAAAATGTACCAAAATTGGTATAGATTTTTGGCAGGACCAAAAATTTGTTTATACGTTTTTCGTTTGGTACGTTGCTTTTTCGATGAGTTTTTTTTATAGTTTCTGGAATGGTTACTCTTCAATCCCCATATGTAAAATAAATAAATAAAATATTTAACGAACTTACCCAAATCTGGAATCGAACTAGATGGCTCCTCGTTATTGACAGCTGAACTTGCGACACTACCACAATTGGTCATGTTTGTGATAGTTTTAATCTTTGGCGGTGGTGGAGGCGGCGGCCGCATAGAGGTATTGCTGGATACATTACTAGCACTGCTTGAGACCACTGGAGTTCGAAAACCGTCTGAACTATTTGTAACACTGTTATTCGATAAACGTCCAACATTGGTGTTAGCGTTGCTAGAAACGCCCCCACCATAGGCATCAACTTTACTCCGCGATATGACATTTACCGGGCGCGATATGATCAACTTGCGGGTATTTGTCGATGACGAGGCCTGCTGTGGATGTGATTCCAAGTATTTTTCAGATGAACTGCCACAGTTAGAAATAATCCGATGACCCGATGATGTAGGGGCCAAAGGTGGTGGCGATGATGTCGGTGACGTTGAATGAAGTCGTTGTGACTCTTCGTAAAATCGACCATCCCGAATCACTCGTACCGGAGTTCCTCCGGTCGCATGTGTTATAATTATTTGAGGTTGGAGTTGTTGAGTATTTGGCATTTGATGACCACCATGATGGTATTGTGTATTAATTACTGTAGGTGATCGTGGTCGATGTTCGTTGGAAGAGGTGTAGTTCCCATGCTTTGTTGAAGCAGGTGTTTGGATGTAACCACCACTATACTCCATACGAGGACTCAAAATAATGCTTTGCGATGGTTGCATGTTCGATGATGATAGAGTTGAATTTTGCACTTGATTTTTTTGCACTGGACACGATGTGTAAAGTTTTGAATGTTGTTCTAGATGATGCGGCACATTCGGGGAATCGATTATTTCACAGTCCGATATTGGTTCGGTTTTGATTATTTTCATAGATTTCTGTATGCACTGCATTTTCGTTTATAGGTTTTAATATTTTTTGTAATGAAGCATTATGTTATATGTAATGTAATATCTTAAAACTTTCTTTAAAATTAATATCTGATTAGAAATATAATTTTATTTCCAGTAAATCAGTCAATACGATCAGCCTTTTTAGTTTGAAAAGAAAATGGGGATATACACTAAATAGTTCATATACTGTATACACAATAAATTTTAGCAATTGGCTTCTTTCTTGAATCTTTTATAAAGGATCTTGTTTATTTCTTAGATGTGCATCTGTAATAATATAATCAGTGTTGTAAGAATTAATAGTTATAAGAAAGACTGCATTGCCTTGACTCGGCAATCCGGATCAACTTTCATTCCAATAGTTTTTCCCTATGTGCTTATTCTATAATTCAGATTTAAGGAAATTTAGTAAGCATAATCCGAATTTTTAAAATTCGGTGGCAGATTTAGCTGGGTGTATCCTTCGTTATCCAGATGAAGGAACGATTTAACAAATGATATGATAATGATGATACAAAATCTGAACTACTTCTAGCAATAACTGATCTGAATTATCGAGTCAAGACTGCTTTTTTAAGGTATATTTTACACATATTTGTATCTAAAAAAGCTTCTTCCTGTTCCCGACAATTCTTCTACATCCGTGTCCCTTTCTACCGCTCTACATGGCATCGCGTATATCGACCAGCGGTATAGGCACATCGCCAGTTCTGACGGTAATGTCTCAAATCTCAGCATATTTCTACAGGAAGCTCTATTCTGGATCGTGTCATCACCGAGACCAATACGTTGTTTATTTATATGTACTTAAAATTGTCTACTGAAAGGTAATAAGTTTTGAGATTAAAGCGTATCAGTCTTTAATTGATCGCTCTAGCTTTCCAACCACAGGATTGTGTACTCGAAATCCACTGTAGATGAGGGCTCTATAGTTTAATATGTTTTTCGAATTCGGGACCAATGATCTCACTCAAATCTTAAATGAGTACCTATTCATAGCGATAAAAAACTCGGCAGAGCATTCTGTTTATCTCAATATCTCTCAATTTTCAAGTACGCAAATTGCTCCGGATGCTCTTTTTCGGGAGTCTCTCGGATGTTAAGAATTTAGAAAGCTCTAGGCTCTGATTGCTCGCGCCTCAATAACTGGTTACATTATACAGGGTGTCCGGAAACTGCCGCATAAACGCACCGGATTGTGATTCCTCATGTGATTTCCAGCAAAAAAGTTGTACGCTTAACCCTTTAGCTGCCAGAGGCATTTAAAGATTTAAAAAAAAAATCATTTTCTTGCACCTTGGGAGAAGTTGGAGAAAATTGAGATGGCAGAAAAGATTGTTTTTGGGTCAAATTATGCAAATTTGACTTTGAAGCTCTGTAAAAATCAAACCTCTTATCCGAGTTTAGTGTGGTTAATTTTATTTTATAGGTAATGGCTGTAATAATCATTTTTCTTCACTATTCTAGCTTTGGAGATATTAGGCTTTACGTCGTGCAAGAAAATAATTTTTTCAAAAATCTTTAAATGCCTGTGGCAGCTACAGGGTTAAGCTGAGGGGGTATGTTCGTACAACTTTTTTGCTGGAAATCAACTGAGGAATCATAATCCGGTGCGTTTATGCGGCAGTTTCCGGACACCCTGTATACCAGTATGAAGATGGACTCACCCAATACACTCATATAGCCAACCCAGTGGCGGCACGTAGTGAATAATATAGGGTTCAGCGTGATTTATCAATGTTCAATAGAAATTGTTATTTTGTCAAATATTTCCTATTTTTATGAAAATACCAAAACATTTCCCCAGAGATTAAAAATTGAATAGTTCGCTCCTCTTATTCACTTCCCTGCTTTTTATACTACGAAATGCGTATAAATATGTATAAATTTTATTGTTTTCGTGAAAGAGAAAATCATGATTTGTGTAAAATTAAAACTACTCCTCTCATTCACTCCTCGAAGGTTCTGAAACTGTACAAGGTGTTCGGAAACTACCGCATAAACGCACCGGAAGATAATTCCTCATGTGATTTCCAGCAAAAAAAGGAGTACTGTACATATTCCAAATTCTTAACCCTTTAGCTGCCTCAGGCCTTAAAAAAATCATTGTCTAGCACAAGAAATGGATAGAATGGATATCACAGCCAACAAATTTTCATAAAACTAGCCGCACTAAAATCGGATAAGGATTTCTAGAAAGCTGTAAAGAAAAATTTTTGTGATTTTATACTAAAACAAATTATTTTTCCACTTCAATTTTCTGCAAATTATGTCGCGCTGCTTGTTTGGCGCATAGTTTATCACATGCATTTTTTAAAAACCTTGAAATCCCTATGGCAGCTAAAGGGTTAAGAATTCGTGGTGTGTCCCGAATTTAATTTTTATCATTTGATTTTTACATTAAAAACCGAATTTAAAATTTCTTTACAGTTTGAACCGGTGTGTCTCTTCGAGATACGAACTTCGTAACGGGCGGGTTGTCTCTCAAATAGCTGGCAGCTGCTTTGTATGTTTGTCTCTCTCTCGTCGTCTTATTTTTTTAATTATTTTGAAAGACGATTATTTATTTGCAAAATCTAAAACCACCATATGAAACTTTCGCATATTTGTTTCGAATTGTAATTTTTTACAGGTACGCCAAATTGGAAAAACAAAATTTCAGGATTTTCTCCCTTTGAATTAATCATCTACATCTAGCCCGTTCAGGGTAAGTGCATTTTTTTATATGGATTTCCAAAACTACACGGAATGAGCAAAAAACGCAACTAATGTTGCAAAAAAATACTATAAATTACGTAGAGTCACGCAAAATTGTTTTCGTACAGCCGGGTTTTTACACTATTTGTTTGCGTAAAACATTAAATATGCACCGATTCTTAAATACATATGTAACACGTGTCAGTCCATTAAAGTCTTCTTCATCACATAACCCAAAAATGTATCGTCTTTATAAATTTATAAAAATTATGTGTTAAAAACAAGCGAAAAGTACAATAAAGTTTTCGTACTTCAACATAAAAAATCTGGTCCTTTTTACAAAAGGAAGGATACCAATAAATACACGATCGCCGATTATACCTTATGCCATTTAAAATTTTTAAGTTTAATGCTGTAAATATATTGAAAAACAGCTCGACAGCAGACGAAAGCAGCACCATATGCAGTTTAAATGGGCGACGTCATTTTTGAACAGCAGCAGCATGCGGCCAACATGACGACACTCATTTAAAATGCATGGTGCTGCTCTCGCCTGCTGCATTCTGTTCTATTTCAAGCATAATGCTGGAAACAGATTAGACGCGTTGAATGCTGCCGAAGAAAGCAGCACCATGCATTTTAAAAGGCTGATATGTTTTTTGCTGTTGCTGTCGCATATGTCAGCCATTTAAAATGCATTGTGCTGCATTCTTCGGCAGAGCAATCAACGAGCCCAATCTGTTTCTAGCATAAGACACCACTACATGCCTCTAGATCAGTACTTCCCAACCGGTGGGGCGCGCCCCCTAGTGGGGCGTGACGGTTGACAAAGGGGGGCGTGGGCTCAACTCGAGTGTTTATGTGATAGATTATACAGGGTGTCCGGAAACTGCCGCATAAACGCACCGGATTATGATTCCTCAGTTGATTTCCAGCGAAAAAGTTGTACGGAACATACCCCCTCAGCTTAACCCTTTAGCTGCCACAGGCATTTAAAGATTTTTGAAAAAATAATTTTCTTGCACGACTTAAAGCCTAATATCTATTAAGCAAGACGAGCTAGAATAGTGGAATAAAATGATTATTACAGCTAACAAATTTACCTATAAAATAAAACTAACCAGAATAAAATCGGATAAAAGGTTTGGTATTTACAGAGCTTCAAAGTCAAATTTGCGTGATTTGACCCAAAAACAATATTTTTTTCATCTCAATTTTCTCCGACTTCGGCCAAGGTGAGGTGCTTGTACGATTCTTTTAAAAATTGGCGCATAATCATACGATCATATCTTTCTTACATCATTTTATTCTAGCTCCATTATTTATAACAGTTTTAGTACGTTAAGTGCAGAAAACTAGGGTTATTTTGGCTCGATTTCGACATATCCTTTGAATAGATTTTACCAATTGCAGATCTATAGGGGCAGTGTGAATTGAATTGTATTGAATTCGAGCTAAAATTAGCCCTAGTTTTCTACACTTAACGTATAAAAACTGTTAGAAGTAATGGAGCAAGATTAAAATGATGTAAAAAAGATATGATCGTAAGACTATGCGCCAATTTTTAAAAGAATCGTACAAGCACCTCACCTTGGCAGAAGTTAGAGAAAATTGAGATGGAAAAAAAGATTTTTTTTGGGTCAAATCACGCAAATTTGACTTTGAAGCTCTGTAAAAACCAAACCTCATATCCAATTTTGGTGTGGTTAGTTTTATTTTATAGGTAAATTTGTTGGCTGTAATAATCATTTTATTTCACTATTCTAGCTGGTCTAGCTTTGGAGATATTAGGCTTTACGTCGTGCAAGAAAATGATTTTTCAAAAAATCTTTAAATGCCTGTGGCAGCTAAAGGGTGAAGCTGAGGGGGTATGTTCCGTACAACTTTTTTGCTGGAAGTCAACTGGGGAATCATAATCCGGTCCGTTTATGCGGCAGTTTCCGGACACCCTGTATTATATCGGCCATGAGCTGGTAAAATTCTTCAAATCATGAACAGCATTTCTAAATCGCTGCAACCACAATATATTAGCGAGGAGCCTCTATCCAAAGTCTGTTTGATGATGATCGCTGAAATTGTTTTAGGAATATAGACCGAGGGTAAACTAAGACTGCACTACCTGTTAAACTTGAATGAAATTGAAATTATGCTTCATAAAATACATGTAGTCACTCAATGATTTCAATTCTGCTTTTAGGCGCACCGCTGAGCCAAACAAAAAAATTACCTCGCCAGGAAAAATTAGTTTCTACTAGTCTAAAACCGGATCTTCAGGCAACATTTTCAGCGCGCAATGACCGTCTTATGATCATGAGGCCTCAATTCTTGACCCAATGTAGTAGGGATATAGGATTCTGATATAGATTCTGCTAACCTTGCAACGGGGGCATGTACTGAAAACTACCGGGTGTAGTCATCAACGTTACAAAGACAACTGAATTCGGAGTGTGATACGGTTGTCAGCCATACCACTTCCTAGTCGCATTGTTAGTTTATTATTCTACGATAAGAATATTTCTTATCATCTTCTTCTGAATAATAAACTTGCGACGAGTCGTGCCGAGTTTGGAAACTCGTTTCTCTATGAGTATATTTCACAGAGTGGCGACCGAACGATCACGGCCACAAAGCACGTGCTACCACCTTAAAAAAAAAATTTTATTTTTTTGTGGTGGCACTGTACGTAGTATGTATTTAAACTTAAAAATTTTGAATGACAAAATCGATCATCATGTCTTCATTGGGTGAGGTTACGAAACACAACAGTTGCGTATGTTCCGCAAACATTTTTGCGGTTCTGATCCCATATCTGCCATTTTGCGGATCAGAAATAATCCCCGGTAGTTTTCTTTTACATTTATCATTATCACAAAGACAGACAAATGAAAAGAACCGGAGATTATTACGGTCCATCCAGACTGATCGCCAAATGGTTGCACGTGCAACCAACTGGCTGTTGTCATTGCATCAAAACTGATCGCCATTTTGGTGTGCGTCCAGTTTTGATATTCAATATGGCAACTCAACCAATCGCTTTGACAACCGCTTATCAAATTCAAAGTGACAATTTTGCAACTTTTGTGTGAAATTGAATAATTCTTGAATGGCCGTGTGATAATTCAAACGCGCAGAGTCCGATTTTGATAATTAAATTTAAAAAAATCACCAAACTGAAATTTTGGTTATGTAATTTTCTGTCTCCATTTAGTTGCTAGTGTAGATGAGATGCTAAGTAGCAACCAAATGGCTGTTCGTGATGCCATTTTTCGGACGCGCAACCATTTGGCGATCAGTCTGGATGAACCTTTACTGATTCGCAAAATGGCAGTTAGGGGATCAAAACGGCATGTTTGCGGAACTTGCGGAACATACGCAACTGTTGTGTTTCGTAACCTCACCTATTGATATGAAAAGAATCCTTTTCATGATTTTTTTTTTAAATGGCCGGATTTTTTGTATGGAAGTACGAATACTTTATTGGAAGTGTTTTTCGCTGGTTTCTTAAACTACTCTTACTTTTTTATAAATCCATAAAGACGAAAAAATTACATATTGTTATTTATACTATAGCTGTGTTTTTTGGTTATTCCGTGTAGGTTTGGGTAACGAAACTCCAAATAAAAAAATGCCAGCTGATCCACCTGTCATTTTTTTTTATATGAAGTTTCGTTACCCAAACCTACACGGGATAACCAAAAAAACACACCTTATGTATGTGTTATGTAATGAAGAAGGCTTTAATTATTCAACAGGAGCTAACTTTTTTTAAGAATCGGTGCATATTTAAGGTATTACACAAAGAAATAGTGCTAAAAACCTGCTGTACGAAGACATTATTGGATGTTGCTTGTTGGGTTAACTTGGGAAAGTAGGAATCATTTTTTTACAAAGCTGTTATCACGCTAAAAAACGAAAAACGATTTAAACTTTTGAAGGTTAGCTGAGTGAGCTCGTTTCCTCGTACACCTTGATAAATTCACGAAATCATTTCAGTCACTGCACCTCCCCTCACGTTGGCCGTGACCTTGAATGAGAATCGCATCTTCAATCTATTTTACCAAAGGTCGCAGTTATCTAACCAGCGCATCTTTGCGTTCGATTATTACGTGTTCTAAGCAATTTATCAAGCAGAAACACGATTGAATTCAGCCCATTTTAAAGCTGTTGTGAAGAAGCCTCTTTTCCTACATAATGCCGAGTTCTATGAAATGTCGGTCATTCCCAAAAAGTAACTTTTGTAGCTATCGGACGACTGGCTTGTCGGTAGAACAGAAGAAATACGCAATCTTACTAAAAGCTTATTTAGATACAAAATGCAAACACTGCACCACCATGGTTCTGGGAGCGCTGTTTTTTTTTTAAGAAAATAAGAACTCGACGAACGAACTGAGCTGCGAATTCCATTTGACACATCGAATTCATGTACCAACATTTTTCACTGGACTTTTATTTTTTGCAAAGGCAAACGGTCCTGCACTTCACTCGCACCATTCAATTTAATACACTCCAAAACCCGCTCCATCTTTGAACTTGAACTTGTCCGTCACTTGAATCGCACGACTATTGACATTGGGACGTTCTTTTTTATCCAATCAGCACTGTACTGTCAGTCCGGCTGCGGTACACAATTGAATATTATTTGGCGGTCGGACGACGACGATATTCCGAGACTTTAATCAGCGGGGTAGGACTGCACAAGAGTCGTCGAAATTGGCCTTGAAATACTGGCCAATTGTAAACATCACCAAAACAGCAAATGACGAGTGTCATTTCAGGTATTTATCACAATTATTTGGCCGTGACCGAGGGAGAACTGTGTATAGCGGAAGCAGTCAATCTCATGCCACAAACACTGAAAATCACTCATCGGTGTTTAAACGGCTCAGAACTAAAACATCAGATTAAACTTCTCCAAATTCGGATTGCATTCAATTTCAATTCTAATTGGACCCGTTCTCGGCAAAAGCGGAACGACCAACTCTCATGCCGTACTTTCTCTTACTGGATTCTGAATTCTGTACGATTGCTGCCGCTCTACTGTTGTGCGTTGTGCTGATGAAAGTGAAACCAGAAGCAGAGTAGTAGAACAGAACACGATTGCTGCAGAGACGCGAATCGGGTCTGTTGGCAAATATACATGTGTGCGCGGCGCGTCTTCCAACACATGTATATACCACCACCCGGTAAATTCCACCTTCCGTACTTGATAAACAGCACAGCCGACATCACGTTCCGCGTATAGTCGCGGTGCTTTGTCGAACCGCCATCGCCACCACCCCGAAGTTTAGTGTACACAACACGATTGCACACCAAAAGCTGCTAAGTAAATATAAAACATACCGACCGCGCACCCCAGCCCGCGACTGTTCTGTTGAGATTATGTACATGTCGTTCCACTGTCAGTGTCACTGCCAGGCAGGAGTTTAGGGCGCAGGCCAGGCTACTGGCCGCTGGCTTCATGGCCAACCTCAACATAGGGCTCGCCGCCGTCTCGCGTCTTGCAGAGCGTCGTGTTCTTCTGCTTGACTCGCTGTTGTTCTACAGTCTACAACACAATCATTTGACAGGACGGTCGCCGGACGGTGGGTATTGGAAGAGTTGAGAGCGAATGAGAGAGTGGGTGGTTGTTCCCTGAATGAAGAGCGCGAGACGTGAAACGAATTCCAAGGTTGATGACAACGTCAAGGCAAAATTTTCACAGCTCCAGTTCTGGGGACTTTTTGCTCTGTACTGTAACGAGTAGACGCGTTCAGTGTGTCCGTTCAGTTGAAGATGTTATTAGCGTGCATTAATATTTCCGTATGGCACATACATATGTTAGCCAACGCCGGTTGATGTTCCTGAAATGTTGATCTACATTCGATATTCTTTCTTATTAGAACTGTACGATAGTGTTTTCGAAAATAAACTGTATTGGGCTCTCTTAATGCATAAAAGTGATTTTTAGGGTTTTTTTTCAGATTTTTTTTAAAGCCATATAAAGTTGTTTTTGTCAGTTTGTTCACTAAATAAATCGTGAACGGCTCAACCGATCGACGTGTAATTTGGTAGGACTGTGTCGACTGCAAAATGGTAACAATCTTTGGCACGAATAGCCTTGAAGTATGTAGGGCAAAGATTTCATGGTATCCCGAAGAGGAGAAAAAAGTTGATTTTTTAATTTTATATAGGAGATAGGCGTGTGTGCAATCAAGTCAAAGGGCTCGACGAGTACATTTCATATCAGATATTTTTTCCCGGTTTAGAGTAAAGGAGGTATTACACTATCAAATAAAGTTTGACCAATGACGCAAAAAGTTTGTCCCACTAGTGTAATAGCAAAATAAATGACCAAAAATGTGTTTGACCAAAAATGAATGACAATCGTGGTTATTCATTTCGGGTCAAACATATGACCTTAGTGTAATAACAAAACACATCTTTGGTCAAATTTATTTTGCAGTTTTTGGTCATACGGTCATTCCAAAATTAGCAATTTCTTGACCCATGGTGGTGAAACGAAATGTTTCGATTGGGTGCATTTAATGATCAATATAAAAAATAACGACAATTACTTTTTTGCAAACTGTGGGATATTGGAATATTCAAAATTTAATCCGTGGAATTACAGTGACACGCAAAACTGTTCACGAAATTAAAGATTTTTGCATTTTTTGCCGCTGTGAAATTAGGAGAAAGAAACCAATGAAACTTTTAACTTAAATAAATATTTTATTGTATTCTGAGCAAACAAATCAAAGAAACATAAAAATTAAATTATAATATTTAATAAAAAAATAGATTTGATTATTTACTTTTGTGAACACTTCTGCGGGTCGCAGGCAATTTCGATTGTAATAGATCGTATAACCGCCTGTGGCCTTAATAATGGCCTTAATACGCTTGAACATTCTTTGGATAAGGTTATCCAATAGTTGAGCATAAATTTTCTCCCATTTGCATTGAGCTTTTTCCCAAAGCTCGTCCACAGTTTTCGAAATATCCTTATTTGCGAGCAGCCGTTTTTAGTTTAAGAGACCACAAATCTTCAATAGGATTTAGGTCGGATGACTGAGCGTGTCATTTTATTGTCCTAATATTATTAATATTCAGCCACTATTTTGTTAAAATTTCTGCGAGAGGTTCAAAAGAAGTCGCCCGAAATTGCTATCCCCCGAATCCGAGCGGTATTTTCGTCGGTTAATTGTTACTGGTGCCGTTGAAAATGCTGCGAAAGGCAATCTGGAGCTACGGAGCATATGGGGGATCCGTATTTCAAATGACACAGACCGTAGGTGTCTTAAAACCGGAGGGTTAAAAGCGAAAGCAAAGGCTTCGAAGCCATTCTTACGAGAGTACCATAAGAAAGCCCGCTTGACCTTTGCTAAGCCGCACCGAAATTGGGCTATTGCTCATTGGAAGTCTGCAATATGGTATAATGAGAATAAAATTAATCGTCTAGGCTCTGTTGGGAGGACTTGGACTTAGGTGGACCAAAAATTAGGGCTCCGCGAACACAATATCATCAAAAGTCTGAAATTCTGTGGAGGCTCTTTAATGGTTTGGAGTTGTTTTAAATGCAACAAGTGTGGAAAATTGCTTCTAGTAAAGGGAATAATGCATGCAATTCATTATATAGACATCCTGGAGGTCTCTATGATTCCGAGTATCGATGTTTTTGGTTGCGAAACTGAAGACGCAATCTTTACGAATGATAATGACCCCAAACATACGGCCAAAATAACAAAAGAATGGCTGGAAAATAATAATATTAGGACAATAAAATGGCACGCTCAGTCATTCGACCCAAATCCTATGGAAAATTTGTGGTCTGTTTAAAAAAAACCGCTACTCACAAATAAGGATATTCTGAAACCTGTGGACGAGCTTTGGGAAAAAGTTCAATGCGAATGGGAGAAAATTGATGCTCAACTGTTGGATAACCTTATCCGAAGCATGTCCAAGCGTATTGAGGCCATTATTAAGGCCACAGGGGGTGATACGATCTATTAAAATCGAAATTGCCTGCGACCCGCATAAGTGTTCACAAAAGTAAATAAACAAACCCATTTTTTTTATTAAATATTATAATTTAATTTTCACGTTTCTTTGATTTATTTGTTTAGAATAAATTAAAATATTTATTTAAGTTAAAAGTTTCATTGATTTCTTTCTCCTAATTTCACAGGGGTTCTATACAAAATCCAAAAAGTCAAAATCCACAAGTCAAAATCCAAAAGTCATAATTCAGAAAGACAAAATCCATAAAGTCAAAATCCACAAAGTCAAAATCCATGAAGACAAAATCCATAAATTTTTGTATGAAGAGAGCCATAATGCTTATTGGGAGAATTCACATTGTAAGACAAAACCGGACGGGTAAACTTGCAAGACAAGAACCATCGTTCTTACAATCTGAATTGCACAATGCTTGTCTGCTGGCCACTACAAAAGCTCTCGCCGTCCGTTTATTAGCACAAACAAACACCCGGCGAGAGCTTTTGTAGTGGCCAGCAGACAAGCATTGTGCAATTCAGATTGTAAGAACGATGGTTCTTGTCTTGCAAGTTTACCCGTCCGGTTTTGTCTTACAATGTGAATTCTCCCATTGCGTGGGCTCTAGACAATTACCAAACCTCGGAGCATATGCGCTTTACCTAAAGACACGGAGAAGGATGCACCCGGAGCATATGCGCCTTAGGTGTCTCTGTCTTTACCTGAAAAGCTTATGGCCCGGTGCATTCCTCTCCGTGTCATCGGCTAAATCGAATATGCCACGGATGAATTCTTTTCCGTGTCTACAGGTAAAGCGCATATGCTCCGGGATTTGGTAATTGCCTAGTTAACGTAATAACGTACATAAATATTCTCAATATTCAATTGTGATAAGCAAACTGATGTAAATTTGAATTTATGGATTTCGTCTTTTTGGATTTTGACTTTGTGAATTATGACTTTATAGATTTTGTCTTTGTGAATTTTGTCTTTGTGGATTTTGACTTTGTGGATTTTTCAATTTTTTTGGATTTTGTCTTTTTGGATTTTGTATTTTTGGATTTTGTATAGAACCCAATTTTGAATTTGTCTTTCCGCAATTTTAGATGAGACGGGAGAAAGAACCTGATCTGTGACTAGAAGACCCCAAGGGTGGTCTATGTACTATGAAGCTTTGTAGCGCTTTTAATGCTTTCTTTACAACCGTATAGAGCGGTGAAGTTGCTTAGTAAACAAATATTACAGAAAAAATCTCCAATACAAATTAAACTAAAAGAAAATCGAATACTAATTTCGAGGATCACGGAATACGAAACACTTGATTTTTACCTTTACCAATAAGTCGCTAGTATGTAAGTTTAGTAAAACCTTCACTTTATCGATCAAAAACAAATATTTTTTTTTAGAAATAAAAGAGGACCATTTTATTCAAGCTACAAACGAGAAGGCGGAGAACATTTTTGGAGGTTCAAAAATCTGATGGTCCCTATTACTCTTAACAATAATTTCCCAGTGTTCTTAAATTTATTTGGTTATGGATGCACTGAGCAGTTATAAAATATGAGCACCGCCAACCTTATTCCTTATTCTTGAGTACACCCCTGCATGAAACACACAGAAAGAGCTAGCTGCTACTCTAATTTTCCCTAAGTTCTCCGTACACCCCTTTTTTGAATCTAACTTTCTTTTCATTCTCCGCGGTCACTTTTCGTTACTAAAGAAACATTTATTCAACTTAACCTTTGCAAATTCGATAAAGAAATGAAACAATGCACTATAACCACTCTAAATACATATTGGAGCTAAGTTACCTTTGGTCATTTTTTTCTGAAACGGTCATACTAGTGTGATAGGTAAATTTGCTTCTGTCAAACAACTGACTTGAAACCTGACTGACTACGTCATTGGCCAAACCAGTTGGTCATTTGTTTGTCCCGTAGTGTAATAGGTCTCGAAAAACACTTTTGGTCATTGCAAAAGTTGGACAAATTTTGTGTGACCCACTGGACAAACTTTATTTGATAGTGTAATACCACCTTAACGCTAACAGAGTTAAGGGTCGTTAAAGTTAATATGCGACTGCGATATGAACCGACTGTGGGACGATTGGATCGAGGAGACCTTTTATCAGTGATGCTACTTGGTCTCTTATCTCAGAACGCAAAAGAGTTAAGGAACAGATTAACTCCTCTGCTAATAATTTAGCCAAAAATCAACTCCAAGTTGAATACCGTTCACTACAAAAAGGCGTGCATAGAAGTGTGAGGCGTGATAAGCGTAATTACATCGACGCTTTAGCGAAGGAGGCAAATGATGTGGCTAACCGTGGTGAAAGTGGTACCCTTTTCAAGCTTATTACAAAGCTCTTTTTTGAGGTCCAACCGTTTTGGGCCTGCGAGTGCATCTTCATCGGCAGAAGAAGATGTCCCGTAAATAACCAGTATTAATTCCAGACCACCATCTAAGACGAAATTAAAGTTGGTTATCGAATCTATGGACGCCGGTGAGGCCCCGGGGGTAGATGGAATTCCGGTTGAATTATTTAAAGCGGACTCAAATGCTACAGCGGACATTCTGCTTCCCCTCATCAGAGAATGTTGGGAAACCGAAACTCTTCCAGTCGAATGGAAAAAGGGCGTAATTATTAAAATTCCGAAAAAGGGTAACTTAAGGATTGTAATAATTGGCATGGGATTTGCCTACTTCCAGCTGTCTCCAAGCTGATGGCTTAAATTATTTTGAACCGGATCAAGGCTGAAGTGGGACTTTCCTAGATCCGCTATCGAGCGAATTGTCTCCTTAACGATACTAGCGCCACCTGACGTCCATATTCGGTACATTGGTTTGTATCTTGGGTGATATTATCACATCCATGGAACTTTGACGTAAAAGACGATTAATCTCCTCTTAAAATGAGTTCATACAAGAGCGTCATCACGGTATCAGTCCATGGTCGAGAATCAGCTGACACGGAAGGTGTGGATTTTCACTTAGCCGCGACATTATACACAAATGGCACTACTATCGCGAGAGCTCAAAGCGTAAATAGCCAGGAATCTTATCATGGAGCCCAATGTCACGTTTTGCACAAGGGTAAGCTTTCAGATTCTTTTGAGGTGCACAGTGGAGTGAGACAAGGCTGCATTTTCCAGTATTCTGTTCCTCATAGCCATTAACGATGTACCAGTGAGCGCGCTTCCAAACCAAATGAAAGGTATCAGATGGAAAATGTTTGATCACCTGCAACACCTATGCTATGCTGACGATATTTGTCTGCAATCAAATAAAAAGGAGGATCTAGCTCAAATGGCCGATGCTCTGCATTGCGAAAGTCGTAATACTGGGCTAAAGATAAACGCTACCAAGACCAAGTACTTGAGCTCTGATCCAGGGAGAAAAGGCGGAGTTTTTGTTTCGGGCCAGGCAGTCGAAAAAGTCGACGAATTCTGCTATCTCGGAAGGATAGTCATAGCAGATGGAGGCGCGGACGCCGATGTGCAATCGCGTATCAGCAAGGCTAGGGCAGCCTTCTTTGCTTTGACTCCCTTCTGGCAAAATAACAACATTTCCAGGCGCACCAAAATCCGTATCTTAAATTCAATTGTAAAATCTGTGCTTTACGGGTGTTCAACTTGGAAGGTGACCAATGAGATAACAACTAAGCTACAAATTTTCGTAAACCAGTGTCTACGGCGCATCCTACAAATCCGCTGGCCGGAGATTATTTCGAAGGAACATTACGCTATCAGCTCAGTAAGGAGAATTTTCTAGTTCTTCTTATCGACACAAGCGACACTTATCTTACAGTCCCCCAAATAGCGGACACATAGTGGAAAATGTCGGAAACACAAAAGTTCTCCCTATGAGAACGGATAGCAGAACATAGCATATGCATATGCCATTTCATAGAGGACGAGTATATACTTTAAAAGACAGACAAATATTGGGGGGCTAACATGGTGGCTGACACGCTCCAAAAATTGAAATTTGTATGAAAAATGGGAAGTGCTCCTACAAAAATAACGCTAACTCCATCATACTAAACCATATAGGTACAGTAAGAGCCTAAATATTTTCCAGATACTTCCCTCAGTACTTAAGCCAAATTTCACTTCCAAATACCAATTAGAACCCGGTTGATTTATCAATCGAAATT
This sequence comes from Microchrysa polita, assembly GCA_949715475.1. Taxonomy (NCBI): domain Eukaryota; kingdom Metazoa; phylum Arthropoda; class Insecta; order Diptera; family Stratiomyidae; genus Microchrysa; species Microchrysa polita. The sequence continues at coordinate 91,608,577 of OX454416.1, forward strand.
TGACTATTTTTCAAGTAAATTCACAGGCAATATAATACAGCAAATAGTAGCATTTCGGATGGCCCTCAGCAGCGATTCCTTCTGAATGGGATATCATTTAAAACACCCTGCTGAGCTTATATTTCCAAAGCCAGACAAAAACCTTTAAAAGGACGATCAGCAGACGAGCCCTTAAATGGAGCAAAAAGTGTAATTTTGCGAGAAACAACGCGGCAGCTTTTTCCCCTAATATCACACGGATGGCCCTCAGCAGCGTTTCTTTTTGAACGGTATATCATTCAGGATACCATGCTTAGTATATATTTCTAAAGGCAGACATAAAGCATTAAAATGACGATCAGCAGACGAGCCCTTAAATGGAACAAAAAGTGGGATTTTGCGGGAAACAACAATGATCACTTTTTGCCACCACTTTAGGCACGTCTATACTGATCGACCTTTTTAAGGTTATTATTAGTGGATATTAGTGGCAAATGCTGCCACGAGAGATAATTGTTGTTTCTCGCAAAATTCCACTTTTTGCCCCATTTAAAGGCTCATCTGCTATTCGTCCTTTTAATGCTTTATGTCTGCCTTTCGAAATATATATTCAGCATGGTGTCCTGAATGATATACCGTTCAAAAAGAAACGCTGCTGAGGGCCATCAGTGTGATATTAGGGGGAAAAGCTGCCGCGAGAGATAATTGTTTTTTCTCGCAAAATTCCACTTTTTGCCCCATTTAAGGGCTCGTCTGCTGATCGTCCTTTTAATGCTTTATGTCTGCAAATATTTGCAACTATTAACGACTTTTAAGTTGTCTGTCACCCCTTTAGCCACACTGTCCAGGAGGCAGACTACCGTTTTGTGGCATCGCCAATCATAAAATTTGCGATAATGTCTAACAGAATGGCCAGGAAATAGTTGCATTTGAAGTATCGCTGGCTCTAGCTCTATAGTTGACGCCCTATGGCCTATGCCCCACAAGGGGTTAACAGGAACCAGAGAGAGAGAGAGAGATCTATTTTTGTATTGGTCTCACTAAAAGCTTTATAGAACGCGCTGGAACGTTCTTATTTCGACCAATACAAAAATCAAGACCTTTACCTCTGCACAGCTCATATTGTCCATTATTGCAATCCTGGGCCTGGCGTTCTTGAATCGTGTCCATTCGGAAAAGTTGTGACATAAAATAGTCGTCAGCTCCCCATTTTTTTCTTGGGGCTACCTGAAAGAGGAGTATATCAGCAAACCACAGGCTTTTCGGTAGTTAAAAGGAAATATTTGAATAGAAATTGTGGAGAATTACACAGGCCAAAACTAAAAAAATTGCCAACAAAGGGAGCCCTGGGCCGCGAACTTTTTAACGGTCATCGCTCGCTCAGTGGATGAAGTTATCCACCCCTAATGTACAAAAAATCGGAAAATCATGGTTCCTTTTGCAACCTTTTGCGCCGCTTGAATATTAAATTCCACCACTTTTTCTTGACAATAAATAAAAACGTATGACACATCAGATTCCAAAATATAATCAATATTCACGCGAGGCTGACTAAGTATTAATGAATTAAATATTTTTCATTATTAACTTAAGCACAATGGCAGTTAGGGGATCAGAACAGCGAACATGTTTGCGAAACATGCGTAAAGGTTTTGTTTCGTAACCTCACCCAAAGACAAATTTGTAGAGATTCTACGACTTTTTGCAAAATTAATTCGCAAAACGAACAAGAGCAGACGAATCATTTTTCATCATGACAATGCGAGCTTTCACACATCAGTTCAAACTTGCGCCTATTTAACCGGTCAAAACCTTGAATTGACGGGTCATCCGCCTTACAGCCCTAACTTGGCACCGAATGATTTTTTTTGTTTTGTTTTTCTTTTTTGTGAATATTTTGAAAAACAATAAAACCATTTTTAAAAAAAAATCGTTTTCATTTATTTTATAGAAACTTTTGTAGTAACCCTCGTATAAGTTGGAACGTGTGGAATCGGCATGGCCATGGCTGCATGGGGCTGCAATAGAGAACAACATACTTTAGGTCCTTAGCCATTGAATTTGAAATTGGTTCAACTTAATCAGATGATAATCCGGCTTGTATATGTAGATGGCGGTGCACAAAGTCCACCTGATGAAAATCAACCGGTGGAATATCGTCGAATCCGTTCAAAATTTGTTCGAAATCCATCCTTTCAAATACTACAGATTTTCTATCTTAAGTACATTTACCTCCATTCCACTTGAAATGCAATGCGACTGCAATTATTGTTTTTGCTCATAAACAGTAGCAAAACATCGTGAACAATTTTGTGAGAAATTAAATTATTTAAAATTAATTATTTAAATAAATATTTCTCCTCAACTATTATAGCGAATATGTATATAAATATATATAATATAATAGCACACGACAACCCTGTTCGAATCGACCCTATACCGATACCCGATTTGAAATCCGAAGGGTATACACAACGCTGTACAAATCACAGGGTCAAAATACCCCTAGCGATTCCGATAATATCTAGGATATGATACCATCCAGCAGGGAGGAATGAGAGTTATATGGACGATGACACATTCCGGGAGTAATGGATAAACTCTCATCTCGTGAGCTCTCTCTCTTTTTCTCTCTCTCTCACTCATTGTATGTGCTTTCATAGAAGAAAATATCGTTCAGTGCAGTTGTGTTGAGTAATATATTGGGTGATTCATTTAGAGGTTCTTATACTCATTATCATAACAGTTTCTTAGATAAATCACGTGCTGTGATATTAAATAAAACTACAGAGTCGCGTGCGTAAACGACATGTTTTCTTTTCCTGTCAAAACGAATCTGCAAACGCTGTGATATATACAGATTCCTTTTGATTCACTTTGACTTTGATTCAACTGAACACGCATATCTTATTTCATTAAGGACCGGTTATTCTTACATTTTGTGTCGGTTACTCGTACATATTTTATGCTTAAAGCATACATACATAATTTATGCTTAAAGCATACATACAAGCTTTGTACTATATTCTCAATTATTATACCCGTCGCTATGTCAAAGGGTATATTAAGTTTGTCATGAAGTTTGCAACGTACAGAAGGAAGCACCTCCACTCCGAGCATATAAAGTATATTATATTATTGTTATATACAGTGTGACGAGAGAAATCGGTATTTTTTACAAGGTTTCGTAAAAACGTAAAAAAATGTGTATAGCAAATTTGTATATGTATATGTACGAGTATATTGTAAATTTGTCTATATGTATACAGGGTATCCGGTAACTGCCGCATAAACGCACCGGATTATGTGATTATGTGATTTCCAGTAAAAAAGTTGTACTAAACCCCCTTAGCTTAACCCTTTAGCTGCCAATAGTATTTGAAGATTTTTGAAAAAATCATTTTCTTGTACGACTAAAATTTCAATATCTCCAAAGCTAGACAAGCTAGAATAGCAAAATAAGATGATTATTACAGCCAACAAATTTACCTAAAAAATAAAACTAACTAAAATCGGATAAGAGGTTTGGCTTTTACAGAACTTCAAAGTAAAATTTTTGCGATTTGACCCAAAAACAAAATGTTTTTCCATCTCAATTTTCTCCAACTTCTGCCATGGTGAGGTGCTCGTACGATTCTTTTAAAAATTGGCGCATAGTCTAACGATCAATTCTTTCTTACATCATTTTATTCTAGCTCGTTATTTCTAACAGTTTTAATGCCTTAAGTGCAGAAAACTAGGGTTAATTTTGGATCGATTTTGATATAATTTCAATAAATTTTACCAAATTGCAGATCTTTAGGGGCAGTTTGAATTGAATTGAAATGGAGCTAAAATTAACTAGTCTTCTGCACTTCAGGCATTAAAGCTGTTAAAAATAACGAAGCTAGAATAAAATGATGTAAGAAAGAAATTATTGTTGGACGATGCGCCAATTTTCAAAAGAATCGTACGAGCACCTCACCTTGGCAAAAGTTGGAGAAAATTGAGATTGAAAAACATATTGTTTTTGGGTCAAATAAAAAAAAAATGACTTTGAAGTTATGTTAAAACCAAAATTCATCCAAGTGTGTTCCTGGCTTAGCCTCAACGAATCCAGGAACAAATGAAATCGGAACACGTCATAGGGCTGCGATAGAAATTATTAACACAAAAGAAGCTTAAGTTTCATTCAAATGTGATCGGTATTAAAATTTCGGTCGCGCCCAAAATTTGACTCAGTCTCGTTTTTTCCGTAGCTTTTCTCACCTACTAAATTTTGCCCCGATTAATAGAGGAATAATGGGTTTATGTGATCCAAAAATAAGCTTTATGTGCCTCTTGTTGTAGCTTTTAGAGCACATAGTCTAATAAACGCGTATTTGCCCATTATCCTACCTCATCCATTTTTTGATCAAATTGTCCCCACCATCATCCCAACTGCCATAATCTGTATGACGTTCCTGACCAGGGCCGGCTTTAGGGTGGGGCGCAGCGGGGCGGTCGCCCCGGGCACAAGGTTTAGGGGCGCCGAAACCCGTATTATTAATTTAATTTATTTTTACAAATTTGTTTGTTGCTTAAGACATTTTTTTTAAACTTCTGAATTAGTATATGAAGAATACTAATGTATGTATGAATGTATATAATACCATCAATTTAACGCGCATTCTAATCACAAGTTAACGGGATATTTTTATACAAACGCAGACCTGTGCAATTCTATGTGCAATTTATAGAAATCAGGTAACAATTTAGTCGGGAACTCATAATATCAGATTCGCACTTCACGAATCGACTGCGTTCCAAAGATAACCTTTAATTTAGTAAAAAGCAGTACACAATTCTAATAAGCACATTCGTTTTCGAACCATTTTCATCAATATTTTTATGTGGAAATGGAATTTCTGGATTATGTTTATGCTTTTGTCTTTATTAAACTTAAGGGCGCCAAAAACCTGACGATTTCTCGGCCGATCGATTGGGCAATCGACTGCCCACAATCGATCTGCCGCCCGCACATACATTAATTAGGCAATTTATCGGGCAATCTAAAATTGACAGTCTCACGATCCACAAGACACAACACAAAATAGCGAAAATTATATCATTTTTGGCGATGGAAGATGGACATCCATTGCTACTTTTGATGGAGAATCACTGCCACAACCACAGCATGAAGAACGACCACAGGTTTATGTCAAAAAATCAGCAACTGAGAACACATGATTGACAGCTTGAACGGAAAATTGCACTGGCAATACGTTCCACACGTCAAATCAAAAAATTGAATCTCATACACCTTCCGATTTATCTCGTAATCAAAAAATCTGGCCGATCGATCGAAGGGTCTGTGGCGTCTCTTATGTTTATTGATATTTATGTACATATGTAGAAAAGTTTTTGGATTTTTGTTAATATGTATGATGCCACAAAAATTTAAGTGTGTCGTTTGAGGGATACTTTTGTTCTAATTTTGTGGTCTCCGAAGGTATTGCATTTTAGAGCAAACATTGTTGTCTTTTCTCGCTCAATTAAATTTACTAAAACTACTTTAAATATAAAAAAGTTTGTAAACGAATTTGTAAAATTATTACGTCAATAAACGTTTAAATGTTGGTGATTCAAAAATGAACCGGTGCTAGCTACATTGTGTAACCTGTAGTAATGCAGAATAGCCAGGTTTCTCGAACGAACCATTTCTAACCACGGTCGAAATTACAAAATGAAATGGATTTATGTTTTGAAAAATATGGACTGCTATACGTAAAATCGATACTGACTGAATTCGGTACCATCAAATTCAACCGTATTTAGAACCATCAGCAAGTGCGTTTTATCAGGGACCAGAGTATGTGAATGAGGAACGCAGTCATTGGAACTGTCCATCTTTCCTTAATTTTCGTCTTCTTCGTCAATTCCGCAATTGAAGATAGCAGTGTTCTCTTGAAAATGATTCCTAATTTGGAAAATTTCAACATCGGAAAAGATGAATGGAAAAGTGCAACCTACTTAAGTGGGATTTGCTATCGTCTTCCCATTCAAAATAATGAATATTTGTGAGCTAATATGTATGGTTCCTTATGTTTCTCCGACGGGAGATTGCCTGTTTTTTTTTTTGAACGATTATAAAACTGGCAAAGTATTTTGTGGTTTGTTTTAAAAATTGAAAAATGAACACTACAATAGATCCTGCAATAGATCTACTCTTGCTTACACAAAACTCGCTTTTTTATAATATTAACGAAATAATAATTTTCTAGGACGAATTATGAAAAAATGTGAACGGATAGAGGCATACTTTTCTGTTCGCTTTAAGCAATCAATTGATTGGGAAACAGGGGAAAATTAACGTGAAGTTAGAAAGAGTTAAAAGTGGATAGTTTCAATGGTGGCGGGGCAATGGAGAAAAATATTTCCAAAAAACGTTAAAGTTCAAGTTCTATTGCAATTTTTCCGTGTACAGAAACTATAAGGGGCGCTTCTTTCAAGTTCGCCCTGGGCGCCGTTACACCTAAAGCCGGCCCTGTTCCTGACATTAAACGCAGATAGGGTAATTTAATCCGGATTAACTCATTTCCGGCAGGCATTTAAATAAAGTTATCTTCAATAAATAAATGTGAGTCACCGTTCTTCCCGACGATAATACAAATTTCATCTTCCAGGTCCTTTTTATGTGTTTTACTTGAAGAACACCTCCTAACGAATCACCCGATATACACATAATTCTCTTCTGTTATCAATTCACCTCCGCTCCGCTTCATCCTTTACCGTACTGTGTCTACCCATCGGTCGTCCCCTTTTAGTTTGTGCAGAATATCCAACTTGAACTTCAAAACAGTAGTACAGTTCGCATACATGGGCAATAATGGCATTGATGCGGAATGACTGAAAATGTGAGTCGGGTGCAATGAGCAAGTGCTTTGCTTATGTGTCTCAAGTTCAATGTATGATGGGCAATTGCACCAGGAAAATAAGTCGGCTGGCTTGGAAAAAGGGATATGGGTGGTGGTGCGATTGTGAATAGAGCGAACGAAATGCATGGTCACGGAAAGAATTATTATGAATAGGGGGGTTGCGCTTGAGGGGTTTTGAAACGCGTTGTTGTGAGTTCAAGGAAATTGATAGCTGACTTATCTGGATGCTAGGAATTGGAATGAAGAAAACCATACACTCATACACAGATTTACAAAGGGTGTCATTTAGATGGGGTCCTGCATGTACCGAGTAAATAATTACATAAGTACATACCTATGTATATTAGTTGCGTTTCTTTGGCTCCATACAAATCTTATCCCGGAAAATTCTAGGACAACTCCTGTCCAAATAGAAGTTAGGCTATCCAGTCTTCTTCTGGAGCTAATGAAATGCAGCTTGATGCTTGATGTTTTCTAGTATGTACATATACCGGATGTGGACTTGATTCGGGATACCCGCTGCAGCAGCGGATGTATGTAATCATTTTTATATTTATTTCAAATAAACCAAAACATAATCATTATTTATTGGAAAACTATTCTAAAAAAATATAACTTGCATTTCTCTCTCCATCATAATGCTCTTATTTACTTTAACTCCTAGGACAACACAATAATAACGCCACACACAACATGTAGCCAGTGTTCCTACTGTCCTACTACCGTCTTTCTGAGAAGGGTGCAATGAAAGCATAAACTGCGCATGGCCAAACGTCCTTGCCCTTGGATTCCGCCCCTGAAAATTTTAATTCCTCACTCAAGGCTTCCTTGGTGAACTCATAAAGTATGCGGTAGCATAGAATATAATGCTGTAGTCTCAATCATCCCTTTCGAGCAGTTGGTGAAAAAAACAACCCACATGTACGGCATTTCATCGTCTCAATTTCTTCGAATTAGGGTAGAGTGAGAGGAGTGAGAGTCACATTCAGAAACAAGTAGAATGAATGGTCCTTCAGAATGTTAAACCGTATATGTACATATTCCTATCTTGGTACAGTCATGAAACATGCTTATGAAATGGACGCTTCTCAAAAATATCGAAAAGTTGAGGTTGAAGAACTGTGAGAGTCTGATGAGAAATGGGTTTTTTTTGTCGGGCTTAGTAATATATGGAAAGGATGAGTCAATCATGAGTCAGGAAGTATTTTTAGATTCCGGCTGCATACTAATCCAACGAGTATATGGATCATATAAACATATTTTCTACTCCACATTATTTTCGTAATATTGTAGCAAACTAACATAAAGTAGAGTAGTCAAGACTGGTGAGTATTATTATACCCTTCACATTGTATGGAAGGTAAAGGTAGGTAGTAGGTTCAACAAGCGAAAAACTTGCATTTATGTCTCCCGTGAAAAATTTTACGCGGAGACATACTTTATATTCACTAAAATTAAGATAAATGTGCACTCGCGGCTTGGTTTATAGTCAATGATACGTTTTCCCTGTGAAATACAATGCAACTGCATTGTTTTCGCTGGCGAAATGTCAAAAAGCCTTGTGGAGACTTTCGTGTGAAGCAAGTACCACGAAGCGAATTCATCAAAATTTTGACAGTCTGCATTGTTTTCGCTGGCGAAATGTCAAAAAGCCTTGTGGAGACTTTCGTGTGAAGCGAGTACCACGAAGCGAATTCATCAAAATTTTGACAGTATTTGCATGGATTTCACGTGAACTGGCGATGTTAATACCTACTCTAACGCAGAAAGGAAGCACATCTACACAGGGTATCCCGCATCCGGTTAGCTATACACCTAAGATAAATTTTACAATTTATCAACCGAACTATTTATCTTTTACCGTTAAGGTAAGTACTATGTTCCCCCGCGTGGAAGGGACCTTGACGTGGTGCGGGGGCTTAACGCTGCATACGGACGGAACACAGGAGAACATACTAACAGTATACTTACAAACGACAGAACAGAACTCAACACACAGCCAACTAACATCTTCCGAATCTTAAACCTAAGATGTAACGCGACAAGCTAACCATCTACAGGTATACCGTCAGGGGAGCACCTAGCCTTTCGGCCTTTATCTCCTGGTCCCGCTAAAAAGTTTGGACCTTCGGCTTTTTACTGACAAGGTGTTGTTGTCAGACGGAGATTTCTCCATCAGGCGCATGCACACACCATCCGGAATCCAACCCCGGGATTGCATCACTAGCTGGATGACTTGGGTAACAACCTCCAGCCACTACGAGTCCAACACCTTGATGGGCAAGGACCATGGTCCCCTGGGCACACCCATCCCCGTAGTACACTATTCGCTATGGACTTCTCCATAGCAGGTGTGATCCTCCTTCGGCCCCCTATTGGTTAAGCCTTACGTCGAATTCGGGCATGCACACCCCAGGCTCGTTGGACCTGTGACTCCGCGTCTGTGCAGACAACGAAGCGCTGCTTTTCACATCCAGGCGGCCCCTTCAGTTTACTAGTCAGCAATGCGACTCAGGCAGTGTGGTCATCAATCCACAAACTAGCTAGATATAGGCGCGTAGGCATTTTCCACCAAGGCCGTTCTCCCTAGCTAGCCCCTTCTTGACTCGGGTCATGCGGAGCCGTCACCTCCGAAGCTCACACGACTTCCGTATGATGCACCCCCCCACCAGGGGACATCAAAATCGTGCTAGGCCTTTAGTGCTTCCCTCCCGCAAACTATGGGGGGAGGTAGGCACGCCAAGAGCCACCCGTGCATAACTCAGGAGCACGGGACCGTTAACGCCCGAATGGTCTTTGTACAGATCCTCGCCATGGCGTATCAACTGTACCAGGGGCCCCCTTGCGCTACTAGGTCCGTGGTGTCGTAAGTCACCAAAGATCCCTGTCCGACTACAAACAGCCTTCCAAGCTGAGTGTCACACGGACACAGACCCCCCTGCGGGGAGATGTAACGCGACCCGTGCCGATGGGTGAATGGCACCAGGGACAAATGGTGTCACAAACGGAGCTTCTGAGGCACCGGGCGAAACCTCAGAATAACTAGCCTTGCGTGCTTAAGGGTTCACTGAGTACGTGTACCTCTGATTACCGCCATACTCGTGGGAGCAAGCCTAGCAGCGAAAGGTGAGGGAAGTATGTCCACTCGACGACACCCTCTCAGGGAAGTGCTATCTGCACAAGATCAGAGAGGTCTGACGTGATAAACACAACAACAAAAATGGGTCAACTAACCCTGAAAAACAAAAAACCAACGCTTTCCGGAGCTCAACGACGAAAGAAAAGGTGAGGGAAAGGGGTGAACCCATCAGGCCGCGACATAAGCGAACCTACGGCAAATCCCAAGACCTACCCGCGGGGCCTAAAAACAACCCCCTCCCCCCAAAAGAAACATGTCTGAATCCCAATCTCCCGCAGAAGCAGTATAGAAAAAACGGTCGACCACCGGGAACAGAGAAACTCCGTCGACAAAACCCGGACCATCAGGAGTAAAATCAGGGGGCACGTTCAAGGAAGCTCTTTGCTCCCTCAAAATGGCTGTGATTCTGGATAAGTACCAAGCCGAAAAACTAACTACAGAGCAGGCTAAGGACATCCAGCGGGCTATCGTGTCGGAGGTATTCAAGAGTGAACCATCCAAGGCCCCTCTCTTCACGAATAGCTACCAAGACAAAAGTGTCCTCTACGTAATCTGCGCAAATAACGAAGCCAAGCACTGGTTGAGGGTTACAATACCTTTAATTAACCCATGGGAGGAAGCAATCCTTCGCGTGGGCGATGCGAGGGAAGTGGTCAAGACCAGTAAAATCATAGTTCGGATTCCGAATACGGACATAGTTGGTACGGAGGATCCGAAGCAGATTCTAGCACTCCTAAAGACCCAGAACGAGGGACTAAACACCGAGGAGTGGAACGTCGTTGCATCCACAATAGACAAAACCGGGTTAAATCTGGTCGCCTGGATCGACGAAACATGCTGGAAGGCGCTGGAGGCCAGAGACCACATAGGTTACTTTGGTCTAAACCAGATAACCTTCAAAACGATATCTAACGGCCTCATGATGCTAAATGTGGTTCAGATCAACCTTTAGCACAGTAAAGCCGCAACCGCAGCACAAAGTCGTCTCATCGTAGCCGAGGGTCTGGATATAGTCCTTATCCAAGAACCTTGGCACGCAGTGCCCCAACTTGAACTCTACTAGACCTGCCACCACTGGACCTCACAATCACAGAAGAGACAAGACTCGCAGCGTACAGACTCCAATCATCGAACATGTGGACACCACAAAGGGTAGGACACTGCACGATTACAGAAATCATTGCAAACCCAAGATATTGGCAGCGACTATACCCCGGCCATGTACACTTTCGACTCCAACATCCAAACCTCAACCTAGCTACCCGAAACAACGTAACTTTGAAATGGGTGAAAGGACCTAAGGGGATCGAAGGAAATGAGAAAGCGGATGCCCTTGCAAGAGAGGGCTCTGAACTACCCTTCACTGGTCCCGAACCAGCAATCGGAATCAGTAAATCTACTGCCAGAACCGTTGCCAGACGATGGACCGAGGATAAATTCCAAAATCGATGGAGACTCGCTGAAGGGCTCAGGCACAGCAATCGTATGCTGGGATCTAACTGGCATACCAGCTACACCGAAGTGCTCAGTCTTAGCAAAACGAACCTCAAAGCAGTGACAGGCCTTATAACCGGTCATTGAACTCTACGGAAACATCTGCATACAAGACCCACTATGCCGCCTCTGCAACGAAGATGAGGAATCAGCCTCGCACTTTATTTTCGAATGCCCCGCTCTTATGAGCTGGAGACGAAATTTCTTTGGGGCTCAAGCTACCAGAATGGGTGTACCCAAAGTAAACCTGGTTAACTTTCTTTTAAGCGTTTTACGAAGGACAGAGCTAATAACCTGAAACTTTTTCGCTTAAAATAGGTACTAACATCGTCAGTTCACGTGAAATCCATGCAAATACTGTCAAAATGTTGATGATCGTGAAATCGAATTCGCTTGGTGGTACTCACTTCACATGAAAGTCTCCACACTGGATTTTGACATTTCGCCAGCGAAAATAATGCAGTTGCATTTTATTTCACAATGAAAAGATGTCATCGACAAACAATCAGAACGCGAGTGAACATTTATCTTACATTTAGTGAATAAAAAGCAAGTCTCCACGGCACCGTTTTCACGGGAGACATATATGCAAGTTTTTCGCTCGGTGAACTCAGTACATACCTTTAGATGGGAAATACAATAAGCCAATAGGCTGCAGAATTGGGAGCAACCAGCCCAACCCATCATAGCGCCGTATCCATCCATCCAAGTACTATGTTCACCGAGTGAAAAAGCATTTATTTATGTGCCGTGGAGACATGCATTTCATTCACTACATTTAAGGTATGTACCGAGCGAAAAGCTTTCATATATGTCTCCCGCGAAAACGGTGCCGTGGAGACTTGCTTTTTATTCACTCAATGTAAGATAAATGTTCACTCGCGTTCTGATTGATTGTCGATGACATCTTTTCATTGTGAAATAAAGTGCAACTGCATTATTTTGGCTGGCGAAATGTCAAAAACCGGTGTAGAGACTTTCTGTGAAGTGAGTACCACCAAGCAAATTCGATTTCACGACCGTCAAATTTTTGACACTATTTGTATGGATTTCACTTGAAATGCCGATGTTAGTACCTACTCTAAGCATGGGCTTATGCGGAAAATTCTAAATTTCGATTCAATTCGTTTAAATTCAATTAGGAACATAGTCTTTTAGAAGTAGATAAGATTTCCTTGAATGTTGCAAAAGTTTTAAAATATAATTTCTTACTGTCCAAATCAAACTCACATTCAACTGACATATCTGCAAAGTTGATAAAAGTTGTCTCAGTGACCGCTTATATACCGCAGCAAAGATAAAAAGTTTTAGCCAAATTATTTTTGGACGGCCTATACGGGCTGCACTAACTAATCGAAACTAAATCTAGTCTCGCTCGCAACATATGGCGAGGTGCTTGCCAATCCATAATGCCTGGACAAGCGACTGTCTCTGAAATTTATCCAGGAAGAGCGAAGTCGTCTTGTTACTGAAATGATTTCGTTTTCGATTTTCGTTTCGCTACAAAGTTTATATGAAATTCCGTGGTTAGAAAAAACGCGAGATTAACAAACTCCGATCATAATATTGACCAAATAATCGAATGTCAGATAAACCATTTCTAAACATCTGCACACTCCACAACCAATTCGAATAAAAAGAAGAAGAAGAAAGTTAAAACGCGAACTAGACTAGGACGGTATATACACCCTCATAGGGCGTATATACCGTCCTAGTCTAGTTCGCGTATTAACTTTCTTCTTCTTCTTTTTATTCGAATTGGTTGTGGAATGTGCACATGTTTAGAAATGGTTTATCTGACATTTCGATTATTTGGACATTATTATGATTAGAATTTGTTAATCTCGCGTTTTTTCTAACCAGGAATTTCATATAAACTTTGTAGCGAATCGAAAATCGAAAACGATATCATTCCAGTAACAGGACGACTTCGCTCTTCCTGCATAAATTTCAGAGACAGTCGCTTGTCTAAGCATTATGGATTGGTAAGCACCTCGCCATCTGTTGCGAGCGGGACTAAATTTAGTTTCGATTAGTTAGTGCAGCCCGTATATACAAAATACAAAAATAATTTAAATTTGCCTAAAACTTTTTATCTTTGCTCTTTGTGTCAAAATTTTGGTCCGCTCAGTTGTGCGTGAATACACTCATTGGCTGCATTCACCGACGCAAAATGTAGCAGAAAAGTTTTATTCCAATTGGATTCTCATCCCAAGTAACAATTTCATCCCTATAATACTTCGTTAAATATTCTTTTCTATCATTAACAGAGGCACTTTACAGGGTATAAACACTGAATAATAGTCCAATAATGGCATTTGGTGCCGTTTTTTGATCCAATTGAACCTTATTGTAGCACTGAATTACACTTTGAAAAAGACATACATCATTATGTGCTATGTCATCATTTTCTGTCATTTTCCCGCGTTTGCAAAAAAAAAAGAAAAAAAAATTCCCGCAGCCAGCGTCGAACCAGCGACTGTCTTACGCAAGTCCAACGCCTTAACCACTCGGCCAACCTCACATATAGTCAGCATTGCTCGTAAACACTACAAGTGGATCGTTGCTTCTATCGAAATGCTCAACACTTCTCTTCAATGCACCTTCTTCTTTATATGTCAATCAGTTGAAGCTAATTAAATTTACACGTTCATCAATAAAATGCAGCCAGTTTCTGCGCTGAGATTATCTTAATTGATTCATAAGTTAAGAATGAGCGAGGAAATGTTGGTTTCATGCAATATTTCAATGAATTCAATTCAAGAAACGTGGTGAGAGCACTTCATAAGTGTCAATTCTTTAAAAAATCACAAAGTTCATCCTTCTATAAAACTACGCTGAACAATTTATTGGATGATCACACGAATGTAACACTATAAAAATGAAATCGACAGTGCTATAGAAGATTATATGCATGTGTGTGTGTTGATTGCAGCCATGTGTGTGTCATTCAATAAAGACTACAAAGAAGTATTTAATGGATCATCTTTTTAGGTTAACGTTTACAAAAGTGTTATCGAAGTCTTATTGGATGTAGTCGTGAATTGATTAGATTCTTTTCTTTTTTAAGCTTTCCGAAAAGTGTTTTAAGGAGTTTTTATAGGATCAAAATACTTATATAAGCGATGTCACACGATAAACTGATTTTGATGTTTCTATATGATTGTTACAGGATGAAGTGCTTCTTTAAAGCATACGAATTGTTACTTGGGATTTCATATATAGATTATAGTCAGCGAAGAAAGGGTTCAGTGGCGGGTGTAGGTAGTGTTGTTTTCTCCCCAAATATCCGAGCCAGCCTTAAACGCATGTACGATCTACATCATGCATGCACTACACGTCAGTCGAGATACCTTTGTCATTTATCACGTTTTCATACAAACAGTATATGACGATGTCCCCCTATATCATCTATACATGCCTTTGCACCTTCTTCAGATGTTTACAAAATCGTTACTCATAAAGATGGTGTAATAGTTATGTATCATATATGTTCAATGCATCGCTTCTAAAAAATATTCACGACTTACGCGAAATCAATGAATGATTTATTTGAAAAAAAAAATTTAACGGCACGCTCAGCAGTGTTATTTATCCCCATAAATGGGTACTTGTTTAACATCTGCATACATCAATGCAAGAATCCTATAATGACCCCCGCATTGATAGTTTATTTTTGTGCACAAGAATCAAAGTACATGTGAGATAAGATCTGTCTCTGCTCTGAATCACCTGACACGTTTTATCACTACGTATAGTGATCCTGGGACAGTCATAAAACTTATCTGTTTTATAACCTGAATTATTAATTTCAGATATTTGTACACTTGCTTAATGTTAACAAACATTTGGTACACGTCGATGTTGTATTCCCAGCACTTTTGAAGTAATAGTTTCACAGTAAAGAGCTGATCGAGCTGTCAAGCTCTGTGGCTCACTTGGTTGAGTCGCACTCTACGATGCTCGTAATCTAGAGATCGAGCCTCGGCGTGGTCCAGAAAATATATAGTGCTTGCAACATTATATACACTCCTCTATATCCAATGTAACGTTAACTCTAACGGGCGCGGCCGAAATTTGGATACCCTTCGCTTGGGCTCCAAGTTTTTTCGGGCGTACCTATGACTTGTATTTAATCCCCCTCCTCATTCTTTTTCTTCGGTCTTGACAAAAGTTTTGGGATTGGTTGAAATAAGTGGGCAAATAAAAATATTACCTCGGAAAATTTTATTGGGGTTGCCGGAGCATGACCCCACAGTACGATTCCATTCGTTTTGAACTTTTTAGTTGCTTTGATAAAGACACATTAATTCAAGGTTTTGTGAAATTGGTGTAAAAAAATGTTTCTTAGAAGAATCAATATGGGGGGTTTGGTTTGTATGGCAGACCCATGACCCCATGGTCCAATTTGATTCAATCTTACATATATTTTGTGTCATCAATAGAAATACATTTTTGTGAAATTTGGTTGAAATTGGTGCACAAATAAAAAAGTTTTTCTTAGAAGAACCTAATTTGGGGGGTTGGATTTGTATGGCAGCCCCATGACCCCATGGTCCGATTTTATCCATTCTTACATATGATTTGTGTCAACAATAGAAATACATTTGTGTGAAATTTGGTTGAAATTGGTGCACAAATAAAAAAGTTTTTCTTAGAAGAACCTAATTTGGGGGGTTAAGTTTGTATGGCAGCCCCATGACCCCATGGTCCGATTTGATCCATTCTTGCATATATTTTGTGTTATCTATAGAAACACATTTGTGTGAAATTTGGTTGAAATTGGTACACAAATAAAAAAGTTTTTCTTAGAAGAACTCAAATTGGGGAGCTAGGTTTGTATGGTAGCCCCATGACCCAGTGATCCAATTTGGGTGAATCAAACATACAAACAGCCTGCAACAATAAGAAGCACGTGTGCAAAATTTCATCTCCGTAGCTTTTATAGTGGCCGAGAAAAACGCGCTGCAACAGACGGACAGATAGACAGACAGACAGACGGATATCGCCCAATCGATTCATCTCGTCATGCTGATCATATATGTATACTTTTTATATGGTCGGAGATGCTTCCTTCAATGCGTTACAAACTTCATGACAAAGTTAATATACCCTTTCACTCTATGAGCGAAGGGTATAAAAATAATGAAAAATGAAAACTACCCATTTAATGCCTTGTCTTAGGAGGTTTTCACACTTACGGCCAGATTACGTAATCTGTGCAAATTACTTAATTTGAACTGTCAAATTCCATACATATAAGGTCTGTTTTTTTGGTTATCCCGTGCAGGTTTGGGTAACGAAACTCCATATAAAAAAAATGACAGCTGACGCACCTGTCATTTTTTTATATGAAGTTTCGTTACCCAAACCTGCACGGGATAACCAAAAAAACACACCTATTTAACTCACCACACCGCAGATTACGTAATCTGGCCAGATTAAGTACAAGTGTGAAAACCTCCTTACAAAAAGCACGTCATTAAAGTCAAGTCTGTCTTCTTTGTTATCTTTATCTTCAACAAGGCTCTGGAAAATCAAACGGCACTCATTATTACAGCCCGTTGTGCGAACGGTAACTGACTGCAGAGGTAAAATTGGCGAACCGGTTACGGGACACCCTGTATACAACTATCAAAAGTATATGGAATTAACGTATTCCCGGCTCTTGAATTAAATAAACGAAGCTCATATCTCGACATTCTCAACGTAATTTTTACGTAGACAATTTGTTTCGCCGTACTGTAATCTTCATAAAAATCTAAAAATACTCGTTTTTTCCCTTATGCATTTTATAATCCCAAGAAGAGCTTCACTAAGTGGGTGAATGGGTTGAGGTGGGCAATAAGGCATTACATAGTGATCAAGGTCTAGACACAGTATTCTAGACAGTAATATAAAATCGACATCACTAAAGTTCAAGCTACGCTCTTTGACTGTAGAGTGGAATGGGCAATATCCTCTCTATAAAGAAGGGTTAAATCTGAGGGTGGGTGCATGCAGTCTACTTTGCACAGTGCAGAGGTAAGGGCCGTTTTCATTAATCGAAAAGTTGGCCAACTTTTGAGCACGCTTATCTTATGTACATGTAAAGAGAAGTTTGCCAACAAGTTTGAAGTTGAAAAAAAACAGAAGCATGTTAACATTTTCCCGTTCTAATATTTTTTACACGTCTTGCAATAAAATATTCCAAAAGATGATAAAGTCTGCTTTCGACTTCAACTTGGATTTTTGTCCAATTTTGTCTACACTAGACGGAGTCACAAGTCGGCCGAATTGTGTGAATACACGAAAGTTGAACAGTTTATCATTCAGTGTAAACAGCCGCCCAACTTGGAAAGTTGCATGGAAAAAGTTGGATGGCTAAAGTCGGTAGAATTGTTGTTGTGTGTGGACGGGGCATTATAGTTTGTGTCTGCGCCTGGTGCACTAAGGGTCTCGTACTGTTAGGGTTCATGTTCATGACTGCAACCATGGCTTGCTTGCGCAGAAACTTTTTTTAAGGGTAGAGAAGCAGTCATTCGACGAGTGTACTGTCCTGTCTCCAGAAGGATTGCATATCCCACAATGTATCCACTACGAAACTGCGCATAAATAGCACTTGCTTCCGCCCGTTCAAAGCGAACGTTGCTATTGATAAACATAACGGAGAGTGAGAGCTTGGAAGCAATGACCTTCACCGACCTGTCTAGGTCTGGTGATTTTGTATGGTGATGCATATGCTCACGTTATATGGTGCAAGCTTGCAAGAAGCAACAACAAATATTGCAACCAGTCGGTCATCAGCCTTAGCACGACAAGCACTCGGTCGATATGCACCATAAAGTGGGCTGGGTGTAGTAGGAGAGTGCAGTATACATCATGGCACCAACTCATTCTTAATGTCTCTCCCTTTGGCCCAGTAAACAAGCCGCAAATGGTAAAAAGCATTCAAAGAATATTCTGGATGAGGGAGGAAAGAGAAAAAGGCGTAGACATTATATTGAGAACGGAAGCAATATGCACATTAGGAAAAAAATGTAACTTGGCAGGGTGGTCGGTACCAAAAACACACTCTATACAATAAAGGGTGTTTGGAAACTCACTGCAAATATGTAGAAATCTTAACCCATAAACAGGCCTCAGGCATTTCAATATTTTTTTAAATAATTCACTTCTTCAGATTACTAAAACAATTCCACCTTATAAATTACACTAGCTAAATGCTCTAATGCCGCGTCCATTCATAGCAACTTGTCGGGCGACTTGTGTGCAGACAATTTTTCCTTCAACTTCTCGCAAGTTGGAATGCTGTTCACACTGGTCTAGACGATATTCTCTCCAACGTTCGTGCATTCACACAACTTTCTTTCTTTCAACTTGTTTGCCGTGTAAAAAACAGAAGTTGGAATTTGAAGCGTGAAATATTAGTACGGGAAAAATATATTTGTTTTTTCTTTTATTTCTCGCGAATTTTTAAAGCATTTAGTCAACATCTCGGACATCAGAATCAATAACTAGTAAAGTAATTAGTAAAATTGTAAGCCGTGTGTTGTAATAAATACTGCACTGAAAAAATAATTTGCTAAAAACAAGAAAAAAATACAACAAAAAACAGCCAAGGAATAATTTTTCCAGATTTAAGATGTATTTTCTTGTTCCAAGAAAAGTCTGCTTAAAATAATGCTAATTTATTTATTTTAAGCAAACTGTTTACCTATATTTATACCCGTCACTATGTAAAAGGGTATATTAACTTTGTCATAAAGTTTGCAACGCACAGAAGGAAGCACTTCCGACTATATAAAGTATATATATTAAATACTTACACGTTGGTAGAATAAAGCTAACAGGGTGTCTCGGAGATTTTAAAAAGCCGACTATTTTAGTTTTTATCGGACATGGACGTATGGGTACTCACATCAAAGAACTCGATGGGTACATTTCATATCAGTCGCTTTTTTCCAGTTTGGAGTAATGGTAACGGAGTTACAGCTAATATATCCAGTTAATATGTGTAGCCCACGGGGTGGGCATTTGGCGAAAAGCGTGATACCATTTTCTATCCGTGAACATTTTGCACACATACATTCACAGTGGGCATGGGCGTAGGTAATTGAGAAATTTGGGGGCTTGTATTTGGCGGGAGATTTTTTGAATTTAGTTGAATTTTGATTGCACTACCAACTTCTTCATGAATTGATGAAAATAGTGAAATATATAAATGGAATTTGAATTTGTAATGAATAAAATTAATATAGAAACGAAAAATAACCAAGCAAGGCTGTCTTTTTATACTATATTAATAAATCCGCATTCATGGTTTTAGTTGAAAAAAAAACCTCCAAACAATAAATCGGGGGTATTTTTATTACATATTAATGCAAATCAATAACATTGCACCGAAACTAATATTTTCAATTTCATTAACCCCCCTGTCTAGCAAATTTGGTTTGGTTTGTTCCGAATAATTAATAAAAAAAGCGCAATCGGAGTTTCGCGATTATTTGTTGTGCCCAGTTGAGCCTAGAACGACATAATATTGACGGTTTGACCAGGCGTCACTGTCACTTTGCGTTGATAAATTATCAACAAACGTGTCGTTTGTTGTGGTTGGTTCCGAATAATTTCTGTTAAAAAAGTGCAATCGGAGTTTTCACGATTATTTGTTGAGTCCAGTTGAGCCTAAAACAACATAATATTGTTCGAGTGACGGTGTTTATTGTGTATAGACTGACTATTATCTTTCTGTGCTCGGCAGACTGTCCGAAAATGAAGTGTGTAGTGTATGGCTGTAAAAACGACTCGAGGAAAAGAAGACTGGAGTATCTTTTCACCTGTGAGTAACTATAAAAGTGTTCACTAATGTCTACTGTCGGTGATAGGACAGAGACTTTTATTAAAATCCACTCGTTAATTGGAAAATATTAAATTGTTATGTGCAAATACCAAAACGCGACCATTGTGTTGTTATTTTATAATTTTTAAACCCCATAGTAATCTCTAGTGAAAGACGCCTATGTGTTACAAAACCGGTCCGCGACTCGACAGGCTTCGCTGTCAAATCAAGATACACATAAATAACAACACAATGGCCGCGTTTTGGTATTTGCAAAGAAAAATTTAAAATTTCCCAATTAACGCGTGAATTTTAATAAAAGTCTCTATACTATCACCGACAGTAGACATTAGTGAACACTTTTATAGTTACTCACAGGTGAAAAGATACTCCAGTCTTCTTTTCCTCGAGTCGTTTTTACAGCCATACACTACACACTTCATTTTCGGACAGTCTGCCGCGCACAGAAAGATAATAGTCGGTCTATACACAATGAACACCGTCACTCGAACAATATTATGTTGTTTTAGGCTCAACTGGACTCAACAAATAATCGTGAAAACTCCGATTGCACTTTTTTAACAGAAATTATTCGGAACCAACCGGAACCAACCACAACAAATGACACGTTTGTTGATAATTTGTCAACGCAAAGTGACAGTGACGCCTGGTCAAACCACTTTATGGTGAGTAGTGTGTGTGTGTTGCGGCGACTGCGCAGTACGGTTTTGGTATCGCTCGGTTGCGCTCGATTCCATACAATATTCGGAAGACGGCCATTCCATTACTATCTTATACTTCCATGGTGTAGCCATGATACATAGTAAATCTATTTTTGGATTGGTCTAATTAAAAAGTGTCTGGGACGCGTTTATTTAGACCAATCCAAAAATAGATTTACGAGAAGCATTTCATTAATATTGTGCATAACGCTTATTTATTACCTATAAAATATATGTGCAAAATTATTCACAATGTGTGTATCCAAAATCTAAAAAACCCTCGTATTGCGGGCGCAGCCCTCTGTACGCCGGTATTTTTTAAATTTAATTATCAAAAACGGACTCTGCGCGCTTGAATTATTACACGGCCATTCAAGAATTATTCAATTTCACACAAAAGAACGAATAAAAGTTTCAAAATTGTCACTTTGAATTGGACAAGCGGTTGTCAAAGCGATTGAGTTGTCATATTGAATATGAAAACTGGACGCACAGCCAAATGGCGACTAGTTTCGATGGAATGACAACGTGACGCCATTTGGCGACTAATCTAGATGGACCTTAAGAAACAATTTTTTCTTTATGAACCAATCTTAACCAAACTTCTCCCAAATGTGTTTCTCAAAACCTATATAGGAACGGAAAAACATATATAGGAACGGATGAAATCGACACACTACGTCATAGGGCTGTCATATAAATCAACCCCTGAAAACTAAGTTCTTCTAAGAAAAACTTTTTCCTTTTTAAACTTTACTCAAATGGGTTCCTAGTAAATCCTCAAAACATATATATAGAAACGGATGAAATCGGAACACTACGTCATAGGGTTTTTTTCTTTATGAACCAAACTTCACCCAAATGTGTTCCTAGTAAATCCTCAAAACATATCTAGGAACGGATGGAATCGGAACATTGCGTCATAGGGCTGTAATACAAACCAACCCCGAAATAATAGGTTCTTGTAAGAACAACTTTTTTTTCTTTTTGAATCTTAAACAAAATTCATCCAAGTGTGTTCCTGGATTAGCATCAAAGCATCCAGGAACAGATGGAATCGGAACACGTCAAAGGGCTGCGGTAAATGTAACGGGTATTTAAATTTAGGCCGCGCCCGAAATTAGCCTCGGTCCCGTTTTTATACCTTTCGCTTTCTAAGTGAGAAGGGTATATTAACTTTGTCATGAAGTTTGTAACACATTGAAGGAAGTATTTCCGATCATATATAATACAAGCTGTTGTGCTCACTCCGCTCACTTCAACCATCCCCTTAAGTATAATGATCTCTGCAGAAACTGCGGGGATATGAACGCAGTGCAGAGTATTTTCTTTTCAGTTGCTTGCCCAGACTTATCAGACAGAATAGATTCTCGGGACATACTTCTTGTCGAATTGGGAGACCTGGAGGAAGCGGTCAATTTCGACGTTTTATTGGACGCTTCCAGCGAACTTCGTATTGGCCATGAAATAAATTTGTAAAAACTTTTGTTCCAAATCCGATTGTGGCAATAAGGACTAAATGATATATTTGCCCCTGGATCTAAAAGTGTGATTTGATATGCCTTAACTACATAAGGTATACTTTCTTGCAATTACCTTGAAAGTAGGCATGAAATTGTCACGTACAATGTGTGTTGCACCAAAAGAAGTCATTTGGAAGCAATTGTTGTACTTTTGTATACATATTTGTGAGGAAATGAGCCAAATCTGTTGATGTTCCAGAGATCAATGAGCATAGAGGTTCGGGTGGAGGTACTAATGGTGGTAATTTAATTTTTCCACCAGCACAGCATAATCCTTGAGGCTCGCCGATGAACTTCAGCGCCTTACAATACCGTTATAGAGTCTAAAATTAAAATAATGCTTATTTATTTATTTTAAGGAAAGACTTTTCTTGAACAAGAAATAAGGAAAAATTATTCCTTGTCTGTTTTTTGTTGTATTTTTTTTCTTTTTTAGCCCTCTCCATACAAAGCACATTGCATTAAAGGGAAATCGGACAGTGTCGTGACAAACTTAACAATTTATTTTTTTTTAGATTTGAGGGACTTTATCGCAAAAGACGATTATTTATTTACAAAATCTAAAACCACCATGAGAAAGATTCTCACATTTGGTTTGAATTGTAATTTTTACATACGTACGCCAGCATAGAAAAACAAAGTCCCCGTATTTTTTTGCCTATGCATTAGCCATCTACATTTGATTCCCCTAAACTCTATCCCGTGTTGTGTAGTGGCAAAGTGGCACGCGTGAATCATACCTGGGTGTCTTTTTTTTTTATGTGGAGTTCGTTACCCAAACCTACACGGGGTGTAGTAACCTTCTGATCGTATAAAAAGAACGCGCTCCTGTGCTTTCTGAGATTACAAATTATGGGAATAAATTAGTCGTTTTATTTTTAAACAATTTCAAAATTCGACCGTTGTGAGGAATTACTATTTTATCATCCTTGCAACGATATTTATTATTTTTTTTACATATAAATGGAAGAATAAAAAAACATTTTCTTTTTTCACTTTTTCTATGTATACATATGTATGTCTATTATCCTCAAATTATCTTCCTGTCGAATGAATAGCGGTCTATTCCCTCCCGAAGGGACGTCTATTCCGAATTCGATATGAAATTTGAGAAATGTTTTCTAATAGGCGAATTGAATTCGTATCGCTTTGTCACATTCCTGACATATTGATAACGAAAAAGCGATTTTTTGTCGTGAAGACAAGTTTACGATAAATCTTCAATTTGAATCATATCGTTTTCGTATTATTTTTGTGAATTGTTAACAAAAACGATAATTCTGTATGCTGGGATTCGACTGTAGAAATGTTTAAAAAAAAAAATAACAGGCGCGGCAGTCCAACATTGGCCGCAGATTAACACATCCAATTCCAAGGTCTTAACTACTTTTTTGTTGAGGTGTTGAGATCAACAGCCCGCTCAGCAGTGTTATTTGTCCCCATAATTGGGTACTCCTTTAACATCTGAGTTGATTCACCACAAGACCAGCCAGAAATGATACACATATGAAACTGCAGTATGTATACAGTCGAATAAATACTAAAATACTCTTTGAATGCATGTATGCGTTCCTTTTTTTCCTCGTACAGATCTAAATGCATTCTAGAGTAATTAGACTTCATTGACGATATTTATGGTCGTCGCGTCGCTTTTCTAGTGGTTTGACTATTTTCTTGGATCTTATCTCTGTGAAGGCGAATGTACTACCAGAGCGGAGTCAAGGTTATAGAACAGGCCAGACTGCAACTGCAATGTACTAAGGAAATAGAATTGCAACGACAAACACACAGTGATAGCTTGCATTTGTATCTAGCATTCTTGTTCATCTTGAAAGTTGATTTGTTGTGCCCTCCATTGGGTCAGCGGCCTCTTCACTTGCATGCATTGTATATGCATAAATAAAAACATGCATGTACATTGGCTGCATTCAGCGAACGAAACATGTAGCATTACTCCAAATTTGATTGATTTTCGTTCGATGAATGGTTAATGTACAGGGCGAACCAGATAGCTTACGTTATGGTGCGTCCAGACGATTTCAAATTTGTTTGATCAAACTTTTTCCTCCAACTTGTCGCAAGTTGGAAGGCTGTTCACACGATACAATATTCTCTTCAACTCAAACAATTTGTTCAACTTGTTTGCCGTGTGAACAGAAGCTGCCGAATAAGTATAAATGAGAAGTAGATATTTTATGATTTGATAAGCTGTATTTAACTCAATTGTTATTTTACAACTTTTAATAAATAAATAAATATGATTTGATTACCAGGGCAATCATTCTAACCCTTACAACAACAAATGAAAAAACGGTTCGGTTAACTAACTCTTTATTATTAAAAAGTATATGTTGATATTTCGATCGGACTATAGTCAATGTAAGTAGAGTGCAGGTGTTCGGATTCACCTAAGTGTTCCAACTTCTGGTCAGACGGTCCAACTCGGTTGAATGCTCTTTTAACTTCAAACGTGTTGTCCAACTTCTGTTCACACGTACGACGAGTCTTCTAACTTGTTTGAATGCTCAAAAGTTGGACAACAAGTTGAATCGTGCGAACGACACCTTACGGACGTTCTAAATGGATGGCCAGAATGCTTCCGTGTCGTTCAGTGCCGAACAGCGTCAAAGTTGCTCCAATGGAGTTGTATGTAACTGCACAGATGGCAGATGTTCTAGAGCTCAAGTAACAATCCGTATGCTGTATTAATCATAGTAAGACCAAATAAAAATCCTTAAAACGTTTTCCGGAAA
The DNA here is from genome assembly GCA_949715475.1 of Microchrysa polita. Classification (NCBI taxonomy): domain Eukaryota; kingdom Metazoa; phylum Arthropoda; class Insecta; order Diptera; family Stratiomyidae; genus Microchrysa; species Microchrysa polita. Next base: position 91,633,901 of record OX454416.1, read on the forward strand.
GCTTCTAACGGAAATAGAATCAATTTAAAGATGGTGATATAAGACTTCGATAAACCTAAAAAGAGACTCCATTAAATACTTCTCTATAGATATAGCGTTTATTGGATGACATAACACACACATGCAATAATCTTTCTAAATTAACACACACCAGCAATATTCTCCTATAGCAGACAATCGGTAGTTTTATGTCATTTTAATAGTGTGGCATTCGTCACGTAACCGCGACAATTGGAGGTCAAGGATTCAGGCGGCCAAAGCCCGACGATGATGATGATAAGTGTGACATTCGTATTGTCATCCGATAAATTGTTCACCATAGTTTTATAGAAGGATGGACTTTGTGATTTGATTTGAAAGAATTTGAACTTATGAAGTGCTCTGGAATACCAAGTTTCTTCAATAGAATTCTTTGAAATCTTGCATAAGACCAACATTTCCTCACTCATTGATAGTTTCTGAACCAATTAAGATGATCTCTGTGCAGAAATTGACTGCATTTTATTGATGAATGTGGATCTAAATTGTCAACTGATTGAAATATAAAGTAGAAGGTTCATTGCAGAAGATTCCATCAAGAATTGTTAAGCATTTCTATAGAAGCAAGAAACCATTTGTAGTGTTTACGAGCAATGCTGAATATATTTGAGGTTGGCCGAGTAGTTAGCGTATAGGACGGGCGATACGATAGTCATAGGTTCGATAGCTGGGTGAGTTTTTTTTACAAACGCGAGAAAATTATTATATAAGACACATGATGTAAGCCTTTTCCGAAGCATAATTTAGTGCTACAATAAGGTTCTATTGGATTAAAAAATGGCGTCAAATGCCATTATTGGACAATTATTCAGCATTTATACCCTGGAAAGTGTCCCTATTACTGTTGGAAGAGAATATTCTATGAAGTATTATAGGGATAAAATTGTTACTTGGGAGCTCTTTGGAACGTAACGTAACGGAAGTGTTCTGTTTCGCACGGCACGACACGGAAGCAAAATTGTACTAGAGGTCTTCCGCACGTAACGTAAAGGAAGAGTTCTTTTTAACACTTTTATCCGAGTGCTAGAGCGTAGTACATATTTAGTAAACTCTTTGGACTACATATAAGTAGAGGGAGACTGGGGTAGCCTCGGCCCTTTTTTTTCGGGGCCTTGTTCCTATCATATCTGCCCACCCATACTTAAAACAACCTCACCTAATACTAGTGGGAAGAGTACCATAAATTTGCTATAATTGTCTAAGATTAAATGTTGGTACTATACTAGGTTTGTTGCAAGGATAATGATATGGGGAAGTTTTGGCATATGATAGGGCACTTTTGTTGTTCATATTTTTCAAGTTCTTAAAGTTATATTTATTAACATTTAACATAAGTGTATTCATGTATGTATATGATCTCTCCATTTTGAAAGCTGAATTGTGTAGAACAATAACTGGATATAACATATCATTCACCAGAAATGTAGGGAAAACAAATATACGGTACATTCGGCAGAAATAGAATATGGCCGAATGTGCCCGAATGTGCTAAGTCTACACCGGAAGCGCGTTTATTTACTTTTTTTTTTCGTATTTTTGAAGCATTGTATTCTGGGTTTTTACTAAGAAGCGCCACAGACCCTTCGATCGTATGGCGAGATTTTTTGATTGCGAGATAAATCGGAAGGTGTATGTGACCATCGGATTCAATTTTTGATTTGACGTGTGGAATGTATTGCCATGCAATTTTCCGTACAAGCTGTCATGTCATTACAATCATGTGTTCTCAGTTGCTGATTTTTTAACATAAACCTGTGGTCGTTCTTCATGCTGTGGTTGTGGCGGTCATTCTCCATCAAAAGTAGCAATGAATGTCCATCTTCCATCGCCAAAAATGGTATAATTTTCGCTATTTCGCGTTGCGTCTTGTGGACCGTGAGATAGTCAATTTTAGATTACCCGATAAATTGCCAAGTGTGTGTTCTGTACGGGCGGCAGATCGGTTGTGGGCAATCGATTCACCAATAAATCGCTAGGTATGTGGCGCCTTTAGACACAAATAACAATATTTTGAGTATTCTGTTATAATTTACTTTTCAATTTTGAAAATATTTAGAGCACAAACCACTTTTGAAACCCAAACTAAATGTTACCAATCCGACCGTAAAAACACAAAATATATACAACTTTTACATAAGGTGTGTTTTTTTGGTTATCCCGTGCAGGTTTGGGTAACGAAACTCCATATAAAAAAAATGACAGCTGACGCACCTGTCATTTTTTTTATATGAAGTTTCGTTACCCAAACCTGCACGGGATAACCAAAAAAACACACCTATAAATTAAGGAAGGACTCGTATGGGTGATCGATACCTAAGCATCACTGAATGACTTTTGACGGAATATGGCCTAAAGCTACCCCGGTCTCCATCATGTACTTATGCGTAGGGCATCTTCAATATCTGAAGGTGTCGATGCTAAGTACTAACAAGTATGTATGTACGTTCAAGAAAAAGTATCTTTGGTACGGGAAGAAAATCATCAATACCTACACGAATCGAATTAAAGTACATTTCGAATGGCATACAACTGTATGTACCTACTGACAAAATATGTATAATAGGAAATATAAAAAAGAAGAAAAGGACGATGTACAAAATATAAAAACTCTAATTTAAAGATGATATAAATGGTACGTGGGTGAAAAACCAGTGTTAAGGGCCATTCGCATTATTCACCTTGACGACTTTTAAGCACTCAAACAAGTTGTAAGGTTTATCTTACGTGTAAACAGAGGTTGGCCAACAAGTTTGAAGTTTAAGGAGCATTCAAACTAATTGGTATGTGCAAACAAAAACTACTAGAAACTCCTTGTGGGTCGTAGGTTTTCCCAGTTGTGAAAATAGTGAAGAAATTCCGGTCGTCAGTCTCGCTATTGAACCATTTTGTTTCCTGGAGTGCAACTATGCTCAGCTGGGTTTGTCCGCCTGGTCCAGGACCAGGAGGGCTCTTAAGACCCACGGTTTGTTATTGTTAAGGGAGCGTAAGTTACAAGCTCCGTATTTATTTTCGGGATCGTCGTTGAGCTGTTTCCGTGGCTTTCGGTTTAGGCTTTTGAACGCGGAGTTTTTTTTTCTTTGGATGAGTATAGTAAGCCCATCGCTAAACCATGTAACCAGTATTCGTAATCGAAGGAGGTCCAGCATGGAGGGACATCGGAAGAGCTGCTTGAGTGATTGAATGCTCTAGCTTGGTCACGGTATTACGTTTAGTATATAACTTTCAGACGTTCCTTCCATTTTCCGTGGTATGAGAATATTCCTTTCCTGGCAAATTTATCGATTGACGTTACTGCTTGAACGTGGAGAGTTGTATTTCAGGTGGGCGTACTAGGTAACATTATATGTATCAGTTACTTTTGCTAAAAAATACACGTTTCAAAGCCGTTAAGGAATATATCGAAGATCACACGAATTGCAAATGGTTCCATCCCAGTGACATACACTCCAAGCCATACCCATACATATTTCAAAGCTTGCGCAAACTTCACTAGACAAATGTTTCAGTGCATTATATCCATTTCTAATTTCACTGCCATAATTTCCCACCTTTTTATAAGAACTTTTATTTTCTCGCAACACAAATAGAAGTCGCGCATATAAAGGCATATTTCACTTCATATTTCGTTTCCACTTTCCGCAAAAGGACGAACTGAAAACTGTGAACGAACAAAGAAGGCACGTTTCCCCAAACAACGCAACATATAAAATTCCTCGGCTTATGCTGAAATTTCATAGGATAGGAAGGGTGTTGTCTGGAAACTCCTTCCTGAATACTTCCTAGTACAATTACATGGGCACAGACAGAAAAGGATATGCTACGTTAAATTGTTCATATACATATCTAGAATCGAAATGCTTCGAAAATGTGCATTACGAGAGGAGTTTGGTATAGCCTTAGAAAAAGCATAGTAACCCATGCCATGCGTTAGTTCAGAATGGCCATCAGAAAATAAAAATGGCACCGTTTTCACACTATTGCAGTTCATAGTATGCGTGAAAATTTTATTAAAACGTCAATTTTTTGTTTACAATTGAGAATATAAAATCCGCGTGATACATATCTTGTTGTTGTCTAAGGAAACGAAAAAATGGCGCATCATCGTAAGACATAGTATGTAAACTGTTTCAAGATCCAAAATTAAACCTCTGTAAAAATTAAGATTGATTTCACAGAAAATTCAGCTACACCTTAGGCATAATAGCTCGTAGGCGACGACAGAAGGGTTAATAATTGCATCGACAATATTTTGATGTTTGAATTATTTCGTGGAGTGTAGTGTAATAAATTTGGAGTCAAACACATATGGGTTGTGTGATCACATAGCCATTCTGGACTAACGCATGGCATGGGTTACTATGCTTTTTCTAAGGGTATAGCTGACCAATTTTTTTACTGTTTTTTTTTTTTAAATGTACAAAATATTTACATGTACGTACATATGTGTGTAGATTATTCGTTGCCTAACTTTGTTCGTTATTTCTTAGTTTCTTAAGCACCGTTCGCACTATTCGACTTGTCCTCCAACCAACTTTTGAGCATTCAAACAAGTTGTAAGACTTATCTCACAAAAACAACTCTGTTGTAAAAAGTTTCCGCCAAAGAAAAAGTTGTCAGCCGCAAAAAGGATTGATATAATACAATCCCGCCAAAATGCTCGCAAGGATATGCATTCAAAAGTGATTGAAAAAGTTAATAGTTTCCACCAAAACAGCGTGGTGCGGTATGCGTCAGAATTTGTGAAATAATTTCCGCCGCGATAGACCACGCTGAATTTGCCAATTCGTGTGGAGTCTGTGTTGTGTGTACCGCATAACGCACCCGCGCTGGTTTGGTGGAAGCTAATTTCTTTCAACGCTTATTGGCGGGGAGCTGACGAGGGTGCTATTTGCTGCTATGCTCTTTTCTTGATCAGTTTTAATCTCGAATCTTCCAGCCTTGTAAATAAAATGTGTTTTACAAACTTTTTTTGCTTTCCTTCGTTTAGACGACTTTTCCCTTTTTAGGGTTTTTTAGAAAATATTTTTTCAAAAAAACCCTTATGAAATCGATTTTGTCCGTCCGTCCGTCTGTCCGTCTGACCGTCTGTCCGTCTGTCCGTCTGTCCGTCTGTCCGTCTGTCCGTCTGTTCACTAAATAACTCGTGAACGGCTCAACCGATTGTCATGAAATTTGGTAGGAATGTGTAGAATGATTACAGTCTTTGGCACAAATACCTTAGAAGTTGGTAGGAAGAAGATAACAGGGTGTCCCGAACGTTTGAAAAAAGTCGACTTTTTTAGTTTTTATCGGAGATTGACGTATGGCTATTTAAATCAAAGATCTAAACGAGTACATCTCATTTCAGTTAAAACTTTCGAGTTTCGAGTAACGGTAAAAAAGTTATTGGCGTTTAAAGTTAAACTTCCTTTTCGACCTCCGTTTTTCTAAACCGTTATAGGGATCGTTATGAAACTTTGTTGAAAGATTGGTCAGTATGGCCTTATATACGTTAAATATTAAGACTGTTGACTTTTGCTAAGGAAAAGTAATTAACAGTAAATTTGTAAAATTTCAATTTGTTCGTGTGTAGCCCCTCTTAGGTTTCCAAATATGAAAATTCTTCTAAGAGATTTTAGAAAATTACATAGGGAATATGTCTATGAATTTTCATTCGAATAACTGTATCCAAACCGGAAATATAGCCAAGTAAGTATTTACTAAGATCCTTTCACAATGCAAGAGAAGCCTCTTAAGCATTTCTTCAATGTATATCTTTTAACTTGATTGAACAATGAACATGAAATTTGGTGGAAATACATAGAATGGTAATAGTGTTTGCTACAAATATTTTTGAAGTTTGTAGAACCAAGTTAACAGGGTGTCCCTGAATATCTGCAAAAGTATACTTGTTCAATACTTATAGGAAAGCTTGGATGGTGTTCCCTAACATGAAATCATTTTATATACATAAGTTGCTTTTCCTTGATTTAAAAACCCGTAACAGTAGATTTACAGCTAATAATTCAGTTCATATATAAAGCCAAGTCATCCTTACGTTTGCCTGAGTTCCTTTTTGCTCAAAAGCCATCAGAAATCTTAAATCCGAAAATACCTGTAGATTTGCCTTGGAGTACTTTCATACAAACTGGGTAAATAGTAAATCTATTTTTGGATTGGTCTAATTAAAGGTGGAACAGAATGAAAGGCGCTAGCCTTTCATTCTGGAACGCGTTTATTTAGACCAATCCAAAAATAGATTTACAGGAAGCATTTCTTGAATGTTGTGCACAATTCTTATTTATTGCATATAAAATATATGTACAAAAAATATTCACTGTGCATTAAAATTCTAAAAAACCCTCGTATTGCGGGCGCAGCCCTCTGTACGCCGGTATTTTTTATACAATAAAGCTCTTTCGTAATTTTCATAAGATTGGTTTTATCCTGCAATTACCCCTATGAAAGCTCCCCGCCAAACAGCATTGCAAGAAATTAGCTTCCACCAAACCAGCGCGGGTGCGTTACGCGGTACACACAACACAGACTCCACACGAATTGGCAAATTCAGCGTGGTCTATCGCGGCGGAAATTATTTCACAAATTCTGACGCATACCGCACCACGCTGTTTTGGTGGAAACTATTAACTTTTTCAATCACTTTTGAATGCATATCCTTGCGAGCATTTTGGCGGGATTGTATTATATCAATCCTTTTTGCGGCTGACAACTTTTTCTTTGGCGGAAACTTTTTACAACAGAGTTGTTTTTGTGAGATATCATATTTTTTTGCAGTTTTCAATTGACAAAACCAACTTAACATAACAATAAATGAATGCGTTTATTTTCTTGAAATGAAGACGATATTCACTGCCCTTTTATCACGACCATGTTTGAGAACATAATAACAATAATAACCCTCTTGGTAACCTTTGTAACCTTAGCGTCCTTCGTATCCTGAGGTGTGTTTGTTTTGCGAAACTCTACCGTTTGCTGGAAGCTTTAGGATCATCGGGATGTTATTTGTTCATTCAATATTATAGTAATATGTACGTACTCGTATAAGAGACGAACCAAATCTGGAACTTTGAGCCCTTGCCGCCGCTCTTGCAGACGCTTTACAACTTAAAACTTTAGAGAACATATACAAGGAATTGTTCGAAACAGTCCTGCCAAATAACAAAACTACATTTACGATTCTTTTCTAGGCATTTTTCGGGCCAATCCCCGACTTTTGCAAAATGCTTCCTTTGAAACATATAAAAAGATTTAAGCGAGAAACTCTATGTATTTTTTCACATTTTCCGCTGTATCTTTTTTTCTACTCCACAGATCGGAGCAAACGATTGCCTATGCACACCTTCACGACAGACTCTATCAATGGGTGAGGTTATAAAACACAACGTTACGCAACGTTTCGCGCAACGTTTCAAATCAACCGGCCGTTACGGATCAGAAACTTCTCCCTACAAACAGATCCTCTAAGCGCCCCCTTGCGAGGCATAGCTTGATTGATTGACAGAAATTTACAATCTGCCGTCGAACCGTGAATTTCCGCCCTCATTTATTTATTAAACTATTTATAATCAAAATAAAATGTATCTGCATCTCGTTTAAAACTGGAAATTTTAATTTTCGAGCAAAACGTATCAGCTGGGATGTGTCAATTGTCACATTTGTCACTTTCCGAGAGATGGCGATGCGAACACCAAGTCTGATCCGATCCGGATCTATGCGTTTACAGAACACAATAGGAAACGTTTCGGAAAACGCGAAACGTTACGCGAACGTTGTGTTTTATAACCTCACCCAATGGGAAAAGAGACCAAATCCCGAGATGCCCTCTGCAAGGCTGTAGCCCTGTCAATGAACGACAAGAACAACGAGAACAACGAGAACAAGATTTTCGAAAAAATGCGATTTTCAAACTCTTATATCTCCAGTGTTTTTCATCGTATCTTCTTGAAATTTTCTACACTTCGTAAGACGGCGCGAACGACAACCTTTACCGAATTTGAACACTCAGGACCAACCAGAGTCCGAGCTACAGAGGTCCGAAAACCCGTTGTTCCGTCGTGTAAACATAGTCTTAGTCGCTTCTCACTTTTGATTTGTTCAAATTTCTTCGTTTTTCTTTGGCGATCGTTCGTATGAACAAATGTTGAACAACAAGTTTGAAGTTGAAAGAGCATTCAAAAAAGTTGGAACGTCTGAACATAAGCTGGACAGCTTGTGTGAGTTCAAACACCTTAATTCTCCTTACATTGAATACCTATAGTCCGATCAAAATATCAATATATGTATACATACTTCTTAATACTAAGAGCGGAATTCATAGTCCTCACTTATACTTAAGGGAACCCTTAAAGGACTGACGCTATTCATAATCACTCAATAAGCAAACGCTTAAGGGTTTCCGAAAGGATTTCCTTATTCGTTATGGTTCATATCTAGTAACCTTATATTAACTCATATAATTTGTTGACATATCCTTATTCAAACACTTTGATTTTTTTTAAATTTTGAATTTTTAACTATTTGATATTTTTTATATTTTATTTGTCACTTTGAATACAGGGTGTCCCGCATTGGGTGGTCAATACTGTAAGGGTTGATAGCGCAACTTGTTTCAGCAAGAAAATTACCAATACAATCAGAATTTTTTTTACCGTTACCTTGTTATCGCTTTTTTTGTGAAAGTCATCGAAAATCTAGGGGAGTAAGATCGGGACTTCTCGCAGGCCACGCAACTGTCCCAAATCTGCCAATCCACTTTCCGAGAAATTCGTTTTCCAAATATTCTTTGATAGGTCTCGCATTATGAGCGGGCACCCGTCTATCTGCCATAAATAGCAAATATTAAATTTTAACTGTTATAAATACCGTTGCATTTGCCAAACAATGTACCAAATTTCAAATATCTTACAGTTCTGGTCAAAATAATGTAGCGAGATTCTATCCCGAATTATAATTGCCTTTGTATGTCTTTTTTCGAGTCAAGGGAAAATTGTTAACGATTCCACTGAAGCCATGATTTTTACCATTCAATGCGTGTTTACCTAAAATGCTGCAATGTAAATAAGAAAAGTGATATACCGTTGGAAAGCCAACATGTTGAAGCAACTCTTATCAACTTTGCAGAATTGTACGTATAAAGCACCGTTATGCAATTACTGTTTGAATTTTCGATGAAAAATCATTTTTAAAATTTCTGTTAAGTTTGAGTAACTGTATCTTGAAAGTGCCGATAATGTTGGCAACAGGAAAAACTTCAGTTTTTGTGAAATTTTAAGTAGTTTCTGAAACTGAAATCAAATCTTGGATTAAGTCATCAGGAGTGCTGCAAATTACGATTTTCCGTGACAAGTCACGATTTTCGATGACTTTCACAAAAGGAGCGATAGCAAGGTAACGGTAAAAAAAATTCCGATTGTATTGGTAATTTTCTTGCTGAAACAAGTTGCGCTATCAACCCTTACAGTATTGACCACCCAATGCGGGACACCCTGTAGATATGGCAAATAAGTGAATCGTTTATTTAATGAGGCAACGCCCTAATAAGTGATGTCTATGAATACTAAGCTCCCTTAAGGGCTCACTTATATAGAGAAACCCCTTATTCCTTAAAGGAATCCTTATGACTTAAGTGGGGACTATGAATTCCGCCCTTAAAGTAGGTACTAACATCGTCAGTTCACGTGAAATCCATGCAAATACTGTCAAAATTTTGATGATCGTGAAATCGAATTCGCTTGGTGGTACTCACTTCACATGAAAGTCTCCACACCGGTTTTCGACATTTCAGCGGAGAAAACGCAGCTGCACTTTATTTCACAGGAAAAAGTGTCATCGGCAATCTATCTAGTACAACGGTTCTTAACCGGTGGTCCGCGGCCCACTGGTGTTCCCTGAGGCGACCCTAGGGGGTACATACCTTAAAGGTATATGTATACATACTTCTTAATACCTTAAAGGTATGTACTGAGTTCACCGAGCGAAAAACTTGTATATATGCCTCCCGTGAAAACGGTGCCGTAGAGACTTGCCTTTTATTCACTCAATGTAAGATAAATGTTCACTCGCGTTCTGATTGATTGTCGATGACATCTTTTCATTGTGAAATAAAGTGCAACTGCATTATTTTCGCTGGTGAAATGTCAAAAACCGGTGTGGAGACTCTCATGTGAAGTGAGTACCACCAAGCGAATTCGATTTCACGATCATCAACAGTATTGACAGTATTTGCATTGATTTCACGTGAACTGACGATGTTTGTACCTACTTTAAGAGTAGTAACATCGTCAGTTCGCGTGAAATCTATGCAAATACTGTCAAAATTTTGATAATCGTGGAATCGAATTCGCTTGGTGGGACTCTCTTCACACGAAAGTCACACCGGTTTTTGACATTTCAGCGGAGAAAACGCAGTTGAACTTTATTTCACAGGAAAAAGAGTCATCGGCAATCTATCTAGTTAGTAGATTAGTACTAGATAGATTAGTATACCTACTCTGATACGAGAGTTTTGATAATCGTGAAATCGAATGCACTTGTCTTGGTACTCACCACGAAAGTCTCCACACTAGTTTTTGACTTGTGGCCAGCAAAAACAATGAAGTTGCACTTTATTTCACAGGAAAAAGGTGTCATTCACAATCAATTAGATCGCGAGGCAAAACCATCGTTACTGACAGCCCGGAAGTAGAATTTGTTTATGTGCTAGTTGGCCTCTCGTAACATACAATTTTGAATGAGTTCGAAGAGTGCAGTTGAGAAGAGTACTTTGTCTATGTATTTTGGACTCTCGTGCCACAATGCTTTGCATTATCGAGAATATAGCGGCAATTGCTTGTTATGGCTACTATTTTGCATTAGTTAGAAAGAGAAGCTATATTGGCCTTTTCTAGTTCCGGGCTATGTTCTTAGATGGCTTTGCCGCGAGGGCACATTTATCTTGAATTTAGCATGTCTTAACCCTTAACGGAACATTTTGCACGGGAGACATAAGCGCAGAGATATCCCAATTTGAAATTGACGAAGAGGATCGAAAAAGGAAATAATGTGGGCAGAGCCATTGGGCCTGTCCAGGTTGATTTAATTGTCGTTCGTCTATATCATTTTAACAATTGAAACTTGATATGTCTGCGCTGTTAAAAAGAGGTATTCAGTTAGACATTGGTTAACAATTTTGAATATGTCGAAATCAAAGAGGAAAGGATGGAAACTTGCCACCCACTCAAGTCGGGCTTGCTAACGTCTTTCATTAAACATTTTTGAATTTTCTGTGTGGAAGGATTGTAAAGTGAAATTATGTGGCGTTTTTGTGTCTGCGAGATGAGTACAGCGGTCTTAATTTCTGAGCGGTTAGACAAATGCTAAAGTGTGTTGATATTTATTTTGAAATTTAAAAATGAACATTAATATTGCGATATCTACTCTTGCTCATACAGTATCACACATATTCATAATTATTAAGAAAATAAGCTGTTAGTTACGCATTCAGATATAAGTCGCGACAGCGAAGCTAAGAACGAATGTGCCTGTCTAGACAGTTTCAATTTTCGTTCGTCTTCATCATTTTGACAATTGAAACTTGAGATGTATGCGCTATTGAAGAAACGCATTCATTCTTGAACGCAATTGCCAATGTTAAATATTAACAACACATCATCTATTCATACAATTCATGAAAGAATTTATAATTTACCCGTCCTGACCAAAGCCGTGACACATATTTAACGATAAATAATTAACAGATCTGGGTAGAATGAGACATTGATCTCTTCTGTTCACTTGACGCAATCAATGACATGTTCAATGTTGAAAGTGGATACGGAGATTGAAGACGATAGGGAAGACGAAAGCGCACATGTGTGGACATAGCCAATGATGAACACATGGGGAATGAAATGAAATGTGAAGACGACAGGAAAGACGAAAGACGCACCGGTGTGGACATAGCCCCATCGATCTGGCTTTTGTTGGTCAATTAAATTTCCATTTTGTTGACACAATCTTTTTGGTTTTTACTTGAAAATCCTATTTTTTGCATTGCTAAAAGCCTTACTTACTGTTCATGTCCTGGGGGGCCTTTGTATGTCGTGAGATCGGAATGAACCATTGAAAAACCAAATTAGCTGCGTTTCTTTAGCTCCAGAGCAAATCTTGACCCGGCATATATATACCTATACTATACGAATATGTATGCGAAAACTACCTACTGATCACAATGCTGAACAAAATCCATGGAAACAACATACATTTATTGCTATGTGGTGTGAGAAAAATGAGGTAATTGAACGGGAAACGCCGTCTAGGCCTGAATTCTTGGGGATCAAGCGTTGTTGTGTTTTTTCAACACGATCTCCAGGAATACACATTTTGAAGGGATTATGGCAAGTGTATTATATATGTATGTATCAAAAATATTATGTACCCGTGCAAGTACGACCGATTTCCTCCCTAGTTTACCCTCTCCTCTAATTCGGCCTCGACCAAGAACTTTAGAATAGTCAGCCACGGCCATCTCATTCCATTGCTGTCGCCCGGCTTTCGATTCTGCGCGCTAGAATATGCAGAAGGGTGATTCTGAAAAGTGCACTGTTGGCGGACGTGGACTTGAAAGAAGTGCAAGGTCGACGAACGGCTCTACATATACACACAAGGTTTGATGGCGTCGCCGGTCGGACTCCGTACCTTCGACAATCTATAACCAGAAATGTTGAATTTCCAACCCACCGTTGCAAGCTGCATTTATACTTGTATGTAGTTATTTTTTTCAACATCCTGACTCACTCTCCTCGTGTATTGCATGTATGCAATGGTAAATGTAGAGGTTAACGGAGTTGAGCCCCAACCCCATCACACTGACAGAGTGTAGACAGTCCATATTCGTAGAAGGGATGAGGAAGTGGCTTTTGACAAGGAGGGTCTGTGACCTTGTTATGAGTATACGGGCTGGAATTTTGCGGAAAAGAGCCGTGTATCCAAGCATATTATGTCTAGCAACGAAACTTTTTCGAAAAATTGTGTTTTAATCTGTTCAGGTTCTTTTTCGAGAGACATCGAGAAAATGGTTAAACAGACGTGGTAAGAAACGACAATTTTGAATACCGGACTTATCGGAAAAACATCATGTTACATATTGCAAAATTTAAATTGGTAACCCATGCTCATACTGTGGGAATCTTAATTCACACCCAGACACCCCAATTGTGAATCACAACAAAAACCTTGCCTTTAAAGTTGTGGGCAAAGGCGAGGGAAACAGCGCCATCCAAGTTTTTAATACGCTAAATTCGCCGAAAGCTCGCGTTTTCTCGAGCTCTTTTTCGATAACTTTCTGTCCGTTAGGGGATAGGCGGATAGGCGACGAGCTTGTAGAACTACCATTAGGCCGCATACACACAGTCTATCCATGGATAGCAATCAATGGATTTCACATGGGTTTTATTGGATTAAAATCCAAATCCGCCAGTGCAAGGACTCATTTGACAGAACTAAAATCCATTTTATGGATTTGAATCTATGGATTGCAATCTATGGATTGACCATGTGTGCGGTTTTAGGGGTTTAAGATTCACCAGAGTGCCGCCAATGGATGGGGTTCCAAAATAGAACAGTTGCGTATGTTCCGCAAACATGTTTGCCATTCTGATCCCCTAACTGTCATTTTGCGGATCAGAAATCCGATAAATCATCTCCAGTTTTTTCGTTAACATATTTCACAAAGACAGATAATGAAAAAGAACCGGAGATTATTCCTGATCCGCAAAATGGCAGTTAGAGGATGACAAACATGTTTGCGGAACATATGCAACTGTTCGGTTTTGGAACCCCATCCGATATGACCCCATATATAGGTACTGGTGCATTAAAAAATATATATCCTAAAACGTTATTGGTGCCAGCATTTTTTCATGATGTGTTTATACCGGAGTTTATTCTACCTATAGTTTGTCATGAGCAAATAGTTGATGAGTGTGAAGATAAAATTAGCTCGAACTAGTAAGTGCAGCCGGTTTATGTCGTTGAGAACTAAAATATGTTGAGTAAAACACTTTATTGAGCTTCGGTAAATGCAGTTTATGAGCACATTCACTCAATGAGTGAATTCAACGAATGAGAAAAATAGCGTAAAAAGTGCTACATCAATTGGATGTTCATAGTAAGTAAAGCGGAAGGAGGTGTCAAAAGATTTGTTCGATGTGGTCCTTCACGCGAGCGCCCCTTTCATCGTACACCATGTGGTAAAAACGGTTCTACTCAATTCGCTTGTCAAGTGAACGAATTCATATGGTTTCCTACATTGGAAAAAAGTCCTGGGGGACTACCGACAATAAGTGTTAGGGGTACCCCTAATCGAAACATTTAGAAAGCGGAATGGGTATTTTTCGATAAATGTTTAGGTAGTAGGGGACCCTAATCTCTAATGAAGAGATATTTGATATAGCGTCAGACTTCTAATTTTCAATAACGTCCCGCCGCTGCAAAAAAAACGAACTCACCAAGAACTGATTTTCCATGCTCCGAAAAATGTTTGCCTTTGCCCATTTTGGTATTTTTGTTGATTTTAGTCTTGAGTATTAATATTGATTAATTAATTTCAACTAAAATGTGATGTATTTTACAATATCTGTCTAATAAATTCGTAGATTTTAATGTTTTTTCGCTTACTATAATGTCAAGTTAAGAACTTTTTTAAAGGGAAATGGCGAATTCATCAAATAAGTGACGACTAGGAAGGAAGCATACCTAAGGGTTTCCTTATAATAAGGAGACTCTTATTCCTGAAGGGTATCACTATTGTTTAAGTGAGGAATATGAATTCCGCCCATAGACTCCTGGCACCATACTGATTCCAAAATAAAAAATAAGCCTTACTCTTACTGTATTTTTTCTATTTGGAGCCCTGAATTTCGATATTTTCATTGTGCCAATGTCAATAATAATAAGTACGTTTTTTTTAGTCATCCCGTGTAGTTTTGGGTAACGAAACTTCATATAAAAAAATGATAGGTGGGTCAGCTAGACGGGATAACAAAAAATAATTATTATAAGCGTTTTTTTAAACTAGTACGGAGAGCTTCTGCCCCAAACGCCATTACAAAACATTGCGATTGTTGATTGGTGACTACCATGTATGTCTTTGCGTGAAATGCAGCCACTTTTGCAATCTTACATGCATATCGTTTAATGTTCAACCATTCTCATTTCCTAATAACGTGAGTTCGTTGGCGTACTCCTAGCGCAGACTTTTCAATTTCTATGTGTCCAAAGAACGACAAATGCACCCCATTTTAGACTTCTTCTATTAGGAACGACGAAGCTTGTCTAAGTATTCATCCCTTTGTTAAGCACTGTCTGTTCTTTTGTCTACCATTCGCAATCCTTATGTTTTCTGTATGCGAGTATGCTCGCAATGCTCCCATTCCTCAAATGGGTTCATATGTGCATAATGACGACTTTCTTTTTTCGTGTGATTTTTCCTCTACATACTACCCAGTCCTACACACGTAACTCCGTTAAAATGCGCTAACGTCAACCGAATTGCACTCCTAGATTTTTCCACTGTACTCATCCCCACGGAGGTTATCGATTGAAAGACGTCTCCGCTGAAATGCAGGTCATTGATCCGTTGCCGTAGATGGGAAAGTTGCATGCGGAGTTTACCATAGTCGGTCGGTCGATCAGACTTCCTTGCAACATAAACATTTTCCGGCTCCATTTTAGGATTCAGGGGCGAGCTCATAGTCTATTCTTGATATATGTATACTCGTAAGTATATGAAATGCATATAGCATTGTGAAGCTCCAATATAGTCTTTCCGTAGGGCGTCGATGCCGCGGCATGAACATGACTTCAAACTGATTTCCGCCCTATTTGCACCCTACAGCTCATGTCTTCGCAAAAAGAGAACAATAGTGGTAAGATACATTAAACATTGGGGGATCTGTAGTATCAGGGCAGTGTACTATTTGCAGTATATAATGTAGACGACGATTGTGAACATAGGCCAGACATAATGCACGACTCGCAATTGAAAGGGTATAAAACATGGTGCAATATTCAGATAAATGATATGCCGTTCATATAAGATTTTTGGCTCATTCGAGTGAAAGTTGCTACAGGACTCTGCTCATAAACAGTTCAATTTTAAATGAATTTATTGTTGAAAGTCCTTGTGGTATTGGTAAATCAATAATTACATATTCGTCAGATTTTTCAGATGGAATCGAACCTTCATAATTCGAAGTCGAAGAGACCGACGAAAATTTCGTATTATTTATTATTCGAATTACAACAAAAATTACAAAATTAAGTGAGACCCATGCTAATTTCCACCGAAATTTGGATACCCTTCACTCTCCTCGGGCTATTAGTTTTTTTCCGGCGTACCTATGACTTGTGTTTAATCCCTTCTCCCCTTTTTTTCCTTCCGTTTTCCGTTTCGCTACAAAAAAAAATCTTAGAAAACTTTTTTTGGTTGAGGGAGGGGGAGGAGTCATGGCCTCATAGTACGAATATAGGTGGGCCAAAAGTAATGATCCGATGTTCTTTTGCTGTATTTTTCTTAATAAACCAAACTTCTGTTTTGCTTATGAAATACGTTTATTTAATCCCTTAAAATTTATTGTATCAAGTCGCAAAAATGATATCGGCCAAGTGGGGCCGCCGCGCCACAGTTGATTACCATACGTTTTATGGCATTTTCCATTACTCTTCCCAGAATATCGGGCGACAGGTTTTCGCATTCCTGGCGAATATTCTCCTTAAGGGCTTTAAGAGTCTGAGGCTTGTTGACGTAAACCCGCGACATCAAAAAAACCGACAGAAGAAGTTAAATTGGGTGATCTGGCCCGGCCAGTGCAAATCACCAAAACGAGAGATTAACCGACCTGGACCCGGATTAACCGTCCTGGAAGTGTTTCCTTTAGAATATGAACGCATTCCTTAGGAGTAAACCGATTCATGGCTTGACAGTTCGTATTCTACGTTTGTTTACTCCAGTCTCCAGAAATTAGGAAAACTGAAAGAAAAAAAAAGGGAAAAAAAGTTACAGCGATTTCCAATAGAGTGATTACTTTTGGCCCACCTTGTATTTGTTTTTACATATTTTTTTAGTTTCGATGAATAAGGTTTGATGGGAATTTATGCAAAAAAAAATCTTAGAGGAACCTAATTTGAGAGGATGGGTTGTTGGGGCACAATTACCCCATGGTCCGATTCGCCTAGCAACAGACGGAGAGACAGACAGACGCCCAATTGACTCCCCTCGTCATGCTGATCATATTTTATATGGTCGGAGATACTTCCTTCAATGCATTACAAACTTCATGGCAACTCTACGAGCGAAGGCAACGCCATCTAGATACTAGATATATCAAGGCCGCAACTCAGCTGTACGATGACGGCATGGATCCTGCTTAAATTGTTCGTCGGACACGGGCAAACAACAACAATGTCATGAGAAGCAACAACAATGCAATGCAATTTAATCTGCGGATTTGACGTTTACGAGTCTACATTGCGGCCTTGGGTGTCCCGCATTAGGTGGTCAATACTGTAAGGGTTGATAGCACAACTTGTTTCAGCAAGAAAATTACCAATACAATCGGAATTTTTTTACCGTTACCTTGTTATCGCTCTTTTTGTCGAAGTCATCGGAAATCGTGACTTGTGAACTTGTGATGCAAAATCATAATTTGCAGCCCTCCTGATGACCTAATCCAAGATTTGATTTCAGTTTCAGAAACTACATAAAATTTCACAAAAACTGCAGTTTTTTCTGTTGCCAACATTATCGCCACTTTCAAGATACAAGTGATATATTGTTGGAAAGCCAACATGTTTAACCCATTTTTGTCAACATTGCAGAGTTGTACGTATAAAGCACCGTTATGAAATTACTCTTTGAATTTTCGATGAAAAATCTATTTTAAAATTTCTATTAAGTTTGAGTAACTGTATCTTGAAAGTGGCGATAATATTGGCAACAGGAAAAACTTAAGTTTTTGTTAAATTTTATGTAGTTTCTGAAACTGAAATCAAATCTTGGATTAGATCATCAAGAGGGCTGCAAATTATGATTTTTTATGACAAGTCACGATTTTCGATAACTTTCACAAAAAGAGCGATAACAAGGTAACGGGAAAAAAATTCCGATTCTATTGGTAGCTTTCTTGCTGAAACAAGTTGTGCTATCAACCCTTACAGTATTGACCACCTAATGCGGGACACCCTGTATAGACGTCGGTGGCGAAGGGTATAAAAAATGACATGAAGTCATATAAAGAAAAGAGTTGAATGCAAAACGTTAAAAGTTTGAACCATACCATGACTTAAAAACAAATATGTACCCGTATATTGGAACGTGTATTTTCAAATTTGAGCATTTTTTTTTCTTTTAACCCTAGAAAGAAAGAGAGAGACCTACCTCTCAGAGGCGGACAAGGAAAATCGAAATCGTTATAACTTCTTCTCGGCCAACTCAGTTGTTCAAAAACACTGCGTGGACCATTATTTTGATTTGGTGCGCACACCTTCGATGCACATCCTGGGTTCGACTCGCACCGTGAACCAATTCAGTTTATGTTGTTTTTCGAACTCACGACCTATGTGGTCGTGATATGATGATGAAACCACTTTACTATTGTAAATGCAATGCTTGCTATAGTCGTTTGGTGAGGACTGGACAGGCTTTCGGAACCATTGATAAAGGATTTCTGACAAGTACAGAGTGGCCCATTTAAAGTGAACTAGTGTAAACCATGCATAACTTTTTTATTTTTTAAATATTTTTCTCTGAAATTTGGTAAGAATAAACTAGACACATGGGAGATATGTTAACACTACTTTCCAGATAGGTACGCATTGAGAAAGGGTCGATTTAGGTAGGGTTTATAAAAGAGTTAATTTTTTAACCATTTCACTCACAAAAAGTACGTATGCGGACAGGTAGAATGGAATTTTGCTAACGATTCATTAGTTCAATGTTTAAAAGGTAATTACTGCCAAAATTGCCATTATTTGACAATTTATTTAGAAATTAAGTTGTAAAATTGTATCAGCCCAAGTAACAATTCGTTTGCTTTAAAGAAGCACTTGAAATGTTTCTGCTGATGCCGATGCTGACGCATCCAATCTATTTCAAGCAGTCGCTTAAATAAATATTTTGATCCGATAAAACATCCTTAAAGCATTTTCCGGAAAGTTTCTATCATCATTATGGAATAAATTTAAAGATGGTGGTATAAGACTTCGATAAAACTGTCTCTAAACGTTAACCTAAAAGCATACTCCTTTAAATACTCTACTCTTGTGTTTATTGGATGATACAGCACACACATGCCATTGTCTCTCTAAGTTAACTCACACACATGCACATGCACACATGCATATGCATATTTTTCTATAGAACAGTCGGTTTCATTATTATAGTGTGACATTTGTATGGTCATCCAATAAACTGTTCACCATAGTTTTATAGAAGAATGGACTTTGTGATTTTTTGGTGAATTGACACATATGAAGTGCTCTGAAAGACATAATTTCTTCAATAGAAATCCTTGAAATCTTGCATGAAACCCACACTTACTCACTCATTGTTGTTTTCGGAACCAATTAAGATTATCTCTGCGCAGAAATTTACTTTATTTTATTGATAAATGTATACATTTAAGGTGCATTGCAGAAGATTCGATAAATAATTGTCAAGCATTTCTATATGTATAGAAGCAACTAAACATTTGTAGTGTTTACGAGCAATACTGACTATATGTGAGGTTGGCTGAGTGGTAGCGTGTAGGACGGGCAATCAACATACACGGGTTCGATGCTAGCTGCGGAAATTTTGTTTTCAATTTTTTTTTTTGCAAATTCGTTCAATGACAGAAAATGATGATGCTATAAAGCAAATGACGTACGCCTTTTTTGAAGCATAATTTAGTGCTACAATAAGGTTCTATTGGATTAAAAAACGGCGCCAAATGCCATTATTGGACTATTATTCAGTGGTTATACTCTGTAAAGTGCCCCTATCATTGTTAGAAGAGAGTACGAAGTATTATAGGGATGAAATTGTTACTTGGGAGGTATGACACTATAATAACAAAAAAATTAATGAATGGTAATGAATACTTGTCTCGTTGCTCAAATTTATCAAGGTTTTATAAAATTACATTGATAAAATAAAATTGAAAGGATCCATATGCGTTAGAATTGAAAAAAACAACATGGAAAGATATACGGCTGAGCAACGAGTTCAAATAATACAAATTTACATGCGGAATAATAATCTGAATGTCGAGACACAGCGCAAGTATCGACGAACTCTCCATTTAAGAGTTGCTCCCTCGAAATCAATGATTCGCAGAATTGTTCGCCGTTTTCGAGAACAAGGAACCATTAATAGCCTTCGACAAGCCCGGAGACGAAGCGCGAGGACGGACGAAATCATTGAGGGGGTGGATCCAGCATCGAATCAGATGCAACATCAACCCGAAGAAGGTCGTTTCAATTGGGGGTATCGTGAGATGCTGTCCAAAACCGACCAGATGTGGTTTCAGCAAGATGGCCTTTCCATACCGCTGCAGCCACAATGGAGATCTTAACGGACGTTTTCGGCGAAAGAAAGAGTCATTTTCAGAGGATCTGCAATTAACTAGCCGGCTAGATCT
This sequence comes from Microchrysa polita, assembly GCA_949715475.1. NCBI lineage: Eukaryota > Metazoa > Arthropoda > Insecta > Diptera > Stratiomyidae > Microchrysa > Microchrysa polita. The sequence goes on from OX454416.1 coordinate 91,654,597, forward strand.
CCAGACTTAACTCCACTCGATTTTTTTCTGTGGGGATACCTTAAGGAGAGAGTCTGCAATAATAAACCAAGGACAATTCAGGAATAGAAGCAAAATATTTTAGCGGAGTTCCGAAGTTTGCAGCCAGAAATATTGCGAAAGGTAATGGAACATACCGTAGAACGATCCCGTCTTTGTGAAGCCGCCCGAAGCGGTCATCTAAAGGATATAATTTTTTGGATTTATTGTAAACATATCTCCCAAGTGTCTATTATTTAATGTGAAAATTAAACAAAAAAAATCGGTTCAGAAATAAAAAAGTTATTCATGTTTAACACTATAGTTCACTTTAAATGGGCCACCCTGTATATGTCTTTTCTCTGGGGGTGTGGTATACATTTTTGTAGCATAACTAACGTGGATAAACAATTTAAATAGCGACAATGGATTCTGAAGTTATGTCCAAAATTAAAAGCATGGGAATTTTTGCATTTATTTTCGGCATTTGGCTAATATTTTCTTGGGGCGCGCCAGGACCAACAGATCTCGCAAGGGGGGCACGAGCTGAAAAAAGTGTGGGAGCTACTGGATTAGAGTGAATGTTAACGTTCGGGATAGAGATGGAGTAAAGGTTTAGGCTCAAGTTCCGGTTAAGGTTAAAGTAAAAATGAAGTTTAGGTACACGGATAGGATTAAAGTTATTGCTAGGTCGCAGTTAACGTTATTATTAGGGTTAAATTTAAGGATAGGGTTTGCGTTAATGTTGAGTTTGAGCTTTGGCCTAAGGCCAAGGTGAAGTTAAAGTTAGGGTTTAGAATAAGTTTAATGTGATGTATAAAGATACAAAGGTTTCCGAGGTTACCATGGTAAAAAAAGCTTCCAGGGTCACCAAGGTTATCAAGGATACTATATGGTTACAAAGGCGACCACGGTTACTGCGGTTTCCAAGGGGACCAATGTCGCTAAGGCATTTTTGCTTTAACCGTTGTGGAAGACACATATGGGGCATTTATTTAAACTAAAAATTTCCAAATTTTACAAAATTAAAGTTTAAACTTCCAGTTCCATCTTATCACACACGATCAAATGTCCTTTTTAATCCTCCTTTAACCAATCTTGCTCTCTATGCTAATTCCCCTTTAATTAGGATGATGAGAACATATGATTCTATGGAGATCGGACCTACCCTCTTCTATATCAAGTTATAAAAATATTCTTTTCCAAAAACTTTGATTTTGTTTCATTCGAATGAATTTTTCATTTTTAATTCCTTTAAGCTAAAATAGTAAATTAAATTCTTAGTGTAGTGTTTATCTTTAAAAAAAAAACAGAAACTTGGATTTTTTTTTTAATCTTGTAATGTCTATATTTTACTGATGTAATTGGATTTTTATCTGCTCAGTATTTGCGGATAAATAAATAATGCGCTCGTTCTTGTTTCAACCTCTACCAATCGCGGGGTAAATGATGTCCATGTGAATACTTATAAGTTGTCGATCCCGACCCAAAAGGAACGTGGCATATCATCATACCAGTGGCGGTGCGTGCGTTCCTGAGAAAGGGAAGCAGCAAATGGGTCATAGATAAAATGCGTCAGAAAAACATATTTTTCAAATAAATACCCTAGAGTTAAATGCATTTGTATTTTATGATTAATTATTTTTTGTTTATTTGTATATACATATTTATAAATATTTTTTCAGACATTATAGCTATGACACATATCCAAATCATTATGACGATAATGATGATGAAAGTTCGAAATTGTGGTGACACATATATTTTCGTCATTCGAATTCGTCATTTACTATTTGGGTAAATGATGAAAATGTCCTTAACAACAGCGATATATTGATGAATATTCTGTTCAATAATTTAAAGACACACTTTTCTTGAAGAATTTCAATAGAAATGTGTAAAGATTGATAACAAATTTAATATTTTTGGAAAAATTCTTATTCTTCAATTTTGCAAAAGATGGCGTCCCCTGTCATTATTGAGCAAATGATGGTCCAAATGTGGTAAAATATAGACAGAACTTAAATAAATAAACGTGTCAATAAAAAATGTCAAATGCTAAAAACACTAAGGGCCATTTTTTCGTACATTTTATAGGCTGGTTAGTCTTATTGCCTAGAGAAGACACAAACAATATTTAGAAAGCTTTTCCATTGTACTGAATGACATTTTTGTTTATTTTGCATAGTTATGTTATCTTTTACTTATTTACGCTGTTGCATGAAACCGTGCAATGATTTTTTTAATCTAAGATGATGGTGTAACCATCAAAATATGGCAGAACTATTCAAAATAAACAAAAATTTCATTCAATAAAATGGAAAAGCTTTCTAAATATTGTGTGTGTCTTCTCTAGGCAATAAGACTAATCAGCCTATAAGATGTACGAAAAAATGGCCCTAAGTACGACTCAATTTCTCACATGTATCTTTAAACGCCTGCGTCCGACATTACATTACACTTCCCAATGAAACCGTATCCCGACGCAAACAAATTCGAATGCATAGTCAGAACAATAAGCGTGTTTTTTTTGTAAAAAAAAAGGTGCAGGTTAGGGTATATAAGCACAAAAAAACGATTTGGGTTAAAAGCTGTTTAGATCTATTGCACCAACCATGAACTTTGTAAAAAGCTGAAGGTTCAAAGTTGTGATAAATAAATAACCAGTAAATTAACATGTCTTACAAAAACAACAATGAACATTTAACCAATGGTTTTGGTATTAGCTCATGCTTTTTCATGTTAGAGCGCCTCTGGTTGTCACATCTGTAACCATTCTTCCGGGTTAACTTTGGTCAGAGTACGTACCCTCGATACATTACTGGGTTTATCTGGGTTATGTTGTTATTGTAACCCCATGTAGTTACCCTAAACTAACCTACACCCGAGCACAAAAAAACACGCCTAATATTATTTAACCATTGGTTAAATGTTCATTGTTGTTAAGCGTGTTTTTTTGTAAAAAAAACGGTGCAGGTTAGGGTATATTAGCACAAAAAACGATTTGGGTTAAAAGCTGTTTAGATCTATTGCACCAACCATGAACTTTGTAAAAAGCTGAAGGTTCAAAGTTGTGATAAATAAATAACCAGTAAATTAAGGCTGTGTGAAGTTAGCCAGTCATTTTTTTGAAATTAGGTCCTTTTGCTCGGTGAACCGTTTGTTCTACAGCGGCTACGTTTGTTCTTGATTGTTCGCCAATTAATATCGTTTGTTCTTCTCTAATTACTTAATTATAGCAACTTTAAAATTGTGAGTGTGAAGTTAGCCAGTCATTTTTAAATATGGGTCGGAAAGGTATAGGTTTGGTATCAATCGAAAGCCAGACGTTTGTTCATTTTGTAGGGCGTTTGTTCATCCTGGAAACGGAAGGATACAGGAATTATTAAGGAAAAAGAGATTAGTTGTGACGTCATCTTCATTCAACCAGCGCCATCTACTCAGCTCAGCTGTACGGGCAACCCGTGTCCCGCGAACAATTTATGCAAGATCCACACCATCATCGTACAGCTGAGCTGAGTAGATGGCGTTGGTTGAGTGAAGATGACGTCACAACTAATCTCTTTTTCCTTAATAATTCCTGTATCCTTCCGTTTCCAGGATGAACAAACGCCCTACAAAATGAACAAACGTCTGGCTTTCGATTGATACCAAACCTATACCCGCTTTCCGACCCATATTTAAAAATGACTGGCTAACTTCACACTCACAATTTTAAAGTTGCTATAATTAAATAATTAGAGAAGAACAAACGATATTAATTGGCGAACAATCAAGAACAAACGTAGCCGCTGTAGAACAAACGGTTCACCGAGCAAAAGGACCTAATTTCAAAAAAATGACTGGCTAACTTCACACAGCCGTAAATTAACATGTCTTACAAAAACAACAATGAACATTTAACCAATGGTTTTGGTATTAGCTCATGCTTTTTCGTGTTAGAGCGCCTCTGGTTGTCACATCTGTAACAATTCTTCCGGGTTAACTTTGGTCAGAGTACGTACCCTCGATACATTACTGGGTTTATCTGGGTTATGTTGTTATTGTAACCCCATGTAGTTACCCTAAACTAACCTACACCCGAGCACAAAAAAACACGCCTATTGTATCGACTGACGGATACGCTGCGACCGGGCCAGTTGTATAGCGTCCCCGTATATGTACGTCACTATGGTCCACCAAACGAATAGAAACGCAAGCACTCACTTGCAATGTAAACGCATCGCATTGAACTAGTGAAGCTGAATTTCTTGCCGCGTACAGGGTTGACGGATGGTTGTAAGTGAAAATTGTATAGGAAATTGGTTGTTTATGGAATAATAGAAATTTGTGAATATGTAATGAAAAATGAGATTAGGAATTTATTTATAAGTCGTTGTTGGTAAGTATATGAATTATTAGGTGTGTTTTTTGGTTATCCCGTGCAGGTTTGGGTAACGAAACTCCATATAAAAAAAATTACAGCTGACGCACCTGTCATTTTTTTTATATGAAGTTTCGTTACCCAAACCTGCACGGGATAACCAAAAAAACACACCTATTGTATTCGATGATTTACCGAAAATATCAAGGGAAGCAGTGCTTCCGTTGCTTCCATGGGAGAACCGCCACTGCATCATACGTGCGGCAGTTACAAATATTTTACCCTACTGTGAAATGGTCATTCATCACTTTGAGTTTAGAAACTATATGTTTAGTGAATTCCAAATAAAAGTAAATATGTTGATTGCAATTATGACAATAATTATGCAAAAGCTATTTGCTGCCAACTTGATGTCACCCATTTAAAAAACATTGGACTGCATTATCATTGCTGCATGCAATCTTCCAACATATTACATGCATGTCTTTATTCAGGACTCGAACCGATATCTTTATTCATCGTCGATAATGCATTTTTAGAACATATCCAGCTGATTCATGTCACTGTCACTTTAGTGGACGGCGGCTTCCTTCAATCTTTCCGCGGCATAAACATAAACACCAAAATCGAAGTTATAAAAGTGAAATGAGCAGCTTGAACATCCCTACAGATTTTGGTCCTGATTCAGGCGGTCGAGTTAAGGTAATCGCAATCAATTGAATTTCGATGAAATTGTGTAAAATACTGAAAGACTGTTTTTTCAGGGTCTCACAATTGTCAAACCGATAGTTTACGGCAACATCGCAAGGTCTTTTGGTAAAAAACGTGAAGAAGATGGTCATACGCATCAATGGACTGTCTATTTGAAACCCTACTATAACGAGGATATGTCAGCGTATGTGAAAAAAGTTCACTTCAAGCTGCACGAGAGTTATGCAAATCCTAATCGCATCGTAACAAAACCTCCGTATGAAGTAACGGAAACAGGATGGGGAGAGTTTGAAGTGGTCATTAAAATCTATTTTCATGATCCCATCGAACGTCCTGTTACACTCTATCACATTCTTAAACTTTTTCAATCGCCCGTAGTGGAACCAGAAACAGCACTTACATCTACGGACAGCAAAAAAGGTCTCGTTTCTGAAGCGTATGAAGAAATTGTTTTCCAGGAGCCAACACAACTCATGCAACACTATCTGACCAATGTTTTGCCATTTACATCAGGACCTTGGAAACACGATACAGATTGTAAGCTGTGAGACTTACTCCCTTTATTTTGTTGTAATTTTGTTTTCTCTAATTTTTCAGTTGAGAAGAAAAAGGTGAAAACACTACACAATATTGTCGAAGTCAAAGGTAAAATTAAGTCGGAAATTATTATACTCAAAGAAAAGCTGAAATTAGCGCGGGAAACAATAGACAAATTTAAAATAGAATTATCGAAAGTGCAAAAAGTGCCAACTTCTTGAATTAAATGAATTGAACTTTGTAAGGATATGTGTGTATGTACCAATAAATTATAAAACGGTTCATAGCTAATGTGAATAATTTTGTAAATTTCCCAGTTTTGGTATTCGATATATTTGTTATTGTTGTAGCGACTCAAAAGCTATTCTCTTTTGAATCGAAGGGGATTTTGGCAGCTCTTGGCCGTTGTCACAACGGGAAGATCCGGGACGATTTACATCGTAGAACCGGCTGCCGTAGGAACATTCTTATAGACAACACCACACCAACATCCATGGTCACAGCATATCTCAACGAGAATATTGTGTAAAACTCTAGCGACTTTTGCGAAAAATAGTTCTAAAATTTAAGCTCTTACTTAGTTCAGTTAAGTGTGGCCTGAATCTTACAAATAGTTGCGAGTGAAAAATGAGCAAAAATGATGGTGTCAATTTAATAGAAGACAGGTACTTTCGCATCCCTAAACCTACCGTTCGCCTCTTCCTAGAAGCGTACATATAAACGTGATAGAATACACGCAAAGCAATTAACATGAGGTTTTTAAAACTCGCCAAAATGAATGGTTGCATTTACAAAACACTAAACGCATACTCGAAAACTACTAATAAATCCCCTTCCCCGGAAATACACATCATCGTAACAGCTACAAATCCTTCCCGCCCCTCTCCGTTATTAAAACGGAAAATGTAGATCATTGTTATAGTTCAATTGGTTTAGGTGATATAACTAAAGCGGAAATGTACTCTTTAAATAACTAGAGGTGTTGATTATGAAAAGCCCGCTCAGCAGAGTTATTTATCCCTATAAATGTGGATACTCGTTTAACATCTGAGTTGGATTTTTCAACTTTTCCACATAATCTGAGAGTGCTTCGAACATTAGCGCACAAAACCCTACACACCGCGAATCCGTGAACTCCAATGTATTAGAAAAATGGAACAATACGCTATCAGCTCTCGTAAGAAAGATTTTCTTGTTCTTCTTATCGACACTAGCAATACTTATCTTACCGTCAGCCATATAGCGGAAAATATCAAACACTCAAAAGTTCTCCCTATGAGAACGGATAGCAGAATAAGCCAAAATATTTTTTTTTACAAAAAGCGTCTGATACAAATTTTAAACTTTTAATGCTTAATTAAAATAAAAACTTGATTAAATAACTTTTAAAGCGAAACCTATCGACAGTGCAATTATTTTCATCTCAGTATTTTGTACTCTTTTTTCATTTAGCCTGGCGGAAAATTACCGTTGAAATGCCAACCATAATTATCAGTGTTTTTGTTGATTGTCCCGTGTAGTTTTGGGTAAGGAATCTTCGTATAAAAAAATACAGCTGGGAAGTTGTTATACCACGAGATGAAAAAAAATGGAGCTGTATTTTAAGCGAAATAGATAATTTATGATCCCCACCCCAGTGCTATTGTTTTTTTCTCAACATGGATTTAAATATATCCGCCCTTGAATGGTTTATTAACAAAACTTGAATACGCTTAACTCCAATTAACTTTATGGATTCGATTCCATAGATTCGCGGTGTTTGTGAGACCTAATGAAAACATAAACAAATAACATTATTTGTACATAACCTAAATCTGTCAAATGTTGGCTTTGGTGGACGTAGGAGGCGGCGTTTGGTTATTATCGATCAAACAATTTCATATTTTGTCATTACAAGTCCATTATGGATAAGCCGAGGATTATTGCTCATATTGAGAAATCCCTAAATTACACGGTATTCGATGTGAAATGGATACCTTGCTCTGCGAAATTTGTTGTTATTGGTGCAAAACCCAATGGAAATGGAATTATACAAATATATGAATTAGATGGAGCCGAAGTTGAGTTGGTGAAAGAGATCGAAAGGAAGAATTCTCTCAAGTGTGGCTCCTTCGGTGCGTCCAGTTTGAGGAATCGATATTTAGCAGTTGGAGACTTTAGTGGAAGGATGCAGATATTGTAAGTATGAAATCTTCAATACCGTTTACATACACTGAAGTGACTAGACTACCAAAGACCCGATGCTGTACACGTACTTGTGGAATTCGATCTTCAGGCAAATCCTCTGCCATACTATCTCACAAGGCTATGACCATGATTAACGCTGATATTTTATCTCCCTTACTGTGGAACATAGCAATCAATCAATTGCTTCTGGATCTTGAGAGGTCTGGATGTAAGGTCACTGCATATGCTGACGATGTGGCTATCGCTGTTACAGGTAAGTTCCCGGAAGTCCTTAGTGGACTACTTGAACACGCCCTTTTTTTTGTAACTAAATGGGCCAACCTCAGTGGCGTGGGACTTAATCCTGCTAAAACAGAGCTTGTGCTCTTCACTAGGAGACATACTCTTCCTTCTTTCGGCCCACCTACACTACGGAATAGTCCATTAATTTTTGCTGAAAAGGCTAAATTTCTTGGCATCTTGTTAGACCGGAAGCTTTGCTGGAGGCCTAACATTCAGGAACGAGTGAATAAAGCAACTATAGCACTCTATACATGTAGGGAAAACCTGGGGCTTGCAGCCAAAAGCTACATTGGATCTACACTGCTGTTATCCGTCCATTCCAAAGAATGGCTTCTCTTGTCATAACTGGAGCCTTTCGTACCACCCCCTCAGCCGGACTGGATACGCTACTTGACCTGCTGCCATTGGATTTGTTCGGTCAAAAGCTGGCTGCTAACACTGCTTTACGTCTGCGGGAAACTAATCAGTGGCGAACGCTTGATTATGGGCATTCGCTTATACTAAGTAATTTCAACCTACCTTTGAAAACTGACTATACTACTCCTAAATACGCTTTTGGTAAGAGCCATTACAGTTTGATTCCGTCGAGGGATTACTGGGAAAACAACATGCCTCGGGACGTTGAGTCATTTGCTATCTACACTGATGGCTCCAAGTCACACGAAGGAGTGGGTATTGGCATCCACTCGGATGTTCTTGATGTTAACCTGTCATTTCGTCTGCCTAATTACTGTAGCGTCCTGCAGGCGGAGATTTCGGCGATTATGGAATCCTTAACATGGCTAGGTAATCATGTCGTCACTGCGAGGGATTTCACTATTTACACTGACAGCCAGGCTGCAATTCGATCTCTCGAATCGGTCCTGACAACATCTAAAGCTGTCGAAACCTGCCGCTCGGCTCTTATAGAGATGGGTCGTTTTTTCAATATTACCCTCTGTTGGATTCGCGGGGAACTGTATTGCGGATCGCCTCGCCCGTAATGCGACAAATATGAATTTAGAGGACCATCATAGTAACCTAAAAACGCCGATTTCCTCCTGCAGAGTGGCAGTAGAAGCGGCTGTTTTGCTCAGGGCTAGTGCCAGATGGACTCACGGCAGCACTTGCGCGACAACTAGGTTGATTTGGCCACGGCTTGACTCGGCCCGATTAACAATATTATTGTCACTGGACAGGAAACACATTGGTGGGGTGCTCGGTGCTATAACGGGGCACTGTCCTATTGGGGAGCACGCAAGGAGACTCCGCCTTCCACATAATGACTACTGCAGAAGTTGTGATGACGAAGAAGAGGAAGAAAGCGTGCATCACTTTCTCTGTCAGTGTCCGGCCTTGGCTGAAGTACGAAGACGTATTCTTGGTTCTAGGTTTTTCTATGATATCCGTCCATGATCTTCGGGATGTGAGCCCAATATTGCTCAATAAGTATATTGCCAAAACGGGCTGGTTTTACGGCATGACTTAGTACGTACTTTTCTTCTTCTATCTATAGGGTATCACAATGGACCAATCTTTCGGTCTAAGTGCACTAGATCAGGGGCGGCCGGTCTATGTGGGCAGGTAGGGCACTGCCCACCCTACAAAATGCTAGCTAAAAATAAAAATAAAATGAAAATTATTTCTTAAGGCCTGAATAGACCTCGGGCGGAATGAAAATGAAATTTTTGTCCGCTGCGATTTTCTCAATGAAAATGCATGCTTACTGTCGTGGAACATGTCGGTAATGATGGGGAATTCCATAAGCTACAATCCGAATATGGTTCCAACATTTTTCTCGGCCATTTTATGTATAATTTTTCGATTCCCCCGTCATTAGATATTTTCCACGGTGAAATAACCGGGGAATCGAAAAATAATACGTAAAATGGCCGAGAAAAATTTTGGAACCATATTCGGATTGTAGCTTATGGAATTCCCCATCATTTCCGACATGTTCCACGACAGTAAGCATGCATTTACATTGAAAAAATCGCAGCGGACAAAAATTTCATTTTCATTCCGCCCGAGGTCTATACTGCGCTTTAGAACATAATTGATTCACTTCGGTACCTACATGCATATCTAACTTATCGTAACGTAACTTTCCTTAAAATGACAATAGCCATTCATTAGTACTTAATCACGATTAAATTGCCAATATAAAAAACTCCTCTCCTCTACATAAGCGAAAGCTCATATTGATATCAATTGAATAATTATAAGAAGCGCACGCGTGAATCACCAACCATTATGTACATTGCATTGCGCCCATTCATACTTCCTTCATGTATCTGCTCATCATCTCAACTCAACCTATGGGCAGAAAGCCTTTCTGCCCACATGTACCATCAATCTATTCTATAGCTATTCCATAGCACATGGAGTCACGATGAATCTTCTTATACGCTCAACTCATGCGCATTGAAAGTATCTGAACTCACTAAAGGGCATGCCCAATACTACACTATAGTAGGTATCCATGAACTTGTGCAACGTTCGCGAGCGCGTGGCCCGTGGCGCTGTTCTAGTAGTTAGATACTCGTGCGTGGTGCATGGATACAATAATAAGGCCGTTTCGCATTTAAATTGTGCATGGTGCATTGTAGAGTATTTAATTTGTGCGTGTGTTTTTGTCAGATTTTCTTCCTTTTTTGAAGTGGTTTGGAGGCGTTATACTCGTACTTGTAGCAGTAGTGCATGATTACGTTATCAACGGCCGTTTTTTATTTGTTACGTATGTTTTTAGAAACACTAATCGAGTTTCTCTGATTCCCTACATTTTAGTGTTATTAATTACAATTATAAAATATTTATTTTGGTGATGGGATTAATATTAAAATCTTATTTATTTGATCTAATATGTATTTTGCTTGATATAGATACCTATTTATATTTTCTCCTCTATATGATCTGGAAGTTTTAAATTTAGTTTGTATGTACTTAAAAAAATGATTTTTTGTTGTTGTTATGTTATTGCATGTGCATGGTATAGAAAAAAATTCCCACTTCTATTCCTCACACCTTTTTCCTCCCCATGGCAAGAGGGATCTAAACCCTCCCCTCTTGCTGGGCAGTGCATTTTATTTGCGTAATTGTAGAAATACATAGCAGCTTGAAAGTATAACTAACTTCCTAATTTACAGGAATTGTCTTTGATAAATTATTTATTCAGAAAGATTTTTAGGTATGTCCTGTTATTGTGCGAAAGAATGTTGGCATTGCTTTTAAAAAAATAATTTTAAGTAAACAAACTTTCGGACATAATGTCTCATCATAATTTAATATATCATTACAATTAATCATATATTAGGTGATCCGTTTGGGTTGCCTTTTCTAGCCTCAAATGAAAAAAAAGAAAGAGGTATCCAAATTTGAATTACCATTAAAAGGAGCAGTGCTTAATATTTACTTATTGAATATACATAATTTTATTGAAATATTGTCGCGACTATTGCTGGTCCCTTTAAAAGGTAAATACTGGATTATTTTTCCACATTGCGACCGTTCTCTGCCAAAAAAAAATTGATGTAATATAGGATTCCGAACTGTAGCTATTTGTATGCATTTTCATGGTGCGATTGAGCATAACTGATTTGTAAAAAAAAAACTCTAAACGATTCACCTAATACATATGTAAATAGAACAAGCTTAAAAACATTAAAATGGACTGACTAACAACGAGCACAATTTAAACGCATTAAAAAACAGTGTGGATATGCATGTATAGTATTCTTTCCTGATGGTAAATCTGCCCACCCGGCTCTGTACTTCACGAGCCGCCACTGCACTAGATGTCAATTCTAGTGGCTCCTGCACCTAACCTAACCTATGATTAACGCTTTTTTTTAAGAAAAACTAGGTCAAATTAACAAAAAAAAATAATAAAATCGTGGTTTTGCAGGACAACGCTATTAAAAAGGCAGGACGGACAGAAGGACAACATGTAAACAAATGGCGCAGAAACATAACTTTGTAATATTTGTCAGCAACATCTATGGACATTTTTGCTAGCTTTTTTCAGTGCAATTTGATCAGAGGAGCATTTTATTTCATGCCTTCGCTGCTTCTTCGTGAATTTATTTGCATAACTATAGTAAATTGAGGTACTGGCTTATTTCGAATCCACACATATACACAGACAAACAACCTTCCTGGATCGAACCTTCAGGGCTCTTGTCAGGGAGGCGAAGTGGCACCTCTTGGCCGTTTTCGGTGGAAACAGGTTTGGTCCGCCCGAAGAGGCGGAGCATGCTAAGCTAGAACCTCACCAGCATGGCTCCAGGAAAATGCATAGTACCACCACTGCGCTCGGTGCGATCACTACACGCTTTCGAGACGGGCTAAATAAACGACGTGCATTCTTGTGGCAATTGACCTATCAAATGCGTTTGATAAGGTCAATTACTCAATGCTTCTCGCTAACCTGAGATTAACAAGAGATTTGTTGGATTGCTAACTATCTAGCTGGTCGGCATTCCTTCATTGAGTTTTATGGCACACATTCTAAGCTGAAGAAAATCAAATTAGGTAGTTCCACAGGGAGGAGTACTTTTGCCCACTCTGGATAACATCTACATTTGCGGCCTTCCTACACCACTAGAAGGAATTGAGGTGATTTTCTACGCAAACGATTGCACCGTGCTCGCCACAGGGAAGGATAATGCTGAAATGCGGGAGGATTGTCGGTGGGAGGTTGATATACGTATTGGCAACAATCCAGTTCCTACTGTAGCTAATCCTAAAATTCTCGGGCTCCACCTGGAGAACATGAACAACCTAGCTGCGCCCACTGATCTTACTCCTATCTCACTGTGGAAAACCCCTATCGCAGCAGCTATGTTTTTGTCCCTTGACATCACGGACGTAAACATCGACGAAACATAACTCAAATCCACATAAATGCACAGCGGTAAGGATATATACAAAATTTCATAAAAATCGGCCCAGCCGTTTCGAAAAAATCATATCCTTAAGCCGGTTCGATTTCATTTAGTACACGTATAAAAATTTAAAGCGTATGAATCGAGTAGGTTTAATCCCTTACTGTACAAAATAGTAAAATAACGATAAAAAGAAGAGGAGGGCACTTCGTAGCATGAAATATAGTTTACGACCGATTACCATACCTAGAAAGGATATATACAAAATTTCATAAAAATCGGTCCAGGCGTTTCGAAAAAATCATATCCTTAAGCCGGTTCGATTTCATTTAGTACACGTATAAAAATTTAAAGCGTATGAATCGAGTAGGTTTAATCACTTACTGTACAAAATAGTAAAATAACGATAAAAAGAAGAGGGGGGCACTTCGGAGCATGAAATATAGTTTACGACCGATTACCATACCTAGAGAGGATATATACAAAATTTAATAAAAATCGGTCCAGCCGTTTCGAAAAAATCATATCCTTAAGCCGGTTCGATTTCATTTAGTACACGTATAAAAATTTAAAGCGTATGAATCGAGTAGGTTTAATCCCTTACTGTACAAAATAGTAAAATAACGATAAAAAGAAGAGGAGGGCACTTCGGGGCATGAAATATAGTTTACGACCGATTACCATACCTAGCAAGGATATATACAAAATTTCACATAAATCAGTCCAGCCGTTTCGAAAAGATCATATCCTTAAGCCGGTTCGATTTCATTTAGTAAACGTATAAAAATTTAAAGCGTATGAATCGAGTAGGTTTAATCACTTACTCTCACACAAAATGGAATTTCGATAATTACAACCACTTCCTTTGTTATTTTCAAAAAATTGTTGGTCCATAAACCTTCTCCAATGTAAGACAAATAAAACAAAAAAAGAATCATCCAAATCGGTCCAGTGGTTTAGAAGTTTACTGGCAACAGACACAAATACACGTCCATTTTTATATATATAGATGATACCTAATTGGGCTGAGAATTCTTAAACTGGTAGTTGCTTTCTAGAAACAGTATCAATGTAGCTATGGAGTAAAGTTCGAGGAGCAGCTCCAGAGCGGTGGAAGGATCGCTTATCATAGTTGCGATATTTCTGGACATTTCTCCATGGTTACATTGTGATGTCATGCCAGTCCCCTTTGCTCTTAATGTCATTTTAATGGATTCGAAAGACATATTGTTATAAAAAAACCCCTTGCAGAGTCCTTTCTTTAGAATGCATTTTCCTATAGAGGTTGATAGGGGAATCGGATGGAGTACAGTGGCTGATTTTGTCATCGTTTTGTGATAGAAAATATAAATTAAAATCGCATCTTTCGTGGGCAGTAACTTGTTAACCTTGGTAGCTAGAGTCTTCAAATGTTCACCAAATATGGACGGTGCGATGCTCCACAAGTATGCTATCTACAAATTTCAGAATTGTACCCAAGAATTTCTCATTTATGGACAGTTTTGGATTAGAAAACACAAAAGTGCATTTTGGGCAGCTGTAACTTCCGAACGCGATAGGCTGGACCTTGAAACTTGGAGGTAATGTGCGCCAAGTAGCTCTACAAGTGTGCCATATTTTAGAAATATCGGTCGGTTTCCGATTTATCGAAAATTAATGATTGGCATACTCAAAAGTGTGATTATATCGCTATATATCGATTATATAGGGGTAAAAGTAAAACTTTATACCTTAAAAGCAGACAAGACTGATCACAGGCTTCACCGAGGAGCTGAGTGACTTAGGACATGGGGAATGCTGTACGACAGGTCAAAATGCTGTACTGTACAGCAAATTGCTGTACGTCTGGTCAGCTTAGTATACAAGTATGTATATCAAACCTGAGCCGAATGGGACAGTATGTTCTTTCATATATTGATGTGGGATGTCGAAATGCGGAGCGGCAACAAGCTTTGCCCGGACTCAGACCACAAGCAGTTCCACCCTAAACAAAGTGGTGTAGAATTCGTCCCAGTTTAATACTTGCCCCTTTACCAACAGTTTTCACACACACTGTTCATCATGCTACGGCATATCCTCGAAGATAGGAGAGATTACCCATTTCATCAGTACACAAAATACTGATCGCTGCTATCCTAGATTGTTTGTTTCTTACCGTCAATGGCAATTATGTTATACTTCGGAGGATCAGGGACTCCCCGGAATGATCCTCATACCGGAGGAATGCTTGTCTTCCTAATACACAGGACTGTACACTGCCGTGCATTGGATGTATACTTTACTGACGGTTCGGCGGAAATACTAACATCGAAATTCAGGCTACCGTTTCGATATTGTTCCTCTTCTGAACTGAGAGCACTGGATCCTTTGATTTAGTCCCAACGTAACAATTATCTAGGTCGCCTAGATACATTTTTCGACCGACTCGTATTGTGCATAACCCGAAAATTTTAGGTGTACACCTCGATTCCATGATGTATTCAGTCCGTCATGCGCCGACGGGAGGGACCATCGAATTCTTCCCCCATGTAATGTCCACGTCTTCAAGATCTTGAGAGAGCGGTTCAGGGGTAAAAGAAGAACCCCTTTGATGATGAGACATAAAGCGCCGCCATTGCAGCGATTCACACTGAGGAAGTCAATCGTTCTACCTCTCAGTGCTACTACTTCCTAATTCGCCGCGGGAGATTAGGTTCGCGCGAACCAGCCGGAATAGCATTAGCTCAACCACACCGTCGGGTTTTTTTCCCATCTAAATTCATACCTATCTCGGATAAACCCGGATATTTGAAACATCTGTCTGAACTGGGCTGGCACGCTTAATAATGTAGAACATTTTTGTTTAACTGCACAGCTGTGCCCACTGACCTTACACCTATACTGCCCGCCACTTGAATAGTGCCAAGAACTATGTTATTTGTTTCAACTTTAGGATTTGTGGTAATATTTGCTATATCTCTCTGGGAATATATGACAATAAAAAGCGGGATGAGAAAAGAATCGTTAGATGTTATCATATTATTAATGTGATCATTTCCTCCTGGGAAGGCAATTTTATGGGCCACTTGAATAGGCGCATTTTAGGTGTTTAAAACAAAAAACCCTATAAAATCGATTTTGTCCGTCCGTCTGTCACTAAATAACTCGCGAACGTTTCAACCGATCGTCATGAAATTTAATAGGAATGTCTATAATGTTAACCGTCTTTGGCACCAATACATAGTTTAGAAGGACTCGGCGAGTGCATTTCATATCAGTTAGCCTTTTTGTCCACTTTCGAGCAACGTTAACGGAGTAATGGGCGTTTGAACTTAAGCTTACCTTATCCTCTACGTTTTTCTAAGCCGTTATAGGTACCGATATGAAACTTTGCACAAAGGTTAGTTAGTATGAGCTTATATACGTTAAATACTAAGCATGCTGAAATTTGCTAAGAAAAAGTAAATAACAGTAAATTTGTGAAATTTCAATTTGTGCGTGTGTAGCCCCTCTTAGGTATGCAAATATGAAATTAGAGTTTTTAGGAAATGTCATGTCATGTCGAATAACTATCCAAGCCGGAAATATAGCGAATCTAATACTTGGTAAGGGCGTTTCACAATGCCAGGGCAGCGTTTTATCCATTTGTTCACTGCATATCTCGCGACTGGATCAAACAATGAACATGAAATTTATTGGGAATGCATAGAATGTTAATAGTGATTGGCACGAATACTGTTGAAGTTTGTAGAAAGAAGTGAAAAAGGTGTCGCGGAATAGGCACAAAGGTCGATTTTTTCAATACGCAGAGGAAAAGTTTGTGTGGGTTCCAACGGGCTGAACAAAGCCATTTCATATAAGTTACTTTTTCTCGATTCGGAGAAACGGTAACAGCTAATCAATTCAGTTTATGTGTGTAGCCATCCTTACGTTTGCCTGAGTTTCTTTTTGTTGAGAACAGAAATTATAGATCGAAATGTCTGTAGATTTGTCGTTGAGTTCTTTTAACCGAACTGGAAACATAGTAAATCTATTTTTGGATTGATCTCATTAAAATTGTTACCCCCCATCAACTGACTACATCCCGTCAAGGGAATCTTGGGATAGTAACAGGCACCTGGAACCTATTGTATGGGAATTCACTCGAATGAATTGAATATTAATTTGTCTTTCCGCCTCCCTAATTTCTGTAGCGTCTTCCAAGCAGAGGTCACAGCGATTTTGGAAGCCTTAACTTGGTTGGGTTGTCACGTCGTCACTGGTAGGGACGTAGCTACTAGAATCAAAACATTGAAACAATGCGTACTTTCTACTTCTTCTCGTGTGCAATGTAATACTCGTATGCTTCTGCATCAATTTCAAAGCCAACTTTACAAAGTTTAATTTAATTTTTATTTCAGAGATTTAGAACGGCCAGAAATACCGATTTACAATGTAGAAGGACATGAAAGCATCATCAATACATTAGATGCATTTGGAGGCACTCAGATCAATTGCGGAGCTCCTGAGATCGTTACGGGAAGTCGCGATGGAGCAGTTAGAGTCTGGGATCCCAGACAAAGTGACGCACCCGTGGTAGACATTAGTCCAAAGCCAGCGGGGGAAGGGGACCATAACGGGTCCCGAAGAGATTGCTGGGCAGTTGGGTTCGGAAATTCGCATAGCAACGACGATCGATCTGTGGTTGCTGGCTACGATAACGGGGATATAAAGCTTTTTGATTTACGCCAGCTAAATGCTGTTTGGGAGACAACAGAAAAGAATGGAATCTGCAGTGTCGAATTTGACCGTCGGGACATTCCCATGAACAAGTTAGCGATTGCTACGCTTGAAGGTGGATTGCATGTTTATGATATGAGGACACAGCACCCGATAAAAGGTTTTGCATGCGTTAGTGAAAGAAATGCGGGACGATCTCTTGGAACTAATGGAGTTATCACAGGTCCGAAAGCGACAGTTTGGTGTGTAAAACATCTGCCCCAAAATCGTGATATATTTGCATCAAGCGGTGGAACGGGCTCGATAAGACTTTGGCAATATGAATATCCATCCAAACGATATAAAGACTGCGATGATACATTAAAAGTTGGTGTTCCCGGCTCGCTGCAAATGTTGCATGCTGCCACTATGTCGAGCCAGCCAGTACACTGTTTAGATTGGAGCCCTGACAAAATTGGCTTGGGCGTATGCGGTTCATTTGATCAAACGGTGCGGGTTTTTGTAACAACAAAACTAAACTTGTATTGAGTAAATGCAAAATTGTATAACAAATAAAATAACATTTTTTTATTAGACATTTTTTTTGCGTTTTAACAAGGTATAAAAAAGACACATTTTTCGTTTTAGTAAATATATGGCCTTTGCGGCATACACAAATTATAGTATGCGTTTTTGTCCCAGAAATCCGGACCCTTCCAGCCACACCATCCTTTACCTTGAATTATAGTCAAATCATCGCGGTCTGTGTAATGTGGGTCCAAAATAAGAAATTTAATGTCACCTGTAATCGGGCTAAAATCTACACCAATTATAGTGTGTGCTAGAACACCACCTCCAATCATTATTGGTGTTCCTTGCGACTGGAAATGCATTGCAAGCTCAGAACCTTTTGTAGCCAAATCACGGCCTGATTGAACATTTAATATACGCGAGTCGACGTCCAGAAGACCTTTAAGGCATGTTTGCACTTCGATTGATCCGATCCATTTCTTCGAACCTACGAAATCGCGCGGCTTGTCTCCAACTTTCACCAAATACTTTTGTATTTCTTCGTGAGTAGGCACGGGACGATCGCTATAGCCTTGCCAGTTGAACCAAGAACAAAGAGTTTGTAGTGAACGATAGGCGCAGCCCCATCCGCTGTCGTCGAAATTTTGTTGCTTGTAATGATAATAACTGTATTTCCCTTGCACGAGGTACTGCTGGTTGTCTTTCAAGCCCACCGGTTTTAAGCCAATATGAGTATTTATCAGTGGAATTTCGGGAATTTCATTTTTAAATAAAAATCGATTCGACTTGCGGAAATATGGACGCGTGGTGGCTAGACCAAAATGGTGATGCAACTTTTTCCTCTTTTGTTGAAGAAAAGATTCGTCTTCGCTGATGTGATCAAAATAAACACAAGACAAGAAATGACCAAATTCCGGAACATTCACATGTAACATTTTTGGCGGAGAAATGCCCTTTTGATTTGAAACCAGATCAATTATGCTCTGTTCAACAAGTCGTAACGATCGACATATGCTTTCAATTAATATGTTGTACACATTGCCGAGACTTGTTTTTTTGTAAAGCATGGCTGTGACGTCTAACTGTAGTGGAATTAAAATTTTCTTTTCATTTTGCTCTATCTTCATTGACATAGCCCCATTACTCTTTTCCTGTAAATCTCTAGTTTTTCCTATTAATGCCTTGACATTGATAATATCATATTCTGTTGGAGTCGCCATACTTTTACTTTTCGATTTCTGTTTCAGTTCGGCACCAGGGATGACAGTATTCAGTAGATCCGATACGATTCCCGATGATCCATTTAGTCCATCTATAATTGAGAAATACTAAAATTAATAAAAATATGAAATACAAACACGCAATAAATATATGCTAACTGTTTGTCAAGCAAAAATTCCCAACACGTGAAGGGGTGTACTTGAGAAACCATTTTCAGTTCGTCCCCAGGCAGGAGACGAAATCAATAAGTTTATTAGTAATGAAAAGGGAAAAATATATTATCGATCTCGTCCCTATAGAATGAACGAGTTCACTAGTTAGAGTAGGGATCTAACTGATCTGATATGGCGGATGCGGACGTGGAGCAAAAATAATAAGAACGAGACCGAATTTAATTCTAATCGTCCGAATTACCACTCCCTAGCTTCATTATTTCGAGTTGTCGTGCCAACGGGCATATACACGGATGAACATACAGGCGGGCATGGCTTATTCGAATCAGGGAGCCTACCTGATCATTGCCAAATTTCCGGTGGCTCATATGAGGCATGACACAATATCGGCGTGAAAAAAAAAAACAATATAGTATTCAGCGTATGGTTAAAGCATATAAAAATAATACATATGTATATAATTGGTAAAAAATTTAGTTCCTATGAAAATGTATCTGAAATTTTCAAGCGAACCGCATGAGCTTGTGTGCGTGTAAGTTTAAGAGGACTTTTTCCAGTTGAAGAATGTGTCCGAGGAAGAGAGGTAGTTGCCGTTGCGGACTATATCTTTTGAAATTCATTTATTGCCACGTCCCCCGTCTTGAGTGGTGTGTGATGTATGGCACTGCGACGCTTTTTTTAATTTAATTTTTAATTACATACATATATGTATTTGTATGGGAGGTACTCCTAGTTTTTATCCGATTGAGCCGATGTTTGGCGGGCGGTGTAATGGTGCCATCCAATGGGAATATACAAAAATTTAGCTTTCTGCTCAAATTTTTGGGGGAGTTATGAACATGCCGTTTTGCCAAATTCAAATGGGGGGTGATGGGATTTCTTCATCGGA
Source organism: Microchrysa polita (assembly GCA_949715475.1). Classification (NCBI taxonomy): domain Eukaryota; kingdom Metazoa; phylum Arthropoda; class Insecta; order Diptera; family Stratiomyidae; genus Microchrysa; species Microchrysa polita. The sequence goes on from OX454416.1 coordinate 91,675,027, forward strand.
GCAACAAGTAATCTTCAACTCACACAAAATTTCACGGCTGAACTTGCATTTGTTCAAGAGTTATAGAGCTTTTTAAAAAGGTCTAATATGAAAAAATTTCTAATTTATTTTTTAGTCTAGCGCCGAATTTTCCGATAAAATTCTAATGTGTTATATATTGCCAAGGAAATTTTATGTCGATTTTTCGTCCTCAGACCATTTTTTGTATCTCTTACCGTTTTAAAATAATCACTAAAATCTCAAAAAGACCCCCCCCCCCCTTTGCGGATCAATGGGGACTTTTTTCCATAATCAGGGCGGCCATTCCCATACCAGCCTGAAAAATCCACAGAAGTTTGATTTTTGCCGTTCGATGGCCATATTTTGGGTTATTTTTCTTAGGCGTTAAATCAACGACCTACTTCATGCAAAAGTACCCATCCATTCATTCTCGTACTCATATACATCCGATTGGATCGACAGGAGAGAAAAACTTCCGTACAAATTTGCAGTTGCTGTTCTGTATAGAAAAACTCCTGCAAAAGGGTATGGAAGTTGTGCTGCCTTGTCCTGCACTCAATCCATACAACGAGCTACATTGGCAATAAGCCCGGCGAGGTCTCAGGGACTGCCTGCGTCATCTTCCATGTTTTTTCTATATGCAGTTTTCGCAGGCTCAGTTATCGCGTGGTATATTTGCATAAGCCCCGCGGTATTGCATGGCATGGGTCAGCGGAGAAAGATACACTCATGAAGTCAGCACATGCACGAAAACCTGCTCTGGCAGAGAATTTCAACTCTCTTCAACTGTGTAGCAAAAGCGCAATGACTCAACCGCTCAATCGTCCATATACGTGTGTCTGTTCCGTTATATTTGTGAGATTAGGCGCAGATCAGACGACTGGGCCAAAAAAAAGTGCAACCGATTTTGAGTGAGCTTTGGACATATACACTGCCTGTCATAACTATAGCCGCAACATAAAACAAACTGATCCTTGAAAGTTTAAAGACAATACAGTTATTCCACATACTATAAAGTAAAGAGATATTAAAAAGACAAATAATTTCACAAATATTTTCCTTTTATTTCAAACCGTTATTCTTCTATAAAGGAAAATCTGAGATTCCAGTCTGTCATAACTATAGCCGCACTTGGAATTAGTATGCCAAAAACTGATTAAAAAGCGGAAATTTAGGAAGTTAATAACCGTCAAAATCTTTTTTAAATAAAATTGACTCTCAGGGATTAGTTTATTTATTTCTCAATAAATAATTATAACGGTTTTTCGAGTTTTTCGCTTATTTACCTCTCAGTAGCGATAACCGTTTCTTTTACATAGAAAACTCATCCAAATTAGGTTTTTGTTTATGAATTATGAATTTTACGTAATAATGTTTCCTAAAGATTTTCTGTCTACTTATGATAAAGGAGAGGCCACCTCCGTAACATTTTTTACATTTGAACCTCCTTGAAGTGTAATGATTGGTGGGAGATGATGTAACCTCTTGCTACAAAATCCGTTATGTGCCATGTCTTCCATATTAAAACGAAAAAACTTTATGATCAGGGTATTTCGGAGAAGTTTTTACTGTTTTAGAAGTGGTTACATCAACTTTTAAATGCATAAACAACCCAGCTTAACACTATTAAATAACACTGTCCAAAATTTGTATTGAGATCTATGAAAATGTATAGCAAGTGCTCATTAAAATTATTGGCCAGGATAGTCTACCAATAGAACACTTGATTTCGTTATTTCCGTCATAGGAAAAATTTCATAGGATTGTCCTGATAAAAAACTGCTTCCATTTTATACAGAAGATAGGACACATAACGGATTTTGAGGCAAGAGATTGCATCATGTCTCGCCAGTCGTAGCAGTTAAAATTGGTTCCAATGTTATAAATGTTAGGGAGGGGGCCTCCCATTGATTGAAATTAGGCAGGGAACCTTGTAGAAACATTATTACGTAAAATTTATAAAAAAAAACACGATTTCAGAGAGTTTTCTATGTAAAAGCAGCGGTTATCGATGCTAAGAAGTTACTAAGCAAAAAACTCAAAAAACTTTTAAAATTATTTCGTGAAAAATAAACAAAACAATCTATCAGAATCTATTTTATTCGAAAAGAATCACTTCCGTTGATAATTGCCTCAATCTCTGCTTTTGAGTCAGTTTTTGCCATAATAATTCCAAGTGCGGCTATTGTTATGATGGACCGAAAGTTTAATATTTCCTTTATAGAGAAATAACGGTTTGCAATAAAAGGAAAATTTTTGTGAAATTATTTGTCTTTTAAATATCCCTTTTGTTTATGGTACATGGAATAACTGTGCTCTCTTTAAATTTCTAAGGATCAGACTGTCTTATGGTGCGGCTATTGTTATGACAGGCAGTGTATGTATGATTTGTATATGGTTAAAGCTTCCATTTTGGCATTATTCGGCAATTTCTGGCAAAACGGTAAATGCTAAAAAATATAAGCAAACAAATTATAAAAATTTCCCATAAAGGCTGGCCTGATTTAGACAAGGATTTACACAAATTTCCAAAGATCGTTCAGTTTGTAACTAGAGGATTGTTGTTAGTAGGTTACAAAGTATGCTGGTGGTCCCACTTTCTACAAAAGGATGCAGCCCAAAAAAACGTTTGGGTATTAAGGTCCATCTAGATTAGTCGCCAAATGGCGTCACGTGCAGCCAAATGGCTGTTGTCATTCCATCCAAACTAGTCGCCTTTTGGCTGTGCGTCCAGTTTTGATATTCAATATGGCAACTCCACCAACCGCTTTGACAACCGCTTGTCAAATTCAAAGTGACAATTTTGCAACTTTTGTTCGTTTTATTGTGTGAAATTGAATAATTCTTGAATCGTCGTGAGTCGTGTAATAATTCAAACGCGCAGAGTCCGATTTTGATAATTAAATTTTAAAAATCATTTTCTGCCTCCATTTGGCTGCTAGTGTGGATGCTAAGTAGCAGCCAAATGGCTGTACGCGATGCCAGTTTTTGGACGCGCAGCCATTTGGCGACTAATCTAGATCGACCTTTACCAAAATTAAAGCTTTAGCTCGAAACTACTTTTGGTGGCGACCTGTGGATAGGATAAGCACATCAATCTTTAAAAGGGACGTTTTTTCCTGACACAGATCAGTCGCCATCGTCGACACATGATTGGGGCGCGTAGAGTTTGATGATGATGGTCTGTAGATACATTTCAAAACACAAAATGCGGAGATTTCGGCTCTATCGAATTGACGTGAAAGGGAAAACTAACGGTTAATATAGTGCAATACCGGGGTGATTTCAGTATCTGTAGCGCCAAGTTTAAATGATGGCATTTCATTAATATTAGTCTGAAACGATTGAATCTGCATTCCATTTTTACGAAAACGTAATGGTTGTAAACTTTGGATATTTCTATAGGGTAGTTCAGTCTTTTATTGGAAATCGGGGGTATTTTTGCCTCCATTTAATGTGAATCAATATTGTTGCACCGAAAATAAAATTTTAATTTTAATTGGCCTAATTGTCAAACAAATTTTAAAATTTTTTGCTTGCAAATATCACTAAAGCAGAAATATCCCCTTTCCTTTCAAAGTATTGAACTGGCATTGAATTTATTATTTTTTTTTTAAGTTTAAATGTACTCGCTGAGGATGTCGAAATGCATTCGAACACATAAAAAGTTCATTGTAAATAATTAAATTTTATAATAAACTTAAAAAGCAAAATCAATAAGGTGGCTTTTAAATTTTAAAAAACATTCTATTGAATTGATTAAACACAGATTTTCCGAAAAAGGATTCGATCGTTATAGACCAACATTAACGAAATGCCATCGTCAAAATTAGGCGATATTGAAATCTCCCCGAATAAAGTAATAATCGTAGACCACACACACGGTCTATCCATGAATTGCAATCGCATGGATTTTATTGGATTAAAATCCAAATCCGCCTGTGAATGGGCTCATGTGACAGAACGAAAATCCATTTATGGATTCGAATCCATGGATTGATCATGTATGTGCCGCCTTAAGGGTGTTAGCGAGAGATTTAATATGTACTTACTACTGGTTATATATTTATCAACATCTTCAAAATAAAAGGCCAAGCTGCCACCGGCTAAGTTTTTTCGCAGTTTTTGCATATCCTTGGCTATAGTTTTCGTATTCGACTCGTCGGTAAGAAAGTTTAATCCACATTGCAAACGAGTGAAGCAGAATTGTGTGTACAATTCTTCTTCCGTAATCTCTTCGAAAGGAATTTCCTCCAGTTTGCCATGCATAATTATTTGTGCTTTGAGGTCTACTAACGTCCCCACGGCACACATAAGCAATATGGGATTATCTGTGATATCGACGTCGTGGCTTATTTGATCTATGTTCACCTCAGCATCGTTGGATTCTCCGAATTTAACGACGCCACACAAGTCCAGCTCGGCGGGGAATTTGTGCTGAATTTCTTTATAATTCAATTCACCGATGGTCGATTCAATGTTGAAGCCCATAATAAGCAGCGCACCATCATACATGAGTCCGAAAAGGCAACCACTTGACTGCTGTTTGACCTTTTCCATTCGCTATAATGTCGATTTTTTAGTTTAAACTGGACCTCTTCATTGTTTATTCAATCTTACCTTGAGTACGAAACTTGAAATTTTCAATTTAGGAGTCATTTTCTAAACGGATGTTTTATAAGAAAAAAAGTGATACGTAAGCACAAGATTCCCAAGCCCGTGGATGCGAAAGTCGCAAAATGTACACACATGAATTGTCAAGTTAATATACGAACGATAACATGATGACAGCGATCAGCTGAGAGTTTTTGGATATTGTTTGAAGTTGGCAGTACTTTTGGTGTGATACCGACCGCATAAATACCATCCCTTAAAACAAACTATCCAAGAACAGTTTTAGTGTTAATACCGAATATGATTCAAATTAACACCACTATTTAAGTGGTATCAAAGCGGTTGGTTGAGTTGCCATATTGAATATCAAAACTGGACGCACAGCCAAATGGCGACATGTTTGGATGGAATTAGTTAAATTGAAGTTGGTTGAGTTGCCAGTTGAGACAAGGGCTGCACGCGATGCCAGTTTTTGGACGCGCAGCCATTTGGCGCCTAATCTAGAGGGACAAATGCGTTGCATTTGGCGACTAATCTAGATGGACCTTTAACGTCATCAATGTGGCACGATAGCCGGACGTCGGGCCTTGGCCGCCTGAATCGTTGACCTCCAATTGTCGCGGTTACGTGACCTTGTCCTCCAGTTTCGGAATCCCAGCAGCTGGTAGGCGTCTTCACCTACGGAGTTCTCCCAGCGAGCTCTCGGTCGTCCACGCAACCTCGCTCCGTCAATTCGTTGTGCGTTCATAAATTTCTTTGGCATGCGATTGTCGTCCATCCGTTGTACATGCCCCGCCCATTGCAGACGTTGAAGCTTCACGATTTTCGATACTTCCAGCTCGTCGTACAATTGATACAACTCATGGTTGTATCGGATACGCCATTGGTCTCGCTCGCGAACGGCCCCGAAAATTCGCCGAAGGACCTTTCGTTCGAATCGGTCTAGCAAAATTTCGGAGGCTTGGGTAAGGGTCCATGTTTCGCAGCCATAACATAGCACGGGTCGGATGATCGTTTTGTACACGCGGAGCTTCGTGTTCCTGTGCGCAAGTTTCGAATTAATTATAGGGAGGACCGAGAAATATGTCTTATTGGCTAGTTGTATCCGTCGCTTAATTTCGTCGGTTTCGTTGGCGTCCTTTGATAAGTTACAACCCAGATAGTTGAAGTTGTCTACATACTCGATATTAAGGTCCCCCACTGTGATGCTTGAATTTGCTGGCGTCCTTGTTTTCGATTGCATCATGGCCTTTGTTTTGCTTTCGTTGATATGTAGTCCAACTTCCTTTGCGGCGTTATTGAGGTTATGCAGGAGGCTTTCTGCATCACCCAACCTTCGAGACATGATGTTGATATCGTCGGCGTACGGTACTAATTGAGTCGACTTGATGAGTAGCGTTCCGCTGCTGTCCATATGCATGGCTCGAATTACATACTCCAAAGCCAGGTTGAAGAGCGTCGGCGCCAGCCCGTCGCCCTGCTTGAGTCCAGTACGAGTTTCAAATAGGTCAGTGAGTCGGTTCTGCACTTTGACCTGCGAGACGATATTAGTCATCGTCATCCTTGTGAGTCGCACTAACTTTGCCGGTATACCAAAATTCAGCATAATGTTGTATAGTACACTTCGGTCGATACTGTCGTATGCTTGCTTGAAGTCGACAAAGATTTGGTATACGTCGATGTTGTATTCCCAGCACTTTTGGAGTAGTAGCTTCACTGTGTAAAGCGGATCGGTCGTTGACCGACCAGGTCTGAAGCCGCCTTGATACTCGCCAATGATTTGTTCCGCGTACGGATTGATTCTCTTTTCAAGAATTTTTGATAAAATCTTATAGGCCGTACAAACTAATGATATGCCTCTGTAAATCTCACACTTCAGCTTGTCACCCTTTTTGTGGATTGGGCAGATTATGCTTTTGCGCCAATCTTCGGGGATTACCTCGTCCCATATTTTTAGCAGTAGCACATGTACAGCGTTGGTCAGGCACGTTCCACCATGCTCAGCAGTTCTGCTGGGATCTCGTCAGCGCCGGGCGCTTTATTATTTTGGAGTGACTATATGGCAAGACTCACCTCCTCTACTGTTGGGGGTAGAACGGGAGGGCCTGGTTCGGCTGACTGCTCAAGAGCTAGCTCCGCGGGGGATGTTGATGATGCATTGAGGAGCTCTTCAAAATGCGAGGCCCATCGTTTGTTGACGCTTTCGATGTCGCTGATGATGTTACCTTCTTTGTCCTTACATAGGCTTGTCCTGGGTTGATATCCGTTCTTGACATTATTTATAAGTTTGTACGCCTGTCTAGTGTTCTTACTGGCTAATCTTTGGTTATTTGCTGTAACTGCTCGTCAAAATATTTGCGTTTCTTACGTCTAATTAACTTATTAGATACTCGCCGAACCTCGTTATATCTTTCTTTCTTGGATCGGGATGCGCGTTGCGTGTATTGGCAATAGGCTTCATTTTTCGCCTCAATCGAGGCTCTGCATTCGTCGTCGAACCAGTCTGCTCGTCTGCGCCGGCCTTTATAGCCCACGACCTCTTCTGCGACCCCCTTGATGCTGTCTTTGAGCTCCTCCCAGAACTCATGGATGCCTAGATTATTGATGTTATCAAGCATGGGCGACACTTTTTCCTCAAGTGCTGTAGTATACGCAGCCGCCGTGGCATCACAATCAATTTTGTCAACCTCGAAGATCTTGGCAGGGTTGATTCTCGTTAGGTGCACCGAAGAGATTCTGCACCTGTAGGTCGTCTTCACCAAATAGTGATCGGTGTCGCAGTTGGCTCCTCGATATAGGATCGAACATCTAGGACATTAGAAGCCCATCTCTTGCTGATCAGTACGTGGTCGTTCACGGTGTATTCATCTGGAGACTTCCAGGTCTGCTTATGGGTTCGTCGATGAGGGAAGCATGTAGAGCTAATGACCAAGTTTCTGCCGCTCGCGAAGTCGATAAGTCGCTGACCGTTGTTGTTGTTTTCGTCGTGGAGGCTATGACCACCAGTGCCAGCTTTCGTTTCCGACTTTGGCGTTAAAGTCTCCTAGCAGCAGCTTGACGTCGTTTGATGGAAGTGAGTCGAAGAGTGTTTCTAGGTCGTTGTAGAACTCGTCCTTAATCGCGTCTTCTTTTACTTCTGTAGGGGCATGCGCATTAATGAGCCAGAGATTAGCGAAACGGGTCTTAATGCGGATCGCACATAGCCGCTCGTTGATGGGTTTGAAGCCGATAACGTGGTTCTTGAGCTGCTTATTCACGATGAAAGCTACTCCAAACTCCTTGTTGTCCTCCTCTTTACCACTCGTAAAAATAGTGTGGGAATTGAGGTCGTTAATCTTGCTTTTGAGCCATTTAGTTTCCTGGATTGCAACTATGCTCAGCTTGTATTGTTCTACCTGATCCAGGAGGGCCCTTAAGGCCCCCGGTCTATTCAGGGAGCGTACATTCCAGGATCCGAAAGAGTAATCTGTTGTTCGTTTGCGGGGTCGTCGTTGTTTTGTATCCGTCCAATCCGAGGCTTTTGTTTCAGGTTTCTTGACTTGAAGTTTTTCTTAGGATGAGTTGTCGGCACATCGCTAAACCATGATAGGGTTTAATCGTTTAGTAAAGGCCATCATGGGCATGCCTCGAAGATGCTGCTTTAGTGGTTGAGTTAGACGTTTTCTGTCACCTATCACCTGAGACGCTGCAGATGTAAATACAGCCCTCAGGCGCAGCGGTGTTTCTTCCAAATGTCGCATCAGATGATTTGACTTAGCCGTTAGAGGTTTTACCCACTACCGTTACCAGGGGGCGCCCGCGCGGAGGACACATGGAGAAGTCTTTTGCCCCCCGACCTTTAACGTAGTAGACAGAAAATGACATAACCAAAATTTCATTTTGGTGATTTTTTTAAATTTAACTATCAAAATCGGACCTTTAGGGTCCCTCTAGATTAGGCGCCAAATGGCTGCGCGTCCAAAAACTGGCATCGCGTGCAGTTATTTGGCTGCTACTTAGGATCCACACTAGCAGCCAAATGTAGACAGAAAATGACATAACCAAAATTTCATTTTGGTGATTTTTTTAAATTCAATTATCAAAATCGGACTCTGCGCGTTTGTATTATTACACGGCCATTCAAGAATTATTCATTTTCACACAAAAGAACGAATAAAAGTTGGAAAATTGTCACTTTGAATTTGACAAGCGGTTGTCAAAGTGGTTGGTTGAGTTGCCATGTTGAATATCAAAACTGGACGCACACCGAAATGGCGATCAGTTTGGATGGAATGACAATAGCCATTTGGCTGCACGTGACGCCATTTGGCGACTAATCTATATGCTAAAAATGTACGAGATTCGACCCAGCAACAGCAGCATTTTTTCTGTTGCTGCTGCCACTGAGGGTCATCAAAGGCAAATGCGTGTAAATGTAAATTGAAATGTTGACGCTGCTGTTGATACTTCCAATCTATTTCCAGCATGAGTGCTTCTGAATCCACTCACTCGTTTCTCCCCAAAGATGGCGCTGATCAATGGCACAATACACTCTCAATCAAAAGTAAAGTAGTTGTCTAAATAAAAAAAAACAGCTGTCACTTTTTATCGACTGAAAGTTTTCTATGTTGCGTGATTTTCTGTGTTTTCTTAATTATTATCATCGACGGATACAGAAACGCAGGAAACTGAATTTCAACATCTTCTAATCTTGTGCAAATATGCTTCCAACACATAAAGGAAGCGAATAGTCAGCAAAGTATCGATTTTCAGTCCAGTCGGACTTTCCATCCGCAACTGGGAAGGCGAGTTAAAAGATTTCATCATGGGGCCCAGAACCAGCGTTCAAGTGATTCATCGGTTCGCGTTATTGCAAATCTTCATTGTTAGTGTTTTCATCTTTACGGCGGACGCCACGGATATAACAAAACAGGTGTTTGCAAATATTGACGATGGAATAGTTGCCGCTTTCGGCGATTTCAATTCGGACGAGTTTACGGATGTATTTATATTGCGAAACCGCAGTAGGTCACTGCAAATTCTGCTTGGTATGTATTCTACGTGCTGAATATACTTTTGATCCTTGAAATTAGTCATATTTGTTTGAAGATAATGTTACCTTGTACCATGTTGTAGCTTGAGCAAGGTATACAGACAGCTTCAACCCAAAACTGCGATGCGACGTGTATGCATCTCAGTGGGATACAATTTAAGAAGAGTGGGGGAGATTTCAGTATCTGCGGCGCCAAATTTTGATGATTCCATTTCATTAATATTGGCCTGAAACGACCGAATATGCAATCCTTTTTTTGCGAAATCTTAACGGCCCTCCAGATATTCAATGTCAAAGTTTGACATTTATATTTGCGCCGTGTTTACTACGCGTTTAATAAATCGACGAGTACTCTAGAATACATTTTGTATGGAAGATACGCGCAGTTCTAATCCGATTGAACTGATTTTTGGTGAGTAGTTTATTGATCCTCCTTTGACGTGCAAACTACTCCAACTTTTCGGAGAGTTATGGGCATACTGCTTTGCTAATTTAAATGGGAGATAAATTATAATTACAATCATAATAAAATATGCAGGGTATCTCTTTGCCGAAGCAGAAGGGTATATGAAAGCCATTCGGGATGGCGTGGTCCCCAAGCGTGATTATCTTGAGGTACATTTTCCTCGGCACGACCACAGCGGCTCTAGCGAGAGCGACTCGCACATTCCATATAAAAATTCGTTTTTAGAATGAGAGCAAAATGTTTTTATGTATGAGCGAGTCGCTGTCGCTAGGGCCGCTGCAGTCGTGTCGAGGAAAATGTACCTTTAAGCTCATTCGTAATCAACATGAGCAAGAAACACTAGACTCCATCATCTCTGGCTGTTCTGTATTGGCACTGGCGGAGTATACGGACATATGCAATACTGTATGCAAGGTATGCATTAACACCTGGCATACAAGCACGAGTTGATCAGTGAGACAAAACCGATTTACTGGTACCAGTGCAACTAACAAGTCCTTCCTAACTCTTCGACAAAACGAGTCCCTTTGCGTGGATTTATCGATATTGCTTTTCTTCACAATAGCAAAATTGAAAGAAAACGTGCAGAAAAGAGGGATAACTACAGGGCTGGAGAAGATAAACTACTTTGGCATTTTCAGCATTTGCAAGTAGTTTCTGTGATATTGTCGGCTACCGGGGTGATACCACTTTGATTCTATTCGAGCTGATAGCCATAGAAGGGAAGTTAGGGTTAAATTGTTATTGAGCAATATAGGTATGTGAGGTATCAAATCAAAGGGAATGTTGAGTAAATTATATTTATATCGTTCTTTGCCAATTTAAAGCAACGGAGACGAAAAAAGAGGAAAATTTGTGATTTCAGTTTCTTTGTTTTTGAAAATTTTAAAGAAAAGTAACTATTTAACCTTAAAAAGAGAATGCTTAGTGATGATCAGTCCCAAAGAAAATATTGTTCATAATTTTCAAATGATTGACACTATGAATCTTCTATATACACATATGGACAAAAAAATAAGTACACCCCTCATGTAACTTTTTATGCCAAATTTTCATACCCTTTTTAAAATTGAATTACTCCAAATAGATAGTCATTACAACAATTAGGATATAACAATGCCAACGGAATCGAAAAACTAAATGGCATCCCCCTATTTTCTTAGTCCCTCCCGATATTAACTTTGAAGTGGGTTTTCAGCTTGGTCAAAATAATAAGTACACCATCGGTTTTTTTAATCTTTTGACAACAAGTTACAAGTTGCTATTTTCCGTAAGGATTTGTTTTTTTTATTAATTGGTGTATGCCAGAAGCGTTAAATTACAAACAAACAAAAATACTTAAGGGGCGAAAAACGCATGGAAGGTACGAAAAAAGAAGTTTAAGTTCGAAACTTTGAAATAGCGGAAAAATTATTCTCTCAATAACGAGATAAACCAGGTAAACATTGTATTTACTGTGTAATCATTAAAAAGTAAATATAAGCAGTCTCAAATACAGTTAAGTCCATGTAAGGCCTTAAGGACAACTGTCGGTCTCATTATCACTATGGCGAGAAAAGTTCTCTTGGTGATTTTCGCGGCAAATATTCAAAATATAGAATCCCTTTGAAAAGTTAATCGAAGAATACAAGAAGTAAAGCAGTTTTGACAAAAAGTTTGGAAGTTGCCATGGCGACGTCGAAAAGTGTTGACGGTTCAAGAAAATTTGGTAGGGATAGTTTTTCTTGTTCCAGACCGAACAATCAAAACTCACAGAATAGTATGTTTTATTTATGAGATCGTAATAAATTTCATTGGAAACTACTATTGTCGTAATATTCTTTATTCAGGAAAAAAATAATATAATATATGCTACATCTACTGACTATTTCCCATGGAGGCGAAAAAACGTGGTCTATGGTTTAATTTTCATAGTTTGGTTTCGTTCAAATATACCTAATAACCGTTACAATGAGGCAATTTCCATATAAGAAATGTTAGTTTAGAGTCCTAGAATATTTCACTGATGAACACACACACTTTAAATGGGGATTTCAGCAGGATATTAACCCTAACCGTACCTCAGAAACGGGTCAAGGATCCGCTTCAACCAAGTCGGGTGGCTTTTCACGTTGTTACTAGAGTTAAATTGAATCTGGAATGTTTAGGGGGAGTTGAATCAATGAAACAGAAACACCAGTTTTCATAAAACGGACCAATTACGGAATTTCCTGGAAGTAACTGGATATGTATATGGATGTATGGGAACATACCATAAGAATTATCTCCAAAAGGCAAACAAAAACCTTTTTTTCTTTCAAAATAATGAACCATTTACTTTTAAATAATAAAATAAATTAAATTCTGGTCGAGTCAGAACTTAATATTTTAATTAAAACAAGTTTTAATCAAATTAACTGACATGTACTTATTATTTTGTCCAGCCTATTTTAGTCAGTTCGTACTTTTTCGAGGTAAATGAAAGCTGTTATTTATTATAATATGCTAATTTACATATTATTTCATTCCTTACCAATTAAGTATTTAAATCTTTCCATATGAGTTTATTTCCTCAAATAACTACTTGGCTACAGGGTGATAAGAAAAATTAGTATGGGTGTACTTATTTCTTTGGCCATATGTGTATCTATGTATCTATATATATAAATGAGTGCGTGTCTGTTACTTATAGGCGTCTAAGCCCGGCCCAGTGGATGATTCTTTTTTTGGTTAATCTTACTTACTTACTTACTTACTCTTACTGAACCCTGGCTATATAGGAATTTGAGACAACTAAGAAATCAGCGAAACAAACTGTACAAGCTGATTTAAAATGACCCCGATATTAGCGCTGACATAAAGAGAGAATATGAAGAGATAACTAGTGAATTCCGCATAAAATCCCGAGAAGCGTACGATCTTTTTGTCAATTTAATGGGGGAAAAGATTATCAACGACCCCAAAAAGTTTTTTGATTTTGTCAATATAAAACGGAAGACATCAGGTTTTCCCACTTCTATCTCCAATGGGACTCTTACTTCATCTTCCCCGCAAAAAATTTGTGACTTCTTCGCTGACCATTTCCAGAATTGTTTCAGCACTTCGAAGACTCAGAGCTCCGCACTTTATTCAACCGATACCACCCTACCGTCCATTTTAAATGAAATTATAATTACACAGGAAGAAATAGCTATATCGATTCAACAGCTTAGTGTTAACAAAGGACCTGGACCTGACCTAATAGCACCCTATTTTTGGAAGCAATGTTTAGATTACTCGCTCCACTGCATATACTCTTCAACAATTCACTCCAAACTGGCGTCTTTCCTTTGTACTGGAAATATTCACATCTCACCCCTATCCATAAAAGCGGCGATAAAAGATTGGTTGAAAATTATCGAGGCATCGCAATTCTATCAGCTATCCCAAAACTTGAAAAATTGGTTTTGTGACAAGCTCACCATTATCTTCCCTGCAAACCATGTCATGCTGACATAGTCGACTACGTACCCCTGACTCGCGGGCTGACTGTACCACTGACCGTTGTTCGGCGTTCGGGACTAAAGTAAGCGGCTGTCAAAGCAAAATTCTGACAGCACAGTACATGGTGTACATGTGTGCAGCGGTGCGTGGGGAGTGCGGGGTTCTGTTTTCACGAATGAGATGCAGGGTGCGCTGTTGTTCATTTGCTCCCCATATTCAATTAGCTGTAATTTTAAAAAGCTAAATTAACACTCAAAGACTATTTTCAGGAACATATTTATTTATCTCAATCAAATTTACATGCACAATATAATGACTTAGTCTATCTAAAACTATCCACAAAATGTCTCGTCATGTATGCGCGATGCGGCGTCGACTGCTGCATAAAGATTTTTCGCGTCCCATTTCCTGAAATAAGTATAGAGAATATACGTTATTTACATGTATGTATCATGTAGATAAATCGACTAAAATTGTTCTTTAACAATTGCTTGCATACTTACACAAAATAATCCACAGGAGAAAACCAAAATTTACCAATCATCACAGCAGAATTTTGCATTTTGTGTCACATAGAAGTGTAATCTACGAACAAAAAGAAATGTTTTTAAATAACACTCACAAAATAAGTAGATATTTGAGTACACTTACATTTAAATTCCGCAACAGCATCCCAAAAACGCTGACAAATTCTATAATTTCATCCTCTGCGCTGTAGTCCAACAAACACTACACGACACGAAATAAAAACAAACGACCGCGCGACCATAAGTGGCGTTTTGCAGCTGGGGTGACGTTTTGCAGATGGAATTGCTATTATGTGTGCGTGTCTCACGTATACTCGCATAATTGTTCTTCCCCCCTTTCCTCGCGGCAGGGGACTGCTGACCGATTGTTTGCAGGGTTTGAACCTCGTCTCAATGAGCAACAACACGGTTTTCGAAAAGGCAGATCTACTTCAACCAATCTTATTATTCTAGTTTCTGATATCCTCTGCGAAATTTAAAAAGGCAATCAAATTGATGCTATTTATACTGATTTCAGCAAGGCCTTTGATAGGGTCGATCACAAAATTACATAATTTCGGAATAAGAGTATCGCTTCTCAGATGGCTTCAATCATACCTCCTTAATCGGACTCAATTTGTTAAATTTCAGGGTTGTATATCAAAAAGTGTATGTGTCCCTTCCGGGGTGCCACAATGCAGCCACTTAGGCCCTCTCCTATTCAACATATTCATTTCGGATTTGTCACAACTCTTGTGGGATTTTCCTCATCTTCTGTACGCCGACGATTTGAAGTTGTACCACACTATTAAAGTAAACTCTGACATTGATTTTCTTCAGCGAAAGCTCGAGTCCCTCGAAAATTGGTGCAATCAAAATAATCTGCACTTGAACGTTAGCAAGTGTCAGGTAATGAGTTTTTCGCGTAAGAGCACAGTCTTATCTAGTTCCTACCTACTTAATGACACCGAACTCAAGAAAGTGGACCATATCAAGGACCTCGGTGTTATACTTGACAATAAATTGCGCTTCAATCTGCATTACGATATGGTACTATCAACAGCCAATAAACAACTTGGCTTCATAAAAAGACGTGCAAAAGAACTTAAAAATATTTGGGTTACCAAATCCTTATATAGTAGTCTGGCTGGTCGAGCGGTTAGTGCGCGCACCTTCGGTGCACAGGTTCATGAGTTCAAATCTCACCGTGTTCCATGGTGTTTTTCGAACTCACGAGCTTGTGACGGACTATGATCTCACTCAGATGTTAAACGAGTACCCATTTATGGGGATAAATAACACTGCTGAGCGTGATGCTGATCTCATTACCTCAACAAAAAAGCAGATAAGATCTTGGAAATAGGATGTCACTAACACATCCTGCGGCCTTAGTTCAATATTGGATTGTCGCGCCTGTTATTTATTTTATTAAATCCTTATATACCACACTTGTACGCCCTATACTTGAATACGCCTGTATAGTCTGGAATCCATTTTACGAGTCGCACTGTGATAGATTTGAATCTGTTCAAAAACAATTTCTTCTATTCGCACTGAGAGATTTATATGACCCCACTGTTTTTCTTTGCCTCCCATCCTACAAATATAGACTTTCTCTGTTGAACTTGACGACGCTTACCTCAAGAAGAACCTTGCTTTCTACATGTTTTACTTTTGACTTTGTTAGCGGGGCAGCTAGTATCGATCGTATATCTAACAAAATCACATTTAATGATCAAATTAGACGAACTAGACATAGACCTCTAAAAGTATATCAGCATTCAACCGTATACGGCTACAACGAGCCTGTAAATAGGTGCTATAGAACTTTTAATTCCTTTAGCATCCACTACTCTCCCGATATTTCTAAGTTGGTTTTCAAACGAAATGTTATGAAGTCCCTTACAACATCCTAATCTTCTCATTTGTATTTCCTTCGTCACCTTCCTTCTTATCTAATTAAGTATTTGTGAAATTAAATGTTCTGTATAATTGTTTTCTTTCTTTTGTACAATTGTAATCTACCTTGTTTGGTTAATAAATAAATAAATAATCCGTCTTACGCTGGAGAAGGTTTATCTCTCTAGTTCCTGTCAACCCCTTGTGGGGCATAGGGCATTAACTACGCCTACTCTCCACCTCGTTCTGTTTTGCGCCAACGGCGCTAGCTCCGATGCGACCATGTAAGATTTAGCGTTTTCCCTTCGCTGGATAGCGATCTTCTCCATGTGTTCCTTGGCCGCCCAACACGGCGTCTTGTTCCGGAGTCCTGTGGATTCCAGTTAAGGGAAGGTTTATAGACCGAGAAAATTTTGAAACACTCAAACTAATAATTTGTTCACAGTGACTGAAAACATATAATTTGGGGCTATTTTCATGTTTTCGAATGAAAATAGACGCAAAACATTTTAATTTCCATACAAAATGACACATCGAAAATACGCTATTTTGAGTGTTTTCTATGAAACCTTGATTTTTTTTAAATGAAAACATGTAAGCACCCAGGTCTCAAACCTAAACTCCATTATCCAGCACATTTCGGCTCACGCCGATATTTTAACTGACACCCGGCCAAATTGTTCAGTTTCGTGTGTTGGCCAATGTTTTTAATTTCTCCATGATAAGAGAATGGACGGTCAGTTTGAAGACGAAATATGTTGCAAATGACTATCGATGACTACACCAGCACATTTTTATACTTAGAACGATTTATAAGAAAAATAATATTGTCGGTTATCAAATGAAATTACAAATAGTGCACTATGAACACTTTTCGGTGATTTCTGAAAACGTACGCCGAAATCAATTCGTTTTCGCCCACTGTGAACATACTATAAGTGGCGATAAATCGAAATTCCATTTTGTATGAGAGTCACCTGTTGCAATCAAGTTTTCATTGACGATATTTTAAATTTAATGGGAATATTTAGTTGTCATTGGATCAAATAGACAGTAGCCCTATTCGACCCACTGGATCATTTCCAGATTGATTGGAAATCCCATACAAAATGATAATCCTGGAAGTTGATCCAGGGTATGACTTGGATCATCTGCCAGACTAATCCCCTAGATGTCTCCGCGAACAATTTCCCTAAAATTTCCCGTATGTCATTTTGTTATTCAGTATTTTTGGTTTGTAAACTTTATTCAGAGTTAATCATTTTAATATTTCTTGCTACTTATCCTTTTAATTGTATCTCGCACGGTGCATAATTACAAATGCAATTTATAATTCAGAAGATCGCGTTGCGGCCAGATGACACGATAACCAGCTGTTACCCAATTGGGAAATTTTGATCCGATTTCATTCGACTTGGACAGGATCAATGTCCGCTTCAGTCGAATAGCACTAGTAACTCCGATAAATTGTATTCAAGGTGACTACGTTTTTACGTACATATGTATGTACATACATCCTGGATGTTGGTCACATCAATTTCACAATCAACTTCGTACTACTTCGGAAATCCATCGATATCTCTGCAATCCCTTGGCAAAGCGACACGATTGAAGTGTTGCCGGATTCGCCACAAAATTGCCTAAAGGGTCATCGGTTCCTTTTCCCCGATTAGTGCACAGGGTAATCAGAGATAACCGTCAACCTGGATGTTGGTTACATAGATACCATCTACGGGGTATACCGTCAGGGGAGCACCTAGCCGTTACGGCCTTATCTCCCGGTCCTTCGGCGTTTTACTGACAAGGTCTTATTGTCAGATGGGGATTTCTCCATCCAGTGAATGCACTCACCTTCAGAAACCCAACCCCGGGGCTGCATCACCAGCTCGATGTCTCTGGTAACAACCTACAGCCACCTCGAGGCCAATATCTTGATATGCAAGGACCATGGTGCCCTGGGCACAAAGGATGTTGGTTACAGCAATTTCACAATCAATTTCGTACTACTTCGGAAATCCGTCGATATCTCCGCAATCCTTTGGCGGAGCAACACGATTGAGGTGTCACTGGACTCGAATGTGAAGTCATATCTCGGATGAAATGTTTGGTGGTGTGGCAAATTTTGATTTAGTTCAGCAAGTCGGGCATTTTGGCAAAAAATCCTATAACATTGTAACGGTTAAAAATAGAGGGGTCCCGTAGTACATTAATTTTCCCCAAATGAGCCACACTACCCACCATTAAAATATTCTCCACCCTATATATAGATGCGTGTCAGATATTTTCCTTGCAATCCATCGTCAGATCGATTCTACAATCGATTGGACAGTGTATGGCGACTCTAAGTTTCAAATGTGACGGGTATTTAAATTTCGTTCGCGCCCGAAATTAGCCTCGGTCTCGTTTTAGTGTTTCATTTTCAGATAATATATTTTCCTTATATGCATGTTTTCTGAACGAACGATTTTTGAAGAGGGGCCGATTCGGGCAGCTTGTTTTTGTTTTATTGAACATAAGACTGCATAATCTTTCAAAACTAAAAAGACTGCGGAAAACGTGATGAAATGTTAGTTTTCCACTGATAAAATTACAATTTTACAAAAAAGACCACCTTCCAGACAATTTACCATGCCTTGACAAAAATATTTCTAGATTCTAAAACCTTATTAAATTCTCTTTTATTTGACATTATACTCAATTATATCGCTACGCTCGTCAACCTCGATTTTGATATCATTTGAATAAATTTTACCAAATTGCAGAACTTTAGGCTCAATTTGAATTGAATTGAAATCGAGTCAAAATTAACCATAGTTTTCTGCACTTAAGGCATTGAAACTGTTAGAAATAATGGAGCTAGAATAAAATGATGTAAGAAAGATATGATCGTAAGACTATGCGCCAACTTTTAAAAGAATTGTACAAGCACCTCACCTTGGTAAAAAATGGAGAAAATTGAGATGGAAAAAATGATTGTTTTTGGGTCAAATCACGAAAATTTGACTTTGAAGCTCTGTAAAAACCAAACCTCGCATCCGATTTTAGTGCGGTTACTTTTATTTTTTTTAGGTAAATTTGTTGGCTATAATAATCAACTTATTTTGCTTTTCTAGCTAGTCTAGCTTTAGAGATATAGAGGTTTAAGTCATGCATGAAAACGATTTTTTCAAAAATCTTCAAATGCCTTTGGCTGCTAAAGGGTTAAGAATTGGGGGTATGTTCCGTACAACGTTTTTGCTGGAAATCACTTAAGGAATCATAGTCCGGTGTATAGAAGGATAAAAAGAGGGGGTTTGCTCTGTTGAATCACTGGATGGCATGACGCCGTGTTGCATGGACCGTGATGTTAGAGTAATCACTATTTAATATTCGCGGTTTTCTAATTGTTACTTTCAAAGAGTCGCCACAGACTGTCCAATCGATTTTTTTAGGTTCCACTACAGACTTCACTAGAGAAAATGAGCTTTGTTTCCGTCCCCGCCGCTACAACAATAACAACCGAAAATGAACTTTAAAACAATGAGCTGATAAACATTAAAAAGGTATGGTGATAAATACCTAATGGAGAATACTATAGTATTCATAAAAAATTCATAAAATGAGCTTATTCGGATAAAAACTATGGGTATCTCCCATACAAAGGGACCCAAGAAAACTACAGTTTATAAAGTGAGTAGTACGCAGAACTACCGGGGGGGGGGGGGGGGGGAGTACGCGAGCGCGCAGAGTGCGAACGGTGGCTTGGTGAGCGTAGCGAGCAGGGGGCAAATCCCCCTAGTTTAAGTAACAATAAGTAGGTAAGAGTCTTCTTCTTCTTCCTTGCCTCGTTCTTTATACCGCTCCATGGTTTCGTGTTGCTCGACCTGCGGTGTAGGCACTTGAAGGTAAGAGTAACCACTATAAGTAACGATTTATTACTTTTTTGACATCTCTATATGGCGGCAATGTATGACCATATTTTCACAGACAGTTCCATTGTGCCGTCGCTGGGACCAATACGTTGTTGTTGCACCCTTTATATCTTTGTTTAAAAACTAGTTTTAATATTTATACTTTTTGAACCTGCGTCCTAACATATTTTCACTTCTTTGTATTGCAGGTGCGGAAACAGAACCACTATTGCGACCCGGTCCGAAATGTGATTTTAAAAAACTAGAGATAACAAGTGTTGTCCCCGGAGATTTTGATGGCGATGCTTACATGGATTTGCTGATAACAGCTAAAACCGATCGTGAAGGCTATTTTGATATTTACATCAACTGGGGCCGAACAGACTATTTGAATTGCACCGACGAATCGGAACCGATCATTACAACATATGGTGAACCGCTTGCCATTGATTACAATCAGGATATGATCATTGATCTGTTTGGAACTGATGAACCGGATGGTGATCGTTTATATTATATATTTCAAAGTAGTAGGGGAAAGCCTAAGTTAAAGCATATGATACCACAAAAGAAAGTACCATTGCGTTTTCCGAATTCGAATGCATATCTTGATCTTAATAACGACTTCACGGCAGATTTGATTGTTGAGACTAGAGATTCGTATGAGATGTGGGTAGGACATGAGGGAGAAGACGAAAAGTTTACATTTGGCAAGAATATTTCATTTCCCATTGGAAATTATAATCTCCGCATGGGCCAAAGTGTGTTCTTAGATATGGAACTCAAAGGTGCCCAAAATCACATTGTTCCTGTTTGTTTTGATCAAAGCTGTAATAATGCCACAATCATGGTATATGACGAGAACCGATTCGTTGATTTGCATATTGGTTTAAAAGATACGCAGGGTTCAACTTGGGGTTTCGTTGTGCCCGATAATGAACCTTACACGAATGCAATCACTGCACGGTCTGGTGACTTCAACATGGATGGATATCCCGATCTACTAATCACATTGAAAAATGTAGCAAGTCCCAGCCGAATACAAACATTCCTATTAGAGAATGTACCGTGTACCCTATGCAAACCATTATCTCGAGCCTTTGAAGTTAAATGGGACGCTCTTTCGCCAATGGGCAATAGTACTGTCGCAGGCACATTCTATGACTTTTATCAAGACGGTATTTTAGATGTCATACTTATTGAGAAAGTAGGGAAGAAATACAGACCACTTGCATTCCGTAACACTTTAGATTACGATGCTAACTTTGTAAAGGTTATCGTTTTAACAGGATTGACTAATAAGAAGAATGAGACAACAATTACAGCCTTGGGTCGTAAGAAACGCACGTATGGCACTAACTTACCTGGTCCTAGAATTGTTTATTACACTACAACGCAAGAAGGTGACAGTCAGCATGGAGCTAGTTCGCAATTGCCACAATCTTCATATTTTGCTCTGCAGTTGCCTTATGTTATTTTTGGATTGGGTCGTACTCCAAATTTTGTTGATTCTTTAACAGTTGGACTTTCAAATAAATCCCGAACATGGACCCAACTTATTCCAAACTCACAAATGATAGTAGTGCCGAGTCCAATAAATGAGCCACAAGGTTGGAAAGCGCAACTGTTTGTAACGCCTAGTAAGCTTATTCTGATGAGTGTCGTCGCTCTTGGCGGTACTTGCTTCGTGATAACACTGATTATTTTGGGTTTATACATCAAGGAGAAGCGTGAAGATAAGCAGGAGAAACTTCAAGAAGCACATCGATTTCATTTTGATGCGATGTAAGAGCTAGGAGTATTATACTCAGAATTTTAATTTTTATGTTATGTGATCCGAAATATTTTTAATACAATATATTTTAATCTGACTGCGTATGGTGTAATCTAAATAAATTAACTTATACGGATTTATGTGCATTTTGTAATTTGTTTTTAATTGTATTTATTTTTTTAGATACGCACGCTATATTTATGGAGCGTTCCATGTTTTCATAATCATAGCTCACTCAGTGTCAAATACTCTGATAAAAATTGACAAGTTCAATGTTTTTTGGAAAGAAGGTGCAGAAACTTACAGAATGTCGGTTCAGCTTGCGTACAAGTCCGCAACTCAGTGGGACATTTTCATGTTTTCAACAAATGCTAATGTACATTACTGATGCAACCGCGAAATCATTTATACATTATTTCGTGACGATTTGCTTTTCGAATTTGACTCTTTTTGGGTCGTTCAACAAAAGTTTAACAAAAGTTGAAAGTGAGTTGAACCTAAGTTGAAAGTTACACTTTTTGGGTCATTCAACAAAAGTTGAACGAAAGTTGAACGTGAGTTGAACCAAGTTGAAAGTTACACTTTTTGGGTCGTTCAACAAAAGTTGAACAAAAGTTGAACGAAAGTTGAACGTGAGTTGAACCTAAGCTGGAAGTTACACTTTTTGGGTCGTTCAACAAAAGTTAAACGAAAGTTGAACGTGAGTTGAACCTAAGTTGAAAGTAACACTTTTTGGGTCGTTCATCAAAAGTTTAACGAAAGTTGAACGTGAGTTGAACCTAAGTTGAAAGTTACACTTTTTGGGTCGTTCGACAAAAGTTGAACGAAAGTTGAACGTGAGTTGAACCTAAGTTGAAAGTAACACTTTTTGGGTCGTTCAACAAAAGTTGAACGAAAGTTGAACGTGAGTTGAACCTAAGTTGAAAGTAACACTTTTTGGGTCGTTCAACAAATGTTTAACGAAATTTGAACGTGAGTTGAACCTAAGTTAAAAGTTACACTTTCTGGGTCATTCAACAAAAGTTGAACGAAAGTTGAACGTGAGTTGAACCTAAGTTGAAAGTTACACTTTTTGGGTCGTTCAACAAAAGTTAAACGAGAGTTGAACGTGAGTTGAACCTAAGTTGAAAGTAGCACTTTTTGGGTCGTTCATCAAAAGTTGAACGAAAGTTGAACGTGAGTTGAACCTAAGTTGAAAGTTACACTTTTTGGGTCGTTCGACAAAAGTTGAACGAAAGTTGAACGTGAGTTGAACCTAAGTTGAAAGTAACACTTTTTGGGTCTTTCAACAAAAGTTGAACGTGAGTTGAACCTAAGCTGAAAGTTACACTTTTTGGGTCGTTCAACAAAAGTTGAACGAAATTTGAACGTGAGTTGAACCTAAGTTGAAAGTTACACTTTTTGGGTCATTCAACAAAAGTTGAACGTGAGTTGAACCTAAGTTGAAAGTTACACTTTTTGGGTCGTTAAACAAAAGTTAAACGATAGTTGAACGTGAGTTGAACCTAAGTTGAAAGTAGCACTTTTTGGGTCGTTCGTCAAAAGTTGAACGTGAGTTGAACCTAAGTTGAAAGTTACACTTTTTGGGTCGTTCAACAAAAGTTAAACGAAAGTTGAACGTGAGTTGAACCTAAGTTGAAAGTAACACTTTTTGGAACGTTCATCAAAAGTTGAACGAAAGTTAAACCTAAGTTGAAAGTTGCACTTTTTGGGTCGTTCAACAAAAGTTGAACGAAAGTTGAACGTGGGTTGAACCTAAGTTGAAAGTTACACTTTTTGGGTCGTTCGACAAAAGTTGAACGAAAGTTGAACGTGAGTTGAACCTAAGTTGAAAGTAACACTTTTTGGGTCGTTCAACAAAAGTTGAACGTGAGTTGAACCTAAGTTGAAAGTTGAATTTGAGTTGAATTCGAGTTGAATTCAAGTTGAACCCAAGTTGAACCCAAGTTGAACCCAAGTTGAACCCAAGTTGAACCCAAGTTGAACCCAAGTTGAACTCAAGTTGAACGTAAATTGAACCCAAGCCCAACCTCTGTTGAACCTTGAATGGCACCCAACACTCACAGGGTAGCACCTAGCCCAACTTCCGTAACGCTTTTTCGTTGCAATTTTCGTGACGATTTTCGATTTATGTGCCAGAGTCAAGACATAAAAATGTCAAAAGGAAACAAGTTTTTATTCCACCATTTTCTATAATACATGCTTGATTATAACGAAAAGACGAGTTTGTTCGTATTTTTTAATTGGACGAAATTGCCAAATAATGATGGTAAATTTTGTGATGTTGTATGTCTACGGCTATATTTCTCCACAGTATGCTCCACCTCGTGTACGCCAAAAGATCCGTGAGTTGTAATCACCAGTTCATTCTCCTGGTGAATTGCATAGTCCATAATTACCTCGCACCAACACGGACCAAGCCTCTTCATTAGCTCACGCATTGTATAAACAACACCACTTTTGGGGGGTTGTGAGCCCGAAGGGGTTCGCAGCACTGAAGCCAATGGGCCTATTGTGCTATCACCCTAGTCGCAGGTGGGCAGGACTATGAATGACGATCAAGGTTCGATCAATCGTGCTAAGAAAGGAGTTGAGGTTGCTAATTAAAGTCGAAGCTATGTTGTCCGTGTATAGATAGGCCAAATTGTATCCAGCGGCGTTGGGCCAGATAATCACACTCGCACAGGACGTCATCTTCTTCACAGAATCGACAGTTCGCGCCTTGAGAGCCTTATTGTGCGCAGATCCGATCTCAGGCAAGAGTGGACTGTAAGAATTCCACAGATGGTTCGTATTTTATTTCTGCTAGCTGAACCCGCTCAGCGGCTCTTTTATATCCTGCTATGAACAGTTTAGATTGCCTGAGCCCAGGTAGTTTGTCCTAGTGCTCAGATGCCTTAGGTCTTTCCTGGTCTTTGATTAGCCTCTTTACTATACAGGTGGAGATGCTACAAAAGGGTTCTGGTCGGCAGAAGTGGGATGTTGCGGCTGTGCGTGCTAACTGATCAGCCTGTTCGTTCCTTGTGACCTTGTGATGCACATATGGCCTGGAACCCAGAAGAGTGTTAATATATTATTTACGCCTAGTTTATTCAGCGCATTCAGCCAATATTGAACAAGTCTTGACGTGACGGTGTACTTAGTGAGTGACTTAATAGCCGCTTGGCTTTCTGAAAAGATTGCTATTCGTTTGTTTACGTAGTTATCGTGAAAACAGAGATCGGCGCAAGTTGCTATTGCGTGCACTTCTGCATGAAATCCAGTGGTGTGATGCCCCATAGGTATAGATATCATTTGTGTTGGGCCAATCACAACCATTCCTGAACCTTCGGTTGTTTTAGAACCGCCAGTAAACCATTTTATGGTTTGTGGGTGCAGTCTAGCGAAATTAGAGTGGCACTACTCTCTGCTCCATGTTTCAGCCTGAAAACGGCCACCGCATGAGATCTCCTTTGCAAGATGGTCGGAAGGCATGTTCCCGATAGTGATGTTGAGGCATGTTAGTCGCCCCTTAGTAAGCTCCAGATTAGCATCGCTCGCAATGAGTCGTGCCAGTGCTAGTTTTGCATCGGTTTCGAGGTGTATGTCAACTGGGTGTAGGTGTAGTAACACCTCTAGAGCGCTGCTAGGGCAAGATCGGAGTGCACCGGTGGTATTGAGACATGCAGTCTCTGTACGTTGCCTAACACAGACCTACCCTCCGTAGTCAGGGCTCTCTTCCACCAGACCATAGCATCGTAGTTTAGAGTTGGAGGAACTATTGCCCTGTAAATCCAGAGCATAATAGAGGGTTTCCCTTGCGAATTTGGTGAATATCCAAAGGGCTCTGATAGCTTTTTCAGCCGCGCGCTGGCGCCGCTTCGACATGCTTTTGCCAGTAAAGTTTATTGTCTAGGATTACCCCGAGATATTTGACTTGATTCCCAATTGGTAGAGGGGTGTTGTATATTATCGGACGTCTGAGTTCAGCCCGATTTCTATTCCTGGAGAAGGGTATGCTGATCGCTTTGGACGGGTTGACTCGGAGCGCGTTCCCATTACACCATTCTTGAACTATTTTTAGTGGTGGTTGGAGTAAATCAGGTAGTGTTTCCTCAAACAAACCCTTTACCACTATAACCACATCGTCGGCATACATATCCCTGTACGGAGAAGTCATTAGATGTGAACTTCCACAAAAGGTCGTCAGCAACCAGGCACCACAACCACTTCGAGACGTTTACCTTGCGGACTGCAGCTGCTATCTTCCGGTTTTATTGGTTGGTGCGATGTTGGGACTGTGTTGCTGCGGTAAAATAGGGAAATTACGATCTGTTGGCTAGGGATGAATCATCGGTATACTTTGGCTTCCAGATCAAATCCCAGAAGAATACTTTCTACTGGGATCTAACTTTCTTCGTTTAACATCCTGAATGCGAATAAAACATTTTTTTCAAAATCGGTGAACATTACTATAGACTGGCTTCCGACCATGCCATAGCTCAAACGGCGTGCGAGCTGCGCTCGTACATGGTAAATGATTTTGCAAAAAATTTGCAGTTGTGACTGCTTCACCCCAAAATTTGTTTGGGAGGCCTGCGTCGAATAACAGGCAACGTGCCATTTCCATTATGTGTCGATTTTTCCTTTTCGCGACCCCGTTTTGTTGCGGGGAGTAAGGTGCAGTACGCTGAATGACGATTCCAAGCGAACTTACGAGATGGATTAAAGTTTTGGACATATACTCTCCACCTCGATCATCGTCAAGGAAAGGAACGTGCATATTATGTATATGTTTCCGCCCGGAGTTTCAGTTTGCATGGGTTCGCATCAAAGCCATCTTAATACAAGCCCGGAAGCCGAACACGGTCATATACTTAAACGTCAAATCATAGGCTTGAGCAGATGGAAAATTTACATTACGGTAAAGGCAAATCGGGTTGGGTAGCGGCAAACTTTACACGAAAAGTATTGGCTCCCGGTCGATTTTCGTCGCGAAAAGTGCAATGTGTCGTGAATTGAAGTGTCTAACATGCAGTGAAACATGCCAAGGTGAGGTGCTTGTACGATTCTTTTAAAAATTGGCGCATAGTCTTACAATCATATCTTTCTTACATCATTTTAATCTAGCTCTATTACTTCTAACAGTTTTTATACGTTAAGTGTAGAAAACTAGGGTTAATTTTATCTCGAATTCAATACAATTCAATTCACACTGCCCCTATAGATCTGCAATTAGTAAAATCTATTTAAAGTATATGCCGAAATCGAGCCAAAATAACCCTAGTTTTCTGCACTTAACGTACTAAAACTGTTATAAATAATGGAGCTAGAATAAAATGATGTAAGAAAGATATGATTGTATGATTATGCGCCAATTTTTAAAAGAATCGTACAAGCACCTCACCTTGGCCGAAGTTGGAGAAAATTGAGATGAAAAAAAAAGATTGTTTTGGGGTCAAATCACGCAAATTGAAGCTCTGTAAATACCAAACCTTTTATCCGATTTTAGTCTGGTTAGTTTTATTTTATAGATAAATAATATTAATAATAGTAATAATCATTTTATTTCACTATTCTAGCTGGTCTTGCTTTGGAGATATTAGGCTTTAAGTCGTGCAAGAAAATGATTTTTTAAAAAATCTTTAAATGCCTGTGGCAGCTAAAGGGTTAAGCTGAGGGGGTATGTTCCGTACAACTTTTTTGCTGGAAATCAACTGAGGAATCATAATCCGGTGCGTTTATGCGGCAGTTTCCGGACACCCTGTATACGACATGTTCATAGGCTTGATTTATGTGCATGTATTGCTGCTTCCTGGCTTTCTACTTAAGGTGGCTTCGCATACATACTATGGATAAGTTCGAGCACTTCGGTTGCTTGGTTTAAAGACTTTTTTGGGAAACTCATGCGACTAATTTTTTTTCGCACACACTTTACAGAGTCCAATTGTCTTACATTCTTCTGTGCGCTTTTTTAATTTAAATTTGTGAACAAGGTCACTTGATGTTAAACTTTGAATAATGTTTATGTCCCTATGCCCAAGGATCCGATGCCAATCATGAACACAGAGATTGAGCGCTTATATACCGGCTCTTAATTTAAACTATCTTAAAGCATTTTTGGAGATAGTACCTTTTCCATAGGGTGAATATACCGTCCTAGTCTAGTTCGCGTATTAACTTTCTTCTTCTTCTTTGTATTCGAATTGGTTGTGGAATGTGCAGATGTTTAGAAATGGTTTATATGACATTTCGATTATTTGGACAATATTATGATTGGAATTTGTTAATCTCGCGTTTGTTTCTAACCAAGAATTTCATATAAACTTTGTAGCGAAACGAAAATCTAAAACTATATCATTCCAGTAACAAGACTTCGCTCTTCCTGTATAAATTTAATAATAATAATAATAATACATTTATTGCAATATATAAAAAGATTCAGTTTACAAATACAAATTTTAAAATTCAGATTGCAACTCACATAAGCCATAAGGGCTTGAGGGTGAGCGCTTAAATAAGACGGTTACACTTTAGATATTTATTATAATAATTAAATTAAATTTAAACTATGATAGTGACAATTAAATTATAAATGTTTGCTTGATTTTTGATGTAACTTTTAAGTACATGTTTGAAATTCCTTTGTGTCAATTCATTTCTTAATGCAATGGGCAGTAAGTTAAACGCTTTTGGCCCCAAGATGGACGCATGCGTCGTTCTAACAAATTTATTACATTTAGGTATTTCAAGAATTTCACGAGATTGACTACGCGTACGATAATTTGTGCAGAAAGTTGTAAATTTACCATGGTTAGCATACATAAATTTGTATAGTGCAAATGTATATAGCTGCCTAATATTCATTATGTTAAAGGTAGCAAATGCTTGAGTGGTCGACGAGTACTTCGATGTATGTAAGCAAATTTTAATCACCAGGTTTTGAATATTATTTAAAGGCGTGAGCGTTGAGGAATACGTGGATCCCCATGCAATAATACCATATTGTAATATACTTTGAAAGACTGCATAATACACATTTCTAAGAACTATTCTGCTGACAATATTACGTAGATTGTAAAAAATATAGATAGTTTTCCTCAGTTTTTTACACAAATAGTTGATGTGGGTGTCCCATTTGAGAAGGTTATCTATATATATGCCTAGGTATTTGATGCTTTTTAATTGTTCAATATTAGTGCCATTAACTATAATCCGACCTCCATATGTTTCCCTACTGGTCGTTGTGAACATTATGTATTTAGTTTTTTTTAAATTTAAGGACAATTTGTGCCGCAATAGCCAGTTGTGTACCAATGACATTCCATCGTTAGCCAGTTTAAAAGTTGTTTCCCAGCTCGGGCTCCTAAATAATAAGACGGTATCGTCTGCAAATGATACTATATGACCCATAGTGATTGTCGACATTTTACAAAGCTGATTTATGTAAATCAGGAAAAGTATAGGTCCTAGAACAGTTCCTTGTGGAACTCCACATTTAACAATTCTAGGTGCGCTTAATGCATCTCCAATTTTAACTACTTGGCTTCTATTTGATAGATAAGATCGAAATAGAGATAGGGCAGTGTGTTTGATACCTAAATGTTCTAATTTTTGCATCAGATAAATATGGTTAACCGTATCAAACGCTTTTCTCAGATCCAAAAAGATTCCGAGCGGTTTGTCATTTTTATCGATAGCGTCGGAAATAAAATTAGTCACATCGTATAGTGCATCATGTGTGCTCAAACCACTTCTAAATCCATATTGATTGGGTGCCAGAATACGGTTTTCATACAGGAAATTTTCAAGTCTTACCTTGATGCATTTCTCAAACAGCTTAGCTATGTTGGAAATTAAAGATATAGGGCGGTAATTACTTGGTAGGGTAGCGTCACCATCTTTATAGAGCGGAATAATTATCGCCTGCTTCAATTTAGTAGGAAAAATACCCTGTCTAAGACAACAATTAAAAACATGGGTAAGTGGAATTGCGATATGATCTACTATAGTCTTTAGTAGCTTGCTGCTATAGCCGTCAATGCCAGGCGCCTTATTACTGTCTAGGTTTTTGATGTAAATAATAAGTTCGTTAACAGTAACTGGATAAAAATGAAGCGATGAGGTACTATCAGACTGAGTAGAAAATGCATAATTAGAACTGTAATTAATGTCCTCCAAATTTCGCGAAAGCTGTTCTCCCACTACCGTAAAATATTCATTCAAAATGTTAGCTATATCTATTTCTTTTGTTAAAACGGCTCCCCTTTCATTAGCTATTTGAACGATGTTACGTACACTATTACGCTGTTTGCGAGATATAGCTTCGTTGATTATTTCCCAAAGCTTCTTGCCATTGCCAAGAACCTTAGTAACTTCATGGGAGTAGTATAAATTTTTTGCCGTACGAATTATAAATGTTAGTTTGTTTCTGTAGGCTTTATAGTGAGCTATTAAGTTTGCATTATTTGGATACTTTCTTGCCATTTTTGCTAGTTTGTTCCTTTTTCTAATCGAAACTACGATACCTTTTGTAGCCCACAGCTTAACAGGTTGGAATTTAGTGCCACTTCTATTAACCGAACATGAATCTGAAGAGATTTTTATAACTTCATCGAGAATATCAAAAAATGTATCTATCCCTGTTTCGCCATCATTACAACACATTAATGAAGACCAATCCGTTGTGTTTATATTGCTAACAACTTTTGTTATATTTAGATTATTACGTTCACCCTTTACGTTACTATTAGACGAGTGCGCAGCTGCATTTTCTTTAAACTGTAATTTACCTAAGATTGCATAGTGATCAGTTAAATAAGTTTCAAAAATAGCCGGAGAAAAGTGGATATTTTCATTCGACTTCCAGAAGAGGTGGTCTATACATGTTGACCTAACATTTCCCACTCTAGTATTTCCCTCTAAGTGCTCAATAAAGCCGTAGCTTGATAAAATATCTAGGTATTCATTTGCAGTCGATGACAGCCTATTTTTAGATATATCAATATTTAAGTCACCTACAATCAAATGATTCTTATAAGTATGTTTAGTTGATAGAAAAGTGTCTAAAGAGGATAGGAAAGTGCTCGTGTTTAGGCTTGGGGATCTATATATTCCAGTAACGCAAATTTGAATGTTATTAACCGTTAATAATAGATCCACGATATTGGCATCATCTATTTGGTGACTAAAATTTGCAACTGCGTACTTTTCTTTGACATAGACGACTACACCATCGCATTTATTGTGCTTAACGGACGCATTAACCATTTGATACCCTACTATGTTGAAGCAGTCAGTATCCGTCAGCCACGTTTCAGTAAGTATTATTATATCGAATTGAAAACTTAAATCGTTTAATAATAAGCAAAGCTCATCATAATGTTTTGATAAACTTCTAATATTCATGTGGAAAACATTAAAACTATTGGACGCGAGTAAAAATTGCTTGCAATCATGTATACTGCACAAAATATTAGTATTTGTAGTTTTGTAAGTATTCAGAAAATCCATACCATCAGTCATTCAAAAATAACGAGAAATCAAATTAAAGTACTAATGAGAATTGAAAAAAAAAATATATTAATAAAAAGTTAAACAATACTTAATAAATCTTCCTTGGATCTGATAATCGACGCTCTTGCTCCATCGGTTTTCTTAATGAAAATTGTTCCACGTTTGGTCCATATGTATGCATAGCCCAAAGGTTTGAGTTTAGCTTTCGCTTCATACAACAATTGGGCCGTTGCCGTCGGGAGATACTCGCTTACATAGAATTTCGCATTACCATGGGAAATCCCCGCACCGCTGTTGGCAGATCGAACACACTGCTTGTATGTCGCTAGAAAATTGTCCCTGGTGATTGCACGAGTAAATTTGCAAATGATGGTATTTGGTTGCGGATTGCCTGAACCCGTTTTCTGTGACGTTATCGACCTGCGGATATGTCTATGCACAGAGCTAATATCGTTTTCGTGGAGGGCTATATTTAATTTCTGGGCGATAGATTGAATTACAGTCGGTAGATTTTCGGATGCTGTTTCTTTCCATCCTCCAATACAGATACTGGAACTACGCAATTCATGTTGCTGAGATTGGTTTTGATCGCTGAGGCGCTTCACTTCTTCCTTCAATGATGCATTTTCGGTTTTCAGTGTTTTGATTTCTTCTGACATTAAATTCATTTGATCAAATTGATCAGACATAAATTGTACTGCAGAAGTAAGTTCATGAATTTTTGTTGAAATTTCTTCACGAAATGATTTAAATTCGGCCTTAAGTGCATCAACGCCACTATTGCCGACAATATCACTGTCACTGGGTACACTAGAGGTTGCCTTTGTTTTGCAAGATTCGCACTTCCACTGGTCCCGCTTTTGACCGATATTACGTAAATTTATTATATTAGTGCATTTCGGATGAAAATAATTATTGCAAACGGTGCACATAATAACATTTTTCACGTCGGTAAAAGGTTCGTTGCACGATTTGCACGAGTTCACCATGATTTCAACAGATAGTATAACAGAGGGGTATTAAAATGTGTGTAACCGTCAAAGTTCAGCGCGTGAATTTCAGAGACAGTCGCTTGTCTAGGCATTATGGATTGGTAAGCACCTCGCCATCTGTTGTGTGCTATTTTTGTACGGCATATACGGACTGCACTAACTAATCGAAACTAAATTTAGTCCCGCTCGCAACAGATGGCGAGGTGCTTACCAATCCATAATGCTTAGACAAGCGACTGTCTCTGAAATTTATCCAGGAAGAGCGAAGTCGTCTTGTTACTGGAATGATATCGTTTTCGATTTTCGATTCGCTACAAAGTTTATATGAAATTCCTGGTTAGAAAAAATGCGAGATTAACAAATTCTAATCATAATAATGTCCAAATAATCGAAATGTCAGATAAACCATTTCTAAACATGTGCATATTCCACAACCAATTCGAATAAAAAGAAGAAGAAGAAAGTTAATACGCGAACTAGACTAGGACGGTATATACACCCTATGGAAAATGTACTATCTCCAAAAATGCTTTAAGATAGTTTAAATTGAGAGCCGGTATATAAGCGCTCACTGTTTTTCGTTTTTAACGCGTAATTTATATAGACCATTAGGAATGAATGTCACCGACCGCGATTTCTTTACCATTTGAAGACTTTCACACTTTTTGGCGGAGAAACTCATAATAAATCTTTTCTGAGCAAGCCGTTCGCAAGCTAATCCCAGGCCCTCGTTGGCGAACCTGGTCACTACCGTATCAGAGGCTGTAATGGCGTGATGTAGGTTAGCTTGCAGCACGCCCAGGGATTCGTTAGTCATCGGGCTCATCGGAGTCGTCCACGGGCTCGATGTTTCACTGCTTGCTTGATTGAATTCTTTTCATCAGTCTCCATATGGATCACGGTTTCTGAGAGAGGGGATTGGATGTCACCATCCTCTGAACAATCGAGATCCTCGTCTGCTGGTTCCACGACAATCTCTTGCTGAGGGTTGTCGGTCGGCTTCTCAGCTGTGTCGCGCTCCCAGATCTTAGGGTGGAAGGTAACTTTGGAAGGTAGCTTTGATAATTGCCTGAAGGAGACGTGGCTGAGATGCCTTCGCTCTCGCGTGTTTCGCAAAGCACCCTCCAGCCCTCGATATTTTTTTTTTCATCCCATGCCCATCGTTCTGGTTGTCCAGGTATTTGGGAGCTTTCTGCGCATTGCACTCCGTGGTTCGCGAGAAAAAAACGTCCACGATCTGGTTTCGTGGACACTTTGGCGTAGGAAGCCTTCGCTTTTCCTTTGCCTGCAGTGGGGCAGGAAAGCGGCTTCTTTCGACCGTTCCTGACATCACCTTGACCGTACAGACTTTTGCGTCTTTCCTCTCGCCTCCTCCGGTGCCGCCTAAAATCGGGATAGTGATATCTTGGTCTTGGCCCACCCGTTGCCTCTTACTGTCTAGCGTAAGGGCCGGTGAGACCTCGTCTGTGGAGCGTTGTCGCTTTGCTTAAGGTGCATGCTGGGAGTTCAATGAGGGTCTCGCCGCTAGCTCTCTTGCTTTTTTTCGTTCATGTCCCTGCAACAGATCCCGCGCCGCTGAGTCCCATTCTCAGGGGATCCTTCAAGCCTCCTGGCTCGATGAGCTTGGGTTCTTTCTCGATGAGCTTGGTCTGGGCTCATCAATGTCCGAGAAGTAGAGCTCCTCTGGGACGCTACTTTGGGTGGCTTGTTCATTGCCATCTCTTGGCTGTTCGGAAGTTCTAGCCTTCCCCTTTTCCGTAGTGGAACTACTCAAAGCAGTGGATGCCACATTTGCTTCGAGAGTGCTGTTTGTTTTGGTTGTTGTGTTTTTTTTTTGTTGTTTATCGGTTTCATGTTCTAATCCCACGAGTACACGGTAGAAAATCTTGGACTAAATTTTAACATTTTTTGTGTTACATATATGACAACACCAAAATAATATTAATTTTTAACACTTCATAAGTATTAAAACTAGATCTATTCCCTATTCCGACTTGCAATCTAATACTATTGAGTGTTAAATAATGTAATACTAGTAGTGTTAAAATGAATTACTTTAAGGAATACATTCTAATACGAATTGTGTTAGAAAGTATGCCAAATTAAATACTAAGTTTTAACCAAATTTGATTATAATTTAAACCAAAAAAATATTACTTTTTAATATTGGCAATGAATGCAGTTTACTACATCCAGTATTACATTAAATGTGCACGTTCTGTAACCTGTTGTGAAACCTATATTAGAAATGAAAACAACACAAGATAATCGAGAAAATCCAAATTTTGTAGTTTATTATTTAAATTCATTCATTTAAAGGCTCCACTAAAACGTATAAATTATAATTTACATTATATAAGCCGGCTCATAAAAGAAGAAAGGAAATGTCGTTTTGGTATCAATTGGTTCCAAGCACATGACTTTTCTAAGATCCAATGTTTTTTTCAGCTTATCTTCAAGCACATTTCGCTGTTCACAAACGACACAATTTTTGAAAAAATCCAAAATCTATTGCTGATTACGTTATGCGATACAATTGGTGAATTTTCGGGAATGACCTTGGAATCGCCTTCTATTCTTATCCGCTTTGCGTTGAAGTTTTTTAACCTGGCTGCAATGTATCCCGTGTTTTTTGCAGGGTTGTAGAATATTTCCTATTTTCAAAAAATCAGGTTTAAATTAAAAAATATAAACTAGGAGCACTTGTTAATGTAAAATCCTAACTTACGATTCCTCCGGAATTTTTGATAGTCGTCGTGTACGAAGGAAACAGCTTGACGATTGCCTTCGCCAACGTAATTTTTTCGTGCTTGGTGGGGTAATATAGTAATATCGGATATGTGCCCCGTCGCGGTCCTTAATTTTGAAATCGGTATTTTTTATCAATTCCGGGAAAGCATCGACTACTAAATTGAAAACAACAACAACATTAACAGTTTGAATTGTTTACAAAAATTTTAACATAAATTCTACGTCTACACGATTTGTTAATTTTTAAATTACTTCACTTACTGCAAAAGGTAATATAATTTCCACATTTCCAGTTACTGATGATGATGATTCGTCAAGCACAATCTTCACAATTTGGTTCACCTCTATTTTCACATTTTTTTAGAATCAATTACACGCGACACACTTAGCATGACAGCACATGGATGCCTTGATGAGAGTTACGTTTACACCAAAGCAGTTTCATTTTTAATACAATTTTATTAAAATGTAAACCAACAAAAATTGCATTTTAATACATTGTTGGGAATGAATTTTTAATTCTGGCCTTAGGAATACAATCTATTACTGGCGAGAATTATTTTTAACGTTGAAAAGATTGATTTTAACACTATCCATACTACAATCACTTTTATATTGTAAATGTATTAGAAACAATGCCATGAAATATTAAAAATCAGCCTATTATATTCCAAGTATTACTTTTTAATACCACGTAGTATTAAATATGATTCTATTCCTTGGTTTGGTTTAGAAAATAGTCCAAGATTTTCGACCGTGTAGCTAGAGAAAATAAAATCCGTCGACATAACCCGGTATCCAAGGAGCTCCGTTAGCGATGATAATTTGCGCCCTATTCACCCTATTCGCCCTTCCGATGGGCACGGGTCGCCAGACACCCCGGGAATTTAGGCATATCTAACACCATGGACATCATCAGAAACAGTATGATTACAGAAACATCTGGTGTATGCAGTGATTTTGAGATCTCGATTCGCCGGCTCAATATGCACCTGAACACATACTCAGTTGCCTATTGAATCTTGTCCAAAAAGAGATCCTACGACGACCACAGTTTGGCCTTCACAAAAGGGAAGTTACTAGGGGCCACCGCGGAAAGGTATACTGTGAGCACTTCCAGTGATGATGATGACGAACTGTGGTATCAATCGAAATACACTTGTGAGATTTGGTTATAATTGGTGCACAAATAAAAAAACATCTTAGAAGAACCTTATTTTGGGCGTCGGGTTTGTAATGCAGCCCCATGAAATGAAATATGTTTTGTGACCTCCATTGGGACTATTTATATGAAGTTTGGTTACGATTGACTCATAAACTTTTGCCAACCCTTTTAAAGTCTTTGTAACCAAATATAGGGTGATTCTTTCCATTTTCCAGTAGTGCTTCTTGGATTCCAGTAGAGAGATTACAGTCTTTCTCTCTATATGCCTGGTGTGTCTTCAAGGAGGAGGTGTCTTAAAGAATAACTGACTGTCGAAAGTTAAAAGAAAAAGTTTCGATCATTTTTGTAACTTCTTTAGGAGTACGTGTGCATCTCTTTATATGACCATTCTTGACAATGTACTACTCCGTAGATTTCCAGGAATCAATTAAAAAAAAAAAAAAATGGGAGACGGTCCTAATGAAGAGAAAAAAACCTAAGGGTAAACTTTAATTGAATAAATGAAAAGCCTCTCATAATGAATATTACAATGAGTAGTGTGAGTTTGTGTGGAAATGTCTCAAAACAACGAACGTACTTTATTTGCCTTCCTTTTTCCAGGATGTGCTTTATGATGTTACGCTCACATATGTTTCTAAAACTACAGCCCAGCATTTTGTAATTTATGGGGTCTCGGGCCTAAAAAAAAATAAAACCGACCCGGCTTGTAAAATGAAGGGTATAAAAAGGAGCGTAATAAAAGTAAATTACCAATTTACGAAGTGAATCAAATCAATATATTTGGGAATGTAGCTTGTAACAAAAAAAGTTACAAGAAACAATATATTTACAAGCACTTATATTAATTTAATTAAGACTGATATTAACTCTGCTGTTAGGTTAGAAAAAATATACGAATCATATGTTATGACATCATTTAAAATAACAGGCGCGACAGTCCAACATTGGACAAAGTCCGCAGATGTGTTAGTGACATCCAATTTCCAAGATCTTAACTGCTTTTTTCTTGAGGTGTTGAGATCAACAGCACGCTCAGCAGTGTTAATTATCCCCATAAATGGGGGTACATTACGCTTTCAGGTCCCCAAGGGAAATTTTTGATGTTTCCGATATTTTCCGCCATAAAGCGGACACATAGCTTTATGGCGGACGGTGTCGCTAGTGTCGATAAGAAGAACAAGAAAAATTTCCCTTGGGGACCTAAAAGCGTAATATACCGAAAACCTGTGACTCTATGCACCGAAGGTGCGCGCACTAACCACTACATCAGCCAGACACCATTTGGCCCATACTAATTTTCCATTCAAAAAAAAAAAAAAAAAAAAAACAAATTTATCTAATAATATAAATTTATGTATTTTTATTCATTTGCAGTACCGATCATTTTATTTGGTGAATCTTGAATTTGTGTTTAAAAATCGGGAATTTGTCTTGAACTCTGAGATAAAGATAAATCATTCACAAAATAGTTATTTTTATAGCGTTACCATTATCTAAAGAGAACAATGACCTATAAAATGCGCGGAGTTTTATTCAAGCATTTTTTCAATGCAGATTTATAGTTTTTCATTCTATTGGAAATTTCAATAGAAGCGATTATTTCCTCAACCCCTCTGAAAATACTTACATACATAAAGAAAAGATGTGTTCTCAGGGGTACCAGTTGTCCCGTACATTGAACAATAGCAAGGTATTTATGAACATAACATAATATGAAAAGAGGATCCGTGGATAATAGGTTATTCGCGCATTGCTATGTATGTACTATTCTTTATAATCATGACTACAATTACGCGTTTTCTTTCACTTTACAATGAAAGTCCTTAGCGTAGAGAAAATTTTCCCGCGGATCCAACAGCTATTTTATTTACTTTTGTGTTTATGTTAATGATGAAACCTGCATCGAAAGGAGAATGCCTTTTGAAGAATATGCATTTCATATTCGAAAGTATAAGTGTTAGATGTCTGAGGGACCATAATCAAAATATGGAACTGGTTGAGTTACAGGGTATTAAAAGTTGTTTCTATCGCTGCGGCTTTCTTAATAATAATTTCTCAGTGGGGTTGCAATACTTGAATAAAGGCAGGAGAGTTTGGATGTATCTTGAAAATGAATTCAACTTTTGTCTTCACAAACCCTGAGCAAGCCGTTTATAGTGCAGTCATATTAGCATTTCAAATAGAAAAAAATAGAGTAAGGCTAATTTTTGTGGTTTTTAAATCAGTGGGCTCCCAGGAATCTGAAACTCATTTTGCTAAAAAAAATTTTTATCGGAAAGGTCCCAAAAAGGACAAAAAAGGATACTCTTTAATCCTTGACCGGTGGTCGGCATGCGGGGTATCAAATCAAAGGGGACGTCGAGTACATTATATATCCGGTATTTGTTTTCTGTTTCAAGGACCCTCAACGGAAAAAATCGAGATTATATGGGAAATTATTGTGTTTCCCGTGTATCTTTCCAAAGCCATAATTACGAGACTAATTCAAGTCGTCACTACGTTTCTCACTTTTCTGAATCTATAATAGCTGAAGATTCTACCATTAAATTTGCTAAGAAAAAAAATAATCGGAAAGCTCTGAAAAAGGACATAAAAAGACACTAATTACAAACCTTGATGGAACGTGGGCATGAGAGGTGTC
This sequence comes from Microchrysa polita, assembly GCA_949715475.1. NCBI lineage: Eukaryota > Metazoa > Arthropoda > Insecta > Diptera > Stratiomyidae > Microchrysa > Microchrysa polita. The sequence continues at coordinate 91,713,714 of OX454416.1, forward strand.
ATATCAAAGAGGACATGTACATTCCATGTCCGGTGTTTGTTACTTGTTTCAAGAACCCTTACATGAGAAAATTGGGATTAAATGGACAATTTTCGTGTTTCCCGTATCTGTATCTTTCCAAAGCCGTAATTTTTTTAGCGCGACTTATTCCATTTAGTGTCCTAGAAACAGGAAACAAACATCGGATATGCAATGCACTCGACGTCCTCTTTGATATGACACCCCGCATGCTTACGTTCGATCAAGGTTTGTAATTAGTATCCTTTTATGTCCTTTTTCAGAGCTTTCCGATATTTTTTTCTTAGCAAATTTAAAGGTACAATCTTCAGCTATTATAGATTCGGAAAAGTGAGAAACGTAGTGACAACTTGAATTATTCTCGTAGTTATGGCCTTGGGAAGACACACGGGAGACACAAGAATTTTCCATTTAATCTCAATTTATTCCGTTGAGGGTCCTTGAAACAGGAAAGAAACACCGGATATGTAATGTACTTGACGTCCCCTTTGATTTGATACCCCACATGCCGACCTCCGGTCAAGGATTAAAGAGTATCCTTTTTTGTCCTTTTTGGGAGCTTTCCGATCAACATTTTTTTTAGCAAAATGAGTTTTAGATTCCTGGGAGCCCACTGATTCAAAAACCACAAAATTTAGCCTTACACTATTTTTTTATATTTGGAGGCCTGAAATGGGATATTTTGACTGCACTATTAGTCGAAGGTTCGATGAATTGCTTTTTGCAATGGGATTTTTTCAAAAGGGTTTTTTTTTTTCGCGTGGTTTGGCCTACATAAAAAGAGAAAAGCGTAAGAATATTAGCGTGGCGTGCCCTATACCTCAGCATCTCTTTTTGCCGTAACTCCTTGAGGATTCAAAAATATCTTGTGTTCGAAAACGAAATGGGGCCCCTATACAATATAATCTAATTTAGCCAATATTTTTGCACTATCGTTTACCAAAAAGCCACAACAAGAATACCTATTAAAGCGTAATTCTGAAAAATAAAATTTTTAGACAACCTTTGGAGCTAAACTTATCTTATTAGCTATTATTTTTATTGTAGCGATTCGTATCATCTTCTTTGATAGGAGCAGTGGCGTAGATTGCTCTTCGAAGAAGGAGGGGATCTATGATCAGATTTTTTCCCTACAAGGGAAATTCCATATAAAGAACTGGGCGATCGCGAATAACCTGAATTTCGTCACTGACTAGTTTTTGTAGAAATATTGGGGATAAAAATTTCCACAAAATTTCGGCCCGTAACACATTGTGCAAACGAAAATTTTGTATAAATATGCATAGTCTGAAGATATTTTTTGTGCGCCCTGCGTCTACGTTTTCATTCATTCATTGTTTCTTTTGATGCACCCCTCATCTACGCCACTGGATAGGAGAGTATCGCTTACCTACCAACAAAAATTATATAATTTCCAGAAAGTAAACAATTTTTACGTTATACACTATAATGTACAACCGGGAGCTGTAAAAATATTCCAATTGCAGTTTTTAAGAGAAGTAAGTAAGTCGTAAACCCCAGTGCTATTACTCGTATGTAGAGGTACGGAAATTTCGTTTTTACAAAATAGATGCGAATTTCGGCGAAATTTGCTAATTTTTGCGAATTGATGCGAAATATTCAAATTTGTACTTTTTCCACGAAATGGTAATTTTTCAAAAAAATAATAATTTTTCTTCTCAGATTGATTTTTTGTCAAAAGGTTCCCATTAATAAGAATAGAGAAATTTCCAAAAATGAGAGAGTTGCAGACGAGCACAATAGCTTGCCAAACGCCGAGAAAGGTGTTTAGTCGGAGGTTGGATGAATGAACTTTGTTTCCTGCATCGATTTTTTTTTAACCCTTCTGTCGGCATATTCTATACCCAATAGGTCTGGCTGGATCTACTGAGAAAAAAAAATATTTAAAAAAAAAAGTGAAATTTTTATCGGTAGAATCATTTTACCCATTCTTTACAGACATTTATAAGCAATAAAATCATTAAAATCCTTTTTGTAGATATACTGGAAGCGTTTTTAAGTAGACATATTTTGAGGTGGTATTAGTACAAACATGTTTCTGCCTTATTTTCATCCTTTTTTTTGCTTCTCTTCTTTCATCGCGTATCCGTACAGACAGTTTGATCGAATTTTCCGATTCCAATATCGTTGGGGAAATATTTGGCGCTTTGTTGGTAGATTTTACCCCGATGTTAGTCTGCAGATTTAGGAAAATAGACAGAAAGAAATAGGGAATTTTCAAGAGCAAAAATCATTTCATTCTAAATTTTCCGTAAACATATCAATTAAATCTATTTAGAAACACGTCCGTAAGTCACTAATACTTAGTTCTTACTATTACGAAGGAAATAAAACTCGTTTGAATTTCCTAGAATCAAATCTCAGTTGATTAGGTGATATTATAAGATGTGATAAAATTAGGCGTTCCCAATTTCCGAACTTCACGGTTGTTTTAAGCAAAATCTCAGAAAATTTTATCGTTTATCGTACAAATTGAGTTTTGGTGTATTATTACATCATAAATAGGAGAATTTTAATACAATTAATTATTTTCACTTTTTACCTCAAGACAAAAATGGGGGGAAAAACTATAGGTCTGGCCAGACCTATTGGGTATCAAAAAGCACTATAAATTGAAAATCATCAAAAACATACTCAAAGCTTCAACCGATTTTTTTAAATTTTTGCAAAATCCTTCTTAACATATTATTCTAGGATATCATCTTCTATACTTTGACCAAAATATAGTGCCAAAGGTCTGGCCAGACCTTTGTGCCGACAGAAGGGTTAACGTAAAGTTTTTTTTGTGGTTCGATGAGCCCCAAAATTTAAATGAACTGTGCATTAAAAAGCGAAACAGTACTCGCGGGTTCTCCCTCAGAAGTTTGTTTCTCTTTTTACCGTAACTTGTTTAGGCGCGTTGTCGACTTTGTGGTAAGTATTGTCAAAAACATTTCTTGACAACTGAACTCGTAGTATCATTCAGTATAGGGCGGGTACTTCCTAGTCGATTTTATCGCTTATTACTACATATTGTTGGGTGTCTAGGATACGTCAACCCAAATTGGCAACAGATGGCGCTACGCCAACCTAAATTGTATTCCCTACTGGGCACCAGATGGCGCTAGTATCACTAGCGAGACAACTTATTGGCCGAAGTTTCCAGAACATCGAAAATGGGTATATAAGGGCGTCGACTAGAGTCAGTCTAGTTTTAGCCGTGAATAAATAATGTCGGATCAATAACTAGTCATTAGTGAAATTGTAAATCGTGTATGATCCGTGTGTGTTGTAATAAAAAGTGTTACAGCAAAGCGAGTGTTATTCATTATCCTGTACGCGAAAATCTATCGAACCCACTGGAACGTCTAGAATAGACGAGAAAGATATAACATTTGGTGTCAGAAGTGGGATTTTCAAGTAGGGTGTAGTGTGACTCGTGCGCGGAATATACGACGTGAAACTGCGAGTGTCGAATGAATTCGTGAATATTCGAGAACTCGACGAGAATTTTCGAGAAAGTTCGCGTTGGAAAGATCTGGATTGCGAACTTACGCGGTCGTGTCGAACTAGTGTGGACAGATTCAGTGCGTGAAATTGTGTGACGAGTGCATTCGGGAATATTCGAGAACTCTACGAGAATTTTCGGTATAGTTCGCGACGGGAAAGTTCTAGACAGTGAACGCAATCGTGTTGGACTAGTGTAAAGAGATCCGGTAAACGTGAAATCGCGTGTGTTTGTGAACATTCGAGAACTCGACGAGAATTTTCGGGAAAGTTCGTGACGGAAAGTTCTAGAAAGTGAACTTACGAACCTCGAGTCGGACTATTGTGGACAGAAAAACTTCTCGGAAGTGAATTAGTGCCGTAAAGTGTAGAATTCGAAAACATTCTAGAAAGTTCGATTCCGGTAAAAGTGAACTGTGGACAATTTTTTAGTCGGGAAACAAAATGCCGCGAAATATTTCACAACTAACAACGGCCGAATTAAAACGTGAGCTGGCGAAACACAATTTGTCGACTTCGGGAAACAAAAGCGCGTTGCTTGCTCGGCTGATGGACGCACTGAGAGATGAAGGACAGGATCCCGATGCGGTAGAGTTACGGGAAGAGCAAGACCCTAGTGAGGCAAGTGCAGAAGTAACCACGGACCCAGTGATTCAGTTGCTAAGAGTGATGACTGAGCTGAACCAGCGATTAGCAAGATCTGAGGAGGCAATGATCAAGATGGAGCAATCGATAAAGTCCGAGCTAAATGAGCGGTCAACCAAGTCCGAGGAAGCAATGAGGAAGATGGATAAATCAATCAAATCAAAGCAGGAAGATTCGTTCAGTCATTTAAAGAACAGCCTTGAACAAACGAAAACGGAAGTGCTGAAGATAATCGACGAGAAATCGCGAGAAAATTCTGACAAAATCAAGTCAGTGGCGGAAGAAGGCCAAATGTTAAAGAACGATCTGGAACGTTTAAAAACAACGAACGTTAACCATCACCAGCAGAGTTTCGTAGTAGTTGAAGATTTCCAGAAGCCGAATAGCCAACCAGAAACATCGAGAACAAGTGCAGAAATAAAACCTGACCCGACGATTAAAAGTCTGAAAGCGCCGACTTTCGATGGACGAATGTCTTGGAACATCTATTGCGGTGAAAATGGTCATCTGCAAAGAAACGGTCGTATGCCGAGAAAAACAGGAACATCCTGTAAGAGATGCGTGCAGCGAACCAGAAGAATGAGTTGCGAAGTGCGAAACAACCTGCTCCCGTTGTATGTGAATCGGGAAACAAACGATTCTACTGGGTGGACGTTCGAGGTGACGTTGAGGAGTGGTGCAGTAGGTGTATGAGTTGTGCAGCGGTTAAAGGACCAGCGCGAAAACTGAAAGGAGCTATGAAGACATACGTCGTCGGTGCGCCGTTTGAAAGAGTCGCTGTGGATATTGCGGGACCATTTCCAGAAACCGATTGCGGAAACCGGTACACATTGGTAGTGGCTGATTATTTTAGTAAGTGGACGGAAGTATACGCAATACCCAATCAGGAAGCGACCACGGTGCCGGATCAGCTCGTCGAAAATTGGGTCTGTCGATATGGTGTACCTTGTGAGCTACATTCTGATCAAGGGCGAAACTTCGAATCTGGAGTGTTCAGCGAGATGTGCCGGCTATTGGGAATACGGAAAACTAGGACTACGCCTCTACACCCTCAGTCCGATGGAATGGTCGAACGTTTCAACAAGACATTGAACGAGCACTTGGCCAAAGTTGTGTCGAACAATCCGCGAACATGGGATCAACACCTACAGCTATTCTTGATGGCATACCGTGCGGCTGAGCACACATCAACAGGAGAAACCCCATCAAAAGTTCTGTTTGGAAGGACAATACGGCTACCTGCGGATGTAAAATTCGGAATTACGCCAGCGGAACAGTCGACATCAGTTCCTCAGTATGTGTACGACTTAAAGCAACGTTTGGATAATGTGCATAAGTTGGTGCGAACACGATTACGATTGAATGCGGATCGTATGAAAACGAGATACGACTTAAGGGCTAACACTGCCGGGTTCAACGAAAGAGATCTCGTTTGGTTATACAACCCTCGTCGCAGAAAAGGAGTATGTCCGAAGCTTCAGCAGAACTGGGAAGGACCGTACGAAGTTATCACCCGTCTTAATGATGTCGTATATCGTATTCGAGAGCATCGGAAGCCGAGAGCGAAAATGAAGATCATACATGTGGATCGATTGGCACCCTATCGAGGCAACGATACGGAAGAGACCGAAGCGTGTTCTGTTCGGGACGAACAGGTTTAAGGAGGGGGTAATGTTGGGTGTCTAGGATACGTCAACCCAAATTGGCAACAGATGGCGCTACGCCAACCTAAATTGTATTCCCTACTGGGCACCAGATGGCGCTAGTATCACTAGCGAGACAACTTATTGGCCGAAGTTTCCAGAACATCGAAAATGGGTATATAAGGGCGTCGACTAGAGTCAGTCAGTCAGTCTAGTTTTAGCCGTGAATAAATAATGTCGGATCAATAACTAGTCAGTAATTAGTGAAATTGTAAATCGTGTATAATCCGTGTGTGTTGTAATAAAAAGTGTTACAGTAAAGCGAGTGTTATTCATTATCCTGTACGCGAAAATCTATCGAACCCACTGGAACGTCTAGAATAGACGAGAAAGATATAACAATATTAAAAATTTCTGAATGAAATGTGATAGTGACTTCACAAGTCGTTTCATTGTGATTCTCTAGAATTTCTAGTTTAATAAATTTTAACAGCAACAAAATGTACGAAATTATGTTTTTATGCGAATTTTGGCGAAATTTCTAATTTTCAAAATTAGTTTATGCGAAATTCCTGTTTTTTATTTGCGGAATTTCCGTACCTCTACTCGTATGTTATTCGCAGCTGTATGAATTTCTAAAGGTTTTGGTCCTCGGCACATTTAAAGATCGGCATGCCAGTGTTATTTGTTTTTAACTTATTTGATAATTCGAGATTTTTCTAATGTTTCAAGATCATTATTGTGATTCGCGTTTTGAAATTCCTAGGGGTCCACCTTATCGAAATCCACATGTTAAACCGAGTGTATTATTTTGCGCTGAGAGAAGAAGAACATGGAAAAATTTCAACATTTTTTACATGGTTTTCAGTATTTTCCCCGAGGCGAGAATTCCACTTAAAATTTTCTGACTTTAATCAGGGCGGAAAAATTTAACAAGCAGCTTTAGGGAGTGCCGAGCCGAGTCGAGCAATTACCCAGGTCCTCACGCTTGCCGGGCCCTTTCACCTCACCACAGCACTAGAATGTTACTTGAAACTCTCGTAGCAAAGAAGAGCACTTTTAACTTGTTCAGTAGTTCATTTGTTTCAATGACCCAGAAATCCACAAAACAGTCCAAAATTTGCTAATCTTCGTAAGGCATCTGATGGGAAATGCGGAGCGCCATGCACTGTTGTTCGAAACCGGCTCGATATGCACACTTTAAGTAGCACTTTTGCGAAGATTGCATAGGCATTGTCGATAAAAAGAAATATTTTCATTCAATTGAATTATAAATTCCATTCAAGAATGTTTATGCATATAAAATTTTCTACAAGCTGGCATAGAAGGCTTGTAGAAAGTTTTAATCGTTCGAAATTAATATTTGAATATTGGCATAACGTTATAAATTTATATTTTTATGTTTAATGAACACTTTATATTTTTATACCCTTCGCTCATAGAGTGAAAGGGTATATTAACTTTGTCATGAAGTTTGTAACGCATTAAAGGAAGCATCTCCGACCATATAAAAAGTATACATATATGATCAGCATGACTTGGGGAGTCGATTGGAGCATGTCCGTCTGTCTGTCTGTCTGTTGCGACGCGTTTTACTCGGCGGGTATTGAAGCTAGCAAGCTGAAATTTTGCACACGTGCTTCTTATTGTTGCAGGCTGTTTGTATGTTTGATTCACCCAAATTGGATCACTATGGGTCATGGGGCTGCCATACAAACCTAGCTCCCCAATTTGAGTTCTTCTAAGAAAATCTTTTTTATTTGTGCACTAATTTCAACCAAATTTCACACAAATGTGTTTCTATAAATAACACAAAACATATGTAAGAATGGATAAAATCGGACCATGGGGTCATGGGGCTGCCATACAAATCCAACCCCCAAATTAGGTTCTGCTAAGAAAAACTTTATTATTTGTGCACCAATTTCAACCAAATTTTACACGAATGTATTTCTATTGATGACACAAAACATTTGTAAGATTAAATCAAATCAGACCATGGGGTCATGGGGCTGCCATACAAACCAAACCCCCCATATTGGTTCTTCTAAGAAAAATTTTTTTACACCAATTTCACAAAACCTTGAATTAATGTGTCTTTATCAAAGCAACTAAAATGTTCAAAACCAATGGAATCGTACTGTGGGGTCATGCTCCGGCAACCCCAATAAAATTTTCCGAGTAAATATTATTATTTGCCCACTTATTTCAACCAAGCCCAAAACTTTTGTCAAGTCGGAAGAAAAAGAATGGTGAGGGGGATTAAATACAAGTCATACGCCCAAAAAAAAACTTTTAGCTCAAGCGAAGGGTATCCAAATTTCGGCCGCGCCCGAAATTAGCCTCGGCCCCGGGGTTGGCGAGCAAAGCGAGCAGGGGGCGAAGCCTCCTAGTTTATATTGAAGTGTGTGTATTTTCTAATATTATTCGCAGTATAAATAGTATGTAGCCTTACGGGCAAGTGTTTGTTGCTTGTTAGTATTATTTAATATCGACCAAATGATAAGATAAAAGAAATTAGTAATTTAATTTATAATATTGAGCTCCAATGAGGTTATCATTGGGTGAGGTTCTGAAACACACCGTTCCCTTTAATGCCAAATCAATCGGCAGTTACGGATCTGAAATTTTCTCTTTATCAACAGATCACCTTGCGGAGTATACCTTGATTCATTGAAAGAAATCTACAATGTGCCGTTGAACCGTGCATTTTCGCCCTCATTTATTTATTAAACAATTTATAGTCAAAATAAAATTTATCTGCATCTCGTTTGAAACAGAAAATTTTAATTTTCGAACCAAATGTATCAGCTGTGATGTGTCACATTGTCACATTTGTCACTTTCTGAGAGATGGAGATGGGAGCACCAAGTCTGATCCGGATCTATGCGTTTACAGAACAAAATAGGAAAAAAGGAAAACGCGGCACGGTATGGGAACGTTGTGTTTCAGAACCTTACCCATTGGCAGTTAATTTAATAGCGATGACTGAACCCCAAGGAGATTATCGTTGGTGCGGTTCCGAGGTTGGGTAACACACAATGTAGGGACGTGCACTCCCTGGTCATGTCGGGGTCGTGACGAGGTTATCCTCATAGTGGTTGGAAGGAGGTTATCCTCTCAATCCAGACCAGTGACCGAAAGTTTTCGGGTATGAAAACTGGCTTTTGAATTTTTGGTGAATGTCATTTGATCAATATGCTTTTAATGCTTTATTTTATTTATGTATATAGTAGTGATCAGGTGTGTTTTCTTTATATTTGCAGATCGGTCGCCCGAATACAACGGTAGTATTAAAACAAATGATTTAAGATATTTTTTTAGTTATTCTTACATTCCTTTCATATTTATCAGTTTTATGAAAAGATAAATCCGGAAAAAACATTTTGTTTTGAAGACAAATACATTTTTATGCACTCCAGGACAATTTTTAATTGTAAAGAGGGACAGAACCTAGATTTTCGACTCAAAGAATGTTATTCATAACAATGTGACATTTTCCGAAAAGTAATGAAATCCATCCTGCGTCTACTACGCTTCGCCATTAGGAGTACCTGAGCTATGCAGCCATAACCTCCCTCCCTTGCGGGACGACGAGATTTATCCGGCTTAAAGCCGGAATGGTGCTCACCGCCGGGATGCCTCCCTTTGGATCCCCACCTTGGGATGCGACTCTAGCTGGTCGACTTGTCTATCACCACGAACCCCCTCGAGTCCAACGCCTAGATGGGTAGGGACCATGGTCCCCTGGGCACGCCCATCCCCGAGGTACACTATTCGCTAAAGATTTCTCTATAGCAGGTGTGATCCTCCTTTGGCCCCCTTTCGGAAGACCTAACGAATTCGGACGCCTCCGCAGGATCGTTATGCCTGTTTACTACTCGTCTGCTTAAAGCAGACTCATAGCGCTACCGTTCACATAGGTTTGGCCTCCGTCCGTTTACTAAGTAGCAATTTGATTCGGGCCGTGTGGTCATCAATCCACAAGCCAGCTAGGTATAGGCGCAAAGGCCATTCTCCCTAACTGGCCCCTTCGAGGCTTGGGTTCTGCGAAGCCGCCAACTCCGAGACTAGACACGTACGCTTATATGTGGTTTCTCCCCTACGAGGAAGCACTGCGTCGTGTGAGCTTGTATAGCTGACTTTTTGAAGGAATAGTGAAAAAGTCAAGCTATGCTGTGTCACCCATACATGACGAGCTCGGGAGCTCGGGACCGTCAACTCCCGAAGGTCTTTTGTACAGATCCACGCCATGGCGTATCAACCATACCAGGGGCCTCCCTGCGCTGCTCGGGTCCGTGGTGTCGCAACTCACCAAATATGTGTGTCACATGAACACACTTCCCCTGCGGGCGAAAAGTAATGAAATATGGGACAATATTTTATTCTAAAAGTGTTGCCTGTAGCTTATTCATTGTCCCTTTTCAGGTTCACTCAGGTTCATAAAGGTTACAGCCAAATCTGCGTAAAAAAGGCCCGTAATTAAGATAGTCACGTAGCACACACGTGAAAAATTGCTTAAAACAAATTGCGTTAACACCTTCTACAGATATTCGGTTTTAATAATGGAAATAAAAATCTTGAAAAACTTTCACACGTCGACAAAAACATTTTTGTGAAGCAATTTAGTATCATTTTTTGAGTGGGTACTGTTGCCACCACTTTTCATTATGTTTTCATAGGTTCGCCACAAATATATAGGGATATAATTGTTATTTGTATATTCTATGGACGTGTGCAAATGTATTTCCCAGCATGAACTTCAAAAATCTCATACTTGCCTTTTCGATTTTTGTCCCGTTGTCTCGCTAGAATGTGAATCGGAACCACTGTGGCGACGCTACATAAAAATCTAAGTTCCGGTCAAATATCGCCAAATATCTTCCGGGCAAATTAATTTTATTCATTATTTTTTTCACGATTCAATAAATTCCAGAAATGTTTTCTTCGAGGCGCATCAAAACCAATCGCGGACAATAGAGCTAGAGATTATTCGCCTAAATCAGTGATTAAATTATATTCTCCTATTGTTTTTGGCTCATCATGCCATGGTTCAGAAAAGAATCTAAATTCAAGTTTACTTCTTCATTAAGAAAATGATAATTTCAATTGGTCGTTAAAAAACTTCATTTTGTTAAGGGCATAAACTGTTTTGTTGATGCCATTTGAAGATGGCTACACAAAAACGGACCGTCACTTACATCTTCATAAACATTTTAATTTCTGGAGATTCACCCTTCTATTTGACATCTGAAATTGAGTACCAAAAAAAAAAGAAAAGAAATATAAACGAACAAAGGAAACGTCCTGGGAAATGCCGTTTTCTTAAAGTTTTATTGTGCATTTTACGATTTCATTTGTAAATGGGTTTCTTCCTTTAAAAAAGTTGCAAATATTTCATTTTTTCCGGGGTGCGGAAGAATGACATTCTAATGGGCGAGTACTAATTTCAATGGATATATTACAATTTTACAGGCGCTACTGGAAGCAATAAAATGGATTTTTAATGTAGGTATAATTGCGAAATCTTACGATCTCGCGGAGATATGATATTATAGAAAGTATTGTTTTTCGATGAAAGCGAGAATTAATAAAACCGCGCTGACTGTTATTAATATATATTTTGCTTGGTTACGCCATCATCTGAAATTGAAAAAATCATAACGCAATTTCATACAATGGCGTAACCAAGCAAAATATGGCATAACTATGTAAAATATAGTGTGCGTCTTGTCTATACAATAGGACTAACCAGCCAACAGGTAGATAAGACTTATGTTATGAGAAATCTAAATTATATAAAATGTATTGGTGGCAAAAAAACAGGGCTAATTCCACTAAAAACAGATAAGTAGAAATCACAAAAATTTTACTTTGTGGAAAGTAAACCGCTTATCCGATTTTAGTAGGTTTAGTTCTATTTTTAGGGTTTTTTTTAGATTTTTCAAAAAACCCTTATGAAATCGATTTTGTCCGTCCGTCTGTTCACTAAATAACTTACGAACGGCTTAATCGATCGTCATGAAATTTGGTAGCAATGCGTAGAATGATAACAGTCTTTGGCACGAAATACTTAAAAGTTGGTGTTGCAAAGATAACAGGGTGTCCCGGACATATGAAAATTTGTTCACTAAATAACTCGCGAATGGCTTAACACATCGTCATGAAATTCGGTAGGAATGCGTAGAATGATAACAGTCTTTGGCACGAAATACTTAAAAGTTGGTGGGACAAAGATAACAGGGTTTTCCGGACATTTGAAAATTTGTTCACTAAATAACTCGCGAACGGCTTAACCGATCGTAATGAAATTTGGTAGGAATGTATAGAATCGTTGATTATGTGTATTTATCTCACACTTATTAACCACGTCTGCGATCATGTTAATTGATTTCAGTCTGGTGCGTTAAATCCCTTTATGGATCGCAGAAAATCACAATTGTTTAGTTAATTAAACACGATTTTATTATAAAACAAAACGGAGATTTAATAAATTAAAAATTTTTTTTATTACAAATGCATTTCGGGTCAATTTATGAATCATCATCAGCATACGCGTTTTAATGACTCATAATAAAATTAGTAGTCTGGCTGGTCTAGCGGTTAGTGCGCGCACCTTCGGTGCACAGGGTCATGAGTTCGAGTCTCACCGTGGATCACGGTGTTTTTCGAACTCACGAGCTTGTGACGGACTATGATCTCACTCAGATGTTAAACGAGTTCCCATTTATGGGGATAAATAACACTGCTGAGCGTTATGCTGATCTCATTACCTCAACAAAAAGCAGATAAGATCTTGGAAATAGGATGTCACTAACACATCCTGCGGCCTTAGTCCAATGCTGGATTGTCGCGCCTGTTATTTTTTTTATAATAAAATTAGGGGTAACTTTTTTTTTTTAAACAGTCTTTAAGAAAAAAGATGTCATTCAAACGCGTATGCTGATGATGAGTCATAAATTTACGCGAAATACATTGATAATAAAAAAAAATGTTTAATTGATTAAATCTCCGTTTTGTTTTATAATAAAATTGTGTTTAATTAACTAAAAAAATGTGATTTTCTGCGATCCATAAAGGGATTTAACGCACCAGACTGAAATCAAGTATACTAACACTCTTTAGCACGAAATACTTAGACGTTGGTAAGACCAAGCTAACAGGGTGTCCCGGTGATTTGAAAAAGTCTACTTTTTTAGTTTTTATCGGATAGGGACGTATGGGTACTCAAATCAAAGAACTCGATGGGTACATTTCATATCAGTTGCTTTTTTTTCCAGTTTTGAGTAATGGTAACGGAGTTACAGCTAATAAGTTCAGTTAATATGTGTCATCATGATACATAGTAAATCTATTTTTGCATTGGTCTAATTGAAAGTGTTCTGGAACGCGTTTATTTAGACCAATCCAAAAATAGATTTACAAGAAGCATTTCATTAATATTGTGCATAATTCTTATTTAATACCTATAAAATATTTGTGCAAAATTATTCACTATGTACGTATCCAAAATCTAAAAAACCCTCGTATTGCGAGCGTAGCCCTCTGTACGCCGGTATTTTTTAAATTTTATTTCAGTATTTTACTCGTAGCTGGTGTAGTTCTGGAGAGGTTTACACTGCAAGAGATTTACCTTTTTTAAATTTTTAAACGTTTGTGCCAGCTCGAAACCACATGAGGAGGAATCATTCCGGTCCGTTTAAGCGGTAGTTCCCAGCTAGACAATTGTCTGCGATACCCAATAGAAATCGATAAGTCCTGGATTCCCCAACGATACGTGCCATTGAATTGTCTCCGATAACCATTGAATTTTCTACGATTCAAATCAATTCAGTTAATTGATTGACTGATGATCTGCCAACTTGTATGGAAAATGACTGTGACTGATGACTGAAAAGTGCGAATCGAACTTAAATGTCTTCGATTATAATATCCAACCAACATTTCCTCAATCACTGTTAATTTATGAACGGATGTTATTAAGCACAAGTCATTGGCACGCCGGAAAAAAAACCTCGGTACGTTTAGTGTCACAGTTTGATGCGCTCAAAGTCAAAAATGAGTCAGCCGCAGGGGCGGCGCATGAAGGCCCGCAGTACCCGCGTTTAAGGGGTGGGGCACGGGATCTAGGGGCCCAGAAGCCACATTAAAGATTCCTCGAACCATAAAAACAGCATGAAAAATAGCACTCCGACTTAGATATTTTGTTGTAGACTGAGATATACACTTTTGAAGTCAAAACAAATGCTAACTGTATTGCTCCTCTTTAACCAGGTCCCTTAGATACGTCCTCTACGTCCAAAAAAGTTCACCTTGTCCTAACATTTTTTAAAGCTCATCAGACAATCCGGATCCTCAAATTTTCACAAAAAAAAAACTCTTCCATGGTTGGAAAAAGTTTCTCTATAATCTTATAATCATTAACAGTTCAAGGAAAATTGACCTTCTTTCACAATTCACATGAAAATAGCTTGAAATCAGTGCATTTTCCATGAATAACTGTATGCAATGAAAGCACATCGTTTTGTGTTTTTGTTTTTGTGAAAAGTTAGTTATGCTCTTAAAATTGTTCCCCTTAATTTACTTTAAATTTATCTAAAATAAGAAGTCCGCTTTCGGCTCTAGAGCCTCCATTACGGAGTAAATTTGCTCCTGGTATGGCTAAAACGAGCCCTCTACAAAATCTGTCTTAGGGCATTTTTGGAGATTGTATACCTTTCCAATAGAGTATACCAATCCACCAATTCCAATCCACCAATTCCAATCCACCTTGTCATGTACTGCCAACAGAACAAAATAGTTCGCTAGTGGTACTAAGCTAAGCTTAAACTAGTTAGTACGGCCTGTATATGTCGTTGAAGACTAAAATATTTTATCTTAGTTGCGATATATACACATCATTAGGTCTGCGGTGCGAAGGCTACATTTGATTTGAATGGAGTCCTGCCAATATTCCTCTCTTGAATTTAATAATTAAGAACAAACGTTATAAAAATAAAGGATTTCAATTAAAGCACAATTAAATTTAAAAATGAACATAAACTAATAACATGAAGTTTTTCAATTGTCTAGCAAGTTACAAACTGTGTCAAATATAGTCTGTCTCGTGCGCTCGTCTTCAAATCATGTAGGTATTACAACAAGGACGCCATTCTCAATATAAGAATGCAAAGAGTCAAAGTAGCTCTTAACAAAGTTATTTAAAGTACGATTTTATTTTAGTAGAAACACTGTAGCGCCAAATTCATGATTCAAGTCAGCCAAGAAGTTGGCGGGAGGGCCCCGACTGAAGTTGGTCCGCCACTGGTCAGCCCGTATGTGTTGCGCATCAGGAAAAGTGCAACTCCCAGAAATTGGGACCACCAGAACCATTAAAAGGCATGATCATAGGAACTAATTATAGCCTTGACCCTTCCAGAAAATTAGCGGATATTGGAGAGCGTCATATGAACGGTGTGTTTCGGCGATAAACTCATGATTATGATTCTTTCTTCGAATCACGATTTCTAGCGTCGATGTGCGGTCACCAACCATAATTCCAGCCACATTGTCAACTATTTTTTTTATTTAATAGTCAAAATATTTCTTACAAATTAAGTATATTTATACCGTTAGTTATTTCTTTTTTAAATATCGAATATAGTATATTTCAAATTTGATTCGTTTTGTAAGGGAGTTTTAACGCGAGCGGAGTGAGACCAAGATGGGAGTTCACAGCTTGTTTGAATATAAAAAGTATGACCAATAGCCCAATAATATTATTACTAATTTTTGGGGCTCCGAATAAAAAAAAAATTGCCTAAGAACATTTTTGTTGACAAATCTGTAGGGTCCTAGGAGCCTAAAACTCATTCTGCTAAGAAAAATATCGGTTCAAAAGGACAAAAAAAGGAATCAAATTTATCGTTGGCCGTAGGTAGGAATGATGGGAATTATATCAAAGGCGATATTGAGTACGTTACATGTGGTATTTTTTCTTCAATTTAAAAGCCCAGAACGACTCAAATTGGGTAAGAATGACTAAATTTTGTGTGATTTCACATTTTCCATTTAGATGTTCGCAAAAGTGTTATGCTGTAACTATTTCCTTGACTTTTTAGGATCTATTGAAGAGTACATTGTCTCGTTTCGTTTGGAAAAATGTTATACACAAAGGATATAAAAAGGATGTAGATTTTTCCATAACAAAAATAGCTGATAGTATTTTCTTATTTCAAGGACCCAAATATGCATAAAAGGGGTAAAAAGGACATATTTTTAGTGTCACTCATACTATGACGATATACTATAATGCCCATACATATTTGTCAAGGAAAAGTTTGCCTACGTTTTTATTTTTTTATGACATTTAGATACGCATAATTTTGTTAGCAATATGAGCTGTACCATCTTTGATATCTATAGATTCTAAAAAATCATGAAAATAGTTACAGCACGTTATTATGGTAGTGGAAGCATATAAAGTGGGAACATATAAATGCAAAATGTGAAAGCAAAAAGTCCTTTTTACACAATTCTGGCAATTCTGCATCCTTGAAATTAATATGCCCCTTTGATATGATACCCATCATGCTTATATTTTATACGGAAAATTTCCATCCTGTTAAAGGCTTTTTCGCATAATGTTTTTCCTGGAAAAATTAGTAGAATCATAACTTATATTTATAGATGAATAGAGGTCTGAAAATTGTTGGGGATTGTGTGTGGATCTTTGTGTACTTATAGCGTTGGGAAAAATAGGAAAATATGAAAAGATAGTCTTTTTTTATTAATTTAGACAGTCGTGGGTAAAAGAGAAAAAAGAGATATGTGTAGTGCTCGATGCCCCATTTTATGGAAAATGCAAAAGTAGAAAAAAACTTTGTCCTTTTTACGCAATTGAAGCCGTTCTGGTTCCATGAATTAAAGAACGAGGCCGAGGCTAATTTCGGGCGTGGCCGAAATTTAGATACTCTTCACTCTCCTCGGGTAAATAGTTTTTTTTTTTCGGCGTACCTATGACTTGTTTTTAACCCCCCTCCCTCCTTTTTATTCTCTTACGCTTTTGCAGAAGTTCCTTACCTCGATTGAATATATTTGTGGTTTGGTTAAAATAACTGCAAACAATTTTTTTAGTATTTCCAATTCCATTGATTTTGACATATCCAAATGTTTAGTGCCATCAATAGAAACACATTTGCATAAAATCTGGTTGGAATTGTGCATACAGTTTTTCATATAAGAACCTAATTTGGGGGGTTGCGTTTGTATGGTGGTCCCATAACCCCATGGCCAATAGAATCAATAGAAATACATTTGTATGGGGCGTGGTTGAAATTTTTCTTATTAGAACCTAATTCGGGGGTTAGATTTGTATGGTAGCCCCATGACCACATTGTCTGACTCCATATTTTCTTACATATGTTAAGTGTCATCAATAGAAACACATTTGTGTAAAGTTTGGTTAAAATTGATGCACAAATAAAAAAGTAAATTTGGGGGTTGGGTTTGTATGACAGCCCCATGACCCCATTGTACGAATTCAGCGATTCAAACTTGCGAACCGCCTGCAATAAAAAGAAGCATGTGTGCAAAATTTCAGCTTCTTAGCTTTTTAGCTGGTCGAGTAAAATGCGCCGCAACAGGCGGACATCGCCCAATGGACTCCCCGCGTCATGCTGATCATATAAATACATATTTTATATGGTCGCAGATGATTCCGTCAATGCGTTACAAACTTCATGCCAAAGTTAATATGTATACCCTTTCACTTTCACGAGCGAAGGGTAGATATGATGTACTCGATGTCCCCTTTGATATGACACCCATAATGCATACCGGTCAAGTATTAAATTGTGTCCTTTTTGTCTTTTTGGGACCTTTGGCCAAATATTTTTCTTAGCTAAGGGCGCTATAACATAGTCATATATTGGTAATATATATTATAATAGATATTATCATATCCTTAAGCCTACTTGATTTCGTTTACTGCACGTCTAAAATTTATACTGAATGAATCGAGTAGGCTTAGGCATATGACATACATATTATAATATAAATATGACTGTGTAATGGAGCCCTAAATTAATGTTAGGCTCCTGGAACCGCGTACAGTTTGGAAAAAAATGGCCTTAGGTTGATTTTCTATTTCAAATGACATTTTTATTGGACTGCAATGGTGAATTCAGATTGAAAATTACAATACAAAATACTTGCGCCGTTAACAAAATTGGTTGTATAAAACCCTAAAAGACAGCAAGAATACGTATCAAAGTCTTTAATCTTTCCCTCTATGCATTCACACACAAAACTCTTAAAAGAATTCTTTTATTTTCTGAATGAGCGTATTATAAAGTGTCATCCACTTCACGACTAGAAAAATGTAGTGTAGTTGCACACGTGAGGAAATAAAATTCAAAGAAGAAAAAAAAAACTAGAATGGTAGACAAAACCAAAAGAAAGCTGAACGTTCCTTTGTCGTTCCATTTGAAAAGGGCATGTCACCCCTTTTTGATGTTTTTACGTGCGTGTTTTCTCCCCGTGTTTTTGTGTTAAGAGAAAATTCTTTTTGACCATTGTTCCTAATCTAAATTCAATGAAAAGAGATTCCTTTTTGTTTACCCTCTATGTTGCGAATCTTTTTCTTTTGTAATAATTTGTACTTATGTATGTACATAGGAGAGGATCGCATATAACTATCATACTTTGACAAGAGTTTTGCTGTATCGAATTAGTTTTGTATGGAATAAGTTGTTATTATTACGTCTTGTTATGGAGTAAAAGTAAAGTAAAGTACTATGTTCACCCAGGCCTGTAGAGAGGGGGGGAGGAACGGGGTGATTCCCCCCGGGCCCGGGATTTCATAGGGGGCCCGGATTTTGACACAAAAGTTGTGCTTTAGTGTTTTTTTTACATACAAATTGCTATTTTGAGGTCTTTAACTAAGAACCCTTATACATATGTACTGCTTTTAGCGTTTTAACAACAATTCATAACATACTGTGCACTAGGCTTGGGGCCCCTAATATATTTTTGAATTTTGAGAACTAGGGCCCGAATCAGCATATTCAATAAACATGAGAGTTTCGTTACAAAATTTAAATTAAGAAATTTCGACTTCTTTATCCAGTAGCGTACAGTTTTTCGAAATATTTGTGTTTAAAGTAAAAATAGGAGTACAGCGTCATTTTTTTCAAGGAGGACTTTTCCGAACGATTTTTATTTTGTGTACATACTGCTGCTGCTTATGAAATTGTTTTCAAGATACCAGCACACAGATGTTGATCACTTAAATTGTTGAATCTTAATTTAAATCTATCTATCTATCAGTACTCGCCAACTCGGTAACAAAAAATGTAAGGTTTTTTGAAATAGGTAAAATAGGAAGAAATAAAAATGCTTTATAAATTCGTAGCGTTGCGCATTTCGAAAGTCAATTTTATAGAGTAAAGACCAACATTCTGGGCCACTGCGAGTGTGCTAATAAATTACAGATTTGAGCTCCCCAAGCATTTGTTAGAACTGTGAACTGTATCCGCCTTGTTTTGCTAAAAGCTCTGTAACGGTTGAGGTACAGAATAGACCACAGCTGCTTCCTTCAAAATATCTTCAACCAGAAAAAAAATAAGTAAATTTGTCCAGTTTATTGGATTATACACTTTCTATTTTGCGTGCAGTACAGCCTTTATTATTCATCTGTAAAATGAACACTTGAGCCAATTTCACCCGTATAGTCTGCAAATCGAATTAAAAAATGATATTTATGAATGATCCTATCCTATCGAGAATGACTGTCGAAAATTTCAAGGCTTTCTTCATATCAAAGTTCGAATATAGGTTGGAATCTTACTTCACCAATAGAATAGAAATTTTCTAAATAATTTTCTTGGGACAAGGGAATCAATAATTTTTCAATATTTTTTCTTGGGAGAACTAAATGCTAGAAGATTACCAGGCTACCAGTTTCGCTTTATGCGTATCTTGTGTAAGGGGCACGACCATTAAACAATAAACTTATTTTCATCACGGGCAGTAAAGAAACTTCATACTAGAAAGTTAACCCTTTAAGCAGTAGCTTTTTATAAAGATTCGTTACCCAAAAATGCACGTAAAACGAAGAAACCATATTCTAGAATGATTTTGGCTTCTGTATTTCCTTAAAATTCGCCACTCAACTCTCGAATCGTCTTCAAAATATACTTGAAACGGGACCGAGGCTAATTTCGGGCGCAGCGGAAATTGAAATGAAACTTAAGCTTCTTTCGCGTTAACAATTTCTACCACAGTGAGTCTTTACTATTACTAGGAACATATTTGAGTGAAGTTTGGTTTAGATTGGTTCATAAAGAAAACCGTTTTTTTTAGAAGAACCTTATTTTCAGGGGGAACCCCCATGGCCCGATTTCATACAGTACAGTACAGTACACTAAAAAAATCTCGTCACACTGATCAATAATATACATACATACTTTATATAGTAGGAAGTGCCTCCTTCTGTGCGTTGCAAACTTCATGACAAAGTTAATATACCCTTTCATATATGTAGTGACGGATATGAAAAAAAACACACACACACAAACTGTTAAACTATCCAGTCAACCCCGTTTTTTGTGAGTTTAGTATGTAAAAATGCATCACGAATGAATTCAGTTGCTGTCAGTTTTTTGGCAAGTGTTTTATCCTGTATCGTTATTTTTTATTATTTCTATTCTTCTATAATTCGTATTTTTCTGAAAACCCATAATTTTACCTCAGAACTTAAATATCAAAATGCACCTGAATGCGCAGAAGGCCGCTTTAAAACATTCTTCAAATATCTATCGTACTGATGCCGGATGCCGGACTATATTAGATTAGAAAACATCCGGATTACTGAGACTGAGCCGATTCAGTGTGGTCGCCGGATTATGAGGTGTTCCGGATTAAATGGAGGCTGGATTATAGAGATAATTGTACAATTGTACAATTTGTTTGAGGACCGATATAAAAAAAAAATTCTTCGATTCATAATTTTTTATCGTATGAGAGGTGGGCCCGGAATCATTGTCCCCCCGGGCCCGGATTTTCTCTCCACGGCCCTGTGTTCACCAAGCGAAAAACTTGCATTTATGACTTAACGTGGAGACTAGCCTTTTATTCACAAAATTTCAGATAAATATGAACTCGCGGACTGATAGATTGCCGATGACACTTTTTCCCTGTGAAATATAGTGCAACTGCATTGTTTTCGCCGGCGAAATATCAAAAACCGGTGTGAAGTGAGTACCACCATGGAAATTTCATGACCACGAAAATTTTGACAGTAGATATTTGTGTGGATTTCACGTGAAATGGCGATGTTAGTATGTACATAACTACTCTAAAATAGTACACACATACTTGTAGTGTTAACTTTTATACAAATTTAAATCTTGCATAAGAAAAAAAAATCGTTTAATCTGACGCTTCGTGTGTGGGCGGCGGCCTAGCCTAAGTCAGTTTTTGGCACTATTTTTCATTATTTTTGGCGTAAATATGCAATGAATCTTAAAAATGTTAATACGTGTACCATCAAGACTACTTCATCACATCAGCCAAAAATATAAGTACATCTTTACGAATTTATAAGAAATCTATGATTTAAGAACCTCTCACGTTTTCCCCTAAGAGTTTCATGTCGCATCGACCCAGTTTGTTTCGGATTCCTTTATTTGCCTATCAATTTCCTTTTTTTTCATTAGAATACACTATACAAAGAGAAGTAGATAATATCCCAAGCAACAATTCGTTTGCTTTAAAGAAGCACTCCATACTGTAGCAATCATATAGTACCACGAAATTCATTTATCGTGTGACATCGCTTAAAGTAATATTTTGATCCCATAAAACAGCTTTAAAGTATTTTCCGGAAAGCTTATATCATCATTATGGAATAAATTTAAAGATGGTGGTATAAAACTTCGATAAAACTGTCTCTAAACGTTAACCTAAAAACGTACTCCTTTAAATACTCCACTCTTGTGTTTATTGGATGATACAGCACACACATGCAATGGTCTCTCTAAGTTAACTCACACACATGCATTATATTCTTCTATAGCACCGTCGGAGTCATTTTTATAGTGTGACATTCGTATGGTCATCCAATAAATTGTTCACCGTAGTTTTATAGAAGGATGGACTTTGTGATTTACTGAATTGACACTTATGAAGTGCTCTGGAATTGTTAGCACTCCTTGTTAGCTTATGAATTAATTAAGATAATCTCAGCGCAGAAAATGTCTGTATTTTATTGATGAATGTGTGGATTTATTCAACTTCAACTGATTGACATATAAAGAAGAAGGTGCAATGGAGAAGAGTCGATAAAGAAGTGTTGAGCACTTCTAGTGTTTACGAGCAATGTTAACTATATGTGAGGTTGGCCGAGTGGTTAGGGCGTCGGACTGGCGTACGACAGTCGCTGGTTCGACGCTGGCTAGGGGATTTTTTTTTCTTTTTTTTCACGAGAAAATGACAGAAAATTATGACATAACACATGATGTATGTCTTTTTCAAAGCTTAGTTCAGTGCTACAATAAGGTGCAATTGGATCAAAAAACGGCGCCAAACGCCATTATTGGACTATTATTCAGAGTTTATACCCTGTAAAGTGCCCCGATTATCGTTAGAAGAAAATATTCTATGAAATATTATAGGGATGAAATTGTTACTTGGGTACATGATAAAATAAACAATGAAAAGCAAAGGAGTGCGACCAAACCAAACAGGAACACATAAATGTTAAAAATAATCTGATAGTTAAATATTATACAAAATTCAACTAAGCTCTGAGAATATGTGTACATTATCTGCCAAAAGTGATAAGAGCTAGCTATATGTATAGCCCGATAAGTGTGTAAGTTTTGTAGGGCAGATTATTTTATATAGAATAGATCAGAGACTCCCAATCTTTTGCATATAGCGAGTCCCCTTTGAATTCATATTTTATTTGCGACGCTCCTCTCAAAAGAGGCATTTGCGTGTAGTTTTAGCGGGAATCGCCATAAGGCATTACCTACGCCACTTCCAATTTCTTCCCAAGTAACAATTTTATCCCCATAATACTTCAGAGATTATTATCTTCTAACAATAATATGGGCACTTTACAGGGTATAACAACTGAATAATAGTTCATAATAATGGCATTTGGCGCCGTTTTTTAATCCAATAGAACCTTATTGTAGCACTAAATTATGCTTCAAAAAAGGCGTACGTCATCTGCTTTATATCATCATTTTCTGTCATTGAACGAATTTGCAAAAAAAAAATTGAAAAACAAAATTTCCGCAGCTAGCATCGAACCCGTGTCTGTTGATTGCCCGTCCTACACGCTACCACTCAGCCAACCTCACATATAGTCAGCATTGCTCGTAAACGCTACAAATGGTTAGTTGATTCTATAGAAATGCTTGTCACTTCTTTATCGAATCTTCTGTAAAGCACCCTAAATCTATACATTTATCAATAAAATAAAGTCAATTTCTGTGCAGAGATCACCTTAATTGGTTCCGAAGATAAGAATGAGTAAGTGTGGGTAGAATGCAAGATTTCAAGGATTTATATTGAATAAATCATGTATTTCAGAGCACTTCATAAGTGTCAATTCATTAGAAAAGAACAAAGTCCATATCCTTCTATAAAACTACGGTGAACAACTTATTGGATGACCATACGAATGTCACACTATAAAAATGAAACCGATTGTGCTATAGAAGAATATATGCATGTGTGTGAGTTAACTTAGAAAGACTATTGCATGTGTGTGCTGTATCATCTAATAAACACAAGAGTGGAGTATTTACAGGAGCATCTTTTTAGGTTAACGATTAGAGGCAGTTTTGTCGAAGTCTTATACCACTATCTTTAAATTTATTCCATAGTGATGATAGAAGCTTTCCGGAAAATGCGTTAAGGATGTTTTATCGGATCAAAATATTTCTTTAAGCTATGTCACACGATAAATTGATTCCGTTGTACTATATGATTGCTACAGTGTGAAATGCTTCTTTAAAGCAAACGAATTGTTGCTTGGGTTCTTCCTTGCTTCGTTCTTTATACCGTTCCATGGCGTCGCGTCGCTCGGCCTGCGGTGTAGGCACATCGACCGTAATGCTTCTGCTGTCAATGTGGGTCATCAAAGGCAAATGCGTGTGTTCTAAAATGAAATGTTTCTGCTGATGCCGATGCTGACGCGTCAAATGTATTTCAAGCATAAGAGTTTTCATCTCTTTTGTCCCTTTTAATCGCCTTCTACGATACGCAGTGTGTACTAAGTTTGGTCTTTTTGGAGAGGTTACATAAATGAATACAGTCAGACATTAGGTACGTTTTATTGTGTTTATCCCGTGCAGGTTTGGGTAGAACTTCATATGAAAAAATGACACCCAGGTAAAGTTCACGCGTGCAACTAACCTACACGGGATAGAGGTTAGATGAATCAAATGTAGATGGCGGACGCATAGGGGAAATATGAGGGAATTTGTTTTTTCAAACCAAATGTGAGAGTTTTTCTCATCACGAGAAAAGATTTTGCAAAGAAATAATCATCTTTTGTGATAAAATCCACCACATCTAAAAAATAAGCCGACTAAGGTGAGTCAAAGATGTGCATAAACTGTCAAATGTCATCTGTTTGGTCTTAACCGGGATGTTACCCGCGATCGTTTTTTTCGAGTCAGATTTACCCGCGATATGAAAAAACTTCGCTATTGATATTTATATATATATATTTTTTTGGTAATAGAATTGGTACACGTCCCGTGTAGTTTTGGTTAACGAACTCCGTATAAAAAATGATACTTACCCAGGTATGTTTCACGCGGGCCACTAACCTGCACGAGATAGAGTTTACGGGAATCAAATGTATATGGCTAATGCATTGGGTAAAAAACGGGAATTTTGGTTTTCAATGTTGGCGTACGTGTAAAATATAACAATTCAAACCAAATGTGAAAATCTCAGAGTAGTTTTAGATTTTGCAAAAAAATATTGGCTTTTGTGATGAACTCCACTAAATCTAAAAAATAAGGATAAAGCATACGAGAGTGAATCAAAGATGCAAAACAACTGTTAAGTGTCAGCTGTTTGAGCAAGAAGCTGGTCTTAACCGGGAAGTTAAGTTGCGATAGCTATAAAGCGAAACTATTGGAGAGGCGATTTCTCCTTTTCACGTGATTTTGTCGCTATCAGAATTGCTGAAAATGCATTGGTATACAGTGAAACCTCCACTGCCAGACATCTCCCATAAGCCGACAAATTTCTTCTACACACGCTTTAATAGAATTCCCTTTGGGTACAAAATGACCTTCAGCATACGCCAACCAAACGCTATAAATTATGATTTTTCGCCAATATCTTGGTAACTGTAATATTTACAGCAAAATGTTCTCAGGACGACTTAAACTACACAAAATTTCCTTTCTAATGATATATTACATATATCATATACCTTCTCTTGGCAGATTATATAGTAGACCTAAAAACATTCGGTGTAATTTCGATTTTTTGATAGTTACATTTAGCGCTCTACCTCCTGAAGTAATTTAATGGGAGCCATGGTAATTGGGATAACTATTCCTAACAATATATAGCTGTCCCACACGGAGAGACCCTCCACGAAAAAGCATTCACCTATATCCTCTATTAACATTTAAAAAGAAGACATGCCTGTAACTTATCGCCGAATCACAGCAGGCGGGAAACATTTTGGTAAACGTTAAGGCTAAGTCCCATTAGACCCTCCACCAAATATTACTTGTCTTGTCTTCTTTTTAAATGTTAATAGGGGATATAGGTGAATGCTTTTTCGGGGGAGCCTGAGTCTCCGTGTGGGACAGCTATATATTGTTAGGAATAGTTATCCCAATTACCATGGCTCCAATTAAATTACTTCAGGAGCTAGAGCGCCAAATGTAACTATAAAAAAATCGAAATTACACCGAATGTTTTTGGTCTACTATATAATCTGCCAAGAGAAGGTATATGATATAATATATCATTAGAAAGGAGATTTTGTGTATTTAGTTTAAGTCGACCTGAGAACATTTTGCTGTAAATATTACAGTTAACAAGATATTGACGAAAAATCATAATTTAACCCCTTTGCCACCCCCTCCCCCCCAAATGTGACGCGCATAAAAGTCTAAGTTTTTACTGCGTAATGCGGTCAGGCCACAGAACAATTTGGCATAAAAAGTCAGCTCTTTTTTTGGATGTTTGGGTCTAGAGCTAAAGTCACTATACTATTTTGCGAATATTCAAACTTTACTGTGTCTCTTCATTCATGCACTTATTTCAAAAGGATCATGAAAAAGTGAAGCTTTTAAATTTTGTAAAAAAGACTTTAATTCTGTTTCCTATGGGCTATAATTACAGTAAACTAGATTCGCGAATAAGCAGCACCGTGAGGTAATATAACAAAAATCCAGTCGCAGATACAGTGGCGCAACCACAGAAGAGGCTAAGGGGCTAAAGACCCTTCCAAACCCATAATAGAAGAAAGGAAAAATTGATAAATGAAATATGAAGGCGCGGTAGTCCAACATTGGACTAAGGCCGCTGATGTGTTAGTCACAGCCGATTTCCAAGATCTTAACGGCTTTTTTGTTGAGGTGTTGAGATCAACAGCACGCTCAGCAGTGTTATTTATCCCCATAAATGGGTAAATCGGAACAATTTCAAGCCGAGAAATCAATTGGCTCTTAGCGAGATTCAGTCCTGTCAGCGATCTCACTATCTATTTCATCTGAGGAGAACATCATCCTTCCTGAAACTATTAGAACGATATTAGCCTAACTTCTGTCCGGGTTTTGTTTGCGCCTCAGTTATATTCTTTTTGTGTTGTACCGAAAATTCACAAATTCTGTTCTAATTGTTGTGATTCATTTGTTGATTACCCCGCTCCACCTCTGGACCTTAGTCGCAAAACGTGGAGAGGTGGTGTCACTCTTTCTGCATCGACAAAATAATAGAAGGTCAAAACGGCAAACGCTTTTGCTATGGCATTTATATGAGGTCCAGCGAGTCCATGAGAATCAGGAAGGACAAAGTGTAATTACATAGTGTTGTTACTGAATAATAGGACCACAGCAGCCCCAAGTGCCCAGTAATATTGATACACTAAGGGCCGGATTTATAAACATACCTTAAGGAAGCCTTAACTCAAGGCGACCTTAACTCAAGGATAATCTGATTCAAGGAATGAAATATCATTTTCAGTATTTTTTTCCAAATAATTCATTTTTCATATAAATAAGTTTTGTTTAAATTTAAAGTCCACCCTTCACGGAATTATTTTCCGTTTTCTAAAAAATGTATTTCTACGCTCCCTTCACTTAAGACATCCTCGAATTTATGAACCTTCCATGAAACCAAGTGAACTTTGATTCTAAGGAAGCCTTGAAATTTCCCACAGCCAACCTCACTTGAAGTCAAAAACTACCTACCTTGAGTTTTTATATTTCACTTCAATTCAAAATACTGTTTTTCGTTTTTTATTTTCGAAAACAAAATTCTATTAAAGCGTGTGTAGAAGAAATTTGTCCGCTTATGGTAGATGTCCGGCAGTAGAGGTTTCACTGTATATCAATGCATTTTGAGCAATTCTGATAGCGACAAAATAACGGAATGCGAAAAAGAGAAGTCGCCTCTACAATGGTTGCACTTTATTGCTATCGCGGTTAAATCTAACTAAAAAAACGTCATGTTGGCAGCAAAAGCGATAAATAGCTATACATAACTTTACCCATTCAAATTACATTAGATTGCATTATCGTTGCTGCTGCTGTTGCTGCCTCCATTCCATTTCGTCGAGTGACGTCATGTTGTTGCATCCAATTGCATCATATCTATTTCAAGCATTATTCAGCAGTAAGGCAGTAAAAAAATTGCCCGTGACCAACGCCATCTAGGTATATCTCAGCCGCAACTCAGCTGGATAATGCCATCATAGCTACCCACTAAATTTATTGGCGGATGCGAACAAACAACAAAAACAAGCATATGACGTCATTAAAAGCAACAACAAAACAGTGCAACTTTGACGAACATAACCAAAATTTAGCTGATTTTGACGTCTAAGGGCTCCATGACAGAGTCATATTTCTAGTCATATTTCTAGTAATATCATCAAGCCTACTTGATTCATTCGGTTTAAATTTTTAGACGTGCACTAAATGAAATCTCGGTTCTGAAATTGATTGGAATGTCATCAGATCATAACAGAAAGGAGTCAAGTTACGTCATTCATTGCGATTGCTAAATATCAAAAATCTAAACTTTTTTAAATGAAACGTGACTCGGTCGCACACATCAACCTCAAAAACATCAAAAGGGTATTTCTGGATGTATCCAACGATTCTTTGAGTTCAAATGCATTTGCTAGAAACGTCGAAACACGTTTTTCTTTTAAGTTCTCACGAGTCGTTCGTTTTACGTAATCTGACTCTTAAACGTGTATGCTAAATCCTGACAACAACGACTCCAGAAAATGTGACTTTAACCTGCCGACGAAAACCACATGCAGTCAATGTTAGGCATGGACATCAGCTTTAACTACATACATATGTAGCAAAAAACAACTGGCACGTTATTTTGATCGCGAGATCAATTTAAAAGTACAATTTTGGGAAGCCATCATCAAGCAACACGTGATCCTTTTCACCATCATTCAGTTGATGGTCACGTTGCTAAATTCAATACATTTAAAATGGGTAGCGAAAATAAAAATTTTCTAGACTTAAATTTAAATTCAAAAAAACCCCTAGCATGATGTCTTTAGTAAGTAATTTTAATTGTATGTAATATATTTATTCAGTTGATAAAACGTGTACTCAAACTAATCGAGCGTATGGAAATAGTTTAGCAATGTGCCAAACATTCAATTAATTGTGAATTGAATTCGAACATGCAAATTATCTACAAGTGTATACCTTTTTTGATCATAATTGAGTCCCATGTAGGTTTGGGCTACCAACAAATACAAAGTTTTCGTGTAAGACCAACGCCGGCCGTCTAGATACTAAGGCCGCAATGTAGCCACTTAAACGTCAAATTCCCGAATAAATTTGCACTGTTTTGTTGTTCCTTTCAATGACGTAATATGCTTGTTGTTGTTGTTTGTCAATGTCCGTCCAAAAATTAGTAGGGAATCTTACAGCTGAGTTGCGGCTATGATATTTCTAGATGGCGTTGGTAAGACATGCTGCTCGCTCAAACAGTTGTTTTGTACCTTTAGCTCGCTCTCGTCGGCGTATTTTTTAGATTTGGTGGATTTTGAATTTATTTATTTGCAAAATCTAAAACCACATTAAGAAACATTCGCAAATTTGTTTTGAATTGTGATTGTTCAAAGGTATACGGCAACATAGGTAAAAAATCCCGTATTTTTTCCCTACCCTGCAAACCATGTCATGCTGACATACGTACCCCTGACTCGCGGGCTGACTGTACCACTGACCGTTGTTCGGCGTTCGGGACTAAAGTAAGCGGCTTATGTCAAAGAAAAATCCTGACAGAGTCTATGACAGCACACGTACATGGTAGGCTACCGTACACGGTTACATCATCGAGTGGTTGTAGATAAAGTACACGACGACTGTCAGTACACAGATATTCGAGTTGTAGTAGATGTAATATGCGACCATTGTCAAAACTTTTAAATAGCGTGGTGCGGTGCGGAGTGCGGGGTTCTCTTTCCATGAACGACGTGCAGGGTGCGCTGTCGTCCATTTTGCTCGCGGCCGCGAGTCGCAAAATAAAATAACATTCAAATTAAACGCAAACAGAAAATTTTATTAATATGTATATAGAATTAAATATACAATTCATCACGCGAAAATCAGCCATACGATTCAATATACATATACTGCGGACATCACGTCCGTGGTCATGGTCATCACGACCATGATTTCTTCCTTTCCGGAAAACCGTGTCATGAAATTTATTCACACAAATCCGAAGTGTTTCAAGGCTCCCAACACGAAAAAACAGTTTCTATGGAGAAAATGATATTTTCATTATGTTCAGAATAAAATTTCAATATAAGCACTCACGCGTTAAATCCACAGCATCCAAACTGAAAGTGTATCTTTTTGTTGAAAGATTGTCCGTGTCACCGCCGCCGCCGCCCAGAACTTCCCCAATATTTGTGGCCTGCCATCTCTGGAAATATACGGCAATACACAATATTAGATTCATGTTAATAATTACATACCAAATCAATTTGCAAACTTACCAGATAAATCCACAACTGTAGTACATTGCACTAATCACTGCGGTTTCCTTTTTGTCCGCCATCGCAACAAATGCATTAGCCTAGCCTCTCTACATTTCAGTCTCAAAAACTCAATCCCTTGTAGGTCAGCTCGTTACCCCAAAACTACACCCCAGCAAACAATTTCTATCGTCCGCGATACGAATTCAATTCGCCTGATAGAAAACATTTCTCGAATTTCATATCGTTTTCGGATTAAAGGCGTCACTCCCTTCGTGAAGGAATAGTGACCGATATTAATTCGCCAGGATGATAATTTGGCGATAATAGACTAATACATAGAAAAAGTGAAAATTTTTTTTTTTATTATTTTTCCCTTTTTTCTAATTTTTTTTCTTCTGTTTCATCCTTAACTTTTTTTACCTTATTAAAACTTTACCTTTTTACACTTTGCTTCTACTGGGAATCGAACCGGGCACCTATCGTTTCGTAGTCCTAAGTCCTACACCTGAGCTATCTAAGATTATAAATTATGGGAATAAATTAGTCGTTTTATATTTTGACAATTTCGTAATTCGCTCGTTGGGAAGAATTACGATTTTATCATCCTTGCAATAATGAGAAGATATTTCGTTAATAGGAGTCACATTCCTGACATATTGATGACGATAAAGCGATTTTTCGACGGGGAGACAAGCTTACGACAAATTTTTCATTTAAATGATATCGTTTTCGTATCATTTTTGTGATTTTTCGAATAAAACGATAAAATTGTTTGCTGGGACGGGATGATAAAAAACGCAACTTACTAATATGACTCAAAACTCATAATTCCATAGATCTCATTAACTCGGGCGTATTGTTGTTGTTGTTTATTCGATGACTGCTTAATCAATCCAGCGTTGTTTGGTTTAATTAACACATCACAAAGTCCTTAAACCTGAACCGTGAACAAAACAATCGGTTGAAAGTGTGGGGCACATGTTGTTTGTTTATTATGCAAATTGGGGTAGTATGTAATTGCTAATGAGTTTCTGATTTGCAGAGAATATTTTTTTTGCTCTACCATAAATCGATTTACTGCCGATTACCATTAGTATACATATATTTTTTTATATTTTAGTATGTATGTACATACATACATACTTACATATAAAATTATCCTGTGTTCGTAATACATTTCCTCTCAATCTAATGAACCGATTTAGCTGACTGTTAACATCTTTCGCTTTTTAAGTGAAAACTGAAAAGGTTATTATACCTACTAATATACAGGGTGGCGCAAAACTACCGTTATGGTTTGAATTTTTAATAACTTTTTTATTCAATGGTTAATTATTATAATTTTTTTTTGTTATACAGTATATTAATGGGAAATGGCTTAAGTAGAGGTTGGCGCAAAACTACCGTTATGGTTCAAATGCTTAATAACTTTTTAATTTGATTTTTATTTTTGATTTTTATTTCAGAATTTTGTGAAGAAAACTTCGGGAATTTGAAATGGAACAGTACACAATACAGCAGCGATCAAAAATTGTTGAATTTTATTTTGAAAATCAACGGTCAATTGTTTTGACGCAGCGTGCTTATCGTCGTTTTTTTAGTGTGCGTTATTTAACAGCGCCAGACTGTTTTCTTTGGGGTTATTTGAAAGAAAGGGTAAATAAGCCAGCGACCATACCAGAGCTAAAACAAAACATTCGCAATGAAATCCGAGCCATAACACCCGAAATTTTACGGAAAATGTACTGGAAAGAGCACGAATGTGCGAAGCCGAAAATGGCCACCACTTGCGGGATATAATTTTTCATACTTAAGCCAAAATTATTCCCCATTAATATACTGTATAACAAAAAAATTGTAATAATTAACCATTAAATAAAGAAGTTATTAAACATTCAAACCATAACGGTAGTTTTGCGCCACCCTGTATATTCATCATCATCAATGTGACACGATAGCCCGACGTCGGGCTTTGGCCGCCTGAATCGTTGACCTCGCGGTTACTTGACCTTGTCCTCCAGTTTCGGAAGCCCAGCAGCTGGTGAACGAAGGCTTTCTGCATCAATCTTCGAAAAGAGACATGATGTTGATGTCGCTGCTGTCCATTCATGGCTCGAATTACATACTCCAGAGCAAGGTTGAAGACCGTCGGCGCTAGTCCATCGCCCTGCTTGAGTCCAGTACGAGTTTCAATTAGGTCAATGAGTCTGTTCTGCACTCTGACCAGCGAGACGCACACAAACGGAGGGTCCATTCCATGGATTCCGATTACATCGAATCTCCATATAAAACGAGACCAAGGCTAATATCGGGCGCGGCCGAAATTTGCTACCCTTCGCTCCCCTCGAGCTAGAAGTTTTTTTTCGGGCGTAGCTACACTGAAAAAAAATTATCATAATATTAATGAACTAGGAGCATAGACTTTTTTAATTACCATGATGAATTACTTCATAGTAAATAAACCTTCTCTTCCTTAAAATAATACAGAGTTCATCTATTTTACGAAACATCGGTCGTTAGTATAACGAAAACAAAATTTTAATTTAATGTAAAGCGATCATGAACACAATGAACTTCTCACATTATCCCCGATAGTAAGTAAATTTGATGTTATTGTTCATTAATTACATGACATCGTTCATAGTAATATGTACTACTATGAACGATGTCTTTATCGTTTTAAGTGTATTTTATAAACCTTCGTAACGTATAGTCTGTATGGTGTAGTTGGGTAGGGTGCATGTTTTCAAATCATAGGGTCCCGGGATCGATTCCCACTGTAGGTAGGTAGGTAATTTTTGATAACTATTCAGAGCAGAGGTAAAATAAATGTCGTCAACACTTATGAAGCTGGATGCCGGCCTGCGCCAGTTTTTTTTTTTAATTGATGAACTCAGTAATTATATCAATGAACAGGTTGTTAATTTTATGAATTTGTTCATAATTTTAATGAAATTTTTGTTCGTTGTTTTGATAAAATCAGATTCATTGGAATGATGAAATCCGCGTCTTCGGTGGGATATCGGTGTAAATATTCATTACTTTAATGAACAATTTCATTGTTTCAGGGAACCTTTTTCTTTCAGTGTACAAGTCGTATTTAATCACCCCCATTCTTTTCCTTCTGTTTTCACAAAAGTTTCGTTGCGTCGATAAAACAATATTTGAGTGGGGTTTGGTTGGAAGAAATGCGGGATAACATGGCGCCATAGTACGATTCCATTTGTTTTGACGTTTTTAGTTGTTTTGATAAAGACAAATTAAATTAAATAATTAAATTAAGTTTTTGTGAAATTGGTGTAAAAAATGTTTCTTAGAAGAACCAAAATGGGGGGGGGGGGTTTGTATGGCAGCCCCATGACCCCATGGTCCGATTTGATCCAATCTTACATATATGCTTTGTGTCAATAGAAATGCATTTGTGTGAAATTTGGTTGAAATTGCTGCACAAATAAAAAAGTTTTTCGTAGAAGAACCTAATTTCTGGGGTTAGGCTTGTATGGCAGCCCCATGACTTCATGGTCCGATTTGATCCATTCTTACATATGTTTTGTGTTATCAATAGAAACACATTTGGGTGAAATTTGGTTAGAATTGGTACACAAATAAAATAGTGTTTCTTAGAAGAAGCTAATTTGGGGAGTTGGGTTTGACGGCAGTCCCATGACCCCATTGTCCGATTTTACCGATTCAACCATACAAACTGCCTGGAGCAAAAAGAAGCATTTGTGCAAAATTTCAGCTTCATAGCTTTTAAATTGGCCGAGTAAAACGCGTCGCAACAGACAGACAGACGGACATCGCCAAATTGACTCCCCAAGTCATGCTGATCATATATGTATAGTTTTTATATGGTCGGAGATACTTCCTTCAATGCGTTACAAATTTCATGATTAAGTTAATATATCCTTTCACTCTATGAGCGAAGGGTATTATAAAGATAAACAAAAAAACATGCTATGTTCAAATCGTATAATTTTATATGTTTTTAGTCTATATGTTTGTATATTTATCTATATTGCACATTGACCGTTGATAAATTTTAGCGAATAAAAAAAAATTAATGAAAGTGGGCAATCATAAACATGACCCAGTTCCGAAAATATAAACGATGTGTGATAAAAAAAGAAAAAGAAATATAAACAATATTAGATATTGCACACATAATTTCATTTGCTTTCTTATCATGAACGAGTTGATAGAGATCCTCAATCGTCTATATTAGGTACGTTTTATTGTGTTTATTTCGTGCAGGTTTGGGTAGAACTTCATATAAAAAAAGATGACACTTACCCAGGTAAAGTTCACGCGTGCAACTAGCCTACACGGGATAGAGCTTAGATGAATCAAATGTAGATGGCGGACGCATAGGGGAAATATGATGGAATTTGTTTTTTTCAAACCAAATGTGAGAGTTTTTCTCATCACGAGAAAGATTTTGCAAAGAAATAATCATCTTTTGTGATAAAATCCACCACATCTAAAAAATAAGCCGACGAAGGTGAGTCAAAGATGCGCAAAAACTGTCAAATGTCTTCTGTTTGGTCTTAACCGGGATGTTACCCGCGATCGTTTTTTTCGAGTCAGATTTACCCGCGATACGAAAAAAACGTCTCTATTGAATCGGATATATATAAACCGCATAGAGGATCCACATTCAATTAGCAATTAGCAAAGTGCAAGTATGTATGTGTATACCTTACATATACATATAATAATGGTAGCAATAAGGGAATTTCACAAGTTGATTCAACAACAATTAACAAGCCATACCCTGCCTCATATTAACATCCGATTCGTAATAACAGCAGCACTCGACGTCGACAAATACTCCCTATCCAAGGGCCAATAGATCGAAACTTTATGTTGAACAAAAAGGGAAATTATATTGCTTATTGAAGTATGTATATATACGTATGTAGTACAAGAATCAAAAGCAGAAAATCGCTGATTACCTAAAAAAAATACTACAGTCAAGTTTTGTATACATACATTTTTCATAAATTACATATCGACCGGTGCCTAAAACGCCACGCTCAGTCACAGTGGCCCAGTGGCTGATCAAAGTTTAAGGGTCCATCTAGATAAGTCGCCAAATGGCTGCGCGTCCAAAAACTGGCATCGCGTATAGCCATTTGGCTGCTACTTAGCATCCACACTATAGCAGCCAAATGGAGACAGAAAATAACATAACAAAAATTTTATTTTGGTGATTTTTTTAAATTTAATAATGCATTATCTATAAAATAGTTTAAGTATTAGATTTTTTTTGCTTAAATTTGTTGTATTGTTACTTACACATTAATGAAATTTGTGTATTTCATTAATGTGTAGATAATAATACAAGAAATATAAGCAAACAAGAATCTAATACTTATAATATTTAATCAATGAATAAGAAAATCTGAAAAGGAAATGCAAATAACCGCAAAATACACTAGATATGCGACTTTTTTACGGGACCAAAATATTTTCTATGGTAACTTGATTTTGTAACTTCGATGACATTTCTCATTCGAATTTTATATGGAAAACAAAAACAACAAACAAAATCTTGCACATGCGCAGCGCAGCCCCTACTACGAAGTTACAGAACTTCGTAGTAGGGGCGTCGGAAAAATGGGGGCAATGAATACGAAATTTTAAAATTAATAGATGCTTAAAATTAATTAATCACCAACGTTCCTGTTGCAGAGCTGTATCCCAACAGCATCAAAATTTACACTATTGTGAAAAGTACATTTAAATGGGATTGCAAAGCGTTGCGTGGTGTAAATTCGTTTAAATACAAAATTTTAAATAGTGTGTATTCCAGTGCATTGCGGTTGAATACTCCAACCAATAAATAAATAAATAACAGGCGCGACAATCCAACATTGGACTAAGGCCGCAGGATGTGTTAGTGACATCCTATTTCCAAGATCTTATCTGCTTTTTTGTTGAGGTTATGAGTCAGCATCACGCTCAGCAGTGTTATTTATCCCCACAAATGGGTACTCGTTTAACATCTGAGTGAGATCATAGTCCGTCACAAGCTCGTGAGTTCGAAAAACACCATGGAACACGGTGAGATTCGAACTCATGACCCTGTGCACTGAAGGTGCGTGCACTAACCGCTAGACCAGCCAGACTACTCCAACCAATGAAAAAGCCAAAAAGTAATAAACCATACTAGCCCCAAACTTCCAACGCCACTGCTAGCTATGAAAAAAATCAAATTGTCCCCTTTATTTTCAGATATTTCGTTTCCTTCTTTTTCTTTTTCATTGTATTTAATAGATAATAAAAAACCCACCCAAAAGTTTGATAGCTTTCTTATGGTTGAGTATCCATTAGAAAGCTTCAACGTTTCTATAAAATGTAATTTTTCGGCAATCGAAAGCCAAAGTTTGACCTTTGACCGGCGGCTGCTGTTGACCTGGTTGACCTATGACCTTAGGTATCATTGCATAGATATTTAAATTATCAATAAAACTTGTATACAACACTTTTTTCTAGAATCCCTAACTATATGAAAAAGATAAAAATCAATGGATTCGCCTATAAATAGGTAATATGCATGTTAAAGTAACATGGAGCTACGTCAAAATGAATGAGTTGTCCTTTTAAACTATTCTTAATTGACAGTATGCATAATTTTTGTCTTACAATGCATCAAAATGCACAATTTATTTCCATGCAAGTTTCTTCGCAATACGTGACATATTGCCGGAGTTTCTGGACTACCAACAACATTTGGGTAAGAATATAAGTAAAAAAAAAAATTTAAGATAAACTTCAAAATTTTACCCTTTTAGCAAAACAGAAGTTCAACGAGACCGAAGCTAATTTCGGCGCGGCCGAAATTTGGATACCCTTCACCCTCCTTGGGCTAAAAGTTTTTCCGGGCGTACTAATGAAACAAAATTGTGTGAGGTTTAGGAATAAGTGGGTGAATAAAAATATTATCTCAGAAAACTTGATTGGGGGAATGCGGGAGCATGGTTCCATAGTACGATTCCATTTGTTTTTTTGTTGTTTTGATAAAGATACATTAATTCAAGGTTTTGTGAAATTGGCGTAAAAAAAAGTTTCATACGAGAACCAAAATGGAGGTGTGGTTGGGTTTGTACGGCAGCCGCATGGCCCCAATGCGCGTTTCCATCCATTTGCGATGTTTTGTCGCATCAATAGAAACACATTTGTATGAGAATTGGTTGAAATTTGTGCACAAATGAAAGAGTTTTTCTTAGAAGAACCTAATTTGGGGGGTTGGGTTTGTATGTCAGCCCCATGACCCCATTGTCAGATTTTAGCGATTCAAACATACAAACTGCCTGCAGTAAAAAGAAGCAACTGTGCAAAATTTCAGCTTCGTAGCTTTTAAACTTCGTAGCTTTTAAACTACCCCCTGTGGTGTTGGGGTTAGAATTATGCCACAGCGTTCCCGGCTTGTCGTAGAAGGTGACTTGAGGGATAGGGTGTGTAGGCTTGTAACTTGCATACCTGAAACAAAACTACACTCAAAACATTGAACGAGCCTTGGATACCACGGACTGATTTACCGGCAACGACTTTTGGCTACAAACAACGGACTACGATTGGTTTTTGGAACGTTCGAACTATGTGGGGTGAGTGCAGTAGTAGAGACTCACGGAAGTCGAGCGGGAAATGACCGCATATAGAATTTCGATATTAGGACTGAGCGAAACAAGATGGACCGGATCGGGAACGACCTTATCACCTAGTTCCCAAACTGTGCTGCTTTACTCTGGTAGTGAACTTGAATCCTCACCCAGAATGGCTGGAGTCGGCATCCTTTTGAACAAGGAAGCTCGCCAATCTCTCATAGATTGGAGGCCTATTTCCGACCGAATAATAACTGCCAGATTCAAGTCCAGAGTAAGAAACATTACTATTATTCAGTGCTACGCCCCGACTGAGTCAGCCGACCAGCATGCTAAGGACGCTCTGTAACTCTCGTCAGCTTGTCATTGGCGGCACCCTGTTCAAACACAAACCTTGCCATTTAGCAACATGGATATCTCCAGATGGCCGAACAGAGAACCAGATTGACCATATAGCCATCTCCAAGACATGGAGGAATTGTCTCATGGACGTCAGGGCTAAGCGTGGTGCTGATGTAGGCAGCTATCACCAACTTGTCATCGGAAAAATTCGCTTGCGAACCGCTGCTGTTTGTCGCACACAAAACGAGCGTGTATTGCCGCGATTCAATGTGCAAAAGCTTAAAGAACCATCAACAATACGCGCAGTTTCTAGCGCATTGCGCGAGGTAGCTAATGCACAAACGCCAGATGCTTCTTCTATTGATGATAGACGGAACATTGTGAAGGAAGCTTTTCTATCGTGTGGCGAAACATTTGTGGGCAGACTACAGCGAGGTAGGAGACCATTTATCAGTGATGATACATGGTCTCTGATAACTGCACGGAAGACAATTAACGAGCAAATAAACTCGGCTACTGACAATTCAGTCAAGCAACAACTGAGGACCGAGTACAGTTCTCTTCAAAAAAGAGTGCAGAGGAGCGTTAGACGTGATAAACGCAACAACATCAACGCGTTAGCTTTGGAGGCAGAAGATGCGGCTTACCGTGGTGACAGTGGAACCCTTTACAAGCTCAAAAAGCCACTGACTGGTAAATCTTTTACCAATGAGCATCCTGTGAAAGATAAAGACGGGTCTCTGCTAGTCAGAGATGAACAACAACTGCGCCGATGGAGAGAGCATTTCATGGAGGTTCTTAACAACAACTTTAACCCTTCAAGTCCATCTCCACCGGAGACAGTAAGTCTTCCGCAAATGGCCAGAATTAACACCGGCGTACCATCCAAGCTGGAAATAATTAAGGCCCTTCAATCATTGGAAGCAGGTAAGGCCCCGGGGGCAGACGGTATTCCGATGGAATTTTTTAAAGCGGACATCAACGCTACAGCGGATATTCTTCTTCCCCTTATCCAAGAGTGCTGGACAACCGAGACTCTCCCTCAAGAATTGAAGAAGGGCGTCATTATTAAAATCCCCAAAAAAGGAAGTCTCAAGGATTGCAATAATTGGCGTGGAATCTGTCTCCTCCCTGCAGTCTCTAAACTGATGGCCAAAATA
This sequence comes from Microchrysa polita, assembly GCA_949715475.1. Classification (NCBI taxonomy): domain Eukaryota; kingdom Metazoa; phylum Arthropoda; class Insecta; order Diptera; family Stratiomyidae; genus Microchrysa; species Microchrysa polita. The sequence continues at coordinate 91,752,850 of OX454416.1, forward strand.
ATCTTGGACCGGATCAAGAAAACGATCGACCGCACTTTGAACAATGAACAAGCTGGTTTTCGTGAGGGTTTTTCATGTAGCGATCATATCAACACCCTCCGAATTATTATTGAACAATTCGCTGAATGGAGATCCCCGTTATATCTATTATTCATTGACTTCGAGAAGGCGTTTGACAGCATCGACCGGGCTTATATCTGGACAGCCTTACGTAGGAGAGGCATACCAGAGAAACTGATTGCCATCATAAAGGAGTCCTATAACGGAGCCCAATGTCACGTCTTGCACAAGGGCGAATTGTCTAGTCCTTTTGAGGTGAACAATGGAGTTAGACAAGGTTGTATTTTATCACCAATACTGTTCCTTATTACCATCAACGACGTAATCTGCGACGCTCTAGGCGACCATAAAAGTAAGGGTATCAGGTGGAAATTATTTGATTACCTTCAGCACCTGGACTATGCCGACGACATTTGCCTTCTTTCAAACACCGCAGATAATCTGTCTCAAATGACAGATGCTTTGCATCGTGAAAGTCGAAGTGCTGCTTTAAAAATTAATGCCGCTAAGACGAAATACCTGAGCTTGACATCAGAAAGGCAAAGAAACATTTCTATCTCCGGACAGCAGATAGAAAAAGTCGAGAACTTTACTTACCTTGGGAGCGTAGTGACAGCGGATGGTGGGGCTGATGCCGACGTAGAGTCGCGCATAAATAAAGCCCGAGCAGTATTTTTCAGTTTGACTCCTCTCTGGCAAAACAAAAACATCTCCAGAAATACCAAACTCCGGATCTTCGAAAGCAATGTAAAATCCGTGCTTTTATATGGGTGTTCCACTTGGAAGGTGACCAGTGATATTACAACCAAACTACAAACTTTCGTGAATCAGTGCCTTCGACGCACGCTACAAATTCGCTGGCCTGAGGTAATCTCTAACGACGACCTCCTCCAAATTACTGGCCAAAATAGGATAGGCATCGACATCAAAAGGCGGAAGTGGCAGTGGATAGGTCACACACTTCGAAAAGAGCCAAAAAACATTGCAAGACAGGCTCTAGATTGGAATCCTCATGGAACCGATGCAAGGCGTCGTGTGGGAAGACCCAAAAATACGTGGAGAAGATCTGTTGAGGCAGAGGGAAAATCTGTAGGCAAATCGTGGGACCAGCTAAAGGCGATGGCTGCTAATAGACAGAGGTGGAAAAGAGGCGTAGTCAATGCCCTATGCCCCACTAGGGGTTAAAAGGAACCAGAGAGAGAGAGAGAGAGCTTTTAAACTGGCCGAGTAAAACGCGTAGCAACAGACGGACAGACAGACGGACATCGCCCAATCGACCCCCCTTGTCATACTGATCATATACAGGGTGTCCGAAAACTGCCGTATAAACGCACCATTCCTCATGTAATTTCCAGCAAAAAAGTTGTACGGAACATACCCCCTTAGCTTAACCCTTTAGCTTCCACAGGCATTTGAAATTTTTCGAAAAAATCATTTTCTTGCTCGACTAAAATCTCAATTTATCTAAAGCTAGACTAGCGAAATGAGATGATTATTACAGCCAACAAATTTACCTAAATAATAAAACTAACCACACTAAAATCGGATAAGAGATTTGGTTTTTACAGAGCTTAAAAGTTAAAGTTTTGCGATTTGACCCAAAACAATCTATTTTTCCATCTCAATTTTCTCAACTTCTGTACGATTCTTTTACATATTGGCGCATAGTCTAACGATAATTTCTTTCTTACATCATTTTATTCTAACTTCGTTATTTCTAACAGTTTTAGCGCCTTAAGTGCATGAAATTAGGGTTAATTTTGTCTCGATTTTGATATAATTTGAATAAATTGTACCAAATTGCAGATCCTTAGGGGCAGTTTGAATTGAATTGAAATCGAGCTAAAATTAACCCTAGTTTCCTGCACTTAATGCATTAGCTGTTTGTTGGCTGTAAAAATCATTTTATTTGGCTATTTTAGCTAGTCTAGCTTTTAAGATATTGGGGTTTGAGTCGTACAAGAAAATTATTTTTTCAAAAATCTTCAAATGCCGGTGGCAGCTAAAGAGTTAAGAATTGGGGGTATGTTCGTACAACTTTTTTTGCTGGAAATCACATGAGGAATCACTAACCCGGTGCGTTTATGCGGCAGTTTCCGGACACCCTGTACATATTATATATGGTCGGAGATGCTTCCTTCAGTGCGTTACAAACTTCATGACAAAGTTAATATTCCCTTTCACTCTACGAGCGAAGGAGAAAAACAGATCGTAGATCGAACATCGATCGATCGATCGAACTTATTTATAAGTACATATAGGAGTAACATCATGATGACAGTTTCTGGTAAACAGCATTTGATTTAAAAGCGCCAAACCAAAAATGTGTTATTTTCTGTAAAAAAAATTTTCAGACAACTAATTCGTAATGTCACGTAATGACTCGCGAAACTAAATGTTTTGAATTTTTGTTAAGTATATTTTAGTTAATATTTTTGGAAAATGAAGTCTGCATTAATATGTAATGCCTTTAATTTAGGCATTTAGGTTTTAGTGTCAATATAGCAAAAAAATGCATGGTTGATGTTGTGCTCTGTGGCCGTGATCGTTCGGTCGACACTCTGTGAAATAGACACTCATAGAGAAACAAGTTTCCAAAATCGGCACGACTCGTCGCGAGTTTATTATTCAGAAGTAGATGGTAAGAAATATTCTTATCGTAGAATGATAAACTAACAATGCAACTAGGAAGTGGTATCGCTGACAACCGTATCACACTCCGAACAAAGACCATTAACATATCCCTATTCTTTGCTCCGAATTCAATTGTCTTCGTAACGTTGATGACTACTCACGGTAGTCATCAACGCACCATGCTCCTCTAGGAGTTACGGTAATCGAGAGAGATGTTATTAGAAACGATTATGGCTTAACCAACTTCAATGTCATATTGACAATAATGATCACATTAATTTAATTCTTAATCAACTGTTGTTATTACATGGGTACTTTCAATTTGTACAAAGAAGCATGTTATTCCAAGCAGGATATTTGCCTTCAGTTTCAATAAATATTTGTCAGTTTTGCCTATTTTATGTTAGTTTTACGACAATTTTTCGTTGCATTCCTGCCTTGTTGTGGAATCAAAAAAACGTACCAGTCCTGATATATCTGAAATAAACCAGTAATGATTATTGCTAAATTATATAATTAGATAAGCCTTCTTAATGCCAATGGAATATCAGTAAAGTAAATTTGCTTACAAAATTATTATCTACTATTCCAAATAGGTAAATAACTTTTCAAAATATGGTAAAATGGTTGAATTCAATGCGTACGTTTTTTGTGAGATTTGTTTGTTTGTTTATTGGGATGGGAGTTGCACTGATTAGTTGTATTATTATCACTATACTTTTCTTTTGAAATGTATGTCTAAGTAGTACATAAATTTATAGGGTAGAACGGGTGGCACAAGTCGTTGGATTTATTTTGCAAGAATGGATTTATGGATGGCATCAATCACATTATTTCTAGGGTTTTGTTTTTTTTAAAAACCCTAAACATTAAGTTCGGTTACAAAACACAACAGTTTCGTCTGTTCAGCAAACATATTCGCGTTTCCGTTCCCCAAATCACCATTTTGCGGATCAGAAATAATCTCTTTTTGTTTACATATTCTAAAAAGACAGACAAACGAAAAGAACCGGAGATTATTTCTGGTCCGCAAATGGCGGCGTACAAGATCAGAACGGCAAACATGTTTGCAGAACAGACGGAACTGTTATGTTTCATAAGCTCATCCATTATTATTTATTGCGTTTTGTTATTTTATGAAGGCCCGGGTTTCTGATAGCTCTTATTCAGTACCTGTCGGCTGATTAGTCTTATCACGTAGAGAAGACACACACCATATTCAGAAAGCTTTTCCATTGTATTGGCTGAATTCAAATTGTAAGACGAAACCGGACGGGTAAACTTGCAAGACAAGAGAGCTTTTGTAGTGGCCAGCAGACAAGCATTGTGCATTTCAAATTGTAAGAACGAGTCTTACGAAAGAAAAAAATCGTGACACGATTGTTTTTCTTTCGTAAGAATCGTACGATCGACAAGACGATTGCATCTACCGATAGTTCAGGCGTTCTGCGACGACAATTAGCGCGTGTTTTACACATTTTAATCTTGTCGACTCGTCACTTCATTGTACACTAACTTTGGAGCGTGCATGGCAACATTTATACATACTTGCTGTGTGATTATTGTTCGCCGGTCCGTGTTTTGATCGGATAGTGTGAAATGATCATACGATGGTTCTTGTCTTGCAAGTTTACCCGTCCGGTCGTTTTCTTACAATATGAATTCACCCATTGGCTGAATTCAAATTGTAAGAAAACGACCGGACGGGTAAACTTGCAAGACAAGAACCATCGTATGATCATTTCACACTATCCGATCAAAACACGGACCGGCGAACAATAATCACACAGCAAGTATGTATAAATGTTGCCATGCACGCTCCAAAGTTAGTGTACAATGAAGTGACGAGTCGACAAGATTAAAATGCAAGTAAAACACGCGCTAATTGTCTTTGCAGAACGCCTGAACTATTGGTAGATGCAATCGTCTTATCGATCGTACGATTCCTACGAAAGAAAAACAATCGTGTCACGATTTTTTTCTTTCGTAAGACGCGTTCTTATAATGTGAAGTGCACAATGCTTGTCTACTGGCCACTACAAAAGCTCTCTTGTCTTGCAAGTTTACCCGTCCGGTTTCGTCTTACAATCTGAAATCAGCCATTGAATGGAATTTTTGTTTATTTTGCATAGCTAAGCCATATTTTGCTTGGTTAAGCCATCATCTTAGATTGAGAAAATCATTGCGCACTTTCTATTCATCCAACAGCGTAAATAAGCAAAAGATAACATAACTATGTCGTGCTCTGTGGCCGTGATCGTTCGGTCGCCACTCTGTGAAATATACACTCATAGAGAAACGAGTTTCCAAACTCGGCACGACTCGTCGCAAGTTTATTATTCAGAAGAAGATGATAAGAAATATTCTTATCGTAGAATAATAAACTAACAATGCGACTAGGAAGTGGTATGGCTGACAACCGTATCACACTCCGAATTCAGTTGTCTCTGTAACGTTGATGACTACACACAGTAGTCTTCAACGCACCATGCTCCACTAGGAGTTACGGTAATCGAGAGAGAGAGAGAACATAACTATGTAAAATTAACAAAAAATCAATTCAATATAATGGAGAAGCTTTTTGAATATTGTGTGTGTCTTCTCTAGGCGATAAGACTAACCATTCTATAAGAACTACGAGAGAATGGGCCGAAGAGCTGTACGAGCTATAAATTTGCCATACACTATACTTTTTGCGCATTTGAACCCACAAAGGTCCTAAGGGGGCATGTATCAATGAGGATAACGGATGGTATTCGGACCAGTAGAAGCTACGATTTTTTCTCCATAGATTACCGTTAGAGCGATGTCCACGAAAATCACATGCACAAATGCCCGTTTTATCGACGGTTTAAACCCACGTGGCGTCCTCATGCCGCATACACACAGAATCCATGGATTCCCCGAATCCAACGAAACTCCATATAAAAAATGACAGCTGGGCAACCATTTTTAAGTGGAATTTCGTTGGACCCATGGAATAGAGAAATAAAAAGGAATGCTAAATCAGCTGTCACCCATACAAACTGTATGGCACGATTTTAAAAAGCGGTTGTCCCCATCTGTCAAGTGTTAATGTGAAGTTTTTACGAAGTAAGTGGGGGGAAAGATTGTTGCTGGAGGAAGTCAGGAAGTGTATCTATAAAATGTAATAGTCATATGGCAGTTTCAAAGGTAAAAAAGACGAATTGTCCCCACCTGTCAGATCCAGTCTGATATGAAAAATTCAATCATTTCTCGTTTCGACGGGGCAATCCTCTTAGTTCTTAGGATCAGTGGTTGGACCACTGCCATCTTCATAGACAGGCCGAACTGCAGAAACCTAAGTTCCACCCGAGTCCACAATTTCGTTCGTGGCTACTGACAGCTGACCTTTTGCTGTTGCTATTGCTATCAATCAATCAGGCCGCGAGCGCACATTTATCTTAAATTTAGAGAATAAAAGGCATGTCTCCACGGCACATTTTTCACGGTAGACAAAAAATGCAAACTTTTCGCTCGGTGAACATAGTACTTAACTTGAGACTGGAAAACTAAAAATCCTTTCGCCGTATTTGGGCACCGCCGTCTATACATATATTAAGGCCGCAATGTAGAAAAATCGCCTACTAAATTTGCACTGTTTTGTTGTTCCTTTTAATTACGTCATATGTTTGTTGTTGTTGTTTGTTCGTGTAAATCCAAAATTTAGTAGGCAAACTATGACGGCATGGAACAGCTGAGTTACGGCCTTGATGTACCTAGATGGCGTTGATTTGGGTCGTGGAGACTGACATTGTCAGTTTGAATTTGAACACCATATGCACGCGTTCGGAGGTATGTATGTACCTATGATGTGAAGTGTATACATTATACATATATACACATATGGCCAAAGAAATAAGTACACCCATACTAATTTTTCTTATCACCCTGTAGCCAAGTAGTTATTTGAGGAAATAAACTCATATGGAAAGGTTTAAACACTTAATTGGTAAGGAATGAAATAATATGTAAATTAGCATAATATAATAAATGACAACTTTCATTTACCTTGAAAAAGTACGAACTGACTAAAATAGGCTGGACAAAAAAATAAGTACATGTCAGTTAAATTGATTAAAACTTGTTTTAATTAAAATATCAAATTCTGATTCGACCAGAATTTAATTTATTTTATTATTTAAAAGTAAATGGTTCATTATTTTGAAAGAAAAAAAGGTTTTTGTTGGCCTTTTGGAGATAATTCTTATGGTATGTTCCCATTCATCCATATATCCAGTTACTTCCAGGAAATTCCGTAATTGGTCCGTTTTATGAAAACTGTGTTTCTGGTTCATTGATTCAACTCCCCCTAAACATTCCAGATTCAATTTAATTCTAGTAACAACGTGAAAAGCCACCCGACTTGGTTGAAGCGGATCCTTGACCAGTATCTGAGGTACGGTTAGGGTTAATATCCTGCTGAAATCCCCATTTCAAGTGTGTGTGTTCATCAGTGAAATATTCTAGGACTCTAAACTAACATTTCTTATGTGGAAATTGCCTCATTGTAACGGTTATTAGGTATATTTGAACGAAACCAAACTATGAAAATTAAACCATGGACCACGTTTTTTCGCCTCTATGGGAAATAGTCAGTAGATGTAGCATATATTATATTATTTTTTTTCCTGAATGAAGAATATTACGACAAGAGTAGTTTCCAATCAAATTTGTTGCGATCTCATGAATAAAACAGACTATTCTGTGAGTTTTCATTGTTCGGTCTGGAACAAGAAAAACTATCCCTCCCAAATTTTCTTGAACCGTCAACACTTTTTGACGTCGCCATGGAAACTTCCAAACTTTTTGTGAAAACTGCTTTACTTCTTGTATTCTTCGATTAACTTTTCAAGGGATTCTATATTTTCAATATTTGCCGCGAAAATCACCAAGAGAACTTTTCTCGCCATAGTGATAATGAGACCGACAGTTGTTCTTAAGGCCCTTACATGGACTTAACTGTATTTGAGACTGCTTATATTTACTTTTTAATGAATTACACACTAAATACAATGTTAAGCTGATTTATTTCGTTATTGAGAGAATAATTTTTCCGCTATTTCAAAGTTTCGAATTTAAACTTCTTTTTTCGTACCTACCATGCGTTTTTCGCCCCCTTAAGTACTTTTGTTTGTTTTTAATTTAACGCTTCTGGCATACACCAATTAATAAAAAAACAAATCCTTACGGAAAATAGCAACTTGTTGTCAAAAGATTAAAAAAACCGATGGTGTACTTATTATTTTGACCAAGCTGAAAACCCACTTCAAAGTTAATATCGGGAGGGACTAAGAAAATAGGGGGATGCCATTTAGTTTTTCGATTCCGTTGGCATTGTTGTATCCTAATTGTGGTAATGGCTACATATTTGGAGTAATTCAATTTTAAAAAGGGTATGAAAATTTGGCATAAAAAGGTACATGAGGGGTGTACTTATTTTTTTGTCCATATGTGTATATACATTTATATACATATCAGTTTAATTTATTAGCTTTTGAAAAGTGTTTGCTCGATGTCTACGTAAATACTCATAAGTTGAATTAATATGGAATTTGTTTATTTGCAATTTGCCAACGCTTTGGAGGGCATGTGGTACATAACTAACGCGTTTCATAACTCCTCTAGCCGTACTCTCGCTAATCAGTAGTCTTGTTTGAAGTTATGGTCACAATAACAGATACCATCTAATGATCAAAGCCCAACATAAGCCTTTGTCCAGAGTAATGGGCCTTGTTCGAGATCCACCCATTCTAAGGTCAAGGGAATGCTGCTAGAAGCTAGAGCGATTGAGGTGACCATTGATATGCCTCAAAAACATAAACAGCTGACTATCAGCTACTACCACTGCGAAAGTCATAAAAAAATACTTCTGACTTGTAATACATTTTTAAAAAATGGCGACGAGCCATGACGCCAATGCTGGTTAAGAACGGTTAATTCACATGCAAAGTGCATGAAATGACTCCTTTCAATCAGCTTTCAATAGATGATTCTGGATCTTCCCTTAGACTAATTTCTAGGAACGGTTCGGTCAAGTTTAGTAGTCTGGCGTTCTGTATACAGGGTGTCCGGAAACTGCCGCATAAACGCACCGGATTGAATATCTCAAAAGCTAGACTAGCTAGAATAGCAAAATAAGATGATGATTGCAGCCAACAAATTTACCTAAAAAAATAAAATTAACGGCACTAAAATCGGATAAGAGGTTTGGTTTTTACAGAACTTCAAAGTAAAATTTTTGTGATTTGACCCAAAAACAATATGTTTTTCCATCTCAATTTTCTCCAACTTCTGCCAAGGTGAGGTGCTCGTACGATTCTTTTAAAAATTGGTACATAGCCTAACGATAATTTCTTTCTTACATCATTTTATTCTAGCTTCATTATTTCTAACAGTTTTAATGCCTTAAGTGCAAAAAACTAGGGTTAATTTTGGATCGATTTCGACATACTTTGAATAGATTATACCAATTGGAGATCTTTAGGAGCAGTGTAAATTGAATTGTGTTGAACTCGAGCTAAAATTAACCCTCGTTTTCTACACTTAACATATAAGAACTGTTAGAAATAATGGAGCTAGAATAAAATGATGTAGAAAAGATAAGATCGTAAGACTATGCGCCAATTTTTAAAAGAATCGTACAAGCACCTCACTTTGGTAGAAGTTGGGAAAAATTGAGATGGAAAAATAGATTGTTTTTGGGTAAAATCACACAAGTTTGACTTTGAAGCTCTGTGGTTAGTTTTATTTTTTAAGTAAATTTATTGGCTCTAATAATCATCTTGTTTCACTATTCTAGCTGGAGTAGCTTTGGAGATATTGAGCTTTAAGTCGTGCAAGAAAATTTTTTTTTTAAAACCTTCAAATGCCTGTGGCAGCTAAAGGAGTACAGTGGAAACTCGATAAGTCGAAGCCCAAGGGAACCAAACTTTCTTTCGAGTTATCGAAATTTCGACGTAAAGAGATTTCGAGTTTATTTGTAAGAAAATTCGACTTATAGAGTTTTTCTCTTTTTGTGTATTTTTATATTTTTCCGACATTATACCCTTATACATAAAATAGTACATACATGCATTTTTTCCTCTCTTTTCCGATAGATGACAAAATGTTTTTTTTTTCTTTAAAATCGTAGAAAGCGTACTAACCAGAATTTTGATTTCGGCGGGTATACCCTTTTTTCGACCTTTTGCATCAGCCGCTTTTATAAGTTCTTTCTTCTACTGAATAGTCAGGGTTTGTAGCGTTCTTTTTGACGCAGATATGTTTAATTGGCTGAATTCCTCAAACTGCACGAAACGATTATTCTTTTGACAGTAACAAAACAACCTTACGATGAACGCTATATTCTAATGCAAACTGAAACATTTTATCGCAGAAAAGTACCGTTATTCTCGTTTCCGGAATATGCAGCAATAAAATTCTAATTTCAAACAGAAAAATCGCCATTGGAGGAATAAAAAAAAATCGACTTATAGAATTTCGCATAACAAAGCTTTGACTTATAGAGTCTCGCCCGTTTACCGATAAGAAATTTTAATTTGACCTGGAGAGTATCTGAAATTTTGACTTATAGAGTCTTCAATATCAGCACTTCGACTTATAGAGTTTCACAAGCAGTGAAATCAAAAATTTCTCTTCGAGTAATCGAGTTTTTAGTTTGAGTTATCGAGTTTGTTTTTCATTGTTTTTTGTTCAAATGTGCTGGAAGCAGATTTTCTTCGACTTAAAGCGTTTTTCGAGTTAAGGAGTTTCGACTTATCGAGTTTCCACTGTATGTTCGTACAACTTTTTTGCTGGAAATCAACTGAGGAATCATAATCCGGGGCGTTTATGCGGCAGTTTCCGGACACCCTGTATAATATGTTGAAAATGGTTACGTTAATTTACATTTATTTGCCGGAATCGAATGGATAGATGGATCACAATAAGAACAACACAAAACATCCAACAAAGTCCTCGGCCTATGTTAACAGTGAATTCTGGAGATCGCGGGATTTACTTGAGTTTTCATTCTTCCTTTTCGTATCTTGCAGCTACATAGTGCATTGTAGTGGTCACATCTAATGGACCAGGGTGGATCTTAGAAATATGTACGGAAAACTTTCCGGTCGGTCCCTTTTATTTGGGAAGTACGACAATTCACCGAATTCAAGAAAATTTATTCCTGCACTACCTGCAAAATAAAGCGGTCTGGGGCCGCCTTTAGAATCTAGAACCTATAGATGGACAATTTTTAAAAATGAAAATGCTCAGCTACTTTCTATCCGCTTTTTGCTTTTTGTCATGGTCGAACGGATGCGCGTGGAGGGTCGAAGACATTCAAATGCGAGCGCATGCTTACGACAGCATCCCCCTCCAAGTAAGCAATATGCGTGAAAAAATTCCAATCTAAATTTGTATTGGATATAAATCCAATAATTTTTAGGGTTTTTTAGAATTTTTTCAAAAAACACTTATGAAATCGATTTTGTCTGCCCGTCTGTTCACTAAAAAGCTTCTCGAACGGCTCAACCGATCGTCATGAAATTTGGTAGGAATGTGTAGAATGATAACACTCTTGACATGAATACTTTAGAAGTTGATAGGGAAAAGATAACAGGGTGTCCCGAAGAGTTGAAAAAAGTCAACTTTTTAGTTTTTGATCTAGCTTGTCTGTGCCTACTCCTAACGAAATCAGATCTACTGCGTGTCATCACTACAATGCACATCTCTTAGATTTATTTTATTAGAGCTAGCAGATAACTATGTTTACCCATGTAATATTTTGGCTATGTATTTGATCGACGAAAGCTGTATTTCAAGCGGGTCGGGAGTTAATCTCAGCATTTTGAAAATATATGTATGTATGTATGTATATGTCGAAGTATTATCTTCTGCCATTTGCGTTGAAGTATTATTTTCTGCCATTTTTCCCTATGTAGCACACCAGATCATGGAAATATGTGACAACAACAGAACGGACGTCTTCCGAAGCACAACTGTATGTAAAACGAGCGCAACCAAGCAATACCAAAACCATACTGCGTAGTCGCCGCAACACACACACACACACACGACCGTGTCGTTTCGTTTCTCATCTATTCCGTATCGGTCAGGGCTACCACTCTGACCAGGTTTAACAACAAACAAGTACTGCCACATGAAACAACCCAGGGCGCGCAATTCAAATAAATCAATCATTCTCCGACACGGCCATTCTGACAATTACACGACCTCGTGTACTTGCAAAATCAATTCGCAACATGGAACATAAACAAATTTATTCATATCATTTTATTAACCAAAACACAATTTCAAATTCTCTTGGAACAGCGTAATTTCATTACTTTTCTGTACTTCTTTATTTCCTTAATTTTGCTCAGTATAATAAGAACAAAAACTCAGTTCACATTTCTTCGATTCCTTTTTAATTCAAATAATGTTCTCTTTTACATAATTAGTTCTTCCAATTACACAAATCCAAACATAAACTTTTCTTCTTAACATTGATACTTTATATTTTTGCTTTTTGTTTTTTCGCCACACACAGTAGCTTTTTATCATCTCTTATACAAATAAATTCTCACAATCGCCACACACAGTAGCTTTTTATCATCTCTTATACAAATAAATTCTCACAATCGCCACACACAGTAGCTTTTTATCATCTCTTATACAAATAAATTCTCACAATCGCCACACACAGTAGCTTTTTATAACATCTTATACTTAGTTGATCCGCACAATCGCCACACACAGTAGCTTTTCATGATATACTCAAAATCATCTACTTACAGTCTATCTTTTTTATTTTTTTTTTTTTTTTACTGAACTCATTTTTCTCTGTCAATATCCAACTCACTTGGTACCTGACTGTCTGGCATTTTTCGCAAACTTTCATGAGGATATTTATACTGTCTGTTATTACTCATCGACCTCAACATGTACCGGTCTCCCTTCAAGACTTCTGTCACTAAGAACGGACCTTTGAACTTGGGATCAAGTTTTGTTTGATGTCTTTCACTTGCCTTAAGTAAGACATAGTCCCCCACATTGTATTTAAGCACTTTAGCCTTATTCTTGTCAAATCTCAATTTTTCATATTCCGCCGCATTTTGCATGTTCTTAACTGCCTGTTCTCTTGCTTCTGAACGGTCAAACTCATTCTCCACCTCACTAATGGGGATCAATCCCAGAGGACGGGCAACTTTCCCAATTAAAAGTTCTAATGGACTTGATTTAGCAACCCGATTAACAGTACAATTAAGTGCCAACTGTACTTCACCTAATGCGTCTTGCCATGATCTAGCACTAGTTTCAACAGCCGTCAATAAATTCTTTAAGGTACTCATCACCCTTTCTACCTGGCCATTCGCGCGACTTGCACCAGTTCCAATCAAATGTAGTTGTATCTTTTGAGACGTACAAAAGTCAACAAACTTCGCACCAGTAAAGCTTCTGCCTTGATCAGCAATCAAACGGGTTGGAACCCCAAATAACGAAATAGAAGATTTTAAGGCATTAATGCAAGTGTTCGCATCGAGCGTAAAAGTGTGATACAAATAAACATATTTAGTAAAGGCATCGATTTGAACAATAACATATTCTTTGCGATCACTTTTTCCACTTAATTTGCCAGAGATATCTATATGAATCGTATGCCAAGGAATACTAATTTTTGGAATCGGATGTAACTCAACTTGCACTTTTCCTGAAGCAGATTTAGATACACTACAAGTAATACAGCTCTCGACAAACTTACGAACATATTTTGCCATACCCGTGAACCAATAATGGTCGTATACCTTGTTAAGGGTCTTTTCCCACCCCAAATGCATAATTGACTCATGTACCTGATTTATTACAGACCAACGAAAGGCTCGTGGTACCACCGGCAAACAATGCGTTTTAGCGTTTCTTTGAATTTTTCGAAATAACACATTCTCTCTCAGCTCATAGGTTCTAGCCAATTCTAATGGTAGATCGTCATCTTTCAGCTTTGTAATGATTTCCACAATGTCCTGATCTCGCTGTTGTTCAGCGAGTAACCAATTTTCTGAAATTTCTGTTAAGTTGATTCTCTTTTCTTCTACTTTGTTTTGTACCACATTATTTCGAATAGGGAGGGGGTTTCGGGATAAAAAATCAACATGTGCCATACGTTTTCCTTCTCTATACTCAATATCAAAATTGAACGACTGCAGAAATTCCCACCAACGATATACCCTTGGCGTTAGTTCAATTTTAGTCCGAGACGATTTTAATGAGTTACAATCCGTGAATATTACAAATTTTCTTCCGTGAAGATAATGTCGAAAGTGTTTTACTGCATTGACGACTGCCAACGTTTCTAGCTCATATGAGGTGTACCTCGACTCACATGGACTTGTTGTTTTACTATAATACTCCACAACATGAGGCTTATTTTCAATTCTGTGTAAGAGCATAGCACCATATCCAACAGAACTGGCATCAGTATGCAATTCTATTGGATACTGGGGATCGAAAATGGTCAGAAGTGGTTTGCTTGTGAGTATCTCGATAATGTTCATACGAATCGCTTCATGTTCTGCTTTCCATTCGAAACTATTCTTCTCCGACGTGAGAAAATACAGAGGTTTCATCAACTGTGAAAATCCAGGGATAAACTGACGAAAATATGATGCCAATCCAATAAATTGCCTGAGTGTGTTAATAGATTTTGGTGGTGGTAATGCAACCAATGACTCAATTTTGTGGAAATTAGGACGTATCTCACCCGCCTGTACTTCCAACCCAAGATATTGTACCGTGGTTCTCAAAAAAAAAAACATTTTGAAATATTGAATGAAAACCCAGCCTTCGTTAGCACGTCTAAAACAATTTGCAATCTTTCATACGCCTCCTGTTTAGTTGGTGCCACAATCATTATATCGTCCATATATACAATTACAAATGAATGGGCAAGACTTCCCAATGCTTTCATTACGGCTCTTTGAAACACCGACGGAGCGTTTTTTAATCCAAATGGCATTGCCAAAAATTCATATTGCCCATCAGGTGTTACGAAGGCTGTATATTCAATCGATTTTTCATTCATTGGCACCTGATAATACCCACTAGCCATATCTAAACAAGTAAAGTACTTAGCTCCGCACAATCTAGCTATCTGATCTGATATTAAAGGTAACGGAAACTTATCTGCAACAGTGTTAGCATTTAACTCTCTATAGTCTACACAGAGCCTAGAAGAACCATTCTTCTTTTGGACCAATAGTGCAGGACTAGCAAACGGTGAACTGCTAGGTCTGATCACTTTGTAGTCTATTAACTCTTGTACCTTAGCACGCATCAACTCCCGCTCACTAGAACTAAGTCTATATGGCCGTCTCTGTACGGTCTTACAAGGTTCAATTAGTCGAATAGTCATTTCACCGGTACCTACACGAGTTCGAGGAGTGCCCTGTATAAATGACTCAGAATACTTTTTCAACAATGTTATCAATTGATGCTTTTCATCTCCATCAACTTCAGTCTCTAACTTATCGAAACAATTTGTTGGTTCAAGTGTTGTACAAATATTGACAGTTTTTGATTTTATAATTTCAACGCCATCACAGGACACTACAGCTGAAAATCCTTGTGCCAAGATTTCGCGGCCAATTACAATATTATTTTTCATACAATTGTCTGGTACAACATGAAAGAGAACATCTAATACATTTCCATTAATAATAACGTTACTTTCAATTTGTAGAGTACAAGAAGTATTTGCATTTCCTATACCTTTCAAAGAGATAACATTATTTATTCTTTTTCCCACTAACTTATGAGACATACCTTCTTTTATTAATGAGCACTCGGCCCCAGAATCAAACGTAATGGCGAACTTCTCATCTCGCATCAACATACTTGCCTTAGGTTCATCCACGACACACAAATCGACTCTTTTTTCTGTTCTCGTTTCTCCACTAAACACAGCCTTGGGACAACGGGAGGCAATGTGACCCATCTCACGACATCGATAGCATGTCACATTTGACTTTGTCGATTGTACCGCACGAGGAACTCCTCTAGGTGATGGATCTTTGAATCTGAAGTCTCTATCTGCTCTGCAGTCAATTTGTTTGTGGCCCAGTTTGCCACACAGATAACACTTAATTGTCGTTGTTCTCTGCCTCTTTGGATCTGGTTCCCGATTTGGCGAATGCTGTCGACCTTTCATCAAACCAAACACTTGTAATTCGGACTGCAAATCGCGTCGACATTGAATGTTCGAAGTGTAAGCAATTCTTTGAATTCGCCGATCAAAATTGGCCAAATGACCCAAAACAGCGGCAACCGCAATTTGTTCTGTCTCCATGTTACGCCATTTTGTGCAGAGTGACGTCACCATACGGCTCGCATAGACGGCTAGACATTCCCCGGTATTTGGGCGACTATTCAGAAAATTTAAAAACGTCGCCGCTGATGTCTCGGCTGTATCAAATCGCTGTTCAAAGAGCTGCCTGAACTGCTGCCATGTAATTTCCGGGTAACACACTTGAGACAGCCACTGTGACGCGCTTCCTTCTAGCGATTTACTGAGCACTAATATCAAGTCACTGCCTTTTAATTGTTTTTCACTCAGAACGATTTCAGCCGTAGCACACCACTGCGTAACATCAGCTCGAGGAATATCCGGGTTGAACTTAGGTAGCACAAGGACGCCATGTTGCTGCGACTCGCTTGCCGTGGTTTGTAGAGCTTTTACCAATTCTAAGAAATTACGGTTTTGCTGCTCCAATAAAACACAAAACTGCTCATGCAGAACTGTTGGGCGACTGGTGAATCCCACTTCTGATGTCGAAGTATTATCTTCTGCCATTTGCGTTGAAGTATTATTTTCTGCCATTTTTCCCTATGTAGCACACCAGATCATGGAAATATGTGACAACAACAGAACGGACGTCTTCCGAAGCACAACTGTATGTAAAACGAGCGCAACCAAGCAATACCAAAACCATACTGCGTAGTCGCCGCAACACACACACACACACACGACCGTGTCGTTTCGTTTCTCATCTATTCCGTATCGGTCAGGGCTACCACTCTGACCAGGTTTAACAACAAACAAGTACTGCCACATGAAACAACCCAGGGCGCGCAATTCAAATAAATCAATCATTCTCCGACATATACATGGCCTTTACGAGTGCGATTGTAAAATATTAAAAAATAATAAGACTTCAATTGCACAATTTATTTTATTTTTCACACACATTGCACTTCTTAAACTCTACATTTAAACATGGCCGTGTTTTTAATCGGGGGCAGGCTTGCTGACCCAGACGCGCAAAAAAAACTATCGAGGGTAGCATCCAGGCACAGACAAGCTAGTTATTAATATGTGATCCAGGTTAAATTGTCACGTAAGCATTGCTATTAATTTCAAAACATTGCTCATAAATATTAAAGCCCCGTTTTCACTTTACAAACGCAAAAGTTTAAATGAATTTTTTTTAATGAAAACATATTTTTATGTATGAATCCTAATTTTGTTAGAATAAGAATTCGACGATCAATATTTTTAACATGAATTTACAAACAAAAACTATTTTTTTTGCACACACTTAGATCATATACAGTATAACACGGTTATAACGCTCACGCATATAACGATTTCACGGTTTAAGCACCATTTTTCCTAGTCCCCATAATTTAGCCATGCATTAAGTGCAAATATTTCACGGTTATAGCGTAAGTCTTATAACGCTATCACGGTTATATCGCTCCAAATTGTCAGTCCCCAGACATTCATTTACACTTTTATAACGCCTTACGAACAAATTTAAAAAAATTGGTCGGCTAAATACGAAGAGCTGGAAAAGGTCCTATTAGAATAGTTTCGCCAAATTCGGGTGTCTAATTTGCCGGTCAATGGTCCAATTTTGATGGAAAATGCTTGCGAAATTGCGGAGACTTTAGAGCAGCGAATACAGGATGGATCGAGATATTTAAAAAACGTCACGGGATATACAAACAAATCAGTGGTGAAACTGTAGATGTCAACGAATATGTTGTGACTCTTGGACAGGAAGTGTCCTTCCAACCATTGTAAAAGTTTATCATCCTCGAGAAGTCTATAATGCGGATGAGCTCGGACTTTTTTTCAACCTCTTGCAAGACAAGTGTTTGGTTTTTAAGGAGGATAATTGTCATGGTGGTAAGCGTAGCAAGGAGAGGTTGACTGTTCTCCTATGCACAAATGCAGATGGAAGTGACAAGTTGGAACCCCTTGTAATCGGGAAGTCGCAAAAGCCTCGCTGCTTTGAGGGTATTCAGTATTTTCCCTGTGAATACAAAAATCAAAACCGGGCGTGGATGACAAGTGGCTTATTCGTAGAATGGCTGGGTAAGTTAGACCGGAAAATGGCAAGACAACATCGACACATAGCTCTTTTCATTGATCACTGCCCTGCTCATCCTCCTAACGTTGATTATTTGAGCAACGTCAAAGTGATATTTCTGCCACCGAATTGCACTAGTCGCCTGGAACCCCTAGACCAAGGGATTAATAAAGTTTTTAAGCAAAACTATCGGCGAAGTATTATATTTCATTCGAAATATTTTTATAGCGCTTTCACGTATATAACGCGCATTTGGTCTGGTCCCTTCAATAGCGTTATAACCGTGTTTTACTGTACATACATACAAATCATACATAATCATATGGGCCAATTACAAGTTCTTTTTTAAATCATATAAGTTAGTTTGACACTGAAAGCTGTTTTCCGCTCGAAATCTGAATAGAAAGTCAGTCCGTGGAACGAAATGAGTTGCCTTACGCTTGAACAACGTTGGGAAATATTGAAAACTTATTTTCAAAGTGAGCGCTGTCTAGCCCAAACAGTGCGTTTATTGAAAAGAAGTTTTGGCCGAAATGAAGCACCCACCGAGCGTCACGTACGCAAGTTTGTGCAAAAAGTTCGTGAGACTGGCACGGTCCCCGTCATCGTATGGTGCGCGGTGCGATTTTAGGCGAAAAATTATCTTTTCTGATGAGACGCATTTTCATCTCGGCGGCTACGTTAATAAACAAAATTGCCGCATCTGGGGCTCGGAAAACCCGCACATTGTTGTCGAGAAGCCAATGCATCCACAGAGAGTGACAGTTTGGTGCGGATTGTGGAGTGGTGGCATCATTATACCATATTTTTCCAAAATGAGGCTGGTAACAACGTTTCGGTCAACGGTGCGCGTTACCGAGCCATGTTATCCGACTTTTTTTTTAAAATGAAATTGAAGACATGGATTTGGACGACCTCTGGTTCATGCAGGATGGCGCGCCATGCCACAATCGATCTTTTACGCTCCAAAACGGGACAGAAGGGTGTCCCGAAGCAGTCTGTCGGGGCAACGGGACACATCTTTCAAAAACGGGACTGTCCCGTTAAATACGGGACGCCTGGTCACGTAACGCATTTATCGCACACCACGGAGACCGAAGGCAATGGCAAATGGCACACGATGATGAGTGATTGTTTAAGATATGAAAGAGTGCCTCTTGACTCTCTTCAACTGGGTAAAGTCCTCTAAAACTTACACGCACACAGGCTCATGCGATTCGTTTGAAAGCTCAACGAAAATCTGAAATTTCATTTTCATAGGAACAAAATAATTTGGACATATATGTATTACTCCAACCAACGAGGAGATTTTAGCTTGCAAAAATTGGGGATGACTCAAATTTTTGATATGTTATAAAGACAGGTGGGGTAAGTTAAAATCCAAGTTTGCGTCACTTCTCCCCCTGCGCTCCCGCGCGGCACTATCTTGAAAAAACCATCTAAAATCGGCTCTTTTATATGTTTGCGGTCTATAACTCCTTCCCAGTCCATTTGAGCACGAAATGTGCCGAGACAATCTTGTAGAGCACCAAATTTCCTATAAATTTGACAAGTTTTACTCTACAATAAAAATTGGCAGAGTTATAGCGCAAAGAATATGCTAAAAATTCCAAAAATCATTACCAACAAATTTCAAAACATACTTGGTTAACTCTACAGGGTGTCCCGCACTAGGTGGTCAATACTGTAAGGGTTGATAGCGCAACGTGCTTCAGCAAGAAAATTGCCAATACAATCGGAATTTTTTTACAGTTACCTTGTTATCGCTCTTTTTGTGAAAGTCATCGAAAATCGTGACTTGCCATGCAAAATCATAATTTGCAGCCCTCCTGATAACTTAACCCAAGATTTGATTTCAGTTTCAGAAACAACATATCAAGATTATCGCCACTTTCAAGATACAGTTACTCAAACTTAATAGACATTTTAAAATAGATTTTTCATCGAAAATTCAAACAGTAATTTCATAACGGTGCTTTATACGTACAACTCTGCAAAGTTGATAAAAGTTGCTTCAACATGTTGGCTTTCCAACGGTATATTACATTTCATATCTACATTGCGGGATTTTGGAATTTCACATATTGGATGTAAAAAATAAGGTAATAATTGTCTTATCGGATTATTCAAACTGAAATTTAATTCATTTATTTTTTATATTTTACTATCGCAATTTTAAAAATTTGTTAAATAAAAATGAAAATAAAGTTTTGAATATGATAAATAACCAATAAACTAAAAATATTAACTAATGATTAAATGGTTCTGTTTGATGAATTGGAATAATGCTGCTAGAATTGGCCTCCACCATTTTGTATGCAGACTCGACACCTTCGGCGCATGGAAGAAACGTCCCGAAGGATTTCAGGAGGGGTTTCCTTTACGTTGTCACAAGCATCATTAATTCGCCGCAGCAGCTGTTCCCGGGAGGTAATCGGCTCGGAATAGACATTGTTTTTTAAGTTACCCCATAAATAAAAATCTAGGGGACTACGGTCCGGACTTCTCGCAGGCCACGCAACTGTCCCAAATCTGCCAATCCACTCTCCGGGAAATTCGTATTCCAAATATTCTTTGATAGATCGCGCATTATGAGCGGGGCACCCGTCTATCTGCCTTAAATAGCAAATATTAAATTTTAACTGTTATATGTACCGTTGCATTTGCCAAACAATGTACAAAATCTCAAATATCTTACAGTTCTGGTCAAAATAATGTAGCGAGATTCTATCCCGAATTATAATAGCCTTCGTTTGTCTTTTTTCGAGTAAAGGAAAAATTGTTAGCGATTCCACTGAAGCCTTGAATTTTACCATTCAATGCGTGTTTCCCTAAAATTCTGCAATGCAAATATAAAAAGTGATATACCGTTGGAAAGCCAACATGTTGTAGCAACTTTTGGCAGAGTTGTACGTATAAAGCACCGTTATGAAATGACCGTTTGAATTTTCGATGAAAAATCTAAAATTTCTATAGGGTTTGAGTAACTGTATCTTGAAAGTCGCGATTATGTTGGCAACAGAAAAAACTTCAGTTTTTGTGAAATTTTATGTAGTTTCTGAAACTGAAATGAAATCTTGGATTAAGTCATCACGAGGGCTGCAAATTATGATTTTGATGGACAAGTGACGATTTTCGATGACTTTCACAAAAAGACCGATAACAAGGTAACGGTAAAAAAATTCCCATTGTATTGGAAATTTTCTTCCTGAAGCACGTTGCGCTATCAACCCTTACAGTATTGACCACCTAATGCGGGACACCCTGTAGAGTTCTCCAAGTATGTTTTGAAATTTGTTGGTAATGATTTTTGAAATTTTTAGCATATTATTTGCGCTATAACTCTGCCAATTTTTATTGTAGAGTAAAACTTGTCAAATTTATAGGAAATTTGGTGCTCTACAAGATTGTCTCGGCACATTTCGTGCTCAAATTGACTGGGAAGGAGTTATAGACCGCAAACTGATAAAAGAGCCGATTTTAGATGGTTTTTTTAAGATAGCGGCGGTAGCCCAGGGAGAGAAGTGACGCAAACTTGGATTTTAACTTACCCCACCTGTCTTTATAACATATCAAAAATTTGAGACATCCCCAATTTTCGCACGCTAACCCCTATTATTTCGTCTCTATTGATTGGAGTATAATGATTTGTATATGCTTTAGATGTTGCATGTAAACTACACCTTAGAACTTTTCATTTTAAAATTTAATTTTAGCTAGTCGTACTAGAAAACAATTGCATATATTTAGGCGAGTTTTGGAAAGCTCATTAAAACTGAATAACAATATAATTTCTAACCTGAATAAAGTCAAAGGTTAGCGTTTTTATGAAAATTACCCCGTGTAGTGTAGGATCAGAACAGAGAATTATAAGGAACCGAAACACTACGTGAGAGATGAACGAAATCGGTTGCGGAATGAGACGTGAAGTGAAATGCAGCGATAAAGTTGCTAAACTGGATTTTGTATGGAAGTTTGAAATATTGTTTTCTAAAACGTAAACATTCTAATTGGACCAATATTGGACCAGACCGGTTTTAAACGAGCATTTGACATATTGTCCTCTCAAATGTAAACATGCTTATGTAGGATTGTGGATCGTGCGGGTGTTGCGACGCAGTGTGTATGCAGTTGCGCATGTATAGGAATTCTATCGCCAAGCTACGGCTTGTTCTGCTATCCGCTCTCATAGGTCTCGATGCATTTCACTTCACGTCTCATTCCGCAACCGATTTCGTTCATCTCTCATGTAGTGTTTCGGTTCCTTATAACTCTCTGTTCTGATATGCAACCGCACAGAACGCACGTAACGGAGCGGAAGCTTTCGGAAAACTATTCGAAATGTTAAATTCGACGGAAATCCATGTCAGTTTGTTTGTCATACTTACGATAATGTTATTTCTAACCAATTTATTTCTTTTTTATATGTTTCGTATATCTCGTAATGCTAAAACGAGGTTATCTCCTAGTGTGTCAGGACTATAAGGCACAGGGGCGGCGCATAGGGGCCCGCAGTGCCCGCGTGGCGGGGGGCCCACGAGATTTAGGGGCCCAGTAGCCACATGAAAGATATCTCAAACCATAAAAACAGCACGACTGCGAAAAACAACACTCCCACGTAGATATTTTTTGTAGACCAGAAGAGATATATCTACACTTTTCGAAGTCAAAACAAATGCTAAATTTATTGCTCATCTTTCACCAGGTTTCTTAGATAATTTAATTTAATATTGTCCTGAAATCATTAAAAGTTCATGAGTTAATACGGATCCTAAAATTTTCACAAAAAAAAAAATTTGCTCCAGGCATGGCTGCGCTATTTGCTGTAACCGTAGCCGCGGTTTGAAGTCCGACCCACCCTTTTCTTTGCAGGTACCATTTGAGCAAAAATATTCTTTAGGTCTCTTTGCAAATAAACTATCTTAAAACATTTTTGGTGATAGCTCGTTTTCTAAGCTTTCAGAGTTTCATACTTCGGGCTAAATTTGTCATGAGCTGTCAAACACGAACAAAATAGTTTGATAGTTGTGCTAAACTTAGTTCAACATAGTTAGTACTGGCTGATATGTCGTTGAAGACCAAAATATTTTATCTTGCTTGCAGTATACATTAGTCATTAGGGCTGTGCTTTTGGTTCGAAGGCGTCTTGCCAAGATTGCTGTATTGAATTTAATATTATGTACAAACGTTTTTACAATTGAAGAATTTAAATTAAACACACTTAAATTAAACGCTAAAACAATGAATAGAGTTGAATTAATAACGTGTCACTTTTTTCAATTGTCTAGCAAGTTACAAACTTAGGCCGCCCACACACGAAGCGTTCGAATTGAATTTTTAGGGTTTTTTAGAATTTTTTCAAAAAACCCTTATGAAATCGATTTTGTCCGTCCGTCTGTTCACTAAATAACTCGCGAACGGCTCAACCGATTGCCATGAAATTCGGTACGAATGTGTAGAATGGTTACAGTCTTTGGCACAAATACCTTGGTAGGAAAAAGATAACAGGGTGTCCCGAACGTTTGAAAAAGTCGACTTTTTTAGTTTTTATCAGAGATTAACGTATGGGTATTTAAATCAAAGATCTAGACGAGTACATCTCATATCAGTTAAAATTTTCCAGTTTCGAGTAACGGTAAAAAAGTTATTGGCGTTTAAAGTTAAAATTCCTTTTCGAGCTCCGTTTTTCTAAACCGTTATAGGGATCGATATGAGACTTTGCACAAAGATTGGTATGGCCTTATATACGTTAAATATTAAGACTGTTGATTTTAGCTAAGGAAAAGTAAATAACAGTAAATTTGTAAAATTTAAATTTGTTCGTGTGTAGGCCCTCTTAGGTTTCCAAATATGAACATTCTGCTAAGGGTTTTTAGAAAATTACACAGGGAATATAGTGCAGTCATATTAGCATTTCAAATAGAAAAAAATAGAGTAAGGCTATTTTTTGTTGTTTTTGAATCAGTTGGCTCCCAGGAATTTACAACTGATTTTGCTAAAAAAAATTTGATCGGAAAGGTCCCAAAAAGGACAAAAAAGGATACTCTTTAATCCTTGACCGGAGGTCGGCATGCGGGGTATCATATCAAAAGGGACGTCGAGTACATTACATATCCGGTTTTTGTTTCCTATTTAAAGGACCTTCAACGAAATAAATCGAGCTTAAATGGATTTTCGCGTTTCCCGTGTATCTTTCCAAAGCCATAACTACGAGAATAATTCAAGTTGTCACTATGCCTAGAATGGTAATAGTGTTTGCCACAAGTATTTTTGAAGTTTGTAGGACCAAGTTAACAGGGTGTCCCGGAAAAACTGCAAAAGTGTACTTGTTCAATACTCATAGGAAAGCTATCTTGGGCTCTTATATGTCAGGGAACACAATGGAATCATTTCATATAAGTTGGTTTTCCGATTTAAAAAACAGTAACAGTAGATTTACAGCTAATAATTCAGTTCATATATAATGCCAAGCCATCCTTACGTTTGCCTGAATTTCTTTTTGCTCAAAGGCCATCAGAAATCGAAAAAATCCTGTAGATTTGCCTTGGAGTACTTGTATACAGACTGGAGTGATATCATAGCTGTCGACGCGTACGGTCACAATCTCGTCTAGCATCACTTTTGCTATCGCGTTGTCTTTGAATAATTTTGTTTCATTGTGCCGTATTTGATGTGAAAGTTATAGTAATTACTTACTAATAAACGGAATTTTCTATAGTCATCATAAAGAAATCACCAATTTATCAATTTATGTTGAATAATTGGATCTCTAATCAAATCCAATGCGTGTTCAGTGTGCATAGTGCAACTAGTTCCAACTTCACCGTTGCATTACTTGAATATCACCTTTTCGCGCGCTGATAGTGATTGTGTTTGTCATAATCGGATGGAAATTTATCAACGTCTATTCATTCTTGGTGAGCACGTTCCAATTGTTATTATATTTGACACCCATAGGCATACAGACAAGTTATCAAAGATCGCTGAAAATCTATAGAAGCGTGTAATAGTCCTGAACCGGCATAGTAGGCATAACACTACTGTTGACTGGGCTTGTTTCATGCGCCTCAAATTTGATTTTCTTTTTTCGCGTACAGCTTTCTGGGGTTCATGAAAAATGGATAATTTTACTTTTTCTTTTTGCAATATCCGGGGCATCAACTCGAACCAATTTTCGGTATACTGCCATCTTATGTCCTGTAAACCATCTGTTTTTGCATTAAGTGAAACGAAGGTGGGTTCAGATTTTGATCCTGTATGTTTTCATGTCATTGGATATCGGTTCTTGCCTTACTTCTCCTTGCAAAGAGGAATAGCTTTGTATATTAGAAATGATGTATCCTTTTCATTACTTCCTCATCATTTTTCATCATCTAATCCCGAATTTAATTACGTGTGGATTCGACTCAATGTGAATAGGCACATCATTTTTGTATGCTTTGTGTACCGAAGCCCAAATATATCTGACGTGGCAACTGAGCGAGTGCTTGTTGACCTATCGTCTAATATAAATGAACTCTTAGCTACTTATCCTACATCTGAAATCGCACTCGCAGGCGATTTCAACGTGCACAATGTTCAGTGGCTTAAGTACTCCTCCAGAACTGATTCTATTGGTAGAGATTTGGAACTTTTCTGTGAGTCTTTCAACCTTAGCCAATTAGTCGACGCTCCATCTCGTATACCAGATATTTTTGGCCAAAACGCTAACCTCCTTGATCTCTTTATCACTTCCCACCCGAATAAATACTCGGTCTCTCTCTCGGCTCCTCTGGGTAGCTCAGATCACCTCGTGATATCCTTGAATTTCCCTACCAGCTCTCTGATTTCTAATGACGTGCCGTCACCTAAAAGATTATTGTGGCATTATGGTAAGGCTGACTGGAACTTGTTTAATGATTTTCTACGAAGTTTGGATTGGACTGATTGTTTTCGCTCCAGGAACGTTGATTTTATTTCGGATACCATTACCAACATCCTTTGGTACGGTATGTTCTCCTTTGTACCTCACAGCTTTAAAAGTCCAAAGCCTATGAACACATCCTGGTTCAATAGTGAATGTAGGAGAGCTATACAAAATAAGGAGAAAGCTTTCAAAACATACAAGCTCAATGCTACTATAGAATCATATCGCATTTACCAATCAGCCCGTAATAACTGTAAGTCTGTCATCAATAAATCTAAATATATGTTCGATCGTGATATCAGGCAAAAAGTATTTATCCAAAAGAAGGGAGGTAAAGGCTTTTGGTCTCTAGTTAAAGAGGTGAAAAGTAATTTTTCGTCAGCATCGATTCCACCTTTACTTCATGGCAATATAACCTATAATAACCCCATAGAAAAGGCAAATATATTTGCTGAATTGTTTGCTAACAATTCCAGTTTACCAGGAACTCAGCAAAGTCCTCCCACTATCCCTTGTTACACCTGTCGACAGCGTCCATTACATTTCCGTACCAGAGAAGTGTTTAAAGCATTGGTTGGTCTTGACATTACGAAATCCGCCGGACCTGATGGCATTTCACCTACTGTTCTTAAGAACTGTGCGTCTTCCCTTGCGAAACCCCTGCGAAAATTATTCCACTTGTCTTATTCTTCGGGCATCTATCCATCTGCTTGGAAGTTGGCGTACGTTCAACCTATCATCAAGAAAGGTGATCCGTGCGACCCTCATAACTATAGGCCAATTGCATTAACATCAATATTATCAAAAGTTTTCGAAACACTTGTTAATGTCCAACTTATTAACTACCTCGATTATTATAATATCCTAGATGACAAACAATATGGATTTCGCGCTGCACGTTCCACCGGTGATCTCATGACATATCTAACCGAAAGGTGGAATCGTTGTCTTCATAACTTTGGCGAAGCCAAAATTGTGGCGCTAGATATTTCAAAAGCTTTCGATAGAGTATGGCACCCAGCTCTATTCTCAAAACTTAACGCATTTGGTATTGATGGTAACTTAATTAAGTGGATTGAGAGTTTTCTTTTCGACCGCTCAATTGTCGTTATTCTAGATGGTGTTAAATCTTCTTGCCATAAGATCAATGCGGGGGTCCCCCAGGGTACTGTTCTGTCACCTACGTTATTTCTTTTATTCATCAACGATCTCTTACAGATTACCAATAACCCAATTCACAGTTTTGCTGATGACAGCACGCTTGACTTCACGTACTCCTTTGAGTCAGCTTTGGACTCTCGTGGAAACGCTACATCCATCAGCAGGAACCAAATGTTTTCTTCTTTAAATGATGACATTTCTAATATCATCGATTGGGGTAATCGTAATAGAGTAGTTTTTAATGCTATGAAAACGCAATGCTGTCTAATTTCTAACAAATTGGACATTCCACCAGCATCCCATTCTGTATTGATTGATGGTGTATCAGTCCCTGATTCGCCTTCGCTCGATATTCTGGGTATCAGCATATCAAGTAAACTGAAATGGACCGACCATATCTTCGCCATTGCCAAAAATGCCATGCAGTATCTAGGATTTCTAAATCGATGCGTTAAATATTTTTCACCTCTTGACTTATCTCATATTTACAAGAGCCATATAAGGCCTAGACTGGAATATAACTCCCATGTTTGGGCTGGGGCAGGTCGCACCGCATTGTCTATGTTGGACAAAGTACAACGTAGAGCCTTTGAAATCATAGGTGATAGCTCAATAACTGCTAATATTGATTCTCTTGAACATAGACGAAATGTGGGCTCCCTGTCACTCCTTTATCGTTATTATTATAACCGTTGCTCTAACGAGATTCATAGTCTGATACCTGAACTTGCTCAACCTATTCGCCATACTCGGCAAACTAGTCGCGCGCATCCTCATACTCTTGTGGTCTCAACCTGCCGCACTGTAAAATTTTATGAGTCGTTCTTAACACGAACAATACGTATGTGGAACTCTTTGCCTGCAACTGTTTTTCCTAATACTTATGAACCCTCGAAATTCAAACGAAATATCAACGAACACCTGCGTATCACCCAAAACTCCCATATTCCCCTACCTTAAATTCCTTCCTTGCCAAAGTTGTGCTATTGCACTAAAGGGTTGTCCCCTATAACTTTGGTATTATATAAAAAAAACGCGTTCCAGAATGAAAGGCTAGCGCCTTTCATTCTGTTCCACCTTTAATTAGACCAATCCAAAATAGATTTACAGGAAGCATTTCATTAATGTTGTGCACAATTCTTATCTATTGCTTATTAAATACACTGTAAAAACAAGGTTGAATTTTACATCGAAAACTCGTTGAATTTTACACCTTTTTTATCGCAAAATTACAGTAAAGGTTTATTTTTCAACAAAATTTCTAGTATACCCACAAAATAGTGTAATATTACACAGATTTTTCAATATTACTCTATCTCAGTGTAATTTTACACCACATTTGGTGTGAAGATTTGTCATTACTTTATTCTTGTGTAACTTCACATTTTCAGTGTATATTTACCAATTTTGGTGTAAAAAATACACCTACATTTGTGTAAAACTGACTTTTGTGCTTTATTGCATTTTCCTGTATCTCACAAGTGACTTGTTCTGTGTGCAGTTAGTCTGTTCCGTCCGAAGTGCGTTCGTGTGAGCACCATATTATTGTTGTGTTGTAGCGCTTTTTTGCTCTTGAACCGAAGGGGGTGTGGCAGCTCTTGGCCGTTGCAATAACGGGTAGCTCCAGGACGATTTACACCGAAGAACGGGATGCCGTAAATATTATTATAAACCCGGATGTAAATTTACATATTTGCCGGTGTAAATTTACATTTTTTCGTGCAAATTTGCTTATTTCTGATTTAAATTTACTTAAGTCTAAGAGTAAGTTTACTTATTTATGTGTGCAAATTTACACCAATTTTGTAGTAAATATTTACACCGCAAAGCGTAAAATTACTCTCGTTCATATAGTGGTGTAAATTTACTACTATAATAGAAGGAAAAAAAGTTTCCTCCTATTATTGGAGTAAAATTTTTTAGAGTGTATATGTATCAAATATTCACTATGCATCAAAATTCTAAAAAACCCTCGTATTGCGGGCGCAGCCCTCTGTACGCCGGTATTTTTTATTGTTCGTTTTGGAAATTTCGTATATTTTCCTCGATTTTGCCAGAATGAAAATTCCAAAAATTATAAGTTCGCGGGATCGAATCCCATTACAGGCCAGGTAATTTACTATGCTTAAATATCACCACACACCTATAGAGGTCAATGCTGCGTTACGTGAGCATTTTTATTTTTAAATAAAAAAATGATTGATAAAATCATTAATTAATTAACGTTACAATTCTCAATATAAGACTGCAAAGAGTCAAAGTAGCTCTTAGCAAGGTTAATTTAAGTACGACGTTGTTAATTTTAGTGGAAACATTGTAACGTTTGGACAGACCTTCAAGAGTGTTTTCGATTGATTTCAATCTTCTTTTTTCACTGTAGAGAAGTTGGCGGGAGGGCTCCGAATGAAGTTGTTCCGCCACTGATAAGGAACATTGTTTGCACCCATTTCACGATACCTTTTATTAATGTATCTTTATCGAATAGAATTGTACTTTGGGTCTTTGGGACCATGTCCCCCGCTTCCCTTCAATAAAGTTTTCTAAGATTTTTTTTTGTTATTTGCCCATTTGTTCTAAGCAAGCCTCACTCAAATATTGTTTTATCGACGCCACGGAATTTATTTGAAAGGAATGGAGGGGGAGGATTAAATACAAGTCATAGGTACGCCCTAAAAAACTTTTAGCCCGAGGAGAGTGAAGGGTATCCAAATTTCGGTCGCGCCGGAAATTAGCCTCGGTGGATCGAAATCAATGTACTGTAAATTTCGCTGAAAAATTCAATCAACTTACCCTTTCACCGTCCAATTCTACAAAAAAAAGAACTGTATTGTTAAGTGATATAATAGTACATAATAATAAATTAAACGGTTTGTGATGATAGTGAAAATGCGTGTAACTTTGTATAAAAAATGTATTTTGGTCTTTTCTTGTTTATATTATTCATATTCAACACAATTTTTCGGGTCATATATTTTAACTTTGAACATTGTCATTTATTTTTTTTATCATTTATTTGGTACAATTGCATTTTTCATGATATTTTGTATTATGTTAACACTATTTTCACTGCACTATTCATTTTTATTGTTTTACTTTCGAGTCTATTTCCATGTAAGAAGATAATTATTATGTGTTAGTTAAAAAGTTTGTGAAATTTTTAAAAACCTTTCTATATGTTTCAAAATTGTAAATTCTGACATTTTGTTGTAGTGGTTACCCACGCTGACTGTAATAATTGATTACTATATTTCTTTTTCAAGTGAAAATGAATTAAACGTCGAGTGTTATTGTATAATATGCGGATTTCAGATTCTCTTCCTTTCTTTTTTTTTTTAACCCTACTTTAATTGTTTGTTTTTCACTTTACTTTTTTTTGTCTTATGTGTTATTTAAGAAAAAAATACAAAAGAATTTTAATATATTATAAATATATATGCGTCCAATTCGTATCAATAATAATGTCCTTCTAATTTGATTAAATGTACATATCTACTTTATCTGCATGTAATAAATCGTCCATTTTTGTTATGACTTTTCCACCTTGAGAGAACGATTTAAATGAGTACATATTTTGTCATGTAATTTTTTCACATACCTATAGATATTATGTATTTGTAATTGCTATTTTCCTGGTGTATGTTATGATTGTAAATAGGTAAACTATTAAACAAAGTAATAGCCAGAATTTTCAAAATTATTTTTATACCAATAAATAATTTAAGAATGTGTCCATACTGAGCGGAGATCTAATAAATAATAATAATAATTAGTACGAGATGAATTTTTGAATTAAGTAATCTGGATATAAATGTGAAACCATTTATATAATAGTCTTTATAAGTACACATTCAAAACTATGTAGTAAAAGTTAGCAAATTACAAAAAATAATTATTATAAGTAAATTGTGATAAGCATAAACTTTTGTTGATTAA
The DNA here is from genome assembly GCA_949715475.1 of Microchrysa polita. Taxonomy (NCBI): domain Eukaryota; kingdom Metazoa; phylum Arthropoda; class Insecta; order Diptera; family Stratiomyidae; genus Microchrysa; species Microchrysa polita. Next base: position 91,783,915 of record OX454416.1, read on the forward strand.
AAAAATGTTTTTATTTTTTTAAATGTATGTAGTATCGATTGGGTATCGGGAAGTGATTTGTTATGTTCAGAATATTACCGCCATAGTTTTCAATCAATAGTTGACATACATGTATTCTCAATCTGTTACTTTTTGTTTTTGGTGTGTATTGTTCTTTGATTTTCTAATAAATATTTTTGGGTAATCTATTACAGGCATAATATTTTTTATTTATTTAGTTTCATTTATTTAAGTACCACTTCAAGTTTTTTTTCTTGTACATAATATATTTTTTAACAACGCATGTATATCATTATATCATTTCGGTCACAATTATGCAAAGGAGCGCTTACATACAAGTATAAAATATTTTACCCAATTAGGTATCAAATATTGAATTAAAATTTAATTTGAAAAGATGAAAATACAGTAGTTTAGATCGTTTCACAAATAAGAATTATTGGTCAATGAGATTGTTTGTATATTTGTGTTTGATAAGAAAAGATGATTCCAAGAATTTTTGGATGTTGATTTTAGCAAGTACATATCTGATTTCTATCTATCGACACATTGTATAGGTAATTTATTATTGACGAGACAATGTTACTTTTTTTTTGTCGTCAGCTATGTATATTTTCGCACATATAGTATAAATATTTTTTTATCAAATATTCGTTACTCATCCCCTAAAAAATTCACAGAACAGTTCCTTGCTTCCCATTTGGTATGAACATTATATTATGCGTATTAAAGTTTTTTTTTAAATATTTAAGTTCGATTGTTTACAAATGGCTATTTACCACTAATTAACCACTACTAAGTTGTTACTACACTAAACGAGTATGTGTTTTGAAAAAGCGCGATTTGAAATTTATGGAATATGTTGTAATTCAATCGTGTAAGTAAAAAATCAACCTAATATGCTTCATATTAAATTTATACGAGCTTAACGACATTAAATGGTGTTCTCTACTTCAGTTCCAGTATAAAAAGGTTTTTTTTTTAACTTTTCTAATACATAAGTATTGTGTAAGCAACTCGCAGTATATAACGTAAAATAGAGTGGCGTATTGACAGGCATGGCACAGGTGGCACGTGCCTCCTCTTTAAACTTTAGAACCGCTTCAGCTTGTTGGTTCCTTACAGCGTGCCTCCTCACTTAGAGGATTTCCCAAATACGCCACTGAAGTCGCTCCAATAGAATTTGTATTAAAAACATCCAATGTATATCAACATACCTCAATTCTATGTATTAAAACAGTTCATTTATGTATCCATTCACCGAACTATTTTTAACAACTTTTATTAACAATTTATGCTCAGCGCCCGGCAAAAAGGCACCAGTGTCTTTGTCTATTTGGCTCTGTACTGATATCTGATAGGGGCCGAATGTGCTTGGTTGTTTAGAATGCAATATCCATTTAAGCAGCTTTTGGCTGCGGATATTAGGTCAGTCCTAATGAATGTGGTTCTGGCAGTAGAGAAAACTTTTATCAATAAATAATATTATTTAAAAAAAATGTTTAATTTTAATCCCGAGTATTTCTTTTATTGTTGCAACTTCATATTATATTGATCTAGTGATCGATTAAAATATATTGCGCTTTTAATAAATCCGTGTAGTGTTTAGTAACGAAACTTCTAATAGGAAAAATAAACCTGGGTAAGTTGTAATTTTTTATTATGAAGTTTTGTTAATAAAACTACACGCGATGTTCAAAAAACCTATGTTAATAAGTATTTTAGTCACGTCTAGTTGAAAAATGCAATCATTTTATGTAATATTTCTTGCCGATTACCGAAAAACTAATTTATATTTCTCCTGAATTCGTTAAATTATTAGTTACGCTACCTACCTAATGCCGATTTTTTAACAAAAATATAAATCTAATTTATTCGTCATAATTAAGGATACAAAAAAAAATAATTTTTAAGGAATTACATTATTTTCCTTTATCAATTTATACGTAGAAAAAGTACAAATTCCTTTTGTCCACACCTTTCTTTTAATGTTGTTTTTTTTTGCTCAACAAATTATCACTTCAAAATTACTTAACAATAAAATTAATTTCGCTCCTTTTCCTCAACTAATAAAAAAATATATCGTCGTTTCCAATTACATAATATTTCGTATGTTACTTTCATATTTATGGCTATCATAAATACTATTCATTTAATGTTTTTACTCGTATTATTTGTTCAGTTTTGCATGAAATACAATCATTTTCTTGAATTTGATGAGAATATGAAAAGCAAAAAGAATAATTTTAATTACTTTGAGAAAATTTTATATTGTTTTCGGAATGTGTATTCGGTCGAATAAACGTGTGATTATTGTTGTAAGTATGTTGCATCTTTTTAATGGAATTTTAAAAAATATTTTAAAATAAAATATGTTACAATAATTTTTGACAAAAAAAAACCCGTATAATTTGATATGGATAGATTTTCTTCCATAGGGCACGGTGTTCAAAACTCCTATACATTTATAATTTGAAGGGGAGATGAGCCGGCTTTTGTCGCGGCTCTGTGATTCTGGGATACAACAGAAAGAGGTTTCGACTCTTAAGCGCCTTTCGCACTATGGATTTGTTGTCCAACTTTTGATCATTCAAACAAGTTGGAAATCGAATCCGCCGTGCGAACAGAAGTTGGACAAGTTTGAAGTTGAACGAGCATTCAAACAAGTTCACCGTGCGAACAGAAGTTGGACAACTTGTGTGAGTTCAAAAAACCTTCACTCTTCTTACATTGATTATAGTCCGATCGAAATATCAACATAAACTTTTTAATAATGAAGAGTTAATTAACTGAACGGGTTTTTTCATTTGTCTTGTATATTGCAAGGGTTATGTGGATGGCCCTGGTAATCTCATTATAAAATATGTACTTCTCATATATACTTCGTCGGAAATGATACCTTCAGCTTCAATGCTTTACATATTAAGATAAATGAACGAAACAACAAATATATTTTTCCTGTGCTAATACCAATACGTATACTTCCAACTTCTGTTCACATGCCCAACAAGTTTGATAGGATTTGTTGAAGTTGAATATCGTACGTGTGAACGGCCTTCCAACTTGGGAAAAGTTGGAAGGATCAAACAAGTTGGATGGCGTCCGAACGCGCCTTTACTGCCGACAAATTAACGTACAATTTAAGAAGATCGCAGTTTGAGTTGGAATATCTGACCTTACCAGTCAACTCTTTTTTTTCTGCTACCCCCAGGCCTAGTTTAGCAGCTCAATTGTTGGAAAATTTCTTCTTCTTATATTTTGCCCTAACTCGTTGAGGAGCGACGGGCCATGCCGAGTATCGAAACTCGTTTCTCTATAAATCTCTATATGGCGAGAAGACGATCACAACCACAGTGCACGGCAAAGCCTAGTTTAGCAGACAGATTGTTGGAAAATGTCGGTTGTAGAAAAATGTATTAAACATTGTAAAGTCACATTTCAACAAAAGACAATCGAGTATGATCTTTGTCACATTTTGAAGATAAATGACACCTGCATGTCGTTTTGCATTTTACTCCTGATTAACACTGACTCCGATTGGTAGCTCTTCAGAAACTTGCATCGATAGTTGCTATTTGGCAGGTGCTTAGCATCTACACTAGCAACCAAATGGAGTATGAAAATTACAAAATCAAACTTTCATTTTGGAGTTTTTTTTTTGTAATTTAATAATCAAAATTGGACTCTGTGCTTTTAAATTATTATTAGACATTCAAGAATTATACAATTTCACACAAAAAAATGAACAAAACTTGAATTTGACAAGCGATTGTCAGTGTCAGCTGACAGATGATTTAGTTGCCATATTGAATATCAAAAGTGGATTGCCAACCAAATGGCAGTCAGTGTAGTCAATTGGCGGCCAATATGGATACAGTTTTATATTCAACTCGCCTACGGTCTCTGCTGACATCGAGTATATTCTATTTCCAGTGTTTTTTTTTTATTTTCAGGCATCGAAGACGGAGAAAATAGCCTCCCCTCTTTGACGCTCGCAAGGCAAAAGTCAGTGGCGTAACGTATAGTGTGTTCAACGGAATACTGACCCCAAGCCAAGGAGCCCTCAAAGATAATAGACTTATAAAAGGACATTTATTTTTATTTGTCTGCAACAGAATTACGCAAACAAGCTGGAGAGGCTAAAATAGTGACGTAACTTACCGAAACGACAAAATGTCTATATGGTTAAACTTTCACTTTATGAACTGCCACAACCTTACAATGGGCCTGTATACGCGCGGACAAGAACAAAAACCGGGTTTTCAGACGAGGAGGAAGGAAAGGAAAAAAATATTTTCATATAAAACCGGTTTTTTGCTCTTATTCTTGTTTCGCGTGTAGACAGGCCCAATTGAATTAAGTTTGTAATTAAACAGCCATTGCCACTATCAATAACTTACATAGAAAGCGTCTCCCAAAATTGTTGACGTTCACAATGTTGACGAAAGACAAAAATTTTAAGCTGCAAATATTCACCGAACTAGCTATAAGCTATGTTTTTTTTACTATAGCTACCGGCTACCTCAGGAACTGTCATCGATAAGTAGATGACGGTTTATGGATCTGTCCTGCGTGGTGGCGGCTCTAGGTTGTTCTTGTTACGTTGTTGCTTTCTGAGTAGTTGTTGTATCTATTATTGTATTGTTATTAATGAAATGGTGGCAATAACTGAAGAAATTCTAGCCTTGAAAAAAAAAACACCTCAGTACCAAAAAGAATGGGTGACTTTGTAATGTTTCCCATTTTGCCAAAAATTAGCTATTTCTCTTGGTATTTAAATATTGTTTATGCATCCAGAAGCACATATTCACAGTCCACATTGGGTTGATAAAAAATTAACAAAAAATAGTGGGACCGAAACAAAAAATAGTGGGACCAGGGCCGGATTTCCCATATGGGCAACCTGGGTAACTGCGCGGGACGGCATATTTTTAAAACTTTTATAGTTTCCATTGGTTCTGTGAAATAGGAACGTATTTCTAGATCTCAAGAAGCAGATTATACCTTACTAGGAAAAATAAATTAAACTCTTGAACAGCGGTCGCTTGCTTGCCGGCCTATCAACATCTACTCTCTGCAAGTTTCATCTCACTTATTTTTACAATTCAAATATTATTCGGTTGATCCTTGATTTCAAAATTGTTCTGGATCGGTCCCTTAAAAAGGATCTTATTTAGCTTCTGGTTACTAAATTTTTAATTCTTCCCCCTAAACAAGAGGCGTTTAATAAAGCTATCATGCCGCCCCTAAAACAAGCAACCCTAGGCTTACTCAACGTCAGCCTGCTTGGTAGATAATTGTGGCGAAAATCTGGTGCGTACATAATGTAATGCTGATGTTGTAGACATCTCATCTGGCATTTCGAAAAACCCCAAAAGATGCTAAAAGCCTTTTTTTAAATTCTTCATTCCGTGGAAAATATACGATTATACAATTTCAGTTGCCCTGAAACATAATACCGTTATGTTTTAGAGGGGAGGGAACATTTTACACAAGTGTAGTTTCAGGAATAAATCATACAGGAAAATTTTAAATGGCTTCCGATTATTAAAGCTGAATGTGGGAGCATTTCATATGAGTGGCCCCATGTACTCGTAATGCGGAAAATGTGAGTCGTAGAAGTAACATGCTCTGTGGCGCACTTGGTTGAGTCGCACTCTACGATGCTAGTAATCTAGAGGTCCGGAGACCGAATCTCGGCGTGGTCCAAATTTTCCGTAAATGTGCGGATAGGAAATATATGGTGCTTGCAACATTATATACACTCCGAAATGAGATGCAATGTAACATTGACTCGAAATTGCCTATAAACGGCTGAGTTAACGCACCATGGCCCCACATGGGGCTTGAATTGAATTGAATTCAAAGTTACACTAGTTTGCTGTATCTGTAACTGTCCTTATGTGTTATCTAATTTTGTCATGCTAGTCAGATTATCTACCCATGCTAGCTTTCTCCTTCAATGGAGTACTCGTATACACCAACAATAACTTGCCTGTAACCAAGCTAAATAGGACTATCCCAACATTTGTTTACAAAGTGGGTGTAAATCAGCTATTGACCTTACAGTTCAGGTGTTGAACTCTTCGGTTCCAACGGCAGTTTAACCATTTCATGTCATGTAGAACTTTCGGTTCTATGCAGCAGTGCGCCACTGTAAACATTAACAACAGATGTGACTAATATGTCCTTGTTAGTAATCTGTTCCTTGTTTAACTTGTCCGTTACCACTAAAAACAACCTTTATGTTTATACATGTATTTCGGGTACCTCTCTCTCTCTGGTTCCTTTTAACCCCTAGTGGAGCATAGGGCATTGACTACGCCTCTTTTCCACCTCTGCCTATTAGCAGCCATCGCCTTTAGCTGGTCCCACGATTTGCCTATAGATTTTCCTTCTGCCTCAACAGATCTTCTCCATGTATTTTTGGGTCGTCCCACACGACGGCTAGCATTGGTTCCCTGAGGATTCCAATCTAGAGCCTGTTTCGCAATGTTTTTTGGCTCTTTTCGAAGTGTGTGACCTATCCACTGCCACTTTCGCCTTTTGATGTCGATGCCTATCCTATTTTGGCGAGTAATTTTGAGGAGGTCGTCGTTAGATATAACCTCAGGCCAGCGAATTTGTAGGATGCGTCGTAGGCACTGATTCACGAAAGTGTGCAGTTTGGTGGTAATGTTACTGGTCACCTTCCACGTGGAACACCCATATAAAAGCACAGATTTTACATTGCTTTCGAAGATCCGGAGTTTGGTATTTCTGGAGATGTTGTGGTTTTGCCAGAGAGGAGTCAGGCTGAAAAATACTGCTCGGGCTTTATTTATACGCGACTCTACATCGGCATCAGCCCCACCATCAGCGGTTACTACGCTTCCAAGGTAAGTAAAGTCCTCGACTTTTTCTATCGGTTGTCCGGAGATAGAAATGGTGTTTTGCCGGGTACCGCACTTAAGTGAAAATTTATTATTTACGGAGTTCGCAATAAAATAATTCAAAAATAGAAAATTCAATTAAAAATTAACAATAATGGACTTTTTTAGGTTTAAGCTTATTTGTTGTTCTATTTTTCAGTGGTCAAGTGTAAAGAGATGATTTTAAGAAACACTTTCCCATCGAATTTGTAGCACCAATCCAGTGTACGATGAGACTAGTAAAAAAACACTTACAAAATGTATCGATCATCCAAAACGAATTACATTTCCGTTATTTAATTATGTTGTGTAATGGCCCTTATTTGAATTTCATTCAAAAAATATTTTGCAAACGCAACCGCAATTGCTTGGCCCGGTAGAGAGTATTTTTTTTTTAAATCTGTAGCGTGCGAAAGTACAATATCGCATAAACTCCACGGAAATTCTATTTTTTTCCATATGCCTCTGATTCCGATTCGATCTTTGGTTCGATGCGTCAGAAGCCTAGAAGATTTTTTCAAGCATATTAATAGCTGGGCAGGCGGGGCTAATGAAACCGGCGTTGCTGGTATGTAGTTCAACAATATCAGAACGCTTAAACGGTGTATTTGCATGCTTGAAATGAGAGTTACGTTGATATTCCCAGGTTAACAATTCAAGTATGTGGGGACACTCATTTCCATTTCGAACACAAGAAATTTGGGAAACGTTACGTCATGGTCATAATTATGCAAATAGTTAAGGTCGATGTCAATTGTTTACTCCTCAAATAAATCCATTTCATTTATTCTTGCGATTTATCAATTTCATTTCCTTGTAAGTTCAATTGGCCGTTACAAACCACGGGCTTAATTTTGACATTATAAGTTGTTTTTTTTTTTTCATTTTAGCAGATTTCAAAATGTCCCATTTCATAAAATTGCTTTGAAACGATATGTTGTTGGTTTCTCGTATTAATTTATTTGAGGCTGGAAAATCTAAGTTTAAAAAAAATCCCAGGAGAAGATTGACACCTATAAATACAGCGATCGCGTCGCGATGGATGTGAACAAGTAAAAAGAAGACATTAATCTTTTGCATGAATTTCAATTAAGAAATTAAATGAGAAGGCATGCCTTATAATACTTTAGTAAGCTGTTTTTTGCAAATGTTCTTCATAACTACCCTTTGAATGTAAAAAAATTTAACGAAAACTTATTTTAAAATGATATGTGTTAAGTTTTTTAGTATCTGTTAATAAATGTCGAAGAGAAAAATTTAAGTATGACTACCTTTTTTGGTGTTTTAAATGTTAAACCTGATCCAAAAAACATGATTGCAACATTACTTACAAACCTATCTGAATTTAAAATGTATGGATGAACAGTTCGCTAGTTTGTGCTATCTGAATTTTTTATATGTATATGTATTATATAAATGTATTCTAATGATTTTCTTTTCTTATTAAAAGGGACAATAAACTGTTTCTACTTTAATGGATTTCTATATTCGTTATCTCTGTTATTACATCAATATATATATGTATCATCTATTTGCATATAAAGTATCATATTTGTCCAAGTATTTGTTGATTTTCAATTATATTATAAAGCTGATATTGTTGTTTCATATTATATATGTATATATATAATAATTATATCATAATGCCCTGAAAGTTGGCTTTACATAGATGGTAGATTTGTACGTTTATAATGTGTTTAGTAGTTTTTTCTAATGTATTATCCATAGTGATTATTATTTTTAAAAATATACAGTTCATGTCTTTGTTCTTTTACTTATTCGCCATCAATACAGGTTCTTGTATATGTGTATGGTTGAGAACCGAGACGGAATGGTATAATTTGGCATGCAGCTATTATATATGAAAATAACTAGAAAACGGACAATTTCAATTTAAAAGATAAATCAAGTGAAACGAAATATTTTCGTTATAAATGTAATGTAATGTATGTTTAAAAAAAAAACACGTCACCGCATAAAAAATGTCGATTTTTTATTAAATATCAAAATTACAGATAAAGAACTAACGTGAAAAGAGTGGGACTGATATCTCCGCAACCTAAAGACCAGGCGACATGATTTAACAAAACATTAAAACAGTTCGATTGTGAGTCACTAAGATGTTTTAAAACTGGTGAAATTATTCTGACGATTCTTGTATCCTCTCCATCAAAATCTGAGATTCAAATTCTGAGTGAAGCCTAGTATTGACCTTGAGAGTAAAATTTTTGTCAGCTGCGATTTTTTCAATGAAAATGTATTCTTACTGTCGTGGAATATGTGGAATCCGAAAACAGTTCCATATTTTTTTTCGGTCATTTTATGTAGTTTTTTCGATTCCCGGTCATTTCATCGTGAAAAGTGAAATGACCGGGAAATCGAAAAAAATACGTAAGACGGCCGAAAAAAATTAAACTGTTTTCGGATTGTACCTTATGGAATTCGCCCACATATTCCACGACAGTAAGAATACATTTTCATTGAAAAATCGCAGCGGACAAAAATTTCACTCTCGAGGTCAATACTAGGCTTTAAATGTGAACGTGCTAGAATAGACGACAATTTCAATGTTTCAAATGACAACAAACAAATTTAAGATCTACGAGATGGAGAAGAGATGATGTACTGGGTGTGAGAGACATCCGTTACTATTTATGTCAATATACGAAAAAGGATTAAATATCGATTCACACTTTTTAGACATCAGTCACAGTTATTTTCCATAGAAGTTGACAGATTGTAAGTCAATCAATTAACTGACATTCTGTCAACTGGAAAATGTAATAAATAAATACACATCCACTCTTCATATGACAGCCATGCAAGATAATTATTAATTTATTGGCGTATACCTTTCACTACTAAAAATTTGTTTGATACCCTTACATCGACGAGTTGCGCGTCATGCCCTACTAGGGGTCACATGTATCAACTCAAAAGACCACGGGAGATTAGCATAATTCGAGCAAAAAACAAAAGACTTGCGCGCGGAGGTGGTGGAAAACCCTCAAACCAATCGGTGAACTATACTGATTAGCACAAGCAGACAATATAAACAATATGTCGAAAAGAAAATCTGAAAAACATATATATCCTGAGAAATAAGGCAAGCAAAAGAATGCTAAAACTTAAGGGAAAATAAACAAAAATATACACATTTATATATTTTTTTAAGTATTTTTATTCTGGCTTTTTGAAGTAGATTTCTTCATTAACCGTAATCTTTTGTGATTTTTTTTTCGTTTTTTTTTTCATAGCATATAAAAAGTTATCTTTTATTTTGTTTTCACTTACAACACTATAATCACTTATGCTTACTACTTTTTAATTATTTAATCACATGGTGGGATAACTCGTATTGTGATCAGAGTCATTTATCATTATAACATTTATAATATACATAATTTGTATCATAAATTATCCATATAGAAGTTTTTCTTTCTTTTTTCAATTTTCTTTTTTTATAATAAAAAAGAGCATTTTTTCAACATATAATATTTCCTTTGTTGGATAAAAACAAATGCACATAACGCATTTTATCTGTTTTACTTTTATTTGTGTGTCTGTAAATATATATAATATAAAGGAAGAGAAAGGTGGCGGTTAATTAATTATTTTTTATATCACTTATATATATATGTACCTACAATTTTCAAGAGACGGTTACATGATGTTTCTTTTTCTTGGCTTTGTATTTTTATTTTTTTTATCGTTTTTTTTTTTGTATAAAATAAATGATTGAAAAAAGAACTAAATAGATGCATGCAATTCTATTGATTTATTATTTGCTTTATTGCGATAGCGCAGTTAGTTTTCGTTCTCTACAGAAAAACAAATGTAGGCTGAGATGTATTTTTGTCTGGAACGATCAAGATTATAATATATGAGACGTGAAGGGCGACGTATAAGTTAAGGAAATGATGTCTGGTGAATACAATAGAATATAATTTCTTTTTTTTTTTAATAAAAAGGTTCAAGTTGTTTTGCTACTTTAAATTTTATTTCTTTTGTTGATTTATCAATAAATACTACAATCTACATCACATTTTATGACTGATTTTTTTTTCATCTTCTTTTGTTGCAAAATTTAGTTTGAAATATATTCTATATATAATGTATGTGTATCTGAAAGATTTTGTTTGTTTGTTTGCATTGATTAATTTGTTTCAAATACAGTTCATTGTTTGTTTTCCTAAATCGTTTGTTTCTTTTACGAGAAAATGTTTAATATAATATATATATGACATTCTATAAAAACCCTCATTTTTTTCAAAGTTAATATAGAAAATTGTTTTAAAAAATTTCGTTTTTCTGTTACAATATGCCTTTTGTTTTGGAGTTATCGACTCTTATGTGTATACGTAGAACAATTGATTTTATTTGTATTTACGGTTTTGAATGATTATTTTTTCCGCGTATAATTTTTTTTTGTGATTTTAATTTATTTAATATATGTTGTGGATGTCCTTTTTTGTATATTTAAGCAAATGTTGATTAGATAGGGGAGACTTATCAATGGACAGAGTATTGTAATCATGAGTGCTGTAACTATTGTTTTTTTTTCTACAGAAATTCCAAAATCATATTTCCTTACACACGACTAACGATTATGCATGTATTAAGATGTACTACCGTTTTGTAAAAGCGAACATACACTGTAACGAAACTATTGAAGTGATATTTTTTGTTTGTTTAAGATTCTATGTAATGCAATAAATATCAAAGCTGAATACGGTTAAGTGTGATTTTGCGTTTACGTTAAGAAATATATTTATTATGAAATATACGATTAATTTTTGTTGTACTATATAGTTTTTTTATTTTTAAAGTTGATTCTATTCAATTTCGATCTTTGTATGAAAATTAAAATTTCTCATTAAATTTATCGAGAACAATGCGCAACTTTGACGCTTAGACGATTTTTGCGTAAATTCTAATTTTTATTGAACGAATGTTTCATTTAATATATATACCGTTAGTAGATTTACAGTACAGCCTGCTTGATTACCAATTTCAAATTGTTATAAGAATGTTGCGCCACGAAAACAATCTGTTTGTTACCAGAGGTAATTCTTATCATCGGTAGGCCTAAAGAATTTTCGATTTCTTTTAAACGTAACGGGAATATCTTGATCCGATTTGTTGATATCATTTAAAAATGTTTCCTCGTTTGACAATGATAGGAACTAGAGTGTTGTCTTAATTTTTTCATAATACTACTTTAATAACATTAGACAATTTAAAAAATAATAATTTATTTCTTTTTTGTAAACAAATTAAAATCACATTTTATTTCGATTATTACAATAAATTAATGACAATAAATTAAATGATGAATTTTTAAAGAAAATTTCAATTTGTGTTGTTCCACATATACTTATACAATGTTTAAAAGAAAACCCAATTAAAGCACATAATAAAAAAAACGAAATGTTATAGAATTTGGGGGCAATTTCATTTCCTTCTTTTCTAACGATTTGCCTTCGATGTTGATCGAAACAAAAAAAAAATTATTGAAAAACTTCAACCGAGTTACAAATGTATACAACGATGCGAAAACATTTGAATTCGAGATCATATAATAACAATTGAAATGGAATCACCGCAAAATGCGATATCCAATCAATATTTAGAAAATTCACACGACAAAAGAAGAGAAACAATAATGTATCGAAGCATGAATTGAAAAATGAAAGTTTTTTTGAATACGAAAGAGACTTATGAAAAAAAAGACAGGCAAACTCAAAAGAATCACAAACGACGACATAAGAATATTTCAAAATAGAAAAAAAGGAATAAGAAAACGTGAACTTAAACTTAATCTTTTGTGGTTAATATTAGAATTTTTTCTTGTTACAAACTACTTTTTCAAATTTATAAAATATATAACACAGATGACTTTTTTGTTGTATCTTTTTTTTCTTTTAAACCGCCGTTAATCCTCTTATAACGATGTTAAATCGACGTTTCTTTAATTTATTAATTAATATTAGCACATTTAATAAAAAAATGTTTTCATTTCGGCAGATGTGAAGGAAGATGCGGATATAATCACGTCAATGCGTTTATATCACCATAATAGTAGTTACAAAAAAATGTTGGCCCTTATTCATATACAAATGTATGTATTGTAATCATCTTTTCCGAAAATGGAAAAAAATATTCATGTACATATCCAATATGTACGAGGGGAGACTTAACCCGCGCGTGTGTGCAAAATGTATGGGCAATGTAGAGCAAAATAAAAATGTCCTTTCCCGGAACGGAAAGGATAACTCATGATTAGCGAATGGACAAAGCACAATCTTCCTTCAATATGCTCTCAGTTTGATTCGAGTTTTAACTGGAAAACTCTCCTATATCTTCTCTCTCGTCATAGCAACTCGTTTAACAATATTTTTTATTAATATTCTTATTGAATATTAAAAGAACAAGATTTTTTTCGTATCACATTACTTTTTGTTTTGTTTATGATCATAATACTAAAGAAATATATTTATACTTATATATCGAAGATGCTTGTATGTATAAATAAAAAAACATGCACTTCTGCTGCCAATCTATTAATTGGTTATTGTGTGAGATAGATCGAATGATGAAAACTGATACCGTTCTCTGAGGCATACTAGTAGTGACGATAGTGGAGGCCATACACTATGTGTGGTGAAACGTTCAGGATTTGTATATCAGTGAAGAACGATGTGTTGGATGTTGTTTTCGTATCGGCATATCGCGTTATAATAGATGTATGAGGGGTGGGTGATGATGTGCTTTGCTGCTGTATACCAGAAGCACAGTAGATGCTTCTCGTTTTCGCTGTTGACACTGGGTTGAGTGTGCATATTGTTGATGAAATGATATATCGCTGTCATTAGTATGCCTCATTGATTTTATATGTCGGTTGTGTATGTGTGTTTTGGGGGAATTGTGTAGAACATAAAAAAAAATATCCTTTCGCGCTTGAATCCAATCTCCAATTTTTGTTGAATTTTCGGGGATTTTCGACGTCGACAAGGAGCTAAATCACAATGTGTTTCTTTTTTTTATCTTGTGTTCACTATAATGCTTCGATGAGTTTTGCACTTTCACGCTAAGTTTATTATAGACAAAACGAAAAATCAAAATAATGAAATTCGACGTGTGTATTGACGCACGAGCAGCTCGCATTTTTCGATTTTCTCACAGAAATCGCTCGGAGGGTTGGATGATGTTTTGTTATTTTGTTTTACTTCGTAATACAAATGACGAATTTTTTTTTAATGTTTGAGGATAATTTTTACGCAATATGAGTGGGTTTCTAAATATTATATATCACGCACTGGAAAGTTGTTTGTTTTTATTCGTTCTTTTTTTTTTTTTGAGAACTTAGTCGGAGAACGAATTATACAATTTGTTTTTCGTTAACGAAAACTCCGGACTAATCATTATTGTACTGCTTCTTGCCAAATTTCTGTAAAAGTAAAGAAAAAAAGGAAATTATTAGTTTTATGTTTTTAAGAGGTTGTATTAGGTTTTTCTTAGATTATTTTTAAAGTGCAGTACTAAAATCGATGCGAAATTGATTCAGCCGCCAATTATTTTGGAATAGTGTAGAAACAAATCTTTTCATTAATTTTGCTAAGTTTATTCATGCGTATGGCTCTACAGAGCCGGTCTCGCAACCGGTTCGCCATAAACCTATGGTACATTCTAGAATTTGTTACAGAAAAAAAAATAATTCGGGTAACATTTTCGCAATAATAAACTGTAGAATCTACTGTAGGTGTATGGCGAACCAGCGACAGGACATCCTGTATAAACTTAAGCGAAGGCATATTTCGAATGCATAATTATTAATTAACACTAAAATGGATAGTTTTGTCAGGAATTTAGTATAAGTACTATCCACCAGGGCCACCCGCAGAAAAATATTTCGAGAGGGGTTGTCAAAAACAATGTGTTTGAGGAGTAGACCGTGCACGTAGATCCTAGCTCCTCTGAAGCCAAGATTATCACTTATAAGTGTTATGTCTATGAATGCATAAGATCATGACCTAAAGCTGTTAAAGGATAATGACTAAAACACAAAAACACAATTTATTTTGATAGCATTGGTCATTATTAAAGCCCAGATTCTCGTGCAATTGCACGTTAATGCACGAAATTGCATTTTCAGGGTATATTGCACGAAAATACACGTTTTAGGGTTTTTTAATGAAAACTCACATTTCCATTTTTAAGCCTCGTTCATGACATTTTTTCCAGAAATATGGAAATGTACTCAATTTTTCGATAGAGAAGAGGATAGAAGAAATTTGAAAGAAAAATTTTAAAAACAATAAAACTAAACAAAATCCATCGCCATATGGAAATTTCGTCAAACGCCAGTTGATTTTCATAGCTGCAGCTGTTGTTCGTGGAGTGCATGTTAATTAACTGGTGGTTAACTACACTTAAATACAAATAGGAACATCTGCCCCTTAGAAAACGATTCATTCATGAATTAGATAAAGCCAAATGCTGTGCGATGGATCCTAAACGAATAGACCTAATTGAAATGAGCTAATCTACAGAGCATTTATGGGGGTGGGGGAGCTTAGAGGGGATTCACACTATGGGCAGGATTTACTAAAACCATACTAAATTAATCGAGTTGATATTACACGAAAAATTCACATTTGGGAATTTATATTGCACGATTTTTGCACGTTTCGGGATTTTTCCTGCACGTTTTTCAATTTTTTACTGCACGAAAATCCGTGCTCTAGTCATTATCTTATGAAGCTCTGATCTGTAGAGCCAGTCCCTAAAACCTTTTTTGTCTTATTGAAATGGGAAACAAATTTTACGCAACCAAAGGGACAGGGGAAAAAACGACATTTGTGCTAGGGGCTTAAGGGCACGATTTCAGTATCTGCTGCGCCAAATTTTGATGATGCCTTTTCATTAATATTGGCCTGAAACGACCGAATCTGCAATCCTTTTTCGCGAAATCGTAACGGTTCTTCTGATATTCAATGTCAAACTTTAACATTTATATGGGGCAATTCAGTTTTTAATGGGAAATTGGGGGTATTTTTACTACATATTTTAAATTTCATTTGCTTCCCTGTCTAGCAAATTTTACAATTCTTGCTCGCAAATATGTTTTGACATTTAATATTATTACAATCTTTGCCAAAATGGTAAAACTTACTATTCTAGTGGATTGATGAAAATTAAAACGTTAATTTGATGGCATCGAAACATTTTCCCCAATGTGTAAATTCTTAACAAATTACTTAATTGGTTTCATAGAAAAGTCAAACATTGAATAGCTGGAGAAACGTTACGATTTCGCGAAAAAGGATTGCAGATTCGGTCGTTTCAGGTCAATATTTATGAAATGGCATCATCAAATTTGGCGCCGCAGATACTGATTTAAAATATCCGTGGCACTAACAAATTGCAATGAGTGCCCTCACGATATCAAATCCTATTGCACCTACTGCATCTGCATTTAAGCCACTTATTCAGAAAAAAAAATGGCAGTATCCGAAAACTGGTAGAACACCGATTTATTATTTGTTGTCAAGAGAAAATTAGATTATTATAAATTCTCCAGTTTCCTATTTAATTGACTTTAAAGTATTATTTTAAATAAGGAAGGAAACATTTAATTTATTGTAAGCCAAGTTATTCGTTACGCTTCAACTGGTGTTACTTAGAACACTAGCACTAAATTCACAGATAGTATACAAATAAACTGAATTTAAATTCTCCAAAAGCTATTATACTCCCAGAAATTTCGGAGGGGATCTAAACCCCCGAAAGCCCTACCTACGATCGCCACTGCTATCCACTACGATGGCAATTATGCTGGAGTTACGTTAGACGCGTTGAATGCTGCCCAAGAAACAACACAATGCTTTTAAAAACGGCTGACATGTTTTTTGCTGTTCAACAGCAACAGCAAACAACCAAACAAGCATAAGTGCATTTCGAAAATTCGGACCATTCGA
Organism: Microchrysa polita; assembly: GCA_949715475.1. Lineage (NCBI taxonomy): Eukaryota > Metazoa > Arthropoda > Insecta > Diptera > Stratiomyidae > Microchrysa > Microchrysa polita. Next base: position 91,800,806 of record OX454416.1, read on the forward strand.
TGGTCCGGATAGGGTTCGGTCCCAATCAATCCTGGACATCCAAATCCGAATTGGTATAAAATATTCCGCAACAATTTACCGTTCCAAATTTCGTGAATGGATTTTAGTACTGCACATGAGTGTTAAATTTATACTTTGCAAAATAAACTTACTTTAAAAATTGTGGCAATATTGAAGTCCAACCGCTCTTGTCATGTTTTAGCGTTAAATACAATTCGAATGTCGATACTGTATTAGGATCTACCTTCATCGAAGCGATTCTCCTGTAAAAAATAAGAAAAATAAAAAAAAAATCGATAAGACATCAAGGTTTGACGATAATAAAGAATATCGAAATTTGTATGGTCTATAAATAGCGAAACAATATAAATCTTTTCATATTTTTATGATAACGACCGCCGAAATGGAGCTTTATTGTATTTCATTGAAATCGCTCTTTAGCCATATGGCAAATATTAAGTTTAATTGATCTAAATGGCCATAGTTCGTATAAATGTATACGTTGAAACTTAACAAAGTGGCAAACGACGACAGCAACTAGTGGCAATTTATCTTTGTTAAAAATACATTGAGACAACGATATGATTGGTACTGTAATATGTGCGGTGTATGAATGATTTCTATATGTATGTATGTTTCTAAAACAACAACAACTCACCTTGTATTACTAGGCTCATCTTCGAATTCAATGTACACACTACAGCCTCGAATACCGCACGGTTCCTTTTCCGAAACTTTTATCATTTCGGCAGCGACCCGTTGCAATAGATCAGCAGGCAATAATACTTCGGTACAGGCTAGATGACGACTTTTAGCCGCTCGCAACTCATCCTGTAAGCGCAATGAGAGAGCATTCAAGGATGCATCGTCCTGTTCGGCCGCCGGCAGCGATGATGATGTAATAAATTGTGATTGTGAGTTAAATGATGCAACAGACGCTGTTGTTGTCATCATTGATGATTGGTTATGATGGACACGTGCCGCAGCAGCGGCTACTGCTGCCGATGGCAATGATAGCGATGGTGAATTGCTTGATGATTTTAACGATGACGATGTAAGACGTGCGCTACGTGAGATTTCATCATTCGACCGTGGTGGTGGCGGTGTTAGGGGACTCGCCCAATCTGCAAAAGGCGACAGGGAAATGATTTAGCGAATGTGAATTTTGGGATTGAAAAAAATGATTAAAGAATAAAAAAAAAAAACAAAAATTTAATCAGAATACTTTTTTCTAAAGAGAATTAACGCGAACCCCGTGTAAAAAATATTGTTTTTTCATTAATTAGTATGCATTTCGGGTGACTTGCTCACCATCCTCAGCAACACGATTGCTGACGGCGGGAGGAAAGCTACCCGAAATGCTTAATAATTATATCCAATTTTTTGCGACATCTTTCCCAGGTTTGTTTTCCGTTCAGCTGGAACTTGCAAGTGATCCCACGAAATTATAATATGCATTTGCTCGAATTTTTTTGCATTTTTTTTTAGACGAGAAAATATCCCATCGAATAAACTCGCCCGAAAACAGCATTATATTTTATATAATTGTTAAAAACGAGTAAATTGTTTTTTGCTAAATATTGGTCCTAAGAAAGACCGTTTTGAAAATTGACTTTTACAAAAAAAAAATGAAGTTCAGAAGCCACTCGTGGTGTATTCTGTTCGACCTATGTATATATTTCGAGCCGGTCGAAATATACAGGTCCAACAGAATTTGTGGTTTTTTAATCAGCACGGGTAAAAAACAGGAGGCAACACAAATTTGCATACATACACCACGAGTGGCTTCTGAACTTCATTCTTTTTTTTTCTTGTAAAAGTCAATTTTCAAAACGGTCTTTCTTAGGACCAAAAGACAGGAGGCAACACAAAAGTTGCATATGTAAATTAAAACCCGGCAAAACAACAAAAATCAAGCATATATGTATTTTGCTTAAAAAATTTACACCAGGACGTATGAATAAAGAGATGCTTTGCTTATTAATCACAATAGTCACAATTTACTAAATCGGCCGGTTTAGCCAAGCATTAAGCAAAGCCTTTTGTTATTCAACGACCTATAGTGGCATCTCAAAGTAAAAGCTTTAAACTGGTACTCCTCGAGGAGAAAAAAGGCAGGATTTATCCGAACAGCATTTTTCTACAAATAACAAGTCCTGAATATTAGACAAGTACATACACAAAATTCTTCAGAATAAATTTCCCTTGCATCAAACTTTTGTATGACACCCCCCAAAGTTCATCTTTTATATTCGTCATGGATATCATATCTTCATCGCCAGATATGATCAAACGCTGCTAAACTAAACTCAGCTCAGAGCCCACCGCAGTGAATGCACTCATTTGCTGGTAATCAAAGAGTTTTCTAGAAAATTTTCACATAGCAACAAGAAGAAAGGGATTATGTCAACATAAAGCCACATGAATATACACGTTCGCAGCGCATATGTGATATATCTAGATAGATGTACATACATATAAATTATTGTTATATACACAGATCGGAATAAATGCATGTAAATTGGGGAGAATTATTGCCGAACAGACCGTGGATATATGAGAGAGTCGTCGAGTGTATATCTGACGAAACCAGCTGGTTTTCAATCTGCGCAAAAATAACATGTTTAGTATATAGGAAACCCGCTCCGTGCCTCCTCTCTCAAAATACATCATTTCTTATGTACTTGGGGCGAAAACTTGCTTATGCTTTGCGTTTTGGATAAAGCGGGGCACAAGGCATATCACCCTCTACATAGAGTATGGATATAGGTGACTATGTATATAAATTCTATTTTTGAAGACTTGACTTGCAGTGGAAACTGGTTCTCCCGCAAGCTTTTTGTCTGTTTTTTTTCATAATGTAATACATACAGATAGATATTGAAAACTCTTTGTTTTCACAGAGGGTGGGGAAAAGAAGCCCGTCGAAGACAAAGTGTAGGTACATTAAAAAAGATGAAAACAGAAAATCAGCTGAGGTGATCGGTCAATTGAGTGGAGGAAGGAAGACGACAAAGTCGTTTGCAGTAAGTAGTTGGATGCAAGGTAGAGGGTGGAAAATTTCCATCGAAGGACGGACACAAAATGCCTTCTCCATGGAGCACGACGAAACCTCCAGTCGCTCTTACTACTCTATTCTAAAGGAAAAAACTGAAATGTAGGAGAAAACATTGCGAGAAGTTCTTACCTTTTATTTTGTTCGATCCTAGAACACCGAATTGTCCTTGAAACTGATTTTGCACTGAGAGCACTTCCATTTTCATGAGTAATTCTTCAAACACTTCGTCAATTTTGACAGACTTCTTTGAAAACTGCACACAGGAGAAACGGTTGCAATCGCTGCTCTATGGGGTTTGATGTTTCAATAGTTTTTGATTGCTTACTATCAAAACAGTCGCGCACCGATGTGAATTTATTAGGTGTAACTACTAATTTAATTCAATTTGTTGAGTTCAAGTCCTAGACGATTTTACTGTGTTTTGTTGCTTCCACTCGCTTTTTAAATTTTTAATTAATATTGAAATTTGTTTCACAGCACTTATTATCACTAGATTTTACGAAACTTTTCAATACTCTGCCTTATTCATTTACAAACACAATTTCCTTTTCTTCCTGACCGAATTAACTCTTCTGTAACATTCTATATTGCAATACATGTATTGTAGGGTTCCTGTGTACTGTAACCCTTTCTTTATCTTTCACAAAACGTAATCCATCATATTCCGGTGTATATCCTGCTTGTCACTCGAACTTCTGTTGTGTTATAATTTAATAAAAAAACGCCGCTCTCTGATATTCGTCCGATTACAAAAAAAAATTATATTCTTAACTTAAGACGACCCGAAATTGAATTACCGGTGTTTTCTTGTGTGTTACACTAAAGTTACTGGGAAAAAGGTGTTTTTTGTAGTGAAGCACTGACTCCCTCCTCTAGCTCGTCATGAAAAACGAAGCGAATACCAGCAGTGTTCAGAAGTTACTATGTTCCGGCCGGCAATGAGCCAATCCTTTATATAGTTTTCGTCCCTCCACCATCAGGCCTGTGAGAGTACACGACAAGAGAGTAGCACAATTTTTGAGGCGAGATAAAAACATGCGCCGTGTTTGCATAGAATATATAGAAATGGAGAGACACCACTCCGCACCGCACCGTATACACTGTCGACGGCTTATTTCATATAAATAAAAGTATCTTTTATCTGAAACGCGTGTTGTACATAGAACTCTTGCATATTGGCAGAGGGGAAACGCAAAAGAACAAAGCGAGAGGCCAGCGATCAGATGATGGCATGGCAGCAACGCTACATATACATAAGATGTGAGTGCAATGCCAAGAGAGGAAATAAGTACGTGACTAACTACGTGTAAATATGTACTCGGTTCAATAAGGCCTACAGAATCTATACGCTCGCTCAAGTACAGTATATCTGTTGTATGTATGCCCATGGTATCAAAACATAAACCGCATCCTCTCTGAAATGCCCTGTTAAATGTTGAGAGGGTTGTCGCCTTTTCAGTGTATGGAATTATTATCTTGGTTCACAAGAAAATGTAGCAAAATTGCTTTCACAGATCCTGATCCTTGTGCTAATTAATAGATAATATTAGTTTGGTCACTAGCAAAGACCAAGGTTGCCAGCTCCGCGGCGGCGTGATCGGTTTTGCAAGGCAAGTCCAATCACGTACTACGTATCATCCCCCTTCTCAAACCCGGTAAAAGCGCGAAACTCGCCGAATTCTACCGTCCAATCACAATTCTATCACCCGTTGCAAAGACGCTCGAAGCACTCATCAACCCCACCATTGTATCGCATGCTGAGCTACCTTCTCACCAGCATAGCTTCAGGAAGATGCATAGCACCACACCAGCCCTGGATATGATCACCCATCACATCCAAAATGGCCTCAACCAGAAACAGCCCTGTGAGAGACAGAGAACCGTCCTAGTGGCCCTTGACCTGTCGAAAGCCTTCGAAAAGGTCATTCACTCTGCATTGTTGGCCGATCTCCTGAATATGCATGTTCCTGCACAAGAGGTGGATTGCCAACTATCTATCTGGGAAGCAATCCTTTACATAGTTTCGGGGCAGTTGTTCAAAGCATAGAAAAATTAAGCAGGGAGTTTCACAGGGTAGCGTACTCTCTCCTACATTGTTTAACATCTACCTGTCGAGCCTTCCAACACCACCGGAAGGTATCGAACTAATTTCCTATGCAGACGATTGCACCGTACTCACCTCGGGGAATGATTTAAATGGCATGTGTGCTCGACTGAATGACTATATTGAGAAACTGGTGGTTCTTCAATATCCGCAACCTAGTCATTTCGCCGTTTAAATGTACTGCAACTCGTCTCACACCTGGACGCAGGAATTTTCGGAGGTGCTTGGGATCCGTACTGGTAAGCATGCTGAAGACGTTGTAACTACTGTTACCAGCCCCAAGATCCTTGGCGTCTATCTAGATACCATGATGAAGTCGAAAGATCACGTCGAGGACGTAGTCGACAGAATGCACAGTAGAAACTATGTCGTAAAGGCACTAGCCGGGAGTTCCTGGGGCAAGGACAAAGAAACTACGTTGGTCACCTACAGCACCGGTGTGGTCACAAACTGGAATAAGATCCAGGCATGCCAGAACGCTGCTCTACGTATCGCTACGGGTTGCCATCTCATGTCGTCCCAGGATCATCTTCATCAAGAAACCAGCATGTTATCAGTGCGTGATCACAATCACCTCTTGTCTTTACAATATCTGGTCGGTTGCTATCGAGAGGATCACCAAAACCATCATCTCATGGACAATACTCCCCCTCCACGACATGTCAGGAGTGGACTCAGAGATCTCGAGAGAGACGTCCAGAGATACAAACGGGTACCTCCCGATATATTCGATAACACAGCATACCATGCGGCCGTCGCTGATATTCACACAACCGTTTTGAATCGGTCAATAGGGAGATTAGGTCCGAATAGAGTCCTCTCAGTGCCCCCAAAAGCCATATCGCCTGAGGAGACTAGGCTCCCGAAAGCCACAAGAGTGACACTAGCCCAGCTTAGGTCGGGTTTTTGTTCACGCCTCAATTCGTATCTCGAATAGACCCGGACATCCAGAACATTTGTCCGAGCTGCGGTGGTGCGCCACATGATGGGGACCACCTGTTTCGATGCCCCGCTGCACCCACTCTCCTCTCTCCGAGGGCATTATGGGACAACCCTATTGCAGTTGCTACGTTCTTGCCGCTTGAGACAATAGGCAAGAACGTCGACGAAACTTAGAGCACATCCACAGACACTTTACTTTTCGGGGGACCACCACTCGGAAAGTGCTTCACTCTCTAGAGGGCTTCACGCGACAAGATAATCAAAACATACCTGATGTAAAGTCAATGGAATAGCTGGTCGATGATGTCAAATAAAAAAGAGGTTGCAAACACGCTTGATGTTTGAAAGCTTACCGGGAATTTTTAAATGTCCGAACTCCAAAAGCTTGAAGATAAACCTAAGTTTATTCTATGAAAAAACAATAAAATTGCCGTGGAACCAGGCAATTTCCAAAAATATATAGAAATTTGTTTCGATTGAAACATTCAATCAAGGATTATGTGTGTTTATCTCACACTTTTTAACCACGTCTGCCATCATGTGCAATTGATTTCAGTCTGGTGCGTTAAATCCCTTTATGGATCGGAGAAAATCACAACTTTTTAATTAATTAAACACAATTTTACTATAAAACAAAACGGAAATTTAATTAATTGAAAATTTTATTATAAATGCATTTCGGGTAAATTTATGACTCATCATCAGCATACGCGTTTTAATGACTATGAGTGAGTCATAAAGGGATTTAACGCACCAGACTGAAATCAATGAATCATTCAAGTAATGCAAATGAGCAAATATTTCTAAAATTGGCTGTAAGTTTTAAAATTCTAAAGCTAGGCTGCCTACTATAAGCACTCTGATATGTTACCGATAATGAGCATAACACACCCAAAGATATGAAAACCACATAAATGGAGTTGAAAATCGTAAAAAAAATCAGTCGAGTCGCTGTATCACTGCTTTTCCCTCGTCAAACATTCAAAATACCATCCATATGACGGATGGTGTTTCAAGTGTTTGGCGAGGGAAACCATTACGGCTAATCGTGTGAGCCTCGGAGCTGGCGGCTAAGCATAACCCGAACCTCGAAAGGGCTAGTTAGGGAGAATGGCCTTGTTGGAAGATGCCTACGCGCCTATACCTAGCTAGGCGCATTGCTGACAGTGAACTGACTACTGAAGGGGCCGCCCGGATGTGAAAAGCAGCGCTACGAGTCTGCTTTAAGCAGACGAGTAGTCACAGGTTCAACGAGCCTGGGAGGTGCACATCTGAATTTCTACGTGAGGCTTAACCAATAGGGGGCCGAAGGAAGATCACACCTGCTATAGAGAAGTCTTTAGCGAATAGTGTACCACGGGGATGGGTGTGCCCAGGGGACCATGGTCCTTGTCCATCAAGGTGTTGGCCTCGTGGTGACTGTAGGTTGTTACCCGAGTCATCGAGCTGGTGATGCAACCCCGGGGTTGGGTTCCTGAAGGTGAGTGCATTCGCCGGACGGAGAAATCCCATTCTGACAAAACGACCTTGTCAGTAAACGCCGAAGGTTCAAACAGTCCGAAGGACCGGGAGATATGGCCGAAAGGCTAGGGCTAGCTCCCCTGACGGTATACCCGTAGATGGTAAACTTGTGGCCCATGGATGTTTGTGTTGTCCATAAAAATGCTCCTACGGCAGCCGCTTCTTCGATGTAAATCGTCCCGGAGCTACCCATTGTTAAAACGGCCAAGAGAGTTGCCAAGACCCCCTTCGATTCAAGAGAAAAAAAAATCTCTTGAATCGCTACAACAACTATCACTTATAGGATCCTGTCTGCATAGAAAATATACGCATATACTGCTCAGAATAGGTTATCTCGTTATATCGTAAGTTATACTAAGGCAAAATATATGATCTTGGTAATACTCTGGGCACATTTCTTAATATTAAGTATACACTGCGCGACAAATGCTTCGGTTCACACATATTTCCTTCCAGGAAACGGTAAATAAAAAGCTTACCGGTTCAAGAAATTTTATTTTCGAAACTATTAAATATCACAAATAAAATGGATGGAGTGAGTCCCCACAGGACATTTTCCTTAAATTACAGTAATTGATTTCATTCAAAGAGTCGATTTCCACTGCGACAATTGCTTAGGTTCAGAGACGATTTTACCGTTTTACTTAATGTTTTCGCTGAAAAATATTTCCGAAAATTGTCAAGCAGGAGAAATACAAAAAACAAGAGCATTTTTTTGTTATTGAATAGTGTGTATTTCCGCCATTTTTATTTATAATTTTATAAAGCCTTCAAGGTAGGGAATTGTGTAAAGAATGCAGCACGGATAGCGGTATTTTAGACCCAGCTGTCTTAATTCCATGAATTAACTCTTGTTTAGGGTTGTACTGTTTACCACTACTGTATACCTCCCGAACAAGCCACCCCCCAAATGTTTTCTAATGTGTTAATGCCAGGGGAGTTGGGCCCCCAGTCGAACAAAATCACATTTTCCCCACAATAAATGATTTAACTACCCTCGCTGTATGAATTGGGACAAGATCATGTTGCAATATCCAAGGATTGCCTCCGTACATGACATTTATCTTATGGATTTCCTCTTCTAAGAGCTGTTTATAAGATGAACCCGTTTGGCGACCTCGAAGGATTACCAGGTCGATAGTTCCATGATGTAATATGGCTCCCCATACCATAACGGGACCTATTCAGGAGTGATGGCGTGACAGGCCGATAGGTTCCTTCCTAATATCATGATAATAGTAGGAGAACCCATCTGGACCCTCCACACAAAACCGTTTTTCATCCGTAAATATTACCTGCCTCCATTGTGATGTCCAGTTCACGAAACTTGAGGCAATTCCAGGCGCTGTAGGCGATGTTGCGGGGTTAAGGCTGTTTTTTTCTTTAACCGTAAACGTTTTAAACAAGAAGAAGATCTAAGAACTCGTTGGGTGGTCCTTACACTTGCTGATAACACCAAAATCTCCTCAAGCTTACGCGCAGTAAGGGGCGAATTCGAGGCTTCTCTTAAGAAATGTCGCCTTAATACACCAGAAATCGTTTTTTTTACCTCCTGCGTATCGTCGGCAATAATTTTCACTATCTCGTATGAAATTATTAACAACGTTCGAGCTCCGCTGAATCCATATTGAAATTTTTCGGTTTGAATATCCTTCTTGGTTTAGTATGGAAATTGTCGCCTTTTCCTCGGCAGAAAATTGATTTCCTTTTGACATTATCCACTATACGACTCACAGAGTTTAACGCGAAAAAATGTTTCCACAAACACTTCTCACCAGGACGAGATAACTCTTTAAAGTAACTGAACCTATACAATTGTCGCAGTGGAAATTGCGATTTTCATTTTAAAAAATTCCGTTAGCTATGCGAGTTGTTTGATAGAATTGCAATATTTACTAAAATAACCGTTAATTGAGAGAGCATTATTTAAAAATTATTTCCGATCAGAGTACATAGAAATTATATTATTTTAAACCAAAATATCCAAGAACCTAAGCAATGGTCGCGCAGTGTATATCAGTAATATATGCGATTGAGCCTGGAGAACTTTGTTTTATAGTGAGGAATACTACTCTTTTCAATTATATTCTTGCATTAAAAACTATACATCGATTTGAATTGGTTTTCAGCTCTTATTTCTTATCATTTGTTTTTCATATTAGTATATTAATGTTATTTTTGAAGCACATGTTCTTGTTTTCTGTAACAAGGACTTTTATCCGTTAAATTTGGATAAAATTTGGAATTTCTCATTTTTGAGCACAAAGCTTCGGGCAGCTATAAATAATTGGAAGTCAACGTAGCTTCTTGAAATGCGTGTTTACAGCAGTACATCACGAAAGCGGTAACTCCTATTTCATCATCTTCTCTCAACTCCCCGGAAACCGGTTTCGTTATATTACTGGGCTATTTACATTGACTACATCTACTGTACATAATACTTCACAGTTGTGCAGTTGTGCTGTATCTAATATACTCTATATGTATCTACTTGTACATGTAGTTCTCTCGGAAAGGGGGTGCGTGCAGATATTTTTTCTCTTTTAAATCAGTTTTTCTATGTATTCCGTTGATCTCGGTTTATTGTGCGGAGTTTTGTCGTGGTTTGTCGTTACGCGTTTTTTTTTCCTGTTGCGTTGAACCTTTCTTTTGTTTTAAGCCGGCAATATAAATTATTAATACAATATATTTATGTATTAATGTTTTCTTTCCCTTAACCCGATACATTCCCAGTGAATCCTCCTGGTCACATCCAATTCAGCTTTTTCAGCTTTATATAAAAAAAAGTGAAGTGATCTTACAAAAAGAAATGTTTTTTTTTTACATGTAAATATGTATATAAAAAATCAATAAAAAGAGCTTATCTTAAAAATCAAATTGTTTAATTCCAAAAGGAAGTGTGATATGTATTTCAGCAATCAAAAAAAAAATATCATTTGTGGCAATAGGTGTTGTGGAAAATTTAGATCAGTTTCGGAAAAACCACTAGTGGAAAAAAAAATTGTTTGTAGAATGGGCCGAAATAAAATTTCACCTTTTAATTGAGATGATTGCTGCTATGGAAAATCGGAACAAAATATTACTCACCTACGGAAGCGGAAGAGTCCAAACATAATGGGAATCTCGAATAATGTTTTAAAGAAATACGTATGACAAATAATAAATCTACAGTTTTCAATTTCTTAAGAATTTGCGTAATTTTTGCTGGAACAATTTGACGAATGTTAACAATTGTTAGTGTTGCATCGACTGCACCGATGGAATAAAAATATCTACAACAGATTTTTATAAGCGCAAATTAAGAACACTGCAAACCTGCATGGCAGCCGTTAAAGGGTTGAACCAACGGTTGAACTTCATATTGTACATGCATAGTTAAGGGCTCCATGACACAGTCATATTTAAATGCATATTTCTAGTCATATAATTAAGCCTACTCGATTAATTCGGTTAATTTTTTACACGTGCACTAAACGAAACCGAGTAGGCTTAAGGATATGATAATATCTATTATAATATATATTACCAATAGGTATATGACTGTGTAATAGCGCCCTTAAGTTCAAGCTTTGTCATCACTGACTGCGTTCATCTCTTAAAAATGTATGATGAAATCGGTTAAAACATTGCATAGTTATAAAAAATAAAATGATTGCTTATAGCCCTTGATTCTAAGCAAAAATACAAATTGACATTTAAGGATATTTAAATACAGAACTTGAAATAAAAATACTTATCTTTTTTTGAAGAAGTTTTGAGTTTACCTCGTTTACCTTCAAGACTAAATTGAACCCCAGGCGGAAATTAACCCTTGTTTCCTTCATGTAAAGCATTAAAACTGCCAGAAATAATAGAGCTAGAATAAAATGATGTGAGAAGTAGAAGAAAGAAGACTATGCGCCAACTTTGTAAAGAATCGCCCATTTGAGATAAAAAAAATGTGCTGGAGATTTTTTTTGTTTCTTGTGTTTTTTTGGGGTGTTGAGCACGAATCCGGAGCTTCCCACCAAAAATTCGTTGCGAATCAGGGTCAAAATCGCTAAAAACCCCATTTTTTCGGAGTTTTCCTATTTTGGCTTAACTACATATGAAACTGTACATGTCGGCGGAAAGCGGTTTATGAACAGTGTTGCCAATTTAGCCGTTTTCCGGCCAAATTTAGCCGGAAACCGTGCTGTTTAGCCGGAAGAAATTTTTAATTCCGGCCGGCCGGATTTTTAGCCGGAATTGATTTTCTTTGGCCGTTTTTCCGGCTAAAATTATTTTATGAATTTTTTACACCCTTCGCTCATAGAGTGAAAGTTAGTAACGCATTAAGGGAAGAAGAAAGTATACATATATAAAAAGCATGACTTGGCGAGTCGATTGGGCGATGTCTGTCTGTCTGTTGCGACGCGTTTTACTCGGTAGGTATTCAAGCTAGCAAGCTGGAATTTGGCATACGTGCTTCTTATTGTTGCAGGCTGTTTGTATGTTTGAATCATCGAAATTGGATCACTGGGTCATGGGGCTGCCATATAAACCGAACTCCGCAAATTAGGTTCTTCTTAGAAAATTTTTTTTATATGGGCACCGATTTCAACCAAACTTCATGAAAATGTATGTATGCCCCCCGAATTAGGTTTTTCTAAGAAAAACTTTTGTATTTGGGCAACAATGTACACCAAACCTCATGAAAATGTATTTCTATTGATGTCACAAAACATATGCAAAAATTAATGAATTCGGACCATGGGGTCATAGGGCTGCCATACAAACCCAACCCCCCAAATTAGGTTCTTCAAAAAAAATTTTTTATTTGTCCACAAATTTCATCCAAACCTCATACAAATGTGTTTATATTGATAGCACAAAACATACGTAAAAATTGATGGAAAGCAGCCATGCGGTCATGGCGCTGCCGTTCAAAAAGAGGTTCTTTGAAACGTCAGACGTAGTGCAAGTAGCTTGTCCAGCAAAATACAAAAATTAAATTTAAGGGAGTATATTTTTCGGGGGCAATTCCTTCTTCAGCACAAAAGCTAAGTGCTGAAGAAGTAGTAAGTTGCCCCCGAAATATATGCTCTCTTAAATTTAATTTTTGTGCTTAACTGGGCAAGTTACTTGCACTACGTCAACAAATTTATCCAAAATCTATACCATTTCTCAGTCAAGTTCATAACTTTGGTGCATCAAGTTCGTATGTTTGGAACATCAAATTCGATATTTCGGGAACTTAAATCGTAACTGTAAGTGCATATTTGAGCACTGAACTTTTTGAATTTGACTAAAAATATAAAACGATCTATCTTCTATAAATGGAAACATATAAATTTGGTTGTCCATAGTTAGGAATTTGAAATTCCAAAGTTATGACTGATAAATGGTATATACCATTTCCCGGCCAAGCTCATAATATTGGAACCTCAATTTTGTATCTCTTAGCCTCAAATTCGTAGTTGCGGCACATTAAAAAGGGAACATCAATTTCGTAACTATGAAAAATAAAATAAAATTTGGAGGTGTTAAATTCGAAAATGAATAAAATTGTTAAATTTTAATCAAAATATAAAATTACTCAGGTTCGATGATGGTGAGATATCCATACATAAATGCGGTCGCCCTTGCCCATAGATATGCAATGGACGTTCCTTTTACGAATTTTATGTTCCACAATTTCGAATCTAATGTCATGTGGTTATGGACTTGACCTAGAAATTGTACCTCTATACAACAACTTTGACGAGTTGAGCTAACTAACTCAGAACAAGGTTTAATTTTACATATGTCTGTCAATTTTAATTTACGAGTAGGTAATTCTCCAGAAAGAAATAAAATTATTAAAATCAGTTTTTACTATATTTGTTCGTAATGTGATTGTTTTGTATGATTTAGCCGGTTTTTTGGCCGTTTTTCTGGCTGAAATTTATTTAGCCGGATTTTTAGCTGTTTTTGAAAAAAATAAAGCCGGTTTTCCGGCTAAATTTAGCCGTTTTCTAAATTTCCAGTTGGCAACACTGTTTATGAATATGTTATGTTATGATTTCGCTTCGAACGCGACATACATTTTTTAAAGTGGTTAAGCGATATCACTACGAATCCGGAGCTTTCAACAAATATTTTGTTGCGGAACAGGGTCAAAATCGCAAAAAAACTCTAAAAATTACTATCAAAATTTTAGAGGTTTTTTTGCGATTTTGACCCTGTTTCGCTACGAAATTTTTGTTGGAAACTCCGGATTTGTGCTCACCACTAAAAAAAAAAACATAAAAAGAAAACCAAATTTACCTCACCAAATTTTTCAATCTCAAGTAATAGGTCTTTCGCCTGGTTATTGAACTACTAACCTTGGCAAAAGTTTTCAGAAAATTGGGATGGAAAAAATATTATATTACGTTGAAATAACAAAAAAAAACTTACTTAGAAGCTTCTAAGTCAAGCTAGCTTTGTAGAAATTGAACTGCTTACTCGATTATAGTACGGTTAATTTTATATTATATACACTGCCTGTCATAATTATAGCCGCAGCAGAAAAAAGACTGATATTTGGAAATTTAAAAAAAGCACAGTTATTCCATATATGTACTAAAAACTTAAGGAATATCTCAAAGACAAATAATTTCAGAAAAAGTTCCTTTTTATTACCGTTATTCTTATATAAAGGAAAACTTATTTCCCGGTCGGTCATAACCATAGCCGCACTTCTAATAAGTATGGCGAAAAAATATTAAAAAGCGAAAATTGAGAAAATTAATAACGAAATAGATCTTTTCAAATAAAAAAGACTGAGGTTTTATTGTGTTTATTTTTTACTAAATAATTTTAACGGTTTTCAGAGCTGTTTCTTAAAGGTTTCCAGTCTAATTTGGATCAAGTAGAGGGCACATCTGTGACATTTGTAAAATTGAAACTAACTTTAAAAACTACGGCTGGTGAGAGATGATGCAATCTCTTGCTGCAAAATCCGTTATGTCGTATATCCTGCATACAATGGAACCAATTTATTATCAGGACAATCCTAAGAAATTTTTCCTGTACTAAATCTGACGGAATCAACTGTTCTATTACTAGACTATCCTGGCCAATACTTTGAATAAGCATTTGCCGGATTTACATAGATTCCAATACGAATATTGCACAAAGTTCCTGAAAAGTATGAGAAGGATTGTTTATATGTATATGTCTGAGTTGATGTAACCGTATCTAATACAGTAAAAACTTCTCTAGAGTATCCTGACCAGAAATTGCTCCCGTTTTAATACAGGAAACGCGACACATAACGATTTTTGTAGCAAAAGAATCTATCAGCTCTCACCAGCATCAGCACTTTAAATTGGTTTCAATGTTACGGAGATGCCCTCTCCTTGATCCAAAGTAGACAGGAAATCTCGAAGAAACATTATTACGTAAAATTTATTCAAAAAATACGATTTCAAAGGGGTGTCTATGTAAAAGAAGTGATTTTCGATACTAAGAGGTCAAAAAGCAAAAAAAAAACTCAAAAAAACCTGCGAAACCATTTGGAGAAAAATAAGCAAAATAACTCCTCAGAGTCTATTTTATTCCAAAAAGATTTTTTCCAGACAAAAGTTTACTCAATTTTCTCCTTTTAACCAGTTTTTCATACTTGTTACTTCTGCGGCTATAGTTATGACGGACCGGAAACTTAATTTTTCCTTAAAAGAAAACATCACTTAAGTTTATAGTATGTGGAATCACTGTGCTCTCCTTAGATTTCACAGGATCAGTCTGTTTTATGGTGTGGCTATAGTTTTGACAGGCAGTGTATGTATGTATTATTATATAGGTTATTTTAATATTCTAACAAGTTACCCCAGGAAATTTGAACAAACATTTGGGCAAGAGGCAAGGCCACTTTCTTCAGAACCGTATTTGCTACGAATAAGCCATACAACATCTTTTAGCCAGAGTTACCGTTATACAGATTTTCCTGAAACATTGTTTAAAATACCGGTTGAACTCCTGGCACGGAATGCTAGAATCAAAATCGACTTTCGACATTTTATTCTGGAACCACAAGAGCTACAAATTTGCGATACTCCACGTTTCAGCATATATTACTGTTATCGAGATATTAAAAAATACTGTTTTAGAGGATCTTTGACCCTCTGTAGCATTCGTACAGACGGGGACTTTTGGAGTCTTGTTTAGGACACCGAAAAATTTTTCTGAAGTAAAATGCTAATTTTATTTCCTGGGATAAGTAAAGTTTTAGAGAAATTCAGATTTTAGTAGTCCAAGGAAAGGCCAGGGTACATCTTTTTTTTTTCGGAAATCACCTGAGGAACCATTTTCCTGGGAATTTATGCAATAGTTTTTTGTATGAAAATCTTTGTATTGCTTAAAAAGAGTATCTTTGAATAGCTGTATCTAGGAATCGGGTATTAGGCTTAATTTTTGGAAAATTGTATGTTCGTGATAAAATCTGTAGAGACATTAATTCTAAGTTCTAGTTCTAGTTCAACATATTCATGTTTTTCTTTTCAAGCGATTTTAGTTATTTTTGGTTTGAATAAATTATTCGGCCAAAAAAGGGATTGCTATGCGGGTAATTTTTGTAGTAGATATTTGCAGTGTTTTCCAGCGAATTTCGTTCGCTAAATGCAGCTAATTTATTCCAAATATGACATATATTTAGCTGTTCAATACATGAACAATTTATTTAAGTTATTTTTGAGTAAAATGTAAATTAAAATACATATTGACTGTGAGGAATGTCTTTGTCTGAGCTCACTTCACGGGTGACACATGGCCTGTGGGGATTTTTTTTCTGTGTTCACTGGCGAAACAATGGCAGGTGTTATTCGTTATTGTATTTTTTATTTAATTACCCCCACTCCAATAACACATTTTCTGGCAACGATCATGGTGTTGGAACATTTTTGGCTCGTCCTTAATTATTTATTTGCGAAAGATTGGTTTCTAAATCGTCCCCAGGCTACTAAAACCTCAATATCTCGGAATCGCTAGGACCAATTTGTAATGAGCCAGAAGAGGCCCCGTCTAGTTCAGAAACTTGCAATGCACGAACGTATTTTTTCAGTTTGTTTGACTGCCCTGCCGAACCCCTTCCCTTCAAATCACACATCTTCTATGAATGTATTAATTCTTGTATTAGATGATAAACAATTACATATGTAAATATTATGCCTTCAAGTTTCGGCTGAAATCCAAAGCACGTTTATTGAGATTTGTGGTCAGCATGTAAATTTAGTGATTCTAAATGCGACTGTCTAAACGCGAAACAAGAATAAGATGAAAAACCGTTTTTTTAGAAGAGATTTGTGAGGAGCAAGGCAAGGAAAAATTCAATTTTCATATAAAAACCGGTGTTGTTCTCGCGTTTTTGTTCCCCGTGTAGACAGGCCCAATGAATTGGCTTCAATTTGGTTGAATATATAAAATATGCTTAATGAGCGAAGCATCCTTTTCAGGCCAAGGGTGTTACAATAGCCGTTGTAGTTATAAATCTATAGAAAGCTAACTGTTTGATTTATAACTGATGTGATCTTATTGTACACGAATGCAAAACTGTTGCCGCTGAGTTGGACATTACACCAATGTTTCCTGCGCCATCTATCGAAAAAAACGTAATTATGAAGAAAATATGGAGGAGCCTGATCGAGAACTTCATTTTAAAAGGAAAGCATTTTTGGTTATCATTAGGTGTGTTTTTGTGGTTATCCCTTGCCGGTTTGGGTAACAAAACTCCATATAAAAAAATGTCAGCTGACCCACCTGTCATTTTTTTTATATGAAGTTTCGTTACCCAAACCCCCACGGGATAACCAAAAAAACACACCTAATGTAACAATAGTCGTGTTTTTTTGCACTCCGGTCTAGGTTAGTTACGTGTAACATGGTAACATGGGGTTACAATAACAACATAACCTATATGGGTCAGGTTGGTATTGTATTGTAATTCCATCTAGTTACACTAAACTCACCTACACCGGAGTACAAAAAACACGCCTAATATTTATCAGAAATAAACTTGGACTGAAGCTGATTAATTGTAAGGAGTTGCAAAAAAAAAAAAAATACCGGCGTACAGAGGGCTGCGCCCGCAATACGAGGGTTTTTTAGAATTTTAATGCATAGTGAATATTTTTTGTACATATATTTTATAAGCAATAAATAAGTATTGTGCACAACATTAATGAAATGCTTCCTGTAAATCTATTTTTGGATTGGTCTAAATAAACGCGTTCCAGAATGAAAGGCTAGCGCCTTTCATTCTGTTCCACCTTTAATTAGACCAATCCAAAAATATATTTACTATTTACCCAGTTTGTATAAAAGTACTCCAAGGCAAATCTAAAGCCAACGATTTATGATTTCTGGTGGCCTTTGACCAAAAAGAAACTCAGGCAAACGTAAGGATGGCTTGGCTTTAAATATGAACTGAATTATTAGCTGTAAATCTACTGTTACTGTTTTTTAATCAAGGAAAAGCAACCTTATATAAAATGATTCCATTGTGTTCCCTGTCATAAGAGCCAACGCAAGCTTTCCTATAAGTATTGAATAAGTATACTTTTGCAGCTATTCAAGGACACCCTGTTAACTTGGTTCTACTAACTTAAAAAAATTTTGTGGCAAACACTATTAACATTCTATGCATTTCCACCAAATTTCATGTTCATTGTTTCATCAAGTTAAAAGATATACATTGAAGAAATGCTTAAGAGGCTTGCATTGTGAAAGGCCCTTACTAAATACTTACTTGGCTATATTTCCGGTTTGGATACAGTTATTCGAATGAAAATTCGTAGACATATTCTGTATGTAATTTTCTAAAAACCCTTAGCAGCATTTTTATATTTGGAAACCTAAGAGGGGCTACACACGAACAAATTGAAATTTTACAAATTTACTGTTATTTACTTTTCCTTTGCAAAAGTCAACAGTCTTAATATTTAACGTATATAGGGCCCTACCGACAAATCTTTGTGCAAAGTTTCATATCGATCCCTATAACGGTTTAGAAAAACGGAGCTCGAAAAGGAAGTTTAACTTTAAACGCCAATAACTTTTTTACCGTTACTCGAAACTGGAAAATTTTAACTGATATGAAGTGGACTAGTTTAGATCTTTGATTTAAATACCCATACATCAATCTCCGATAAAAACTAAAAAAGTCGACTTTTTTCAAACGTTCGGGACACCCTGTTCTCTTCTTCCTACCAACTTCTAAGGTATATGTGCCAAAGACTGTAACCATTCTACACATTCCTACCAAATTTCACGACAATCGGTTGAGCCGTTCGCGAGTTATTTAGTGAACAGACGGACAGACGGACGGACGGACGGACGGACAAAATCGATTTCATAAGGGTTTTTTGAAAAAAATTTTCTAAAAAACCCTAAAAACGGAAATAACTTTCATAACTCTTTTAGGTAGGGACCCTATCGAAATTATAGTCCCGGGCCCGGAATTTTTCTCGACGTGTAGGCCCGTCGAGAAAAATTTATGACCAAAAACAACAAAGTTGTAAAAGTTACCCCGCCAAAGAAAAATTCATCTGCCGCAAAAAGAATACATATCACTCCAATCAATAATTTTGTTTGCTGGATGTACTTTTGTTTTAGGTGTAAATGCTGGAGAAGTTTAAATGTACAGGACTACTTCTTGAAGTAATTTGGTGGGAGCTTTAACATTTTATTCAGTGCCACTTTGACTCCCTCCAAATTACTTTAAGAAGTAGTCCTGTACATTTAAACTTCTCCAGCATTTACACCTAAAACAAAAGTACATCCAGCAAACAAAATTATTGATTGGAGTGATATGTATTCTTTTTGCGGCAGATGAATTTTTCTTTGGCGGGGTAACTTTTACAACTTTGTTGTTTTTGGTCAGATATCATATATTTTTGCATACTTAAATAGCCAACTAATATTTTTGTTTTGGGAAAAGTTTCAATAGGTTTTTGTTCAGCATATTCCATAAATGTAATATCATGATTTATATTCACAGGGTCTTCTTTAAAATAAATAGATACTGCAAACGCAATTGCAAATACGCCACAAATGGCTGTTGCTGAGCTTTTTTAAAAATAATTTTGGGATGAAATGGGTACAGTTTATTAATATGTATTTTGTGCAAAATAGATTTGTGTTATCTTTGTGTTATGGCTCTGCTAACATTCTGTTAATTTTTTGTTAACTCTGTTAATGCTCTATTAACGTTATCTTAACACTCTATTATCTTTTCGTTAATGCTCTGTTAACGTTCTGTTAATGTTCTCTTAATTCTCTTTAATCATTCGGCTAACGCTCTGTAAACGGTCTGTTACCTTTCTTTTATTACTCGATTTACGTTCTGTTAACGTTCTGTTAAAGCTCTGTTAATTTTCTGTTAACACTCTGTTAACGATCTGCTAACGCTCTGTTGTTGCCTTACCAACGCTTTGTTAACGTTCTGTTACTGATCTGTCTTAATGCCCCCCTGACCCAGTGTCCCAATGTCACATTGTCCCAATGTCACAGTGTCCTCATGTCCCAATGTTCTAATATCCCAGTGTCCCAATGTCCTAATATCCTAATGTGCCAATGTCCCAATATCCTGATGTCCCAGTGTCCCAATTTAGGTCCTATTGTCCCAATGTGCAAATATCACAGTGCCCCAATGGTTTAATGTCCGAATGTCCCACTATCCTAGTGTCCCAATGTCCCAGTATCGGAATATCCTAATGTCCCAGTCTACCACCTAATGTCCTAATATCCCAATGTCTAACTGTCCTAATGTCCCAAGGTCCTAATGCCCCAATTTCCTAATATCCCAGTACCCCAATGTCCCAAATGTCCCAGTATCCGAATGTGATAATATCCCAATGGCCCAATGTCCTAATGTACCAGTGGTCAGTGTCCCAATGTCGCAGTATACCAAGTGTCCCAAGGTCCCAATAGCCTAATGTCCTAATATCCCAGTGCCCCAATGTCCCTGTATCTCAGTGCCCTAATGTCCCAGTATCCCAATGTTCCAATATCCGAATGTGCCAATATCCCAATGTTACAATGTCCCAATGTTCCCACGTCCCAGTTTCCCCAGTGTACCTAATGTCCCAATGTCCTAATGTGTTGATGTCCTGATATGCCAATGTCCTAATGACCCAAGACCCTAATTTTCACATGTTCTTATATCCCAGTGCCCCTATGTGCGAATATCCCGATGTCCCAATGTTACAATATTCCGATGTCTCAGTGGTCCAATTCCCCTATGTACCAGTGTCCGCTTGTCCCAAGGTCATAATGTCCCAATGTCCTAATATCCCAGTGTCCTAATGTTCCAGTCTCCCAGTGTCCTAATGTCCCAATATCCCAATGTCCCATTGTCCCAATATCCTGATGTCCCAATGCCCCAATATCCCGATGTCCCAATGCCCCAATATGCCAATGTCCCCACGTCCCTGTTTCCCCATTGTGCCTAATACCCCAATGTCCTAATGTCCCAATGTCCCATTGTCCCAATATCCTGATGTCCCAATGCCCCAATATCCCAATGTCCCCACGTCCCTGTTTCCCCATTGTGCCTAATGCCCCAATGTCCTAATGTCCCAAGACCCTAATGTCCCAAGACCCTAATGTCCCAATTTCCTAATATCCCACTACCCCAAGATCCTAGTCTCCCGGTGTGCCAATATCCAAAAATCCTAATGCCGCAGTGTGTTTTAAAAAATACCGGCGTACAGAGGGCTGCGCCCGCAATACGAGGGTTTTTTAGAATTTTGATGCATAGTTAATATTTTTTGCACATATATTTTATAAGCAATAGATAAGAATTGTGTACAGCATTAATGGAATGCTTCCTGTAAATCTATTTTGGGATTGGTCTAAATAAACGAGTTCCAGAATGAAAGGCTAGCGCCTTTCATTCTGTTCCACCTTTAATTAGACCAATCCAAAAATAGATTTACTATTTACCCAGTTTGTATAAAAGTAGGCAAATCTACAGGCATTTTTCGATTTAAGATTTCTGATGGCCTTTGAGCAAAAGAAACTCAGGCAAACGTAAGGCCGGCTTGGCTTTATATATGAACTGAATTATTGGCTGTAAAACTACTGTTACTCTTTTTTTAATCAAGGAAAAGCAACTTATATGAAATGATTCCATTGTGTCCCCTGACATAAGAGCCCATGCAAGCTTTCCTATGAGTATTGAACAAGCATACTTTTGCAGCTATTCAGGGACACCCTGTTAACTTGGTCCTACAAACTTCAAAAATATTTGTAGCAAACACTATTACCATTCTATGCATATCCACCAAATTTCATGTTCATTGATTCATCAAGTTAAAAGATATGCATTGAAGAAATGCTTGAGAGGCTTCCCTTGCATTGTGAAAAGCCCTTACTAAATACTTACTTGGCTATATTTCCGGTTTGGATACAGATATTTGAATGAAAATTCGTAGACATATTCCCTAGGTAATTTTCTAAAAATACCTAGCAGAATTTTCATATTTGGAAACCTAAAAGGGGCTACACACGATCAAATTCAAATTTTACAAATTTACTGTTATTATTTATTTACTTTTCCTTGGCAAAAGTCAACAGTCTTAATATTTAACGTATATGAAGCCATACTGACCAATCTTTGTGCAAAGTTTCATATCGATCCCTATAACGGTTTAGAAAAACGGAAAACGAAAAGGAAGTTTAATTTTGAACGCCAATAACTTTTTTACCGTTACTCGAAACTGGAAAATTTTAACTGATGTGAGATTTACTTGTTTCGTTCTTTGATTTAAATACCCATATGTCAATCTCCGATAAAAACTAAAAAAGTCGACTTTTTTTCAAACGTTCGGGACACCCTGTTATCTTCTTCCTACCAACTTCTAAGGTATATGTGCCAAAGACTGTAACCATTCTACACATTCCTACCAAATTTCATGACAATCGGTTGAGCCGTTCGCGAGTTATTTAGTGAACAGACGGACGGACAGACGGACAGACGGACGGACAGACAAAATCGATTTCATAAGGGTTTTTTGAAAAAAATTTTTTCTAAAAAACCCTAAAAATGGTCAATGCGATGAGCCGATAGACGCAATTGTTGGAAATCTTTTGTTAACTTTACCTATTAATTTACCGTTATTCCATCCACTTATCTAAATGGAAGACATTGATTCTTTAGAAGGACCACCAGAGGATCATTCGTTCCAAATTTCATAAAAATTCCATCACGAAGAGAGACAGTAGAAGCAAGTCTTTCTGCAACTGTAGACTTCATTCTGAAATTGGGTTACTCGCTTAAGTCTGTGAGGGTGAAAATTTCACCGTTTATTGCATATATCTTACCCGTTATTGTGCCGATCGAAGATTTTATTTGGAAAGGCACTAGAACAGGATATGTGAAATATTTTGGTAAAAAAAATTTTTTGGGGGCTGTTGCCTGGAAGGCTGTAGCCTGATCAAACAAAAAAGCAAGTAGTCTCCGGTAATCATAGATTTGTTCGCTTTCGTTTTTCTTTTTCCTTTGGCGGGCGAGACGCTCTCGCGTCTCTTGATAGCGTTTCACAGTTTGAGCAATACACAATTCGCAAAAAATCGTAACCGCAGCCAAAATAATGAATTGTACATTTTCATTTTAAGTTTAGCGAAAATACTTGAATTGTTGAAATTAAATTAAGATTCCCTATATAATATTGTGTTCTCTGAAAATTATACACATCTGTATATGTGATTGATAAGTAACCAATCAAAGGCTACATATTAGCACATATTACTGTACGTGACCTTTAGTCAAACTCAGTCATATAGTCCAATATCCTTCTGTGTTGTGCGACAGACTAATTACTTTGGCTCAGGCTGACCTGTGCGTGAGAACACTATCCTCTGACTACGTGAGTCTACATGTGTAGACACACAATATCCATAAGGAAGGACTAAATGCATGTGCAGTCTTCAATCGTCTTGTGGAAAACCCATAATAACAGGCCATATATTGTCTGAAAGATGGCATTAAAGGTTCTTAATTCAAAGTACAATTGGTTGTAGGAACCTTTTCAAGCTATTTCGTTCCATTCACGTCTCTATGATCCGATCATCTATTCATCAGGTTAGGTTCTCGTCTCGCTTCAATAATAATTTTATCAATAGTTTAAGGAAAAAAAATTTCCGTTGTCGTTTTTTTTAATAAGGCCATCCTCAAACATGTGTCGGATTCAAAAGTATATAACGTGTATATATGCATCAATGCATACATGTGCATATACATATGCTACATACATCCAACATACTAGGATTATGAGCTCATTTGACAGAATGAAAATCCATTTTATGGATTGCAATCCATGGATTAACCATGTGTATGCGGCCTAATAACACTCTGCTTTCTTCGTTATCGTCCGTCAACAAAACTGGCGAATCAAACGTAAAGGGCTGAATTAAAATCGAGAGTGAAGCTTTTCCCGCTGCGATTTTATCAATAAAAATGGATACTTACTATCGTGGAATATGTCATAAACGGTGGGGAATTCCATAAACTACAATCCGATACCGGTTCCATAATTTTCCTCGGCCATTTTAAGTATTAGTTTTCCATTCCCTGGTCATTTGATATTTCACGATGAAATAACCGCGGAATCGTATGGAACTGTTTCCGGATTGTAGCTTATCGAATTCCCCAGCATTCCCCATAGATTCCACGACAGTAAGAATACATTTTCATTGAAAAAATCGCAGCGGACATAAAATTTCACTCTCGATGTCAGTACTAGGCTTAAACCGTAAATTCTGTGTGAACGACGAAATCAAACGAGTTCCAAATTTATATTGCCTTAAAGGGAAAACGGACGGTGTTGCGACAAACTTTACACGATAAATATTGGTTTCCGGTCGATTTGCGTCGCAAAAAGTTAACACTAAAAGATTGTGAGAACAGTGAAACAAAAAACGCGAGAAATGTAGTTTTAGTGGATTTTCGCGGGTTTGAAACCCGGACAGCACAATTTTCCCGTGCATTTGTCATTTTGATTTGACTTGTTTACATTATTGAGTTAGCTCCTTTTGGATTCCCCCAGTTGGTTCAAATTGTAGGACATTTAGGAATTTACTTGATTTTTCGTTCTTCCTTTTCGTAGCTCGTAGATATGTATATAGGTCTACATAGTGAATCATGGTGGTTACACCTACCAGACCAGTGTGGATCTTGGAAATATACATGCAAAACTTGCTGGTCACAGTCACTTGTGTCTGGGAAGAAGTTCAACTCACAGAATTCATTTTTCGCAAACTAAATTCTCCGGGAAAAGTGCTTTTGAACGCTTAGAATTCATATTTTTGCTGTTATCACCAGATTTCCAAGAGGAACGTTGAAGTAATACATTTTAAGGGTAGTTGTACAAGTTTGAAAAAGGTACAGAGTCAAAGAGGGGTCGCGAGCTACTTCAATGTAGATTTCTTGAAACTTAGTGGATTGCGGCACCAAAATGGTTCGGAACCGATGCTCTAGTTCTCTAATTCTCGATGACACATTAATGAAAATAAACCCCGTTAACGTTCAGCCCACTGAAGAAATCCATGAGATACGAAGTGTTGAAATATTAGTGAAAAAAAATAGCGTTAATTTTCGATTTCTTACGTCACTTTAAATGTCTCTTCAGTAGCTCAGCGGGTAGAGATTCTATTGTCTGAATTACTGCAGCGTTGGTCGGAGTCCCAATGTGAGCATACATTATTGTGTTGTGCTTATGAAAGCGCCTTCGGCGGCCGGCTCCATACGATGTACATCCTTACGAAGCTACTCAATCAAGAATTGCCAAAACCACTCTATTACAGAGAAAAAAATCGCCTGTATCGCTTCTACAACAACAACTCTATATCTCTCTTTCTCTTGGTTTGCCTTAACTCCTTGAGGAGCGTGATGTAGACGAATACCGTTTGTAGTCATTAACGGTTCGACGACAACTGGATTCCATACCACCTCCTAGTCGCATTTTAGTTTATTATTCTACGATAAGAAAATTTTGACGGGCCATGCCGAGTTTCGAAAACTCGTCTCTCCATGAAACTCTATATCAGAGAGCGACCGAACTATCACGGCCAAAGAGCACGACTATCAATTTGCATGCTATAGTACCTAATTCGCGGAATTCAATTCATACCCCCGAAACTGAAATCGTTCTCAAATTGCGGATTGAGAACAGGCACCAACTTATCACATTCACAAAGTTATTTATTTGTAGTGAATACTATATAGGTGTCAAACCCGCAGTTTTATGCTCTTCATCGTGGTGAAGCGATTTTTAATGGAGTAGTACAGCAGTAACAAAAACATGTACCGGGATCATCCGCCTGGGGGAGAAGCCCGGGCACACCTCCCTCCCCCTCCCCTTGGCTACGACCGTGTTCGAAGACATTATTGTGATGAAGGAACCTTATCGACATTTGACGGGTGTGTTAGTTACTACTCAAGTCTAGTCATATTTAATTATACCCTTCGCTCATAGAGTGAAAGGGTATATTAACTTTGTCATGAAGTTTGTAACGCATTGAAGGAAGCATCTCCGACCATATAAAAAGTATACATATATGATCAGCATGACTTGGGGAGTCGATTGGGCGATGTCCGTCTGTCTGTTGCGACGCGTTTTACTCGGCCAATTTAAAAGCTATAAAGCTGAAATTTTGCACAAACGCTTCTTTTTACTGCAGGCAGTTTGTATGTTTGAATCGGTAAAATCGGACAATGGGGTCATGGGGCTGCAATACAAACCCAACTCCCCAAATTAGGTTCTCCTAAGAAAAACTTTTCTATTTGTGTACCAATTTCAACGAAATTTCACACAAATGTGTTTCTATTGACAACACGAAACATATGTCAGAATGGATTAAATCGGACCTTGGGGTCATGGGGCTGCCATACAAACCCAACTCCCCAAATTAGGTTCTTCTAAGAAAAACTTTTTTATTTGTGCACCAAAATCAACCAAATTTCAATGTATTTCTATTAATGACACAAAACATATGTAAGAATGGATCAAGTCGGGTCATGGAGTCATGGGGCTGCCATACACACCCAACCCCCATTTTGGTTCTTCTAAAAAACATTTTTACACCAATTTCACAAAACCTTGAATTAATGTGTCTTTATCAAAGCAACTAAAAAGGTCAAAACAAATGGAATCGTACTATGGGGCCATGCTCCGCATCCCCAAATAAAATGTTCTGAGTAAATATTTTTATTTGCCCACTTATTCCAACCAAACCCCACACAAATATTGTTTTACCGACGGAACTTTTGTGAAGACAGAAGGAAGCGAATGGGGGGGATTAAATACGAGTCGTAGGTACGCCCGAAAAAACTTTTAGCCCGAGGGGAGGGGGAGCGAAGGGCATCCAAATTCCGACCGCGCCCGAAATTAGCCTCGGTCTCGTTTTATGTACATATTATGTTATCTATAAGATTTCATAAACTGTACAAATATTTCATCACTTTTCCGTTGCAAATGATGTAACTTCTTTGATTTTTAAAATATGTTGTAGGTCTAGGTACAGGTATTTATTAACGTGTGTACCTATACATTTTTGTTGCTGTTGGTGTAGTAGTGGGGTGCTGCGATTCTTGGTCATGTTGGATAGTGCACCGAACTCGCTTAGGAACAATTAAACTTTTCGTAAAACACAAGAACGATTTTTGAATGACGAAACGAACACATTTTTTTTATATGCGTGTGTCAGTCTAGCATGATTAATTGTAGAAAGACTCAATCAGTTCTCTTTCGATTCTCATAATGTTATAGGTATCGTCATGTCGTACGATTTGCAATGACTAATTAGGGCATTCACGGTGAAAGTGGAGTTAGTAAACTCACCACGCTTAAGACTTAAACACGCCAAGTACGTACGATAACAGCCTTCACGTGAACTTCACTATTTTTGTTAACCTCCTCTATAGTGTACAGTAGATACCCAATAGGAAAAATTGGGCTGCAGCAACGACAATGTAGTCCAATGCATTTTAAATGGGTGACGTCATTTTGGCAGCAAAAGCCATTTGCTGTCAACATACAAATACATTGCGCTGCTTTTATCCGCAGCAGTCAACGCGTATAATGTGTTTCCAGCATAATGGTTACCACAAAGAACTTTCCAGTCGAATGACGTAGAAGTGCTTCTAAACCACTTTTTAAGAAGCACTTCTAGACCGCTCCTAGAGAGCGGGCTCGGGCATACATTAGGTGTGTTTTTTTGGTTGTCCCGTGTAGCTGACCCACCTGTCATTTTTTTTTATAGGGAGTTTCGTTACCCAAACCTACACGCGATAACCAAAAAACGTATTTATTGTTAAAATGGAAATGAAGTGGAATAGGGGATAGAAGCGCTCCAAAAGGCCTTTACAGCGCTTCTTTTCCAATTGGGTACTTACTCGTACATTCGTATCTGATACTCTATCTGCCTCTACATGCGATACTATAATGTACTAATAAGAAAAAAACAGACGACTCAGCCTGTCTAAACGCGAAACAAGAACAAGATGAAAAACCGGTTTTATTAGAAGAGATTCGCGAGGAGCAAGGCAAGGAAAAATTAAATTTTCATATAAAAACCGGTTTTGTTCTCGCGTTTTTGTTCCCGTGTAGACAGGCCCAATACGCGGCCCTCATATAACTTTTCTGACGCTTCACAAAGTGACGGTAGAAGACAAAAATATATAACGATTGCGCAAAGTCAAGATGAAGAAAACGATACTAAATATCACCACTTTTGTGCAAAAGCCTGACAAGTCTTTATCTGTTCATACATACAAATGTGCATAATGTATGTAAATGTATGTTTTAAAAAAGCTATAGCTTTAATCTTAGACTTTGAGTCTTTGACTGTACATACAACTGCAACAAATGTATGAAAATGAACGTACAAATTTACAGAAAAATTATATTTTATGTAGGCTATGTTATGTACCAGTATGTATAATGTACATATGTACATATATCCATATGTCTGTTTGACGTCAACACAATGCAATAAGATTGAAAGACAGTGTCGGCCAGGGTTCGTATTACTTTTTTAAAATGTCTATAGAAGAAAATAAGTTTTGTCAATATTGTTATTGTTGAAAAACATGTAGACAAATTATTTAAGTCCCGCGGCTTGCTGTTTAATCAATACGAGTATGTATTCAACAGTTTTTATGGGTTTTCATTCGAATATGTATCTACACATATGTATGTATGTATATGGATGAGGATGTGCATGTTATTACTTGTACGAAGCAAAGATGCCGCGTGCCAGCTAAAAAAAAATCCATTAAATGTTCGCCGGGACATAAATGCAGGTTTTTACATTACTCGGCCATTCAAGAATTATTCAATTGCACACAAGAAAACGAATATAAGCTCCAAAATTGCCACTTTGAATTTGAATTCGGTTGTCAAAGCGTCAGCTGACATTTGATTGAGTTGCTACATTGAATATTAAAACTGGACGGCCAACCAAATGGCGATCAGTGTGGATGCAATGACAACTGCCAGTATTAGGATCAATTTTGATGCTAAGCTATAAGAGCGTCAACTTGGTGACGCGCCCGTTGTCCGACCAAGTCTAGTCTGCCTTTTTGATTTTTTAAATCACCCATGCCTAGTTGATTTTGGTCAATTGTTTACAAAAGGGCTCTTCACTTAGTCATCATTAAATCTTACTCAATATCGATACGCAATCAGACTATTAAAATACTGCGTATCCGTCAGGCAATTAAATTATTGCGCACCAATGCATTTTTATTAGAACCTAAGCAAACACATTGGTACTGGCCAAGCACTTAAACAGAATCAGCCACTTGTGTAAACAATTATTCAATGCTATCTAGGCATGTCGGACCACGCCACCAAGAAGACTAAGTCTTAGCATATCGTGCAAAGGTGCTACAATGTTATACTTTTCGACCCGGGATTTCGGTCATATAACACCAGTTTGTAGCACGTGCTGCTATTTGACAGTCAGTCTGCATAGACCTTAAAGATTTGTTGCTACAAATCACTCTAGAAAATGTTCCATTTCCATGAGTTAGAATTTAGAAACGGGTCAATCTCACCCTGTAGTCCACGCAATTGTATTGAGATTATAAAAAATACCGGCGTACAGAGGGCTGGGCCCGCAATACGAGGGTTTTTTAGATTTTGGATACACACATAGTGAATAATTTTGCACATATACATATAAAAAAGAATTATGCACAATATTAATGAATTGCTTCTCGTAAATCTTTTTTGGATTGGTCTAAATAAACACTTTTTAATTAGACCAATCCAAAAATAGATTTACTATGTATCGTGGTTACATATATTAACTGCATTTATTAGCTGTAACTCCGTTACCATTCCTCCAAACTGGAAAAAAGCGACTGATAATAAATACACCCATTGAGTTCTTTGATTTGAGTACCCATACGTCGCTGTCCGATAAAAACTAAAAAAAGTCGACTTTTTAAAATCTCCGGGACACCCTGTTAGCTTTGTCCTACCAACGTCTAAGTATTTCGTGCTAAAGACTCTTACGATTCTACACATTCCTACCAAATTTCATAACGATCAGTTAGTGAACAAATTTTAAAATCTTCGTGACACCCTGTTATCTTTGCCCTACTAACTTCTAAGTATTTCGTGCCAAAGACTGTCACTATTCTACACATTCCTACTAAAATACATGACGATTGGTTAAGCCGTTCGCGAGGTATTTAGTGAACAAATTTGTAAATGTCCGGGACACCCTGTTTTATTTGCCATACCAATTTTTAAGTATTTCATGCCAAAGACTGTTACCATTCTACACATTCCTACCAAATTTCATGACGATCTGTTAAGCCGTTCGCGAGTTATTTAGTGAACAAATTTTCAAATGTCCGGGCACCCTGTTATTTTTGTCCTACCAACTTTTAAGTATTTCGTGCCAAAGACTGTTACCATTCTACACATTCTTACGAAATTTCATGACGATCGGTTAAGCCGTTCGCGAGTTATTTAGTGAACAGACGGACGGACAAAATCGATTACATAAGGGTTTTTTGAAAAATCTAAAAAACCCTAAAAACGAGATCGAGGCTATTTTCGAGCTAGGCCGAAATGTGGATACCTTTCACTATCCTCGGGCTAAAAGTTTTTCGGGCGTACCTATAACTTTTGTTTCATCTTAAACCCCACATGAGTTCAGTGGCGTCGATAAAACAATATTCGAGTGACGTTTGCTTCGAACAATTGGGCAAATAAAAAAAAATCGCTTACCTATTGGGGGAAGCGGGAGGCATAGGCCGATAGTACGATTTCATTTGTTTTTACATTTTTTGTTGTTTGGATAAAGACACATTAATACAATAATAAGCTCGTGTGCAACATTTCAGCTTGCTAGCTTCACTGCCCGCCGAGTAAAACGCGTCGCAACAGACAAACAGACAGACGAACATCACTCAATCGACTCCCCAAGTCATACTGATAATAATTAGAGGTACGGAAATTCCGTTTTTACGAAATAGATGCTAATTTCGGCGAAAATTGCTAATTTATGCGAATATGTATATGCAAAATGTTCCAATTTGGACTTTTTCCACAAAAAAAAATTATTTTTGTCCATAAAAGTCAATTATTGGAGATCATTTATCATCTCAGATTGATTTTTTTCAGAAGTTTTCCGTTAATAAGAAAAGAGAAATTGGTAAATGCAGAGATTTCGCTGACTCACGAGGACGATGGTTTGCCAAACACCGAGCAAGCACTTTAGTTGGAGGTTTGATGAATGAACTTTGTTTTCTGCAATACGATTTTTTTCAGGGAGAGTTTTTCTCGTGGTTCGGCGTGCCCCAAAATTGAAATAAACTTACATCTATACTAATACTAATACTAATACTAATACTAATATACTAATATACTAATATACTAATATACTAATACTAATACTAATACTAATACTAATCTATATCTATATCTATACTATTATATAAAATTGCTTATATGGGAATGTTTGTAACGGTTTGGCTCAAAAACTACTGGACGGATCTTAAAAATTATTTTTTCCAATCGCTACATCTGTGAGAGAGACGAACATAGGATACCTAATTTTTCCATTTTCGAGTTAGAAATACGGTAAATTCCGTTACGCCTAAAAGTTTATTTACTCGCTTAAGTCTTTTCGAATTTTGCTTAATGACGCATTTCCCGTGGTTCGATTTTGACCAAATTAGGTGTGCTGCTTATTTGAGGCATGCGCATGGTATTCTTATACCACACCGTTATAAATAGGTTCTGCTGCAAGTGTGGATATGCCAAAAGGACTCTTCCAATAAGAAAGTGAAAAGAAGTCCAAAATTGATAGAAATCTATATGTTATGGATTTATTGTGAAGATATCAATATACAGGAATACCCCGATTTACGTCAGGGTTACGTTCCAGAAAAAAGCGACTTAAGTCGAAACGACTTAAATCGAATCAAATTTAGGTATGAGTGAAAAAAATGTGGTAACGAGAAAGTGAAACGCAGACAAACTTAAATTTTTCACTCAGGGATCAGTGGAGGTGTGATTTTCACCCCGTAAGAAATTAGACAATAAAATATAACGATGTATGCTCCTCCACAAAGCAAGAATTAAAATTCTTCGTTTTAACAAGAAATAAAATCAGGACATTCATCAAATCAAATCATTCATCCTTCCTTTGGTTTTGAGCCTCTAATAAGGCAAATAATTTCCATCGTCTTCGGGATATCAATTGGTAATTTGACAAGTATAAGTCATCTGATCGATATATTTCCAGACCGATACATAAGATTTTCGCGTTTCCACTAAAATCAGTTACATGCACATCAGTGCCCGCTCTAGCACTTATGCCGCCCCGGTCAAGACGACAAAATCCAGCCATTTGGATTTTTTTTGCTTCTTGGGATGAACTGATTTCAGTATTAGGACAGGATGTTTATTTGACATATTTAAAATTTGGATCCCACCTAGAAATTAGTACTCCGTTCCAAAAATTCGATACAAAACTAAGGGAAAGACCAGCCATATTCCAACTCAGCGATCCTTTCTTTATGGTCATCGTGGTGTGCTGATTGATAAAATTTTGAACTAGTTATTCTGTAAGAAATAACGGAGGGGATTAAAACATAAGAACCCTTATGAATAAATTGAGAGATCGTGTTGGTGATAGAATCGTTAAGAACTGCGCCATTAATTTAACACAAGAAACGTAATTACACTAATGTCGCTCTGTTCTGTCGTTAATTAAAATTTGTCAGATAGATTTAACACCTGTCTGGGTTGTGTTACTATACTAAGTCGTTAGTGGAAAAATATTCTACTACATTACTGGAATAATATTGAAGGTTATACATATAAGGACCATATAGGTCCTTTGAATCTTAGGATTAAAGAAAGGCCAATCTCAGCACCACCTGAGTAAACCAACCTTCTTATATTCTCGGCACTTGTTCAGTTCAGACTCTAGCTTCTAGCTTAAGGTTAAGATACAAGAACACAGTGCCTTCCTTCGGGTGCTTTGTTTTCTTTACCAAAGCTGAAATGCCAAATATCGAAGTTTCATGTAAATTCGAATCAACTATTTTTTATTTTATTTCAACCGCAAACGTTTGGTGCTCATTTCGAAAGAGAACGATGCACTTAGCAATTTTGTTACGAACTGTTTTAAGGGTATTTCATTAACAACAACTTTTCTTACGTTTACGTTGATGTCAGTTTTCCCCGTTGGAGTTTATAGAGCGGCTGTCCTTTCTGAGTAACAATTGATTCAGCGTCAAGTTTGTTACCATTAATTTAATAGTGTTTTATTTTTTTACCGAACATGAATTCCAGCTTTGTTGTAGTCTTCTTTCTATAAAATTCTAGCCGAAATACCGCCCCAAAAATTTGGCGCTCCGGGCGACTGCCCGGCTTGCCCCTCCTTAGAGCGGGTGCTCACTCAATTGTCGAAAAACGACTTCTCGTCTAAAGTTTCTGTAAATTGGTTGAAGTAGGTACATACACTGTCAATAGATGGAAATGTGAAACTCGGAGTAAAGCCCTGAATAGACATCGGGCGGAATGAAAATGAAATTTTTGTCCGCGGCGATTTTCTCAATGAAAATGCATACTTACTGTCGTGGAATATGTGGTAAATGGTGGGTAATTCCATAAACTAAAATCCGAGAATGGTTTCACAATTTGTCTCTGCCATTTTATGTGTTATTTTTCGATTCCCCGGTCATTAGATAATTTCCGCGATGAACTCGTCGTGGACAGTGAATCGGTTTGACGTTTGCAAAACTCACCACGCCCGACGGAGAATATGCTACAGAGTCGACTCATTTTCACGTTGAAAATGCATTCGGACAAGGGGGAAATTATTTTTTTAGTTATTTTTAAGATGATTTAGGACGTAAAACGCCTTTGCAGCAATTTTCGAAGCTAAAATTTTAAATTCACCACGGTTTTTATGCCGGTTCATTACCGTCACCACGGTTTTTATGCCGGTTCATTACCGTTTCATTTTCATTCCGCTCGAACTCTATCCGGGGCTTAAGCTTGAAATCATTTGTGAATCAGATTCATAGGGGTTTGAAATACATTTAAAACTGGAAAGTGAGTTTCTGCAGATGTTTTCGAAATTTTCATTCTGCACTCAAATCATAAGACAGTATACATCAATTATTTGGCCCAAGCCATGTTTTGCGGTTGACACCTTTACTCAAGAGTGTGAAAACTATAGCTGCTTGTAGTTTACAGATAAGATAATTCATAGAACATTAATCCACATTTGATATATGATAACAAAACTATAGGAATTACGATTGATCTACCCGTTGAGTAGCTTTTCCACAATGAAAAGTAGTCCTTTTTCCTGTAACAACTTCATGTGCACACTTTCCGAAACCCGACTATCTATCGAAAGGTCTGATTTGTAATGTAATAAATTTTTTCTGAAAGGATGTGATTGTTTTACCAAGATATTTTCTAAAATGCCAAAGATTTCCTATTTTTGATTTCCAAAATATTAAAAAAAAATCACGAAACGACGTAAGTGCGAAGCAAAATTGCCGTAAATCGAGTTGTGAGGTGGGAATTATTCAGCGACTTAAGTGCGAAGCGACTTAAATCGAAGCGACTTAAATCGGGGTATCCCTGTACTCTTATATCATTGAAGAAATTTTGTATCCTTCACAACTGTTCCTTTGGGATATAAAGGATATTTTTAGCAGCCAAGTGTTATCTGAGTAATATGGGTGGCAGCGTATACAATAAAATAAATTTGCACGCAGTTTAAGTCCTTTTAAAACAGTTTGAATTCTTACAAGGACGTTGTTAGTAAGGAAATTTACATATTTTTGGAGATGGATGTCATATTACTGGAAATAATGAAGTGGTAGATCTTTTTTTAATTGAAGTTAATGTCTTTAGAATGCATATAGGGTCCTTTAAGGTGAGGAATGGACTCCAAAAACGTAATTGTAGTTAGGTTTTATGGGATTCGCGCGGCATGTTGAAGCGTACTCGGTTGACTATTTATGAGTCCTTTGGAAACAAATTTATTATTTTGAATGGGAATAAGGGCATTCTTAACAGGAAAGTGGTATCAAGCCAGTGTTGACATGGACAAAAGAGGTGAATTCTCTCGCTAAATTTTGAATAATTTTTCATAAATATTTTTGCTTCCAAAACCTAAAGAAATCTGGCAACGTTTTCCCCGTACCCGCCTGTAACCACATTCGATGTGTCTGTGTGTGTGAGATAAAATGTGATTCATTTTTTGGGATCGTGACATTGAGTAAAACCGTTAAAAGCTTTGAATGATGTATCTTATGTCAATAACATAAACAAGCCGAATAAGAGCTTTTACTTTCGAAATTATCGAATTTTCGCTTTCATTAGTTGTTATATTTTCATTTACTGTTAAAGTTGGTTTATTCTTATTTATTAAGCAAGCTTTATTAAACGTATTTTGTTAATATGGAATAACAATTTTTATTTTTCATTATATTTATAGAAATAATCTAGGTTAACATAAAGCCGTTCCTTTATCTATAAATTTTGCTTTGCTCAGTTGTTATATTTATTAAAATTTTTGTGAAAAAGCTTTAATAAACGATTTTTGTTGATATGGAGGAATGATTTTCGTTCTTAATTATTAATTATCGAAATTACTTAGGTTATAAATAAGTTGATAAGTGAACAAAGCGAGCGTAGCGAGCTCTAGATGTGGAAGCGAGCGAAGCGAGCTTTCACAGCTAGTAAAAAATATAAAAGCGTAACGACATTAGCGGCAGTTCCTCTTTTTACCGTTACCGTAACTCCTTGAGGAGTGGTCTTGTGTGTGTTGTCAGAATTCAGAGTATGATATGATGCAGTTGGCAGACACACTTCATACTGAATAATAAACACGCGACGCTTTCTTTGCAACGCGAGTTTTTAAAAGTCGTTTAACTGCGAATCTACAGAATTTATAGAGTTATAGAAAATTATAATAACAAAAAGAAAGTGTACAAAACTAAGTTTTTATGCGAATTTCAGCGGCATTTCCAATTTTCAAAATTAGTTTATGCGAAATTCCTGTTTTTTATTTGCGAGATTTCCGTACCTCTACTGATAATATATAAATACATACTTTATATAGTCGGAGGTGCTTCCTTCTGTGCGTTGCAAACTTCGTGACAAAGTTAATATACCCTTCCACATAGTGACGGGTATAAAAATATTTGAAATTTACGAAAAATAAATTATATTGGGAATACTTGAAAAAGAACTGAAAAAGAAATAGTTTTCATCTACTTTTTTTACTTTTTTTAAATCTCACTCTATGAGTATAAAATATTTTTTTTTACAAAGGCCGCGTTTTTTAAATAGCTAACCTCAACTATTCGGGGTAATTTTCATACAAACGCTAACCTGTGACTTTAGAAGACAGGTTAGAAATTATATTGCTATCCAGTTTTAATGAGCTTTCGAAAACTCGCCTAAATGTATGCAATCCCAATTGTTTTCTAGCACCATTTCCAATGACTAGCTAAAATTAAATTTTAAATTGAAAAGTTCTAAGGTTTAGTTTACATGCAACACACAAGTGTGTACAAAAAAAATAGTTTTTGTTTGTAAATTCATGTTAAAAATGTTGTTCGTCGAATTCTTATTCTAACAAAATTATGATTCATACATAAAAATATGTTTTCATTAAAAAAAAATTACATTTGAACTTTTGCGTTTGTAAAGTGAAAACGGGGCTTTAATATTTATGAGCAATGTTTTGAAATTAATGGCAATGCCTACGTGACAATTTGAAATTAAACCTGGATGCTACCCTCGATAGTTTTTTTGCGCGTCTGGGTCAGCAAACCTGCCCCTGATGTGAAAAAAAAACACGGCCAAAGGGAAAACTATTTTTTTTACAAATTTGGATGTAGTTTATTTATTTGGTAGTCAAAAACATCAATTAATGAATAAAGAAAAAATATGTTAACTGAAAATTCGGGTCAATTTGATCCAAACCCTAATACCGCCGGGTTAAGTGAAAATCGATCTGCAAATTGTTAATTTTGCTTATTTGCTACAGGAGAAAGGTTTCTTCAAGAACTGAATTGTATAGTCCTTTTTATTCACATATCACTTCCTAGGCATAGTTTTTTCATTATTATTTTTTCTGAGTTTTACCATGGCGAGTTTCGAATGATCGATTTTCTACATATGAATTTATTTTCTAAGTCCAATTCCCGCACCCTGGACGATACTTCGATACTAGGTGCATATCACATTTCACATCTTAAAAGAGTTTCGGAATGCTTGTCAATTCAAACACTTGTTTCTATTTATTTAAATGAAAGAGTGCATTTTTTGCTATCATTCATAACATGTTTTGAACACATTATCAGGACTTCTATTTTAAACTCTCTTACATCATAAGTATGCAGATCATAATAAAAATATTGATGTTTGTGATATCCAAGTTTTATCTACAATGCGTGAAGATGGAAGACTATATCCATGTACATACATATACAGGGTGACCCATAAGTCAACGTTAAGTCGAAAGCGGATTATAGCACATCTAGTGCCTACTACAAACAAAAAATAATTTCACATACCTAGTTTTACAGTTTGTTAGGAGGTTACGCCAGGTTACGTACATTTACGCACTACGCCATATTACATAATCTGCGCAAGTTAATCAGGCAAATCGAGCTCTGGAGAATATAGTTTTCACATTATCTTTAGGAGGTTTTCACACTTACGGCCAGATTACGTATTCTGTGCAAATTACTTAATTTGAGCTGTCAAACTCCATACAATTTTTAATTCACCACACCGCAAATTAAGTAATCTGGCTAGTTTAAGTACAAGTGTGAATAGATCCTTGATCTAGTCATTTTGATGTTGAAAAAAAATATTTTTTAGTAATACATACATATGTATGTCAAACGTCATTTAATAATTACATACAATTTTAACGATGCACATTCCTATTTAGATTTTGTAATTAATGTTAAGTAAAAGTGTAAATTTTATTTGCTTTGCCGCACAACCCTGGTGCCTTGTTTTTCATAGTACAGTTTTTTTTGTAACCTACATAGGCAAAATAAAGAGTCTGATCTCGCAATTGCATAGAGGTAAGATTTCTCTTAAAATCAAAACAGCTACTTTTCGGGTTGCATTTGGGCTGCAATTGATCGATTTTATTAGAGAGTTTTAGCATATCGTTTGAAATAAAACGACATAATTTGACATTCCATATAAAAATTTGCTTGCTTACCGTATACGAAACATTATATCTTAATTTTGCATGTCTAAGTAGTCATAGGTGTAAAATTACGACAAATTATTTCGCTAATTTCGACTGTTTCCAGAGCATCAAATATGCGGAAATGCACCCATGCCTACTTGGGACATGCAAAATTAAGATATATTGTTTCGTATACGGTAAGCAAGCGAATTTTTCTATGAAATGTCAAATTATGTCTTTTAATTTCAAACGATATGCTAAAACTCTCTATTTTGTTGCCTGTATTAGTGCTAGAGGAAAATTTAAGTAATTTTGAGATTTACACTTACAGTGGATAAAAATGATATACAGTGGCAACTCGATAACTCGCAACTCCTTAACTCGAAAAACGCTTTAAGTCGAAGAAAATCTGTTTCCCCAGCGCATTTGAACAAAAAACAATGAAAAACAAACTCGATAACTCAAACCAAAAACTCTATTACTCGAAGAGAAATTTTTGATTTCACTGCTTGTGAAACTCTATAAGGAGGTTTTCACACTTACGCCAGATTACGTAATCTGCGGCAAATTACGTGATCTGAGGGCTAATTAAGCTACAGATTACGTGATCTGACTATTGCAAATCAAGTACCCAGAACGACTTTTTTTTATTCACCATTCAATCGAGGTGAATTTCGATTCATTTATAAGTCAAAAATGACGCTTTAAATGCCAAACGTAAATATAAATGCTATTTTTAATGTCAAGAATTAGCAAATATCTGTTTGTTTTAAATAATGTAACTAAAGAAAAACCGTAAACTAAAAAATTATATTGATAGCACCCGAGAAAACTGGATATACTCGTATGTAGCTCAAATGTAGAAGGACACCAATTAATGGTATGTAATTACGTTTATGATGAAACAAATACATTTCGTCTTAATTAGTTTATTATACTCCAGAATCCAGATGCCTGTCAAGGAGTCCAAAAGCAAGGACCCGCCTGCGAAATATGGATACCTTTATTATTAGCAGCCTAATTTACATACATAATGTACATATTTGTTATTTATTGTGAATCGAAATGCAATTATCTTGCTAGTTTTAAACAAAAGAAAATATTAGAATTTACGCGAATAAGGGTTTTTTATTAATTTGAGGCTTTGATTCTTATTGCGATTTTCAAATGTTGTTTTTTACATATACAATATCTGTTCAGAGCCTTTGAGGTTCAGATTTAATTGTCTCTTGAGAAGGATAGTTTGAGTTCCTTGTTGGCATCTTCAACAGACTCGATTTTTATGAAGGAAAAATGATTGATTCCTTGAATATTCATCTACACCGTTATGTAGCGTGACTGATAAACAAGCCTCCACAATTAATTGTACACATATACGAATGTGAATGCTGTCTTCGCAACAAACTCGCATTGAGTCCTATCTCGAGCGGGTCCATTTAAACACGGGTATAACTATGGAACGGTGCGGCCTCGCCGGCTGATTTTGATAACATTGGTTTTGGGCGTACCTATCATAACAATATAAAAAAAACGAATATATTTCCGCAAAACACATTTTGTTATTTTTTGAAAGAAGTAGTGTACAATTAAATACAGAAAAATAAATCAATTCAAATATTATATTGAAGGAAAATGGAGGAAATTATTATGTTTGCACGTCGCGCGCCGCCTTAAAAATTGACATATCAATAAAATAAATATTATTTGTCAATGTCAAAATGAACAGATTAAGCAAAGTATAGTGTGAACACTAAATTCACCACAGCCTGCTTTCCTTGATTAAGTTCCGCAGATTACGTAATCTGGCGTAAGTGTGAAAACCTCCTAAGTCGAAGTGCTGATATTGGAGACTCTATAAGTCAACATTTCAGATACTCTCCAGGTCAAATTAAAATTTCTTATCGGTAAACGGGCGAGACTCTATAAGTCAAAACTTTGCTATGCGAAACTCTATAAGCCGATTTTTTTTTATTCCTCCAATGGCGATTTTTCTGTTTGAAATTAGAATTTTATTG
Source organism: Microchrysa polita (assembly GCA_949715475.1). Classification (NCBI taxonomy): domain Eukaryota; kingdom Metazoa; phylum Arthropoda; class Insecta; order Diptera; family Stratiomyidae; genus Microchrysa; species Microchrysa polita. The sequence goes on from OX454416.1 coordinate 91,841,139, forward strand.
CTGCATATTCCGGAAACGAGAATAACGGTACTTTTCTGCGATAAAATGTTTCAGTTTGCATTTGAATGCTATATTCATCGTAAGATTGTTAGTTACTGTCAAGAGAATAATCGTTTCGTGCAGTTTGAGGAATTCAGCCAATTAAACATATCTGCGTCAAAAAGAACGCTACAAACCCTGACTATTCATCAGAAGAAAGAACTTATAAAAGCGGTTGATGCAGGAGGTCGAAAAAAAGGGTATAGCAGCCGAATTCAAAATTCCGGTTAGTACGCTTTCTACGATTTTAAAGAAAAAAAAAACATTTTGTCATCTATCGGAAAAGAGAGGAAAAAATGCATGTACTATTTTATAAGGGAAAAATACCAAAATAATAAAATACACAAAAAGAAAAAAAACTCTATAAGTCGAATTTTCTTACAAATAAACTCGATATCTCGAAATCTCTTTACGTCGAAATTTCGATAAATCGAAAGAAAGTTTAGTTCCCTTGGGCTTCGACTTATCGAGTGTCCACTGTACATACAAACGTATAACTGTAAAAATAGGCGACTGAATGTTTTTTTAATATTTTTATACCCTATACCCATAAGATGGTATAGGGTATATTGTTTTTGTTACGGCAATATTATGTAACACCTCAAAGGAGCCTCCGGGGGGTATGACAAAGTGTATATATAAATGATCAGGGTCGGTCCATGATTCGAATAAGCCATGTCTGTCTGTCCGTGTGTCTGTCTGTTTGCAACTCCCGAAATAATGAAGGTAGCGGTTTGAAATTTTGGTCAAAAATATGTTTTGCTAAAATCTGGAACGGTATTGAAAATGGCCCCAATCGGACCACGGGTTCCCCTACCTCCCATACAAACCGCCCCTCCTTAATATTTTAATTCGGCCATAACTTTCGGTAGAATATCGCTATCGACTTGAAATTTTGATCAATGTCTCATTCTGACATATATCTTGAGTTAATGGAAAGTGGAATAGGTCCGACTACTCCTACCCCTACCTCCCCCTACAAAGTTTTATTCAGCCATATCTTTTGAAGGAATGTCGCGAAAAACTTCAAATTAGTATCAAATGGTAGACGTTGGATGCATTGATAAGATAATAAAGATGTGCCAGGACCGACCCATCTACCCCTTCCTCCCCTACAAAAAATGTGAAATTGAATATTTTGGGTTTTGCGTGCCTTCTAGGTCTGTACATGGGTATAGGGTATACACTCATCGTGCTATTCGCACGATTAGAACTCGGTCTCGTTTTTGACCTGCACTACATGCGTGATCATCCATTGCCGTCTTCACCTTGACTTATGGGACACCCTGCACCCTGTACGAGTATATCCAGGTACTTATCTTATATAAATAAAAAATGTAAATATATACATAAATGTAATACAAACAAAGTATGCACGATTAAGATCGCGTTAAATAGTATATGAAAAGGCAAATTTAAGTGTATCGTATAAAATATTTAACCATTGCAAATTTTTTTCTTCAAACTAACCCCTGCGCAGTAGAAGCTGTCAACCGAGAAGAAATTTGTTTTGCCTGACCAAATGAAGACAATAACTAGAGCAATTACTATATTTTTTGAAAGACTTGCTTCCCCAGCCTTGAAAGATTTCTAACAAAAATATCGACAGTCGTTTGTAGCTGATGACTGATGTTATAATCCAAAATATGTATGTATGTCAAATATTTCAATCAGTAAAGTAATAGGGATACCATTCAGAGGAGAGGAAATCTCCAATGTGGGTGTCATACAGGGGCGTACGCAGAAAAATATTTCGGGAGGGGTTTTGGGAAAAAAACCCGATAAGAATTTATTTAACCCGGCGAGTATAGGATGTGGGACGAGTAATTCCTTTGACAGTGAAACCATAGTGCAATATCACTATACATTAACGGGGACATAGGTTAGGTTAGGTAAACGGGCTGCCAGGAAGTGAAGAACCCAGCGTACTTCGACCTGAGATTGGTCCATTGCCATACCGCCAATAAGAAAAATGTATCCTTAAAATTTAAACAGTTGTTTGGAACCAGCGTGTGCTGGCAATATATCTATTGAGTTGTATTGGGATCACATCTCTGAGGTCATCCAGATCGTAAAAGTACCTAGAACCAAGAAACCTTAAGCCAGACATGTCAAACTCGAGGCCCGCGGGCCGCATGCGGTCCACCTCTTGTGCGGCCAGTGGCCAAGTCGACGGAAAACAATATGTATCAATATGTACAAATGTGGCTTATGCAAGCTTAATCTATGCATTTTAGGAATCTTCCTCTAAATATCTTCTCTACACAATTCGCTGGCTGTAGTTTAAGGTGGCGTTTTTTTGTGCAGGAAAGTATTAAGTCCCTTCGTGAAATTGTATTGTACCGGAATATGGTTCTGGAAAAGTTTCTGACTTTGCCGAACCTTCTTTACGCTTGGATTGAAATTTATTTGAAAGAAAAAAACCAAAAGAATCTGGAAATCCTGTATTTAGAGGGGAAATCACCTGGAATTTCGCAAACATGAGAGCTTCAGTCGAAGCTTTTTAGCTTATTAAGCTTTACTGGTACATGAATTGGTTTCACATCACAAACATATTTTAGTTTTTAGCCACTTCTCTGCCTGAAATTAATTTTGTGCCTTTCGCCCAAAATGTTTGACTCCCGAAATTTAAATTTACTATCGGATATAACTTACTGACAAATCAACCAAATCTCAGTGTTTTAACTTCTTATCTATTAAGATTCTATTTTTTTTTTATTTCTAGTCATATTTAAAGGTTTAAGGCAGGGGTGTCAAACTCAAAACCAGGCGCGGGTCAAATTAGACTCTCCTCAGGTTTAGGTGGGCCGCAGGAGGAACATTTTTAGAAACTTTTATGTGATCGTATTACGAAAGTTGATTACAGAATATTACTTTTCAAATATGGTAGAGAGTCTGGATCACTATAGCGGCTTCAAGACTTGTCTTGTGTCTTCCTCCTTTCGAAAATGTATTTCAAGAACATTAAAAAATTAAGACAAGTGCCCTGTGGTGTGGATCGCGAATAATGCCACCGCCTTTCCCGGCGTGTCGTAGAAGGCGACTAAAAGGGACCATCCAAGGTGGATCAGCATGCGCCGAGGGATGCATGGTCAAGAGAATGCTTGGCCGCTAGTATGCGAAGGTAGCAGGCAACCATGACATCTAAAGCCAGAGGCACATTTTTAACATCAACAAGACCTTTCATAGGTTAGTGTGTGTGTATGGGTTGGCGTGTCTGGAGACTGCCGGCGGACGTAAAAGGAAAGTCCATAAATTTCCTTCTTTCCACACACTAGTGCCAAAATACCCAACCTTTCTCCAAAAGGTGTAAAAGGACGGAAGGCCTTATGGAAATACAAGCACTACCCTGCTTGGCACTACTTCTGCTATGCGGTTGAGTGATCCCGGGGCGAACCTAGTTCGCGCCAGAGCTCGACGGTTTCCGGGGGCGAGCAATATAAGGCAGTCCAATTACATTGTGGAGAAGCTGAGGGTTGCAAGCTGGAATGTCGGTTCCATGACGTCAAAAGAGCGAGGAGATTGAGGATATCATGAAGCGGATAGAGATAGACATTGTGTGCGTGCAAGAGACGAAGTGGCGAAATACTCATATCGACAGCAAAAAAAATGTTCCTACACCGCAGGTCGAGCAACGCGAAACCATGGAGCGGTATAAAGAACGAGGCAAGGAAGTAGAAGAAGAAGAAAAAATTAAGACAAGAAGCGAAAACGTGAAAATATGATTGATCTTTGTTAATCACATGTTTTGCGCCAAATTTTGGACAGATGATTAAACATTTTTAGCACCAGTCATCCAGGTCACCCAAAATAACATTGGAAGGCAAAATAGTCAGAATAAATTAATTTCAGCAGAAAGGTACAGCTAAAAGAGACAAAAAGTTGTTTGTGATATGGTTTTAAACAAACTCATGCACCAATACAGCTTGATAAGTACAGGTCTAAAAATCAGGCACTTTAGCTCTAATTATATGTTGGAATTTCACATCCAGGTGATTTAATCACAAATTCCAAGATTTCCGTAGTTTTTAAAGCTTTGTCATTTTACCAAATAAATCAAAAATCTCTCTTTCATGAAGAGTAGTATTGTCCTGTAAACAAAAGATGAGCTGTCTTATAAAATCAAATAACCATCCTCAAATTGTCGGTAGTATTTGGAGAAAAAATCTTAAAATAATCTTGCATAAGCCACTGACGAGTTTTAGTAATTTTTGTAGACTTGAGTTCAACGGCTGGATTTGTTCATCTTACCAATTTCACCATTTTGTGTTGATACAGATTGTGCTGCTTCCACATGTCCGCGGGCCGCATAGAACTGCGAGGAGGGCCGCATGCGGCCCGCGAGTTTGACACGTCTGGTTTAAGGTAAGGTGACCAGACTCCTGAAGACCTAGTGCTGTACACTTACTGGAAATTCGGGTTTAAGGCAAATCCTCAGGCATACTACCCATTCCCCTTACATCCATTTAGAGGAAAAATAATATCTGAATAGTAGCCGCTATTCTGGAAAATATGTGGTGAACCATGGGAAGGTAAGGTTCTTTTCATACTAAACAGAAAGCCCTACAATGTTCACCTGACATTGGGTACATTTTCGTAATTTCTTATTGCCTTAGCTAGAATTTTGACAATTCCTAGCGTATACTGTACATGAGATTTGGATTTCTTTAAGCGTTTTTTCATATACCTAGTCCGACTGCCACAAGAACAGATCCGATGGATCAGATGGCCTCAACGTCTTCACGTCCTGCGTCCTGGTTTCTCGCTCTGCAATACATTATTGTGTGCTGCAGATAAACGACTCACTGAGGTCTATTTTTAAGGCATCCATCTCCATTGCGGTAACGTTTCTTAACATTAACGCTCGGTATTGCAGGCGAACCTTCATTTTTTACTTCACCCCACAACCTTTCAGGATCTAAGTTTCAAGGTGCAGAGCGTCTTCTGCGTATTTACAATCGCTACACGATTCTATAAATTTCTCAGTTCTTAATAAGGTGCTCCCATGTATCAGAAGTCTCTAGTCCAAAACCTTGAAATCCTGAAGCGACTGGAGAATTTTTTTATTTGGTACAAAAGTATAGAAGCAAGATTTTGGTTTTTCTTAAATTTATTATTTAGAACCCCTTAATCAAATGCATTTCCCCTGCGCTTAAAGAATAACAATCCTGACCACTGATCCTCTTCCCCTCCGAAAGATATCTACACCACTGGTTCTCCTTGACAAAAAATCATAAGCACGTGAAGCGCAAACGTATGTTTTAAGACGAAAAGCTATAACAAGGAAGAGAACTCGAAATAAGATTACATTAAAGCCCGGTTCTCTGGGCTGTTAAAGTCATATTTACGGATTCCAAGGACATATTGTTGGCGAATACTTTATCTAAAAACGCTCGCAAGGTCCTTTCTTTAGTTTGCATTTTCCTATAGAGGATGATAGGGAATCGGATGGGGTACAGCGACTGATTTTCCATTGGTTTTGTAATTGGAAAAATAAATTAAAATAGCATCTTTCGCCGTTTCTTTAGACATTTTCGAAAATTTCATCCTGCGCCGTTCAAACCTGAATACAGAGTGATTTGGTTTTGAGTTTGAGACCCCTGCCTTCAACGTTTCTCAGCTAAAGCCGAACATTATAGAGAAGATGATGTACGCTGTTTTCTCTTAATCATCAGGGGACAATTCCAATAATCAGGAGGCGATTCAGCCAAAAATCAAATATACACGAGTTTTCCCGTTCAAATATCGCATTTCACTGGGTTTATTAAATGTATTAATGATCTTGCAACTTTACAGTCTTGACTCAATAATTGGCATATTTCTATAAAAAATAGGTAGGTTCATACCTACATCACATACATACTTTCTATTTTACAGGTAAACAGGGTTTTACATATACATCTCTCAATTATGGCATCGTACACTATGTTTTCCTAGATTTGACAATTTATTGTATCTTATCTTTATAACATTATACTTAGATCAAAATATCAAATAAGGAAACCTCCTATAGCCTGTCGCTGTCGGTATACGGAACACCACTGTAGGCCGTATCGTTGTTGTTTGTTTGGATTAAAAGTACGTACATATGTATGTCTTCGAGTATCTGTGTGAAGAAAATACAATTTTTTAAGTTCCCAATAGGAAAAATTGGTAGCGCTTCCACCAGAAGTAGTGTTTCAACGCTTGCATTCGAAATTGGGCTTCTAGCCAGGGAAGCGCTCTTATTAGAGCAGCTTTGGATCGCTTCACCTTCATTCATACGTAAGTGGTTCCGTTTTCAAGTGCTCCGTTATCATTCGTCATTGCGCTTCTGAAGAGCCACTCTATATTTAGTGTCTTTCAAACACTTTGAACCAAGCCTAAAGGTTTCTACAAATTTTTTCAATAAATCAGTGAGAGAGTCATGTGGAATTGCTCCGTCACAACTCCTTTAGAAGCTTTCTTCTTGGCAAGTACCTACTTACCTCTAGAGCGCTTCTTTTCCTATTGGGATTTCCAACTCCACTACTACGTCGCGTCGCATCGATGGACTGAAGTACTGAAGGCACTTCATATTCGCGTTTTAAACCGTAAATAAGACTGATACAATCTTAATCTTTTCTTAAAAGTAAATGAAGGCAATGGTACACTTATGTAGGAGATGCTGGAAAATATACAAATATATGTATACAGGGTGTCCGGAAACTGCCGCATAAACGCACCGGATTGTGATTCCTCATGTGATTTCCAGCAAAAAAGTTGTACGGAACATACCTCCCTAGCTTAACCTTTTAGCTGCTAGAGGCATTTGAAGATTTTTGACAAAATAATTTTCTTGTACGACTAAAACTTAAATATCTCAAAAGCTAGACTAGCTAGAATAGCAAAATAAGATGATTATTACAGTCAACAAATTTACCTAATAAAAATAAAACTAACGGCACTAAAATCAAATAAGAGGTTTGGTTTTTACAGAACTTCAAAGTAATTTTTTTGTGATTTGACCCAAAAACAATCTATTTTTCCATCTCAATTTTCTCCAACTTCTGCCAAGGTGAGGTGCTCGTACGATTCTTTTAAAAATTGGCGCATAGTCTAACGATCATTTCTTTCTTACATCGTTTTATTCTAGCTTCATTATTTCTAACAGTTTCAATGGCTTAAGTGCAAAAAGCTAGGGTTAATTTTGGCTCGATTTCGACATACTTCGAATAAATTTTACCAATTACAGATCTTCAGGAGCACTGTGAATTGAATTGTATTGAATTCGAGCTAAAATTAACCCTAGTTTTCTACACTTAACGTGTAAAAATTGTTGGAAATAATGGAGCCAGAATAAAATGATGTAAAAAAGATATGATTGTAAGACTATGCGCCAATTTTTAAAAGAATCGTACAAGCACCTCTCCTGGCAGAAGTTGGAGAAAATTGAGATGAAAAAATAGATTGTTTTTAGGTCAAATCACACAATTTTGACTTTGAAGCTCTGTAAAAACCAAACCTCTTATCGGATTTTAGTGTGGTTGGTTTTATTTTATAGGTAAATTTGTTGGCTATAATAATTATTTTGTTTCACTATTCTAACTGGTCTAGCTTTGGAAACATTGAGCTTTAAGTCGTACAAGAAATTGATTTTTTCCAAAATATTCAAATGCCTGTGGTAGCTAAAGGGTTAAGCTAAGCGGGTATATTAGCTACAACTTTTTTTTTGCTGGAAATCAATTGAGGATTCATAATCCGGTGCGTTTATGCGGCAGTTTCCGGACACCCTGTATATGTATACACTATTTATACAGAACGTAATGAAAAAATGAAATGCATATGGACCGTCCAGATCCAGAGAATATTATCATACATTTGTATTCAATATGTGTAGGTATATGGGAGCGTGTATAAATCCGTTTCGTGCATTTTATTATACAGAAAACCCCTTTTGAATCTGGCTCGTGTGCTATAAAGATGAATCCTGATAAGAAGGAAACATCGTTTGAGGCCTTCTACAGGCAGCATATCGTCGGTATAATCATTTTCAGTTGGACAAGAGTTTACTTTAGTCCACCGACCGAAGAAGTCATCAGAAAGAAGTGAAATTTAAGCCTTTAGTTTAGTCCTACGTTCTTTTCGGCCAGCAACTATATGTACTGCGATACCGGTTACTTTTTAACAGATGAAGTACTTTGCGAATGCAACACGATATGAACCGCAGGGTGCAGGTATCTTTTATAAAGGTACATACGAGCACCGAACATACTTTCTGTAGATATAAGTGGAAGTTTTAAAATTCGATTACGTTAACTCAACATGAGACTAGACTACTTACTTGACGACACCGACAAGGAACCAAAAACTTTTTAGCACAAAACTGCCTAGTCTCCTATTGTATAGTATCAACATAATTCGTTACGTACGCATAGATTAGAATAAAATGTATATATTGCATAAAATTGCTTGATTTTCAAAAGTCTCTCCTCACGAGGTATTTGGAAATTGGAATTAACACTCGTATATATGCATGTACGTATTACTTTGCTGAAAAAATTGAAGAAGAAATTTTCATTCAACAAGCGAAGAAAATTAAGATTTTTACCTAAAACTTCCAGCTTTAAGGTATGGTGAACGTGTACCAACATTTATAAAATATTATTTCGTGTAATCACCAGTCTAAATAAAAAAATCAAGAGTGGAATCCGCGATTGATTTTTTGTTTCCTAAATGAAAAGAAACTTAAATTAACGTTAATCATATTCTCATGTTCAAACTCCAGTTAGCATACAGCAGCATCTAAGTAAATGGAAAGTAATAAAAATAAATATGTCGCTAAATCTATATATGTACTGACTTTTATTATCCCAACGTTCATTTTAATTAAAATATGCGAGACAGTGAAAAATTTTCCGTCCCAAAAAGGACAATGAAGTTGGATAAGAAAAGCCGAATGTTTCATATAAAAACTTCCGTAAGGGAATTTTCATTAAGTTGTTTTGTTATGTCTCGTTCTAGATTGATCATGTTCATTTTTTTTGTACTTACTTTTTAAAGCATTTTTATGATTTTTTCCTATCTTCTATTTTTGTTTTGAAGTCTGCATTCAAAAAGTAAATCCTTAGAATTAAAGATTTGCAATTTCTTAAAAAGAATTCTTGGGATGTCCTTGTCATGGCTTAGTTATTTCATTTAGCTCGTGTATGGAATTGAACATACTGTTACAGGGGCGCACTCAGAAAAATATTTCGGGAGGGGTTTTACGAAAGAGGTTGAAGTTTGAATTTGAATTAATATTTATTCCCTACACCCGTAAAATGGTGTTTTTTTCGTTAACTATTTTTGTTTAATAAATTTTAATTGCCCACAATCTTTTCTTGTAATGTTCGGTTACTAAGCATCAGTAGCATTTCAATATAGATTGTATTAAAATGGGTCCAGAGTGTCATAGTACTTTATCATGACTTGAGCTTGCTAGTTAGGCACTATCTGTCCTCCAATTATTTCAAAGTGCCGAAGAACTTAACTGGCAAAAAAAACTGAGAGACTCCTCTCAGTAAAAAAAAAAACTGTGAATGCAATTTTGACTGATACTGTCGTACTTCCCAAAGGCACTATACTCGAAATTTGTCCGCCGATCAGGCCTGGTCAAAACATTAGCAACCTTTGTGGTGCTAGAAGAGTCTTTCGAAAAGCATCTAAGCGCAGCACCATCTCTGTGATGCTGACTTACTTGCTAAATTTTCTCATTTTGCGTCTGTTAGAACTTTTTTGTGGGAAACGTCATGCTTTTGTATTAACCCGATTCGTATCTAATATTACTTCGAGCAATTTCGGAGGGGGTTTGAACCCCCAAAACCCCTACGTAGGTTCGCCACTGTACTGTTATAATGCAGAATATTTTAAATGCGTTCAGATTTGCAGTTTTCTGAAAAACTATCGCGGGAGACACCAGAACCAAACAATTGACAAAAACGACTTTTTTTTGACAATTTTCGACTTTGAATAGGCTATATCGGGGGAACCGTTAGGAATTCGACACATGTAAGTTAGAACAAGTTTACAGGAAATTAGATGGGCTTTAATACTGGTATACAAATAATTTCAGTAGGATTCGCCGTTTCCGAAAACCCCCTAAAGCGAATTCTTTTGACCCACCTCCCCACGTTAGTTCACACCTCATGCTTTTAATATGTTTTCCTCCTAACCACCCCTTATAAATCCATGAAATAAAAAACCGTCGCCCCACGATTTTCCACAAAGTTTGCCTTATACTTAGAAAACGAGGCTAATTTCGGGCGCGGCCGAAATTTGAATACCCTTCACTCTTCTCGGGCTAAAAGTTTTTTTTTGGGCGAACATATGACTTGTGTTCAATCCTTCCCCATTCTTTTCCTTCTGTGGCGTCGATAAACCAATATTTGTGTGTTTTTGGTTAAGTGGGAAAATAAAAATATTTACTCAGAAAACTCTATTGGGGGGATGCGGGAGCATGGTCCCATAGTATGATTCCATTCGTTTTAATTTTTTTTTTTGACAAGGACGCATTAAGTTTTTTTGAAATTGGTGTGGAAAAAATGTTTCTTAGAAGATCTAAAATGGGGGGTTGGGTTTGTATGGTAGCCCCATGACCCCATAGACCGATTCCATTCATTTTTACACATGTCTTTTGGCATCAATAGAGATGCACTCTTACGAGTTTTGGTTGAAAGTGATGCATAAATAAAAAAGTTTTTCGTAGAAGAACTCAATTTGGGGTGTTGGGTTTGTATGACAGCCCCATGACCCCATTGTCCGATTCCATTCATTTTTACATATGTTCTGTGGCATCAATTGAAATGCACTTTTATGAGGTTTGATTGAAATTGGTGCATAAATCAAAAAGTTTTTTTTAGAAAAACTCAATTTGGGGGATTGGGTTTGTATGACAGCCCCATGACCCCACAGTCCGATTCCAACCATTCTTACATATGTTTTGTGGCATCAATAGGAACACTTATGTATGAAATTTGGTTGAAATTGGTGCACAAATGAAAAAGTTTTTCTTAGAAGAAACAAATTTGGGGGGTTAAGTTTGTATGGCAGCCCCATGACCCCATAATCCGATTTGATCCATTCTTACATATGTTTTGTCTTATCAACAGAAACACATTTGTGTGAAATTTGGTTGAAATTGGTGCACGCATGAAAAAGTTTTTCTTAGAAAAACCAAATTGGGGGGGTTAGGTTTGTATGGCAGCCCCATGACCCCATGGTCCGATTTTAGCGATTCGAACATACAAACTGCCTGCAATAAAAAGAAGCATGTGTGCAAAATTTCAGCACGATAGCTTTTAAAATGGCCGAGTAAAACGCGTAGCAACAGACGGACAGACGGACAGACGGACAGACGGACAGACGGACAGACAGACAGACGGACATCGCCCAATCGACTCAGCTCGTCATGCTGATCATATATATACATATTTTATATGGTCGGAGATGCTTCCTTCAATGCGTTACAAACTTCATGACAAAGTTAATATACCCTTTACTCTACGAGTGAAGGGTATAAAAAGGAAATTGGATTCGGAAGCTTGGTTTAAGCTCTTAAACTTTTGACTATGATTGAAGACTAGAAAACCGGAGATATATCAAATGAAAGCAAATATACTGTATAAATTTGTCGTGCAACAGTTATGAAAATGGGAAAAATACGACTTTTTTGACAATATTCGCATTCGAAAATGCTATATTGGGGGAACCGTTAGGAATCCGACATATGTATGTGGAACAAGGTTATAGGAAAATAAATGGGCTTTTATTCCGTAAAACAAAGAATTTCAGTAGGACTCACCCTTTCCAAAATATTTCTGAGATAACGGCGAAAACCCCAAAAACGAAACCTTTTGCCCTCCCCTCCCCACGTTAGCTCATGCTTTTAGTATGTTTTACTCCTAACCACCCCTTACAAATCCATGAAATAAAAAACCGTCACCCCTCCCTCCCCATTTTTCACAATGTCTGGTCTTCATTCTGATGAATATACAATTATTACTTCGTTGAGACATACTTTAACTTTCGAATGATAGGAGACAAGCCATGAAGGAGTACATCAAATTAAAGAAAATGTAATACTTACTAACTTTGCCCTACAAAAGTTTTTTTTTGAAAACAATTGGGAGAGACACCAGAGTCAATACAATGCAAAAAAATATTTTCGACTTTTATTAAACAATATCGGAAGAACCGTTAGGAGTTTTGCGTATGCATGTAGGAATAAGTATATAGGACATTTAGAAAAAGTTGTAAGTAAGAATTAAACTTACTTACAACTTTTTTCTCTGTGACTCACCGTTATCAATATGTAGCCCAAAAAACCAAAATCTGCACAAAATTACACCTTCAACATTGACATTTGAATAAAATTTTTGTTTAGATGTGTGAACTGCGACAGTGTGAAAACGGTACCATTTTTATTTTTTGATGCCCACTCTGGACTAACGCATGGCATGGGTTGCTATGCTTTTTCTAAGGTCCTTTCAATAGAAATTTTAATGCGTTAAGGCGTTTTTAATTCCAATTTTTTTTTTATCATGAAAACGCAACAATCTTAATTGAATGAAAACGGAATCTTCTCCATACAGGGCTAGACACGTACACTGAACATTTTTACAAAGTTCGAAATTTCCCGCTAGAAAGATATTACTACCATATAGGGTAACGTTAACAGCAAAATGACAATTCAGCAAACACACTTTGGTATTCGATGAGCTACAATGGCAGCAGCTGCATCAGGACCGAATGACGCCTATAAAACTAAATGCATTGTCTAATTGGACATTTTTGCTGCTGCTGCATACTGCGATTAATCTATTGTTAGAATTACTGAAAATGGCTTAATTTTTTTTCCAAACCTTGCTTTAATATGAAGTAATACTGTTACTTAATTAACTAATTAATTTATTTATTACGAAAAATTGCTAATAGAGCTAGTCGCTTAAGAAGGGTGAAATTGGTATGGACAAATGAGTGATGGGATGACCAACTAACAATTTTGGCCCTATAATACTTCATAGAATATTCTCTTCAAATAGTCATAGGAGCACTTATCACGGTATAAAAGATGAAAAATTGTCACATAATGGCATTTGACGCCGTTTTTTCATTCAATAAAATCTTATTGTAGCACTAAATTATGCTTCTAAAAAGGCATACATCATGTATCTAATATAATCATTTTCTCGCGTTTGCTCCGATAACCAGTAGTGTTACCAACTATGTAGCATCAAACCCATGACTATCGTTTTGCCCATTTTACCACTCGGCCATCCGGAGATATACACGGCATTGCTCGTAAATACTACAAATGGTTATTAGTTGCGTCTATAGAAATGCTTAACAGTTCTTTATATAAACTTCTACTAAAATTAACCTTTTATTTCATATCAATCAGTTTCCTTTACCAATAATGACGTGGATTAAATCCACACATTCATCAATAAAATGCAGCCAGTTTCTGCACAGAGATCATTTTAATTGTTTCAGAAATTAATAATGAGTGAGCAATTGTTGGTTTCAATTTCGCAAGTTTATTATTCAGAAGAAGATAAGAAATATTCTTATCGTAGAATAATAAACTAACAACGTGACTAGGAAGTGCAAGTGGTATGGCTGACAACCGTATCACACTCCGAATTCAGTTGTCTTTGTAACGTTGACTACACACGGTAGTCATCAACGCACCATGCTCCACTAGGAGTTACGGTAATGAAGAGAGAGAGAGAAATGTTGGTTTCAAGCAAGATTTTAAACAATTCTATTGAAGAAACTTGGTTTATATCCTATAGTATTCCAGAGCACTTCATAACTTTCAACTCTTTTAAAAAATCACAAAATCATGGTAGTGTTATAGGAGGAGCGCTATAGCACTACCATGAAAAATTTATCGGATAATATGATGAATGTTATACTATTAAGATGAAATAACCGATTCACTGCTATAGGAGAATTTGCATGTGTGTGTTAATTTGGAGAGAGACAATAAACACAATAGAGAAGTATTTAATGGAGTATCTTTCAGGTTACCGCTTAGATAAAGTGTTGTGGAAGTCTCACAGCACCATTTTTAAATTCATACTGATTTCAGATGTTTATAGTGCCCATATTCAATGATTATTGGATAATCATGAAATGATTCTATAAGAATGTTAGAAGCTTTCCGGAAAATGTTATAAGGATTGTTTATCGGATAAAATACTCCTTTAAGCGATGTCACATGTTAAACTGAGTGCAGTCTTACTATATGATTGCTACAGGGTGAAGTGATTCTTTAAGGCATATGCTGGTCCGACAAACAGGTGGCCGCTTAATACATAGGGAACAAAAGTATGGAGTTGTATGGTTTGGAAACCAATTACATACGTTATCGAAGAAAAATCGTCCCACGTTTCACTGTACATAACTGTAGAACAACGTGACTGGCTGCGTAAGGGATAATCACACGCGCTATCACCCGTTATTTCGGGTCAACGTTGAGTAAGGGGCACCCTGTATATGTTATGACTGAGCCAACCCGCTATGCCCCTCAAGAGGTTCGACAACGAGAGAGATTGTCTATAGGGTGCGCTGTCAGAAAATCTAATGTCCGCACATTATCAAAAGATAATGGAGGGCTTTCCCGGAAGAGTAATTACGAATGGAAGCGGAGTCAGCGCCGGTCCTAGGTTCTATGGCGCCCTGTGCATGTGTATAAAAAGTCGCCCTTTTATTTGTCTTTGATAAAATTTAATAAAAAATTGTCTCTATTATTACCCTGACTCCTAGTGGAGCATGGTGCGCTGACGAATACCGTGTGTAATCGTCAACGTTACAAAGACAACTGAATTCGGAGTGTGATTCGGTTGTCAGCCGTACCACTTCCTAGTCGCATTATTAGTTTTTATTATTCTATGATAAGAATATCTCTTATCATCTTCTGAATAATAAACTTGCGACGAGTCGTGCCGAGTTTGGAAACTCGTTTCTCTATGAGTCTGTATATCACAGAGTGGCGACCGAACGATCACGGCCACAGAGCACGACGATAAAAAAAAAAATTGTAGATAAAGCCTTTTCTCGCTCTGTGGCTCACTTGGTTGAGTCGCACTCTCAGTGCTAGTAATCTAGAGTTCCGGATATCGAATCTCGGCGTGGTACAAGACTTCCGTACATGTGCGGATTGGAAATATGTATATAGTGCTTATATACACTCCGAAATGATATGCAATGTAACATTGACTCGAAATCGCATATAAACGCTGAGTTAACGCACCATGGCCCCACATGGGGCTATACGGTACTGAGAAGATAAAGCTATTTCGTTGCAAAAATTATTTCTAATAAAGTGCACAGAAAATTATATGAGAATTTCCAAATTTTCTTTTAGTAAGATTGGATAACTAGGAAACTCGATACCTCGGAAACTCCGTCACTCGAAGTAAAATACATTCCCCTTCACCTTCGAGCTATTAATTTTCCATTGAATTCCTTTAATAAGCTCGAGAGTAGGGATGAGCATCGAACATCGATGTTTCGAAAACATCGATGTTTTTGGTCCGATGGTCGATGTTTTTACCAGCGATGGTTTTGTGTCGATGTTTTTCACCATCGATGGTTTGCGTTTCGATGGTCGATGGTTTTCACCATCGATGGTTTTTAACCATCAATGTTTCTTTCCTCAACATATTTGTTTTTACAACTCAACTTTTTCTTTATAAATGTATGTGCATACCGTAAAACAGTCCAATCAGAAACAAGAAGTGAATGCATCGTAACATACAACATGCAATCCATCTATCATGAACACTGTACACACCAAATGTGGTTTCGCCCTTAAATAGTTTTAACCTTTCCTCACTGCTTACGTTGAAATTTTAAAGAGATGTGGTAGGTGTGCTAGAATTTCGTCGCCCATCTTTTCTTTTAATGCACCGTCAAGATAAAATAGGGGAAAGGGGGACACTTTTTGAGTTTTTAGCGATTATTTAAAAAACAGAAACAGATACAGACAAATGGTCTAAAAAGATAAAAAACTACATAAAATTTCCTTTGCAACGATATCTAATCTGTACATTAGAATTCTATTGGAAAATTCGGCACTCAAGTATTTCTGTTCCAATTTTGGAGGGAGTTATGGACATGGAGGGATAATGGGGGTCCTTGATCGGAGTGACTCAAATTTTTAACGAAAATCATCTTCAACTAAATGTGAATACTTACACAAAATTTCACGGCTGAATTTGCATTTTTTTTTTTCAAAAGTTATGGCGCTTTATAAAAAGGTCTAAAATGAAAATATTCTAATTTATATTTTAGTCTAGCGCCGAATTTCACATCAAATTCGAATGTATTATATATCGTTGCAAAGGATTTTTTTTGGGGTTTTAGACAATTTGTCTATATCTTTTGCCAATCCTCCAATAAGTGAGGATTTTTTCCCATAATCAGGGGGCTATCCCCAACCATTCTGCAAAAAATCAAAAGATGTTTGATTTTTACCGCTCGATGGTCATATTTTGGGTTATTTTTCTTCGGCTATTATCGTTCTTTCTCCCTCAGTGTTCAGAGAATAATGGAGAAAGGGTAACAGCGGGCTCACTGCCATCCCGTCGAATAGTTTTCCAAGTCGACGCCATACGGCCAGATTTCTGGTTTCTCTATGCGGTGGGTTGTGGGTACGATACGAATGCATATTATGAAAAAAAGTAAGGAGAGGAGTTACATTCTGGTTAGTGGAGAAGGCAATGAATGTAAACTAAACTATATTTCTATTCAATCAGCTCAATTTTTGCTACTGAAGTGATTATTTTTTTGAGTACTCAAAAAACTCAAAACATCGATATTTTTGGTTCGATGTTTTCTTACCATCGATGGTTTGGTCTCGATGTTTTTTCGATGCTAACCATCGATGTTTTTCTTTCGATGCTCATCTCTACTCGAGAGGTAATAATTTTTAGATTGTAGTCTAAAAATAAGTATTTCCCAAAGTTATTAAGGGAAATACGTCATAAGAAGAGCTTCACTCCCTTGACTTGTCTCCCTGTAGTTTTTGTGGTATTGATAAGTTCTGGGACAGTTAACTTTGTTGAATATGCTCCACATCGGGTCTCAACGTCAATTTTAGAAAATTTTGAATTGCAAACATAGCAATGTTGTTAATAAAATTAACTTAAAAATCGTTTGTTTGCCTTGAGCTTACTGAGTTTAGCGCCCCTTTTAATTGACGCCCTGCCCTGTTCAAGTGCACAATATGCACTTACAGTAGATTCGGCCCTGAGCGGAATATTCGAAAAGTTTTACGGAACTACTTCACAAGAAGCGCAATTGCGGATGGAAAGGCAGCGCTGCTTAACTGCTCCAGTAGAAGAATGAAAAGGAAGCACAGCAAAGCAAAGGTACTTTATATTGGAAGCGCTACCCTAGAGCTAGAACCACAATTGCAAATGAGAGGATGCACTAAAATGCTGCATTGTGCATAGCAGTAAGTATAAGTGCAAGAACTTTGCTTATCCATCAATCTTCTCTTCAAATCAGAAAGTAATGATTCATTACTTTATGACTACGGCGTATTTCATCAATACATTCACGTATGTATGTTTCGATATCGTTAAAGAGCCATTGTTGCTACGGTAATGTAATTTAAAAATAATCATTACCACTCAGTGGTTATTTATTTCAACCGCACAAATGACTAAGCCTTTGAATTTCGCAAAAAAAAAGTTAACCGCTGAATAGTAGCGCTTCAGAGTAAGAAACATAACAACTTTAACGGAAACTTTCTTAGCAACAGCCGACTAAACTCCTATACGACGACCAGCATGGTGGTAACCTTCATCTGAAAAACCATGCCACTCGATATTTTTTTACACTTTTCTAATTTGAGATTTCTTCTTCAGCAAACTGCCAGTTTTTGTCAATAAGTATGTTTTTTTTTTACTTTGCATGACGTTGTATTATTCTATATCTATACAGTCATAATGGTATGGTCATACAGTCATATAAATTTACAATCGAGCGTCCGTCATTTCAATGTTCTAATTTAATTTACATAATCGCATGGCGAAACTCAATAATATTCTTATCTACCGCGTCAACATACGCGGTCTTAAAACTCGCGACTTTCAACACGTATCTTACGTTCCTGTAACTCGATACATACGAGTACATTATTTGATTTGCGCTAGCTGCTAGCATGTTTAGCTACTTTTATGTAATGTACACATACTACATTAGGTGTATGTAAAAATATCATTGAAGCCAGGGGCTAGGAGGGTTTGGAATACTCGTAGTATATAACCGCGTTTCGCGAGTATATACATCACCGCTAGACAAGTCGGCGCTGTTCTGACTAATCGTTGCTGCTCGAAGTCAGCAAACAATAAGTTTCTACTTGGCTTTGCTTAGAAACTAGTAAATATACATGTATGTAGTTATAATGTACAGATACAATTAAATTACATACATTAATATATTAATGTTATACCATTGTTAAAGCTTTCGAAAAACATTTGTTTAATTAGGGTATACACTGCCTGTCAGAACCAGTGGCGCAACCACGGGAGGAGCAAAGGGGGCTTAAGCCCTTCCCAGGCCCCGAAATGAGGAAAGCAAAAATGAAATATGAAGCAATGAATTTCGTTGCAGATTTTATAAAAATATGAATAGTTCCGTATAGCCGGCCTGTTTCGTTGATCTGTTTAACCCTGACAACTGACCTACATGCCTTCGAGGCGTATACGCGTCATCTTTCCCCCATTCCGCAGCTCTGGTTCAACTGACATGCTCGCACCCCCAGGTATGCTATGGCCACTTAGTCTGCTTGCTGCATCCGTCCAGGCAAAATCTGCGTCCCTGTATGCAGTGAGCTATAACTTGTTTTTTTAAAGCCACCACGCCTCTGAAACGTGTCAGTCGGTTCTGATGTAAATTATTTGTTACTCTTTGTACGCTGCACAGACGTATGGATCGGTTCAATGTATGAAATTTGTACGTGCATTATATATATACAAATGATCTAATCAGTGGCGCAACCACGGGAGGGGCTAAGGGGGCTATAGCCTCTCCCAGACCCTGATATAGGGAAGGAAAAACCGAAATATGAAGCAATGAATTTTGGTGCAAATTTGATAAAAATATGAATTGTTCTTGGAGTATAGGTTATTCATCAGCTTCAATGGTCTGTACAAGATGAAACATCCTTACCAGAATTTTTGAAATATTTTTGTGCAAAAAGAAGACATCTGATAGGTGATTTTTACAAAAAACAATAATACAAATAGTTGTATTTCAAGCTGAAACTCAGCCTGGTGTTGTTTTGCCGGAATCTCTAAAGTTTATTTGGTGTTCTTGTATTGCCTCCAGGATTCACGAAATAAAAATGCAATTTTTTATTGCAGCAACCTATATATTTCGAGCTTGATGCTCATCATCAGGGTTGATATTTCTGCAAAAATTACATTTTCAAAAATTAAATAAATTAGAAAAATTACAAATTTGAATTGATTATACCTATTAAGAAAAATTAGTCGAACAAACAAAGGTTGTACAATGGTGGTAGCAAATGTCAACAACAAAAGTCAGATGAATATCTTAAAAACAGTAAAACCTCACAAAAACATAACACATTTGAAAAATAAATAAATTAAAGAATATGACAGTAACAACTTATACAAATTAATTATTAAAGAAAGAAAATATCACAGCTAAGAATATTTGGCAAAAGAATAATTATTTAAAACTACTTTTTATCAGATTATGGTAAACATCAGAAAAATGTTTTTTATCTGTCTTATCATTGCATACTATATTTTCATATTTGATAATTTGATTCACTTCTTGTATTTGTAATTTGGTTTTGTTGGGTTGATTGACTAGTGTACAAAATCGATTGCATGGATTGTAATAAAGTATACATTGGCGAAACAATCCAAAAATTGGGTACCAGATTAAGCCAGCACAAGAACGACACGAAAAAGACCGCAAATGACAACATATCAGCTTTGGCAAAGCACGCTATTAACAATAAGCATCATTTCAATTGTGAGGATTCAACAATCCTAGTCAATCAACCCAACAAAACCAAATTACAAATACAAGAAGTGAATCAAATTATCAAATATGAAAATATAGTATGCAATGATAAGACAGATAAAAAACATTTTTCTGATGTTTACCATAATCTGATAAAAAGTAGCTTTAAATAATTATTCTTTTGCCAAATATTCTTAGCTGTGCTATTTTCTTTCTTTAATAATTAATTTGTATAAGTTGTTACTGTCATATTCTTTAATTTATTTATTTTTCAAATGTGTTATGTTTTTGTGAGGTTTTACTGTTTTTAATATTCATCTGACTTTTGTTGTTGACATTTGCTACCACCATTGTACAACCTTTGTTTGTTCGACTAATTTTTCTTAATAGGTATAATCAATTCAAATTTGTAATTTTTCTAATTTATTTAATTTTTGAAAATGTAATTTTTGCAGAAATATCAACCCTGATGATGAGCATCAAGCTCGAAATATATAGGTTGCTGCAATAAAAAATTGCATTTTTATTTCGTGAATCCTGGAGGCAATACAAGAACACCAAATAAATAATACGAATATTTTACAGCTGAAACTTCGACTAAAAATGTGAATTTCTCATTGCAATTGAAACTGTAGATGAATGTTAAATTAAAAAGGAGCCGATAAAACATATTTCTGCATTTCGTAAAAATATTTTGAGCATAGTTGTTGAGCAAAACAAGGAAAAAACTGAACTGAACGCAGCAATTTACATTCAAAATCAATTGGTTCTTTGCGAGATAGAGTCCAGTCAATGATTCCACCGTCTACTTCACCTGGGCAAATAAGGATCTGTGAGCCATTTGATCATTATTATTAAATATTAGTTAAACTTAGACCGGGATTCTGTTTGTGCCTGAATTCCTATTTGTCTCATGTAGTGCCGGATATTCACAATTTATTTTCTAATTACGGCGCGACATTTGTTTCACAATACGCAGCTGTCCCTGAAACTTACTCGTGAAACGTTGCTTTTCAGTTTTATAGAAAATAAGCGTGAATGCAATGAGAGCTTAGAACACCACCGTATAGAGTCATTACTAGAAAATAGCACCATCACTCAACCTTCTCCTATAAAATATTTTTTTTAATTAAGGAATAATTTAGTTGATCAAATTTTGTACTTTTAATATGTGAAGATTCCTAATTTAAAATTGAAAGTCATAATTCAATCTGAATGTTTGTTTTTAGTTATTTTTTTGTTGATTTTTGCCTCGGGGGCGTATGGGTCAGTGAACAAGTCAGTTTCGACTGGGTCGGTTGTCAGGGTTAACTTTCTGACATACCAGAATGCGAGAAATATTTTAGTGAAAAAAAAACAGAAGGCTAACGCACAAGTTTAATGCGGTTTTAGCAAAAAACAATACGCCAGCTTTGATATTTATTTTTACCGAGCTCTAAATATTTCACTTTTTGAAGATGGGTTGAATTGAAGTCTTAAATTTTGTAAAAATAGGCTAAGCCAATTGTTGTTTAATTCTTTCCTAAAAAATAACTGAACACAAACACCACCATCGCAGCAATACAAATCCGAGAAACAAATTTGCTCTTTGCGAGATACAGTACTGTCAGTGATCTCACTGTCTATTTCATTTGAGAAGAACTTTATCTTCCCTGGAAATAGTAGAACTATATTAACTTCTGATCGGTTTTAGTTTGTGCTTATATCTTGTGTTGTACCGGACACAAATTCACTGCACTGCTGTTGAGAGATGGTGTCACGGTCACCCTTTCTGCGGCGACAAAATAGAAGACGAAAAGTGCAAAGGAAACGCTAAGCCGAAAATTTAGGAACCAATCCGGCCTAAAGGTACGTGTTCGTAGAGACGACTCACGTGAGGATCGCTTAGCGATCGTAGTTTTGCATCCAATTACGAGCCATATTTGAATATTTTTTTAATGTCAACTATGACCCAAAGGAGCATGTCTGTATAGAAAATATCAGCACATAGAGCTCAGAACCGGTGGTTTAACATGGATCGCTGAG
The DNA here is from genome assembly GCA_949715475.1 of Microchrysa polita. Lineage (NCBI taxonomy): Eukaryota > Metazoa > Arthropoda > Insecta > Diptera > Stratiomyidae > Microchrysa > Microchrysa polita. The sequence goes on from OX454416.1 coordinate 91,863,216, forward strand.
CGATCATCACATGAGTCGTCTCTACGAACACAAACCTTAACGGTTTTTTTACGGAGCGACGATCGCAGAATTGCTTCTGGCACATAGTGAGTACTTCCGATACACACGGTTTCGTTTTGGCATTTATGAGGTCCACTAAGTCCGTGAGAATCAGAAATACGAAAAAGTGTAATTGCATACATAATAGCACCATCGCGGCCGCGCCTCAAGTGCCTAATAATAATGATGGTCTTAGCCCCCTCCAGGACACGATCCTGTCAATAGAGCAATAGCCGTACCATCAGAAAGACTGATCCTTGGAAATTTACAGAGAACACAGCTATTCCACATACTATAAGCAAAAGGGATATTTAAGAGACAAATAATTTCACAAAATTTCAAACCGTTATTTCTCTACAAAGGAAAAACTAAAACTCCGATCCATCACAACCATAGCCGCACTTGGAATTATATGGGGGAAAAAAACTGATTAAATAGCGGAGTTTGAGGAAATTAATTACGGAAGAGATCCTTTTCGAATAAAATAGACTCTGAGAGATTGTTTTGTTTATTTTCCACGAAATCATTTTACATTTTTTTTTTTAGATTTTAGCTTATTTCTTAGCATCGTTAACCGCTGATTTTACACAGAAAATTCCGAAATCGTGTTTTATTTTAAAAATTTTACGTAACAATGTATCTCTAAGGTTTCCTGTCTAAATTGGATCAATTGGAGGCACCCTTCCTAACATTTGTAACATTGCAACCAACTTTAAGTATGTACTACGACTGGTGAGAGATGATGCAATCTGTTGCTTCAAAATCCATTATGTATATCCTATCTTCTGTATAAAATTAAATTTTTCCTATGCTGGAAGTGACAAAATCAAGTGTTCCATTGGTAGACTATTCTGGCCAATATTTTTAATGACCATACTTGATTTTCAAAGATCTCAAAACAAATTTTGGATAGAGTTCCTAAATAGTGATAAGCGGCGTTGTTGTTGTATTTAAAAGGTTATGTAACCACGTCTAATACAGTAAAAACTTATCTAGAATATCCATACCATAAACCGTTTTCGTTTTAATAATAATAACGGATTTTGTAGCAAGAGATTTCATCATCTCTCACGAATCATTACACAATGTAACAAATATTATGGAGTTGGCCTCTCCTTAATGAAAATTAGACATGAAATCTTTAAGAAACACTATAACGTTAAATTCATTAAAACAAATACAATGTGAAAGAGTTTTCTATGTAAAAGAAAGGGTTATCGAAACTGAGAAATCATTTATTAAAAAAAAAAAGATTTTTTCTGTTATTAAGTTCTCAAATTTCCGCTTTTGAATCAGTTTTCGCCATACAAATTCGAAGTGCGGCTATAGTTATGATGACAGACCGGAGTTTCAGATTTTCCTTTATAGAAGAATAACGCTTTGATATAAAAGGAAAATTTTTGTGAAATTCTTTGTTTTTAATATCCCTTTAGTTTATAGTAGGTGTGTTTTTTTGGTTATCCCGTGCAGGTTTGGGTAGCGAAACTCCATATAAAAAAATGTCAGCTGATCCACCTGTCATTTTTTTTATATGAAGTTTCGTTACCCAAACCTGCACGGGATAACCAAAAAAACACACCTACTATTTATTCCACATACTATAAACTAAACAATTTCCAAGGATCAGTCTGCCTTATAGTGATGCTATAGTTATGACAGAGAGTGTATGTATGTACCAATGGCGCCGGAACAGGGGGGCAGCGGGGGCAACTGCCCCCTCAATATTTTGGCTAAAGGGGCAATTAGTACTACATATGTATATTGCACTAAATTAAAAATTAAGAATATTTTTTTTACATGTACATATTTAATTTATTATTCTAGTGCAGACATGTCAAACTCGCGGCTGCGGGCCGCATGCGGCGTATCACGTTGTTTTATGCGGCCTGCGACCAGGTCGAAGAGACACAATGTATCGGCACAAAAGCGCTAAAATTAAATATTGGTGTTGAACTAAAGTCTAAGAAATCTTCTTCTCTATTCTACAAACAATTTGCTGACGGTTATTTGAGGTGAATTGGTGCAGCTTATTCAGCTTTACCATAGGAAACATTTGCTCCACCACATAACAATAAATGGGTGGCTAAAAAACCTTAATATCCGAAATTTGTGTATGTTAGCGATCAATTTAGGCTCTCAAGGGTGTTTTGGACTACCTATAGATATTTACTGTGCTATAGTGTTTTGATCAACTGTCCGAAATAAATTCTCAGAGAGTGGTTACTGATTAATTTACAAAATTCTTGTTAATAAACATTTTCTAAAGAGTGTAAAATTGTTTGAAGAACATTTTCAAAAGATTTCCAGTTTCTCTATTTTAGGTAGCCCAATTTTTCCATGTCCCGAGTTTGTAAGTGACTGAGATTTGTATTCATTTTTGAAAAGTAATATTCTGTGATGCTCTGGAAGAAAGTGATATTTGGCCCGGCCAGGGTTTGCGTTTGTCACCCCTGTTCTAGTGGATGTTTTTTTTATCCATAATAGAATATCTGGTTCGCAGAAAGTTGCATACGTGCATGTGGTTATACTACGAGTATGTACATGATCACATCATTTTCATTTCTTCTTCCTTAACAAGAGTACCTGAAATTAAAGACAACGCCAACGATAGTGAAACTATTGACCGTTGATCAACGAAAACGAGGAAGTGTTTCATTCTCCTTGTAAAAAAAACTGTGCCGATGGTAGAGAATCCCACAGTAAGATTGGGCTGCTATGCTCGATTTAGATATTGTTGAATATGCCGGGAGCTTCACCTACATGCTGCGCCGAAATTGCTGATCCCTTTCGAAGTATATCAAGCACAGCAAGTTAATATGGCTAGTAACATTACTCCTGACAGTTGCAGCATCAGCAGCATCATCAGAAATGTCTTTCAGGGCTTTACGACGTCTTTAAACATGGCTACATTCAACAATGACACCAAAACGTCTAATATATTTAATCCTTAGAGAAAGCATAGCAACCCATGCCATGCGTTAGTCCAGAGTGGGCATCAGAAAATAAAAATGGCACCGTTTTCACACTATTGCAGTTCATAGTATGCGTGAAAATTTTATTCGAACGTCAATTTTTTGTTTACAATTGAGAATATAAAATCCGCGTAATATTTATTACTCTCTTAAAATGCCAACCTGATATTTAACCCTTCTGTTGGCGTATAGACCTAGACAGACCATTGATGAAAAATATCCTTCAACAATATTTTCCACCCCTTTCCATATATATTTCAAAGAAACTGACGGCCAAAAATGCAATCAAACGTTCGGCGAAATATAAACTATGTCTAAGGAAACGAAAAAACGGCGTATCATAGTACGTAAACTGTTTCGAGAACCAACATTAGACCTCTTCAAAAAATAAGATTGATTTCACAGAAGATTCAGCTACACCTTAGGCATAAGGGCTCTCTTCCACTGGAAGCGTAAACTTGAGTGGCGCGGCGCTCCAGCGGGAAAGCTTTCACAAAATGTGCGATAAAAAGCTTTTACTAGTAAAAGGTATAACCACACACAATATTCAGAAAGCTTTTCCATTGTATTGAATGGAATTTTTGTTTATTTTGCATAGTTACGCCATATTTTGCTTGGTTACGCCATTAAAATTCGGAAAAGCTTTAAACGCGGGAGCGCCGCGCCGCTCGAAGCAGGTAATGGACGGCAGGCGTAATAGCTAGGCGTCGTCAGAAGGGTTAATAATTGCATCGACAATATTTTGACGTTTGAATTATTTCGTGGAGTGTAGTGTAATAAATTTGGAGTCAAACACATATGGGTTGTGTGATCACATAGCCACTCTGGACTAACGCATGGTATGGGTTGCTATGTTTTCTCTAAGATTTAATCCTTCTCCATGTTCACAGAGATCGGACAGGGAATTTAGATCTATCAAAAATCATGAAAGGTTTCGTTTCCCGAGGAAACCGGAAAACAACTTTTGGGAAAATCGTTTGATCTTTAATTTTATAAAACTATATAAAACAAAGAATACGTTTATAATCTTCAACACTTCGGAATTATAATGGGATCAAAATGGGTAACAAAAAGAAACTTAAAGGTTAGTCTCATATTCAAAACTATTCTAGGTGGTTTCTGATCGATTATTTTTCATAATTACTTTTTGGTATCATTTCACAGAATATGGAAGTGCTAGAGCTAGAGGTCTGGTATATGGTGACCGCTGTATTATGAATTTGAGAAAAAAATCTCGCCTCCCCAATAAAAAATTCATTCCGGCGCCACTGGATGTACATATTGCAAAACTATTTGTTAGAAGTTTTTACTTTTGGAACAATTCAAGATCCACCAATATCTACATATCTTGATAAAATTATTGGATCATACAGAACTCACTGTTTTGTTGCTTACTAGTTCCTATAGTAAATATGTTACTATCGTATAAACATTAAGGGCCATTTTTTCGTACACCGTATAGGCTGGTTAGTCTTATCACAAAGAGAAGACACACATAATATTCAGAAAGCTTTTCCATTGTACTGAATGGCATTTTTGTTTATTTTGCATAGTTTTATGTTATCTTTTGCTTATTTACGCTGTTGTATGAAACCCTGCAATGATTTTTTAAATCTAAGATGATGGCGTAACCAAGCAAAATATGGCAGAACTATGCAAAATAAAAAAAATCCATTCAATACAATGGAAAAGCTTTCTGAATATTGTGTGTGTCTTCTCTATGCGATAAGACTAACCAGCCTATAAGATGTACGAAAAAATGGCCCTATGTACTGCAAAGCTACTTGGCAGATTTTGACGCCCGTTATAAGCATGGGTTTTCGTAGAAACCTATGCTTCGAAATTTGGTTCTTTTCCCAACAGGTGGTCCGCGAACCGGGTTCGTGAGAGACCCGTAGCACAGTGGGGCGGTAGAGGCAGAAATTTAAAAAATGTATACTATTGGAGAGCTTTTGTGAATGATTCATCGCATAGTGAACATTACGAAGTTTCTTTCTACAAAAAATTTCGGATCGATATCTGTCACAATAAGAAATCAGCGGCTCTCAAAGTGTAGAGAATTGATTTTGCAGTTTTTGCACATTTTTCCATAATCAAGTTTCAATGAAAACCCTAACTATAAATTAGGATGAAACTTTGTTTTATGATTTTATTTTCAATATTTAGGTTATAATTAATATGTTAGCGTATTAAAAAAGTAAAAAAAAAAATTGGAAATTTTTTTTATTTAATTTCAATCATTTAAGGTCAAATTGACCCTAACTGGATTTTTCACGTGCCTCCAAGCGTCTGTTTATGCTACATTATTCCAGAAAGTCTCAAGATTACTAATATGTAAGAATCATAACCCCATAGAACCCCAGGCTACTTTTATAACCCATTGTGTTATGTCATGTTGGCTGTTTTAGACACGATTTTTGAATATCTACTGTAAAATATGTTGGGTCCTTTGAACCGGAGATAACCGTAGTTTTCATCCTATTGAACTAGTTTTTGGTGGAGAGTATAAAGGGGCTTTGTCTTGACGTTCAGCCAAAATTTACCACCTCCCTTCCCCTGGATTAGAGCTATGGACGTTTTGATTTGAACAAGTTCCAGTAGGCGAATCAGGCGTGTCCTTGGTCGGAGCAACTCAATTTTTGGTAAACATCAACTTCATTTTATTAAGAATATTTCGCTAAATTATGCTGGCACAACTAGCATTTCTTGCGGAGTTACAGTAAAAAATGCAAATGTCAAAAAATTATAATATCCAATTTAATTTTTTGGTTTAGGGTATAATTTATCAAAATAAGTCAATTGTATTATATGTCATTGCAAAGGTAATTTTGAGTAGTTTCATGTGTCTTCGAACCATTTCGCTGTAACTTTTATAGTTTTTGAAATAATTAGGAAAAACTGAAAAATGATCCCCTCTCCCCCCTTAGAATCGAAATAACTTCAAAACAGCTGATCCTATCTGCGTGAAACCAATTCCATTCGATTTAGAATGGCCAAATACATTAAGATTGACCTGCTTTTATAATTGTTTCCAAAATTCGGGTTTTTCGCCCCACTGTGCGTAGGTGGTCCGCGGGGAGACTATTTCTTCGGAGTTCAGATTAATAGGTAATTCACTCAGGTCCAAGCATAGAAAATTAAAGTACTTTGTAGCCCATTTCACTGGTACCTATGTTTTATTTACAATCATTTTATCATCGATGAATTTAATGATTTGGAAAACCCCGAATGAACGTCCTTGGAGAAATTGTGTTTCTATTTTCAATAAATACTAATATGTAATTAATACTTTGAATTTGTTGGTTTCAGTAGTAACGCGTGATTGAAAAATCAGATCGGAAACATCAAGCCGTGTGATGTAGATACATACAAACATTGCACTGTAAAATAGCCCTTTTAACCCTCCGTCGGGCGCACCTCAAATCAAAACAAGATCAGGCGCACTCGGTCTGAGAGGCCACCCATCTATTTGTGTCCTCTTTCCTTAATATGTAACTTTAAATTTCAGATACTTTTCGGAAATTAACTTATTAGTATACAAGGGATCTAATTAAAGTAAATATAGTACTAAGAAACCTAGTTACTAGACAGTATAACACAAAAAAAAAAATTGAAATTAATGAAAAGCAGGCAGTCTAAATTGATAAAAGTTATTAGAAAAGGACCGTAATGCTCCAAATTAAATGTGGGAAAGCATCTTTTATGCAGCGCTTTCGCGTAGTTTAGGCACATTCTAAATTATGACGTGATCAGGCGCACCCGGCCTGTGAGGCCAGACGCCTTCCCATACAACTGTCTAATGGACCATGTAAAACTGAAAGCAGGCATTGTGTGAGATTCTTAAAGTTAGACGAGTAAACGGAGCTGAAAAGTTGTGGGCCCCCTATTAGCGTGGAGCAGAGCAGAAACTGTTTTGCTGGCCTGTCAGGCCGGGTGTGCCCGACGGAGGGTTAATAAGATGCAACTTAAATTTAACGAATTTTCAAATTTATATGATTTTTACCTAAGTATTCATAAAAAAAGCTTGAAGGATTGTTTTAAAATGAAACTTACTTGATGAATTGTATTATGTACTTTTATTTATAACACTAATAAACCACTGATTGCCGCTTGTGCCGAATTGAATCGAAAATAAAAAATTGTTTTATGAAAAATAAATTTTAAAAAACCTAAAAATGGGTAAGGTTCTGAAACACAACGTTCCCATACCGTGCCGCGTTTTCCGAACCGTTCCCTATTTTGTTCTGTAAACGCATAGATCCGGATCAGACTTGATGTTCCCATCGCCATCTCTCGAAAAGCGACAAATGTGACAATTGACACATCACAGCTGATACATTTGGTTCGAAAATTAAAATTTCCAGTTTCAAACGAGATGCAGATAAATTTTATTTTGAGTATATTTAAGAAATAAATGAGGGCGAAAATGCACGGTTTAACGGCACATTGGAGATTTCTTTCAATGAATCAAGGTATACTCTGCAAGGTGGCGCTTAGGGGATCTGTTGATAAAGAGAAAATTTCACATCCGTAACGGCCGGTTGATTTGAAATTCAAGGGAACGTTGCGCGAACCGGTAGGGGAACGGTGTGTTTCATAGCCTCACCCAATTTGACCTACTTAAGTTTTTGCAACCAACGGTCCTTTTCATGCTCTACTTCTTGGTTTATCTCAAGACATCCTCTGTTATGTAATCAACAACTATAAATACCTAATAGTGTTTGAAGACTTTCAGGATCACGACCATCAAGTTGTGAAATCAAAACAAACCAAGTGGAATAGAATTGCAAATGTTAATGAGCTTGCAATTGCAATTATATGCATGCGATTTACTTACAACGCTTACTCATCGGAAGTATACGACCAACCATCGGATATTGCATCAGCATCAGACCGTTGAAGATGTACACTATACGTATGTATTCATATTCGTCAATGGTTTATCATCATCATCAACATGACGAGGTGTATTTAATATGTATTATGTATTCGGGCATATATGTATCATTATAAAAATTAGGATAACCTTGGTTGAAATCAGTCAAAAATGAAATGATTACCGGCTGCATTTCTTCAAAGATCTTCATGGATGGTAAATTGAAATTGTTCACTTCTGCTAATTCAATCGCAATTCTGTGTTAGATCGAAGAATATTTTTTCACTAAACGCGAGCAATTCATCAAAATAAAATAAAAAACAAAACGTGAACTTTTCCACGTGCTCAGAACAAATCAGAACCAATTTTCTGTTAAAAATATTTATAGAATTTATAAAAAACATGGTGTACGTGTCATCATGCAAATAGTCCCCACGAATACGTCACACTACTTTATTATCAACCGAGTTAGCTTACAATAAGAAGTACCTAAATGTATTTCATAATGTATCTCTATAGCCACAATGATAATAATAATATTACTCGTACCCTACATCTATATAATATGCATGTATGTATGTACATACATATTTGCTGTATATTACCATTCCGACAATTTCCTTGAAAATATCTAATAAACAATTCAATCCCCTTAGCAACAGCATCTTCTCATACGCTACGACTAATGACCGTGATACAATTTCGCAAAAAAAAAGTATGAAGGCTTTGAAGAAAATGAATGACTATATCGCCTATATCGCTGGTAAGACGAACGAAAATATTGTTTTGATCATAGACGTGTTTTCGAAAAATATTTATATTTTACACATTGTCATCAACACGGTGCTATCAAATCATATTTTTGAAATTCGGTGATAATGATATCAGCTTTCGCGTAAATATGCTCAAATAGCAAAATAGTATTGTATGAATTTGGTAGAATACATTTAGGTTCATACGTTATAGAATAATTTGGAGTTATTCTTTGAGAGTGGTAATTAAAAAAATATACACATGCACAGTATAGCGGCTCGGAAATAAATAAAAAATTATTTGTCTAGTTCTAATTTCTTATACATATGTATGTACATTGATATGTTATTTCTAATTCCCAAACAGTTCCAAGGTTGGAAGAAGTTTTTCTGATATAAAATATATTTTTGAAGTTTTTTTTGCATTATTCATTTACATACATACATAATGTACATATACGGAGTTGAGTATTTCAAACTATTTTCGTTTTTTATAACATTTCTAGGATTGTTTGTATTAAGAAACTGATGGGAAAGTTAAAAAAAATCGTAAAGATTTGTGAATTTTAGAGTAGGTTTTCGATGTGCTCCAATATTGGGCACATGAGTGGGTAATGACATTAAATATGTTTGGGGAAAAAGTACCGAAATAATATGATTTTGTGTATGATTCTTATGTTTCTTCTTCTTCCTTGCCACGTTCTTTATACCTCTCCATGGCGTCGCGTCGCTCGACCTGCTGTGTAGGCACTTACATAGGAGTTATACTATTTGATTTGTAAAATTGATTCCCGGTTTACACCAAAATTTTCAACCGTGTAGACTGGGGCAAAGAAATCCGCGTCGACAGCGGCACTGGAGGCCCTCCTAAACTTACCACCACTTGATGTGGAACTTAAAAGGAGGGCAATGGTCGACGCTTACCGTCTTGTAAACATGGGCACCTGGAAGATAACAACATTCTCCGGTCTTCCCTGTACCGTAACCCCTTGTGGGGCATGTTGCGTTCACTCAGCCGGTTATAGGCTACTTAACGTTGCATCTCATGTAGAGGAGTGGACCACGCCGAGATTCGATCTCCGGACCTCTAGATTACTAGCATCTTTCCACGGCAATGCGTCAATAATTAAATCACTTCAAAAACACCCACAATTTCAAAATACGTCTTCGATAAAGTCATACCATGTAATCCCCACTGACAGAGAAGAATGGTCCTTTCGTAGGAGATGACATAATTATTTACGCTGATGGATCAGTCATGGATGTACTCGTCGATTGGAAAAGGCATTCGATAGAGTACCTCGTGATCTGATATTTGATATGGGCTGTGGCTGTTAGGTACTGGGCACTGCGACCGTTGGTCTATTGTGCCATCTCTGATGATCTGATATGGTTGGCCTTGAGAGCACTTAATGTCTCTGAGGCATACGTTAGAATGATACGAGACATGTATGATGGAGCTACGACTAAGGTTAGATGCACAGCCGGTGAATCAGAAGAATTTCCGGCGAATGTCGGAGTACACCTGGGCAGTGTATTGAGTCCGTTGCTCTTCAACATCATCATGTGCTGCTTATTAGCACGTATCTCCGACGAACTAGAAATATATATCTTCTTTTTGCCGATGATATTATCCTCAGTAGCCCAAATCGTTGCCTTGCAAGCTGCACTCACAAAATGGTGTGACATTCTGGAGGAGCATGCACTGAGGGTAAGTATGTGTAACAAAGACTGAGTTCTTATGCTGCCCATTCTCAGACCCAGATGCACCGATACCAGATATGTACGTCAAAGGAGAGCAGCTTAAGTCTTGTGCCTAGTTCAAGTACCTTGGCTCGATGGTGAACAACGGAGCTACATACGATGATGACATCAAACATCGCACAAAGGTTGGGGTGGATTATGTGGCTAGAAAACTCAGGAGTTTTCTGTGATAAGAAAATACCACTGAAGCTAAAGGGCAAGTTGTACAAAACGGTTGAAAAATGAAAATGTTACGCATGTCAGTTAGTGTAACCAAAAGGGACCACATCAAGAGTAGCTACATCCGAGGCAGCTTGTCCACAGACCAACCAATCACCGAAAAGCTCGAAGACCGACAAATGTATTGGTACTGCCATGTTCAAAGGCGTCCGCCTGAGAACCCCGCAAAGAAGGCGATATCAATGGAAGTTGCAGTTGATGAAGAGTAGCTACATCCGAGGCAGCTTGTCCACAGACCAACCAATCACCGAAAAGCTCGAAGACCGACAAATGTATTGGTACTGCCATGTTCAAAGGCGTCCGCCTGAGAACCCCGCAAAGAAGGCGATATTAATGGAAGTTTCGACCCAAGGCCAGAGGCAGACCGAAGAACACCTGGATATGTCAGATGAAAAGCAACAACAACGCATTGGTCTCCGCGATGACATGATCCAAGATGGAGCTGCCTGTAGAAATATGCTGAGATATTACCGTCAAAACGGCCTATGTTCCTACACCGCAGGGCCAGCAACGCGAAACCATAGAGCGGTATAAAGAACGAGGCAAGGAAAAAGAAAGGATCAGTGATGGATGGTAGGGCTGGTTCTGGGATCTTCTCGGCTGAACCAAGAATTGAGCTGTACCGGTCTAGTGGGATCATCAAATCGATCTTTCACGTAGAAATTTACGCCGTTATAGTGGAAACCCATGAATGTATGCGGTAAAACTACCGCGACCGCAACTTTCGATTCTTACGAGAACGAAAAACAGTCAGTCCAGTGCTGCGAGTGCGCAGAGCGTGAAGGAGGCGTTGGCCCGTGGCAAGGGGGTAGCGGCAGAGAAGGGGATGGCGAGCGTAGAGAGCAGGGGGCGAAGCCCCTCAAGTGTGAAACAATTTTGAATAATTTATTAAACAGGTAGTTTTGCCCCCACTTTTCATAACGTTTAAAGCGGTACGCCACTGTGAATGAGAGATATACATAATTGTAATTTCGAAATTCTATGGATGTGTGCAAATACATTTCCAACATTAACTTCAAAAATCTTAGGTCCCACTAGAATGTGAATCTGGGATGTAGGTTTACGGGAATGAATCATGAATTAGAAAGAAATATTTCTGTAATTTTATGCAATATTAACCTTGCTATAATTTTGGAACACCCTCGCGTAAATTGTTAAAAGATAACGTGTTTTAACAATTTAAAAGGAACTGGCTTTTAGAATTTGTTGTTGTTTGAAAAAAACGCGGGCCCCTTAAAGCGCAGGGCCCGTGGCATTTGCCACCTTCTGCCACGTGCTTAATCCGGCACCGGGTCCGTCTACTAGTTCGCGCGTGGCCTTGGGCTGTGTTTTGGTACTTATGCTTGTCCAAGTCGGGCGAATCGTGCTGGGAAACAGCCGAGGAGGACTCAACGATATTGTAAATTAGGCCCTGAATTGAGGCCCGAAAGGAGAATGAACCAATGCAAGAAGACGTTCTGTTGGACAGCCAAGAAACATACCGAGAAGATCGCTAGCGAAGCGACAGTTTAATCCCAATCCCAAGGTAACCATAGTTAAACCTCCGAGCTCCGAGGAGATAATAATAATAAATTCATTACTCTATGGTTAAATATAAATGTTCAGACCAGGACGAGGTGAAAAACAGACATGGTAAGTGTCTTATGTCTCACAGGCGATAAACAGGAACTAGGAAGGGTGATGAGGAATTTCAGCTGAGAAGATTTTCTATCCAATTACGAGTTACAAAAAAAAAAAATCATTATTGAGGATACTAAGACCACCTGTATGATCGTACATATTTTCATTTTTAATCACTCACTCTCATTGTATAAACAGCCTTACCGATAAAATTCAAAAATATATTTTCTAGATTATCATGTGATCATAATGTGTAAATACAAAACATTCTGTGGGATTTTCCAATTTTTCAACAAGTATTACTCATATATCTGAATAGCAGCTTTATTTACTTTTAAAATTCTATTTTTTTATAAATGTCTTGGCGTGTAGCTTACACAATTTCGTATTTTGTTTTATTTCATTCAGCGAATCCATTGTTTTTCACTAAACACACTTCACTAATACTATTTCAAATTTTTTGTGACACTCGAATGGGACCATGGGTTTGTTTACTCATTAACCCTGCGCATCAGGCGGTCATAAAAAAATCCTTCAATAAACGATGTCCCAAATTTAGGTGCGCTACAGTTAACCTCTAAGCCTAGGCCGCAGATTAGTGACACTGACATCCAATTTCCAAGAACTTACCTGCTTTTCTCACAAGTGTAGAGATCATCAACACGGAGATTCGCCTCAGTACTTGAGAGCCAATAATGGATTGTTATTCGCAAAAATGCTTTACGTGAATAAATGTATAAAACTGGCAACTGCTGGGCCAAAGGCCTAAGCCGTAGCCGAAGTTAATAGAAATAAATATTTGAGAAAAATGTAGAAAGTAGATAGTTTGATGGCTTTTTGATGCACGTATTACCCATTTAATTTTTTGTTTTCAAATCAGTTACAGTCTAATCGTTATAAGAAATTGTGGCGTTTCTGGAAATAGTCTGAAGGCGCCAACATTTTTCAGTGTATAGTAAAGTGAGGCCAATTGCGTTCGTTTTGGCCTCACTAGACAATTTTCAGGGATACTTCCAGTGTCCCGTTTAAAAAGAAACGTCAGCAACGATTACTGTCTTAAAAGACAAAAAAATAGTTCATTCTTTTCCTTGTTTTTAATTCACTAGTTATTATTGGTTATGATTTTCCTTTTTCCTTTTATTCACACAAACTAGCTTTTTTTGATTGTTAAATTTTGTTTTTATTATTGGTATTTTACGACGTTTCGCCCTAACCAGGCATCTTCAGGTCTAAAAATATACAAAATCAGTATTTACGCTACATTAATTTCAATTGTTACCTATTCTCAATGTAAAATTATATTTTTCCTTCTCTCCGACATTTAGTTAGATCGCGCCATACAAACATAAGTAGTAGTTCAATATTGTAACACAAATGTAAATGTCAAAACATGGCGCGATCTAACTAAATGTCGGAGAGAAGGAAAAATATAATTTTACATTGAGAATAGGTAACAATTGAAATTAATGTAGCGTAAATACTGATTTTGTATATTTTTAGACCTGAAGATGCCTGGTTAGGGCGAAACGTCGTAAAATACCAATAATAAAAACAAAATTTAACAATCAAAAAAAGCTAGTTTGTGTGAATAAAAGGAAAAAGAAAAAAATAGTTCTTCCACTTTTACAATTTTTTTGAATTTGCTTTAATTTTGAAAACTTGAAACTTGAAAAATAAAAATTGTTTTTTTTTTCCAAAAATGTGTTCCGGCAAACGGAAAATTACAACGCATTTATCAGAATAGATCCCACTCAGAAACTCAGATGATAAAATAATGGGCTTTCTAAACATATTAAATATGCAAAATAAAAATGTTGCTTCCTGAGGTTTCAGAAGCTTCGGTCGGTCACTATTTGTAAATCTAATTAAATCACGGTGTAATTAAAGGAAGACGTTTGTCACAACACAATAATAATATCAATTCGCCCGCTAAAGAAAAAAAAAACAAATAATATGCGATACCAACAAGTAAGATTACCGGACAAAACATGGTTTACCGACTGACAGGGCTACAACCTTCCAGGCAAACAAAATATGTATGCAGCACATCAAAATCGTGCTCTGTGGCCGTGAACGTTCGGGCGCCACTCTGTGAAATAGACACTCATAGAGAAACGAGTTTCCAAACTCGGCACGACTCGTCGCAAGTTAAGGTACGTTGTGCTAGACGCGGCCGCACGACTGCGACTCGGTCATTCCATATAAAAACTCGTTTCTCTCTCATTTTAAAAACGAGTTTTTATATGGAATGAGCGAGTCGCAGTCGTGCGGCCGCGTCTAGCACAACGTACCTTTATATTCAGAAGAAGATGATAAGAAATATTCTTATCGTAGAATAATAAACTAACAATGCGACTAGGAAGTGGTATGGCTGACATTTTTACATTGTATGTATTTTTACATGTACTCGACTTCCTCCTTGATGTGACACCCCGCATGCCCACGTTCGATCAAGGTGTGTAATTGATGTCCTTTTATGTCCTTTTTCATAGCTTTCCGATCAATTTTTTTCTTAGCAAACTTAATGGTAGGATCTTCAGCTATTATAGATACTGAAAAGTGAGAAAAGAAGTGACAGCTTGAATTATTCTCGTAGTTATGGGTTTGGAAAGATACACGGGAAATACAAAAATTTTCCATTTAAGCTCGATTTATTCCGTTGAGGAAACAGGAACAAACACCGGATTTGTAATGTACTCGACGTCCCTTTTGATATGATACCCCGCATGCCGACCTCCGGCCAAGGATTAAAGAGGATCATTTTTTGTCCTTTTTGGGACCTTTCCGATCAATTTTTTTTCATCAAAATGGGTTTTCATTCCTGGGATCCCACTGATTTAAAAACCACAAAAATTAGCCTTACTAAATTTTTTTCTTTTTGGAGGCCTGAATTGGGATATGTATTTTGACTGGACTAGGTTTCGTCTTATAACGTGAAACGGCCCAATCGGCCATTTCAGACTGTACGAAAATGACGCTACGATTAACTTTTTCGAACGTATGACGCGTACGTACATATAGGGTGTCCCGCAACGGTTAATAGCGCAACTTGTTTCAGGAAGAAAATTACCAATACAATCGGATTTTTTTTACCGTTACCTTGTTATCGCTCTTTTTGTGAAAGTCATCGAAAATCGTGACTTGTCCTGCAAAATCATATTTGCAGCCCCCCTGGTAAATTAATTCAAGATTTGATTTCAGTTTCAGAAACTACATACAATTTCACAAAAACTGAAGTTTTTGCAGTTGCCAACATTGTCGCCACGTTAAGAAACAGTTACTCAAACTTAATAGAAATTTTAAAATAGATTTTTCATCGAAAATTCAAACAGTAATTTCATAACGGTGCTTTATACGTACAACTCTGCAAAGTTGATTAAAGTTGCTTCAACATGTTGGCTTTCCAACGGTATATCACTTTTTATATTAACATTGCAGAACTTTAGAGAAACACGCATTGAATGGTAAAAATCAAGGTAATTATTTTCTTATCGGATTATTCAAACTGAAATTTTATTCATTTACTTTTTATATTTTAGTATTGCAATTTTGAAAATTTGTTAAATAAAATTGGAAATAAAGTTTTAAAAATGAGAAAGAACCAATAAACTAAAAATATTAACTAATTAAATGGGTGTGTTTGACGAATTGGAATAATGCTGCTGGAATTGGCCTCCTCCACTTTGTATGCAGACTCGACACCTTCGGCTCATGGAAGAAACGGTCCGACGGATTTCAGGATAGTTTTCCTTTATGTTGTCACAAGCATCGTTAATTCGCTGCAGCAAATGTTCCCGAGAGGTAATTGGCTCGGAATAGACAATGTTTTTAAAGTTACCCCATAAATAAAAATCTAGTGGAGTAAGGTCGGCTACGCGCAGGCCACGCAACTGCCCCAAATCTTCCAATCCACTTTCCGGGAAATTCGTTTTCTAAACATTCTTTGATAGGTCTCGCATTATGAGCGGGGCACCCGTCCATCAGCCACCAGATTTCATCACGCTGAGGGATCTGATTGATTATGGGCAATATTTCGTTTTGTAACAATTCGTGAAAGCTTCTGGAATTTAGTCGAGGGGGAAGGATCAAAGGGCCAATAAGTTTATCACCCACAAGACCTACCCAAACATTGACACGAAACTTATATTGAAATCGAGATTGCCGAGTTTCATGGGGATTGCTTTGAGCCCAGATGTGATTATTCCGGGTGTTGAAAACGCCACTACGTGTAAACTTCTTCATCCGTCCACACTATTTTTGAAAATCACGGTCTTCCCGGATTTTTTGAAGAAACCAATTGCAAAATGTTATCCTCCTCTGACAGTCGCTCGGTAGTAATTCCTGAACTTGCATAAGGTGGTACGGATACCGGTTGTCCGAGTGAAGAGTCCTTTGGATCGTCATCCGAGGAATATCCAGCTGAAGTGCTGCTCTACGCGTGCTAAATTTTGGGTTAGTATTGAAGAGATTAAGAATCTCTTCTTCTCGTCCAATGCTAGTACCGCGAACTCCTTCTCTAGCGGTGTGGTTTGGTGTTCGACCTGTCTCTCCAAGAAGCCGATACGTTCTTTGGAAGGTACGTCTATCTGGAATTCGTCGCTGTGGGAATCGCCGACTATACTCTCGAACTGCTTCAAGTCCATTTCCTCCTGCTACCCCATTAATTATAATAGCCTTTGTTTGTCTCTTTTCGAATAAAGGGAAAATTGTTAGCGATTTCACTGAAGCCTTGATTTTTACCATTAAATGCGTGTTTCTCTAAAATTCTGCAATGTAAATATGAAAAGTGATATACCGTTGGAAAGCCAACATGTTGAAGCAACTTTTATCAACTTTGCATAGTTCTACGTATAAAGCACCGTTATGAAATTACTGTTTGAATTTTCGACAAAAAATCTATTTTAAAATTTCTATTAAGTTTGAGTAACTGTATCTTGAAAGTGGCGATAATGTTGGCAACAGGAAAAACTTCAGTTTTTGTGAAATTTTATGTAGATTCTGAAACTGAGATCAAATCTTGGATTAAGTCATCAAGAGGGCTGCAAATCATGATTTTGCATGACAAGTCACGATTTTCGATGACTTTCACAAAAAAAAGCGATAACAAGGTAACGGTAAAAAAAATCCGATTCTATTGGTAATTTTCTTGCTAAAACAGGTTGCGCTATTAACCCTTACAGTATTGACCACCCAATGCTGTATATATGTACGATTTATCCATGCTGTTTGTTATACCCTTCGCTCGTAGAGTGAAAGGGTATATTAACTTTGTCATGAAGTTTGTAACGCATTGAAGGAAGCATCTCCGACCATATAAATTGTATATACTTTTGTCGCTTACTTGCGTGTGAATTCTGTTGGAGGAAAATACATAATAAGTGGAATTCGCTGCAAAATTCGGGTCTACTCACTCGTTGAATTTTTCTTTGGCGCACACCTTTTCAATTTGTTGTTTTATGAGATTCTTCCTAGTTTCTATATTATCTTTATATAATGTAAATACAGATCTATCAATTTGCACTGATAGATAGATAGATAGATAGATAGATGTTTTATTAATATTTCATTATAAAAATTACAATGCAGTATACATAGTGTGAAAAAAACAGAAATTGGCGTGGCTTAAAGCCGTCTGCCCGAAATTGGTTGATTTTCTTCTACATTATATTACATTAAATTCAATTTATATAGATTTGTTTCGCGAGTTTTAATTTTCAATTAAATTATATAAATTAGTTTATTAAGTTTTATATTTTAGTTAGTACTTTTATATATTTTTATGTTTTTAGCCTGTTAACCGCATTCTCATATTAGTGTTTGGAGAGAGCTGGGTGGTGAAGTTCACACAACTCCAGATTCTGCGTGTTCACCTACCCAGATCTCCCCTTAACATTAGACGATTTGTTTAATTCAGTTATTTTTATTATTTTTTATTTTTAGATGCTTTCATTAATAATTCGCTGTCTATAGCTTAGTGCTATATTACAGAATTCATAAAGCTTATCCCAATCACGACCGTTCAAAGAAGCCTCGATTTCATCGTCGTTCAATAGGTCCATTCCAAAACACGATCTTCTAACTTCCTTCAGAACTGGACATTTACCCAGGAAATGTCGTGTATCTTCTCTTGCTCTCCAATTACATAGACTGCAGTAGATGGGTAAGTCCGGGCGGTGTGGCCTGTAATTCAATGGAAGCAACTCTCCGCGCGCTTGGAATATAAGGGATATTTTCCTTCTTGAATATTCATTTCTAAAATATGTGCTATTGCCCAGGTTGTGGTTTAGGCCGGGGTATGATTCGCGATGCTGTGACATGGTCGCCCTTTCCGCAGTTGAAGATTTTATTGCTTGTTCGACGTCGCTTAGGAGTTTCCTGAGTTTGTATGCCGATTCTTCTTTTCCGTCCCAATCCATAAGCGTCCCATTTTGACTCGCCAGTTCCAGCAAATTCGCATATGTTCCAGTCCTTGTCTCTACTTCGTGCATCAAAATCCTTTTTGGGAGTCGTTCATCGCTCATTGCAGATATTTTAATTAGATAATTTATGTGTAGTTTTAGAGTATCGACGAACAATGGTCTAAGCCCTGTTTCCTGGAGCAGCATATAGTTGGGTGTGGTTACTGGAAGTTGGAACATACGTTTTAAATAAAACCGCAGCAGTTTTTCTGCCTCTTCGTATTGCTCTCCGCCCCATACTTGGGCACCGTATAAAAGTACTGACTTGGCTGCAGCTTGAAATATTTTGTACTTCGCGGTATGAGAAAGGTCTGCGTTGTTGAAGCAATTTTTCCATACTGTGCATATTGCCCATTTCGCTTCCTTTACCTTCTGATTAAGATGCGCTTCCATAGAGAGATTACTTGTTATTAGCATTCCCAGATACGGGTATTCTCTAACCACTTCAATGTCGTGTCCGTTGTATGTCCATTTCTCAGTTCTCGCTAGTCGGAAGCGTTTTTTAAAGATCATGATCTTTGATTTTTGCAGATTAAGGGTAAGTTTCCATTGCTTGCAGTAGGATTCTATATGATTGATCATTTTTTGTAGTTCTCGTGGTGATCGGGCAAAGAAAACCATATCATCAGCATAAAGTAAGCCCTTCAAGCTAAAACCAAAGGCTTCCGCACCACCAGGTATGCCATCTAGGATATCATTAACGTAGACTGCGAAGGCGTCCGGGCTAAGTTTACATCCTTGGCGTACTCCGATATTCGTATTGAATGACTCCGACAGCTGTTCCCCATTCCAGATCATTGCAGTCGTATTTTCGTACATCTTTTCCATTATATGGCCGAATTTGGATGACATGCCATTATTATACAGTTTATAAAATAGTGCCATGCGATCCACGGTGTCGAAAGCTGCCTTAAAATCCACGAAAAAGACGTATAGTTTCCTCTTTGTGTTTAGGTAATGCCGAGCGAAGGTGTGTAGTACAAATATATGGTCGTTAGTGGAATATCCTTTCCTAAATCCTGCCTGGTTGACTGATATAATATTCTCGGCATTCAGCCATTTGACAAATCTTTCCTGGAGAAGCGTCGCAAAAATTTTTCCTGACGAGTTAAGGAAGGAAATGGCACGGTAACACGACGGATCATTTACATTTCCCTTTTTGTGTATTGGAAATATTATTGAGTCCCGGAAATCGTTGGGTACTTCTCCGCTATCCATTATGCGATTATATTCTGCTGTGAGAATATCCTGAAGGATTTCGCCTCCGTATTTGTAATGCTCCACCGGAATTCGGTCACTTCCAGGTGCCTTATTATCGTTGCAAGTTTCCAGGGCTGCATTAACTTCTTCCCTAGTAATCGTTGCATCCAGTATTTCATTGGCCCAGTTTGGTCTTGCAAATTGTATAGTGCCGTTACAATCGGTTGCATGAAGGATTTCTTCGAAATGATTTCTCAGCCTGATAATATCAATTCCTTTCCCAATTATGTAGCTATCAGCTCCGTTTAGTCGCTTTGCAGTTCTCCAAAAGTCCTTTGATGTGGTGCATGTACTTAGTATTCTGGCCTGTTCCTGGTAAAAATATCGCTTCTTTTGTCTGCATAGTATTTTGAACTGCTGATTTGCTTGATGATACATCTGTCTTGTGTATGTATTGTTATACTTTCGGAATAATCTTAGCCAAGCGAAAGAGCGATTCCTACTTTTCTCGCATTGGCGGTCGAACCAAGGATTTTTGGAGAAACTCTTCGGTCGTACCGTATGTGAGCTCTCTTTGATTATTTCTGCCAGTTTCGTGATGGTTACATCGGAATTATGTGATAAATTTTGCTGAAGTTTTTCTTTATATTGGGTCGCCAGCTCTTTCTTCCATTGAATTTTGGGGAGTAAATTCATTTTCGTTGTATTCGCATTGCACTGTTTTCTGTATAATGTTTTAAATGGTCACATACTGCCCGTTAATCGACACTATTTTATGTTACGTAAGCTCCTTTATACAGTATACATAACATATAAACCACATTACGTTCATTGTATGAAAGGTAATGCAATTGTGTCGTTCCAACCCTTGTAGTTTTGCAGCCAGGCCTTTGATGGTATAGTAAAATAGAGTTTAATAGATTTAGGCCGGGTTTCTGATAGCTCTTATTCAGTACATGTCGGCTGATTAGTCTTATCGCGTAGAGAAGACACACACCATATTTAGAAAGCTTTTCCATTGTATTGAATGGAATTTTTGTTTATTTTGCATAGCTACGCCATATTTTGCTTGTTTAAGCCATCATCTTAGATTGAGAAAATCATTGCGCACTTTCATCCCACCAGCGTAAATAAGCAAAAGATAACATAACTATGCAAAATTAACAAAAAATCAATTCAATATAATGGAGAAGCTTTTTGAATATTGTGTATGTCTTCTCTGGGCGATAAGACTAACCATTCTATAAGATCTACGAGAGAATGGGCCTTAAACATTCACATTGAATGCATTTTCGCCTGGCACTTTAAGTGCAGAAGAGCTTTTTCGTGTTGTAAACATACATTCAATTAGTCAGAACCTATACTTATCACTTATCACCTTGATTGAATGTATTTTCACTAGGCACACTCCAGCTCCATCTTCAATATTCTGCAGAGCTGACAATGTATGTATGTACATTAACCCTCGGATGGTTCAGGTAAATTTTACATACGTAAATGGTTCAGTGGGGTCTGATAGACCCCAAGGTAAAAATCGCTCTAAAACTTAAATTTTTGCTTTTTTGGCACATTGATTTGAACTAGAAGTAACTGTGAAGCCTTTTGATTAAGTGGTATATAAGAAAAGTGGAATTCAGACAGTAGCTTTTAGTATGTGGAAGAAAAAATTAGGTGGTGTCAAATTTGAGGGTAATTTGAACTTATCACAAATAAATCAATATAAAAACTAAAATTTTAACAAAATTTAATTTTTATTAGTCAAAACGTATTTAATACTAATTAACAAAGCTAAGTACATCAACATTTTTTAGCTAAGGTTAATATTTTTTTTTAAATCGGGATCCAAAGTTAGTCAATATTTAGAGCATTTTACTTCACAGCTTTTCCCTCGATGGTCTTCGCAGATCGGCTTTTTGCACTCGTTGCAATTGTATTTTGTCTTCCGATCATTTGCTCGTGGGCATTGAAAACATTTTTGCCTCTTTGGGGGACGATCTGACCACATTGGGGACAGGGGGCATCAGCCCCCAACGGGGGGGGGGCAAGCTGAACAATGCACAAAATGTCTTCAATATTTTGCAATGTGCTTCGGAGAATATTGCCCGTTGATTTCCTCCGTCTTAGAAGAGGTTCGTCAAGTGTATAGCCAAGTTCGCTGAGGAAGCTTTATGTATTATGTGAAAAACCCACCTAATTATTACGCTCATAAAAGGCATTAATTTATGTCTTGACTTAAAAAACATAAGGTAATGACACAATAGTGAAAGGAGATCCTCATAAATGAAAAACAGGTAAAAAACGGCATAATTTTTAATGAATTGAGTAAAAAGGTTAAAAACCCCTAATTCAAAACACCCTAAATTTTCCATTTCTTTCAAAATTAACATATCTAATTTCCCAAATGTACTCTAATTACAAAGATTCAACCGTTCCCGACTGTTATTAATTCATTTTATCTATTTCCAAATAACATACTTTGAAAATTTCTCACAAAACGAAAAATTTACTTTTGTAAAAAGACATACGTAAATGGTTCGTGGGGTCTGACAGACCCCAGAGCACTTTCAAAGTGCTATAACTTATTAACAAAATCACAAATTCAAACAAATTCATGCTTAAATGAACGTATGTGACACATACTTAAATTACATATGCATCAAAATACCATTCAACAAGTTTTTCTATGAAAATTTTAAGATTTAAATTTCTCTGGGGTCTGTCAGACCCCACTGAACCATCCGAGGGTTAAATAGCTTCGGCTCAATAAATCATTCAGTTTTGGTCCTTTACAACCTCAGCAATAGCAACAATTCTCCATATCTATACATATTCCTCAAAGTCCCTGCAATTGACACTTAATCCTTCCTCATAAATATTATCCCGTCCTATCAAAATCTAAATCACAACCTTGCCTGCGTATCGCACTGAAGCACAAAAGGATTAGACCATAGAAGAATAATGCGATAATAGCGCAAAAGATAAGTTTCTGATTCGTATCGAGGGACAGGCGAAAGCCCTGAAGTGGCGAAAATTACATAAGCGTACTTTTTTGAATAAAAGGGTATTCGTCTATTTTATATGTGCCTTTATATCGAAAGAAGCGAAACGAACCAAACGGTCATAAAAGTCCATAAAAAGAGAATAGAAAAGCGGCAAATTAAAACGATGAGGGATAAAACTTGCCAAACTGCAAACTTGGCATATTAAAAGAATTTAATTCACACAAATCAGCAGGGTGACTCCGAGAAGAATGGACGTGCGAGCAACCGACTACAAAAGAATGGACTTTATTTTTCTCACTCGTTTGCATTCGATTGTTTGGAGGCGCACCAGGCGGACAAACACAATAAATCACAGTGTGTGTGTTGTAAAAGAGTTTATGAGCGAAATTGTGGGCACCCAGGTTGAGGTTCTTTTATACGTATTGAATTTTTGGTAAAAGTGATGATGGGTGGAGTCATCGGAGGAATTCAAACAGCAGGGAAGCTTTTATACGATCGGTAAATTTCTCCCCGGTCTGCCAGCAGGGCTTCGTCCTTTTACTCGTATGTACAACAACACTAATACCAAGGACATCGAGTTGTAGGACTAGGACGACATTGAATGGATGCCATCTTTTTGTTGGGCACGACAAAAATCATTGATTGGATGCTTCCGAACAGACATGCGACACATAATACAATTCTTGTCTCCCTTCTGACCATTTGTACATATTGGACCCCAGTAAGGCTCAAACATATATGTTTGACTGTAGTCATCATCATGGAAGAAGGAATCACGGCGAAATGTTTTCTACTGATGGCACATCGAATCTCCTATAGTGCCCTGAATCTGATACGTGTAAAATTGAAAGGCTGACTGACTGGAACCAAGAACACAGTAATAGAAATTAATTTAGATCCTATGTCCTTTAATATGAACCATATGTAAGTAGGTACATATGTAAATAGATACGATGCGACAAATTTGTTCTGACGTAGCGAGATATTCAAAATAAAGGATACTACAAACTACAATTACCATTAGAGCTGGTGTCTAAAGGGGTGAGTGAAATTGGGTTTTAAATGGGCCAATGAGGACATTTCAAATGAGGTGTTTTCTTTCTGAATCATTACCCCACAGTCTACCAATTTAAGTTGTATTATATATTATTACGTCATATTAGGAAATCAAAATGCTCAATCTTAGGCTTAATTTATAAGTAGAAAGGTATAATCAATTTATTGCTGCCTACGTGTCTAGCAGCTTATCAATATTGCTTTCAACCTTCCATGCGGAACATATACGAGTAATATCTAATCATATAAATTGATGTTAAGTTGATAAGCAATACCTATACAGTACAGTGATACAATGATTATCATAGTAGACTTTTCGGTATGAAGTAAAGATTATTATTAGACGTTAATTTTTTTTGTCAACACATCAAGAAAAAGAAGTTTCTGATAAGAAACACGCCATTTCGTATGACAAACAAACTCAAGGTTCAATTTTGATACAAACAATAAAACAAATTATAAAAATGGATTGTTTTTTTATTCTAATCAAATAAATGATTTCAGTAAATGTTTATCTATACAGGGTGTCCCATTCATGGAGGAGGATATTTTAAATGTAGGTAGTGTGGCTCATTTGGGGAAAATTCGTGTACAACAGGACCCCTCTATTTTTAACCGTTACAAAGTATGTAATAACATTTTTGTAAAAATGGCCGACTTTCCGAATTTCCAATAAAACGAAACCTCGCCTGTTACGAAGTTGCTCGTATCAACCAAGATAAACCAGCTCAAATTTTAAAGAAATTTTAAAATCGGGTTTTCATCAAAAAATCAAATGATAAAAATTGATGAAAAACCGATTTTAAAATTTCTTTTTGAGCGGGTGTATCTCGGAATATACTAGCAAGTACGTAAAGGGCGAAGTGTCGATTTATTAGAAATTTTATGTAGTTTCAGAAAGCGAAGTCATATCTCGGATGAAATCTTTAGTGGTGTGGCAAATTTTGATTTAGTTTGGCAAGTCGGGCATTTTTACAAAAAATACTATTACACTGTAACGGTTAAAAATAGAGGGGTCCCGTTCTACATTAATTTTCACCAAATGAGCCACATTACCTACCTACCTACCAATAAGATATCCTTCACCATGAATGGGACACCCTGTATATATGTACGTATGTAGTAAATTTTTCATATCGTCGCTCAAAACTGATAAAAATTATTTTTTTCAAAATACGTACTGATATTTACTCGCGGAAGCATATTTTGTTTTTTTTTTTTAAACTCTACACATAGTTGATTCATGCTTGATGAAAATGAGAATGAAATCTTCTGGATGTTTTTCGAAATAGAAAGCTCTTCAGAGTTCATTAATTATTATTTATCTAGGCCCGCAGGAGCGCCCCGCCCGCCAAAGAAAGAAAAAACAAATGCAAAGTGAGAAGCGACCAAGACTATGTGTACACGACAGAACAAGTATGGGTTTTCGGACCTCTGTAGCTCGGACCCTGGTTGGCCCTGAGTGTTCACATTTGGTATGCTTTGCCGTCTTACGAAGGGTAGCAAATTTCATGAAGATACGATGAAAACTACCGGAGTTATAAGAGTTTGAAAATCGCATTTTTTCGAAAATCTTGTTTTCGTTGTTTTAGTTGTTCATTGACAGGGCTACAGCCTTGTTGAGATCATCTCGGGATCCGCTCTCTTTTCCCATATATAGAGTATATCCCGAGGGAGTGCATAGGCTATCATTTGCTCCGATCCGTGCAGTAGAAAAAAAGATACATCAAAAAATGTGAAACTGGATAGTTTCTGGCTTATATGTTTCTAATAAAATATTTTGTAAAAGTCGGGAATGGGCCCGAAAAATGCTTGGAATAGAATCGTATAGTATTACTCCAATCAATAGAGACCAAATATAGGGGGTAGCGTCATGGGCGTAGCCAGGATTTCGGTCAGGGGGGGGGGACAAGCCCAAAATTTATTCTACATCATGATTTTCTTAAGAGTTTATTTTACAAATTTTAGAGTAGCCTGGCTTGTGGTTGGATTGGTGCACAGGGTCATGGATTCCAGAGTCACCATGAACGAATTCATTTTATGGTGTTTTTGGAACTCACGACTTAAGTGACGGACTATGATGCCGCTCAGATTGTAAACAAGTATCCATTTATGGGGATAAATAATATTACTGGGCGTGCTGTTGATCTCAACACCTCAACAAAACAGCAGTTTAGATCTTGGAAATTGGATGTCACTCACACATCTGCGGCCCTAGTTTACTGGTGGACTGTCACGCATATTATTTCTTTTTTTCGTAATTTTAGAGTCCAATTTTAAAAAAGGTGATGAGAATGATTTTCTTCTACATTCTGATTGCATTCAACTGGTCTCCAATATCTGCCTTTTAAAGCGTAGTTTGTATATTTTCAGTGCAATTTTTGTATCTCAGACTGCATATTCCACTTGTGAAATCAGTTTGTTTCGTCTGTCACTTTCATCTTATCAAAGTAGCATCGTCAGAATATTTATAAATCCTTTATTGCTTGAAATATGGACAACGGTTTCAATAAGATTTTTTCTAAAATTTATCAAATTAATAACAGTCTCTCTTGAGTACCGTAACTCCTAGTGGAGCATGGTGCGTTGATGACCAGCGTGTGTAGTCATCAACGTTACAAAGACAACTGAATTCGGAGTGTGATACGTTTGTCAGCCAAACCACTTCCTAGTCGCATTGTTAGTTTACTATTCTACGATAAGAATATTTCTTATCATCTTCTTCTGAATAACAAACTTGCGACGAGTCGTGCCGAGTTTGGAAACTCGTTTCTCTATGAGTGTCTATTTCACAGAGTGGCGACCGAACGATCACGGCCACAGAGCACGAGTAAAGGTACGTTGTGCTAGACGCGGCCGCACGACTGCGACTCGCTCATTCCATATAAAAACTCGTTTTTAAAATGAGAGAGAAACGAGTTTTTATATGGAATGAGCGAGTCGCAGTCGTGCGGCCGCGTCTAGCACAACGTACCTTAACAGTGGCTACATGTTATTGCTAGTGTCATTCAGCTAGAAAATAAATTTTGATGAAATAACTTGAAAGGCAGTGAAATATGAGATCCGTTCTTTACAAAGTCCCTAACAAAGCATACCATTTGTCCCCTTTCAGATGAAAATAAGTTGAATTTCACTACCTTCCCGAAGGACCTAATGGTTGAAATTGTGTACTCCAGCTCAGAAGCCATGAAATGAAACAGGAAATATGGGATCCACGCAGCCACAGTAGCACACTCACCGACCATATATAGTCTAGTACAGATAGCTCAAAACCCAAACATCCAAAAAAAAGGAATTTTTGATGCCAAATTGTTGCATACACTGCTCAATATACGCAGTAAAAAGTTACACTAATTTGCGCCATGGGTTAAGGGGGGAGGGGGTGGCAAAGGGGTGAAAATTCAGTTTTTTGCAAATATCTGGAAAACTATGAGTATGAGCTTGAAATGTCCTGAGGACGAAACAAACTACATAAAATTACCTTTGTAATGATATATAACACTCTAGAAATTTTCGCAGAAAACTATACCTTAGACCCAAAAGTATTGTAGTGAATTTACATTTTTTGAGTTTCACATTTTGCACTGTAACTCTTGATACAATAGACCTACCGTTATAAGATCTTGTCCATATATTTACAACAAAATTTGTTTGATTTGTACCAACAATTGAAGTGTTCCGACCATTGACGCCCCCTCACTCCTGCTAACATTTTTCAAAAAGGCATGCCGATAGCTTCTTTTCAAATTGAGCCAGGCAGATCAAATTTGGTGGGGTGCCTAGTCCAAGCTCCATTATGCTCCCACCAAATCTTATTACCATCCGATCAAAACTAAGGGTACCCCCCATACAAAGTGAACGAAAAAACATAAAACATAAAAAAAAATACATATTATATATATATATATATTATATATATAAAATGGCAAACTTTTGTCGATTTGACTATTGTTGTTGTACTATTGTTTTAAAAATTTGACCATTCCGCATTATAAACATATATATAGGGGTTACTTTTTCTACATTTTATTAAAACTGATTCTTTTTTTTCAACAATTTTTTTTTGAATTAGCTAAAATAAAAAATGTAAGAACTCAAAAAGGATCAGAAAGGCACGTAACGCCGCGAACCGGTTTTTGTTTCTTATCATACCTCAACAGATTTATTACTTCTAATAAAAATGCTCGGCTCGCTATATTAGTGCTATTTTCGCAAAGTTGAAAAAAAAATCTTTTCTATTGTATAAATTCCATGCAATGCCCGGTACTCTTTTAAAGATATCGATGTATGTAAGTCATAATACAATGGTCGTTACGGTATATTTATTAAACAATTCAAACATCTTTTAAGGATTTTCCTCTGAAATCGTCACGAACTATCTGAAAAACACTTTATTAGGAAAAGCGTAACTTCTTAAGAATCGGATCGTAGTTTGATGTTGTCTTTGTACCTTCGTCAATTTGACCTGCTCCTGAAAAGCTGACCTTTTCAAAGAAACGCCATAAATAAGTGTATGTCATACGTGAATTTCTTTTGTATCGCGGCGGTGAAAATTCACAAAGAATTAACTGAACCTTAGGTGGTAAGTAACCAGTGGATGAACAGGCTAGTCCCGATGAAATGTATAAATATCAAAAAATAAATAATATCTAATGTTAATAGTTAATATCTTATGTTAATGTTTAATATCAAATGTTAATACTGTGCCATCGGTTTCCAAAGTGAAGCTCAAACAATTTTCAAATTTAGCTTAAATAACGGATAATTGATTCCATGGATTTTTAATAATACGATACTTATTTTAAGAAATTATTCTCTTCTTTACAAAAATTACATAGATGTAACAAAATATTTGTGTATAACAATATGTGCGCCGGAACAGACTTCTTTTCCAGAATTTTAATTATTTAAGCCGGTCTAACCGCCTGGAAAAATAACCATAGATAAACTGAAAACCGGCTGGGGCCGTTTTTGACATCCCTAGTTTGTAGGGCATTCTCTTGCATTCTCTTATTTGTAGTTTAACGAGTAAATGAATTTTAACTTAAAATACTGAGTGAAAAGAACAGAAAAATTGTTTGTTCGGTTCGGTTGTTGAAATGAAATGAAATGAAATTCCGTTATTAATTTCCCGAGTGTCGTAATCATTTTAATAACATTTCGCAATATGTATGTATTTAAAAAAATAATAATTTCATAACATTCACCTTTGTATCAAGTTCAAATTTGTTGCAGGGAAAAAGTGTACTGTACATTGTAGACACCCTGAATTTTCAAACTTTAACAGGCATTTAAGAATAATCTAATAAAAAACATCTTAAAGACATAGCAAGTAGTTTATCCTAAGAAGTCATGAGTCAAATTTTGGTAATTTTACGCCGACAAAGTGTATTCAAATCTAACACCATCTGAGTGGACTGCTTACAAACGAACATATTATTCGGCATATCCTTATCCTATCATAAAAAGGTAACTGTCTGCCACACTAATTATGAGAGTCATCGCCATGTCATTATGCTGTTGTCAAGAACGTTAAGGAAATCACACTGGGTATGAAATTATAAAAACAATACTGTCTTATCTTTTAGCTAATATACTTACGTCTGGTCTACGACTACGACGTTCCTCGCTGCCTAAATAAAAGGAAGACTCCTAGAGGTTATCAATTTTATAAAAAATACGAAACAACACCAACTGTTGGGTAGGTTAAGCGCTGTTTTCACGATGGATTTGTCGTCCAACTTTTGAGCATTCAAACAAGTTGGACACCAAATCCATCGTGTAAACAGAAGTTGGACAACAAGTTTGAAGTGGAACGAGCATTCAAACAAATCCACCGTGAAAACAGAAGTTGGACAACTTGTTTGAGATGCATTGATTATAGTCCAATCGAAATATAAATATACTTTCTATTAATAAAGAATGAATGCTCCTGATTACCAATATCTGTGCGCTATCATCCAATTCTAGCGTTCCGTTGACTTTTGGGGCACGCTGTATACTTATTCGGACATGTTTCCTTCAATGTTTAAAATATTCTCGAAAAAATTCAAGAAAAAGTGAATATATTTTTCCTGTACTAATGCGTATTGCAAAAACTGATAACGTTTTACGACCGCTCCAACTTTCAACTACTGTTTACACGGCCAACAAGTTGGATAGGATTTGTTTGATAGGATTTGTTTGAGAGAATATCGTACGTGTAAACAGCCTTCCAACTTGGATAAGTGTGAGGGAAAAGTTGGATGCAAACAAGTTGGATGCCATCTAAACGCGCCTTAAGGTACCTGCTTCTGGCGGGTTGAATTGTTATCTTTAGACAAAAAGCCTGTAGTGTAGCGTCAGCATATCACTTCGAATATGTATGTACATATGCATCCGCATAGTATAAATATATATATTTTTTAAATTTATCTAGCTCAAACTACTTTAATATTATATTATATTCTACAATACAATCGTTGTTAAGGGCTGATTCAACTTGTTGTTCAACTTTTCAGCATTCAAACTAGTTGGAGGACTTTTCTTATGCCGGCCCGGCCCTACACTGATTGGGGTTTGCCGAACCGCACGCCATCTAGATATATCATAACCGCAACCCAGCTGCACAATGCCGTCATAGTTTAGCTACTAAATTTATGGCGGATGCGAACAAACAACAAATTAAATTAAAAGCAAAAACAAAACTGTGCAACTTTGGCGAACATCAAAATTAAGTAGTTGATTTTTTGACGTGTAAGATTCTGTATTGTGGCCTTAATAACTATATAGACGGCCGGCGTTGACCGCACGGTACAAAAAATCAAAGCTGTGTATAACACAAGTCTGGGACGGACAGGTCGATGGAGCAATTCAACGAACGTTATTTGTATGCGTATATGATATATTTTGGCATTACTGGACCTCACTACACGGGAACAAGATCAAGAACCAAAAACCGTTTTTTTAGAAGAGATTCCAGAAAAAATTTGTTTTTTCATATAAAACCGATTTTATGTTCATGTTCGCGTGCAGACAGGCCCACTGATAAGAATGCTTTTGATTTATTAATGATTGATTTGAAATTCAATACAAATTTTACTGATCGAAAGCACAGTAGCGAGCAGTGTTGCCAACTGAAAATTTAGAAAACGGCTAAATTTAGCAGGAAAACCGGCTATATTCTTTTCAAAAACGGCTAGAAAACCGGCTAAATAAATTTCAGTCAGAAAAACGGCCAAAACAACTGGCTAAGTCATACAAAACAATCACATTACGAAAAAATGTAGTAAAAACTGATTTTAATAATTTTATTTCTTTTCTGGAGTACTACCCGTTAACTATGCTTAAGGCAGATTTCTTAGTTTTATTACATATGTATATGCTCCAATCGTTGGCATTACAGTCAAAATTTACCTTATTCGGAGTTAGATAGCTCAACAAGGATACGAAATTGATGTTCCAAAATTATGAGCTTGGCCGGGAAATGGTACAGATTTTTGATAAATTTGTTGCTACAAACCCAGCAACAAGATGTAATTCATCTACGAAAATGTGTAGGTTCTATGAATCGTCAGACGTTGTCCAAGTAGCTTGCCCAGTAAACTACAAAAATTAAATTGAAGTGAGTATATTTTTTTCGGGGGAAACTTAACCCCTTCTTCAGCACTTAGCCTTTGTGCTGAAGAATAGGGTAAGTTGGCCCCGAAATATATTCTTCTTCTTCTCTGTATCGTATAGCCCCATGTGGGGCCATGGTGCGTTAACTCAGCCGTTTATAGGCAATTTCGAGGCAAATTTACATTGCATATCATTTCGGAGTGTATATAATGTTGCAAGCACTATTTCCTGAACTACGCCGAGATTCGAACTCCGGACCTCTATAGATTACTAGTATCGTCGAGGGCGACTCAACCAAGTGAGCCACAGAGCGTGTCACCCCGAAATGTATACACACTTAAATTTAATTTTTGTAGTTTACTGGGCAAGCTACTTGTACAACGTTAGTGTTGACCACTACAAAGTTTCGGCGATACAAATTATCAATATATATGAATCGTGTTAAAAGGTTTTCACTCTTGTACTTAATTTGGCATGATTACGTTATCTGTGGTGAATTGGCACTTTGGAAAATACCTTTTTACGCTTTGCTTTTACTGGGCATCGAACCGGGCACCTATTGTTTCGTAGTCCTACGTCCTACACCTGAGATATCTAAGATTACTAATTATGAGAATAAATTAGTCGTTTTATTTTTTTGACAATTTCTTAATTTAGAGACATTTAGATGAAAGCCATCGATATGTGATCGAAGACTTTTCGATTACATTAGGTATCTGAGACAAACTGATAAAAATTATCGTTTTTGGATCGATTACTTTTTGATGCCAATTCGGTATCGAATGTGGGTCTTCGATTTGGGATCGAAGACACGCATTATTCTGTTGTGTATCGGAGACAATTGGATGTAAATAATCGAAATTGGATCGAAGGCTTGTCGATTACCTTAGTATACGAGTAGTAGACAATTCAGTGACTTGTATCGCGGTGGTATGGATGACTTATAGATTCAGTAGGTTATTGGAGACATTGGAGGAAAAAAATCATAAAATAATTTTAGCCGGAAAAACGGCCGAAGAAAATCAATTCCGGCTAAAAATCCGGCTAAAAATCCGGCCGGCCGGAATTAAAAATTTATTCCGGCTAAACAGCACGGTTTCCGGCTAAATATGGCCGGAAAACGGCTAAATTGGCAACACTGGTAGCGAGAGAGGCCCTTTGAGGCGCCTGCTGATGTGGTTAGACGTCATTTCCCGAAGGCAGGTATATAAAATATGAAAAGAGGAGTAATTAAGGAAGAACAGAAGACGAGACACAAACCATTGCTTGTTTCTATACCCTATACCCATAAGATGGTATAGGGTATATTGTTTTTGTTACGCCGATATTATGTAACACCTCAAAAGAGCCACCCGAGATATGGCAAAGTATATATAAATGATCAGGGTCGGTCCCTGAATCGAATAAGCCATGTCTGTCTGTCTGTCCGTGTGTCTGTCTGTTAGCACGATAACTCCCGAAATAATGAAGCTAGCGGTTTGAAATTTTGGTCAAATGTTTGTTTTGTAAAAAATCTTGGACGGTATTGAAAATGGGCCAAATCGCACCACGGATTCCCCTACCTCCCATACAAACTACCCCTCCTTGATATTTTAATTCGGCTATAACTTTCGGTAGAATATCGCTATCGACTTGAAATTTTGATCAATGTCTCATTCTGACATATACTTTGAGTTGATGGAAAGTGGAGTAGGTCCGACTACCCCTACCCCTACTTCCCCTACAAAGTTATTTTCAGCCATATATTGTGATGGAATGTCACGAAAAACTTCAAATTACATAGTATCAAATGGTAGCCGTTGGATGCCATGACAAGGTAATAAAGATGTGTCAGGTCCGACCCATGTACCCCTCCATCACCCCACAAAAAATATGAAATTGAATATTTTGGGTTTTGCGTGCCTTCTAGGTCTGTACATGGGTATAGGGTATACACTCATCGTGCTATTCGCACGATTAGAACTCGGTCTCGTTTTTATATACAAAGCAGTTGAATTGGAATATTCAAACCAGTGGAATTTGAATATTGAAACCAGTTGAATTGGAATATAAAAACACGCAACGGTTTGTGTCTGGTCTTCTGTTTTTTCTTAATTACTCCTGAAACCTTGCGCTTGCAGAACGAACAAATGCACAAAACAACGAATAAACGTCTGGCTTTCGATTATTTGCAAATTTATACATGTCCGACCATATTTACAGATGGCGGGCTAAGTTCACACTCCTTATTTTAAAGTTACTATTATTAAATAATTAGAGACGAACCAATGATTTTAATTGACGAACAATCACGAACAAACGTAGCCGCCGGCGAACAAACGGTTACCAGCGTAATTTGAAAATGTGGGGGGGGGGGGGCTAACTTCACATAAGTGTAAATGCTCCGTAGCACGGGTTTATTCATATTAACTTTACGAAGGTCTTCTATATGCGAACAAAAAAAGCTTTATTATACGGACGTAAGAATTCTTCGCAAGTTTGCTCGAATTGAGCTGTTTAGTTAAGTATATATAGCAAAGCACGGTTTTATGCATACCACCTAATATCATAAAAGAGCAGATATTTAACATATAAAATAAATATACGAGTAATATATATATGTACTTGAGAGTTCTGTTCAAAGCAAAGTTATGTTATGTTAAGTTCCTCCCTAAGGAAAAAAAACGGATGTACATACATACAAGTTTTCGTCTTTGATATGGATCGATTAGCATTACCCATATTTATCTATATCTGTGTCAACAAAATTGGGAAGGTTGGATTGTTGGCCTTTATTAATTAAATAAACAGCAACGTCCAAGTCCAATCATCATTGCGTGCAAGAAAGCAAAGCAGAAAGCACAGGCTTTGCTATTACCTCGACTGGTCTTGGATACATTAACATCTGACATCATAAGTTTGCGTTCCAAATAGGGCACAAGAATGAATGTATAAATAGAATTTGAATAAGGGATGAATTAATTCTTAAGAGTCTAATGTAATCGGAGTCCTTCCCAGTATCCATCCATTCATTCACTGATATTCTTTCACGTGCCAACAAATTACTTAACGAAAAGTTACTTACGCGTTGACATAAGTGATGAGATGAATCTAAATAGAATGCCCAATGTAGTTATAGGGTGGTTTTACAGTTCGATTTTTTAGGGTTTTATAAACAAAATGAAAATTCCTTATGTTTCAGTTTGACATCTGCCTGTTTCCATTTTCATCAATATTGTAGGAATACGAAGAAAAATAACAACCTTTTGTCCAAACTCACGACAATTTAGGTATACTGTTATGCCACACATTCACGGCGAATCCGCGGATTCATATCTATGGATTTTCGTTCTGTCAAATGAGCCCATTCACAGGCGGATTTGGATTTTAACAGAACGTAAATCCATGGATTAGTTGTGTGTGTGGTCTTAGCCATAGGTAATGCATTTCCTATAATAAAACTATTGCTTACGCACACGCACACTTTCAGCTATGACGTATTTTTTTTAACCTTCCGGCGGGCGCAATACTAATCCTAACACGATCGGGCGCCATGCATCTGACAGATTAAGTGCAGAAAATAGGCTTAAACTAAGTTCTTGTATATTTTAGACTCTTATTGTCTTTTTGAAACAGTTCTGCGAAATTTTAGAAACAAATACTGGCTCACAAAGTGTGATACCCTGCACATTTTCAATTTTCTAAGAATATTCCGCTTTCAATCGCTTCAATATTTAAAAAACCTCCAACAACTCGACGGGTTAAAAGATGTGAGCTTATTTTACTAAAACACACTATTGAACGATTTGGTGAGCCTAAAAGTCAACACAACGTTATTACGCAATGTGAAGAGTATAACAAGTGGAAATTTTCCTAGAAAAGGAAAAATAACACAATCGGGCGCAATACGTCTAAGAGATTATTTCATCCCCTCCCGCCCCTCAGACATATGGTAGATAGAAACTGGATGGATAAGGATTAAGCTACTGTGAGTTTCAGATCTCTCCGTTTTCATATCGCTGAAATGACAACAAAACTGGTCACTTAATCTGTGAAGTGCATTGCGCCCGCCCGAAGGTTAAGTGAATAACGTGTTTGTGTCTCTAGTTTTTGTAATAGTAAAGATCTTACAACACTCGCGAAACATAAGACCGTTCAACTCTGATATGAAACGGGATAAAAATTACACTTTGTGATAACATTCTTTGTTCTATTTTTAGATAAACTTAAATATCAAAGAGAGGGTAATAAACATCATCGTCGTCAACCTTAGAAAAACGAGAAGATACATATCGGTTTTGATTATGCACATTTTTATACGTGGTCTTTTTGAGTCCTTTGCCTTCGTGAACAATTTTCTTAGAAAGCCCTCAAGTATATAAATGTGTGTAACCTGTTCTATTCATGCAGTGACTAAATATGTAAATAAATACATATTTTTACAAATATGTATTATCTACGATACATACATATATACTTTCAAAAATCTCTAATATACCTAAGTACATATAGATAGCTGAAAGTATGATGCAAAATACCTAACGATATACATACATATTTGGTTAGTATCTGCGGTGGTGCACACATGTAAATGCGCATACGAAATTCTGTGCCTAGGTAATCACAAAAATTGATTTATGGTACAGGATATTGGATTCGAAATGAATGTCCTCCCAACCTTCCGTTGTAGCCTTCCGACGTTACCGAGTAGAATTATTATTTTAGAGAAGAGCCCCAACCTGGATATGACTTTATTCGAACATAAGCGAATTACTCGTAGGTAGGGACGTTCCTATTAAATGAATAGTACTCAAAGTCAAAGTATCGCTACCACCCGAATAAGAACTTTAAGTTTCCAGTATCGATACTTTTACTCAGATCGATATGAGTACTGTGAAATATGTACATACTTCTGTTAATAAGAAGTCGATGGAGTATTCTTAAAAATACAGACTCGGTATGTGGTTACTGGCTGATCATACTCTGGATACGAACAGAAGGGTGCGTTATATCAAGTGCATGTATGCAATTATAACTTATTTACCTTTTTAACAATGGGAAATAACTGGTACAGTATGCCCACCTGAATGAAATTTAAAATAGAAATGTCGGTCAAAAGCAACACCACTCAATTTTCTATGCCTCTTAATGGAACCTCCGTCGGCCATATGTTTATAGCAATTAAAAAAAAATGCATGCGCACCGAAGGTTCGTAAAGTATTCTGTAAATTGGTTGAATTAAATTGTTTCGATACCGAGTAGATTCAAAAGAAAAGTATCGTTAGCAAAAGTATCAATACCTTACTTGTAATTACTTGTATCGGAACGTCCCTACTCGTAGGTGAGGATTCACTCAAGGCACATAATACATACACTAGCCGGCATATGTATTTTGACATCAGGTACTCTCGATCCCAGACACTAATTTTGTTTAACTAGAGCGAACAACGGTAAATTCCTTATCAGGAAATCAAAGTACATCAACAGCACTAAATATACTCAATATTATTCCTGCCAGGTTTCGCACTCTCTTGCTATAAAGAAGGTGCGTAATTCTGTTGCAGCATACGTATTTTGACAATATTTGGATCTTTGATTGTACACCAATTTCTC
The DNA here is from genome assembly GCA_949715475.1 of Microchrysa polita. Taxonomy (NCBI): domain Eukaryota; kingdom Metazoa; phylum Arthropoda; class Insecta; order Diptera; family Stratiomyidae; genus Microchrysa; species Microchrysa polita. The sequence continues at coordinate 91,900,365 of OX454416.1, forward strand.
AGAAAAAAAATGACAAAACATAATTTTATTAATGTTTTGTGCTTATATTTTTAATTCCACGTAAAAATGTATCCAGTAGCCTGAAACATTGGAGAAAAATCAGAAATACGAAGTTTGGTTTTAACCTCCGTAAAGTCAAACTTCAACTCTGGTTTAAAGGTTGGAGACACTGCAATCGCATTTAATTTCATACGGCAGATTGTTCACTATTAAACAGCAAAAGTGAATAAGGGAAAAGAAATAGAAAACTATTTCATGCATCAAAGAAAGGGGATGTGAATATCGAAGAACTACCGAAAAATCTTCCAAATATTTATGGAAAATGTCCTAATTGAACTAAAGGATATGGAGAATGTGCCATCGGAGGCACAGAAAATAACCACCACCTTCGGCCTAGAACTAAAAAGAAGCAAATTTCAAGCACACATAGATAAAGTGAAGCCAAGAAAGATTAAAAAACCATCAAACGCAACACTGGTCTAGGCCTAAGTTCAAATCATTGTTTCCATGGCTTCTTTTGGTCCTCATTGAATCGTCGGAAGTCATATTTGATTTTATTAAATTTTTGTGTTTAATAATAAACAGGTTACCGTCAGTGGCGTAGATAGGGGGGGGGGGGGATATCGGTCAGATATTTTTTATTACTACTTTAGGTACGTAAAACAAAGCAAAAGTAAACCTCTTGCTGGAATTACTCAACATGTGTAGTGTTTCATACAAACTTGAAACCATTTTCAGAACTGCAATAGAAAATTAGGCACTTTATTTGTTTAATATAAGCGTATCGATAGAATAGAAACACTACAGCACAGGGCTTTACGTTCATTTTTCACATTATCTGGAGTTCCCCACAGGCAAGCCCTACTGAAGTAACCTAGAAATGCTGCTAGAAAAATTAAATGCATCATAGAAAGGGAACCACTGATTGAAAATTTGTTACCGGAAAATCTTAATGTTCGGTTCAAAAATTTAAAAATAATGTGGAATACTGAGTGCTCTTCCACAGAAGCGAAATTTCCAATGGGGAAATATACAGTACATAAGATTATAAAGATTTATTCAGGAGAGTGGAAAGCTAATGCGAATTAAGAGAAAACGCTGCAAAACTGCTTCTAAATTTTGAGCACCCTTTATTGTTTGAGCTTATCAACATTCGTCTTTCTTTTTTTAAGTTTTATCGTATATAGCAGGGCAAAGCAAGTCTGGACTTTCTCTATAGTTCGCAATTTTATTGAATTTCATACCAAGAACTCTCAAAGCAATATTTATTTTTTTTTACCAAATTGTAGAAATTTCCAAAATTAAAAGATATATAGTCTTACGCAGGCAATAATTCGAAAACAATTCAACAATCAAACAAACGAAGTTCCGCGGTACCCTAGGGTTCCGTGAAGATCTTTCAGGGGGTTCCCGAAGATATCAAAAAATTAGAAAAATGTGGAAAGAGTTTTTGACAACAAAAATCCATACGAAAAATGTTTGTATGTTTTAAAATTCCGAAGCTTAGTTTGCTACATTGTACCGCAAAACAACTTAACTGTAAAATATTTATATCGGAGACTCGACCGATTTTCTTTTACAACTTTCTACTATATGGAATAGAAAAGGAAGTAGTATGTCTACCAGAAAGTAAAGCATGTCTACAGTGTTTGTGACGAGGTTTTCGGGATTTAAATTAAGTCCCAATAAATTTGTATCAATCAAAACTTTTCTAAGAAATAAAATTCCGTAGTAGCGTATTTAATGTTTAAAACAGGACTAACGCTTGCTTCTATCGGTGCTCAAACCAATCTTATAAGTTCTGATTTTTTATTTATGTTTCGAGCCACTGGTGATATTTCTTACTTGAAGTTCAAAATGAGGAACTCAAAAATTAATGAAAATGTGTTTTGTCCATCAATTCTTGTGAAAAATGGCGTGCAATCAAAGAGTTAAATATTGTCAAAATACATATGCCGACTAGTGTACATATGGATGAAGATTATATTGCATTGTAAAAAGTCTATCTATATTTAAAAATAAATAAGTATACATACACATATGTAAGAGTTGGTTTATAAAAAAAAGAATAGGACATACACAACTTTTCAGGAAAATTTGACAGTTGCCCTGGATAAATTCATCTGAGAAAAGATTTGCATGGACAGTTACCCCATCCTAACAAAAAAGAAAACAAAAAACAAAACAAGAACAGCATGTTTAGTATTTAAAAAATACCGGCGTGCAGAGGGCTGCGTCCGCAATTCCAGGGTTTTTTAGTTTTTGGATATATACATAGTGAATAATTGTGCACATATATTTTATAGGTAATGAAAAAGAATGATGCACAATATTAATGGTATACTTCTTGTAAACCTATTTTTCGATTGGTCTAAATAAACGGGTTCCATTAACGGTAACCTTTAATTAGACCAATCCAAAAATAGATTTACTATGGATCATGGCATATTAACTGAATTTATTATCATGGCTACACATATTAACTGAATTTATTAGCTGTAACTCCGGTATCATTACTCCAAACTGGAAAAAGCAACTGATATGAAATGTCCCATCGAGTTCTTTGATTTGAGTACTCATACGTCCATGTCCGATAAAAACTAAAAAAATCGACTTTTTCAAATCTCCGGGACACCCTTTTAGCTTTGTCCTACCAACGTCTATGTATTTCGTGCTAAAGACTGTTACGATTCTTCACACTCCTACCAAAATACATGACGATCGGTTAAGCCATTCGCGAGTTATTTAGTGAACACATTTTGAAATGTGTGGGACACCCTGTTATCTTTGCCATACCAACTTTTAAGTATTTCGTGCCAAAGACTGTTACCATTCTACAGATTCCTACCAAATTTCATGACGATCAGTTAAGCCGTTCGCGAGTTATTTAGTGAACAGACGGACGGACAAAATCGATTTCATAAGGTTTTTTTGAAAAATCTTACAAACCCTAAAAAACAGCAGTGCTTGGTAACTTGGGTGATTCAAAGTTATGAGGAAATAATAAAACTGTAATACTGTCAAAATTGTTTAACATAACGATTTTAAGTTTAAGACACCACCACTCTCTACACTCTACATGTAGTTGATACTATGTCAAGTGCCACCACCTTAAAATGTACTGTTTCAGTACATTTTTTGCCATTTTCGTGATGCCACTTGACATAGTAGCTTCAGACAAGTGGAACACTTGATATTCTTAAAAAATCACTTCCAGGGAACATTACGCTATCAGCTCTTGAAAGAAGAATTCCTTCTCCTTTCTATCGAGACTATAGCGAAACTTACCTTAGCATCCACCATATAACGGTTAATATCGGAAACACTTAAGTTCTTCTTATGAGAACGGATAGCAGAACAAACCTACGCAAACAAATAATGCCAAACAGTGTCAAAAACCGACTGTACGTACGAAGATATTAAGTGGATTTTTTTGGTTATCCAGTCTAGGTTTGGGTAACCAAACTTCATATAAAACGAGACCGAGGCTAATTTCGGGCGCGGCCGAAATTTGGATACCCTTCGCTCTCCTCCGGGCTAAAAGTTTTTTCGGGCGTACCTACGACCCCCATTCTTTTCCTTCCGTCTTCACAAAAGTTCCGTTGCGTCGACAAAACAATATTTGTGTGGGGTTTAATTGGAATAAGTGGGTAAATAAAAATATTTAGGTACTCAGAAAATTTTATTGGGGGATGCGGGAGCATGGCCCCATAGTTCGATCCCATTTTTTTAAACCTTTTTAGTTGCTTTGATAAAGACACATTAATTCAAGGTTTTGTGAAATTGGTGTAAAAATAATTCTTAGGAGAACCAAAATGGGGGGTTGGGTTTGTATGGCAGCCCCATGACCCCATGGTCCGATTTGATCCAATCTCACATATGTTTTGTGTCATCAATAGAAATACATTTGTGTGAAATTTAGTTGATTTTGCTGCACAAAAAAAAGTTTTTCTCAGAAGAACCTAATTTGGGGGGGGGGGTTGGATTTGTATGGCAGCCCCATGACCCCATGGTCCGATTTGATCCTTCTCACATATGTTGTGTATCATCAATAGAGATACATTTGTGTGGAATTTGGTTGAAATCGGTGCACAAATAAAAAAGTTTTTCTTAGAAGAACCTAATTAGAGGGTTAGGTTTGTATGGGAGCCCCATGACCCCATGGTCCGATTATACCGATTCAGCCTGCAGCAAAAAGAAGCATTTTTTTGCGGAGTAAAACGCGTAGCAACAGACGGACAGACAGACAGACGGACATCGCCCAATCGACTCCCCATGTTATGCTGATCATATATGTATACTTATTATATGGTCGGAGATGCTTCCTTCAATGCGTTACAAACTTCATGACAAAGTTAATATACCCTTCGTTGACTCTACGAGCGAAGGGTATAAAATTATAGGTGGGTCAGCTGGCATTTTTTTATATGGAGTTCGTTACCCAAAACTACACGGGATGACTCAAAAAACGTACTTATTATTGGATAACTGTACATAAAGTCTACCAATAATGTCTTCATGCAGTTGGTTTTTGGCCCTTATTTCGTTTATTTGCAGAGGTTGAAGTCCTGTGAGAAAACCAATTTTTTTTTTAAATCTTCAAATGCCCTGTTGCAGCTAAATGGTTAAGAACTCGGGGTATGTCCCGTACACTTTTTTTACTGGAAATCGAACAAGGTATCATTTTCGGAGCATTTATCCGGTATTTTCTGGTCACCCTCTATCGAACGAGGTATCATTTTCGGAGCATTTATCCGGTATTTTCTGGTCCCCCTCTATACATAACCTATTATTCTTATTGTTTTTGCACAATCAGTGTTGCTAAAATGTTTGCACTCAGTATGATATTACCCAAAAGAGGGTTCTGTAAAAAACGTTTTTAGGGTTTTTTAGAAATTTTTTTTCAAAAAACCCTTATGAAATCGATTTTGTCCGTCCGTCTGTCCGTCTGTTCACTAAATAACTCGCGAACGGCTAAACCGATTGTCATGAAATTTGGTAGGAATGTGTAGAATGGTTACAGTCTTTGGCACATATACCTTAGAAGTTGGTAGGAAGAAAACAACAGGGTGTCCCGAACGTTTGAAAAAAGTCGACTTTTTTAGTTTTTATCAGAGATTGACGTATGGGTATTTAAATCAAAGATCTAAACGAGTACACCTCATATCAGTTAAAATTTTCCAGTTTCGAGTAACGGTAAAAAAGTTATTGGCGTTTAAAGTTAAACTTCCTTTTCGAGCTCCGTTTTTCTAAACCGTTATAGGGATCGATATGAAACTTTGCACAAAGATTGGTCGGTAGGGCCTTATATACGTTAAATATTAAGACTGCTGACTTTTGCAAAGGAAAAGTAAATAACAGTAAATTTGTAAAATTTCAATTTGTTCGTGTGTAGCCCCTCTTAGGTTTCCAAATATGAAAATTCTGCTAAGGGTTTTAGAAAATTACATATAGAATATGTCTACGAATTTTCATTCGAATAACTGTATCCAAACCGGAAATATAGCCAAATAAGTATTTAGTAAGGGCCTTTCACAATGCAAGCCTCTTAAGCATTTCTTCAATGTATATCTTTTAACTTGATGAAACAATGAACATGAAATTTGGTGGAAATTCATAGAATGGTAATAGTGTTTGCCACAAAAAATTTTGATGTTAGTAGAACCAAGTTAACAGGGTGTCCCTGAATAGCTGCAAAAGCATACTTATTCAATACTCATAGGAAAGCTTGCGTTGCCTCTTATGACAGGGAACACAATGGAATCATTTTATATAAGGTTGCTTTTCCTTGATTAAAAAACAGTAACAGTAAATTTACAGCTAATAATTCAGTTTTGGTCAAAGGCCATCAGAAATCTTAAATCGTTGCCTTTAGATTTGCCTTGGAGTACTTTTATACAAATTGGGTAAATAGGAAATATATTTTTGGATTGGTCTAATTAAAGGTGCGCTAGCGCCTTTCATTCTGGAACGCGTTTATTTAGACCAATCCAAAAATAGATTTACAGGAAGCATTTCATTAATGTTGTGCACAATACTTATTTATTGCTTATAAAATATATGTACAAAAAATATTCACTATGCATTAAAATTCTAAAAAACCCTCGTATTGCGGGCGCAGCCCTCTGTACGCCGGTATTTTTTTATTTATAGAACAAATACTCACATAATTCAGGCCTCCGAATAGAAAAAAATAGAGTAAGGCTATTTTTTTTTGTCTTTGAATCATTGGGTTCCCAGGAATCTACAACTGATTTTGCTAAAAAAAAATTTGATCGGAAAGGTCCCAAAAAGGACAAAAAAGGATACTCTTCAATCCTTGGCCGGAGGTCGGCATGCGGGGTATCATATCAAAAGGGACGTAGAGTACATTACCTATTCGGTGTTTGTTTCGTGTTTCAGGGACCCTCAAAGGAATAAATCGAGCTCAAATGGAAAATTTTCGAGTTTTCCGTGTATCTTTCCAAAGCCATAACTACGAGAATAATTCAAGTTGTCCCTACTTTTATCACTTTTCAGAATCTATAATAGCTGGATATTCTACCATTAAATTTGCTAAGAAAAAAGTTGATCGGAAAACTCTGAAAAAGGACATAAAAGGACACTAATGTCACACCTTGATCAAACGTGGGCATGTGGGGTTTCATAAAAGTTTCTGTGAGGCAAAAAAAAAATAAAAAAAATAAAAAAAATAAAAGAGAACGTCGCGTACATTGCATATTCGGTGCTTGTTTCCTGTCTCAAGGACAGTAAATGGAATAAGTCGGGCTTAAATGGAAAATTACGGCTTTAGAAAGATACAGATACGGGGAACACAACAATTTTAAAGTTGAGCCCAATTTTCGCCTTTGAAGGTCCTTGGAACAAGTAACGAATGCCGGATATGGAATGTACTGGACATCCTCTTTGAAATGACACCCCACACGCCCACATTCGACTAAAGTGTGCAATTAGTGTCCTCAGTGCCGGATTAAGACCCTTTGGGGCCCCTAGGCATAAAACAATTGAGGACCCCTTTTTGCGAACTATCTTCAAATAAAACTATTAAATTATGTGTAAGAAATACTTTCGTAAATAAAATAGTTGACGAAATAAGAAAAATATATTTTATATCGCAAAAATGTTTAAGTATAGATTTTTGTTCAAAAACTTATTAAATTAAATATTGACATTTCTTGTTTTTTTCAGTTGCTAACTTGTGAAATGAAAAAATTTAATGTTTTGGCAATGTTACTTTCAATATTAATTAAACTTATGGCATTTAGTCAACTTTGCTTTACTACAGAACGTTTTTGGTTTTTAATTATTGGCAGCTTTGAAAAACTTTTTTCTCCCTCACTGACAAAAGAAGGCGTGTCGTTAAATATTGCCTTAAGGCTATCGCTACATTAGGAAAGCAGTTTCCTAATAATATTTCCTTTAAGCAGTTGAACATTTCACTCGGGTTTTTGTCCTGTAATTCCAATTTTAGATGGTCATGGAGATGAATTATTTCGTTTTCAAATTCGTCATTTTTTAAGTAAAGAGTTTGTATACAAAAGTTGTAGATAATTTTATGGGTTATTAGAGTTGTAATTTTTTATTATGCAGCGTACGAGGGCCGAGAAAGCCAAAAACTAAAGTAAGACAAAACATCCCATAGGTAGCATTAAAAAGTTTTAATTGGGGGGGGGGAGGAATTTAATCATTCTGATAAAGCACCTATCGATTTCTTATTATAATATCAGACAGTGCAGGGCATACTCTCTTGAGCCACTTTTCACGACCATTCGCCTGGCGTAAGTGGGAACATAGTTTTCTGAGAAAAGTTTTGGCTTCTAAATGTAAATCAAATTTCAAATTTTTCAGTCATACCTTTTCTAAGACCACATTTCCGAATTTGGTCTGAATTGGACATCTATGTATATCTTACAGTTGTCGTAGAAACTATTTCACATTCAAGTACATACCCAATTTTAGCTAAAATCAGTTTACAACTTGCTATACAATTGGCACGAAATTTTTTACTATTCTCAAGGTGGCAATGCAGAAAGGATGAAATTATGCCATTAGACCTATCACGTGAAGGGTATCATACCTTCGATTTAGCTTGTTTTACTTTCCTTTTTCGTTGCGAGAGCTTATCAAAGAACAAAAGACTTAGATTTATTACATAAAAATAAAAAATGCCGGCGTACAGAGGGCTGCCCCGCAATACGAGGGTTTTTTAGATTTTGGATACATACATAGTGAATAATTTTGCACGTATATTTTATAGGTAATAAATAAGAATTATGCACAATATTAATGAAATGCTGCTTGTAAATCTATTTTTGGATTGGTCTAATTAAAAGCGTTACAGAATGAAAGCCGTTAGATTTACTATGCATCATGGCTACACATATTAACTGAACTTATTAGCTGTAACTCCGTTTCTATTACTCCAAACTGGAAAAAAGCAGCTGATATGAAATTTACCCATCGAGTTCTTTGATTTGAGTATCCATACGTCAATGTCCGATAAAAACTAAAAAAGTCGACTTTTTCAAATCTCCGGGACACCTTGTTAGCTTTGTCCTACCAACGTCCAAGTATTTCGTGCTGAAGACTGTTACGATTCTATACATTCCTACCAAATTTCATTACGATCGGTTAAGCCGTTCGCGAGTTATTTAGTGAACAAATTTTTAAATCTCTGGCATACCCTATTATCTTTGCATTACCAAGTTCTAAGTATTTCGCGCCAAAGACTGTTACTATTCTACACATTCCTACCAAAATACAGGACGATCGGTTAAGCCGTTCGCGAGTTATTTAGTGAACAAATTTTCAAATGTCCGGGACACCCTGTTATTTTTGCCCTACCAACTTTTAAGTATTTCGTGCCAAAGACTGTTACCATTCTACACATTCCTACCAAATTTCATGACGATCGGTTAAGCCGTTCGCGAGTGCGAGAGTGAACAGACGGACGGACGGACAAAATCGTTTTCATAAGGGTTGTTTGTAAAATCTAAAAAACCCTAAAAACAAAAATATACGACCTCGCGGGGTCACTGTCATTGTGAGTGCGGGGCCTCTGTGTGTGCGGGGCCTCTAGGCACGTGCCTTATGTGCCTTAAGGATAATCCGGCACTGAGTGTCCTTTTATGACTTTTTTCAGAGCTCTCCGATCAACTTTTTTCTTAGCAAATTTAATGGTAGAATCTTCAGCTATTATAGATTCTGGAAAGTGATTAAAGTAGTGACAACTTGAATTATTCTCGTAGTTATGGCTTTTAAAAGATGCACGGGAAACGCGAACATTTTCCATTTAAGCTCGATTTATTCCGTCGAAGGTCCTTGAAACAGGAAAAAGACATCGGGTATATAATGTACTCGACGTCCCCTTTGATATTCCCCGCATGCCCACCTCCGGTCAAGGATTAAAAAGTATCCTTTTTGGGACCTTTTCGATTTTTTTTTTTTTTTTTAGCAAAACCAGTTGTAGATTCAAAAACAACAAAAATTAGCCTTACTCAATTTTTTTTCTATTTGAAATGCTAATATGACTGCACTATTAAGAACAAACGAAATTGGACCATGAAGAAATTTTTATCGAGCAATCCTAGTAAAGAGATACGACCTTATCGACCTTATCACATGAAATTTGTAGAGTCAGAACTCAAGTTCCTAGGGTCAAATTTATGTGTTGTTTAGTGAAAATTAGTCCATAAAGAAACAAGTTTTTTTATACCCTTCGCTCATAGAGTGAAAGGGTATATTAACTTTGTCATGAAGTTTGTAACGCATTTAAGGAAGCATCTCCGACCATATAAAAAGTATACATAGATGATCAGCATGACTTGGGGAGTCGATTGGAACATGTCCGTCTGTCTGTCTGTCTGTTCCGACGCGTTTTACTCGGCGGGTATTGAAGCTAGCAAGCTGAAATCTTGCACACGTGCTTCTTATCGTTGCAGGCTGCTTGTATGTTTGATTCACCCAAATTGGATCACTGGGTCATGGGGCTGCCATACAAACCTAGCTCTCCAATTTGAGTTCTTCTAAGAAAAACTTTTTTATTTGTGCACCAATTTCAACCAAATTTCACACAAATATGTTTCTATAGATAACACAAAATATATGCAAGAATGGATCAAATCGGACCATGGGGTCATGGGGCTGCCATACAAACTTAACCCCCCAAATTAGGTTCTTCTAAGAAAAACTTTTTTATTTGTGCACCAATTTCAACGAAATTGCACACAAAGGTATTTCTATTGTTGACACAAAATATATGTAAAAATGGATAAAATCGGACTATGGGGTCATGGGGCTGCCATACAAATCCAACCCCCCAAATTAGGTTCTTCCAAGAAAAACTTTTATATTTGTGCACCAATTTCAACCAAATTTCACACAAATGTATTTCTATTGATGACACAAAACATATGTAAGACTGAATCAAATCGGACCATGGGGTCATGGGGCTGCCATACAAACCACACCCCCCATATTGGTTTTTCTAAGAAACATTTTTTTTAGACCAATTTCACAAAACCTTGAATTAATGTGTCTTTATCAAAGCAACTTAAATGTTAAAAACGAATGGAATCGTACTGTGGGGTCATGTTCCGGCAACCCCAATAAAATTTTCCGAGTAAATATTTTTATTTGCCCACTTATTTCAACCAAGCCCAAAACTTTTGTCAAGACGGAAGAAAAAGAATGAGGATGGGGATTTAATACAAATCATAGGTACGCCCGAAAAAACTTTTAGCCCAAGCGAAGGGTATCCAAATTTCGGCCGCGCCCGAAATTAGCCTCGGCCCCGGGGTTGGCGAGCGAAGCGAGCAGGGGGCGAAGCCCCCTAGTTTTAGAATAATCTGCTTTTAGGATTTCTATGGTAGCCCCATCCCTCATGACAGCATAATGTAAATTCAGCCATTGACAAACATTTTTATCGTTTTTCAATAAGCTCCCTAGGATGCTTGCTGCAAATATTTATTTCAAAACAATTGTCATGTTTTCATACGCATGCGGTCAACTTTGGTTTAGTCTTACCATTAATTTTTTTTGCCATATCTAGGAAAGGATCTCATTTCCTTCCATGTCAGCCTCGAATTACATTCATCCTTCCAATTATGTATGTTAATAGCACCACGGTGCAGCTAAAAGGTCTGCTTTCCATTTTTCCTCCTCACATTGCATTGCAATAGGCAAAGAAAAGAAGCACATAATTGAATACAAAAAAAGGCAATTTAGTCACACTTATGTAGCGAAAAGTGAATGCTCAGTTATTGATAAAATGTATACACAGACCAAGAAGCCATGAACTGTTAGAATTGTAGAGTTACCCAAAATCACCATACCTAGATGGTATAAGAAGACCTCACTCTTGCAAACATTATGTACCTATACATGCAAACAACCAGTGAACATACTCAAGTGTGCTGTTGTGTCACCTCCTGCTGCCAAACGTTACGACCCTGATAAAATATATGGGAAACATGAATACAAAATTTATTCAAGGAGAAATGATTGCATTAGAACCTTATCCTGTTTGGTACCAATTTCTTCGGGAGTGAAGAAGTTTTGCTACTGATTTTGAAACAAAGAAAAACACAAAGAAAAAAAATATACAGGCATATACATATAGAACGTGACTAAGAAGCATGGCATATCCTGGATCGAAAAAGGACGAAACCGAAAATAAATTGTTACATTAAAATGAGATTAGTTTCGGGATGAGTATACGCTATTTGATCTTTATGGCGACAACGGGACGACCGTCAAGTTTTAAACGACAAGAGTAGATTAGGCAAGCCACCTGCCAATGTAATGTGCACTTCTTTTTATCGGATCATGTTCACTAGGTGAAAACGCACACATACATTTACATTGGGTGGTGAAGGTCGTGATATTCTATTGACGATAGACGAGTTGAATGATAGCGTTTCTCTTAGCTGAAGACTTTTTCAGTGATATTTATGTATTATTGGGTTGGGAAAAGAGCCCAAACTTTCCGCAGTTTCCGTGTTATTGCGGGAAGGTGAACTTGGCCAAGCAAGTTAGACTTCGCCAAGCTTCTGAGGAATCGTACAAATTGCCACATTCAATGCCCTATTATGGATCCTATCTGGACCTGCGTCCTGCAGGGCAGAAAGCAGCTTGCGAAAGTTTATCATCTATTATACTCGTAGCAGAAATGTGAACCACTTGCTCTGATGGACCTTGTCCGACGGGCTACACCTAATTAACCGAGACAGTATAGGTTGGAGCAGTGTGTTTCTTTTCGCCCTATGTTCAGTATCACTATCCTTCTATATGAAGTACAGGGACACCCCGATTGAAGTCGCTTCGCAATTGAGTCGTTGAATAATTCCCACCTTACAACTCGATTTACGACAATTACGTAATTTCGTGATATTTTTTTTAGTAAATAAAAAGTTTAGAAAAGATCTTGGTAAACAATCACATTCTTTCGGAAAAAAAAAACTTATTACATTACTAATCAGACCTTATATTTCTATTGATGCCACATAAAAAACGTGGAAATAAATGAGATCGGACTATGGGGTCGTGGGGCTGGCATATAAACCCAACCCCAAAATTAGGTTCTTGGAAGAAACACTTTTTTATATATCCACCAATTTCGACCAAATCTCATAGAAATTTGTTTTAATTGATGCCACAAACATACGTAAAAATTGATGGAAAGGCCATGCGTTCATAGGGCTGCCGTACAACCCTCCCCCCCCTTTGGTTCTTCTAAGAAACTCACATCCCCCGCTTCCCCCATTAAATCTTCGCCACGGCACTTATGTGAAAATTCAAGGAAAAGCATGGAAGCGGGGACGACTAAACACAAGTCATAGATACGCCCCAAAAAAACTTTTAGCCCGAGGGGAGCGAAGGGTATCCAAATTTCGGCCGCGCCCGAAATTAGCCTCGGTCTCGTTTTTATTTTATATAGCTTTATAAAATTAAAGATCAAACGATTTTCCCAAAGGTTGTTTTCCGGTTTCCTCGGGAAACGAATTCTTTCTTTTAAGAATTTTTTTTTAGTAATCTAAATTCCCTGTTCGATCCCTGTAAACATGGAGAAGGATTAGATGTGTCAGACGTTTTTGTGTCATTGTTGAATGTAGCTATGTTAAAAACGTCGTAAAGCACTGAACGACCTTTCTGATTATGCTGCTGATGCTGGAACCGTCAGAAGTAATGTTACTAGCCGTATTAATTTGCTGTGCTCGATATGCTTCGAAAGTGATCAGCAATTTCAGCGCAACATATAGACGAAGCTCCCGGCATACTCTTCAAAAGAGTTAACTGTAAGCGAAAATCAACAACATAACAACAATCGAGTATAAATAGCAGCCCAATCTTACTGTGAGATTCTCTACCATAGGCACGGTTTTCTGACAAGGAGAATGAAAAACTTCCTCGTTTTCGTTGATCAACGGTCAATAGTTTCGCTATCGTTAGTCTTGTCGTCGTATGCAACTTTCTGAGAACCAGATATTCCATCATGGAAAAAAATATCCACTACTAGAATAATAGATTGAATATGTACATTGTATATGTATAAAAATATCAAATTAATTATTCTTCATTTTTAATATAGTGTACATATATTCTAGTACTAATTGCCCCTTTAGCCAAAATATTGAGGGGGCAGTTGCCCCCGCTGCCCCCCTGTTCCGGCGCCATTGAACGTAACCCTGATGTAAATTGGGGTATTCCTGTATAGAAAAACAAGTAAAATCTACTTAAATGAGCTATTTTTCGACAATGCAAATTCAAATTTTTGCACAATAATGTAGTATGTATGTACATCTGTGTACTATGTATCATTATTATCAGTATGTATCCGCGTGAACACATTTTTAAGATAAAACAATTACAGAAGACAGCTAATAAATATGTAGACTATATTCACCCCCTACTTTGTTAAGTAGCCGCCACTACAATTTCTTCCGCTGCAGGCGGCACATATGCGGGGATAGATGTAGAAAAATAATGTAAAGATTAGGTATGTTACTTGCACATGAACATGTTCGTTTAACCCTATAGAATCTTGTGTGTGTTCTAGGGATAGGTTTCTCTGCTTTTTTTTTTTGCTAAGGCAACATACTAGTCTCATCTCATGTATACATATCATAGAAGTGTTTAGGTTTCAATTAAAACTGCTATAACTTAAAGAAAATGGGATGTCGTGAGAAACAGAAGTGTTATGTCAACTCAATATTCCATCACCATAACACATATATGTTAATGTGTTGTGCACTTTCGAATACAGTCAACGATACAAGTATTAAGATGCAATATTAATAGAAATACGAAAAAAAAGTCTGCATATTCGTGAATTTTTTCTTGTTGATATCTATTTATTATGAATCCACATATGTATTTACTATACATATTAATTTATTTTTGAAATTATCGAAACTATGTATGCACATACAATTATACCCGACAGAGAATATCTCTCTCTTTCTTAAGAGTATGTATTTTAAATTTATAATTATAATTTAATACTACATATATAAGAATTAGCCAAATAACTTTTCAAGGCCCGGTTACTGAGAACTCTTATTCAGTATCTATCGGCTGGTTAGTCTTATCGCATAGAGAAGACACACAAAATATTCCATTGTATTGAATGGAATTTTTGTTTATTTTGCATAAAAAATAACAGGCGCGACAATCCAACATTGGACTAAGGCCGCAGGATGTGTTAGTGACATCCCATTTCCAAGATCTTATCTGCTTTTTGTTGAGGTAATGAGATCAGCATCACGCTCAGCAGTGTTATTTATCCCCATAAATGGGTACTCGTTTAACATCTGAGTGAGATCATAGTCCGTCACATGCTCGTGAGTTCGAAAAACACCATGATCCACGGTGAGTTTCGAACTCATGACCCTGTGCACCGAAGGTGCGCGCACTAACCGCTAGACAAGCCAGACTACTACTACTACTTTATTTTGCATAGTTATGCCATATTTTGCTTGGTTACGCCATCATCTTAGATTGAAAAAATCATTGCACGGTTCATGCAACAGCGTAAATAAGCAAAAGATAGCATAACTATGTGAATTATTAAACAAAAATTCCATTCAATATAATGGAAAAGCTTTTTGAAAATTGTGTGTGTCTTCTCTATGCGATAAGACTAACCATTCGATAAGAGTTTTGAGAGAGTGGACCTAAGAGAAATAAAAAATAAATCACTCTCGTGCTCTGTGGCCGTGGTCGTTTAGCCGCCACTCTATGATATAGAGATTCATAGAGAAACAAGTTCCAAACTTGGCATGGCATGGTCCAGCGCCCGCTCTAGCACATACACCGCCCCGGGCAAGAGGATAAATTGCCGCCCCTAAGGTACTATTCAAGACAAATTAAAGGAAGGAAGGAAGATGTTGCTGTAAAGCTTCTGTAATACTTGCTCTTAATATGAAGCTAAAAAAGTACTCCATTAATACTTTTTTATTGTGTTTATTGGATGGCATAACACGCAGGGGTAATCCTGTTAGACAATATGTAATCAATCAATTACAAATGAACACTTCTTCTTCTCTTCTTTATGGCACGATAGCCCGACGTCGGGCCTTGTCCGCCTGGATTGAAAACCTCCAATTGTCGCGGTCACGCGACCTTGTCCTCCAATTCCGAAAGCCTAGCATCTGGTGGGGGTCCTCACATACAGAATGCTCCCATCGGGCTCTCGGTCGTCCACGCAATCTGGCTCCGTCCACTCGTTGCGCGTTCATCACCTTTTTGGGCATGCGATCGTCGTTCATTCTTTGTACATGACCCGCCCATTGCAATCGCTGCAATTTTACGATGTTCGACACCTGTAGCTCATCATACAGCTGATACAACTCAAGGTTGTATCGGATGCGCCATTCACCTCGTTCACGAACGGCCCCGAAGATTCTTCGGAGAACCTTCCGCTCGAATGTGTCCAACAGGTGTTCAGAGTTTTGGGTTAGGGTCCATGCCTCGCAGCCATAGCATAGCACAGGTCGGATGATGGTTTTATACACGTGGAGCTTCGTGTTCCTGTGCACCAGCTTCGAATTCATAATTTGGAGGACCGCAAAGTAACACTTATTAGCTAGTTGTATCCGTCGCTTTATCTCATCTGTTTCGTTGGCGTCTTTTGACAAATTGCAACCCAGGTAAGTGAAGTTGTCTACATATTCTATATTGAGGTCCCCCACTGTGATGCTTGAATTTACTGGCGTTCTAGTTTTTGATTGCATCATGACCTTGGTTTTAGACTCGTTGATATGTAGCCCAACTTCTTTGGCGGCGTTATTGAGATTATGCAGAAGGCTTTCTGCATCACCCAATCTTCGAGACATGATGTTGATGTCGTCGGCGTAGGCTACTAGTTGAGTCGATTTAATGAGTAGCGTTCCGCTGCTGTCCAAATTCATGGCTCGAATCACATACTCCAGAGCCAGGTTGAAGAGCGTCGGCGCCAGCCCGTCGCCTTGCTCGAGTCCAGTACGAGTTTCAAATAGGTCAGTGAGTCTGTTCTGAACTCTGACCTGCGAGACGGTATTAGTCATCGTCATCCTTATGAGTCGCACTAGCTTAGCCGGTATACCAAAATGCAGCAGAATGTTGTACAGTACACTTCGATCGATACTGTCGTATGCCTGCTTGAAGTCGACAAATATTTGGTATACGTCGATGTTATATTCCCAGCACTTCTGGAGTAAAAGCTTCGCTGTAAAAAGCTAATCTGTCGTCGAGCGACCAGGTCTAAAGCCGCCTTGGTACTCGCCAATGATTTCTTCTGCGTACGGATTAATTCTATTTTCTAGAATTTTAGATAAAATCTTATAAGTCGTACAAACTAATGAGATGCCTCTGTAGTTCTCACATTTTAACTTATCCCCTTTTTTGTGGATTGGGCAAATTATACTTTTGCGCCAATCTTCCGGGATTATTTCGTCGTTCCATATTTTAACGATAAGTGCGTGTATAGCCTTAACAAGGCTCTCCCCACCATGCTTCAGCAGTTCAGCTGGAATCTCGTCAGCGCCCGGGGCTTTATTATGTTTCAGTGATTGCATGACGAGATCAACTTCTTCTATTGTTGGGGGTTGAACGGGAGGGCCTGTTTCAGCCGTCAGCTCCAGCGCTTCTTGTGTGGGGTTGTTCGTTTGAACATTAAGGAGCTCTTCAAAATGTGAGGCCCAGCGTTTATCAACGCTATCGGTGTCGCTAATTATATTGCCATCCTTATCCTTACAGAGGCTGGTCCTGGGTTGGTATCCACTTTTAATTGAATTAATTAGCTTGTACGCTTGTCTACTGTTCCTACTAGCTAGTCTTTGGTTTATTTGCATCAACTGCTCGTCAAGATGCTTACGTTTCTTACGTCTAATTAACCTATTCGAAAATCGTCGAAGCTCGTCATATTTTGTTTTTTTGGCTCTATATATATATATGTGATTTGGGGATTATCCGAAGCAGACCACTACTATTTGGGTCCATTTTCGTCCCCTTACAGTCATCAGTGATTTCCAGAAGTCGACTGATAATTATCGACTTCTTCCTTCATCACTGAGTCCCGTGTGATGAGTAGCATATCTTTGAAACTAAGTTCCCTCATGGATTCCACACCTATTTTGGATTTACCTAGTATCCTTAGCCTCCTACTACCTAGTGCTGGGCATTCACATACAATGTGTGCTGCCGTCTCAGCCTCTTCCAGTCATAGTCTGCATACATCATCTTCCACGATTTTCATCTTAGATAGATGAGCTTTAAAATTACCATGCCCAGTTACTAAGGCAGTTATCCAACTTAAGCTGCTCCGTGTGTAACTGAGTACTTGTTTGGCTTTCCTCCCTAGTGGACTGGTAATTGCGTTACGAGCCTGTCTACAAGTGTATAGGCTTCGCCATCGTTGCCGATGGATGGAATCAATCCAGCCATGTATCCTGGCTTCAATCATGCCGTTTCCCAAAGCAATTTTGGGTTCCGGTCCTTGGAACTTTTCTGCTGATCCCTCTTTTGCTAAGGTATCGGCAAGTTCATTCCCCAATGTACCTACGTGTCCTTTAACCCACATTAGCGTAACTTCGTTGATTGAAGCACACTCACACACATTCCAGTACCAATTTTGAATTGATGTTGGACTGCTGCATGCGCTTGATCACCGATTGGTTGTCGAGTGCTATCAGAATTTTCTTCCCTAGTATCCCGCCTTCCAGAATATGATCCAGCGCGTGCAGCAGTCCAAGCATCTCCGCCTGATAAACCGATACATACTCTCCTAGACGAAGTGAGCATGCAAGGTTTAGCTCCTCGGAATATATTCCAGCCCCCGCTCTTCCGTCCATGAGAGACCCATCAGTAAAAATAGCAACATCACGTGGATACCCCTCGTGTATCCTACCATCCTCTATGAGAGTGATGTGATGTCTTTCGACTACCCTACATCTTCTCATACCATCCAAAGGCATATGAGTCTCCCTGACATTATCACGAACAATATCAAGGATCCTCTTATGATCTTATGATCCTCCGTTGCTACCAAAGTGATGCCAAGTGCCATCTCTTACCATTCTTATTGCTGCGAGCGCCGCACTTTGTTTTATAAACAGATCCAGTGGCGGTAATCCCAGTATAACCTCCATAGCATGTGTTGGCGTAGTTCTCATTGCACCACATATGCTTATACATGCTATGCGTTGAATCCCATCCAGCCGTTGCCTAGTAGTTTTCTGGCTACCCTTGGGCCACCAGACCACTGCTGCATAGGATAGAACGGGCCTAACCATCATTGTATAGATCCAATGTACCGCTTTTGGTGATATACCCCACCTACGTGCACACACTCTCTTACACTGATGCAAAATCCTCGCTGCTTTTTGTGTCTTTTCGTTAACATGAGAGTTCCAAGTAAGTTTGGGATCTAAGGTTACCCCTAGGTACTTCACCTCCTTGGACTCTTTTATCTCCGAACCAAAAAGCAGCATGGGAGTGGTTTCTACATCTTTCCTTTTCAGAGTAAAGACTATAGTGCTTGACTTGCTTGCGTTTATAGTTAGCTCTTGTTCATTACACCATTCTTCAGTTGCTTTGAGAGCTTGCCTCATGCAACCTTGGATAGTGTCCATGAATTTGCCACTGACCATAATTGCTAAGTCATCAGCGTATCCTACTGTATGTACGCCCATCGAGTCCAGTTTACATAGAAGAGAGTCTACGGTGATGTTCCACAGTAGAGGCGAAAGTACCCCTCCTTGTGGACAGCCCCTGACTACCCTTCCCCTTATTCTGGCACATCCATTACTAAGATTTACTGCCCTTCCACTAAGCATCGAATCGATCCATGTTATTATCAAGGGCTCGATATCCCGCTCCGCTAGGGCATTTCTTAGTTTATTGTATGAGATCTTATCAAAAGCCCCCTCTATATCCATAAATGTTGACATAGCGATACCGCTGTTGTTAATCTCTCTTTCTGCTACCCGCACTACTTCATGCAGAGCGGACTCAGTAGATCTACCTGCTCTGTAAGCATGTTGACATCTACTCAAAGGTCTATACATCAGCGAGGTATTCTCTAGATGGTCCACCAATACTCGCTCCATTGTCTTCAATAGAAAAGAGGTTAGGCTAACCGGCCTGAATGACTTCGCTTCCGTATAATCCTTTTTTCCCGGTTTTGGTAGAAAGACAACTTTAGTCTCTCTCCAAGACATTGGGATATATCCTGTCGATAAACAGGCAACGAATATATTCCGGATCTTCTCCAGCAGAGCTGCTATGCCCCATTGTAGCAGTGCCGGAAATATTCCGTCCATTACAGCCGTCTTATATGGCTCAAAAGTATTTATAGCACTCCTGACACCATTTGAAGTTATCATCCTCTCAGCTTCTTGTCGTCCGGTCGCCCCTACCAATTTACAGGTTTGAGTCCACGGATTATTTGACTTGAAGCTTCCTGGAAAATGGACTTCCATAAGCGACTGCAATGTCTCCTCCATTGTTTCCGTCATAGTCCCATCCTCCTTTCGGATTAGTCCCATTTTGGAAACGCTGTCTTTCGAAATCATTTTGGCTCTAGTTGCGCGTTCAGTCCATTGGCGATATGCCTCATTTTTAGCATCTACCGCATTTTGACATTCTTCATCAAACCAATCATTTCGGGCTCGCCGGGCTTTGTATCCCACAACCTCCTCTGCGACCCCTTTGATGGTGTCTTTGAGTGTATCCCAGATCTCAAGGGCGCCTTTGTTGCTGATGTTATTTAGCAAGGGCGTAAGCTTCTCCTCAAGGGCAGTCGTATAAGTGACCACCGTGGCATCATCCAACAATTTGTCAACCGCAAAAATGTTTGCCGGGTTGAACCTCGAACGATGCACCGAAGAAATTCTGCACCTATAAGTCGCCTTCACCATATAGTGGTCAGAGTCAATATTTGCTCCACGATAGGACCGAACATCCATTATGCTCGATGCCCATCTCTTGCAGACAAGGACATGGTCAATTTGATTGACGGTATGTTGATCTGGAGATCTCCAGGTCTGCCTGTGAATGCGACGATGCGGAAA
This sequence comes from Microchrysa polita, assembly GCA_949715475.1. Lineage (NCBI taxonomy): Eukaryota > Metazoa > Arthropoda > Insecta > Diptera > Stratiomyidae > Microchrysa > Microchrysa polita. Next base: position 91,920,914 of record OX454416.1, read on the forward strand.
ACAGGTAGAGCTAATGACCATATTTCTGCTGGTCGCGAAGTCTATTAGTCGTTGGCCATTGTCGTTACAGTCTTCATGGAGGCTGTACCCTCCAGTAATCCCCCTATGCCAACTTTCGTTTCCGACTTTGGAGTCAAAATCCCCTAGCAGCAATTTGACATCATTTGATTGAAGTGAATCGAAGAGATTTTCTAGGCGGTGATAGAACTCGTCTTTAACCGCGTCTTCACTGACTTCGGTGGGGGCATGCGCGTTTATGAGCCAGAGATTGAAGAACCGGGTTTTAATGCGAATCGCACACAGCCGCTCGTTTATGGGCTTGAAGTCGATAACATGCGGCTTAAGTTGATTGTTTACAATGAACGCCACTCCAAACTCCCTGTGGCCCGAAGGTTTTCCACTTGTGAAAATTGTGTACGAATTTCGGTCATCAATCTCGCTACTAAGCCATTTAGTTTCCTGGAGTGCAACAATGCTCAGCTTATATTTTTCGACCTGATCCAAGAGGGCCCTTAAGGCCCCTGGTCTATTCAGGGAGCGTACATTCCAGGTTCTGAAAGAGTAGTCAGTTGTTCGTTTGCGATGTCGTCGTTGGGTTGTATCCGTCCAATCCGAGGCTTTCATTCCAGGTTTCTTGACGTAGAATTTTTTCCAAGGATGGGTTGTCGGCCCATCGCTTAACCATGATAGTATTCGTAAAACGAAAGAGGTCCATCATGGAGGCCTCGGAGGTGCTGCTTCGGTGATTGACTGTTCGGTTTTTGTCACCCTATTACGTTTAGTAACCTGAGACGATGAAGTTGTTAATACAGCACTCAGGCGCAGCGGTTACTCGGATAATGCGGGAAAGTAACGCCCCGTAGAGAAACATAGGAAATGGCTGGAGCCGTTCACCCTATGAAGCTCCTCCTGCATAGCTAAGGGTCCGCAGTTATGCCAGAACTGAAGAGGATATAGGAATCGGCCTGAGCCTTTCAACCTTTATCCTCCCCCCTACGGAAGCTGCTGCTTCGGTGATTGACTATTCGGTTTATGTCACCCTATTACGTTTAGTAACCTGAGACGCTGAAGTTGTTAATACAGCACTCAGGCGCAGGGTTACTCGGATAATGCGGGAAAGTAACGCCCCGTAGAGAAACATAGGAATTGGCCGGAGCCGCTCACACTATGAAGCTCCTCCTGCATAGCTAAGGGTCCGCAGTTATGCCACAACTGAAAAGGATATAGGAATCGGCCGGAGCCTTTCAACGTTTATCCTCCCCCTTACGGGCAATGAACACACTCATGCAATATTCTCCTAGAGCAGATAATCGGTTGTGTTGTTTCATTCTTATAGTACAACATTAAATTTTCATCCGATAAATTGTTTATCGTAATTTTGTAGGAGTAAGGGTTTCATAATTTTTGGAACACTTCAGAGTGATGAAGTACTTTGGAATGCCAAAGTGGAAACCAACCATCATCAATGGAATTGTTTGAAGTCTTGACTCATTGTCAATTTCTGAAGCCGCTAAGAAAATTTCTACACAAAAACTGGGTACATTTAATAGATAAATATGATTGTCAGTTTTTTTATAGCCACTACTGGTGAAACCACATGAGAGAAGATTTATTGCAGAACAGATCTTATAAAAATTTGCTAAATATTTATATAAAAGCAACTGCAACTGGTTAAGGCATAGGACGAGCGATACGGTGGTCATGGGTTCAATGTTAGCTGCGCGCTGCTTTTTTTATAAAATATCAGTGTCATTTTATAAGCCTCCTATAGTTGGCATTATTACTTATTCTTTTCATATTGGTTATCGGAGGTAATGCAGGAAGCACGAAAGTAATGATGATATAAGATGTAAAATACAAGGTTCTGAAAAAACGGTAGCAAACGTCATTTTTCAGTTTTTATATCATGCAATCTGCTTGTATTACTATTGGAAGTATTATATAACTTTAATTGTTAGTTGGGTTGGAGCATTTTTAGAAAGACAACACAAAAATTGATGGTCACAGTACGACTCGAACCAACGCCCTAGTAATTCAGAAAATATAATCTTGATCCACTGAAAAGGTCCAGAACATATGCACTAGAAACCTGTTCCCCTTCCGTTCAGACTCCTAAGCGCAACAGTTCAGCAAGGCTTGATAGAGAGTTTATTCGGAGTTCCAAAATTAGAGGTTAGTATTGAATTCCCCGAGCGACATATTTTTCACCACCGTCAAAAATTTGCAGAGGGCACACGGACACGTGGAGGCTTTCACAGCGACGAAAGACATTGAAAATTAATGCGAAATAATTTTTTTCACTAAAACACTCAACACATTTTAGAAAACACTGCTTAGGAAAATTTTGTGCCAAAGAAAGGTGCTCGTTTTCATTACGAATATTTTGGAGTAGTTTTCGATAACATCTTTAAACAGAAAACTCATCCGCGAAAAGAGGGACGAATTAAAGTCGAGTTACTGCAAAAGGAGGGTGGAAATTATATAAAACGACTGAAAAAGTGATGAAAATGGTAGTTACGGACATACAATTTCTCACAGTTGAGTTTGATTTGAACGCTTTTATGTGGTAAGTGTTATGCGACGCGATTTCTTATTTCTGATTTCATATGCTGTCCCACTTTGCTTTTCCGAAGTATGACGCGTGCTACAGTCACAAACATAACATTTTGGCAATTTTCCCCAGGTTTTTATGATTCCAAACGCAGGACTTCGTATCAATTGTGGGTTGTTCAAATCTTTCAAATGTTTTTTTCTTTAAAACACAACTTTCCTTTTTATATATTTTATCTGTAGTTTATCTGGTTGCCATTCCAGTAAATCGAAGTTGATATTAATATTTTCTTTTGGACCTTTTCCACTTTTTTTCTTATTCGAGTACTAGCCAAAAAGCCGTGCCCAAAATTTGGCGCCCCGGGCGACCGCCCGGCTTGCCCCCCCCCTTAAAACAGGCGCTGCACGGTTGCACGTTTATTATTCAGAAGATAATATGAAGATGGTATCGTAGAATAATAAACTAACAATGCGACTAGAAGTGGTATGGCTGACAACCGTATCACACTCACACTCCGAATTCAGTTGTCGTCAACGCAACATGCTCCTCATAAGGAGTTAAGGCAAAAGAAAACTCTCAGTGCTATGATTTTTGTCGCATACTGTGGATCCTAATCTCAAGTATGTACGTACATATTGAATCATCTCTTTTTCACTACGCAATTTATTTGTTTATCATAGGGGTGTAAAGCAAGTGTATTGTGGTGACACTGACAGCAAGTACCCAATTAAGTTCAAATATTGATGTGAAGCTCATAGATTCTGTGATCATCACTAACCCTATGTTCTCAAGTGAAGTGTGAGAATGAACATTGGAAAATTGTTTATAATTTTCCACATGTTTCTAATTATAATCCCTGGAACTCATCGTATATTTTCCTATATTGTATGTGTTTCACATTGCAAACATAAATAAGACAACATATTTTTCGGCTAACCATATGTTGCTTATGAGCAATGTATACAATAAATTTTTTCGCCTTTCAGTTACATGCTACTTCATCGTTAATGTCTTTCAGGCTTTTTTTAAGTAAACTAAATACAGTCTTAACTCGATAATTCGGATCAATTATTGCAAGAGGTAGTCCGGTCCGGACTAACAAAACATCGGGAGTAGTGCAATCATTTTTATTCAAGGAAAAACAATCCAAATAAATAAATAAGTGTCATAAAAATCCATTGTTTTGTACTTGAAATTAGTCGGCATATTGAAAATCTGAAAAATCCGGATTATAGAGTGCTAGCATGGTGAAATTTTACACAAGTGCTTATTATCATTACAGGCTGTTTGTATGTTTGGATCACTGGGTCATGTAGCTGCCATACAAACCGAGCCTCCTAAGGTCTTCTAAGAAAAACTTTTTAGTATGTGAACCAATCTTAACCAAACTTCATATAAATAGATCCCTATTGATGGCACATAAAATACGTAAAAATAGCTGGATCGATGTCACAAGACATATGTGAAAATGAATGGAATCCGATCATGGGGTCATGGGGCTGCCATACAAACCCAACGCCCCAAATTAGGTTCTTCTAAGAAAAACTTTTTGTTCATATTTTGGTTCTTTTAAGAAACATTTTTTGTTACACCAATTTCAGCAAATCTCATAATAATGTGTCTTAATCGCAACAACAAAAAAATGCAAAAAAAAATGGAATTGTACTATGGGAGCATTTACTATGTCATCCACTTATCCGAAAGGGTATCCAGTACATAATATCCATTATTTTCAAAACCACAAAAATCTACATTCTTTGTCTACAGATATTAATTGTTTTCATAACCCTCGGAAGTGATATTTCATCCTTCTTATCCATTCACTAGAGAATTTTTATAGTTCGAATAAAAGCCCAATAATGTATGTCAGTATGTGTAGTATCCCTTGAAAGATAAAATGGTTGTGGTTCACTTGCAGCTATCAATCTTGTTTGTTTCATTCATTTCCCATCCATACGTCTGGCTCTACGGTTCTGTGCTATTGCCAATGGCAGCGATGTGTGCTATGTTAGAATGAGGGTTGTAATGGAAAATTCCACTGACCCTCTGCTACACAAGGAAGTGTAAACATAGAAAACCTGGTATACTCCTGAAAATATATTGGAAAAAATAGCATCAATCCCTATAATGTATACAGGATATAGAGTGTGCATACGACATGGAAAGGGATAGATTGATCGTATGTTTTCAGCAATTACGAATATTTCCAGTTTATGTACCTACATATGTATGCGTTCGTATGCTGGATTGAAACGTTTAGCTGTATCCTTATGTTTAATTAAAATAGACGCAAAGTACATGTACTTACATCCAAAGGATTACCCAAATATAGCGCTCCCCCTTGCTTTGCTTATAAATCGAAAAGCGTTCGCAAATCCGAAGATACATGATTTTTGCGCTCGATGGCCATCTTTTGTTTTATTTTTCTTCGTCTAAATTTCATGGTTTGAATCAGAGGGCAGACGGCGCTCATCAGAGAGCACCACACATATACATATAGAGAGAAAGTAGCTCGGGCAGGTGTTCCTCAAGCCATTATCATTTAGAAATGCATCAAACTTAAAGAACATAATGGCCTATTCTCTCGTAGATCTTATAGAATGGTTAGTCTTATCGCCCAGAGAAGACACACACAATATTCAAAAAGCTTCTCCATTATATTGATTTGATTTTTTGTTAATTTTGCATAGTTTTGTTATTTTTTGCTTATTTACGCTGTTGGGTGAAAGTGCGCAATGATTTTCTCAATCTAAGATGATGGCTTAAACAAGCAAAATATGGCGTAGCTATGCAAAATAAACAAAAATTCCATTCAATACAATGGAAAAGCTTTCTAAATATGGTGTGTGTCTTCTCTACGCGATAAGACTAATCAGCCGACAGGTACTGAATAAGAGCTATCAGAAACCCGGCCAATATCTACTAGAATAGCTCGATAAAGCCCAGCAGTTACGAATGAATGCTCGGGCACCGCGTAAAAAATGATACCTGCGGCAATTTAATTTTGTCTATAGCTGTAACTGATTTTCGTGTTGAAAGTTTGCGAACACTGGTGCTGCACCAATTGTCACTTATCCTTTTAATAATCCTTTTTTGTGTAGCCCGAAACAAACGCAGTATCTTCCTAGCAAACACAAGCTTTCTTAATTCGTGCTTATATCATTACGAATAATTTCTGTTTCTTCTATCATACTATGCTTTGAGAAATTGCCCGGCTCGCCACCCGCCACAGCTAAAAACGAGACCGACTTCTAATCGTGCAAATAGCACGATGAGTGTATACCCTATACCCCAGCATCACGCTCAGCAGTGTTATTTATCATAAATGGGTACTCGTTTAACATCTGAGTGAGATCATAGTCCGTCACAAGCTCGTGAGTTCGAAAAACACCATGGAACACGGTGAGATTAGAACTCATGAGCCTGTGCACCGAAGGTGCGCGCACTAACCGCTAGACCAGCCAGACTACTGGTGGCTCCTTTTAGGTGTTGCATAAATCGTCGTAAAAAAAATATACCCTATACCATCTTATGGTTATTTTTATAATTATTATTTTTCGAAAGATTCTTATAAATGTATCCATTTTGTCCATTTTGTGAACATTTTTTCGCCTTAGCATATTGTACGATATGCTTAAACTCTCTATTGTACCGTGACTTCCATAATATCGTAATATGATATGGATATGCACGTACATAAATGTATGAACATAAAATGAAAATGTATCCTTGATGATTGTAGTAATTTCTTACTTAGAAATACTCTTAGATTACGTTGGATTTTTGGGATCCTCAAATTTTCCCGTTATTTTGTAGTAATGCTTTTAGTAGTTTGTCCACCTATAGGATCCGAAACCCACACCGAAAAATGCTTTTTGGCAGATTACAATCACAGAGAGCAGGGAAACTCGACGTCGTTTGTTTCTTTCAAGGGGAAATGATTCGATAAATTTTATAGGACCGACTGAATGTTTGAATTCGAATAACGTCTTACATTGTTTCCATAACAGTAGCATCGTCAACGCGAAATTCGGCGACCAAATGTTCAGGAATTATATTGCTAATGGCAATGATTTACTCATTTCAATGGCTTAATGATGTTGAAATGAAATATTACTCAAGTCTAATGGGATGAAATCATGCAAAACATTTTTTGCGTTAATTTCATAATGGAAGTCAAACGTGACTGCTATACGTCTACTCCAACCCAATTGAATACTACAATAAAGTCGGCCAGAAAGCCGAATAGGCGATGGGTCATAGACAAAAATACACTTTAATATATGAAAGGACTTTTAACGAGGCGTCTTGCTACGAGAACAAGGAGGAGTTTTATTAGATTGATCGAAACAATTTAGTTAATCTTCCTTATGGCGTTACAGAACGCCAAACAAAATGACGGAATATAATTAATGTCAGCATATTATTGTCTTAATTACAGTTTACGACGTTACAGCGACAGACGGATTGTAATATACGAACGCGAAGAAATGTATCAGGAGCTCTCCATGCGTCAATACTTGACGATATCCTTATGAAAAGCACTTAAGTATAATTGTTATGAGAAACTCGGCACTCGAAGTGAGCTTGTATAGATGAACTCCAGAAAATGAAATGTCTCATACATCAAACATAATAATTGTAGACAGACTGACTAAATAAGCTATTTGGAGCCCAATAGGCGCAATAGTTTAATAGAATAATTTGCTATGACATCATAGGATTCTGGAATCACAGAAAGATAAAGAATTCCCTCGCATGCAGCATTCATGCAGCATGATTTTTGGGTATCATTTTCAAATTGGAAAAATGTAGTTTTTTGAGGAATAAATATATGTGTAGGTATAGATTTGCCGCTGAATAGGTTTATGCAAACTGGAAATATAATAAATTAAATATTTTTTTTGGAACTACCCAAGTAACAATTCGTATGCTTTAAAGAAGCACTTCATCCTGTAGCAATCATATAGTAACACCAAATCCGTTTATAGTGTGACATCGCTTATAGATGTTTTTTGATCCGATAAAAACTCCTTAAAACACTTTTCGAAAAGTTTATAAAGTTCTTATATAATCAATTCACGACTACATCCAATAAGACTTCGATAACACTTCTCTAAGCGTTAGCCTAAAAAGATGCTCCATTAAATACTTCTTTGTAGTCTTTATTGAATGACATTTACACACATGCAATAGGCCTGACTCGAAATCAACACACACACATGCATATAATCTTCTATAGCACAGTCGGTTTCATTTTTATAGTGTGACATTCGTGTGATCATCCAATAAATTGTTCAGCGTAGTTTTATACAAGGATGGACTTTGTGATTTTTTTAAGAATTGACACTTATGAAGTGCTCTGGAATATCACGTTTCGTGAATTGAATTCATTGAAATATTGCATGAAACTAACATTTCCTCACTCATTGAATCAATTAAGATAATCTCAGCGCAGAAACTGGCTGCATTTTATTGATGAATGTGTGAATTTAATTAGCTTCAACTGATTGACATATAAGGGAAAAGGTACATAGCGATAAAGAAGTGTTGAGCATTTCGATAGAAACAACGAACCACTTGTAATGTTTACGAGCGATGATGACTATATGAGAGGTTGGCCGAGTGGTTAAGGCGTCGCACTTGCGTACGGCAGTCGCTGGTTCGACGCTGGCTGCGGGAATTATTTTTTTTCTTTTTGCAAACGCGAGAAAATGAAGACATAACACATGATGTATGTCTTTTTCAAGCGTAATTCAGTGCTACAATAAGGTTCCATTGGAGCAAAAAACGGCGCCAAATGCCATTATTGGACTATTATTCAGCGTTTATTCCCCGTAAAGTGCCCCTATTATCGTTAGAAGAAAATATTCTACGAAGTATTATAGGGATGAAATTGTTACTTGGGTAGCGCTCTTAGATTATATAACGCTTTCAATTAGATCAATCCAAAAATACATAATGAATGTACTATGGTGTTGGTGGCATTTCACTGATATGCACAGTGGATATGATTTATAAGGACGTATCGGCTAACGACGGAAATTCGTGGACGCGAGATTTTACAATCTCGTACAGTGTAATTTTGAATGCATATAACAACCACCTCTATAACGACCGATTGGTTATAACGACGGGCTTTTCCCAGTCCGAGAGGCAAAAAAAAAACGCATATAACGACGAACGCTCGTCACGTGCGTTTTTTGTGTGTGAAACTATATACATGATGGTTTTATTTTCGGCATGCAAAATAAAACTCAGAATGTCAAAAAATTAGACGCATTCCTGTTTTTGGAAATAACCTTAAGTGACATCCCATTGCACTCTCATTTTTTCTTTCTAGCATTAATGTTTAACTTCAAAGCTTTGCAAACCCTTTATATACAGTGTGGCATACGGGAACGTAGCCGGTCATTGTACCCTTCAAAAATATCTGCATACGATAGGGATCTACACACTAGACTCATTATGCCGCCTCTGCAACGAAGACGAGGAGTCAGTCTCGCACGTTATCTTCGAATGCCCCGCTCTTATGAGCTGGAGACAAAACTTCGTTGGGGCCCAAACCACCAGAATGAGCGCACCCAAAGTAAACCTGGTTAATTTTTTTCTAAACCTTTTACGAAGGACAGAGCTAATAACTTGAAACTATTTCGCTTAATTGGGATATACAATAAGCCAGCAGGCTGCAGTATTGGGTGCAACCAGCCCAACCCAACTCAGCGCCCTATCCATCCACCCTAGAAACTACAGAAAATAAAGGTGCTGCGACAAATCCTAATTGAGAATTTGTTAATATGTATATAGTTTTAAAAATGAATTACGAGAGCCTACAAACAACTCTCGGAATTTTGTTAAAATAAAGAAATATTGCAATTTGCTAGATTCTCTATTAATGTCCTCATTGGTATTAAACATGTTCCTTTTCTATTTGTCATTTCCGAAAGACAAGTAGGAGTCGCACGATGCTAAACAGTTGGAATATCTGCCTATACTTCTGTAGTAAACTTCTTTGGTTTATAACGGCTATGATTGCTTATTACGACGACTCAACGCTTTAAACTATATGGTCGTATAACGGCGTCGTTAAACTATATGCGTGGATATAACGATCGCTAAAGCGACGTAAAATCGTCGGTCCCTGCGATGTCATTATAAACGATATCTACTGCATTATAATAATTTCTTATTATGTATTACGGTAGAAATTATTAACACAAAAGAAGCTTCAGTTTCATTCAAATGTGACGGGTATTCGAATTTCGGCCGCGCCCGAAATTAGCCTTGGTCTCGTTTTTTATAATTTATTTCTGGATTGATTCACGTGGTTAAGGTACATTGTGCTAGACGCGGCCGCACGACTGCGACTCGCTCATTCCATATAAAAACTCGTTTTAAAAATGAGAGAGAAACGAGTTTTTGTATGGAATGAGCGAGTCGCAGTCGTGCGGCCGCGTCTAGCACAACGTACCTTTAATGCGGCACTGATGTGATATCTAAGTTACAGAAAAGTCAGAGTAGTATTTTACTTTGGTCGTGACAAATAAGCATGGTGCACCATGAATACTCTTGCTGAAATCAATGAACGACGATGGCATGCCCAAAAAGGTCATGAACGCGTAATGATTGCATGGACGACCGAGAGCTCGATGGGGGCAATCATTAGGTGAAACTGCTTAGGATGGGGATTAACTTAACGTTTGAAACATTTCATTTCACAACTGAGCGAGAGAAAAAAATAGTGAAATTTTATCAAATCCGTAGTTGATCTTACAAAATTGTAATTAATTTTGACCCCATCGCATTTGAAATAAAATTTACTACTCGCGTTGTGAATAACTTTATTACAATGCAATAAAGTTAACGTTCCTTAATTGTAAATATTCACTACAACAGTAGTAATAATTTATCGTGGAAAATAATTAAAGGTAGCCGTTTGACATTTCGAATTTTATTACTGATTAATAAAACTAACTGTCTTAACTGTAAATTTTCACCACGAAAGTAGTAGAAATTCCAGTCCAAAATAGTAAAATTTAATTTTTTTTTTTTTTACTGCAGTAAATAAAAAAATCAAATTTGTATACAAAGGTAAGGTATTTGTTTATTATATGTTTATTTATTCCTAAGAACATTTTGTTTTCAAACTTAATTACAATAAGCAAAGTTACATTCACATAACTCTAGAACTAAATGGTTATCAAATTTTATTTATCGCATTCTCGATAATTCGACCTAAATTAAAGTAGGGTCGATCCGGACTGTGTAAAATTTGGGGAAATCGACTATCTTCATCGTCTTTTATTTCTTGTGTGTGTGTGAAGAATTTCATTGAATTAAAATCCTTTTATTTGTCTTCTTTCCTAGAAGCAAGGAATAGAAATAATCATCTAATTAAATTGGAAAAAATAGACCAAACTTAAATTCGGTATAAAAATAAATAACGTTCCATTGCAATGCAAACTTTGAGATACAAATTCCTGAAAACTCGATGTTTCGAGGGTGGACTTTAAAGTACGTACTGTACCTCAAATTGTTATTATTAATATGAATTTATGAATCACCTTTTCCTCAATTTAAGATCAAATAAATTCTGTTTTCCGTTTTCACACCTAGACGGCATCAATATACTATTTACGGTGTCTGTTTTAAAGATATCACTTCAGTTATTGCTATGCTTCGCTTCTGACTCCATCAGTTGATTCTATGTACCTCCTGTAATAATATAATAATTTTAGTCACATATTATGGTGAAAACGTAAAATTGTAAATACCTCATTTACTTACCACGGAATACACGGCTATATTGAATGAATTTCCTGTAAACATCGCCAGACGCCAAACTGATTTCATCCATAAAACAATATTATTTTTGACATTTAATTTTTCATAAAATTTGTCAGGAATTACAATTCAACATTTTGTAGTAAACCGATAAAAGTATGTATATAAATTATGTAATGAATATTAATTATTTAATCAATAGTGAATTTTATTACTCGTTTTAGTAAAATTTACTACAGAAATTTCTCTCCGTGTAGGGGGAGGAATTGGAGTTGTGTCTTCATATTTATGAGTGTTTTCAAAGAGACGCCTAGAACAATGCATACATTTTTCCATTAAGTCATTCTATCGAACGGGCTTGGAATGCCGATTCCTAGGGGAATTTTTTGAGTTATTACAATTGGGTACAGGACAGAACAGCTACAGCCCAACTTCCATACAAATTTGAACATTAGGTGGGTTACAATTTGTTCTGTATAGAACATAATTGTCAAATATGTTTGGAAGTTATGCTGTTCTACCCTGTACCCGATAATAAAAATCGAAACTAAGGTCGCAATAAAAATCACATCAAGTTTTTGCCGCAACTGTTGGACAAAATTATCGAAAAACAAGGGTGAAAATTGACCCATCATTGACAATTAAATATGTATATTCGCATTATCTGTGGCGGCAACTTGTCAGAACTAGTCTCTCGAATCGATCTAATTTGAGTAAATTATGGACATTTATCCATGGTTTATATTAATTTGCAGTATTACTGAAAGTATTATGTATGTACAGTAAAACACCGATAAGTGCACATAATTTTCATGCACCATCCATTCGATGCGATTTTCTATATCTACATTTTAAAACGGATAAAACGTTGGAAGTTTCCGCGTAGTAGAATCGGAAACACTGGTTCCTCTGGAAAACGCTACATATCAGCTATTGTAGCCTGCAACGTAAGTTTCCATTATTTGTTATTTTTTGGTGGTTGATTGTGTTGTTGTTTTCCTTTTCAAGAGTTATCCATCCAGAAGTAGGCGATTCGCTGACGTCATGTTATCTGGAGGTTTTAAAACGATTTTTAAAGGTAAGCATGGTCTGTGCTTTAATTTTTTAGTGAACTGTGATCGATGTTGGACATGGTGCTAAAAATTGAAAAGAAAAATTTTGCAGGATTTGTTACAATGAAGTTAACATTTTGGTGTCTAAAACGTAACCGAAACTTAATAAAGTGGCGGTATCAAAATAATTGGTATTCGCTACTTAAAATGCTGCTTGGGTGAAGTCAAAAGGAACGTCGTCGGGAGCATTCCGGTTTCGGTGCTACAGTAGAGCGTCGATTATCTGAACCAATGTTGACAAGGGTGGTCCGGATAAACGAAACTTGGGTTAATCGAGCTTCCATAGAAAAAATTCAGCTTGCGTACATGTCCGCAACTCAGTGGGACATTTTCATGTTTTCAACAAATGCTAATGTACAGTACTGATGCAACCTCGAAATGATTTATACATTATTTCGTGTGACGATTTGCTTTTCGAATTTGATTCTTTTTGGGCCGTTCAACAAAAGTTGAACGAAAGTTGAAAATGAGTGGAACCTAAGTTGAAAGTTACACTTTTTGGGTCATTCAACAAAAGTTGAACGTGAGTTGAACCTAAGTAGAAAGTAACACTTTTTGTGTCGTTCAACAAAAGTTGAACGAAAGTTGAACGTGAGTTGAACCTAAGTTGAAAGTTACACTTTTTGGGTCGTTCAACAAAAATTGAACGAAAGTTGAACGTGAGTTGAACCTAAGTTGAAAGTAACACTTTTTGGGTCGTTCATCAAAAGTTGAACGAAAGTTGAACGTGAGTTGAACCTAAGTTGAAAGTAACACTTTTTGGGTCGTTCAACAAAAGTTGAACGTGAGTTGAACCTAAAATGAAAGTAACACTTTTTGGGTCGTTCAACAAAAGTTGAACGTGAGTTGAACCTAAGTTGAAAGTTACTTTTTGGGTCGTTCAACAAAAGTTGAACAAAAGTTGAACGTGAGTTGAACCTAAGATGAAAGTTACACTTTTTGGGTCGTTCAACAAAAGTTAAACGAAAGTTGAACGTGAGTTAAACCTAAGTTGAAAGTAACACTTTTTGGGTCGTTCATCAAAAGTTGAACGAAAGTTGAACGTGAGTTGAACCTAAGTTGAAAGTTACACTTTTTGGGTCGTTCAACAAAAGTTGAACGAAAGTTGAACGTGGGTTGAACCTAAGTTGAAAGTTACACTTTTTGGGTCGTTCGACAAAAGTTGACCGAAAGTTGAACGTGAGTTGAACCTAAGTTGAAAGTAACACTTTTTGGTTCGTTCGACAAAAGTTGAACGAAAGTTGAACGTGAGTTGAACCTAAGTTGAAAGTAACACTTTTTGGGTCGTTCAACAAAAGTTGAACGAAAGTTGAACGTGAGTTGAACCTAAGTTGAAAGTTACACTTTTTGGGTCGTTCAACAAAAGTTGAACGAAAGTTGAACGTGAGTTGAACCTAAGTTGAAAGTAACACTTTTTGGGTCGTTCATCAAAAGTTGAACGAAAGTTGAAAGTGAGTTGAACCTAAGTTGAAAGTTACACTTTTTGGGTCGTTCAACAAAAGTTGAACGAAAGTTGAACGTGAGTTGAACCTAAGTTGAAAGTAACACTTTTTGGGTCGTTCAACAAAAGTTGAACGAAAGCTGAACATGAGCTGAACCTAAGTTAAAAGTTACATTTTTTGGGTCGTTCAACAAAAGTTGAACGTGAGTTGAACCTATGTTGAAAGTTGAATTCGAGTTGAATTCGAGTTGAATTCAAGTTGAACCCAAGTTGAACCCAAGTTGAACCCAAGTTGAACGTAAATTGAACCCAAGCCCAACCTCTGTTGAACCTTAAATGGCACCCAACACTCACAGGGTAGCCCAACTTCCGTTGAACAATGAATGGCACCCAAAACTCACAGGGTACTTACTACCTGTAATGCCAAAAACGTAACGCTTTTTCGTTGCAATTTTTGTGACGATTTTCGATTTATGTGCCAGAGTCAAGACATAAAAATGTCAAAAAGTTACGTCTGTGTGTTAAATTTTCATTAAAAGTTTTAATAAAGTAGATTTTGTTTGATATCTCAAATACATTTATTTAAGCATGATACATCCACCGTCCAACAACAATGTTTTTGTTGTTTTTGTTAGATTTGAATGATAACACTATTATTTTAACGTTTGAGAAGAACATCTAAACAATTAAAATGTGTTCGTTTTAGAGCACCGGCCAGACTTAGGCCCATATTTATGAACATTCCTTAACTCAAGGAGACCTGAGGCATGGAAATTCAATAAATTAAATGTCATTTCCCATACTTTTTCATAGAAATCATTTATATTCAGGAGTCAATGCATCCTTGGTTTAAGGAGACCTTAAGTTTTCAATAGACTTGAGATATTATATTTCAAGGAAGGTGGGTGCTACCTTGACTTTAAGTGAGGTTGACTATAGAACATTTCAACGTCTCCTTGAGTTTCTCTTTAAATCAAGGATGCATTGACTCGTGAATATAAGTGATTTCTATGAAAAAGTATGGAAAATGACATTTAATTTAAATAATAAAATATAAAATTGTACCTGAGTTTAAAAAGTCATATAATAAAGAAAAGATTTAACTAAAATAAAATCGTCAATTTTTTATTATTAAACGCGTTGATTTTCCAATGATAAGGGGGCATTTAACAAGAGCACAGTTGCAATGATGTTGCTCCAGACAAAATTCAACTAGGTCCATGAGGTTGCTCAAAGTAAATATAACTAAGTCTATACCTGATTATACCTGAAAAATTTGAAAGTGGAAAATCAACCACGTTTCGTAGTTATACTGACCATAAAATGATTGGCTGAGAATCAGGGGTAAAATAGTTAAATTACTAAAGAATTGATTGATTTCGTTGAGTGTATAACGTGTTTCGGAAATGGAGTCTCCTTTTTTAGATAAAACGATGACAGAAAAAATGGGTTTCCCTTTCTTTTTCAAAAGGCGCTTTTTGGTGTCTTATTTGTAAAAAAAAAAACGAAGCATTGCATTGCATACCATTGCAGTACACATTTTTGCACGACTATTACATATTCAGGGCCATTAACGAGGATGGACATTCTGAGCTATTTTGATGAAAATTGATTGTTTTTATTAAATTGAGTAGAGCTGATGTCATGCCGAGTGATGCAATGAATCTAACGCAATGCGCAAATAAATCGACTGAGTTTAATTACAGTTTATTCTTGCACAAATTGAAATTTTCTTTGAAAATTTAATTAATAATTTTCAATTTCTTTTCTTTCTTTTAGTTAAAATTTACACGAAATCAGTTAATATCACTATGGTTTTCATTTATCTAGGTAAAATAGAAACTTTGTACGGAACACTGATAAGTGCACAACACGAAATGCATTGAAAACTCGTACATTATCGATGTGCACTTATCCCACTTATCCGTGTTTCACTGTACTTACAATGCACAACATTTGCTTGAATCGTATAAACTGTACCCTTTTTTATACTTTGATGGTACATACAATTATCATCCGACCTACCTAATCAAGTAAGTTCAATGAAGATTTACCTTCACGATCTTTTTTTGCTAAAACTTTCTCTTTGTTTAGGCTATGTAACCTTACATGGGAGTCTGCTAATACAATAGGTACGTACTTATATCAGCATATAATTATTGATGTCAGTACTATTGGCGTCACGTACATACTAGCAACTAGCTTCAAAACCAAGCGCAGTCACTTCAAGCGCAGCCCAACAGTTACAGATAAAATGAAAGTTACCACATAGGAACACAAGTTTGCTAGTTGTCAGCTAGCCCAGCTAGTATAGTGACTCGTTAGTTGAAACGAAACAAATGAAGCAAAATGGGGAGTAGGTTCAATGCACTCCTATTGCTGGCTTCCATCCGTTGGTTCTCTTTCAGTGTCGTCCAGTTTTCACAAACGATACGATAAAATCATTAGCTGGTCTACAACAACTCGATTCCAGTGGGATTTAGATGGTTGAAGTCAATCCACAAAATGCAATATTCATTCGTGAATCAAATACAAAAATATGATATGAAAACGTTTAGTTCATTACAGGCGCGGAAAGACAAATGTATGCAATAATGTATGCATATAGCCGCCAACTAGAGATCATAAAGAGATATGCATACGATGTATGTAGGTACATGCATTTATCATTTCAGTATGGACAATAAATTGCAATTGTGCAATTTGATGAGTGCGTTATGTTTACATAAAAATCCTGGAACCTACAACATGCACTGTAAAAACAAGGTTGAATTTTACATCGAAAACACGTTGAATTTTACAACTTTTTTCTCGCAAAATTACAGTAAACGTTTATTTTTCAACAAAATTTCTAGTATACCCACAAAATAGTGTAATATTACACAGATTTTTCAATATTACTCTATCTCAGTGTAATTTTACACCACATTTGGTGTGAAGATGTGTCATTACTTTATTCTTGTGTAACTTCACATTTTCAGTGTATATTTACCAATTTTGGTGTAAAAAATACACCTACATTTGTGTAAAACTGACTTTTGTGCATTATTGCATTTTCCTGTATCTCACAAGTGACTTGTTCTGTGTGCAGTTAGTCTGTTCCGTCCGAAGTGCGTTCGTGTGAGCATCATATTATTGTTGTGTTATAGCCCTTTTTTGCTCTTGAACCGAAGGGGGTGTGGCAGCTCTTGGCCGTTGCAATAACGGGTAGCTCCAGGACGATTTACACCAAAGAACGGGCTGCCGTAAATATTATTATAAACCCGGATGTAAATTTACATATTTTCCGGTGTAAATTTACATTTTTTTTCGTGCAAATTTGCTTATTTCTGATTTAAATTTACTTAAGTCTAAGAGTAAGTTTACTTATTTATGTGTGCACATTTACACCAATTTTGTAGTAAATATTTACACCGTAAAGCGTAAAATTACTCTCGTTCATATAGTGGTGTAAATTTACTACTATAATAGAAGGAAAAAAAGTTTCCTCCTATTATTGGAGTAAAATTTTTTAGAGTGTGCAAAAAATATTTTAATTTACCCAAAATTTCAATAAAAATTCACCTTTTTCTCAATACAAATTAACTACTAAATAAACGATTTAGCAAATAAAATTAATGTTTTAGCAAGTCAAATTAACGATTTCGCAAATGATAGTCAAAATAATAATCATTCAGGAAATCACTTCTCATTATCAAATCGTTAATTTGACTTGTTAAAACGTTAATTTCATTTACGAAATTGGGGCAGCTGCTAATTTCACGAAAAACGCATTTATTCACTTATACACTGTAGAGAGGGTGGGCGGAACGGGGTGATTCCCCCCGGGCCCGGGAATTCAAAGGGGGCCCGGATTTTGGCACAAAACTTGTGCTTCAACAAACAACATGATCATTTCGTTACTAAATTTCTAAATTCAATCTGCCCTCGCCTTTCGAAAGTGCATGCATGATTTTATAAAAACAATAAACAATTAATTTCGAACTCTTCATCCAGTAGCATACCATTTTTCAAAAAAATTGGTTTTCGAAGTAAAAATAGGAGCCCTGTGCAGCGACGTTTTTTTTTCTAGAAGGACTTTTCCGGGCGATTATTATTTGGCGTACGTACTGCTGCTACTAACGAAATTTTGTTTCAAGGTACCAACACCCAGATGTTGATCACTTAAATTATTGAATCTTAATTTCAATCAATCTATATATCTATCAGTACTCGCCAACTCGATACCAAAAAAGTTAAGGTTTTTCTGTACTAGAGAAAACCGCGAATGCTTACGAAATAAGTAAAATAGGAAAAAAGAGACTTTGTAAATTCGTAGCGGTGCGCATTTCGAAAGCCAATTTTATAGTGTAACGGCCAGCAGTCTGGGCCACTGCGAGTGTGCTAATGAATTACAGATTTGAGCTCCCCAAGTATTTAATAGAACTGTGAACTGTATCCGCCTTGTTTTCCTAAAACCTTTGTAAGGGTTGTTTCCTTTGAAAAATCTTCTTACATAGAAAAAAAAAACCATAGCGTACCGAATTGACGGTATGTATGTGTTTGGTGCACAGAAATAAATTTGCCTAGTTTATTGCTTTATACACTTTCTTTTTTGCGATTAGTACAGCCTTTATTAACCCTAGTCTTCAAATCGTATCGTTTTATGCGTATATTGTGTAAAGGGCACGACCATTCAATAATAAAGATTTTTTTCATCACGGGCAGAAAGTTGTCCCTTTAAGCAGTCGCTTTTTTATGAAACTTCGTTACCCAAAAATGCACGTAAAACGAACGAACCTTTTTCTAATACATACATAGTTCCTTAAAATTTGCCAATCAACTCTCAAACCGTCTTTAAAATATACTGGAATAAAAAAAAACGTTTTTTTGTGAGTTTAGTGTGTAAAAATGCTTCACGAATGAATTCAGTTTCGGCCAGTTTTTTGGCAAGTGGCTTATCCGGTATCAGTTTTTTTTATTATTTTTCAACAAATCGCATTTTTTTGAAAACCCATAAATTTTAGCTCAGAACTTAAACTTCCAAATGCACCTGAATGCGCAGAAGACCGCTTTAAAACACTCATCAAATATTTATCGTACTGATGCCAAACTATAGAGGCTCCCGATTAGAAAACTGCCGGACTATTTAGCCGATTCAGTGAGGACACCGGATTATGAGGTGTTCCGGGTTAGATGGAGGCCGGATTATAGAGATTCCACTGTACAATTTGTTTAAGGACCGATATGCCAAAAAATGTTTGTTCGATTCATAATTTTTATCGTATGGAATACATATCTGTATTCATAGCAAATTCACTAGAATTGTCATTCCGATTTGGAATAACGAAACAGGAATAATGAATCGACAAGTTTTTTTGTTTTAAACCAGCGAATTCGATTTTAATCAACGAGAAACATTTCGGATTTAAATCGCATTCACCTACATTTAATTGTCCTTTCTTGTAACGGTTTCAGCACGAAATATTCATTCAGATCTTGGCAAAGAAAGCACACTTTCCATTTAATGGAAAAATTGAGCCTAGCATTTCCCCCCTAGAGACTTATCACACCAGTAAAAATGTTCGTTGCCAAAGGTCTCATTCAATTAGACAGATTAATTTGCATTTTAAATCCATGATCGTCCATGATAGGTATATAGGCATCGAAAAACGGTTGTCTAAAAATGTCAAGTTCGCTATGGCATCAAGTCCGCTGTTATTTTTATTTTATGCAAATACCCTCAAATTAAAGACGTTTATGGCGCACGGTCTGATAATTTTTTTCAACAAATGCGAGATACGTTAATGCATTTAAAGGGGATGATAGTACGAATTGAACACTTAAAAATTAAGTGCCACACCAAGCAGGGGAGGATATTGTGTGAATGTTTATTCGTTAAGCGAATCCATTTATAATTTGAATAGTTGGGAACAATACCAGCATAACGTGTCTGGTTTTCAAATAATTACCGGCATGTACATATTTCAAATTAACATATTAAAAGGCTCAACCAACAGGTGTTGTTAAGTCCTTTGTCCAGTTATTTTTTTCCCTACATGACTAAATGGAGAAGGGAATACAAGTTCCTTAAACGAAACAGTACATAAAGGTATCTGTTAATTATATGTATTACTTTGCATAATGGAAAGTGTCTTAAAAAATCCATAAAGAAATTGCTTATACGATCAAGTCTTGGTGGTTTCCGGTGCTGGTGGTATCATAAAATGGCATCTGCACTGTATATAGACGGGCTTTATTTCGCGTCTCGCGTTTCAAACAATAATGCGAACGAATGAAGGATTTAAATTATGTTTTATGTAACCTGGCACCACAGTAACAAGAATGTTATCTTAAAATTGGGAAGTTCTTAAGTCGCCATAGACTGTCCACTCGATTGTACTATAAAGCTCATTTGAGGTTCCAGGTTCCACTACCGACGTCGCTAAAGAACATGAGTTTCACTAAAGAAAATTAGGTTTATTGTACAATCGATTGGACAGTTAATGGCGACCCTTAAATTCAGCTTTTTACCAATGTGCCTAATATTTGGATGATATTTATCGTTTTATTTTTCTACAATTAGGGGTTTACATACTGTTCTGCTATAAAATGCGTGTGAGAATTCAGCCATGGTTAGGGTAGCGCATTCATAAATTTTATGAAAATGGTCAGGCTCCGTAGCATTTACCATCTAGAGACCAATTCTCAGCTGGTTGAAATTTTCGTAGAGAAAATAGAAATGAGGAACAACACAAATATTTGAAGTATGGGTCGATGGGCCCGATCCGGCCCATTTCCAATATTTGTAAGAGCACGTCACTGCTGCCACTTGGTACAATTTTAAGCTTTTTTGCAACAGTCTATTGAAAACTATGACTGGTATAGCTTTGGAAGGAGGAGGTAGGGGAATCGTTGGTGCGATTTAGTTTTGAATTCATCAGATTTCAGTATGCGGCGCCAAATTTCGATTATCATTGATGATGGCAATTCATTGGCTTAATTGGAAATTGCCGCCATTGAATTGTTTGGCTATTGAACTTAATTATTTTTGCCCGTTACATGCAAACATCTTTGACAATTTGTAAAATTTACTATGTTCGTGGGGTTAATCCAATTAATACGGCATTTTATTAAGTTAATATTTTTTTGCTTAATCGCCAAAATTGAAATATCTTCCTTTTCCAATCAAATTACTAAACCATCCTCGCGGAAAAGTCAAAAATTCACCCTGAACATCTGGATAACTACTATGATCTAAAAGCAAAGCCATCTATATTTCAAAGCCCGGAACCAGAACCCGCTCATATACTTTTGCGACAGATCATAGGCTCGATTAGTTGGAAAATTTACATTGCGGTAAAGGCAAATCGGGTTGGGTCGCGGCAAACTTTACACGAAAAGTATTGGTTCCCGGTCGATTTCGCCGCGAAAAGTGCAATGTGTCGTGAATTGAAGTGTCTATAATGCAGTGAAAGAAAAAAATCCCAATAAAAAGTTGGTTTTCCACGTGTTTTCGCGATTTTTATCAGAGCAGACACGGTTTTTTTACATGCGCTGTGCTTGTGTTAGTGCATCGTGCAACGTATATACGACATATTCATAGGCTCGCTTTGTGTGCATGTATTGCTGCTTCCCGGCTTTCTAAATTTAGGTGGCTTTGTCTAAAAGGGATGGGAGATTCGATTGTTTCAGGCTAACATTAATAAAATGCCATGATCTATTTCAAGGCTTTCTGATTTATTTCTATCGAAACGTTTTACTTTGCGAGGGTGAATTTATCGGCGGTTTATCCTGTTTCCTATGCGAAATTAATCCCGATAACTTATGATTCGGTGTGGCGATCGGTGCAACATTTGTATTATAGGCCGACAGCGCAGCGCGAACGGTGGTTTGGTAAGCATAGCGAGCAGGGTTTGGTAAGCATAGCGAGCAGGGGGCTACGCCCCCTAGTTTTTGTAAAAATCTTTTAATAATCCTGTTGTGTAGCTCTACGAGTATACAGGGTGTCCGGAAACTGCCGCATAAACGCACCGGATTGTGATTCCTCATGTGATTTCCAGCAAAAAAGTTGTACAGAACATGCCTCCTCAGCTTAACCCTTTAGCTGCCACAGGCATTTAAAGATTTTTGGAAAAATCATTTTCTTGCACGACTTAAAGCCTAATATCTCTAAAGCTAGACCAGCTAGGATAGTGAAATAAAATGATTATTACAGCCAACAAATTTACCTATAAAATAAAACTAACCACACTAAAATCGGATAAGAGGTTTGGTTTTTATAGAGCTTCAAAATCAAATTTGCGTAATTTGACCCAAAAAAAATCTTTTTTTCCATCTCAATTTTCTCCAACTTCTCCCAAGGTGAGGTGCTTGTACGATTCTTTTAAAAATTGGCGCATAGTCTTACAATCATATCTTTCTTACATCATTTTATTCTAGCTCCATTACTTCAATACCTTTGTCATTTCGTGTCACTTGCTATGATCAACACATGCCAGCGCGTTGATTTTAAACTTTTGGGTTCATAAGCACTGGAGTTGTGGGCTTTGGAAATGTCAACTGTCACACGCCACGAATGCACTTGTCCACTCGTGGACGAACAAATTTCTGCAGTTCGGCCTGTCTATCTAGCTGACAGTGGAAACTTGCAATTCTGAGCCCTATTTGCATATTCCTTGTTTCGACTATGACCTACACTGAACCAAAAGTTGTCGCAAATGCAATGAAAATCATCTTCAAATCAACGAAAAACTTCATTAAAAAACCTCCAATGTTCTTGTTCGTCACTTCAATGAAACTAGTTTCGTTACGTAACGAAAACATTCATTATTTCGTGTAAAGTCTTTCGTTGATATTAAAGCGGAAATTTCGTTCAGTTGAGGAACGCGATTCTCCATTTGAAGAAATGATTCTTCAAAGCAAATATTCTTTTTCATTATTTTTTTAATACAAAAAAAAAATGACGCACACAGCATTGAACCTAGACCTCTACAAGTGTATGGGACGTTTCATTTGCCTCAATACGCTTTAAAAGGAATTTTAATTACCTGACTACAGTGGAATTCGATCCCGGGACCCTATGATTTGAAAACCTGCACCCTACCTACTACACCAACCAGACTACACGTGCTGAAGGTTTCTAAGATCCACATAAAGTATTTGTCAGACTTAAGAAAAGCTTTCATTAATGTTAAGAACAAATTGTCAATATCGATATCATAAACGAGACCGAGGCTAATTTCGGGCGCGGCCGAAATTTGAATACGCTTCACTCTCCTCGGGCTAAAAGTTTTTTGGGGCAAACCTATGACTTGTATTTAATCCTTCCCCATTCTTTTCCTTCTGTTTTCGCATAATATTTGATATTGACAAATTCTGTGGCGTCGATAAAACAATATTTGTGTAAGGTTTGGTTGGAATAAGTGGTAAAATAAAAAAAAAATATCTCAGAAAACTTTATTGGGAGATGCGGGAGCATGGCCCCATAGTACGATTCCATTTGTTTTACTTTTTTTTTGTTTTGATAAAGACGCATTGAGTTTTTTTTAAATTGGTGTAGAAAAAATGTTTCTTAGAAGATCCAAAATGGGGAGGTTGGGCTTGTATGGTAGCCCCATGACTCCATAGTCCGATTATTTATGGCATCAATTGAAGTGCACTTTTACGAGTTTTGGTTGAAAGTGGTGCACAAATAAAAAAGTTGTTCGTAGAAGAACTCAATTTAGGGGGTTGGCTTTGTATGATAGCCCCATGACCCCATCGTCCGATTCCATTCATTTTTACACATGTTTTGTGGCATCAAATGAAATGCACTTTTATGAGGTTTGATTGAAATTGGTGGACAAATAAAAAAGTTTTTCTTAGAAAAACTCAATTTGGGGGCTGGGTTTGTATGACAGCCCCATGACCCCACAGTCTGATTCCATTTATTCTTACATATATTTTGTGACATAAATAGAAACACATTTGTGTGAAATTTGGTTCAAATTGGTGCACAAATGAAAAAGTTTTTCTTAGAAGAACCTAATTTGGGGGGTTAGGTTTGTATGGCAGCCCCATGACCCCATGGTCCGATTTGATCCATTCTTACATATGTTTTGTGTTATCACTAGAAACACATTTGTGTGAAATTTCGTTGAAATTAGTAAACACATGAAAAAGTTTTTCTTAGAAAAACCAAATTGGGAGGTTAGGTTTGTATGGCAGCCCCATGACCCCACGGTCCGATTTTAGCGATTCAAACATACAAACTGCCTGCAATAAAAAGAAACATGTGTGCAAAATTTCAGCTCGATAGCTTTTAAACTGGCCGAATAAAACGCGTAGCAACAGACGGACAGACGGACAGACAGACAGACCAATCGACTCAGCTCATCATGCTGATCATATATATACATATTTTATATGGTCGGAGATGCTTCCTTCAATGCGTTACAAACTTCATGACAAAGTTAATATACCCTTTACTCTACGAGTGAAGGGTATAAAAATATACGTATCGTTGAACCAGAAAAACTTCCTGAATGTAACGTAAAGATTCTTCAACATGTTCCTTAATTTTAACGAAATTTTACGTTAAATGTACAACAAGGAAAATAATCACTAATTTTATGAAAGAAGTTTTTATTAATTTAATAAACGAATATTTTCTTCATGTCAATGTAAATATTCGTGATGTTGACGAAAAAAATATGGACGAATCAGATTTCTTTAATGTGACGAAATGTGGCGTAAACCTATATGAACGTCTACCTTATTATAACGAATAATTACGTTATGGCAATGAAAATAAGTCAACGAATGCGATTCGTGGATAATAGGAAAGATAATTTTTTCAGTGTAAAGGAAAATACTGCATAGAAAATACATGCATGTAGTGCTCAGAACCAGTGGTTTAACACGTTTGGCTGCGGCAGTCATTTTCGGTGTCGTCTTTTCTGCGCGGCACATGCCCTCGGGGGCATGTAAGTCGTTATTATTCATGTGCGGCTACTGCAACAGTAAATGAGCTCTAATATCCCGGAATTTAATTTTAATCGATGAAAAAGTAGATAAAATACTTTCTTAGGTACAAACCTGTCTTCAATTCAGTCAGGAGCTGATTAAAAATAATTATAATAATAATTGTTTTCTTTTTGTTTTTTTTTTCTCACCTTTGCTTTGGCCAATTGGACCATGCGACGCGAGCGTTCCGACATGTTAACACTGAAAAATGTATTTTCGCACTGAAATTCAGTAATAGACTACCAAATGAACACGATGCAACCAAAAATTAATTCTAACGGTGTTTTTTCTGGCACTCCATTAACAAGAAATACATGCCTCCGGGGGCATGTGCCGCATTATGAGTAATAGTTGATTAGATTACTCCTGGGCGGCACATGCCCCCGGGGGCATGTATTAAGTTTCTATTATAATATTATAATATAGGACGAACTAAGTCAAATGCTCTTTGTCTCGCTAAAATCGGATGAAAATTAGAGATTTTATAGCTTTCGCACCTGGAGAATAAAAAGCAAATTTTTTAGCCGCACACAAATAATAACTTTCACATGTTCCAGGGGCATGTGCCGCAGCCAACGTGTTAATTGCGATCGCTAAGCGATCATCACATGAGTCGTCTGTATGAACACAAACCTTTATCCCCCATAAAGCAGGCACTGCTATTCGTCACTATCAAAATACATAATATGAAGAGCATTAGTATGATATGGAGATAAAGGGCATGTTTGCTTTGTTAATTTCGTTAATACAAAAAAGTACTGATGTATAATTATGCATTATAGTAAATCTTTCCCTTAAAAAAAAACAATTTATCGAAGAAATTATTGTCCTACAACAATTTCAAAAAATTCTCTATAATGTTTGTTTGTCCCAGATAATTACCAAAACCGCATATAAATTAACACCTAACCCGTAACAAATATTTACATACACAATACGACCCTCTTTTGTGTCACTATTTAACTTTGTGGGTTAGTTAGGGCCTTTTCACAATTTTCCACTGATGACTAATTCCACTCCAGTTTGCAAAAAAGGAGAAAAGGTTTCGGTAAGGTGAGATCCCATATATTATTGAAATGTCAATACCGCACTCAATCAACTTATCTACCAAAAACATACCTTTGAATATAACTACCAGCCAAGCCAAGACAGACGGGCAGGTACACTGTACACATAAACCTATAAAGAAAAGAAGGTCGTGCACCCGTTTTTCTTTTAACTTAACAAATTTTTCCGTTTCTACATTTTTTTTTGTGATCTCTGTGATTGGAAAAAGGTCAAGAAATTGTTTGCTACCTTTTCAATACATCTAACATATATCGGATGATTGGGCGATGGGTCGACCGTTTGCCAATCGTATGAGCAAGGATCAAGGTGTGGAGAAGCCACTCGTGCAAATATGATTCACATTCTTTTCTTCGGTTCATTATTATATCGGAAAGGATATGTCCCGGCGTACCTGTCAAACCCTCTTCTGCAGATCAATTTCTTAAGATATTTTTAGATGTTCAATTCAGACGATTGAATGGGCGAATGCACTTTGCTGAACACCTGTTAGGGAATTTTATTTTATCTGACGATTTCCCGCCTTCGACATTCGAATGTATGGCTATTGATTTTTTTATTATACTCATGCTCTATATGCGTACGTCGTACGTGAGTATGGAGAATTGTAAATGCCGTTCTTTTTCACAAGTCTTTTGTTGGGAGTTTTATGGTAGTTTCAATTGTGACTTAGGAACCTACATACATACTTACATTTCAATTGTAATGTCCATGAGAAATGCAAAAAGAGTTTGACAACGGTCGGTAATCACATATCGTATTATGGGATTCTGCCGACTTACGTATAAGTCGGAGACAATATTGCAAATTATATGCTCGACTTCATTCGGAATTTGATGGATTAGAGAACTTATTAGCAATTGGCAACAATCGATATTTTAAGTGTCAAGTGTGGCCTGTTTTTTTGCCGGTACCTTTCGACACAAAAAAAAAAGTTGTTTCTTACTTTTTCCAGAGCACAATAAATAGTTATACACGTAACAAAGAAACAAAAGTGTGCGTTAACCCATTCCCCGCCAATGATGCCATATGGCATCAGTAAAAGCCTCATATTTGGGAGCGCGCCACGGACACCCTGTAACATCCTCAACATTGTTTTTTTCTTTGTTACACTAAGTAATGTTTCTTCTATCTATTCCAATGTTCCTGGCTAGTATTTAGTTAGATTTGTGCCATTGGGAGCAGAAAAAAAAAGTGTCGTGAAATTTAAAAAAAAAAAATGCGATTTTTGCGGGTAAGACTCCACAAAATTTCAAAAATCATATACTTGCGACCTGATTTTCTCAGAACAACTTGTGTTAAACAAAAGCCAGAGTAGCATAGATTAGAATAGCAAAAAAAAATTTCCAATAACGGTAGTTTTATAGGTAGTAACACTAAATACATTTTAGTGATGCCATATGGCATCATTGGCGGAAACCGTAAAAAAATTTATTTTTAATTTTATTTTTTTTTATATTTTTTCAATATGTTTTACTGCGTTTTTAATAATTTTCACTTTGTGAAAATTAATTTTATGCTGAAAATTCGTTTCTGAGGATTTAGAGTCCAAGTCCGATGATCGTTTTCACAATCAAATGCATCATTTTCTAAAGCGCACCCACAAACAGCTTCAAAATATGGACGTGTATTCCATCCAGGAGACTAACATACGATGCACTAAATAATAAACTCAGACACGTACGAGACCTCGTCAAAGAGTCAAATTACTCCTTTGACGTATCTGGTCTGAACAATGGGACTTTTATCGGAATTATCCTTGTTGCTCTCAAGTGTGCATCATCCTTTACTCTGGGTGGTCTATATGCATGCACACTACACCCTGTAAACGCTCAAAGTTGCGTATACGCAACATTATTTTCAAGCGCTGAATCAACCGTGATAATTATTCATCTTGATTTTTTTTGAATTTCAAGGAGTTTGAAGGACATATTTGTCCACAAAAGCTTTGAGTCAGTACTTCGAAAGTCTTGTCTCGGTACAGAGCAAAAAAAAGTGTGTAAAAGTAACTTACCAAAATTCAATTTCCACAATGAGCATTTATCCGTTATTTTTTTAAAGAAAGCAATTTCAATCCATTCTTTTTCATGCATATTTCTTATGCAGAATGAAATTACATGAGGCGGTTGAATATCTTGAACCTATCATGTCGGATGATGAAAATGCTTGGATATTACAAATAAAGTCGGGGAAGTCACCCAAATGCAGTTCCGTAGGGATATTGCAACCTACTATTGTACGACTGTGGCTCATCAGATTTGGGTAGCACATACCACAGTCTTCCGAATGTTGCACGTATGATGGAATTGGCCATTATGTTGCGAAATGCAATCGAAGAAGATGTGCATATCCGCCCTGCAAAAGCCAAACTCGGACTAAATGCATCAAATGTGATACAGGATTATGTGTTAAATGTTTCTTAAAATTTCACACAAGCTCAGAATTATAATTAAAGAAAGTAAAAAGTGTTTTTCCAAAAAAAATTCAACGTTTTTATCTTAATTGAAAAAAAAAAATTTTTAATGGGTTCCCGCCAATGATGCCATATGGCATCGGGCCTTTGCGGGAGAACGGAGGCACGTAGGAAAAAATGGTAAACGGTTTTGGATTCAGGGTGGCTTCTTTACCGTAAATACCAATTTTCAGGATGTAATTCGAAAAAAAATGTGTTGGCGGGGAATGGGTTAATAGCAAAGGCTTGGTTTATGCCCACACAAAGCCAGGATCCAGAGAACTCTCATGTCTCATCCAATCACAGGCTTGAATAAATTGCAATTTGTAAAAATACATTGCGTTAAAGTGAAATCAAACGAGACCAATGCTAATTTCGGGCGCGGCCGAAATTTGAATACCCTTCACATTTGAATGAAACTTCTTTTTCTACCACAGCCCTGTGCTGTGTTCCGATTCCATCTGTTCCAAATAGGAAAAAGTTTTTCTTACAAGAACCTAATATTTGGGAGTTGGTTTGTATGACAGCCCTATGACATCGTGTTCCGAATTCATCCGTTCCTAGATATGCTTTGAGGCTTTACTAGAAACAAGTAAAGTTTGGTTAAGGTCGGATTAAAAAACATATTTTGAATATCCTCCATGGGCGATTCACGATTGGTTTTAAAATGAAAGCTGTACTTATTTGTTTTCAACCAATATATTTCGATTGAATGACCATCTTCAGAGTTTTCTTTCTAAAAACAATAAATACATGGGTTTATTATATAATAATTAAATGAATGATGATGATGATGATGATGATTTTACCTTTTGAAAAAAAAAACTAAATAGAACAATGACACATTGAATGACAATATATGTTAGCAGTAGATGTATACAGGGTGTCCCGCATTGGGTGGTCAATACTGTAAGGGTTGATAGCGCAACTTGTTTCAGGAAGAAAATTACCAATACAATTAGATTTTTTTTACCGTTACCTTGTTATCGCTCTTTTTGTGAAAGTCATCGAAAATCGTGGCTTGTCACGCAAAATCGTAATTTGCAGCACTCCTGATGACTTAATCCAAGATTTGATTTCAGTTTCAGAAACTACATAAAATTTCACAAAAACTGAAGTTTTTCCTGTGGCCAACATTATCGGCACTTTCAAGATACAGTTACTCAAACTTGATAGAAATTTTAAAATGAATTTTTCATCGAAAATTCAAACAGTAATTTCATAACGGTGCTTTATACGTACAACTCTGCAAAGTTGATAAAAGTTGCTCCAACATGTTGGCTTTCCAACGGTATATCACTTTTCATATTTACATTGCGGGATTTTAGAATTACACATATTGGATATAAAAAAAACAATGTAATTTTTTTCTTATCGGATTATTTAAACTGAAATTTTATTTATTTATTTTTTATATTTTACTATCGCAATTTTGAAAATTTGTTAAATAAAAATGAAAATAAAGTTTTGAATATTAGAAAGAACCAATAAACTCAAAATATTAAGTAATGACTAATGATTAAATGGGTATGTTTGATGAATTGGAATAATGCTGCTGGAATTGGCCTCCTCCATTTTGTATGCAGACTCGACACCTTCGGCGCATGGAAGAAACGTCCCGAAGGATTTCAGGAGGGGTCTACTTAATGTTGTCACAAGCATCATTAATTCGCTACAGCAGCTGTTCCCGGGAGGTAAAATTTGCAAAATATTATCCTACTCAGACAATCAAACCTGAAAATCGGTAGTAATTCCTGGACTTGCGTAAGGTGGTACGAATACCGGCTGTCCGACTGAAGAGTCCTGTGGATCATCATCCGAGGAATATCCAGCTGAAGTGCTGCTCTACGCGTTCTCAATTTTGGGTTAGTATCGAAGATATTAAGAATCTCTTCTTCTCTTCCGACACTAGTACGTACAAAATTATACCTGAATTTCTTAACCGCCAAAAAGTAACAAAACAGTCACGCTTGCGAAGGAAAACATAAGAAAAAATAACAGCTTTTCTATTATAAATAGCAAATATTAAATTTTAACCGTTATAAGTACCGTTGCATTTGCCAAACAATGTACCAAATTTCAAATATCATACAGTTCTGGTCAAAATAACGTAGCGAGATTCTATCCCGAATTATAATTGCCTTTGTATGTCTTTGTTCGAGTCAAGGGAAAATGGTTAACGATTCCACTGAAGCCATGATTTTTTCCATTCAATGCGTGTTTACCTAAAATTCTGCAATGTAAATAAGAAAAGTGATATACCGTTGGAAAGCCAACATGTTGAAGCAACGTTTATCAACTTTGCAGAGCTGTACGTATATAAAGCACCGTTATGAAATTACTGTTTGAATTTTCGATGAAAAATCTATTTCAAAATTTCTGTTAAGTTTGAGTAAATGTATCTTGTTGGCAACAGGAAAAACTTCAGTTTTTGTGAAATTTGATGTTGTTTCTGGAACTGAAATCAAATCTTGGATTAAATCATCAGGAGTGCGGCAAATTACGATTTTGCGTGACAAGTCACGATTTTCGATGACTTTCACAAAAAGAGCGATAACAAGGTAACGGTAAAAAAATTCCGATTGTTTTGGGAATTTTCTTGCTCAAACAAGCTGCGGTATCAACCCTTACAGTATTGACCACCCAATGCGGGACACCCTGTATATATGTGCCAAACAGACAAGTTAAATTATGGACTTTATGACATATTTATTCATATTGGAAACGGGTGTACTAGTTTATTATTATTTAATCCAAATTTTATTAAATTGGAGTACGTATTCGAATAGTCTTTTTTATCGCTTTTTTCGTTACAAGAAGTATCCTCATATTTAATAATTTGGTTTAATTCTTTTATTTGCAATTTGGTTTTATTGCGTTCATTAGCCAGGATTTTCGCTTCCTTAAAATTAAATTCATGGTTTGCTTTAATCGCGTGTTTGGCTATGACCGATAAGTTGTTAGTAAGCGCCTTTTTGGTGTCGTTTTGATGTTGTTTTACATTGTAATAAACTAGTGCATCCGTTTCCTATAAGAATAAATATGTCAAAACGTCCATAATTTAACATGTCTGTTTGACATACATCTACTACTAACATACATTGTCAGTCTTTGTCTTCAATGTGTCATTGTTCTATTTAGTTTTTTTCAAAAACGAAAAAAATAAAATCATTCTTTTATTCATTTAATTATTATACAGGGTTTCCGGAAACTGCCGCATAAATGCACCGGATGGTGATTCCCCATGTGATTTACAGCAAAAAAAGTTGTAGGGAACATACCCTCAATTCTTAACCCTTTAGCTGCCAGAGACATTTGAAGATTTTTGAAAAAATTAATTTTCTTGTACGACTTAACCTTCAATATCTCTAAAGATAACCTAGCTAAAATAGCATAAGATGACTATTACAACCAACAAATTTACCTATAGAACAACCGCCCTAAAATCCGATAAAAGGTTTCGTTTTTATTCAGCTTCAAAGTCAAATTTTCGTAATTTTACCCAAAAAACAATCTATTTTTCCTTCTCAGTTTTCTCCAACTTCCGCCAAGGTGAGGTGCTTGCACGATTCCTTTTGAAATTGGCGCATAGGCCTACGGTCATATCTCTCTAACATCATTTTATTATATCTCCATTATCTCTAACAGTTGTGATACATTAAGTATAGAAAACTAGGGTTAATTGTAGCTCGAGCTCAATTCAAACTGACCCTAAAGTTCTGCAATGTGGTCAAATTTATTCAAATTATGTCATAATCGAGTCTGGCTGGTCTAGCGGTTAGTGCGCGCACCTTCGGTGCACAGGGTCATGAGTTCGAATCTCACCGTGGTTCATGGTGTTTTTCGAACTCACGAGCTTGTGACGGACTATGATCTCACTCAGATGTTAAACGAGTACCCATTTATGGGGATAAATAACACTGCTGAGCGTGATGCTGATCTCATTACCTCAACAAAAAAGCAGATAAGATCTTGGAAATAGAATGTCACTAACACATCCTGCGGCCTTAGTCCAATGTTGGATTGTCGCGCCTGTTATTTATTTTTATGTCATAATCGAGCCAATGCTTGCCTGATAAGGAACACGTCCCACACAACCTATATAGATATTAAAATTACTAAATGTTGAAACATAGATCAATTCCCTATTGAACTGAATATTTTTTCGAGATCAGTGATCCCAGACCATGGGGCCACAAAAACTGGATGTGTCTCAAACTGCATTTATTTTATGGCTATTAAAGCCCGCTAAAACCAAAGAAAACTGAAATAAAATCCTACAAACCCATTTCCTAGGCTTTTATCGAACAACTTTACGGTCGAACAGTCGAAATGATTGCTTTTTAATAATTATGTATACCAGCGCAACTATTATTATTTATTTATGAAAACCATAATCTAATTCAAGAGGGACTATGCAATAGTTTCGCTAACGTCGACTTAAGTAGATGTGCATCTTAATGATTTAATGAGGGAAAACTCACTATGATGTAATTCAAATCAAGAATTATGGACTTATAAAGAAACTAATAACCATGCCTAGGGTCGCGGTCAGTGGCGGATTTACACATTTGCCGCTAGTAGGCTGTTGACATTTTGCCGCCCCTACCAAGCTCTACGAGAGGGGTGTCGAGTTCAAAACCTGGTATGGGCGGATCTGGGCCAAAAAATATCACTGTCTTTCAGTTTGAGCGGGGCGCAGGATCAAAAATACGGGAACCTCTACAAAAATTTACGAGTATTTTACAAATTTGATTACATAAATATTTCTTTTGAAATATGGCTACACATCTGAGGCACTCGGGATCCTTGAAAAATGAGATTTTTGGACAACGTACTTAAATCGAATTAAAAAATTTTAAACAAGAAATTAAAGGCCAAAATCGATTTGATCCGTCAGTAACAACTTTTTTTCAAATTAATTTCCGTGAAATTTTAAACAGCTGATCAGAATATTCATCCGGTTATCCAGGTCGCCCCAAACAACCTTGGCAATGAAAATTGGCAGAAAACATAAGTAAACTTCGGACAGAAAGGTGGTTTTAAATAAGTAAAAATTAGTTTGTGATGCACCGGTAAAACTTAGCAAAAAATCGAGTACCTACTTGGAATCAAATTGCAATGTATACGAAATTTACTATTTTCGACCAAAGGATCGGGGTATTTTTTTAAATAAATATTTTCCAAGATACTCTTGTCCCATAATCTAAAAGGTTGGGAACAAATTATGTTGCAAACGTAGCAAATGACTATCGGTTTCGGCAGAGCGAATACCATTTTTCTGAATCGAATCTCGAGACAAAGCCACTTCACTAAGGAGATATTTTGCCTGCACAAAATGACTGCCCTAAACAAATATGCAAATTATATATTTGTAAAATATATATTTTAATCTTGCATAATAATATGTTCACAGTGGTTGAAAACCGATTGATTTCGCCGTTCGTTTTCAAAAATCACCGAAAATTGTTCACAGTGCACTATTCGTGATTTCATATGACAACCAACATTAGGGGCGATTCAGACTGTCGACAAGATCTACACCCAGCAAAAAACGTGTATTAAAACCAATGAAGTTTTTACTTTACTTCTAGTAAACAGAAAATTTCTTTAAACGTATGAAGTTTGAATATAATTAATTAAAAATGCCATTGGATCAAATACACTTTCATAGAATTTAAAATTTCAGTAGTAATAGAATTAAAGAAAACCGACATACAACTAATGCAACAAATTACTTAGAATCTAGTAAATCAACTTCATGGGAACTATGATTTTTTTGCATAGCCTCTATGTATAAACATTTTAGTTTTGTATTGCACCGCGTATCAAGTAGCTACGATTTTAGAAACGTTGACAACATTCTACATCTAGTCTCATGGCAATGTGAACGGACTGGCACGCAGGCGGACCGGGTTCGAATCCAAGTTTCGGCATAAGGTTTTTTTATGAATAAAAAAAATATAAAAATTTGAA
Source organism: Microchrysa polita (assembly GCA_949715475.1). Lineage (NCBI taxonomy): Eukaryota > Metazoa > Arthropoda > Insecta > Diptera > Stratiomyidae > Microchrysa > Microchrysa polita. The sequence continues at coordinate 91,955,281 of OX454416.1, forward strand.
ATAAAAAAAAATAAACAAAAAAAAAATAAAAATAAAAAAATAAAAAAAATAAAAAAAATAAAAAAAAATATTCTTTTCTATTTTTTTTTTAATAAAATCCAATGAAATTTTTACATAGAATCGATGAACAATCTCATTGTTATAATCGAATTTTCACTTTATATTTTCAATGATATTTCTATCATTGTCCCAAAGAAGCTATTTCATAGGCTCCAAATCATAGCCGAAATTTCATAGGTTCTATGTAATTTTTCTTTAATAAAAGTAATTTTTTTTCTGGGTGTACTAAATCCTAGATTTAGTTAACAGTTGTACCATATTGTACTGCAATTTGAATAATGCAAGTACATTCTGCGATGCATTTTGAATTTAATGACATACGATTTAATCTAGTAGGAGGGTTTTCACTCGATTAATTTAGTGATTAGATTTGTAAATCCTGTCCATACTGTGAGTCCCCTTTCATTTTACCTATAAATCGTTCTAAGTTAAAAAAATGCGCTGGTAACTTCAAACCGACCGTCCAAATAAGATTTTGGGAAAATTAAGAAAAGTGGGAATACATCAAACTGAACAATTTTTTTTCGGGTGTCAGTTAAAATATCGGAGTGAGCCGAAATGTGCTGAATAGGGGAGTAAAGTTTGGGACCTGGGTTTTTACACATTTTCATTGGAAAAAAATCTATTTTTGAATGTTGGCCCAAATCACATGTTTTCGTGCACTCTGAACATATTATTAGCCACCTATTTTACAAGCTTTTGTAAAGTTTTAGACTTGAGCTCAACATTCCATTTCTTACATTTTGACGCATTTTTGCTGATGATTTTGAATTTTTTTATTGGGTCGAGTACAGGACAGAACAGCTCAACTTCCATACAAATTTTACAAACATATTGACAAGAACAATCCAACTGCAATGACAAAACTTCAAATCCGGATTTGAAACTACAATTTCAAATACTTTTCTATCAACGTCACTTCTAAAATTCAGTTCTAAATTTCATGTTCATTGTTTGATCCAGTCACAAGATAATGCACGGAACAAATGCTTAAGGTGATGCCCTATTGTGAAACGCCCTTACCAAATATTAGATTCGCTATTTAACAGTTTGGATAAAGTTATTCGAAAGAAAATTTGCAGACATATTCCTCATGTCATTTCCTAAGAACCCTTATCAAAATTTTCAAATTTACAGACCTAAGAGGGGCTACACAGGCACAAATTGAAATTTCAAAAATTTACTGTTATTTACGTTTTCTTACCAAATGTAAACAGAATTAGGTCCGTATTTATGAACATTCCTTAAATCAAGGAGACCTTGAGTCCAGTGGCGTGGCGTGAGTTTGAAGTAAAGGGAAGCAGTTACGTATAATTCGACATTCATGTAAATGAAATTGGGAACCTGCGTACACCTGTCTAGAAATGAGAATGAAATCTTAATAAAATAAAGATAACTGGAAACTAAAAAAATATTCTCTATTTCTAGACTTAAGAAGACGCATGTAAGCATTTGTGCAGTATGCTTTGTATTATTCAAATATCAACCAGCATACGAATATATGTATGTACATACTATGAACTCCGTATGTTGAAGACGTTATCGAAAAGTTGTCGTAAATGTATCACGCTCTGGCTCACTTGGTTGAACGCGGTACAGAGAAAAAGAAGAAAATGCTAAAAACGTAAAATATAAATTGCAATTTTTCTTCGTCGACGTATCCTAGGATACCGTGAAAGGTGTGTTTTGCTTAATTTAAGCCAGAAGAACTCGATGCAATGACAATTCGTACTTTTATCATCACCTAGTTCAATACGTATAATGTCGATTCGTACACCACAACTGTTTTTACGACTTGCCTAAACTCTCTATTCTCTATTTTACTATAAATTTTCTCTAATAACTTTGCACGTACAAGAAATTACGAACACACATACCGCCAAGGATAAAACAGCTTCAAATTAAAAGCAAAATATCGCATTGCTGCACCGAAATACAGATATCTTGTACCTTGGTGCATTGCTGGGCTATGCCAATTCTAATTCCAATCAGAATCCAATTTTAATCAGAATGAAGAAACTTTTGGTACGAACTGTACACACCGGTTGGCAAATTTTAAAAGAAGCAATTATAAATCCACCTCCAACGGCGAATTCATTCTCGTACTAACTCTACTCCGCCGCCCAATGCCCCGGTAAATCTGCTCTGCAAGCTTTCATCTTTCATACAGGCATTATTTCGCTCTGCTTCTGTCTCGCCGTGACTGGCGACTGTAAACTCTCTCGCTGTTGATTTTTTTCGTGAGACAGGTGGGTTGGTGTATTGGTTGGAGAGTGCGCATGGTAAAGTAATTTTATACGTTGCGACAGGGTTGCGTATGATTTTATGTAATATACATAAAAAACCGTGTATAGTGTACAAGAAAAATTATAAACAATGTTGATAATACGTTATACTTCTAAACGTTTTTATTTTGAAAGAAGAAGGGAAGCAATGCTTCCCTTGCTTCCAAGGACGCCACGCCACTGCTTGAGTCAAGGATGCCCAAATTCAATAAATTAAATGTCATTTCCCATACTTTTTCATAGTAATCATTTATATTCAGGATTCATTGCATCCTTGATTTAAGGCGAAACTCAAGGAGACATTAAGTTTTCAATAAACTTGAAATATTATATTTCTTGACTTCAAGTGAGATTGACTATAGAAATTTTCAAGGTCTCCTTGAGTTTCTCCTTAAATCAAGGATGCATTGACTCGTGAATATAAATGATTTCCATGAAAAAGTATGGGAAATGACATTTAATTTATTGAATTTCGGCATACTTGACTCAAGGTCTCCTTGAGCTAAGGAATGTTCATAAATACGGGCCTTAGTATTTAACCTGTATCAGCACATATTAATTTTGTGTAAAGTTTCATATCGGTACCCCCATAACTGTTTAGAAAAACCGAGGTGATATCGTAAGCTTAACTTCAAACGCCCATAAATTCGTTACCGTTACTTTAAACTGGAAAAAAGTAACAGATATAAATCAAATCAAAGTAGTCGATGAGTGCGAGTCCTTTGATTTGAGTTTCCATACGTCCATCTCCGATAAGAAATAAAAAGTCACCTCTTCGGAACAACCTGTTATCTTTGTCCTACCAACTTCTAAGGTATTCGTGCCGAAGACTGTTACCATCAGGGGCGAACCCAAGGGGGGGATTTGGGGGATGAAACACCCCCCGAAATTTTAAAATGAAAATTATAGGTAAGAATAAAATTTACACAACATATCTTTATTGGTAAATCAAATACCTAAGTGATGATTTTCACTATGCCCGACGTCAGACTATCGTTTTAAAGTGCACATAGACCTTCCAACCGATTGAAGCAATTTTTTAAATGCCCGATAAATTGGAAGGTGTATGTGACCATCTAATCCATTTTTTTTATTGGACGTGTGGAACATATTGCCATGCAATTTTTCATACAATCTATAATGATAATCATGTGTTTTCAGTTGCTGATTTATTGACATAAACTAGTGGTCATTCTTCATGTTGTGGTTGTGGCGGTCATTGGCTATATCCACTCATGCGCGCTTTCGTCTTCCCTATCGTCTTCAAGATCCGTTTCCAATTTCAACATTGAACTGATTGCGTCAAGTAATCAGAAGAGATGAATGCTTCATTCTATCCACATCTGTTCATTATTTATCGTTAGATGTGTGTTGCGACTTTGTTCAGGACAGATTAATGATCAATTCTTTCGTTAATAGTATGAATAGATGGTGAGTCGTTGACATATTCAACATTTACAATCGCGTTCAAGAATTATTACCTTTCTTAAATAGCGCAGACCTCCCAAGTTTCAATTGTCAAAATGACGAAGACGAACGAAAATTGAGTGTCTCCATCTCCATCCATTCTCCATCGAAAGTAGCAATGGATCTTCCATCGCCACAAAATATATAATTTTCGCTATGTGTGTGTGTTCTCTCGTGTGAACCGCGAGATTGTCATTTTAGAATGCGCGATAAATTGCATAGTGTATGTGCTGTACGGGCGTCAGATCGATTGGTCAATCGATCGGACAGTATATGGGCACTCTTAAACCTAAGGTCTAAGAACATTTAAAGCGCTGGATTTCATGAGCCACTTTGCAAATACAAATCACCCCCCGAAATAAATTCCTGGGTTCGCCCCTGGTTACCATTCCACACATTCCTACCAAATTCTAAGTGAACTGGCGGACAGACGGACGGACCAAAACCATTTCATAAGGATTTTTCGAAAAAAAAAATCTAAAAAACCCTACAAAAGAGCTTTGTTGCGAATTTTAGCCGGCAAGCAAATTATAAGAGGTCTTTTCGCTAATAAATCGTTTCGTTGTTTGAAGCTCTGAGATAACGGTGACAAATAGTTCTTGACTTATGTGTCTCCCTGAGGTACAAACCCACTTCACGAAAAGAATAAGTGGTATATGGCATAGCGTTGAAGTTTGTTATTTGCTTCAAATTTGCCGCCCCCGCAAAATCTGCCGCCCTAGGCTCCAGCCTACTCAGCCTACTGGTAAATCCGCCACTGGTCGCGGTAGAGATTGAGAAGGGATCACATCACAGTGGTTATCATTTTCGTACAGAGATATAAATATAGTGAATCCCATATAAGCAAGTCCCTGCAAAGAAGGGTGAGTTATTCAAAGGACACTGACTTAAAGAAATCTATTGAGATTTGGGATAAACATTTCGTATATTTGTATGTCTAGGCTTCCTCTTTAATATTACAAGAAGTAGCCAATATTTGAATGCATACACGACATACGGGACATACAATAGATTCTTAGCCCTTTTATTTTCAGCATTGAAGGCTTAAAAAAAACTGTAAATACTTAAAAATTGAGGAAATTGAGGGGAAAAAAAGTTTCGTCCCAATCGGGACTCGAGCCTTCTACCTTCATGTCACAAGGACAGCAACCTACTGAGCTATATGCGCTTAGAGGTCTCAATGTTAATATTCCAATCCCAATGTGACATGTCCGAAATTGAATGACTCGATATTTCTCCCGCAGGGGACTCTTCTCCTCCAACAGACAACGTTCCGCGTAGTTCCAAGAGAGCTGGTAAGTTGTCATGCCAAAAATATTACAGAAATGCACAGCAGTTGGTGTATAGAATGGAACGATAAGTCAGTTTTCCAAAATTAGTGGAATTAGAATACAATTATGTGAGTATGATATGATTGTAATAACACAAGGCGCCAACTTGGAAATTAATCGCACAACAAAATGAAATGAAAAAAAAAATTTGCTTTAGGGTGTAATCACAAAAATTTCACTTGAACGCTCGGTTGAAACTATAAGCCGCTTGTCCAATTTTAGTGAGATTAGCTTAGTTTTTTTTTAATAAAAATTTCAAATAACAAAATAAAGTAATGAACATTTTCCATATGTATTTCGGTATTCTATAGCTAGTGTAGTTTAAGAGGTAAAGATGTTTTATGTTTCTTACCGGTGCGTTTATGCGATAATTTCCGGACACCATGTATAGACATAAATCAAACTTGATGGGAGTTTCAGTAAATAGAAAGGGATTGCATCGATTAGATTTTAGATATGCGTAAAAGGTCCAGTATCAGGAAAATGCTGAGAAAGGATAGTTACGCAGTGAATTACTAAGAGATCTTATTATTTATGGATCAAAGGGAATTCACACAGCAGTTTTTGTGACAAAGGGATGTAATACAATTTCTTAAAAGTAAAATCAGCAGATATTTACCTTAGGGTAAAGCTTGCAGATGAGATGAGATTTCAAAAACAAGCCTTCATCAACCGTTTTTATGATCTAAATAGGATCCTTCCGTCGTGGAGTAGGTACTGTGGCCAGAGGCAGCGAATGAGGGCACGCGTGGCGGGAGGGGGGGGGGGAGCCCGCGATAATTGGGAGCCCAAAATTCAGCGCCGGTAATTTTTGTAGACAACTAACCAGCTTACCCTGTCTGTACAGAGAACTTAATTTTATCCGAGAATACCTAATTTAAAAAATCTTATGAAAAAAAAACCTGACACACACCAGCTCCATAAAACTGTCCTAGTGAAGTTGCGTTGATAGCGAATATTGTGGCGCGAAGAAGAATGTCCATCCATGTGCTCATGATTTTGATTTCTAACCACTGTTAAGGTACGCTGTCCTCGACGCTGCCGCAGCGACTCTAGCGACTCCAGCGGCTCTAGAGCAAGTTCCCTACCCCAAGCAGTCGTCGCCCGAAGCCCACAAACAAACAAGTGCACCACGTTCACCATTCGTGCATGCATGATGCACAACAAGAGCCGCTCGACTGCTTTCTATATACATGCTGATTCGTATATCGGCCGAACGAATACGACCGTTGAGCGAAACAACTACCCTAACCCAAGCAGCCGTCGCCCGAAGCCTACAAACAAGCGAGTGCACCACGTTCACAACTCATGCGGGCATTATACAGGGTTATTGGTTAAGTCGACCTATTCCCTGCAACACGTTATAATAGGGTCAAAATGCAACAAAATGAGGCCATAAATGTTCGGCCGATTTCCAATGGTCACTGAGATATTTGAATTTTTAGGTTTTTTTATACCCTTCGCTCATAGAATGAAAGGGTATATTAACTTTGTCATGAAGTGTGTAACGCATTGAAGGAGACATCTCCGACCATATAAAAAGTATACATATATGATCAGCATGACTTGGGGAGTCGATTGGGCGATGTCCGTCTGTCTGTCTGTCTGTCCGTCTGTCCGTCTGTTCGTCTGTCCGTCTGTCCGTCTGTCCGTCTGTTCGTCTGTCCGTCTGTTGCAGTGCGTTTTTCTCGGCCGCTATAAAAGCTAGAGAGCTGAAATTTTGTACACATGCTTATTATTGTTGCAGGCTGTTTGTATGTTTGAATCGCTTAAATCGGACAAGGGGGTCTTTGGGCTGCCATACAAACTTAACCCCCCCATTTAGGTTCTTCTGAGAAAAACTTTTTTATTTGTGTACCAATTTCAACCTAACTTCGCTCAAATGTGTTTCTATTCATGACACACAACATATGTAAAACTGGATCAAATCCGACCGTATGGGGCTGCCATACAAACTCAGCTCCCCAAATTAAGTTCTTCTAAGATAAACTTTTTTGATTATGAACTAATCTGAACCAAGCATTACAAAAATGTTCTTCTATTAATACTACAAAACATATGTAAAAATGGGTGGGATCGGACTGTGGGATCATGGGGCTGCCATACAAACCCAATCAACCAATTGGGTTTTTTTTAAGAAACATCCTTTTTGCACCTATTGCAGAAAACCTTGTATTCATATATCTTTATCGAAACAACCGCAAATGCAAAAATAAAAGAAAACCTATTGTGGGACCATTCCCGTATGTTTGATTCACCCAAATTGGTCACTGGCCATACAAACCTAGCCCCCCAATTTGACTTCTTCTAAGAAAAACTTTTTTATTTGTGTACCAATTTCAACCAAATTTCACACAAATGTGTTTCTAAAGATAACACAAAATATATGCTAGAATGAATCAAATCGGACCATGGGGTCATGGGGCTGCCATACAAATTTAACCCCCCAAATTAGGTTCTTCTAAGAAAAACTTTTTTACTTGTGCACCAATTTCAACTAAATTTCACAAAAATGTATTTCTAGTGTTGACACAAAACATATGTACGAATGGATTAAATCGGACCATGGGGTCATGGGGCTGCCATACAAATCCAAACCCCAAATTAGGTTCTTCTAAGAAAAAGGTTTTCATTTGTGCACCAAAATCAACCAAATTTCACACAAATGTATTTCTATTGATGACACAAAACATATGTAAGATTGAATCAAATCGGACCGTGGGGTCATGAGGCTGCCATACAAATCAAACCCCCCATATTGGTTCTTCTAAGAAACATTTTTTTACACCAATTTCACAAAACCTTGATTAATGTGTCTTTATCAAAGCAACTAAAAAGTTCAAAACGAATGGAATCGTACTGTGGGGTCATGCTCCGGCAACCCCATTAAAGTTTTCCCAGTAAATATTTTTATTTGCCCACTTATTTCAACCAAGCCCAAAACTTTCGTCAAGACGGAAGAAAAAGAATGAGGAGTGGGGTTAAATACAAGTCATAGGTACGCCCGAAAAAACTTTTAGCCCAAGCGAAGGGTATCCAAATTTCGGCCGCGCTCGAAATTAGCCTCGGCCCCGGGGGTTAGCGAGCGTAGCGAGCAGGGGGCGAAGTCCCCTAGTTTTTAAATAACCTTGAAGTTTACCATCTAAAGTAGGATTTAAAAAAAACCTACTAAGGTAATGGGTTAAAACTTATTTTTGGATTTTAGTCAACACTATAGCAGACATTTCTGAATCATTTGAAATTTCAAAAACCCATCACAATTCGAAATTTTTAATTAAAAAAAAAAAATTCTTAAATTTTTTTTAAAGTTGATCTTTAATGTAGTATATTACTAAAAAAAATATTTGACATGGAGTCTGCAGACCACTGGAAAAACATACTCGTGTTGTCAATTTTCCAAAAAGCTTTCCCGAAATATAAAAGGCTACCTATGTATTAGTTTAACTTAATTTCAAATACTAAAAAGCATAGCATTGTTAGCATACCTGCCAATAAAGAGTGATAATACATTTAAAAAAAAAAACAAAAAATCGCCAATAGACTACGAGTTATATCAGCAGGGCGGGAATTAAGTTGCTCCGCCACTGACTGTAGCATAATAGGATTCAGATACAGATTAATTAGTAGAGAAAAATAATACCAATAGTTATATCAATTTCCACCCAACATAAGCTAGCTGTAATGTGGCTGGTTTAGCGGTAAGTGCGCGCACCTTCGCTGCACAGGGTCATGAGCTCGAATCTCACCGTGGACAATGTTGTTTTTCGAACTCGCGAGCTTGTGACGGACTATGATTTTACTCAGATGTTAAACGAGTACCCATTTATGGGAATAAATAACACAGCTGGGCGTGATGCTGATCTCATTACCTCAACAAAAAAGCAGATAAGATCTTGGAAATAGGATGTCACTAACACATCCTGCGGCCTTAGTCCAATGTTGGATTGTCGCGTCTGTTATTTATTTATTTAATAAGCTACCCAAGTAACAATTTCAGCCCTATAATACTTCGCAAAATACTCTCTTCTAACAATAATAGGGGCACTTTACTTTACAGGGTATAACCACTGAATAACAGTCCAATAATGGCATTTGGCGCCGTTTTTTGATCCAATTGAACCTTATTGTAGCACTGAATTACACTTTGAAAAAGAGATACATCATATGTGTTATGTCATAATTTTCTGTCATTTTCTCGTTTTTGCAAAAAAGAAAGAAAAAAAAATCCCCAGCGACTGTCGTACGCAAGTCCGACGCCTTAACCACTCGGCCAACCTCACATATAGTCAGCATTGCTCGTAAACACTACAAGTGGTTCGTTGCTTCTATCGAAATGCTCAACACTTCTCCTCAATGCACCTTCTTCTTTATATGTCAATCAGTTGAAGCTAATTAAATTCACACGTTCATTAATAAAATGCAGCTAGTTTCTAGGCTGAGATTATCTTAATTGATTCATATGTTAAGAATGAGTGAGGAAATGTTGGTTTCATGCAATATTTCAATGAATTCAATTCAAGAAACGTGGTGTTCCAGAGCACTTCATAAGTGTCCATTCTTTAAAAAATCACAAAGTTCATCCTTCTATAAAACTACGCTGAACAATTTATTGGATGACCATACGAATGTCACACTATAAAAATGACACCGACTGTACTATAAGAATATCTGCATGTGTGTGAGTTAACTAGAGAGATTATTGCATGTGTGTGCTGTATCATCCAATAAACACAAGAGTGGAGTATTTAAAGAAGTTTTTTTTAGGTTAACGTTTAGAGACAGTTTTATCGATGTTTTATACCACCATCTTTAAATTTATTCCATAATGATGATAGAAGCTTTCCGGAAAATACTTTAAGGATATTTTATCGGATCAAAATATTACTTTAAGCGATAAATGAATTTCGTGGTACTATATGATTGCTACAGTGTGAAGTCTTCTTTTCGTCTTTAGCTATATCAATTTCCAACATAGCGATTTGACGGCAAAATATTTTCTCGCGGTAATAACTAGAAGCTGGTTGATTTTCCATGTTATAAATAAATAAATAAATAAATGTTGTCCAATATAGTTTCCGTTGAATAACCTAAATTATAACATTTAACTGAAAAACAAACCCCCAAATCACGAACTTAACAAAAATTATTCACGGTACGTACGGTTTGCAACCCGGGGTGTACACCAATAATTTTCTATCAAAAAATAATTTCAACAGACTTGAATTTTATCTTGTAAATGAGTATCATCACCAGAAAGAAAATATTGCTTCCGTGTGTCTGCCTATACAGGGTGTCCCGCGACTCTTGGTACATACGATAATGGGTGATAGTACAGCTCATTTGGGTACAATTAATGTTCTACATGACCCCTCTATCTTTAACCGTTATAAAGTTATAGCATTTTTTGTTAATCGTCTCAGAAACCTCGACCTGCAGAGCAAAATCACTATTTGCCACACTCCCAAATATTTGATCCGAGATTTGACTTTACTTTCTGAAACTCCACAAAATTCTACATAAAATAACTGTTTTGCCAATTAAATAATTTAAAACCCTACCCAGATACAACCATTCAAACTTTTAAGAAATTCGAAAATTGATTTTTCATTGAAAATTTAAATTGTAAAATCGTAACGGTACTTTGAACTGACAAATGTGCAAAGTTGATAAAAGTTGCCTCATAATGTTAGCTTTCGAGCGACATATAAAAATTAGGGTCGTCGTTGTACGAGTTTTATTTCGTAAACAAGATTTTTTTTAATAAAAAACGAAAAAACACGATACCAAGGTTAATTTCAGGCGCGGCCGAAATTTTGATACCCTTCACTCTTTTCGGGCTAATATTTTTTTCCGGCGTACTTATGACTTATTTTAATCCCCCCCATTCTTTCACTTTCGTTTTCACATAGTTTCGTTACCTCGATAAAAGATATTTGCGTGAGGTTTCGTTAGAATGACTCCACAAACGGAATTTGGTGGGAGGGGGGATGCCCCCATAGTACGAATATATTTTGTTTTTACATATTTTTGTACTTTCTATAAAGACACATTGCAAAAACAAATACATATATTCGTATTATGGGGCCATCCCCCCTCCCACCAAAGAAAGTTTTTTTTTTCGTTTGTGCAGTTATTCTAACCAAACCTCACGCTAATATCTTTTATCGAGATCACGAAACTATGTGAAAACGGAAGTGAAAGAATGGGGTGATTAAACATAAGTCATAAAAACACCGGAAAAAAATATTAGCCCGAGAAGAGTGAAGGGTATCAAAATTTCGGCCGCGCCCGAAATTAACCTCGGTATCGTGCTTTTTTTTTCGTTTTTTATTTAAAAAAATCTTGTTTACTAAATAAAACTCGTACAAAAATTGTAGAAACTTTTACTTTGGTTTTCTCTTGGAACCACGTTTTTTTCTTTTTAACACGTAAGATATGCAATTTTTTAAATCCTAAGACCCTAATTTTTATATGTCGTTCGAAAGCTAACATTATGAGGCAACTTTTATCAACTTTGCACATTTGTCAGTTCAAAGTACCGTTACGATTTGACTATTTAAATTTTCAATGAAAAATCAATTTTCGAATGTCTTAAAAGTTTGAATGGTTGTATCTGGGTAGGGGTTTAAATTATTTAATTGGCAAAACAGTTATTTTTGGTAGAATTTTGTGGAGTTTCAGAAAGTAAAGTCAAATCTCGGATCAAATATTTGGGAGTGTGACAAATAGTGATTTTGCTCTGCAGGTCGAGGTTTCTGATACTATTAACAAAAAAATGCTATAACTTTATAACGGTTAAAGATAGAGGGGTCATGTAGAACATTAATTGTACCCAAATGAGCTGCACTATCACCCGTTATCGTATGTACCAAGAGTCGTGGGACACCCTGTATAGAGTTTCATCCTCCACCATATTTAATATTGTATTACGAGATAAGTCCTTTTCAACAATCCGATATAATCTCATAATGATTACTAGCCGAATATCAGTCGTATTACGAGAGTAAACATACACACAAATGAATGTGTATTGTTCAAATAACTGGCCCCTTATCTCGCTAACGTATATAATTAACAAAACAATTATTTCCGACGTGTAGTTATTGGATTATGTATGTGTAGATCCAACATAAGGACACGCAACACATCTATTTGCTGACTATATGCATTGTATTGTATATCTGTATTCAACTTCAACATCTGGTAATTATCATCTACCTCAAGTCCTCAATGGTAACCCGCTTCAACTTCCCCGAAAAAGTCTCCGGCAAAGTGCTTACGATAAGATACTGTATTGTTTTAATAGAAACCGATTAACCTTTTGTTCGTTGAAGCACTTCTTTCGGGGTGGCTTCTATACGAATACCGACTCGTTTCCGTGAATATCCTTTGAACCAACAATCAACAAACACCCTAGCCCAGATAACAAAGCATACCGAAGATGGCTGGTCACCTTACCTCGCCTGATTCCTTAATGTCGCTACGTCGAATGCTTTTTATTCGCTACTTTTCATGCTTCAAGCCCAGCCCCCATGGCATTTGTGTTTTGTTCGTTGCTAAGATTATCTCAGGGCTTTGCTTCCAAGTTGCCTTCATTTTGGTGCGCTTGTGTGCGATATTAAAGGCTTAATGGGATCCTGTCTAAATTATGATGAAAATTACTTCGGATTTTCCTTCTGCCTGGCTGGCTACTAAAAGAAATGAACGTACATATTCGTATAGGTACCGCATTTTGTGGATTTCTAGCTTGTCTGCTATCCGTCTCGCTGGGATGCTTCTTGACGTTGATACAACTTCGTTGCCACTCGCTATTCACCTTAATGGCTGATATTGGGCTAATATGGGTTTTCTTTGTTTAGTACATTTCGACGATTCCATTGTTTTCTTCCCTGCTTTTCTTTTCGATATGTTTTTGTTATGATAAGCAGGTACACATATAATGTTGGTTTGTGTTATGTTAGATTGTAAATATGTACATTTACATTTGAACATAAATGTAATGCGGTACCAGCTTTAACATCCATAGGTGCTATACATTTATTCGGATACATATTTGAAGAGAAGTAATTTAGTCATGCCTACATATTCCTTTTGATCTGGAAGAGATTTGGTCTTTGTTTATTATAGTTGCACATATTTGTTCATTGTCTGAACTTTTTACCCCGTTGCATATTCTGAAAAAGACCGAGGTTACATTTTTACCATAGTCTGATGACGTACAATGCGTACAATATGTTCCGATTCCAGCCGCACCGATACATATTTGAAGGATTACTGCCATAAAGAAAAAGATTCTCTCAGTAGAACTTGATTTTAAAACGTGCAATAAAGTCATGCTTACACCAACGGGACACGAATATTCTGCCGCGAATTCGCAGCTGAATTTTGGTGTTCAGTGTCAGCTCATAACTGATATCATGCTGTTTCCTTAGAGAAGATATTAGATAGATATGTATATGGAATGACATTAGACATGATCCGGAATAAGGGCAACGACTGGTCAATGACTATTATTTCGACATTTATAATCTTACTGCACTTTTCGTGCACTACACCGAAATATAGCGGCATAAGAAGTATAGATAGATTAAAAAACAAACTAGATAGACAAACTTTCAACACTGCTTTGAAAAATAATTATAAAAAATACCGCAATGAGCTAAACTCTATTATGAAATCAGCCAAAAGAGACTATATGCAAAATTTTATAAACAAGAGCAAAAATTGCACTAAAAACCTGTGGAAAACTATCAATGAAATGTCGGGAAGGAGTGTTAAATGCAACCAATGGGAACAAATAGTCGACCCGAAATCAAAGGAAAGGGCAAACAATAGAAACTGCGGCTAACATACTGAACGTTGCTTTTGCTGATGTCTGCTCTCAAAATATTTCCTCTAACTCTACAGCATTAACAGTTGATCAAAATGATCAATTCAGTCTCTCCAACTTTCATATCAGCAAAATAACTACTGATGAGATCGTTGAGAATGTACAAAAACTAAATGGGTCTTCTAGTGGTGTTGGCAATATTACCACAGAATTGTTAAAAAAAATAATACACCAGTTGAAGGAACCTCTTTCCTTGATATTTAATAAATGCATTAAGGAAGGAACCTTTCCCAGTGTGTTTAAAACGCAATCGTTGTACCAATTTATAAAAATGGTCTAAAATCTGATCCTCTCAACTACAGACCAATTTCCCTACTGCCTATAGTATCGAAACTGTTTGAAAAATGTCTGAAAACACGTTTGGAAAGATTTCTTTCTGACAATGATATCTTATCCGCGAACCAATTTGGTTTCAGGAAAGCAGTGAGTACCGAAGACGCAATATTGATAGTAACGGACTTTCTACATGAGGAACTAGAAAGAGACAATAAACCTGTAGCAATATTCATGAACATTGCAAAGGCCTTCGGCACGATACCCCATCAATTAATGGAAACTAAATTGAAAAGCGTAGGTACATATATGTGGCACTCCATTGCATCTATACTCTCTAGGTACTTAGCCAATAGAAGACAATGTGTCAAAATAGGAAACAGTAATAGCGATTGGATACACAAGGCGAATTGTGGTCTCCCCCAGGGCACGGTTTTATCCCCAATATTATATTTGATCTTTGTTAACGATCTCTGTAACATGGTTACAAGTAAAAGCAGAATAGTTGCCTTTGCGGATGACACAGTGTTAATCACTTCCTCAAGTACGTGGTCCGAAACTTTCCTACATGAGGAGCAAGATTTCAAACTTGTTAGTCATTGGCTTTCAAATAATTTGCTCAAGTTGAACTTATCGAAAACTAAAATGCTAGCATTCTCGTTAAATAGCCCTGGTCAGCCATTACAAAGAACAATCACAATCCACAATACGGATTGCGGATCTCACTACAATCATTAAACCACCTCTGCAATTGCCCAAAAATAGATTCACATGATAGTGTCAAATACCTTGGCGTAGGCGTATATATCGACCAATTTTTAAAACGGGATGTTCACATAAACCAACTTGTAATCAAACTTCGCCAGATGTTATACGTTTACAAAATCATAAGATCAACGATGTCATGGAAACAGACGAGACAAATATATTTCGCACTAACGCAGTGAATTTTGCAATATGCCATTGCTGTTTGGGGTGGAGGCATACAACTGCCACCTAAAGTCCCTCAAGACTTCCCAAAACTTAGTTTTGATAACAGCCTTTAACCTACCAATGACTTGTCCTTCTGAAAGTGTATTTCTCATTTCAAATGTTTTGGAAATAAAGAAGCTACAGTAGAGTCTCGTTAATCCGGCATTCGTTTTGCACACTGTTGTCGGATTACCGAGAATGCCGGATTATAGAAGGTTAAGTTCAAACTCTTGTAGTCCGGCATTTATTTGTGCAGACTACTTGATAATCCGGCACATGAATAAGCATAACGTAATTGTTTGAAATTAAAACATATCATCTCTAATTAATATTTTTTGGTGTTTTTATTTTGAAACAGTTTAACAAAATCACAATACTTATTATTTAAATAACTAAATAACAAAATAAATTCATAAATTCATTTGCAAAAAAAAAAAATCGAAATAATTAAAACGATATAATAAAAAACAGCAAACATACATTTTAAGAAATAACAAAAAAAATATTTCCATTTCGAAAATTGAAGCGACGACAGCCATATGGCATTAAACTTACTCGCGAACTCAGAACACTAAAAACGGACTACCTTAATAGCTAGAAAAGTAATAAGTTTTACGCATTGAGGCAATTTTACTGGAAATTGAGGATGGAATTAGAATAATCCACCTTAAAAATTGTATTTCAGCTATATCGACTATGCTTCTTAACATTAGATTCCAATTTTAACTGTGAACATAAATTAAGCTGGAATTAGAAAGTAGTGTTCGAGAGAGACAGGCTAAAAGGACGTAGCCCACATACACAGAATATTCAATTTATTTTCATATTCAGACGTTATATAAGTTTTCAATTCAACTTCACTTTTCAGTATTTTTTTGTTAATCCCACACTACATCTCACGTAAAATATTGGTACACAAGGATTATTCTTGTGCTCTGCTTTAAGAAATTCCGTCCAGCCGAATGTGTGTCAGTTAGAATAATGAGCTTGTTATAAAGAAGATATATGAAATAAATAATTATTTTTAATGTTAAACAATACTCAAAAGTATTCGTCAATAGTCTTCTGTTTGAGCTTTTGAGAATGGCGTATCAACGCCCTATCCCTTATTCTCCTTAAAAGTAGAATTTCGCTTGAGCTGGAATGATTCTCTTCGGCCCACTGTAGACAAATATTGAAACTGTGAATAGCCTCTCCAGATGAAATCGATGAAACTGGATGTTGATCATCATCTTCATCAATAGCCGAGTTGTCTTCTACTGTTGAAGCTTCGTGAACAATTTGTTCATCCGACAAATGTTCAATAAAATTCTCCTCCTCTGGCCCATTGATCCATCCTAACAATTCCTCGACTGGAATTTGTGTTTCTTCAGCAACCTCTTGTAAGACTTCTAACGGGCAATCGGAATTAGCCATCGGTTGCGGCTCGTTATTAATAAGGCTGGTCATATTTGGCCACAAATTTTTCCAAGCGGCCACAATACTGCGCGTGGAAAGCACACTCCATGAATGCGCCAGAGAAAACACCATGTCCTTCATATCGAATTCCTTCAGGGTCTTCTCTATAGGCTGATCCTTCGATATGGCCGTCAATAATATGTTCTTTTTATAATTTAGTTTCACAAAATATGGATAACATGTTGATCTATTGGCTGAAGTAAGGCTGTCGTGTTCGGTGGTAAGAACATAACGGTAATGTTACCATTTTCTGCTACCAGTTCCTCTTCGGGAGGATGACTAGGAGCTTTGTCTAGCAGTAGTAACGCTTTCTTCGGAAAGTTATGCTCGTATAGCCACTTTGTTGTTTCAGGAACAAAATATTCAAAAAACCACTTTTTAAAGAGGTCTCTTGTCATCCATGCACTTCGCTGCCCACAATAATAAACTGGAAGCTGGGTTTTCTTGAACGATCGTGGCTTTTGAGCTTTTCCTATAACGAAAAGCTTCAAACAATGTAGTCCGGAAGCGTTCGCACAAGGTAAAAATGTTACTCTTTCCTTCGATATTTTTCGGCCGGGCACTGTCGTTTCGTCGCGTGATACAAATGTTTTATTGGGCAATACTCGCCAGTAAAGGCCCGATTCATCGGCATTGTATACTTGCGAGGGGGATAATTGCAGGTCGCTCACTTTAGTTTTAAACTCTTCTACGCAGGTTGTGTCATTGGATAGCTTTTCCCCAGTCTCTGTTCTTAATTTGATGCCGTGGCGACTTTTAAAACCGTCTAGCCAACCGCTACTGGCAACACAAGCATCCTTTTTCATAATTTGTTGGTAAAAATACTTAGCCTTGGTTGCCAAAAGAGGTCCGGAAATAGGTGTATGGCGTCGCCTTACCTATGGAAGATAAAGGGCTTCTTCTACCTGAGGGTTTTCGGAGGCTTTTAAGGTTTGCCTGGACCACATTCCGCCGTTGACATAAATGCTTGGATTTTATGGCGATTCTTATGGATGTCATATAATGTTGCCTTGCCAACCCCGTACTCCGAAGGTAGCTTCACCTGGCTTTCACCGCGATTTAGGCTGTCTATAATTTCGCTTTTCTTTTTGATAGACCAATTCTGATGTTTTCGTCGCGGTTGTTGAGGCGGTGACATTTTGTGAAAATGAATAGAATGATCTAATCAAAGAATTCATTACTTTCCCAAAGAAACATATTAAATCATAGATATTTTTACCTTGTTAACACTGAAATTGAAAATTTTGTCTTTCTATTTTCACACTCAAATGACGGTTACACCGGTAAATTTGATTATTTGTGACAAAAATAAACTTGTGTTTCACTTGAACTGGCCAAGTGCCGGATTACAAGAGCTATGCTTTTTCGGCGACTGTACCGGATTACGAGGTGTTCCCGATTACCCGGGTGCCGGATTATCGAGATTCTACTGTATACGTAAAATGCACCTTAAGCTATTTTAAGCCATAACGTAAATCAAAATTTTATCACTCACCAAACAAATACCCGTTACAGGAGTTTTAGACTTGTTGTACCGCGCATCAAAAATACATTTTCACAACGATATAGAACTTATACCGGTCCATACTTTTACAATAATCTACCAGTTGACATCAGAACTGATATATTTAATATACCATTTCTCAGTCAAGTTCATAACTATGGAACATCAATTTCGGAACTTTGGAACATCAAATTCGTAACTATGGAACATCAAATTCGTAACTTTGGAACATCAAATTCGTAACTGTGGAACATCAAATTCGTAACTTTGGAACATCAAATTTGTAACTGTGGAACATCAAATTCGTAACTATGGAACATCAAATTCGTAACTTTGGAACATCGAATTCGTAACTGTGGAACATCAAATTCGTGATTATGGAAAATCAAATTCGTAACTATGGAAAATTAAATTCGTATGTGATTTATTAGGTCCATTTTCTCGTTCGTTTTGATTAATATGTGTACGATAATATATATATGTATATATATTTCCTAATAGAATTTCCTTAACTGTTTTCATCGGAAAATGAAATATTTCCTATTTCGCGGTACCGTTTTTCCTCAGAAAAATATGATTGCGCTAATCCGAATGTTCCGCTGATCCGGATTACCCCTTGCAATTATTGATCCGGATTATCGAGTCAAGACTGTATATGAGGATGGGTCCACTATTAAAGATGCTGCAACCGCAGCTGGAGTTAAATATTCAACTGCTGCAGGGATAATTAAAGCATGCATTCTTATCGTAATGGTGATAATATGCAATCTACTACACCGAGAAAAATAACGTCCCTTAAAATTAACTCGATATCCTTTTGAAATCGAGTTACATTCCTATTAAATATAATCCTTTCCTTTTAAATATATATCGCTTTAATTCAAATTCATTCTTTTTAAATTAATGGGAAATCCTTTAAATCCAAATTTTCAATAGGAAATAATTTTAAATTAATGGGAAATCCTTTAAATCCAAATTTTCAATAGGAAATCTTTTAAAATTAATGGGAAATCCTTTAAATCCAAATTTTCAATAGGATTTTTTTTTGTTTACACTCGCAGTTGGTCGGCAGTGTGGTAGAGCGATGTCACAATGTATGTTGTGAATTATAAACGTCGTCCCGTATAGTCTGTGTGGTGTAGTAGGTAGGGGCGTTAGTCTTCAAATCATAGAGTCGCGGGATCGAATTCCACTGTAGGCAGGTACTTTATTATGCATTTTAGAGCGTAAAGAGGTAAATGAAATGTCGCCAACAACTATAGCGAGGTCAGTTATACAAAACTCATTTATGAGTAATTTTCACAGGGAAAGAACACCCTGTGAAAATTACTTCTTTTGGTGTAAGTATTCTTTTGAGTTCATGCATTTAAAACAAAGAGTCCATCCTTTTAAATTAAAAGGAAATCCTTTCGATTTATGGTAGTGACCTGATTAAATTGACACTGCATCACTTTAATTTAAAGTGATTATAGATAGACTTTCAAAAGGAATATCTTATTAGTTCGAAAGGAAATCCGTTTGAAATAAAGGGATTATACAATGATTCAAAGGGAAACAAATATGAAGCAAAATCATATTTGAATCTCTTTGAAGCATATGCGTATTTTTGGAATTTACAGGATTTTTTTTCTCAGTGTAGAAGAAATGGAGGTGTCCGCCATCGCAAATTAACGCAGGCAGTGCTAGACAAAATATAAAAATGTGTCGGAACGAATCCCTGTATGACACTTAAACAAATTAAGCGTGAGCCTGTGATCACAGGGTGTATTGTATACATATGTAAGTACGATAGCTCGAGGACTACACACGCTCAAAATAACTTTGAAGCTTGCTTCAAAGGAGGTTGATCGAATGAGCGCACCCAGGACTATCGGTTTGCGAAAAGATTACGCAATTCAAATTTCAAAAATAATTGAGGAAACAGCGCCAAGATTATTTTTTGTCGACGAGTCTGGCTTTAATCTTCAGATGCGGCGTAATTAGGCACGGTCAAACCATGAGACTCGACACAATGTTATTATTCCCACAGTCAGGGGTAGGAATGTGAGTTTAATAACAGCTCTTTCAAAAGACGGAATATTATACATAGTCAAATATTATCGAATTCGACGTATAATTCAGCAAATTTTGCGACTTTTTAAGAGGTTTTTAAGGTTCCTATCGCGGCCGGGTCTTCGCCCCGGAACCACCCATGCATTTTATGCATGGCCAAGAGCCGCACACCCCCCTCGACACATACAGGAAACAAAAGTTGCATCACATCATCAACATCTTTTTTACACTATCGGAGCAACCCATGCCGGCCCAGTTGCTCCAAATTCTACTTATACGCGCCGGCATCGAAATAAATCCTGGTCCATGGATGTGCTGCGTCTGTGGTAAGAGGATTTATTCTAACGTACAATCCTCAGTGCAGTGCTCATGCTGTATGGAATGGTGCCATTTCAAAAATTGTTCTGGGCTCAACAAGACGGATTTACGATCAACAACAACGATCAGCACCTTCATAGCACCAAATTGCAAAATCTGTGGCCAACAGTCTTCATCGACCTCACAACAACCCACTAATCAGGGCCAACAATCATCACCTGTCACCCCCACAGTCTCTGCACACCACACAGCACCACGACACACTCTTACACCAGCACCACCACTGCAAGTTGCAAACTACTCCACCACAAAGATAGTTCAACTAAATTGTAATGGTCTACAACATAAAATTGTTGAGATCACTGACTTTATGGACAGACATCACATACTAGTTGCTGCAATCCAGGAAACCAAACTAAATGCCGATACATCGCTAAATTCTTACGGAGGCTTCAACATCATCCGACGCGATCGACCCACTGGCTCAGGAGGAGGTTTGGCTTTCCTGATACATAACTCACTGCCATATTCATTAATCGATATCGCTGCCGCCGATACCACAACAGAATTACAAGCGATATCAATCAGGTCGGGAAATGTTGATATAGATATTCTCAATATCTATATACCACCAGCATCAAGTTGTCCCACTGGTTTCCAGGCCAACATTTCCCCCCTACTCACCGGGCGATATCGCCTATTACTGGGCGATTTCAATGCTCACCATGATTTATGGCACTCAAACCTCAACAACGACACCAGAGGCAACCACATCGCAAACCAACTAGATGATTCCGATTTCTGTCCATTGAATGACGACTCACCAACCCGCATTGCAGGATCATGCAGAAGCTCGCCTGACATATCCATCGCCAGCCCTGGGCTCATAAACAGCATTACTTGGGAACCGTTCATAACTTTCTCGTCAGACCATTTGCCTATCGTCCTCACGATTGATAAACCGTCTCAGTTTACGTACACTGAGAAGAAGACATACTCGAATTTCAGCAAAGTCGACTGGATTGGCTTCCAAACCTACACAAATGAAGCGTTTTCTGCCCTTCCAACCCCTACTGACGTACGTACTGCTGAAAAAAACCTGAGACGGATTATCCAGAATGCAGCCAAAAGATACATTCCAGCGGGCCGCATCCCAATCATAAGACCGCATTTCCCATCATCTGCTGCAGAACTGGCAAAAACGAGAGATGAACTCCGAACAGCAGACCCAAATGATCCTCGCATCGGCGATCTCAACAACATTATAACCCAGCAAGTCAACGACCACAGGAAACAGTTATGGAATTCGCATTTAAAAACATGCCACGTAAAATCCGGCGTAAGCAACCTTTGGAGAACGGTACGTGCACTATCAAACCCCACAAAACCCAAAGGTAAGGTAGCTATAAAATTCGGTGATAACACATACAACAACGACGACAAATGCGCTCACAAATTTAACCAACAATTCGTCGAACATCCCGAAAAAGATAAGCTCAAGCGCAAAATTACCAGAGCTATCCGAAACAGCACCACTGACCAACACCTCCAGGTTACCTCAAACGAAGTCAAGCTTGCAATCAAAAATGCGAAAAACTCCAAAGCGTACGGACTAGACGGTATTGCCATGACTATGCTCAAACACATCGACTCTCCGGCCATTGAGTATATCACTGCTACGATGAACCTGTCGCTGAAAACCTTCATCATACCCGAGCTATGGAAAAAAGGCCGTATCACCCCCATACCGAAGCCAGGCAAAGATCATACTCTAGCAGAATCATACCGTCCAATAACGCTACTGTCCCCCGTGGCCAAAATACTTGAGGCACTAGTGTTGCCTAAACTCCTGGAGCACGTCCAGCTTGCCAAACACCAACACGGTTTCCGGAAAATGCATAGCACTACAACCGCTATAGACAGGATCACCTCCAACATTTTCAATGGACTCAATCAGCCGAAACCCTGCAAGCGCACTATCCTCGTAGCTCTCGATTTGTCAAAAGCATTTGACACTGTTAACCACACAGTACTTTTGACAGACCTACGCAACACTACTCCTCCGTATATCCACAAATGGATCGCGAATTATCTTGCCGGTCGTCAATCCTGCACCGAGTTTAGGAATGGGAAGTCCAAACTCAGGAAAATTAAACAAGGCGTTCCACAGGGCGGAGTCTTATCTCCCACCCTCTTCAACCTTTACATGTCAGGACTGCCCACACCACCCACGGGACTCGAAATCATCTCTTATGCTGACGACTGTACCATCATGGCGACTGGCAACGACATTCCCGAAATGTGCGACCATATCAACGAATACCTGCTGACACTCAACGACTTCTTTGTGAGTAAAGGCTTGAAGCTCTCAGCACCAAAGTCCTCCGCCACCTTATTCACCAGCTTCAACCAGGAGTACAATATGCAACTCCCGATATCTATCGACACAAACGTCATCCCTACTATTCGGACTCCCAAGATCCTAGGTGTCACGATAGACAACTCCGGCAAATTTAACACACACGCTGATAACATCTGCTCTAAACTCAGGAGCAGAAACAAAATTCTTAAAGCTCTTGCCGGTAGTACTTGGGGCACCGATAAAGAAACACTTCTGACTACCTATAAAGCCATCGGTCGCCCCCTAGTCAATTATGCAGCACCGACGTGGTCAAATGGTCTCTGCAACACAAATTGGGGCCACATACAAATCTGCCAGAACACGGCACTTCGCACCATCACCGGCTGTGTTAAGATGTCCTCAGTGGATCATCTGCACCAGGAGACTAAGATGATGACTTTGAGAAACCACAACGAACTTCTTACCAAACAGTATCTAGTCGGATGCTATCGTACAAATCACCCGAACAATGAACTCATGGACAAAACACCACCGCCACGACGAATAAGACGCTCTATCAGGGACAAAGAGCGCGAAGTCCAGCGATACAAAAAGGTTCCCTTCGATAACTCCGACTACAAGGCGGCGATTGCAGACATACACACACAAGACGTTCGTAAAGCTACTCAAAGCCTCACAAATAATCGTGTACTTGGCACCAAACCTCCAGCCATATCTCCTGACGAAGAACAATTACCGAGAGCTACCCGTACCACCTTAGCTCAGCTCCGATCCGGTTGGTGCCCGCGACTAAATTCTTATTTATCGCGTATAAATAATGAAGTAGCAAACACCTGCCCAGCCTGCGGAACCAGTCCACACGATGTAGACCACATTTTCGATTGTCCAGCTGCTCCCACGCAACTTACACCACTTGCGTTATGGTTACAACCAATCGAAGCAGCTTTTTTTCTAAACCTCGACCTCGAGGATGGAATGCCCACCATCTTCGAATAAATATGATGCAACAAATTAAACGTTTCCTGTCTGTGCCGCTAATACAACAACAACTTTTTAAGAGGATTGGTGGAGAAATTGGATTCATCGTGGGAGGGGCTTGGGTTATTATGGACAATGCCGCAATCCACAAAAGTGCTCAATCCAAAGAAATTTTAGAGCAAAATGGATTATCTATTAAATTTTTACCACCATACTCTCCGATGTTGAATCCGGTGGAAAAAGCCTTCTTAAAAATCGAAATTCATGTTAGAAGCAGATCTTATCACAGAGGGAATTAATGAAGTTACCGTTACCGAAGCGCAATTGGGTGCAACAAATGCTGCCCATATTGCCACTTACCGCTGCAGGAGAGGAGCTGCAATAATTTAATTATAATTAACGCCTTTTTCATATTATATAACCTGGTAAGCGCCATACTTCTCTAATGGATTTTGCTTGCTAATTGATTAGTTTTAGATTGAATATTTTGCGCGAGCTAAATATCCAGATTTATAAGATCCAATAAAACTTGTATACGGTAAGGAACGTTTTTGCAATACAAGTTGTATAGAAAATGACTGTGACTGATGACTGAAAAGTGTGGATCGACCTTAAGTGGATGCAGTAGAGTAGAGTTTGACTCTACCGACTAGAAAACATTCGTGTTGGCGCGACTAGCACGGTAGAGTAGTAGGCGGTAGAGTGCAAAGTACCATTTACTCGAGTCATGTAAACCACGCTTTAGATTTTTGTTTGTAAGTGGTACATCCAGTAGCCGCATAAAATCATTGGAACCATACATCCATTTTTGATTCCATGCATCATACTTTCATTCTGCATCACTGAGTGTTAAGGTGAACCTATCGATTGAATTGTAAATTCATTTATGCGTATCAAAATTAACCTTTCCCTATTTGAATTGTAATATGGCTCTTGTAATACACATTCTCCCTAATGGATCAAATGTCATTGTTCTGCAAGGGATTGCATTCTATTCATCCTGCACCGCAATCGAGCCGCTTCCTTTGTTATGTCGTGTGTATCAATACACGTTGTTCCTATACATTGTATATGTTATTCATCTCGATACATTTAATTTTACCGGCACTCTCTACTCGGCGTATTTACCATGTTAAAACCCTTGAATAGATGGATTTTTCCAACTTTTCGTCAATAATGGCAATGCTTGCTTTCATACTCTCTTGTGATTATCGTTAAGTCGCCAGGCCTTTGAGGACTCGTACGAAAACGCTATGCATAAT
Source organism: Microchrysa polita (assembly GCA_949715475.1). Taxonomy (NCBI): domain Eukaryota; kingdom Metazoa; phylum Arthropoda; class Insecta; order Diptera; family Stratiomyidae; genus Microchrysa; species Microchrysa polita. The sequence continues at coordinate 91,980,493 of OX454416.1, forward strand.
AGAAAAGGGTAAGAGTTCTGCTTTGATTGCCTTATTCGACGGTTGAGTGGTCGAATGTTTGATGCAGCCTTTTTCTATTCAAATGGAGAGTGGTAGGTTTGCCTTTCAGTTATCCATACTCATTTCGGTGAATGACGGACCAACGATGGAAATGGTTGAAATGACAACAGTCTAGCTGTAATTATTTGAGGTAGCTATATACATTACATAATGTCCAGGGCCGGATTTCACATATAGGCAACCTGGGCAGCTGCCCGGGCGCCAGATTTTGAGGGGCGGCACATTTTGAAGCTTTCTATTGGTTTTACATTCTATGAAAGATGAGAGACTCTGACTCAAGGAGCAGTTTACATAATAAGGAAAAAATTAATTGCTTTCTAAGTGATTTTAGTTAGTTGACGCCTTAATGCAGGGCGCCAAATTCCTTTTGATTTGTATGCTTCACGCAAGATTCTGCTGGAGCCATTCAAAGGCCTATACTGGTGGCGGGTAATTTGACTAGAAGTGACCTAGATAGCCTTGCGGCTTTACTTTGAACAAACACAGATATGTCACTGGTCAATTTTTTATCCGACAAGGGAGTATGTGTCCATGAGACACATGATATCTCTGTGGCATGGTACACGGATTTTTGGTGAGTTGTGATGCAACGGACCCGAGCAGCACAGGGGAGCTCCTAGTACTTTCTGGATTGGTGACCACTTGGACCGAGTCGCATGGCTGACTAGTATACTGAAGGACCATCATCCGAATGGTGGACTCGAGGTGGCTGGAGGTTGTTACCTAAGTCAACCAGCTGGAGTTGCGGCCCGTGGTTGGTTTTCCGAAGGTGAAAAGAAGAAATCCCAATTCAACAATTAGATACTGTCAATAAAATGTCGAATGTCAAAACAGTCCGATGGACCGGATGGTAAGACCGTAATTGCTTAGGCACTCCCCTGATGGTATGGTCCCGTATGACTCTCTATGTTCAATTTTATTAGAAGCCTAGAGCAGCTTTCGGGTGTAACAATCAATGAACTTCTGAGCCTACATTGGCGGCGAGCTCCTGATTTCACTAAAATACTCCCTTCGAAAAAAGTAAATCACCTTAAACAAATCAACTCATCGAACTACATGTACTTTTTTCTATATTCCTGTTGATCCCGTGAAGAAAAATCGTTTTGACTGAACTATTTGATAGAATCCAGATTTGAGATAGAGCAGAAGATTTCAGATAGAGCATAAGTAGTTTTTATTTTTTTTTTGTTAACGGAATGTACCGTCTTCAGACTCGATAAACAATGTAGTACATTATCGGCATTGAGTCACCTGAATAGTTTTTGTTTGGTTTTTAAGGAAAATTTTGTTTCTCCATCTGGCAAAAAATGCATCATTTTTTACATTTTTAAGCCCGTCAGCTGTCAGAAAAGTAACACATCCATGCAGTTTTTCCGCACTTTAAATTGAGATCAGAAGAAACAGTGAGGAGTGCAGGATTTGGTTTCGGGAAGGGTCCAAATCTCTCTGCTGACTATCATTGTCTATATTCTCTAAGTAAGATGTTTCCATTGTGTGAATCGGTTTAAATAAATTTTTCACACATTATAGGTTTAAATTGTCATATTTGTTAGGGCAGACAAGTTAAAAAAATCACTGGCAAAAAATCGTTTCAATATGACAAAAAAATCAGCAAAGCGTATAAAAGCGGTGCCTAATGACTTTAGGTGAATAACATTGCGAGCTTGCATCTACAAAACGTTTGTTAAATTTATTTTTTATCCAAAAAATAAACGAAAAATCACGAAATCCGAACTTAGGTTAATTACATATGTACTACGAGATTGGACAATGAGTAAACAGTAAACCTTAGAAATTGAGTAGGTAATTTGAAAACATGCTGAACTCGATTTGAATAAGATCTTATGTAATCATACGAACTTCAATGCGTTTTTAAAAAAAATCTGAAATTACCTCTGGTTCCGTCCTTATATGGGAAGCAGGATATTTTCATGTAAACGAAAGACATGGATTACTAGAAAAAAATATGAAATGTTCATATCAGATACGTCCTTTAACGTTACCATATATGCTTCAAAGTTAAACTGCTGGCAGAGAGCGGCAATTTGGCTACTGCCCAGGGGCGGCATCCAGGTTAAATCCGGCCCTGATAATGTCAAATATGCAAAAAGGTAGACAACTAAATTCGGAGTGTGATATGGTTGTCCGCCATACCATTTCCTAGTCGCATTGTTATTATTCTACGATAAGCATATTTCTTATCATCTTCTGAATAATAAACTTGGGACGAGTCGTGCCGAGTTTGGAAACTCGTTTCTCTATGAGTGTATATTTTACAGAGTGGCGACCGAACGATCACAGCCATAGAGCACGACAAAGTATAAAATGATAAGTTTGAAAAATATGGCTAGTAATGAGTTGAACTTCTGTTAAGTGATATTAGCTCGAAAATTTGATCGGGATAGAATTGCGTAGGTTTTGAAGGGAATTTAAGTTGATTTCGTCCCAAGCTCGCCTAATCGTTTAGAGAAGCTTTTACGTGTTGCTAAACTATCGTCTACTGGTATACATATTCCTTGTCATCCATCCCCAAACATTTTTGATGATATTGAGATCTAGGAAGTATGGATGTCTTTCCATAACCTTGATGGATTGGTCTTGAAACCAACATTTTGTCAGCATTACTTCACGATTCAAGATTCTTAAAATCTTAAAGAAATTGGATGTAAAATGTCGGTAATTTTAGGCATTACATTACGCAGAATATTTTTGTAACTTAAATTACTTTCAAAACCTACATAATTTTGTGTGAGCTAATATCTCTTAACGGAAGTTTAACTCATTACTAGCTACATTCCAAAGTAAAATTATCTTTTTATACGGTTATTTTGTGTTTTATTTTCTCTGGATGAGAGATAAGTGCACAGATCGAGATAACCAGGACGACTGAGAGCTTCATTAGAATCCGTTTTTTAAGACAAGAATCTTTTAAGGTTTATGTGAAAACAAAACTAAACAACAACTGAAAACACATGACTGTTATATTTTATTAAAAGAAGGAGCCTCCTTACTTCAATATTTTTTTATTTGTACAATAATAATATACAAATAAAAAAATATTGTAGTCGGAGCCATGGAAGACTTATTAAACATTACTGTTAATTAATCATATGACAGACTGTATTTAAATTGCATATATATATATCTTCCAAACGTTCAATTAAAATATTGGATCGTCACAGACACCATCCAATCGATGTGACGATCAAAAATATTGTACAATCGATGGACAGTGTAGCTTCTCGTTTATTTCCTCTTTCGAGTCCTACTTATGTATCCTCGCTTAGAGAAGTAGCTATGAAGAGACAAGTATGCCATGGTACGGATATTATAGCGCGTCCGGACGACTTCAAACTTGTTTCGCCAAACTTTTCCCTCAAACTTGTCGCATGTTGGAAGGCTGTTTACACGTACGATATTCTCTTCAAGTCAAACAAATCCATAGATTGGTTTGCCGTGTGAACAGATGTTTGAAGTTGGAGCGTCGTAAAAGCACAGGAAAAATATAGATATTTGTTGTTTCGTTCATTTCCCTTGATTTGTAAAGCATTGAAGGTAACATTTCCGCCTAGGTATATGTATATGAGAAGTACATCTTTTTTAATGTGATTACCAGGGCCACCCATGTAACCCTTAAGGCGGCCCCACACCGACCGGAGTGTGGCACACACCGCACATAAGACCGGTTCCAAGAATGATACCTTGGAGTCGCCCAACCACACTGCTGCACTGCTGCTGCACGATTTTTCGTATCAATCTTTTGTGCGGTGTTTGCCACACTCCGGTCGGTTAATAAACTCTTAATTATTAAAAAGTTTATGTTGATACATATTTCGATCGGACTATAGTTAATGTAAGAAGAGCGAAGGTTTTTTGTACTCACACAAGTTGTCCAACTTCTATTTACACGGTCAACTTGTTTGAATGCTCGTTCAACTTCAAATTTGTTGTCCAACTTCTGTTCACACGAACGATAAGTGCTCCAACTTATTTGAATGCTCAAAAGTTGAAAAGTTGGTGAATCACACGTGAGTTCAATAAGAAGAGGATGTGTATCTATCAGTTTTTACGTATTTGGATGTACACATTGGCTTTCTTTTTCAATAAGTTGTTGTTGCAAGGAAACAGTATCAACTGAGCGGTCGGATAAACGGGTACCCTTCAATATAGGGAAGGATGGCAAAGGGATTAAAATTCAGTTTTTTTTGCAAATTTTTTGAAAACTATGAGTCTAGCCACAAAATGTCCTGAGAACGAAACGAGCTATTACCTTTGTAATGATATAATACACTTTAGATATTTTCATTGAAAATTATACCCTAGATCCAAAAGTATTATAGTGAATTAAAATTTTTTTGAATTTTACATTTCGCACTTTTGATAGAATTCAATTCAATTCAATATAATTTTATTTTACTTTACTATATGAGCTTATCACTTGTGTGGAGGAGGGAGGATATATAAGTTTACAAAATTCTTAACAACAAATCCAAAATAAAATAGAAAGAACAATTAATAGTAAATTAATAATACAGTCACATAATACACACACTTATCGTTAAAGTATGGACCGACGAAATAATCCCGGAAGATTGGCGTAAAAGTATCATTTGCCCAATCCACAAAAAAGGGGATAAGTTGAAATGTGAGAACTACAGAGGCATCTCATTAGTTTGTACGACTTATAAGATTTTATCTATGTAAGATTCTGGAAAATAGAATTAATCCGTACGCAGAAGAAATCATTGGCGAGTACCAAGGCGGCTTTAGACCTGGTCGTTCGACGACAAATCAGTTTTTTACAGTGAAGCTTTTACTCCAAAAGTGCTGGGAATACAACATCGACGTATACCAAATATTTGTTGACTTCAAGCAGGCATACGACAGTATCGATCGAAGCGTACTGTACAATATTCTGCAGCATTTTGGTATACCGGCTAAGCTAGTGCGACTCATAAGGATGACGATGACTAATACCGTCTCGCAGGTCAGAGTTCAGAACAGACTCACTGACCTATTTGAAACTCGTACTGGACTCAAGCAAGGCGACGGGCTGGCGCCGACGCTTTTCAACCTGGCTCTGGAGTATGTGATTCGAGCCATGAATCTGGACAGCAGCGGAACGCTACTCATTAAATCGACTCAACTAGTAGCCTACGCCGACGACATCAACATCATGTCTCGAAGATTGGGTGATGCAGAAAGCCTTCTGCATAATCCTAATAAGGTTCTCCGAAGAATCTTCGGGGCCGTTCGTGAACGAGGTGAATGGCGCATCCGGCACAACCTTGAGTTGTATCAGCTGTATGATGAGCTAGAGGTGTCGAAGATCGTGAAATTGCAGCGATTGTAATGGGCGGGACATGCATAAAGGATGAACGACGATCGCATGCCCAAAAAGTTGATGAACGCGCAACGAGTGGACGGAGCCAGATTGCGTGGACAACCGAGAGCCCGATGGGAGCATTCTGTATGTGAGGACGCCCACCAGATGCTAGGCTATCGTGCCATAAAGAAGAAGAAGAATAATACAGTCACAAAATCAATGAAAAAATAAAATATAATAAACTTAGGGTCATAAGAGCTTGTCCATGTATTGCTAGGAAAATCTATTTGATTTCTACCAAAAATTGAAGTCTTCCGACCATTGACACCCAACTCCTCCTAATATTTTTCAAAATGGTATGCCTGAAGCCTTTCTTCAAATTGAGCCAGGCATATCAAATTTGGTAGGGTGCCTACCCTAAGCCGCGTTATGCTCTCCACCAAAAAATATTATCATCCGATCAAAACTACGGGTACCCTCTAAACAAAGTGAACAAAAATTCTAACAAATTTCACATTTTTTCACTTCTAAATTCTATTTAAAATAGAAAAAAAACAATTTATCTCTTAGAACGTCAATATACCAGGTAATTGTAGTCTTATGAATGTATGCTGAAAAGTTTGTACCAGAACGTACGCTACAAGTATCAACAAATTGGGTTTGAAGGTCATTGGTACCAGTTCTAAGGCTATTTGCGAATATATCGGGTGTCGTGTAATAGCAACCTTCAAACCCGATCTTTCGTACTTGTAAGGCACGCTCTAGTACAAACTTTTGGATATACATTCAGGAAACTAGAATTAACTGTTATGTTATGTTATGTCCCTAGGTCTATTCTATCAAGAGTTACAGTGCGAAATGTAAAACTCAAAAAATGTAAATACAATATAATACTTTTGGGTCTAGGGTATTATTTTCTGAGAAAATGGCCAGAGTGTTATATATAATTAGAAAGGTAATTTTGTGTAGTTGTTTCGTTCACGGGACAGACTCATACTTTTCCAGATATTTGAAAAAAAAACAGAATTTTAACTCCTCCCTCCCTCCTTAACCCATGGCGCAAATTAATTTTTACTGCGTAAATTGGGCAGTGTATTCAACAATAAATGGCATAATTTTTTTTTTATGTTTGGGTTTTAAGCTATATCTTTACTACCTGCGATAGTTTTGGTCATTTAGTTCTTTTATGTTCATGAAATCAGTAAAGTTAATTTCCTTCACAAGAATTAAATTTCTATTCTTCTTGCATTTCTTGTTTAAGAATTGTTGTATTGATCAGGCACGTATATGGGCCCTAATTTTTTAGATTGTTCCGCAGCCTTTTCTTTAAGGCTATGAAGACTATAACCTTTATTTTGGGTATGCCCCCTAATGAGAAATTAGTGCCCGATAAAACACACATACACATAATTTGAATATTTTCACCTGTTTTTTTGCTGGCCACGACAACTTTCTGACTAAAAAAATCACATTTACGGCAGGATGTTTTGCCGAAACTTCTTCCAAATATTGCAAAAAAATAACTTCCTAATTTCATTAACCCCTCTGTTTCCCATCATGCCAAATGTAGCATAAATTGGTGTCTCGTTAATTCTGCAATTTGATATTCTTAGTTAAACATTTAAGTCTTATTGTTACGCCAATTAAAAACTGAAACTAAATCATTTTGCAATTATTTTTTGCATTAACTTCGTCTTCAATGTGGATTCGAATATTAACATTTTGTACTTAAATAGACAAAAGACAGAAACACCTAGCTTGACAATATCAAATATTTATTTGAATTCTATCAAAGATATTTTTTACCAGGAAGCATAACCAAATTGAGAGACGTATTCCAAAATCAGGACTCATACGGGACCAGTATATTTCGTTAATAAGTTATACAAAAATTAAAATTCTATCGAATTCCGACTCCGTAAGTTTTATATTTTTCAGAAACTGTGTGGTTTGATACAATAAAGTAGTTTGAACAGATATGGTACAGTGTCTGTATACTACAGACATACACCGCATTTGCTTTATAGAGTGGAACGATAAATTAAGACTCGCAATTAAGTTTTGGCATATTCATTAATCGGGTTATGATACTATTTCAAAATTATTTTGTAAAGATATAGTTCTGCAAATTAAATTAATTAACAGAAACCGTGGTAAATCATCAATTAATTTTTCAATATGATTTGGCTCCATATACGTTTATGTATTATCAATTGACTATTGAAAACTCGACTTTTTTTTTAATTGTTACATGTCAAATCAAAATGAAAATCATTTAACTTTAATAGCCGGTCAAAGGGCATGTTCTGCTATCCGCTTTAATAGGGGGAACTTTTGTGTTTCCGATATTTTCCGCTATATGTCCGCTATATGGCAGACGGTAAGATAAGTGTCGCTAGTGTCGATAACAAGAACAAGAAAATTCTTCTTGCGAAGCTGATAGCGTAATGTTCCAAAATTCGATTTTATTTTTAAAGTATTGACGACTATCAATCGCAAAATTAATAAGGAATCACTTATACTTATAAGTGGGGACTATGAATTCCGCCCTCAAAACTGAATTGATTTACTATTTTTAATCTTATTAAAAAGAATAATTCGTTGTTATTGGCACCAACAACACGCACGCACTTTCCCCCGGTGATGCTTTGACAAGCTTGCAGTTGCGTCGTTATTGATCTGAGTGAATGCTTCCAAACGAGCAAATGGAATTTCGACCTAACCGAATTTTAACAGTTTTTTTTTTAAGAATTTTAAAATCAAAATTATTTTTATTGAAAATATAGCCAATTTCAAACTTAGTGGTATATTTAACTCAAAAACGATAATTTTTGCACTTACGTCATTATTCTTCTGGATGTGCGAATGTTAAATTTTGATGCTTTTCTATTCGAGCTTAACGAAGGCATGTATGCATGAAATAGCATTGGTCACCTATTTTGACATGCTAGCATCATCATTTCTAGAGGGATTTTCATTGAATCCGTAATTTGAATGAATGCTGATAAAAACTTGACTGCATAATGTACTCGTATAATGGAGCCTCTGATTTATGGATAAATCCATAATCCATCTCATTCGTATTATCGGGATTCTATTGAATTTTGTATGAGTTTAACAGTAATCGAAATATTTATCAAAAAGGGTATACCTTCGGAAAAAAATGTAAATATTTTTTGCGATTTAAATGAATTTCTGCGAAATTTTCGATTCTAAATCCAACGAGTAGAAAACAATTTAATCACAAACAAACACGTCATGTGCTGTAGTGCTATTCTTTGCTCTCCGCGAATTTATTACAAATGTTATGTTTTGCATTCAATAGAGGATAGGTGGCAGTAGGCAAAAGTTTTCTAAGATTGTTAAGCATGTGAATGGAATATGGCTTCAAAATACTAAGTTCGTAAACAAGTTGTATTATACGAAGCAATGAACTACCTTGACTGCAAAATGTATGCACCTACATATTTGCCAGTTCATTTCTATACTTATTCTTACATTACCTCTTGCGAGTAGGCATTCAGATTCGGACGTTCGCTCCTTAATGTGCTGGCTGGAAAATTTATTATTCGGAAGATTTCTAGGCAAACTGAGTCAAGTTGTAGTCACATAGTGCCTATTCAACACATAACAATTATGTATAATGCATGTGTAGCTTAATGGGAAAATCGATTTTCAAAAAAGTACATATACATATGTACCTACGTACCTACACTTTCTAGCTATGAACTAGCTATGTGTATATTTAATTCCTATATAGATACTATATTTCAATAAAATTGAAAATGCGGTTACGCACAACACCTACCTAGTGTTTTATTTGACGCACCACAAATTGATACATATCATCAGTTGCGTAACGTACGGTGTTCCATGTGTTCGGCCGAACACGGGCTGGGGCCCTTGGTGGCTAGGAGATTTGAATTTTCACGGGGAATCGAAAAAAAAAAACATAAAATGGCCGAAAAAAATTATGGAACTGTTTTCGGATTGTAGCGTATGGAATTTCCCAGCATATTCCCCACATATTCCACGACAGTAAAAAAACATTTTCATTGAAAAAATCGCAGCCGACAAAAGTTTTACTCTAGAGGTCAATAGTAGGCTTAACATAAGAAATGGTTTCACCCATTAATAAACAGCTATGGTACTAAATTTAAAATCCATAACTGACAAAAATGTTTTTTTTTTCGTTATAAGTAAACCGGATATAGATAAATAGATAGATAGAATATAGAACCTTTTTATAACATGATTTCAACCAAAACTCCAAACCAAATCTTCATGAAATCATGAAAGTGTGGGGCACTTTGCCAGATTGAATTTACATATCATTGAAAATACATTTTAACGTTAACAGTACACTGAGAAAAAAAATTAGAATGGTTATCTAAAGAAATAGTCGAATTTATCTAAAGTTAGCGTTAATTTTCAGCTTATGATTCTATGTAGTTGAAACAGCTACGAAGATATGGATAATTTTTCTATTCGTCATTAGTTGAAACATCTACTATATTTGCAAATTCAATTAATTCATTTGTAAAGACAGCTATTCATTATCTATAAATTGTTAAATGTTGAATAGGTAAATTGTGTTGAAGAAAAAATAACGATTGTATGTAGTTAAATTTTATATTTGAATAGTACAATCAACAACTTTTGTGGAAGAATTGACTAAACTTTTTCTTCTAATCTTGCGTGGTTAAATGAACGAATTTAATAGTATTTTCAGCTGCGAAGATTAGAGAAATCAGCTATTTCTTTGGTAAAACTATCTAAATTTAAGTCAACTACTTCACTTTAGATAAAAAGTCTAAACCATTTTTTTCGGTGTAGAGATGGCCTCTACTGTTAACCCCACAAGCGGCTCATTTATTCATTCTGCCCGCATTATCAACCTGTAAATGTGATTACGAACACAAAACTTTGACGTCGATTTTTATAAGTTAGATTGCACTTCTTGTTGTAAAAAAAAACATTTAGTTATGCATCAAATGGTCAGAGTTTAAATTTAGAAATTCTACTGTACTGTCAAATTGTGTAATTAAATTAGGACGATAGTTTGTGTTTTTAAGTATGAATAGCATTTGACCAAACCCTACTGGCCTAACAAATCCTGTAAAAATGTGGTTTCAACAATTACATTTCGTGGGGGCCCCCATTTTGATCTGGAACACAAGATTTTTTAGAAACGTTACGCCACTGCATATAATGATCTAATTTTGTTCAATTTTTATTCCCGTCACTATGTGAAAGGGTATATTAACTTTGTCATGAAGTTTGCAACGCACAGAAGGAAGCCCCTCCGACTATATAAAGTACAGTGCTTGTCATCAGATTAGCACACCCTTTCGCATGAATAGTTTCGGCTGATTTCCAACCAAACTAAAAGAGCTAAAATTTCAAAATTATAACTGTTAATAATCTATTCAATTCTGTGTTAATTAATACAAAAAGAATTGTGTTTAGATTTTTTAATATTGATTTATAATTGTTTTTCGAAAAAGAACACACAAAATAGCCATTTAAAATTTGTCATCAGGATAGCACATGCAAATTCTTGTTTGTCTATCTTCCACAATTAAAGACGTAGGACCCCCAATTTTTTGTGGTTGTTTGAGTAAGATATTGACTTTAATATGAATACTTAAAAATTATTATCTGCGGAAGAGTGACCAAAATTTAAGGCATACAAGGAGTCAAGGCGGTCAAAAAGTAAAATTTCGAGAAAAAATTAATAAAAGTTGATAAGTTGAATCCGAATTCGTGTGTAATAAATAGCGTTAAGGTAAAAATAATAGAGGCGATAAGAATTGAGTACATGTCAATCCTTATGAGAGAGTTATTTTGAGGGAAACATCTAGCCCTCATGACTCGGTCACAAGGATTAGGGTAAATTTTGACATTAAGGCGAGCCTATCTTTTGTTCAAACAGTTATAACAAAACTCCACATTTCAAGAAACCAAAACTAAAGAATAAACTTCAACTTAACTTTCCTTGAAGGAAAATACGTCAAAATTAATCATAAGAACACTTGACATGGAACAAACAATGGCGGTATGTTATCTTTTCGGATAAAAAGAAGTGCACTTTAGAAGAGTAACACAGTTATAATGTCTACTTCCAGGATCTTTGCTAGGAAGGACACCATTAGGATCGCATTCATTGTCGGACAGATTGTGTAATGGTCTCGAGTGCCAAGTGATACTCTGAGATGATACTTCTTTTTATTCGAAAAGACAACATAGGGCCATTCTTTATCACATGTCAAGTGCTCTCGAGTTTAATTTAAGCGCATTTTCTTTTAGTTTTAGTTTCTTTAGAAGTGGAGCATTTTTGTATCACTATTTGAACAATAGGCTCACCTTAATGTCAAAATTTACCCTAATCCTTGTGACCGAGTCATGAGGGCTAGATGTTTCTCTCAAAATAACTCTCTCATAAGGATTGACATGTACTCAATTCTTATCGCCTCTATTATTTTTACCTTAACGCTATTTATTACACACGAATTCGGATTCAACTTATCGACTTTTATTAATTTTTTCTCGAAATTTCACTTTTTGACCGCCTTGACTCCTTGTATGCCTTAAATTTTGGTCCCTCTTCCGCAGATAATGATTTTTAATTATTCATATTAAAGTCAATATCTTACTCAAACAACCACAAAAAATTGGGGGTCCTACGTCTTTAATTGTGGAAGATAGACAAAAAAGAACTTGCATGTGCTATCCTGATGACAAATTTTAAATGGCTATTTTGTGTGTTCTTTTTCGAAAAACAATTATAAAACAATATTAAAAATCGAAAACCCAATACTTTTTGTTTTAATTAATTTAGAATTGAATAGACTATTAACAGTTATAATTTTGAAATTTTGGCTCTTTTAGTTTGGTTGGAAATCAGCTGAAACTATTATTGGGAAGGGGTGTGCTAATCTGATGACGAGCAGTGTATATATGGATATACTAGCGAAATTGGGATTATGGGGCTGCCATAGAAAATCAACATTTCGTTGAAGATCCTATAAAAATAAGAATTCTTATTCTTGAAGGACATTAATACATAGGTTATCCACCAGTTTACGATAGTCTTTGCATGTTGCAATATTAGAATTTTGCAATAAGAAGAAGATAAACGCGCAGATCTGAGGTGGTTTTTGCAAAAACAAAAATGTCTTAAAATTGTGTAAATGCTTCGCAAAAACTGCTTCCATATTTTTTTTTAAATATTTTGTAGCTGAAACATGCATGCATATAAATTTTAATTTTTCATTGCAATTGCAATTTATTATAATTTATTATTTATTTTAATTGCATTGAGGCAGAAATTACGCTATCATAATCCATGGAATCCGTGTGTGGCTGCCCTAAAACATTCAGTAATTCACATCTAGAATCAATTTGATAAAGTCCTGCCAGTGCTCCTACTGTCTATATCAGCTGAGAAGATAAGGTTTCCTGAAGAGACATTCCACTGGAGACATTGAACATTAGCGCAATTTCGGTCCGTATTTTGTTTGTGCCTAAATTCTTATTTTCCTTGTGTTGTACCCAACATTTACGAATGCTCTAGTTGCGGGACCATTTTTCAATGCACCCCTTCACCTTATGCTGGAAATAGATTGGATTGAAATGTTGATACTGATGCTGATGTTGCTCTTGATGGAAAACTCGTAAAACGTTGTAGGAACGTGTATGATAATGACCACCCTAAAGGTTTTCAACGGGGCGACGATTATAGCATCACTGGTGGCGTACTTCCACTGCCGTCTAGATAGACAGGCCACAATGCAGAAATTTTAGTTCCACCTACTCTACAATTGCGTTCCTTGACCAGCGACAGTTGACATTTCGGAGGCCCAAAACGCCAGTGGTTCTAAACCAAAAAAATGTAAATATCACGTTTTTGACGAATCAAAAGCTAGGTTTTGTTTTAAGAGTGTTTTTGCTGTGAAAATGGTAAAATAGTATACCCTCAACATGACAATTTAGCTTTCATTTCAATATTCAATTGTTGGGGGGAAACTTTGATGAGAAACGACATGCTGACAGCCACTGGTTTTTAGATTGTGAATTGTAATGACGTGAATTATGCCAGTATTGAGCCTAAATTATGGCAGTCCTTGAGTTGCATGACCAGTGACAGATTCATTTTAGTCACGCGAAAATCCGGCTTGTATATCTAGATGGCGTTGGTACTTCCTATCCGCATCTGAACTCTTTTGTTTTGACATTTTGTTGGCCCTAAAATTCCGTTAGAATCAGGAACATGACAAAGTCTATTAACTTTTTATCTTCTATCATTGAAAAGTTACATTTTATCAAATTTAATGTCCGTGTGCTTCCGTTTACGATATGTTTCTCTTTTTTATCATGCTGGAAATAGATTGAACGCATCAACAGCAACATCAGCATAAAAATTTCAATTTAGAACACACGCATTTGCTTTGATGACCCACATTGACAGCAGCAACAGCAGCATTATTTCTGCTGCTGCTGTCAAAGTGGGTCATCAAAGCGGGTCATCAAAGCAAATGCGTGTGTTTCTCCCTAGGCCGCCCACACATGGTCAATCCGAATTTTTTTTATACCCTTCGCTCATTGAGTGAAAGGGTATATTAACTTTGTCATTAAGTTTGTAACGCATTAAAGGAAGCATCTCCGACCATATGAAAAGTATACATATATGAAAACATGACTTGGGGAGTCGATTGGGCGATGTCCGTCTGTCCGTCTGTCTGTCTGTTCGTCTGTCAGTCTGTCCGTCTGACCGTCTGTCTGTCTGTCCGTCTGTTGCGACGCGTTTTACTCGACCAGTTTAAAAGCTGTGAAGCTGAAATTTTGCACAAATGCATCTATTGCTGCAGGCAGTTTGTATGTTTGAATCGGTAAAATCGGGCAATGGGGTCATGGGGCTGCCATATAAACCCAACTACCCAAATTAGGTTCTTCTAAGAAAAACTTTTTTATTTGTGCACCGATTTCAACCAAATTTCAGACAATTGTGTTTCTCTTGATGACACAAAACATATCTAAGAATGAATCAAATCGGATAATCGGGTCATGGGGCTGCCATACAAACCTAACCCCCCAAATTAGGTTTTTCTAAGAAAATTTTTTTGCACCAATTTCACAAAATCTTGAATTAATGTGTCTTTACCAAAGCAACAAAAAAGTAAACGAAACCGAGTTCTAATCGTGCGAATAGCACGATGAGTGTATACCCTATACCCATGTACAGACCTAGAAGGCACGCAAAACCCAAAATATTAAATTTCATATTTTTTCTGGGGGAGGGAGGGGTAGATGGGTCGGATCTGACACATCATTATAACCTTTTCAAGGGATCCTACGGGTACCATTTGATACTAATTTGAAGTTTTCCGTGACATTCTATCAAAAGATATGGCTGAATATAACTTTGTAGGGGAAGTAGGAGTAGGGGTGGTCGGTCATACTCCACTTTCCATCAACTCAAAGTATATGTCAGAATGAGACATTGATCAAAATTTCAAGTCGACAGCGATATTCTACTGAAAGTTATGGCCGAATTGAAATATCAAGGAGGGGTAGTTTATGTGGGAGGTAGGGGAACCCGTGGTCCGATTTGGCCCATTTTCAATACCGTCCAAGATTTTAGCAAAACAAACATTCAAACAAAATTTCAAACCGCTAGCTTCATTATTTCGGGAGTGATCGTGCTAACAGACAGACACACGGACAGACAGACAGACAGACATGGCTTATTCGATTCAGGGACCGACCCTGATCATTTATATATATACTTTGCCATACCTCCGGTGGCTCCTTTGAGGTGTTACATAATATAGGCGTAGCAAAAACAATATACCCTATACCATCTTATGAGTACAGTCAAACTTCCCATAAGCGGACACAATTGGGGAATGAGATTTTGTCCGCTTATTGGAAGTGTCCGCTTATGAGAATATTTCACGGAGGTGTAAAATTTAATAAAATAGACTTTCACTACAATCTGCAAATATATTCAAAAACCGCGATAAAAATTTGTAGTCCCGACGGATTAGGGTATAATTTTTAGTCATTTCATTCCCACTCTCTTTCCACTTTTTCAAAATAACTTTTATTTTTAATAAAGGTTTCGTCTCGTCGTTTCCACATGTTTTTCCAACGATGTTGTTAAGACGGAAGAAAAAGAATGAGGAGGATTAAATACAAGTCATTGGTGCCCGAAAAAACTTTTAGCCCAAGGAGAGCGAACGGTATCCAAATTTCGGCCGCGCCCGAAATTAGCCTCGGCCCGGGGGTTGGCGAGCGAGCGTTCTGTTAAAATCAAAGAAGTGTATAAGAATGCGAAAAAGCCATATGCCGCGTCATGTCGTCGCGTCGGCCTGCGGTGTAGGCACCCCGTTTTGAGGGTTATGTCTCAGCCTACCGTATAGTGTTATTGCATGAAAATAGCACCCAACTAGCGAGGGCAAGTCCATCGTTAGCCCCCTTCAGGACGAGATCCTGGTTGCACCACTGTCAACCCCAAAAGCTTATATAGGAACGGATGAAACCAGGACATAAGTCATAAACTATTCATCCGAAGAAAGTGAAGGGTACCCAAATTTTAGCTGCACCCAAAATTAGCCTGAATCTCGGTTATGTAAATGGTTTTGATTGGTAAAGTGGCAATATTTGTATTTAACAGTTTATGCCACATTAACAGTGGCAATACATCAGGTGCAGAGGACGACTACTGCTCGAAATCTATTATAGATAAAATTTGCCAACGTCTGTCCTTTAAGTATTTTATTTCACTGAAATTTGTTTACT
The DNA here is from genome assembly GCA_949715475.1 of Microchrysa polita. NCBI lineage: Eukaryota > Metazoa > Arthropoda > Insecta > Diptera > Stratiomyidae > Microchrysa > Microchrysa polita. Next base: position 91,996,682 of record OX454416.1, read on the forward strand.
ATTCCACGCTCTTCTCCTTTTCCTAAAATGTATAGGTATACCTACTCTTTGCACTACGCTCCGCGTGAGTCCTATATTTATTAACCGCTTCAAATATGCATGTTTGTTGCAGCCGTTACGATATGTTATTGCTATTTTTACACATTGTACCAGGTGTATTTGTACCTATTATTGAGTTGATGAAAATTTACACCTGGTGGATGGCTCGTGAAAGGAGTTGAAAATGAATGAAGCATGCGTGGGATGGCGAAATGCAAATCATGAAATTGTTTTAAGATTATCGTCAAAATATGTACAAGCTAAAAAGTGGCTAATGATACTTTAATGCCTTGGATACGCATAGAACGAAACAAAAAGGATAGCCAGGACGCCCGGTGTAGAAATAGGATTTGTATATACAAATGTAGATTTGCGAAGCATTCGATTGCTATTTTCGTCAAGGTTCGATTAAAATTATGTATATGAGATGTAAATTTCCTTCGACATTTGGGCATATATTACATTTCATTCAAATTCTTAAATCGATTTACATCTTCATCGGATATACATACTTCACATTACATAGACATACACTTATGTAGGTACAGTAGAACGTCGCTAATCCGGCGCTCGATAGTCCGAATCTCCGGAAAATATGACCGAATCGGATCCACATCTTAAAATTTATCATCAACCATAAAAAAAAACACTTTTCCTAATTATTCTTAAAAAAATATTTTCGCTAAATATTAATTCGCAAGAAAACAAGGGATGAACTAGGTCCATTAGTAGTAGTACGAGGGCCATAGTCATTTCTTTCAAATGATTGTGATTACAGCATTCATGGCCGGATTTCCCAAATGGGCAACCTGGGCAACTGCCTGGAGCGGCAAATTTTGAAGGGCGGCATATTTCTGAAACTCTCATCCTTCCATTGAATTAATGTTCTGTGAAATACAAAAACTTCGCTATTTCAGGAGGCAGTTTAAATGAATTAGAAAAAATAAAGGAAACTTTGCAAACGACCATGGGGCTTGGGCTTACAAACCAACGATTAATCGATTGATCCTTCACTCCCAAATTGTTTCAATATGGCTGCCTAACGAATTAAGCGGAAACTTTTAAAATTGGAATAAAGTCTGATAACTGAACTATTATTTTTGCATCTGTGCACAGGCGTTAAAAATGCCGCCATAGACATCAGCCTGCCAGTTCACCACTATAGCTTTGGGAATCGCGCGTGGGAGAAGTAACATACACTCGGAATTAAGAAATCCAGACACTTTTACTCTTTTTACTTCTACCCTACTATAACGAAAGGTCTTGACCACCAACGAACGGATCTGCTCCCTGGATCCACTTTCTTTCTCCTGGTATAGCATACCCAACCTCCTCCTCTCGGAAACCTAAATTTTGGGCTGGTTTCAGTTGTGACCGTTGTGACTAAGAGAAAAAGGCCTTAATATTCATTGTTTGGAAGTCGAGACCTTTCGATTGACTTGAATTTCACTAAACGTTACGGAAACTCATCCCGTACTGAAAACAATCAATTTATTGGGCGCGGAAAATAGAGTTTAGATCCGCTCCTAGGGCGTCAAGACCTTTCGCCATAATAAAATAATAAATATATCGAATAAAAAAGTGTTTTTGGTACCGTGTGTATGTATTTAGTTTTATATTGCCAGCTTTAAGGAATCGAATTATTACCTATCATGTGACAGTCAGGCCGATTTGCAATGATCACTGAGATATATGAATTTTTAGGTTTTTTTTTAAATAACCTAGAATTTTGCCATTTAAAGTAAGAATTAAAAAAAAAACTACTAAGGTAATGGGCTTAAACTTATTTTTGGATTTTAGTCAACACTATAGCAGACATTTCTTAATCATTTAAAATTTCAAAAACCCATCACAATTCGAAATTTTCAATTTTAAATAAAAAAAAAAAATTCTTAAATTTTCTTATAGATATTTTTTAATGTAGTATTACTAAAAAAAATTATATGACATGGAGTCTGCAGACCACGCAGGATCTGGTAGTTCCACGGCGGTTGATACTTTTCAGAAGCCTTCTGCTACTCAACCACGTCCCCCAGTCGTGGCGACGGGTTCGAGTCGTTTTCATACCGAAGGTAGGCAAACGAGGACATGAGACCGCGAAGGATTTCAGGCCGATTAGTTTATCCTCCTTCGTACTCAAAACTTTAGAGCGCTTAATAGACTTACACATCCGACAAAGTCTTGAGAACTCAGCACTTTCGAAGTCCCAGCACGCATACGTGAAGGGAAAGTCCACAGAAACGGCTCTTCACGAAGTGGTCCGTATCATCGAACACAGCCTTGAGTACAAACAATACACGTTATCCGCTTTCTTAGACATAGAGGGTGGATGGATGGATGGATGGATATGGCGCTGAGATAGGTTGGGCTGGTTGCGCCCGGTACTGCAGCCTGCTGGCTTATTGTATTACCCATCTAAGCGAGAAAATTTCAGGTTATGAGCTCTGTCCTACGTAAAAGGCTTAGAAGAAAGCCAACCAGGTTTACTTTGGGTGCACCCATACTGGTGGTTTGAGCCCCAAAGAAGTTTTGTCTCCAGCTCATAAGAGCGGGACATTCGAAAATAACGTGCGAGGCTGATTCCTCATCTTCGTTACAGAGGCGACATAGTGGGTCTTGTGTGTAGATCCCTATTGTATGCAGATGTTTCCGTAGGGTGCAATGACCGGTTATAAGGCCTGTCACTGCCCTGTGGTTCGTTTTACTAAGACTGAGGGCTTCGGTGCAGCTGGTATGCCAGTTAGATTCCAGCATGCGCTTGCTATGCCTGAGCCCTTCAGCGAGTCTGAATCGGTCTTGGAATTTATCCTCGGTCCATCGTCTGGCAACGGTTCTGGCAGTAGATTTACCGATCCCGATTGCAGGTTCAGGACCAGTTAAGGGTAGTTCGGAACCCTCTCTTGCGAGGGCATCCGCTTTCTCATTTTCTTCGATCCCCTTATGTCCTTTCACCCATTTCAGAGTTACTTTGTTTCGGATTGCTAGGTTTTTGAGATTTTGTTGGCATTCTCAAACCAATTTAGAGGTTGTTTTGGGATTTGCAATTGCTTTTATAGCAGCTTGACTGTCGGAGAGAATATATATGGTCTTATTGGTATATCCCTTTCGAGTACTCTCCCCTGCTGCAAGGTTTATGGCTATAAGTTCTGCCTGGAAGACAGTTGTATATTGACCTAGGGGTTTGGAGATACTATAGTTGTTGGTTTTAGTATAGACTCCTGCCCCCGTTCCTTCGTCTGTCTTCGACCCATCAGTGTACCACACAATGTGATTTGATAGATGGTTGTCGTTCCATTTACTCCAGTCTTCCCTAACCGTTGAGGTTTGGATGTTGGAGTCGAAGGTGTACATAGCCGGGGTATAGTCGCTGCCCATATCTAGGATTGGGTTTGCAATGATTTCTGTGATCGTACAGTGTCCTACCCTTTGTGGTGTCCACATGTTCGATGATTGGAGTCTGTACGCTGCGAGTCTAGCCTCTTCTGTGATTTTGAGGTCCAGTGGTGGCAGGTCTAGTAGTTTCTCTAGAGTTAAAGTTGGTGCACTGCGCATGGCGCCGGTTATGCTTGCGCAGGCCAGTCTCTGTACTGATCCCAACTTCGCTGCTGCTGTTTTTTGCTTGATTTTAGTCCACCAGACTATGGAGCCATAGGTCAGACGGGGTTTGACCACAGCTTCGTATATCCAGTGTATCATTCGTGGTTTTAACCCCCACGTTTTTCCTATTGCTCTTTTAGTAGCATATAGGGTCTGTTTGCCTTTTGAAATTGTGTTTTGCAGCTGCTTGTTCCACGTGAGTTTGTTATCAAGGGTGACTCCCAGATATTTTACCTCCGTGGTAAACTGCAGTTGTTGGTTGAATAATGTTGGAGCGATGAGCCCTTCCAAGTTGTATTTGCGACTGAAGGTTATTAATGTTGTTTTGGCGGGATTGACCGATAGGCCTACCCTCCTACACCAATCCTCCACTTGGGTTAGAGCTTGTTGCATGAGTTCAGAAATAACTCCTGGATATTTTCCCCTTATAAGGATGCTGATGTCATCGGCATATCCTAGGGTATAGAAGCCAGTATTATTTAGCTGGACATAGAGGGTGCATTCAATAATGTTCGCATTGAATCTATTCGTGAGGCCCTCTCAGACTTAGGAGTTGAGCCACGGCTTGGGTCGTGGATAGTAACACTACTAACGACCAGAGTAATCCATGGGGACTTAGGAAGCAGTCATCTGACTAAATTCGTGTGCAGAGGAACACCTCAGGGCGGTGTCATCTCTCCACTACTGTGGCTAGTAGTTATTAACAAAATCCTAGCCAGACTTGACAGGGAGATGATTAAGGTGGTCGCATATGCGGATGATGTAGCGATTATAGTATCAGGAATGTGTCTTTCCGTGATTAGTCAGATCATGGAAAGAGCCCTTGGTTTGGTCAGTAAATGGGCTACAAGCTGTGGCCTGGGCGTAAACCCGGGGAAAACAAAACTAATGCTGTTTACTACAAAAACAAAAATACCTCCTTCCTCACTCCCAAAACTAAATGGACACCAACTGCAACTATCGCCCAGCTCGAAGTATTAGGGCGTTATTCTGGACTCAAAGCTCAACTGGAAGTTGAACATTGAGGAGCGCGTTAAAAAAGCCTGTATCGCTTTTTACGCCTGCAAGACAGTATTTAGCAAGAAATGGGGTCTCAAGCCAAGCATGGTACTCTGGGTGTACACGGCGGTGGTACGACCCATCCTAACATATGGGTCACTCGTCTGGTGGCCAGCGCTCAGTAAAGGCTACAATGTAACAAAACTCGGTAGAGTGCAGAGATCGGCTTGCCTTAGCATCACAGGGGGACCAACCAACTACCACAAGACGTACGCAACGCTGTAACGGATCTCAAAGTGCCCAAACTAAGCTTTGGGAAGAACTTTGATGTCAGATTCCCAACTAGAGGTGAATGGAAAGAGAGTGAGGTGGTCAAGGATTTTGACATCACACTCTTCACCGATGGGTCTAAAATGGAGTGTGGCGTGGGTGCTGGAATCTTCTGCAGATCACTAAGTATCTCTGAATATTACCGTCTTCTTGATCATGCCAGCATTTTTCAAGCAGAAATGCTTGCAATTATGAAGGCCTCATGCTCTCAGGGACAAACAAAACAACCAGAATATCGCTATCTGCTCAGATAGTCAGGCGGCTATCATGGCTTTACAATCGGTGAAGACGACCTCCAGGGTTGTTGAAGTATGTGAGGAAGCATTAACCAGCCTTGGAACGCGACAAAGAATCACCCTACTCTTGGTACCCGGGCACAGGAACATAGAGGGTAACGAGATGGCTGACGAACTAGCCGAATTGGGTGCCACTCTTGATAGCTCTCATGCAGAGCGTATTTGCGTCCCCATGGCGGCTGTTAAGAGTAAGATATCCACCCACTATATAAGGGCTGCTAAGTCCAACTGGCGAAATCTGAGGACTTGCGTTTTATCAAGGAAGATGTGGCCCTCCTACGACTGGAAAAGAACGTCTGAGATTCTGACTAAACCACGTAGAGATATTGCCAAGCTTACTGCCATTATCACGGGGCACTGGCCAATAGGGCTACACGCTGCCAGGCTGGGCATCCCCTACAACGCGCATTGCCGCAGCTGCGGTAATGTAAATGAGAGGGAAACCCTGATTCACTTTCTGTGTGAATGCCCGGGACTTGCCAGAACCCGGTATAGGACGCTCGGTATGGCTTTTCTGGGAGGCTTGGAGGATGCAGCTAATGTGAAATTAGGGGAGCTGCTGTACTTCCTAAATAACACTGGCTGGTTCCAGACACCTCCCCACTCATAAATTCATTACCTAACCTTCATCATATACACTAGTTAAACTTCATGGAGTTGTGGTTTCAAAACGGCGCGGCGCTTTATGCGCTAATTGGGCTTTGGCTAGCCTCTGCCTAGGCCGCCACTTTTACCAACCTGCAGACCACTGGAAAAATATACGCGTATTGTCAGCTTTCCGAAAAGGTGTCAATGTCAATACAAATATTTGAAATAATTGAAACAGCTAGCTGCAACTTGTTCGGGGACCATAATTTCCTTTGATAAAAAATGAAATAAATGCCATTAAATTCAAAATGCATCGTATAATGTACCGCTTTATTTCATTTTTTATCAAAGGAAATGATGGTCCCCGAACAAGTTGCAGCTACATAGCTGTTTCAATTATTTCAAATATTTGTATTGATATTGACACCTTTTTGAAAGCTGACAACACGTGTATGTTTTTCCAGTGGTCTGCAGACTCCGTGTCATATAATTTTTTTAGTAATACTACATTAAAAATCAACTTAAAAAAAAAAATTTATTAAAAATTTCGAATTGTGATCGGTTTTTGAAATTTTAAATGATTAAGAAATGTCTGCTATAGTGTTGACTAAAATCCAAAAATAAGTTTTGACCTTAGTAGTTTTTTTTTAATTCTTACTTTAAATGGCAAAATTCTAGGTTATTTAAAAAAAAAACTAAAAATACATATATCTCAGTGACCATTGAAAATCGGCCTAACATTTATGGCCTCATTTTACTGCATTTTGACCCGTGTTGCAGGGAATAGGTCGACTTAACCAACAACTCTGTATGGTTACGTATACAATTTGATTAGAAGTTCCAACGCCGGAAACCAACGTATGTTAAAAAAAATTGTACACCTCACATGAATGCGACTGATCCACTTTCAGCTTAAACTAGTGACGGAGGGCGGCAACTCGACTACTGCCCCGGGGGGCTACAGAGGGTAAATCCGGCCTTGTCAGCATTCGAAGCTATGACTCCTTCAAAATTTGTCATTTAGCAGAATTATAACTCCTTGAAAACATTCTTGATACTATCGACCAACATCCCGAGAAGAGTAGGTATTATATGAGCTAATTTACGAAAAGAGATTTTGTTTAAAGATATATCTATAGAAACGCTTTTTCTATGGTCTCCGGATAATACGACTTTTCGACTGTTCTGACCTATCCTGCAGTCCCAATAGGGTCGGATTAGCGAGGTTCCACTGTATGTATTTTTTCCTTGCCGCTTGCGTATCCGAGGACCTGATAGAATCCCATGTCTAAAAAATTGTCATATATCCGCCCAAATTTTGCAAGAGGTTTTTGTTATATCTTTGCGAGCACATCGCCTTAACTCTATGAATTTCAATTTTTCTCTTCGGATGTAAATATAGAGTATATTTCCTAAAATGCTAACAAAAAGCCACGTCTACACACCACAAGAAACTTGCCTTTGTTACATTCGTACTTACAGGATTTGTGTGTGAAATATAATAGCAATATAGGTATGTGCATATATGTAGGACATCAAAGTTTTCCAATTTTAGCATAATCTGATGAAATATGAAGTCCTCATCCATCCGTCTCTGTTGAAAAAATCTAAAAACGGCAATACTACGATTTTCAATCGAATTTTCATTCACCCTCCGAATAAGGGTTGCAATCAACATGAGGTCCCCACACCGTGGCTCTTTCCTGATAAACACATCGGCATCAGCTGTTTTCTATAATATCACTATCGCATATAGAACAGCTGACTATTATTCGGATTAGAAATAGTGCTATGTTATCGTTCCTATATCCTGACGGAAAATCCCAGGATGGTCATACCACATAAACCCCGTAAGTGGCACGACCCCTTGAACACAACTCACACACCATAATCGGCGATAGCCCTTCTCTTCTAACGTACATATACCATCGCGGCATCGTATCTGGGTGTTTTTCATCCGACATGTGAATGTAACGTATTCTGAAACATTATATCCTTCGGGAATGCTACATCAGCATTTCTGTTTCGGGACTGTTGCTAAGCGGTCGAAAAATGAGATCTAGGCGAAGTAAATTGCTGTTGGTAGAAAAAGGAAGCATGCCAGGTGATGTGGCTATTCATTTGCAAGTTGTAGAATTCAAACGTGTCGACTGTATATTTAAATCGGAATAGTCTGAAATGTGGCATATCGGCACCTTGGGATACGAATGTGTATATTACATGCATTAAGACATGTGCTGCGTGAAATAATCAATAGTTTTGTGGAAGGATGTTTTTTTATTTGTTTTCATTCAGTTTTTTTTTTGCATGAATATCGGATTCCAGGAAAACTTATTAGGATTTTCAACCACGGTTGAGTAGCGTTGCGAATTGAGTTACTGATCAAAGAAAAGCATTAGGGTATCAAAAAGAAAAAATGCTTACTTCAAACACAGAATCGATAAAATTACCTAAAGCAAGAAAAGGAACAATTAACGAATTTCGCGTTCAGTACTTTGTGTGGTTCCTAAAATGGAGACTTTTTACTGTTTGCCATTAACAGTTTTATATGGCTGCCGTTAAATGGTTTTATTTATTACCGTCATACACTAATAGTATTATGATGTTGAGGATCTTTTAACTTGCATCTTGCCATTATACAAGAGGCTTACATTTACCCAGAAAAGATTGGCTTTATCATTAACTGAAAGGGTGACACAGTTAATGGATTGACACCCTTCAACACTAAAAAATTGAAAGGATATTTTTGGCGTAGTAACGCACAACGTACATATACACGCATGTATTTACTTATAAAATCCAACATTGTTGTATAACGTCACATTCAGCACTTGCTCATATGTTTCTGAAAGGATAGAGCCGAAAGATTAGCCGTCAATGCGTTTATGTGTTTCAGTAACGCTACATGCGGAAACATTAATTATGCCTTTAACTATTTCACACAACATTAGCTATAGGAGGCAGCCATCTTGAAGGGATATTAAAAGAAGAGTTGTGAAAGTTTCGCGCGTACGACCCGAGGATATGTCCCGAATTCTCTAATTTTATTTACTTATATGAAATGGATATTCCATGTCACGATACGTCGTTAAAAGTTAGAAGGAACCGAAACAGATATGTGGGAACATTACAGCAAAACATGATCTGTTGTCATGCTTATAAGCTCGCTTGGTATATTAAAAATGTATGTAATGTATGTATGTCGGTAGGCATGACGGGCATAGCATACCGCACCCTAAATTCGATGAAAAAACCCGCAAGTCTTAATTCCACCATAAAGGAATTTCTTGTTTCAAAAATATGAAGTCAAACATAAAACCAATGACGACGATAATAACCATGTGTATGGCAAGGGCAAATAAGTCCACCAAGTTGCCAGGACTATAAAAGTGAAATACGGTGAGGCGTGTGTGTATATTGCACAAATCCCTAGCATTAGAGTTTTTATACAGTCGGAAAACGCGTTGTAGATCGTAAAAAAGAAAAACTCATTCGAATTTCCCTTTTTTTTTGGGCCATTACAAATCCCGAATATCAATTTCGTGATTATGACCCACAAACGATGTTAACGATTCGCCTTGATGATCCTTTGTCAAGAGTAATTATTTCCATTCGTTAATTTTCTAATGGCTTAGCCCTTAGCATATACAAATTATTATTGGAAAAAGGCAACATTATTAGCGGATCGGTATGTATACATATATGGTCTCATTGCAACTTATTCATTGTTATTCCGGAAGAATTCCATAATAAATAGACATTTCTACGTTTTCGTTGAGGTAAATTGGTTACATCTATATGTATGTCAGGCATAACTTATACCTTGTATACAGGTCTTATAGTTTTAAGATCATATCTCTTTGACATCATTTTATTCTAGATCCATTATTCTAACAGTGCAAAAACTACGGTTAATTTTTGCTCGATGTTGGAATAATTTGAATAAATTTTACCAAATTGCAGAACATTAGGAAAAGTTTGTATGAGTTCGAGCTGAAATTATCCCTAGTTATCTGCATTAAGGCATTAAAACTGTTAGAAATAATAAAGCTGGAAGAAAATGATACGATATGGAAAATATGATCTTAAGACTATTTGCCAAAATTTAAGAGATTCGTACAATCACCTCACCTTGGTTAGTTCATCACCTGCTTGGGTACGAAATCGATCAGCTTTTCTAGTGCCAAAACTGCCAAAACCTTTATCAATTTCGTCCCCTAAAATTAAAATTAAAATTAAAATTGCGAGTACCAAATTGCTCAAAGTCCTTGTTTGTTTCGTCTCCTATACAGTAAAGTGCTCGCAACGGTTTTGGGACGATTTGTTTTGTTTTTTTCATACAGAATTGAATCTGCTTGCAAGCCTTTAATATGTGGACTTTAGGACAAATTTACTTGTAAATTGAATATATGTACCTACTTTCTTAAGAAGTTGCAAGGATGAGATAATGTTTTCTAGATGGTGTTGCCATTTCTGTATCTAGTGTCATTCAAATTATTTAGTAAAATAAGATATCTTTACCACTTATCTGACCGCAGGGCCTTCTCTAAGGTGGTCGCCCGGAGCGTTAAATTTTGGGGCGGCCTTTTGGCTGGCACTTGAATGAAGAAAATATGCAAAAAGCCAGAAGGAAAAATTTAATATCAACTGTTATTCAATGGAAAGTAAACCATAGACAGCCGGAAAAAAATGATGCAAGGCACGAAACCAATTGACACCCACAAAAAGAATTTTACAACCGTTGAGACCATTTTTTTTACAGACACTTTTCTTTAGGTTAAGAAAACGCGTTAAAGCTCACTTAATTTATGAACTGGAGCATTTGTTCGCTTTCGAAAATTGCGTTTTAAAGAAGCCCAGTCCTTGACTAGCTTTGAAGAACCCACGATTGATATGAGGGGCTGCATTTTAGAATCCTTAAATGTTTTATAAAAGTTGCCCAAATTTCGCTAGCACCCGTTTTTCTCCCAAAAGAAAAGTGGGACAATTCGCTCAGTTATCCACTAATGAAGTTCTAAAATTTTCATTTATTCTCTTGAATGATAGAGAAATAAATGAATCGCACTAAACACTCAGCAGATAAAGCCGCAATAACAGTTCTTCTTAATTTGTTTCCGGACATGTTACTGTTGGGATTTTGCTAAGTTGTTCGATTAAACTTTGACTTTATTCTCCAAGAATTCTTGAGTTAACGCATTTATCAAAAACATACACACAAATCCGTCCGTGGCAAGATTCGGCTAATTGAAGTTTATCTGTACCAACACCGCACCCTACTCCAAACCAGCACTATTCTTTGGCACACAGTTTTCCAGAGCGGACTTATCTAAAATGTATTAAGCGTTTTACTGGAAAAAATCTACTCACTGTTACAACGAACAAGCAGTGGCGTAGATAGCTTTTCAGAGGGGAGGGGATCTGGGGTCGGGACTATTCTCCCCGGTAGATGGAAAATCAATTGAATGGAGAAAACGCTTTGCAATAATGGTTTGTTTTTAATTCGTATTTTAATAATAATAGCAAATGACACAGTTTAAGAAAATGGTTAAAATTGAAAATTGGGCCAAAATATGGCCATCGAACGGCAAAAATCCTACATCGGTTTGTTGCGACTGGAGGTCATAGTCACCCCACCCACCAAAAATCAGCTCATTAGGATAAAAACTAAGGGTATCTCTCATACAAAGTGACCCATCAGGAGTTTGTTCTACGTACTACTCATTTAATGAACTGTAGAACAAAGTTGTCTTGGGTCACTTTGTATGGGAGGTACCCTTAGTTTTTATCGGAATCAGCTGATTTTTGGTGGGTGGGGTGACTATGAACTCCAATCGCAACAAACCAAAATTTAGTACTCTGCTCCAATTTTGGGGGACGTTATGGACATGCCGTTTTGACAAATTCAAATAGGGGATAATGGGGGTCCTTGACCGCAGCGACTCAATGTTTACCTTAAAATGACCTTGTACCTATTGTGAATACTTATACAAAATTTTACGGCTGAACTAGCATTCTTTCAAAAGTTATGGAGCTTTTAAAAAAGGTCTAAAATGAAAATATTCTAATTTATTTTCTAGTCTAACGCCCAAATATTCAATTAAACTCTAATGTGTTAAGCATTGCAAAGATAATTTTATGTAGTTTTTTCGTCCTCAGACCATTTTTCTATATCTCTTACCGTTTTTTAAATAATCGCAAAAACCGAAAAAATGCCCCCCCCTTCCCCCCCTTTTTAAAGGTTGCGGATTTCCGATCGGTTGGGAATTTTAATGCCATAATCGGGGGACCATCCGCCATGGGCGTAGCCAGGGGGCGCCCCCCCCCTGATCAATGAAGATGGTAAAAAAATCCTTATCGATGTAGTCAAAAAATCGCTGCACTATTCAACATTTTCCAAAAATGCCCCAAAAAATGCCCATTTCACCACTCCAAGTGCTGCCGGAGAAGCCATGATCGGGACAGTTTGCAGTCAGGAGGCGCATACAAATAGATGATAGCGATTGGCCTCTCGTAACTGACGGAGGCTGCGTACCAGCACACACATTACACTTGTGAGTGTGTTACTGTGGCTGCGTGGATCCCATATTTCCTGTTTCATTTCATGGCTTCTGAGCTGGAGTACACAATTTAAAACGGTAGGTCCCTTCGGGAATTTAGCTGAATTCAACTTATTTTCATCTGAAAGGATGACAAATGGTATACAGCTTTGATATTTTAGGGACTTTGTAAAGAGCGGGTCTCATATTTCAGTGTCTTTCAAGTTATTTAATCAAAATTTATTTTCTAGCTGAATCATACTAGCAATAAAATTTAGCCACTGTTAATACTTTGATAAATTTAGGGGAAATCTTATTAAACCGTTAACCATATTATATTTCAATCAATAAAGGATTTATAAATATTCTGACGATACTACTTTTCTAGATGAAAGTGACCGACGAAACAAACTGATTTCGGAAGTGGAATATGCAGTCCGAGTTACAAAAGTTGCACTGAAAATAGACAGTCTACGCTCTGAAGGGCAGATATTGGAGGCCAGTTGAATGTAATCAGAATGCAGAAGAAATTCATTCTCATCTCCATTTTTAAAATTTGATTAGCAAAAAAACGAGAACGAGGCTAATTTCGGGCGCGGCCAAAATTTTGATACCCTTCGCTCCCCTCGGGCTAAAAGCATTTTCGTCGCTCGTGAATAGCTTAAATGTAGGCTTCTACATTTCTATGACGTGGTCTCCCAATTACAAGCGTTAGTTACGTTAGTTAAGTTTATTGGGATAAACATATTTACGCAAATTATGATAATTTTATTTAAAAAAAAAAACCCGATGTTTGAATCGAATCCGTGGATTCGACTGTCAAATGAGCCCACCCACATTTTAATGCCTAAAAAAATTAGCTTAAAAAAAACTTCCGACTCTTATAACGATTCTATTACCTAGTCTTTTGATTTCATATGTTTACAGAAAGGGGTTTTCGTCTTGTTAAGGATGTTTAAAGTTGTGGGGTTGTGTGGATGTGGTTTCTATGTTTCCGCACGACTTGCGGACTGAATTTCAGATGGAATCTTTAATGCAAAAAATTGTACATATTTTATTGATGTGTTGATACTTAAAAACATATTCAAAATTGAGTAGATGATTTCTTTTGGATAATAACACTCTAGTATTGATTTTAAATATTTGTATTGGTTTATTCTTTAACAAATAAAATAAATATTAATAAACTGTTTAAAGATTCAGTTTACTTCTGATTTAATTGCAGCAGCTTAAATAAGTTAAATCTAATAAAAAAAGGGATTTCAAGCTTCTGAAAAAAAATCATACTTTTCATATATTTATTGCTAATTTACCTAAAATTATATCTTTGAATAAATCGTATTTTGTAGAGATTTCTGATAATTTTGCGGAACTCATCAAATAAACCATAATAACTAAAAAGATTTATTTCGAAATGTTTTTAAAAAAATTCACGTGACGTTAAACGAAAGTCATAATTTCCCATTGTCTTGAATTTCACAAATACCATTTCATCACAAAGAATAGTGAAATGCATGAACTAAATGCACATTGTATCAAATCTGAGTCATATTACAAAACTCTATTTACATAAAAACTACAGTCTAGAAAATGATCAAAATGACACAACTTAATACAATTTACGATATATACCGTTATTTTGAATAATTTTCTTTTTTCATTTCATCTGAAATTACACAAATGCAATTCATATATTCACCATTTTGCTCAAACTAATTCCGCACAGAAATGTATAGGACATTTTTCGATATGTTTCACATTTGATAAAAGACAATTTTAAGGGTTAAAGTATGTCCTGACAGAGGACCTAATATCACTCAATCGACCTTAGTTGTAATGTTTATCAAAAAATATATGCATTGTTTAGTCTGACATATGATTTTTTCTACCAATTGATTTTTTTGGTCAAGGTTAATTGCACTTCAACGCGCAATGTGAGGGGTATAAAATCATGTTTTGAAAATAATAATTAGCCATCGTGAAGCCCACAAAATTTCCAACTTTTCCATTGCCAAGAATTGGCTCTTTACCTATTTGTCGATTTTGGAAAACAGTGCCAACATTCAACTTCGATTTCCCAAAATGTCATAATTTGCAGTTAACCCACTATTCACTAGTGACACAGATATAATGATAAGAAATATTCTTATCGTAGAATAATAAACTAACATTGCGACTAGGAAGTGGTATGACTGCAACCGTAACACACCACACTCCGAATTCAGTTCTCATTGAAAGGTTGACGACTACACACTGGGAATTAGGGCAAATCAAGAAGAAGAAATGTACAAATTCCCTAATGCTTATACTTTACCTATCAACATTTACTCGTATATAATCGACTGAAGGGTATGAGGAACGCTTAAAGAGTTTTCATAGAAATACAACTTCCTTTAATTTTGCCGAAATCGTACGTTCTTGGGTATAATGGCCTCCAAAGCATCTCCTCCTCCGCCCCACGCAAAAAGTTGCAAATGAAGATATTGTGTTTCGCTTGTCAAGCAAACATTCTAAATGACTGACTGCCGAAAGTCACTGAAATGATTACTCCTTGCTATCTTGATAAATTCACAAATTTGATCTTTCGCTCGGTGTAGTTAGGGAAAATTTTAATGGAAATGTTGCAAGTAAAGGAGAGCCCAGACCAATTACGTACTACTACTGAGAATAGAGATTACTAATGTATTCCACTTGTTCCGAGTCATCAGAAAATTTATTCATGACAATTCCAGTGGAAATTAAACACCTCAAAGGAGCCAGCGGAGGTATTGCAATATATACAGTAGAGTGTCGATTATACGAACATTAGATTAACCGAACCGGGCACTCAGCTCCTTTTCTTGTGAAACACATCGAATAAAATGAAAAATCAAGGGTTTCTCATTTGCATCGCTCAATAACCTCGATTTTTAATCAGTTCTAGTCGTTTTACACCTTTTCGGTTTGTTCGTTAATTTCACATCTGAGTTTTTGCATATTTTCTTATTGGATAATAAACGCGACGGGACATGCCAGGTTTTGAAAACTTTTTTCTCTATGAATCCCTAACGTTCACGGCCACAAAGCCGTCCAGTCCTTAATTCTGGCGGAGGATGAAAAGCACATTTTTTGTTGGAAGAAACTAGCACATAATTACACTTAATTATTATGTACTATGTACTTCGATTTTTAAAAGGTGGAGGGCTAACATCAAAGACGTGGTACCTGAACTTTGATATGAAACTTATAAAATACTACATATATGTATAGGAAGCTTCGTTATAAGTAAAGTGAGTAAAGTATATTCTAGATTTTACTCATAATAAATAAATTATTCCATACAGGGGCGTATGCAGAAAAATATTTCGGGAGTGGTTTTTGAGAAGTCAGTGTTGGCCTGGAAGTAAAGCTCCTAGCTTAGTCCTTATAAAACGATACCCGTTATTGTAATTTAATTAATATGTTGATAGCTTCCAAGATGACATCATTGAGCAATACCTTATATGTATAGCTGTGTTATCAACAAATCTAGAAAGGTCAATAAAAGTACCATGATGGGTACCAGACTTATTCCTTTCTATGGTTGAAAAATCCAGTCATCTAATTTTTCAAAAAAGTCATTTTTTGCCATTGTACGGATATGTGTGAAACGAAAATTGAACGCTGAAACTTACTCGTAATACAAGGAAGTAATAATGATCGCGTTGCTCGTGATATGTTCGTCTTTTTCTATATCCACAAAAAATTATAGCTTAGTTAAAATCTATCTCCGAAATTAATATTCTTTAAAGAAGTTTCCTTGTAAACTTCGTTTGAAATACATATATGGAAACCCGTACAATCTGGCTTCGGACAGACATTGAAAACAAAAGAATTTCATTTAAATTGAACATTTACATTTTGTGCGTTGATAAAAGAAGGGTTACGAATTTGTCTGAAGTATTTGACGATTACAACTACCCCGACAATTCTGCAGGACCGAGTTGTGCTTATGGAACGCCTCGCTACCAAACACGGCTTAAACTGTCTAAATCCCGTTGACGGAAGGTAATATTCTTTAGCCGCTAATACAAATACAAACTTTTATTGCCAAAACACCGTTTTTCATACCAGAACTGCTACTCATATTTGACAACAAAGTCAAAAACCGTATTCTTAATCAGTTAATTTCGGATGGGGTTTGAACCCCCGAAACCCCTACCTAGGACGCCACTGATTGTATACATTCAATGGAAATATTTTGAAGGTTTTCTGCCTACCAGGGGCATTTTATGCGAAAATTTATACGACTTTTTAGCTAACATGATGCTCTAAAAAATCTTTTGCCATTTATACAGTTCGTTTCTTTATTTTCTTTCTTTTATTGACGCCGTCGTAAAATGAAAAAAAAATAATAATATTATCTCTTGCCGGCAATTCCAGAAACTCAATTTTTTATTTTATCGCCTAGAATAATTTCGAAATAAATCTTACGCATCAACTTTCTTGTTATAATACACGCTCCAACAATGTCGTAACTCAAATATTCAAACGTATTTTCCACCTGAGTGCTATATTGCTTCAGTCAATGTGTATATCGAGAGAGCATGTCACCCCTAACACCATATGGGAATCGTAAAAGGAAAATGGTTTCATGCTATTTTACAAGAAATCTGCAACATATACTCAGCTACAGCATAAAGGACTTGCTTACCATTTTTATTTGGCCAATAAAAATTTCCCAGGATATATTTCGTTGATGGGTACTTATTATAGTAGTGAGAGAGGTTGCAACTAACTTCCTAAAATGCGTGTTACACGATCTTTAATTAAGAAGTTATTTTCATTAACATCGCAATAATACATACGTACGCAATTGCCGCAATTGGTTTTATAAAGAATTAAATTAAAGTACCGTGTCTTATCTGGAACAGGGTGCAACCACTGTGCGTAAGTAATTTCAAAATTTACGCTTACAAAACTCATTAAGTGAAATTTTTAATTAACTTGCTTCAGACAAACACAATATTTTATCGTAATGTTTTAGCTCGAAAACACAATCGCCAACCAAATAGAATAGAGAGAAAATATGGAAAATGTTTTTAGTGATTAGCTAACGATCAATCGAGAGTCATCAGGACTATCAAACTGCCGGGTCAGACGGCGAAGCCTGCATTCAATGAGTTAAATTTACAAAGAGGTGTGAACAGGGCTCCGATAGCATTCGGAAGATCTTGATAAACTCCACCTATATTTTCAATTTTCAGAATAATACATTTATTTTTCCTATAAAATTTCGAATGTTCTTCCTCATATGAACACCCTGTACTTTGCATTTATAGCTTAAGCGAACAATTGTATCCTCATTGGCAATAAAACAAATTCCTAATTACTTAGGAGAGTCTTATACGGCTATAACGGTCTTATTTGTTTCGTCGAAATTTTACGGGCCTTCCACAAATCAGAGAAATGTACCATTAGGATATCTATATTGTCGCTATTTTGCCAAAGAGAACAGTCGTCGTGTCCTACCACGGTCGACCGCATCGACAACATGGGAAATAAAATAGCGTAAATGTCCATAGCATGCTTATGCTGCACAATATGTTGATAATAAAATCAGAGGCAGTCGAGCTATAAATCTCTCAACTCCTGGCTGGTTGGCTTTGAGCGCTTCCTTTTTCCCAACTTCCAGTGCGTTGACTAGTTTTCAGCAATCATTTACAGAGCTCAATATCAACAAATTATGTATTCCTGCACGAGTACACGTTTCAGGAGCGGAAAGGAAATGGAGGGATGAGTCCTCACGCGCTGTCCCCGGAAAATGCTTTGACTCTAAGATGGAACCGCGCTGAAAGTAACGGCATCAATATACATAAATCTTTTAGTAACACTTCGTTGTGTGGTGGGTGGATCGCCAATCCTTGTCATCCTGAAAATCGAGAATGGCATTGTATGGGAAAAGTTGTGTATGCCATTCCAAAAAATAAATCGTATCATCTTCAGATATTTTACGCATCCCTTTTTTTGGGTTTGCAAGATACATTGTCGTTTGTGGGTCGTGTGTTTCGCGTTATTTCGCATTCGATTTATATCTGGCATGAAAAAATATATTTTCTTCAACTTATAGCGACATGTGCTACAAAGTGGATATAGAACAATGCGATATATTACAATTGTGCACAAATAGACACATTAAATATTGTTGGAATTAGCCTGAAAAATGTGATTGCTGGAATGTGGCAATTCTTTAGCCAATTCTGTAACCATGGTGCATCGTCTATTTCGGGTTTTAGATGATATATTTATTCGCCAACAACTCCTACCTCATGTAATGATATCTTCTCCCGGATGAAACGGATATTCAAGTGTGAAGCCCGACTTAAAGCCTAGTACTGACATCGAGAGTAAAGTTTTTGTCCGCTGCGATTTTTTTAATGAAAATGTAGTCTTACTGTCGTGGAATATGTATGGAATGCTGGAGAATTTTATAAGCTACAGTTTCATAATTTTTCTCGGCCATTTTATGTATTTTTTTCGATTTCCCGGTTATTTCATCGTGAAATGTCAAATTACCGGGGAATCGAAAAATAAGGAGGAGAATTATGGAACCAATCTCGGATTGTAGCTTATGGAATTCCCCATCGTTTGTGACATATTCCACGACAGTAAGTATGCATTTTTATTGATAAAATCGCAGCGGGAAGAATTTTAATCTCTCGATCTTAATTCAGCCTTTTAAGACTGAAAGATATCAGATACAATAAAGTGTTTTTCGTACGCAGTGAAAAGAGTGATCAGACCCAACATGTGTCCTTTTGACACCCTTCTGATCAAAATTGTCCATAACAAATTAGGTTTAGAGTCCTAGTAAACTAGAAATTCAGATACAACCAAAATTTGCCATCGGTTAATTTTTCTATTTGTAGCCCACAATTGATTATACCTTATAGTACACTCAGAGAAAAAAACGCACATTCATATTAAAAGCTCCACATTTGAATTGAACGCAGTATTCGTTTGAAAAATCTCGTTTGATTTGAACGAGTTCTCATTTACGCTAAAAGAATTTCTTTTAAAACAAAAGAGTAGCTAAGCCCCAAACGGCGGTCGTTTAAATCAAAAGATTCCGCATTACATAGTAATGTGTATGCATTCCTTTACGTAACAAATACACATACATAAAGGACGCGATGCCAAAATATCATTTGTTTCAACGTAGCATAACAGGTAGTTAATACTTCTGGCCAGTCCGATGAGTCTCACGTGTTCATGTTCATTGTGTACAAATGTGTAGTGTCTAACAACAAACGTGTATGTCATTAGTTAGAATCTTCGTCGATGTTAAGAGTGTTTTCGAGAATGTACTTTTGCATTCATCTGGAGGAATGGACGCTTCCACACGTGCAATTTAAGTTTAGCGGGTGTTAAAATAAAAGTGTTATGTATTAATCATATTAAAATTAGACATAAATAAAAAATAAAGTGTTTTCCTGAAGTTTTCATAAGTTTTATTATTTATTGATTTGTCAACCCAGGTAACAGTGAGTATCTAATCGAATGGAGAATGGACAATCAAACGGAATGTATTATTTTATTTCAGCAGAGTTTGCTTTTAATTCCATGTAAAACTCAATTATTTTGAATGGGGTAATTTCTATGAAATGAAAACGGGATATGTTACTTTCGAAATACATATCGTTTCATTAAAAAGAATGCTTCGTTTAATTTAAATAACAAAAATGTTCAATATAAAAACGAAGGCGTTTGATACAATTGCCTTTCATTTATTCAAAATGCGTTACCCGTTTACAATCAAAGAATAAGTGTTTATTTCAATGAAGAATACGTTTAAATCGACTGGCTCCTTCTTTTCAGGTAAACGCAAATTCTTTTAATTCAAACGCCTTCTTACAACTCATTATGCTTTTGAAAGAAACGCCACTCGTTAGAATTAAACGCATTTGCTTGTGGAGCCAAATCAAAAGCGCAAATCGTTTGAATTAAATATATTTCGCTTAATATGAGTGAATATTTCTCTGAGTGTACATACGTAAGTATACGTAGGTTGAACATAATGCTCAGGCAATTTCGCAATAGGAGATACTTTCAGTTGTCGAATGATCCCCGAGTTAGTTTATATTTTATTATTACATATGATGTACAGCACACACATACATTAAAAACGAGTTGACTTTCCATGGAAACAAAAAAAATGGTATGAAACTGCAGCAAAGTTTGAGCATATGCATTCAACGAACAGATCATGGAAGAAGTATCTAAAAAGGTTTTCCCAGCACCTTATCCTTTAATAGTCCCTTAGACTAAGGCCCGTATTAATGAACATTCCTTAACTCAAGGAGACCTTGAGTAAAGGATGCCGAAATTCAATAAATTAAATGTCACTTTCCATACTTTTTCATAGAAAGCACTTATATTCACGAGTCAATGCATCCTTGATTTAAGGAGAAACTCAAGGAGACCTTGAAATTTTCTATAGTCAACCTCACTTGAAGTCAAGGTAGCTACCCACCTTCCTTGAAATATAATATTTCAAGTCTATTGAAAACTTAAGGTCTCCTTGAGTTTCGCCTTAAATCAAGGATGCATTGACTCCTGAATATAAATGATTTCTATGAAAAAGTATGGGAAATGACATTTAATTTATTGAATTTCGGCATCCTTGACTCAAGGTCTCCTTGAGTTAAGGAATTTTCATAGATACGGGCCTAAGAAACCAAAATTTCCCCTAGCTATATAGTTAGGTTAGTACGGTGGCCGACTTTCTCCGTTGTGATAGCAACGATCAACTATACCAAGTTTAGGCATTTCCTTATAAGTGAATCCATAGCCCATGAATGTGCCAAATTTCTTCTATCCGTGCAGATTCAAGTTGTGAGAAATTGCGAGACAGAGACTCACTAGGCCTGTTCGGTACCGAGATTTCAGTATCGGGTTTGTGTTTTTAATACCCGGTACCACAAGCGGTTTCCCTGACTCAAGCAGGTTTTTTTTTCAGTACCGAAAGTTTTTCTAACCATAAGCCGGGTTTTTCAGTACCGAGTTAAAAGTAAAACCAACCGACGAGTTTTTGGTGCCGAGTTAAAATCGACCGACGAATCGGTTTTTTGGTACCGAGTTAAAAACCGACCGACGAGTCGGTTTTTTGGTACCGAGCTAAAATTTACCGACGAATCGGTTTTTTTGGACCGAGTTAAAAACCGACTGACGAGTCGGTTTTCAATTCAATTCTGCACCAGTACCGAGCTAAAACCGACCGATGAGTCAATGTTTTTTGGTTTTTGCAGTGTTAGTTTACGCGTTTCAAAACAATATTCGGGCTGCATTTGGATTTGGTATAAATTGTTGTTAATGGTAATTTATGGAAACATGCAGTGCAATGAAACCTAGTTTGTAGCTTACGCGGCCAGTACTGTCGGCCCCAAAATGGCATCCCTGTTTTCTCGAAGAAATACGCGTCCGATCGAGTGGCAGAAACACTAAGGTAAATTTGGGCGGCTGATTTGAAAATTAAGATAAAAAAGCAAGGACAAAATTTTTGCGGTTACCGCCTCAGAATGGTACCCTTGTTTTCTCCGGAAAATATTCGTTTAATAGGCGTGGCAAGAAACATTAAAATAATTTTGGATCGCTGATTCCAAATCATGCCTCTCATATCGATATCTCAATCTCCCTATCAGCATCAAACAGCATGAAAGGGACCTCTCCATTTATATGACCATACATACAATACACCATGCCACTACGAAGCCGATTCGAACACAAATCATATCCGCTGGTAGACGATTTAATCGGCGGCAATGCACATTACAGCTGCTGAAAAAGCACGCTTATTCGACATGGGAAAGTTCCTCATCGTACAAACCGACGCGACGCGACGTCGCATCACAAGCAGTCTAAACGGCCAGCAGTGTGAACGGGTACTGAAAAACCGACTTGTCCGTCAGTTTTAACTCGGTACCAAAAATCGACTCGTCGGTCGGTTTTAACTGGGTACTAGAAAACCGACTCGTGTCGGTCGGTTTTAACCTGGTACCAAAAAATCTGAAAAAAACCGCTCATGGTTAAAGTGAATCGGTACCAAAAAACTGACTCGTCGGTCGGTTTTAGCTCGGTATCAAAAAAACCGACTATTAAAGCGAGCTAAGCCTACGCATACCCAAAAGAAGGGCTTATCAGCTGCTTTTTAACATGTTCCGTCCTACTTTGTCCAATGGAATTTTACGTTTAATATTAATGTTAAATATGTGTGCAGCAGTGAATCATGCATCCCTTTCCACGAAAAAAATGTACAGAGTGCCACTCCCTTGGTGATACCACCGAGAGACTCATGCCTATACTTACTAAGCCGCTTACGCTGATTTCCCCTATACATAGTCATAGATTCCGCAATGAGCTGCTTCGAGGCACGTGATGAACAATTGTTTGGTTTACAAGAAAATGTTTTGCCTTTTCGTTTCTGAAGACAAGAAAAAGTGGAAAAAACGAAATAGCATCCGCCATAAATACTAGTAGCAAATGCAATGTTATTAATTTCTCCAAATCGAGAGAAGTTTTAAAATATTCCTATAAAATAGATAATGATCCTATAAAAAATGTTAGTTTGGTGAAAGATCTTGGGGTGTGGTTTGATAGCTGTCTCACATTTAATAATCACATTGAACTTTTAGTGAAAAAGGCCAATCAGACTTTAGGGTATATTATCCGAACTACGCGATTCCTAAGAACTATTAGTGTTAGATTGGGATACAATTATGGAGACATAACCTTATGAATTGTTCTATTTCCAATTTCGTATTCCTAAGATGGAACAAAGAATGGATTATTTTGATGCTTGTTTAGTGCACAAATTATTGAATAGTATGATCGATGTTCCTAGTCTTCTTTCAGAATTACAACTTCATGTACCCAGTCGACAAACTAGAACTCAATATATTTTTAATGTTCCATTTCAGCGTACAGCCTATCTCCAATTCCACGTTCCATGAGATTAATTAATACCTTTGCGCAATCATATGATCCTTTTTTCGATTCAATACTTCATCTTAAGAATTTAATTTCGAATTAACATATGTAATTAAAAATCGTTTATTACATTACATCTTGAAATTTTTAACACACTCAGATAACTTGATTACCATGCCTAATAAGTTTTCTTATATGAATTATAATTAACCAATAATCTAAAATTTATATAATTAATTAATTTCAACTTTCTCTAACTTACTGTATTTATATTTTGTAAATGGGGTTTTCCCGTATATTATCAATAAATAAATAAATAAAAGCTTTGCAATTCCTACCTTTTTCAACCTATCAGCTGTTTCCTGTGGAATACGACCACCGCCGTTTATATATTAAGGCCGCAATGTAGAAAAATCACCTACTAAATTTGCACTGTTTTGTTGTTTCTTTTAATTACGTCATATACTTGTTGTTGTTGTTTGTTCGTGTAAATCCAAAATTGAGTAGGCAAAATATGACGGCATGGAACAGCCGGAGCACGTTCCATTTATACGATTTGAGTGAAAATAGTTACTAACATTCACTTTCCGTTGTTCCAAAACTCCAATAGTCACAAATAGCTATCTCTCCGAGTCAACTTTTGACGTTTCAAATTTCAAATGGTCCATTGTCGACCGATGATAGCTATTTCCACTCGCACTCTCGAGATGATCTATCGATAGCTATCGAAAATGTCCGTTGGCAAGTTCAAGTATGTGAGGTTATGTCGGGTCGGTTGTTGATGTTATTATCAAATGTTGCGATTATTAATTACTATTTAAGTTAATAAACTAAGTGTACATATTGATTTCGATGAATGTAAACACTAATTATGAATGCCGTCGAGTTATAAATTGTTTTTGGTAAACATATTTTTGAATTCAACGGCTGTTGTGACATTTCCATATTATGTTCTCCTGAGAGCCCTCTCACAACGCTCATAACTACGAAAATAGTCATGTGATGACTACAGCTACGATTATAGTTAATTCCGGAACGCACTCCTGAGTTACGGCCTTGCTGTATCTAGATGGCGTTGATGCGACAGCCTGCCCCTGCCGCATAAAATAAGAGGCACAAGCAGTCAAACTTAGCAACACTCCAATTTCATGCGATGGGAATAGGTACACTTTAGCAGCTACATATTCCAATATTTATTGATATTCGTTGAATGCACTGCAACTCTTTTTTGAAACCTGCCGAAATGCAACTTCATAAGTTTTTATATTCCACTTTCTGAGTATACATTAATGTTGGCTTTATCTGATTTAGAACTGAAATTGAGAATGGCAGGAGCAAAAATTAGCATCCAAGTATAGTATAGTCGGTTTACGATCATGACAGGATGACAGAACGGAAAAAATGCAAATGAAACATTATTATGTAGACGTATCTCGCCGAGATGACGCAAAAACACTTATCTTCCTGCATGTATTCGGATGCACCGTTGCTTTCTGCATCGCATGTTGCAGGTAGGTAAAACCAAGTATAAAAAATCATTGTAGGGAGTCTGCCATTGGCTGCATTCAGCGAACGAAAAACACTGGAAATGCTACAATGGGTGGGGTTACGAAACAACGCATATGCGCATGTTGCGCCAACACCCTCCGCTTTATTTCAAACCTACTGACCATCGCGGATCAGAAAATTACCTTTATAAAATGATCACCCAAGCTGATTATCAGATGATTGTTTGAAAGAAATTTACCATTTGACAGTTGAACTGTGTATTTCCGGTCTAATTTATTGTCGATGACACCTTTTAAACAATTTCGTTTGAAAATGGAATTTTTAATTCAAAAAGTACGCTTATAACGCAAATTGCCTCTGGTAGCTAAATGTGTAAAGTCGTTATTCGCCAGAAATCGAATCCGATCCTATGCAGTTTACAGAACAAAATACAAAAAAGTTTGCAAAGTGTGGCACAGTTTGCGGAACATACGCAACTCTTTTGTTTCATAACCCCACTCAATAATTACCGGTGAAAGACCCCTTTCTCCGTTGAATTGCCATTATACGGAATGGGGTTGCAATTGGAGCAATTTTCTGCTACATTTTTTTCGTTCTCCGAATGATGCCATCGTGTGCTTATTTTTTCTACATGTTTCGGCCAAATTTCAAGAGTGCCTTTGTTTTGAGTTGTTGAATTCTCGCTGTATGTGTAGTTGTAGGTATGAGGTATGTACATATGGATGTATGTATTATCAAAAATTAAAACCGAAATCCAGCAAAAGGAACTACTGGTGTGAATAGCAGCGATTCATTTATTCTGGGAGTCCTTTGCACGCGCTCTGTTTTGTTATGTAGGTATAATAGTCGCGAGAGTGTTTCCGTAGCGTCAACTAAAAGTATACATATGACTGCTCTAATCTCTTATCCGTTTTAGGACGCAGCAATTCCATTAGCGCAATTGTCGCGAATACCTTTCATGAATTGCATTGAATATTCTTGAAAAGGATATTCTTTTTTTTGACGGCACCACAGTTCTTACAAAAAAAGTGTTTGTCTTCTGCATATAAAAAAAAAACAGTCGGGGAAATTCGATGCTCTGCAAAGCTACTAGTCTAAGAAAAATGTCATATTTGGTCGGCAAAAATCCTACATCGGATTTTTTTTTGTTAATGGTTGGGGATGGTCCCTAGTTTATGGCATTAAAAGCCCCATCCGATTGGGGATCTGCGACCTTTAAAAAATGGGGGAGGGGAGGAGGGGATTTTTTCGTTTTTTTTTGTAATTATTTCAGAAACGGTAAGAGATACAAAAAAAATGGTCTGAGGACGAAAAAACAACATAAAATGATATATAACACATTAGAGTTTAATTAAATATTTCGGCGTTAGACTAGAAAATAAATTAGAATATTTTCATTTTTCATTTCATTTTTTAAAAGCTCCATAACTTTTGAGAGAATGCTAGGTCAGCCGTAAAATTTTGTATAAGTATTCACAATAAGTTCAAGATCATTTTCGCTCCGGTCAAGGACCCCCATTTAAATTTGTCAAAACAGCATGTCCATAACTCCCCCCATAATTGGAGCAGAGTGCTGAATTTTGGTTTGTTGCGATTGGAGGTCATAGTCACTCATTCGGATAAAAACTAAGGGCATCTTTTGCCGTTTTTGAAATAATCGCAAAAAAAAACGAAAAAATGTCCCCCTTTCCTCCTTTTTCTAAGGTTTCGGACCCGCAATCGGTTGGGAATTTTTATGCCATCATCTGAGGACCATCCCCAACCATAAGCAAACAAAATTTCCGATGTAGGATTTTTGCCGTTCGATGGCCATATTTTGGTCGACAGGAATTTTGATTCTGGAAAGACATAACTTTGTAAGTTCGATGGCCATATTTTGTCCCAATTTTCTTAGACTATATAAATAATATAAATGGGGGATCACTCGAAGCGATCACATGCCCATATCAGCACCAAACAGTGGCAAACAGCACGAACCAGCCCTTGGAAAATCAGGTTTTCTTTCTTCTTCCATCGAAACAAGTCGTATTGTCTCGCATCGCGCGGCCCAGAAAAGCTCGTCGACGCACTGTGTGTGTACGCGACCTTAAGGATAATTCACAAGTCACAATTTTAAATACGCATATGTATTTTTATAACGTACTTATCTGGATTGGATACATACTTTGTAAATTGAGATACAACGTCGTACACAAGTAAGTCATCACACTCAATAAAGTACATTACATACATACGAGTTCTACCACGTCCTTTCAAAGCTATAACAGAAATCTTATAGAACGTATAAAATATAAAGCACTATAAATTGCGAACTCACGCACATGCAGTACATGTAAATTTGGTAATTTACGTGCAAATTGCCGCAATAAATTTTCGCTTATTATAGTGCAAATTATGGTTTTAGTAGTTCCATTTCATTCCGATTTTTATGGCTACATTTAAATACCATCGTCGCCCTTCACAAACATATTTCCAATTGGATGCTTTTAGTACCAATCAATTTTAAAATTAATTCTTTCATTTTTCAAACAGCTCTCTAAACGGCCATAAAAATTCAGATCTCATTTCGTTAGTTTTCTATTGGTGGAATTTCTCTAAGAAAAAAAAAAGATGTGACCGACACCCGACTGCGCGAAACATTCATAAAAGTCACATTGGACAATATGGGAAGCAGGAGCTGTGTCTTCGTCTTTGTCAGTGTAATGTGTTCGTTTATATTCCTTGTGTAGTTAATTGTGCTCTTCACCAAATTTATGGAAGCAATTGTTCTAAATCTTATCGAAACGAATATTTTCAAGGCTCTGTTATTCTATGTAAAGATTGTGGCATAGCTGAAGACACTACTTACTGTTGATGCTCGCTTACTCTGTGATCCAGTGAAGCAAAGCGATTCATTCAAATTTGGGCAATTTAGGTTCCAGTCATCTGGTTGCTTTCTATTTTTGGAATATACCCATTTAGAATCGATTGCTGATTTTGTCGTTTTTAGTTGTCGGATGTCATTCAATTGAACCTGAATATAAATTCTGGGGTGCGTGATTGGCAGCTGTTGAGAATATGGTAGCATCAGCTCAATTGAACTCATGAACCATATGGTTCGTTTGCACAGACCACGTCCTTTCATTCAATGAAATTTGCTTGTGAACCGTAACGAAACGCCATGGCAATTAGAAGTGGTTTCTCTTGTAATAACCAATGAATGGAGAACATTGGACGCACGTTTGATTACAAAATTGAATGAAATGTATGAGGAGAATCCCTTCTCGTAAGCATGTATGTGTGTAGGTACACATTATGATGACTTCCAAGTTAGTAATGAAAAATGATTAAATCGGCTTTGTTCTAGGGAAACATTTTTTAAAAGATTTCTCCGTTGTCTTCATCAGCTAAAATACATTTGTTCATAGGCATACATATGCACAGTATGTATGTATTTACTAATGTGTACATACTTACATAATGTACATGCGTTAGCAAATTTAAATTTAGGTCAGTTGTGTACTTCCCAATTGAGACCAGTATTGATATAACTTTATTCACGCTCATGGGAAATTCAACGCCTTGCCTAAGATCTTCTTCTACAAAACTCTAAGACGATTTCTTTCATCGAAAGTGACACGAAAAGGATGCCTAGTAGGCAAAGAACATTAAATTATATGTCATGGTAGGAACTTTTTCAATTACTGCCACCACCAGACAATTCCGATACGAACAAGAATCATAAAGTATGTAGCATGTACATAATGTACATTAAGGTGACCAGAATCCCGAAGGCTCAATGCTGTACATATGCTTGCGGAATTCGGTTTTCGGGCAAATCCTCAGCCATATTTGGATTTCTTCAAGCTTTGTTTTCCAGATAGTGCGACTGCCACAAGATCAGATCACTAAGAAAAGTTTTGTGATACAGCGGCACATGAGCGGCTTGAACTTGAACAATACTGCATCATGTTACCCGGTATGCAGTTATGTAGGATTTTTCCCACAACATTCTCGTTCACTCATCCGCCGGATGATCTTTCGGTATTTCTTCACAGAGACTGCCTCAACGTAATAATGGAAAAATTATCCTGACCACTGATCCCATTCCCCTTCGAAAAAATATCTCCGCCACTGGTTCTTTTTAACAATCATCAGCATGTGAAGGACAAACGTATGTTTTATCACAAAAACATATAACAGGGAATAGTACTTGAAATAAGATTATACAAATAAAACAAAAAATAGATTTCAGAATTTTAAGATTTCTGTAAGGACAGTCGTATGATCTGGCATCTTGCTTTTCATGATGCCCGCAAAGTGCCTAATTATTTAAAAGCTTTGTTTCGTATATTGCAATAGATAAACTGATACCTCATTGGCCCGAGAATTCCTAAGCTATGATGATGGCTTTCCAGGCACAGTTTCAATGTATAGCTATAGAGAGAAGTCTGAGGAGAGCCTCCAGAGCGGTGGAAGAGTGCCTTATCCTCTTTGCGATATTTTTGGAAGAGAATATGCATTCCTCCATGGTTACATTAGTAATGCTATGTTCCCTAGCCTCTTAACGACATTTAAACGGATACAAAGGACATATTGTGGACAAACATTTTTATCTAAAATTAATTAAATTATAATCGCATCTTTTGACGGCTGTAATTTTGAACCTTAGAAGCTAGAGCCTTGAAATATTGACCAAATATGGACAGCGCGGTGCTCTAGAAGTCTGCCAATTTTCAAAATTTCGCTTAATAATTTCCAAGTTATAGACAATTTTCGATTAGAAAAAACAAAAGTGCGATTTGGGCAGCTGTAACTTCCGAACGAGGATAGATAGGACCTTGAAACTTGGAGGAATTGTGCGTCAAGCAGCTCTACCAGTGGCGTGCATCCCATAGAGGCATAAAACCACTGCCTTCTTTAACCGAAAAGTGAAAATATTAATTATTAACGCTCCTAACATTTTGCATGTATCTTAAGTTCCCTCTAGATTAGCAGCCAAATGGCTGCGCGTCCAAAAACTGGCATCGCGTGCAGCCATTTGGCTGCTCCTTAGCATCCACACTAGCAGCCAAATGTAGACAGAAAATGACATAACCAAAATTTCATTTCGGTGATTTTTTTAAATTCAATTATCAAAATCGGACTCTGCGCGTTTGTATTATTACACGGCCATTCAAGAATTATTCATTTTCACACAAAAGAACAAACAAAAGTTGGAAAATTGTCACTTTGAATTTGACAAGCGGTTGTCAAAGCGGTTCGTTGAGTTGCCATATTGAATATCAAAACTGGACGCACAGCCAAATGGCGACATGTTTGGACGGAATGACAGCAGCCATTTGGCTGCACGTGTCGCCATTTGGCTGCTAATCTAGAGGGACCTTTACATAACACAACAATTATTTCCATCACTGTACGGTGAACAAAAACACACACTATCTGTTTATCAAACACGCGATTTTCTTCTCATCCAAGTCATCACCGAGAAAACCAGAACAGACATAATTCGGACTGCCTTTCAGATACGCACACAATGATACAACAACATTGTATGCGTTTTTTCAATGGGAAATTACACCTCCCAGCAAACAATTGAGCAAGGGTTTGCCAAAAATAATTTGCCCCCCAGCAATAAAAGGGGAAGGTTTGCCAAAAGTAATTTGTTGATAATATGCCGCAGCAATATTTCACCTTTTCAATGCTTGCGTATTGCTTCCCCTCTGTAAGCATTTCGCAAATGTATATACACGGACAGCAAATTGTATTTCTCTCGCTCTTCCAATGCTTGTCCCTCAGTTCCCTAAGTATTTATCTATTTTGCCAATTGGCAATATCCTGAATTCATATGGGCAAGGGTTTGCCTAATGTAATTTGCTGTTAATATGCCTAATGCTTATCTTCTTCAAGCATTAAGTGTGTCAAGTACCTTATATTTTGAGAACGTTGGATGCATTCCCTTTGTGGCGCAATGGCAATGTGAGCAGACTGACACGCAGGCGGACCGGGTTCGAATCCTACCAGAAATAAAAAGGCAATTTTCTAAAATAAATAATTTCAAATACATATCTCAGTATCCCAGTGCATAAAAGTGGTAGCAGAAATGGAAAAAAAAATTTTGTTTGCCTGCGTTTCAAAAATTACATTGCCAAATACATATAACATAAAACTAACTTGCAGAATATGTATTGCATTTAACTTGCAATCAGTGGCGGCTCGCCCATATGTGCACAAGTGCACGTGCACCCCCTGACAAAAAAAATCGTAAGGGCACGTAATTCACTTTTTTCTTCAAATCGAAAATGCGTATCCCAAATCGCACATCTAGCCCGCAACACGGCCTTATTCTATTTATACCAAGATACACATTCTACCTACTGAATCTATGCCCATCCCATATCTATGTACACTATGCCGACTGCTCACTGCACATGCAACATGCTCACGACACTGCGAACAACAACCTGCAATCATGATGGGTGCACAATCTTGGAATAGGAGCACACGCTCAAATTTTGGATATTAGCGGTTTCCGGGGCAAGGGAGTAGTGCAAAATTTACACTAGAGCTTGAGCACAAAGAGGTTGTGCACAGCGCCTTGTAAATTGTATGAACTAAATTCTAAAAGCAAAGAGATTGGGTCGCATGCTCGCATCCGTCTTTTCTGTTGAAATCGCGATGAACGAAATTGCAATGGTCGATTTTTTTAAAGCAAATTTTAAAAATCTTCTAATAGAAAATAAGATTAAAATAAAAAACTGCGGAAGAACTACACCCTGGATTTCTTTAGTGCAAGCGACGGAAAATAACAATTTCGGCGTGAAATTAAAAAGGGGAAAACACGTAGATTTATGGGAATATGTGGAATGTGTGAATTTTAATGGATTTTCGTTCTGTCCAATTAGCTTGTCCATAGGCGGATTTGGATTTTAACAGAATGAAAATTTGATAAAATCCACGGATTCCCCATGTGTGTGTTTTCCCTGTTTGTTGTGCTGGAGTGAAAACGAACATTCCAGCTAACAAAAGTCGGAAATAGTCTGCGGAAGAATAATATGTAATTTAAAAACAGTATTTTTTTAAATACAAACTATGAAAAATTTAGCTACATCACTATTCTTGCCATATAATGAATACATTTTTATGTTTCCCTGTGAACCCCCGGTATTTTCCACGACGAGCCGCCACTGCTTGCAATCCCCTTGCGAAAGGCAAGTATATAACCTTTATATAAGCTTGCTTTCTGCAAGTAACCTGCAAGTTAATTATAAGTTGCAATAGTAACTTAGTTTTTTGTACAATCTCGTCCGCCAACTAA
This sequence comes from Microchrysa polita, assembly GCA_949715475.1. Taxonomy (NCBI): domain Eukaryota; kingdom Metazoa; phylum Arthropoda; class Insecta; order Diptera; family Stratiomyidae; genus Microchrysa; species Microchrysa polita. Next base: position 92,028,817 of record OX454416.1, read on the forward strand.
GTTACTTTCTAGCTTTTGGCAATATTGCCGGCAATATAAACCCTTAGGCAAGGCAAATTGTCTGTAACTTATACTTATTATACTTATTACTGGCAAATTGAATTGTTTGCTGGGCTACTTCACGTAGGTGATGAATGCGGCGAATTAGACAGAAATTACGAAGACACAAAAGTAGGCATGCTTTTCGCTTGACTTTATCTCGACTCGTCCGACCGCGGCGAGAGTGTGTTGTCTATTCCGCTTTGTTCTCATATTCGTAATTATAAATTGGTGCATGATGGAAATAATGCAGTGAGTAACATTAAAATTTGCACAGATGCTTCAGTTTTTATGGGGTGGATGAGATTATACTCTTGTCGTAATAAATGATCGAAATTTTTCATTAGTGCAGTTTTCGAATGTATAATTACATGGAGAAAGGATTTGTATAGGAAATTTTGAGTTTTAATCAACTAAGAAATCAACTAGAAAAATTAAATTACAGCAAATTACGAATATGTATAATAAATTTGCACTTATGCACTTGATTCTATTAAGCAGTGATTCTAATAACCGGCCTCTAATGTAATTCGTTTTAACATGCGTATTAGATTAACGATCATAGGTTGTTAGTATGGCTTCGGAGCAGCAAATTTGAAGGATTTGATATATTTTCTTTCAATAATTTCTACAAGATTTTTTTTTCCCATTTTGAAAATGATTCAAACCTCACTAACTGAAAATTATATAACTGCCTACCCTGTATGAAAAGGCTGTGCACGCCACTGAGCTCTACAAGTGTGCCAAATTCAAATTCAGAAATTTCCGTCGGTTCTCGAGAATGATTTGCAAACATAAAAGTGCCATTATCTCGCTTAATATCGATCGTACCGGGGTCAAACTTGACACCTTAAATCGCATCTTTCGACTGCTGTAACTTGTAAACCTTGACAGCTAGACGCTTCAAATTTTCACCAAAAATGAACAGTACGGTGATCTACAAGTTATTTAATTTCAATGTTTTTCACTTACGAATTGTCGAGTTATGCACATTTTTCAATTAGAAACCCAAAATTGCGATTTGGGCAGCCGTAACTTCCGAGAAAATTTAAGCACCAAGTAGCTCTACGAGTGTGCCAAATTTCAGAAAGATCGAGAAGGGTTCCCGAGTTATTGTCAAACATAAAAGTGCGATTATCTCGCAAATTATCGATCGTACAGGGTACAGGAGTTAAACTTTAAACCTTAAAAGCAGAAAAGACCGATCAAAAGCCTCACCGAGGAGGTTATAATTTAGTGAATTAGGTTTCACTGTTTGTCATGGGGAATGCTGTACATTTTGCTGTAGAACAGGTCAAAATGCTGTAATGTACAGCAAAATGCTGTACGTCTGGTCAGCTTATTTTACATATATGAAATTAGTATGACACCACCCACTGTTTTCGCCCCTTCATATAATAATGCCAAATATGGTTTTGCACCACATCTGAGACAAAGTTCGCATTCGACTTGAGGCCTTGGAAAACCCTCAGTGCAATCAATTCCTAATATCCTGATGGGTTCAAATGAACAACCCCCCGCCGATATTATTGTTGTCGAGCGAAAAAATTCTATCAAGTAAAACTTATCGAATAACTTTTATGCTATGTTGAAAGGGAATTCTTGTTTTTAATTTTTTTTCCCGAATCTCATACTACACATGGATAGGCTTTCCCCCAAACTTCAATCGGGCGACTTTTGAATTTTGGTTGTCTACGCTACTCAATCCTAGACAGGCAAAGCGGAAGACGACAAAGGCAAATTTACGAAGCTACGTAAATACTCGTAGAAGTATGGGGGGGGGGGGGCAAACCATGTCAATCATGATTACTGTCATTAATTTCGGCGTGAACTAAATGCACAGAGAGAGATATGTATGTACATATGTACATAGTTGGTTTCGGCCACCTCTTCTTTGGAGATTAATAAGCATTTATTCTTTTTCTTGGTTCTGATCCGAATTTGCCTTGGAATTGCGACCTACATATTTTGAGATTCGTGGATGGAGGAGCTGACGATGTTGTGATGATGGCAAATACTGTTTTTCGTTTGTGCTTTCTTTCGACGAAACGAGACATATTGTGAAGCAAAGCAAAACGTTAGCATGGTGACAGTTAAGGTTATTTATATTTTCAGGAAAATGAGGAAATCAATATTAAAATTTCTGGAATCGAAAATAAGGACAGATAAATATATCGATGAGAAAAGATCAGATTTCCTTTTGAATTGGTTCCCTACTTATACATGAAGTATTTCTCTCTTATTTTGTTATTTTCAGGGACTTCAAGACAGAGACGAAAATAAATATTACTTTAGCCTAAAGACAGTTTTTTTGAAGAAAACACATTTCAGATGATGCTAGTCGAATATATATATAATTACGGAGACTGTTAGGTATGAAGGTCTTCTACTCACACGAGGATAGTTAAGTCTCTGACTCTGTTAACCAACGGCTATCGAGAAAAACGTCGAGCGAGGCCTTAGTATGTATGTTGGCCCTTCCTGTGCTAGGAGCATATACACACATATGTATGTATGTACTAAGATTCCCTAAAGCTACAGTCACATTTGGCTAGCTACTAGTACTAGTAAAGTTGCATTCGAGAAATCACCATAGGCGACGACACGTAATAAACAACGAAAACAGTGTCATGTAAATGGGTGACTATGCGTTGTTACGACGTGTCGTCACCGAAAGTGTGATGCAACTAGACGCGCAACTAGTCACCCTATATACAGGAGTTAGTTGCAAACGTGAAATTACTACGGTGACGACGTCGTAAACAATCAACAAACTGTTGTGCAATTTGACTAGTAGCTAGTCAACAGACACATTTCCTAGATACTAGTGGAATAGGACATGTTCAATTCGACTAGCACCCAGCCAGCGAGTGAATATCCGCTAAAATTATTTTTCGGTGGATTTCGAATTAACTGCTCAACCGATCGACACGAAATTCAGTGTGAATGTGTAAAATGGTAGGGTATTTGCTACGAATGCCTTCGAGATTACGAAATGGTAACAGGGTGTCCGAGACGAGGTGCGAAAGTCGATTATTCTATTTGTCATCGGAAAAGGCTGTATCGGCTCGTATATCGACATGAAATTCAGTGTAAATTTGCAGAATGGTAGGCTATTTGCTACAAACACCTTTGAGATTACGAAATATCAACAGGGTGTCCGAGACGAGGTGCGAAAGTCGATTATTTTATTTGTCATCAGAAAAGGGTGTATCGGCACGTATATCGACATGAAATTCAGTGTAAAATATGTAGAATGGTAGGCTATTTTCTACAAACACTTTTGAGATTACGAAATATCAACAGAGTGTCCTAAAAAAGGTGCAAAAGCTGATTATAATCGGGAATAAATTTTGTTTGAATGTGTAGAATGGTAGGGTATTTGCTACGAATGCCTTCGAGATTACGAAATGGTCACAGGGTGTCCGAGACGAGGTGCGAAAGTCGATTATTCTATTTGTCATCGGAAAAGGGTGTATCGGCTCGTATATCGACATGAAATTCAGTGTAAATTTGCAGAATGGTAGGCTATTTGCTACAAACACCTTTGAGATTACGAAATATCAACAGGGTGTCCTAACAAAGGTGCAAAAGCTGATTATAATCGGCAATAAATTTAGTGTGAATATGTAAAATGATAGGGTATTTGCTACGAATACCTTCGAGATTACGAAATGGTAACAGGGTGTCCGAGACGAGGTGCAAAAGTAGATAATAATCAGCAATAAATTTAGTATGAATGTATCGAGTGGTAGGGTATTTTCTACGAATACCTTTGAGAATCAGAAACGTTAACAGGGTGTCCCAAACGAGGTGCAAAAGTAGATCGTTTTGTTAATAATGGTTAAATGGATTTACCAGATGACCAGTGTTTGTATATGCCGGTTCATTTTATTTGTCATCGGAAAATGGTGTATATCGACATGAAATTCAGTGTAAATATGTTGACTGGTAGGTTATTTGCTACAAATACCTTTGAGATTGGGACTTGCTAACAGGGTGTCCTAAACGAGGTGCAAAAATAGATAATAATCAGCAATAAATTTAGTATGAATGTGTAGAATGGTAGGATATTTGCTACGAATACCTTTGTAGTCGGGAAATGTTATCAGGGTCTCTCAAACGAGGTGCAATAGTGGTTGTCATAATCAGCATACCCAACAAACAATGGCTAACAACACAATACAAAAATTCGAAAAACCTGCGGTTACAGAAAACTTTCACAAAAAGTGACTGTTTGCTGTGCATTTTCGTCGAAGGGTCGCTACCCCTATTTTTTCTATAGTCTGTATCTGCGACTAGTGTCATTTTAGCATTTCAAATAGAAAAGGCAGACCCAGGCTACTTTTAGTGTTTTGGTAGGTTTCGATTGGATTAAATTACATATATCAAATCTGGGATTTTTCTATAATTTTTCCCCACTTGTCTCATTTTACCATTTCAAATAGTAAAGATAGAGCAAGTCTTTCTCACATCCTCTGTGGTTGTTTTAAACAAGAAACGACTAATTAATATGCAATGTATTTTATATCTTTTTAAATGTCTTCTTCTTCTTTATATGCCAGTCACAATTATAAATAAATATGATAAACATCTTTTTTTTACCAAAAACAGTTTTTAGACACCTGGCCCTCTACTGATTCCAAAACACTAAAAGTAGCCTGGCTCTGCCTTTTCTATTTGAAATGCTAAAATGACACTAGTCCTAGATACAGACTATAGAAAAAATAGGGGTAGCGACCCTTCGACGAAAATGCACAGCAAACAGTCACTTTTTGTGAATGTTTTCTGTAACCGCAAGTTTTTCGAATTTTTGTATTGTGTTGTTAGCCATTGTTTGTTGGGTATGCTGATTATGACAACCACTTTTGCACCTCGTTTGAGAGACCCTGATAACATTTCCGGACTACAAAGGTATTCGTAGCAAATATCCTACCATTCTACACATTCATACTAAATTTATTGCTGATTATTATCTACTTTTGCACCTCGTTTAGGACACCCTGTTAGCAATTCCCAATCTCAAAGGTATTTGTAGCAAATAACCTACCAGTCGACATATTTACACTGAATTTCATGTCGATATACACCATTTTCCGATGACAAATAAAATGAACCGGCATATACAAACACTGGTCATCTGGTAAATCCATTTAACCATTATTAACAAAATGATCTACTTTTGCACCTCGTTTGGGACACCCTGTTAACGTTTCTGATTCTCAAAGGTATTCGTAGAAAATACCCTACCACTCGATACATTCATACTAAATTTATTGCTGATTATTATCTACTTTTGCACCTCGTCTCGGACACCCTGTTACCATTTCGTAATCTCGAAGGTATTCATAGCAAATACCCTATCATTTTACATATTCACACTAAATTTATTGCCGATTATAATCAGCTTTTGCACCTTTGTTAGGACACCCTGTTGATATTTCGTAATCTCAAAGGTGTTTGTAGCAAATAGCCTACCATTCTGCAAATTTACACTGAATTTCATGTCGATATACGAGCCGATACACCCTTTTCCGATGCCAAATAGAATAATCGACTTTCGCACCTCGTCTCGGACACCCTGTTACCATTTCGTAATCTCGAAGGCATTCGTAGCAAATACCCTACCATTCTACACATTCAAACAAAATTTATTGCCGATTATAATCAGCTTTTGCACCTTTTTTAGGACACCCTGTTGATCTTTCGTAATCTCAAAGGTGTTTGTAGCAAATAGCCTACCATTCTACATATTTACACTGAATTTCATGTCGATATACACCCTTTTCCGATGACAAAGAAAATGATCTACTTTTGCACCTCCTTTGGGAAACCCTGTTAACATTTTCCTACTTCAAAGGTATTCGTAGCAAATACCCTACCATTATACACATTCCCACTGAATTTCGTGTGGATCCGTTGAGCCGTTAATTCGAAATCCACCGAGAAATAATTGTAGTGTATATTCACTTCCCAGTAGAATAATTGAACATGTCCTATTCCACTATTAAATACATTTTACTACTTACTAGTAAAATTGCATAATACTTTTTTGATCGTTTACGACGTCGCGTCGTCACCGTGGTAATTTCGCGCATACAACTAATTCCTAGGTAGATAGGGTGACTATTCACGCGTCTAGTTGCACACACTCTCGGTAACGAACGTCGTAACACGCGTAGTCACCCATTTATATGACACTGTTTCGTTGTTGACGTCGTCGTCACCGTGGAGATTTCTTGTATGCATGCACTAGTAGCTAGTACTAGCACGGTCTGACTGTAGCTTAAGGAACAGAATAAAAACCTTAACCTGTGCCGATCGGTTTGCTCTGCTAAACAGGTTTCAAAAACTTCCCCGGCATTGTTTGAAATATTTTTAGAGCTTTGTTTGGAATGACATCCGGACCTTATGACTTACCGTCCTCCAACCTGGATGAGGCTTTGAGTATGTCGCTCTCTGTTATGGCGGGAATGTGGCCATCCATTAATTTTGTACTCTTGTGTCTCCAACTCGTGTGGAGGAAAAATAGTTGAGACAAGTACTCCCAACATTACCGGACACGTAAGTGGTGGAGCTTTCTGTCCTACTTTCTTTATTACCACTATATACGCCATCCCCCACGGATTTGTATCAGCTAGTAGCTAGCTAGTAGCTAGTTTTAGCAGTTTATGTGCGGTTTTATACGTGTGCAGGTTAATGTGTGAGGATGTGTGCATCGCCCTTTGGCTAAGCCGCCGCGCTCTCAGGCATTTTTACCGCATACCCATCCACAGCAATTATCACGGAGCTGTGTGAATTTGTGACCTCCACTCAGCCATCCAAACATATTTTGAATTTAAAGCCTTTCCATCTTATGGTTGACAAGTCCGCTTACCTATATCCCCACCATTCCCTTTTGTAGCACATCACATAGTATCTGCAGGCCGAAACTAGTGCTAAATTGTCCTTGCCCGCGATCGAAATTGTGTCGCCCAGGTTTTTGGATTGGAGGCAAATAACTGCGACATCGATGACTTTCAGTTTGCGATTACAGATTATGTGCCACCTGGTACTGATTTAGATTTAACTACAGGAATCTCATTTTATGATACAGTGGAAATTTGGCACTGCCAGTTTGGTGCTTGGAATTTTGCTTCTTGGCATAGTATACAATTGGGGCTCGTTTCACACTTTCCGGAATTGGGGCCCACCTCTCCACACCTAAACAGCAGGTTCAATCTGTCTTGCTCGCTGCTACAGTCCCTTACATAGTATCCAAACGCAAAACATTTAAAGCACTACATAGGATCTGTTGCCTAAGACGGTAGTTTTTCATCCAACCTTAAGCTTCGCGACAGCTTCGCTACTTCCACAGGTTGCAGTTTTAAATAATACGTGTTCCTCATTGATCTTATAGCGCCGTGTTGTTTTGGACGCCCAATTGTTCCAAAACTAATGCAAAGATTTTCCCTTTCGTTGTAACCTCGTCAAGATCGATGCACTCCATTTTGGCTTCTTGGCGTAAGGAATTCACATCCACTTCCTTCAGTCCGAGTTCATTAGAAACAATGGACTTATACCCTTTCATGGAATCCTCTATCGTGTTTTCAGCTGGAATAACAGTTCCTTCTTCTATGTGCACCGAATCCGAGGGACATTCTCGCCCATCTCCTTCAGCCTTGGCTCGGATTTTATTCTTTTCAAAATATTCGCATAGGTCATTTCACCAGACTGCGATATGACCATTGCGTCGGGTCTTATTCTCATTTTCACATTTTTCTTTGTGCTCTTCCTTGGGTGCGACTCTCGTCCAAGCATCCAATTCCTTCAGATTCCAAACCCATGGTTTTGTAGCCTCTTCTTTTTGGGGCTTATGGACTTTATTCTTTGGGGACGGCTCCTTTTTTTTCTTTTCGGAATATGTGGGGAGACAGTCTCTTCCAAGTTTTGCCTACATTTCAGCTGCTGTCAGAGTCACCCTATCTGCTGCTATCAACTTAGGTGCTTTGGGAGAGATTTGAGCTTCCTTGTCCCTCCCGTTCCCTTGCGATTTCCTAAGACTTAGTTGCTCTCTGGCCCCATATATTTTTATACCGTTCGCTCATAGAGTGAAAGAGTATATTAACTTTGTCATGAAGTTTGTATCGCATTGAAGAAAGGAAAACGTGCGCTTCAGCGTGAGAGCAATCAGTGAATTCGAATTGGATACGAATGCCAAAGGAAAGGCCAATGGTTTCCCCAAAATTCGAAACATTATTTGATTTCGGCCTATTTCCCATTCTGTACTTGTATTACATTTTAATTATGGGTATGTATTGTATCATCGTGAATATCTAACATTTACACGTCTTCTCGTTTATTACTAAAGAAATAATAATCTAAATATAGAAATTAATCGCTGAAAATCAAATACAATAAGATATTATCCAATCGAATACACCAAACACTCTTGTCTCTTATTTTAAAGTCGTAAAAGTGAAATTTTCCATCCAGTCAAACCGTAAAAGTTTTTAAATGGAGCTATAAAAGATTGTTTGCATGGTAATATGCGTATACGACTAACACTACACGTATGGGTAGGAGTATCCATAATATTCCGCATGTTCATACGTGTATGTACAGGGTTATTTTTTTATAGAGAAATAAGAGAAATAAAGTTTTGAAAGAAAAGAAAACATGAAAAACGTTTACACTCTGTTACTTCTAGAAGTTTAATTTTCTCCAATTTCTTGTAGTCAGTCATGTTGTATTTCTGTCCTTTTGGTATATACGCGTAAGTAAACACAGCGCAGATCATCTATAAGCACTCAAAAACGTATTCTTATCTGCCATAACATAACTAACAAATCTTCGTATAATTTCATGTAAATTTACGGACATTTTTCCATGTTTCATTTCAATTTAAAGTTATATACGCCTAAAAAACACCCTGTATATTGAATTGGACTACTAAAGCCCAATAAGTCTTCTTTTTCTTCCTTTAGTTTTTAGTATATACATTTTTCTTTTCAGTATTTTGAATGCCGTCGACTTTATATGGGTAATAAATAATATCCACAACAAAACAATTTTCTTCGTTTCCGCCGTATGGTTGCTTGGTTAGAGAGAGCCATTCCGAAAGAAAATTGTTCTTTAAAAAATCCAAAAAGAAGAAGTATAGAGTAAACAGATTTGTGTAATACACACAGGGACTTGTGAACAATTTTTCTGTGTAACCAAAATATGTAATGTATTTTTCAGAAGATACGGCTGGACGTACACAAATGTTGCCTTCCTATACCTACCCTTACATTAGAGAATATATTTTTGGATATAACATACATACATACATATATAACACAATATTTGACGAAAAAAAAAGTGTTTTAAAAAAGAAGTGGTTATGTTTTGGTTTCCATGAAGAGAGCATAGGTACATATTTTAAAGAAAAATATTTGTGCTTTTAACCCTTAAATGCTTAGCGAACCATATATGTTACATGGCTAGATTCCTGTAAAAGTTTAGCGATTAATAAATTTTTGATTTTTTTTACTCTTTCCCAAAGTAAACAAAATAGGCTTTCACAAAAATTCAATTTTGGCTTCCCGAAGCTTTCCTTGAATTGTCTGGGCGTCGTCAAAGTGGGCGAACGTTATTTTTTGTGGAATTTTAAAAGCTATTCTTTAGATCTATAAAAATTGGGGAAATTTACCGTTATTTGGAAAAGGAAAAATACTGGTGAGTAAATTGGAGTGTATTCTTGAGATTCTTTTGAGATTTTGACCAAAAAAGTCACTAAAGGTATTGTTTGCACCAATTTTTCAACGTACCATATATGGTACACCATGTATTGGGGCATATTCAGAAATATTGATACATACATTCTGATCGTTCTTAGTTGATGAAGTTATTCTCCTTTAGTCTTAAATAGGATAGGATATGTTCATAAAATATTAATTTATCAGCTCTTTCAACATGATGGTATGTTTTATTGGGCCCAGAACTGGTCCAAATAACCGAAATTTTCATACAAATTATGTCATTATCCATTTTTGCAGGACATTTACTGTCATTTTTTATGAAAGCCAGGTTAATCAGTTCTGTTCAGGATCCAAGGAAACGGAGCTGTCATGGTTGAATTAGAAGGATCGATTTTGTCATTTTGTTTTCTATGGCACACCCGTCAGAGCTTAGCGTTTCTGTAGCTGCTTCTTACAATCCCAGTCTTTTTAGCTGGCAAGTATGTATACTGAAAAAATTGTTCACATCTTTTTGTTTTCTCCTTAGGACTCGCCACTAAAACTCGCGCTTCCGTACTTGACATTTTAGTAAGATACTTGGACTTTCACCAGGACTCAAGTAGCTGCGCCTTGATATCCAATTTCTTGAACCATTTGATTATGAAAAGTATTATCTTGGAAGTCCACTGTCAGGATCCTCAAAAAATGCGCTTCTGGTTTCAATCATTGCATATGGGAGACTATGTGGAGTACCACATTCGATAAACGAAAAATTACATGGATTTAATTCTTGGGGACAAGTCCTGGGACGGTACCCTTAGTTTTTATCCGAATGAGCTGATTTTTGGTGGGTGGTGTGACTATGACCTCTAATCGCAACAAACCAAAATTTAGTACTCTGCTCCAATTTTGAGGGGAGTTATGGACATGCTGTTTTGAAAAATTTAAATGGGGGGATAATGGGGGTCCTTGACCGGAGCGACTCAATGTTTACTTTGAACTTATTGTGAATACTACAAAATTTTACGGTTGAACTAGCATTCTTTCAAAAATTATGGAGCTTTTAACAAAGGTCTAAAATGAAAATATTCTAATTTATTTTGTTAGGCTACCGCTGAAATATTTAGTTAAACTCTATTGTGTTTTATGTCATTGGAAAGGTAATTGTATGTAGTTTTTTCGTCCTCAGACCATTTTTGTGTATCTCTTTTTTGAAATAATCGCAAAAAAGCGAAAAAATGTCCCCCTTTCCCCCCTTTTTTTAAGGTTGCGGACCCCCAATCGGTTGGGACTTTTTATGCCATCATCTCGGGACCATCCCCAAACATTATCAAAAAAAAATCCGATTTAGGATTTTTGCCGTTCGATGGCCATATTTTGGTCCAATTTTCTTAGACTACATATGCTTCACTTAAAGTCAAACTTTTCGGCAAACAAAATATTGAAGCCTTTCTCACCCCTTTTCGGAAGGCTCTTACTGGTTTGTTTTTTTTTTTTCGCCTATTAATTCGGATCATCGGGAAAGTATTTTGCGGTTTAATCAAATTGTTGATCGAAATTGATCTATTGTAATGTAAAATTTCGTACAATGGCATGCAGCAATATGTTGGCGGTATATTTCGAAAAATATTTGAGATTATTTGTTTGTATACAGGGTGTCCCGATCATGGTGGAGGATAACTTAATGGTAGGTAGTGTGGCTCATTTGGAGAAAATAAATGTCAAACGGGACCCCTCTATTTTTAAACGTTACAATGTTATAGCATTTTCCGTAAAAATGCCCGACTTGCCGAACTAAATCAAAAATTGCCGCACCACCAAATATTTCAACTGAGATATGACTTCACTTTTCTTTATTCTTTGAATTCTGGTAGTGTGTTTTTATTTCAAATTTTACACTTCAATGATAAATCTAAGAAAATGTAATGGCGAAATTATTATAATATGAAATTTTAAAATTTATTTTAATGACAATTTTCGAAACAATCGGTGTTGAGCCATACGTTGCATTTTGTACACTACTAACTATGGCTTAAACACAGCTTGCATCTCCTCCTATTTTCTGTTCTTACAATGATGTGGCTGATATTTTTTAGCCTCATTGTATCCGGTACCGCGTTGATTTGTTGCATTATTTAAAAAAATAGATCATCATTTTTGGGGCCCATATCTATTTTTTTTAAATAATGCAACAAATCAACGTGGATACAATAAGTCTAGACAATATCAGCCACAAAATACGATTCACTATATAACGGTAACTACTTAAAATCTCCAATAAAACGACACCTCGCCCGTTACGAAGCTGCTCGTATCGTATTTTTAAAACGTCTTCAAACAATATTTTTGCTGCCGAGAATTTAAACTGATGGAAAATATTAATTGTTGTTGTAGGTTTCTATCACGTTCTCCCACCCCTTAAGAAAATTGTTGGGTAAGAACATGATGTTGAACAATTTTGGGATTTCATTATGCCCTATAAAACTACTGAAAATACATCAAAAAAATAGCCTAACGCAGTCCCGGATTAAGCAAGCGCGGGGCCTGTGGCAAATGTTGAACGCGGGGCCTATGGAACTTCGATTAACGAAACTACTAAAGGAGTTCTAAAATTAATATTTCGGTTTTATTAGTAATTTAGGAAAGCGGCTGGCTAGCAGCTAGCAAATACCAGCATTACATCTTTGCAATACACGACGAATGTACAATGAATGACAATGTGTTAGCAACGATCGATCGGTATTACTGAAAGCCAAATAAATATTGTCAAGACACACTAAGACAGATACAGGACGGACAGTGGTTCAGATTCACATTCTAGCTTGACAAAAATCAAAAGACTGAGTATGCGATTACTTATTTCTATATAGAATATAGAAATAACAATTATATCCCTCATGCACAGTGGCGTACCTCTCAAAGCATTATGGAAAATGGGGGCAAAACTTTCTATTTTGAAAATGATTCAAAATTGTTTCACAAAAATGTTTTTCAATGACGTGTGTAAGTTTGACAAGATTTTTTTTATTTAAATTATTAAAACTGACAGACAAATGTAGACAAATTATATTTATTCGAGAAAGGAGAATTTATTTGACAAGTCTCTTTTTGGACGACCTCTGAAAATTAAAAAAAATCGACATTTACCGAAAAGTGATAAAATATGGGAAAATATTCAATTTCTTAAGTGTTATCTATTAATATAGCTTTTGATTGAATTGTCCCTTTTCAGGTTTACTCAGGTTAATAAAAGGTTACAACTAAACATCTACCTAAAAAAAGGCCCATAATAAAGATATTAAGGATGATAGGTTAACGTAAATTCTTCTGGTATGCGCTACAGAAAGCCAAATTTACATTAACCTCTTCTACATTTATTCGGTTTCATTAATTAAAATAAAAAATCTTACACACTTAAATGTGAAACAAAACAAAAACACTTTTCGTAACGTTTAAAGCGGTACGCCACTGTGAATAAGAGATATAATTGTAGTTTCTCAATTCTATCGATGTGTGCATATACATTTCCCGCTAGAATATGAATCTTAACCCTTCTGTCGGCACCTACTACAATAGGTCTGGCTGGACCTACTGAGAAAAAATTTTTATTTTTTAGAAAAAGTAAAATTTTTATCGGTAGAATAATTCTACCTATTCTTTACAGCCATTTATAAACAATAAAAGCATTAAAATCGTTTTTGTAGAAATACTGAAAGCGTTTTTAAGTAGACATATTTTGAGGTGGTATTAGTACAAACATATTTCTCCTTTATTTTCTTCTTTTTTGCTTCTCTTCTTTCATTGCGTATCCGTACAGAAAGTTTCATCGAATTTTCCGATTTCGATATCTTTGGGTCTTATTTGGTCCTTTTTTGGTAGATTTTACCCCGATATTAGTCTGCAGATTTGGGGAAATAGATAGAAATAAATAGGGAATTTTCAGGCGCAAATATCATTTTATTTTAAATTTTCCGGAAATATCTCAATTCAATCTATTTAGAAACACGTTTGTAAGTCGCTAATACTTCGTTCTTACTATTACAAAGGAGATGAAACTCATTTGAATTTCCTAGAATCAAATCTCAGTTGATTAGGTGATGTTAAAAGATGTGATAAAATTAAGTTTATCCAATTTCTGAACTCCAGGCTTTTTAAAACAAAATCTCAGAAAATTTTATCGTTTATCGTACAAATTGAATTTTAATAACATTATTACATCATAAATAAGAGAATTTTAAGAGAATTTATATATTTTCACTTTTTACCTCAAGACAAAAATGGGGGGAAAAACTATAGGTCTGGCCAGACCTATTGGGTATCAAGAAGCACTATAAATTGAAAATCATCAAAAACATACTCAAAACTTCAACCGATTTTTTCAAGTTTTTGCAAAATGCTTCTAAACATATTATTCTAGGATATCGTAAAATATGAAATCGCTGCGATTTCATCTTCTATACTTTTTTGATCAAAATATAGTGCCAAAGGTCTGGTCAGACCTTTGTGCCGACAGAAGGGTTAAACAGTGTGGACGTAAGTTTTCGGGAATGCCAGCATGAATTAGAAAAAAATATTTCTGTATTTTTATGTAATATTAACCTATGCTATAATTTTGGAACACCCCAGCGTAAACTGTTCAACGATAACGTGTTTTAACAATTTGAAAGGAACGGGCTTTTAGAATTTTATTGGCATCTTGGTTGTTATAATTTTTGTTTGAGAAAAACGCGGGGCCAGTGGCGGATCTGCACATTTGCCGCTAGTAGGCTGTTAACATTTTGCCGCCCCTACCAGGCTCTACGAGAATATTGCTAATTGACCTTCATTTATTCTCAACTTTCCCCTTTGCACTTTAACAGATGGGTGCTTCCACTTCGTGGGTCCTGAACATTCTTTAAACTTTATGTAATAGATAAATATATAAAAAAAAAAGCGATACAAAAATTGATTGCGGTTGGAAAGTTGGTTTGAAGGGTATGTTGTTCTTCATCATAGTGTCCCGCTTTAAATGCACAATTCAGCAATACTGATAGAATCGATGGTACAATTTGTTTGAGCAAAAACACAATCAATAAAATTGGCATACGTAATTAAAAAAAATTGAAATGAGGTTTTGAAACTACAGTGAACCACCGAAATTCGTGAAGGATGCGTTCCACGAAACTATCGCGAATTTCGGGGTACGGTGTTTAGGATAGAGGTGGGACTTGTTTAAAATGTTCATAAAATATCAATAATGTTATAAGAGTATTTAGAGTAGGAAGCTTGTCACTCACCTTTTGGGGATCTTTTTTGTTTCCTTGCACTCTTCGAAACATTTCAAACTTTATTTAACCCCATCTATTCCCTGATGAATTGCTTCAGTTGTTTCAATTGAATTGAGAAGACAAACTGGTTTCAGCAGGACTGCGACCCGGTCTTACGCACTGCTTGATCATCAAAAGTCCATGATCTTTTTCTTTTCGTAGCTGATTAACGAATCGAAGTCGATCCAAATAGAAGAGGTGAAGCGCATATCATAAATGAGCTTGTGAGAAGGATCGAGCATAACAACAAATGAAATCGTGTGACCACTTCAAGTAAGTATTGGGACATGTTGAAGGGAATTTTTCTCCCCAGTTGGTGACCGTACAAGAAGCATATATGGATCCACCATTTCGTACCAGGCTGGAGCTGTGTTGGCGCCCAAACATGAAGTATTGGATAGCGGAAATGTGAAATATTGAAGAAGTGTCGCAAAACCTGAAGCTAAAGCTAATTCGTCAATGAGGGGATCGCGAATGTCGGGGATTCACTGTACGTATTTGAAATTTCATTGAAACCTTATCTTACCGGTTTCAAATACTTTTCTATCAACGTCACTTCTATGATAAATTTTTTATATCTATGGGAAATTTGATTTTTGATTTTTAATTGAATATTGTAAAAACCAATTTCATAACGGTACTTTTATCTAATGAATCTGCAAATTTCCTTTAGTGTGATTACTTTCCAAAGCATGATTCAACAATTTTGGGAGAACAATCTTTTAAATTAAATTAGCTTACTGCAAACTTTAAAGATTGAGTTAAAGATTTTAAAATTTCTGGTCGTACAATTAAAAATTTAAGTCTTCAAATCAGCCGTTGCTGAAGGATCAACAGACTACAAAAATATATCTCTTCCCTCCCCTGATATTCAGTAGAAGTGCTACACTTTTCATACTTGAAACCCCTTTTAAAATCGGCCGTCTTAATTTTAGTACGAGACGATTAACTATTTTTGAATTAAAAGTTATCAATTTATGAGATTTATAGCGTTTTCCCTATCTGGAATTTAAACATTGATTTGCCTTTTGCTTATATTTTATGGAACTGACCGGGATCTTCAGTGCAGGATTAAGTTGTTGGTGTTTTTTTTACTAACAAAAGAGGTCTCAGACCAAGAGACCATTATAAAAAGAGTGCTTGCTTTGGAAGTTTAGCCTGTAAACAATTGACTGTAAGAGGCCTTTTCGAAGATTCGTCTTAAATTACAAATCGTTCCTGGTGTTTGAAACTTGACGTGATAAACAGTTCTTCACTTTTGTATCTCACTGAGGTACAAACACACTTCACATACTGCTCCCAAAACGTAACTCATGAGAAGTATAAATGCTATATCTGGGCATTGAAATTCGTATTCGGAATTCGGTTTCCACTGTAATAAATGTGTATGTAATGTGTTTAGACCAATGTTGGATTGTCGCGCCTGTTTTTTTTTTATGTGTATAACGTAAAAAAAATGCCCCGAATTTGCCGCCCCTGTAAAATCTGCCGCCCTAGGCTCCAGCCTACTCAGCCTACTGGTAAATCCGCCACTGCGCGGGGCCCCTTAAAGCGCGGGGCCCGTGGCATTGGCCACCTTCTGCCAGGTGGTTAATCCGGCACTGGCCTAACGTACATACCTACATAATTGAACCTAAAAAAATATAATGGAAAATAGCGTTAAATTGTTCGAGAAAGTTGGAGGATTTCAAATAAACCCTACGTGTCCCCAAGAGTTCGTGCTATAAGAAGAAAGCCTAGAAAAACAGTCTCCGCTTGACACTTGACCTTCAAGTTTTAAGGATAACTTGGCTCTTCATGTGTTTTTTTTTTTCAATTTTTTTTTAATATTCATAGTATTTCTAGCTTTGTTTTCTTCAACCCTAAGCCCAAGTGTATCAATATTTTCCATAATCATAAAGTTTCCAATTCTACTGCAATTATAATTACTTATACTATATTTTAAACGAAAGACTGTACATGTCAACTGAGTCAAAACTATACACATAAGCAGAGCATCGAATATGCTACTAATGTCATTGCCAAGCCAGAGGATAGTCGAGTGGAAGCGCACGTTCCCAGGAATGAAATATACATTGTCAATACTTAACTTATACGACCGATGAAGCAACCATTGATGAAACTCCACGGTTGCACGAATTAGATGCCATTTATATGGAAAGTTTGATACTGCTCCTAGTGAATGCTTGGGAAATTCATCAAAGCGGCAAGTACGGGTTTATTTGAACACATCCCATTTTGTAGGTGTGTGAAGTTGGCGACGTCACTTTCGATTTTTTAACTTTTTTTTGCTCAGTTCGTTTGCCCATCGTTAGCCCACGTTTGCCCAGGAAAAATTTTCGTTTGCCCACCCCCTCAAAAAAAGTTATTGCAAAAACAAAAAAAAATTTGTGAAGTTGGCGACGTCACTTTTTATTTTTTTATTTTTTATTACACAGTTCGTTTGCCCATCGTTAGCCCACGTTTGCCCAGGAAAAATTTTCGTTTGCCCACCCACCCAAAAAAAGTTATTGCAAAAACAAAAAAAAAAGTGTGAAGTTGGCGACGTCACATTCGATTTTTTGATTTTTTCTTACGTCATTCGTTTGCAAATCGTTAGCCCACGTTTGCCCAGGAAAAATTTTCGTTTGCCCACCCACCCAAAAAAAGTTATGGACAAAAAACCTTTTCAATTTCACTCAATATTTGGAGTGCCTCATCTGGCCACCCTATGCACGCCTCCGAGGTCTGACTTGCACGTTTCGATTGCCCATTGGGTGCCCTTAACAACCCACTAAAAATCGTCGTTTGCCCACCCCTGCGAAAAGAGATATTTACTGAAAACCGTTACTAGTCAGGAATTTCACTCAGCAAAAATATCTCATTTTGGTAAATTTGACTACTTCCCGTTCGAATTTTGAAAATGTTTTTACACATTTAATTTGCCCCTCGCCAGCGCTCATTTGCCTAGCAAAAATTTTCGTTTGCCCACCCCCTGAAAAAAAGTTATTGGCAAAAAACCTTCCTCATATAAATTTCACTCAATTATTTTGAATGCCCGATCTGGCCACCCTAATTACGCCAGGTCAATCGGACTTAGCCACTTTAATTGCCCATGAAGGGCCCTCGTTTGCCCAGGAAAAATCATCGTTTGCTCACCCCCTGAAAAAAAGTTATTGGCATAAAACCTTCTACATAGACATTCACTCAACTATTTGAATGCCTTATCTGGCCACCCTAAACACTCCAGGGCAATGGGACTTAGCCACTTTGATTGCCCATGAGGGGCCCTCGTATGCCCCGAAAAAATCGTCGTTTGCCCACCCCCTGAAAAAAAGTTATTGGCAAAAAACCTTCCACATAGACATTTCACTCCATATATATATATTCTCAAAAAGTGTGAAGTTGGCGACGTCACATTCGATTTTTTGATTTTTTCTTACGTCATTCGTTTGCAAATCGTTAGCCCACGTTTGCCCAGGAAAAATTTTCGTTTGCCCACCCACCCAAAAAAAGTTATGGACAAAAAACATTTTCAATTTCACTCAATATTTGGAGTGCCTCATCTGGCCACCCTATGCACGCCTTCGAGGTCTGACTTACACGTTTCGATTGCCCATTGGGTGCCCTCAACAACCCACTAAAAATCGTCGTTTGCCCACCCCTGCGAAAAGTAATATTCACTGAAAACCGTTACTAGTCAGGAATTTCACTCAACAAAAATATCTAATTTTGGTAAATTTGACTACTTCCCGTTCGAATTTTTAAAATGTTTTTACACATTTAATTTGCCCCTCGCCAGCGCTCATTTGCCTAGCAAAAATTTTCGTTTGACCCCCTGAAAAAAAGTTATTGGCAAAAAACCTTCCTCATATAAATTTCACTCAATTATTTTGAATGCCCGATCTGGCCACCCTAATTACGCCAGGTCAATCGGACTTAGCCACTTTAATTGCCCATGAAGGGCCCTCGTTTGCCCAGGAAAAATCATCGTTTGCCCACCCCCTGAAAAAAAGTTATTGGCATAAAACCTTCTACATAGACATTCACTCAACTATTTGAATGCCTTATCTGGCCACCCTAAACACTCCAGGGCAATGGGACTTAGCCACTTTGATTGCCCATGAGGGGCCCTCGTATGCCCCGAAAAAATCGTCGTTTGCCCACCCCCTGAAAAAAAGTTATTGGCAAAAAACCTTCCACATAGACATTTCACTCCATATATATATATTCTCAAAAAGTGTGAAGTTGGCGACGTCACATTCGATTTTTTGATTTTTTCTTGCGTCATTCGTTTGCCCATCGTTAGCCCACGTTTGCCCAGGAAAAATTTTCGTTTGCCCACCCACCCAAAAAAAGTTATGGACAAAAAACCTTTTCAATTTCACTCAATATTTGGAGTGCCTCATCTGGCCACCCTATGCACGCCTCCGAGGTCTGACTTGCACGTTTCGATTGCCCATTGGGTGCCCTCAACAACCCACTAAAAATCGTCGTTTGCCCACCCCTGCGAAAAGAGATATTCACTGAAAACCGTTACTAGTCAGGAATTTCACTCAACAAAAATATCTCATTTTGGTAAATTTGACTACTTCCCGTTCGAATTTTTAAAATGTTTTTACACATTTAATTTGCCCCTCGCCAGCGCTCATTTGCCTAGCAAAAATTTTCGTTTGACCCCCTGAAAAAAAGTTATTGGCAAAAAACCTTCCTCATATAAATTTCACTCAATTATTTTGAATGCCCGATCTGGCCACCCTAATTACGCCAGGTCAATCGGACTTAGCCACTTTAATTGCCCATGAAGGGCCCTCGTTTGCCCAGGAAAAATCATCGTTTGCCCACCCCCTGAAAAAAGTTATTGGCATAAAACCTTATGTATGTATGTAGACATTCACTCAACTATTTGAATGCCTTATCTGGCCACCCTAAACACTCCAGGGCAATGGGACTTAGCCACTTTGATTGCCCATGAGGGGCCCTCGTATGCCCCGAAAAAATCGTCGTTTGCCCACCCCCTGAAAAAAAGTTATTGGCAAAAAACCTTCCACATAGACATTTCACTCCATATACAGGGTGTCCCGCAACCGGTGGTACATAGGATAATGGGAGATAGTACAGCTCATTTGAGGACAATAAATGTTCTACACGACCCCTCTATCTTTAACCGTTAGAAAGTTATAGCATTTTTTGATAAAAGTGTCAGAAACCCCGACTTGCCGAGCAAAATCACTATTTGCCACGCTCCCAAATATTGGATCCGAAATTTGACTTCACTTTCTGAAACTGCACAAAATTCTACATAAACTAACGGTTTTGCCAATTAAATTATTTAAAAACCTACCCAGATACAACCACTCAAACTTTAAAGAAATTTGGAAATTGATATTTTCTTGTAAATTCAAATTGCAAAATCCTAACGGTACTTTGAACTGACAAATGTGCAAAGTTTACAAAAGTTGCATCATTATGTCAGCTTTCGAGCGACATATAAAAAATAGGGTCTTAAGGACTGAAAAATTGAAAATATTACGTGTTTAACAGAAAAAAACATGGTCTCAAGAGAAATTCAAAGTATACATTTTATTAAGTAAACAATATTTTTTTTATAAAAACTAAAAAGAAAGATTATTGAGAATAGGAACTTTTATATTATAAATGCTGTTCAAAGTGTCCTCCTCCATATCGGACACAAATTCGGCACCTTCTACCAACAGAAGAGACCGCCTTAAGCATCTCTTCCCTTTTTTCGCGCAAATTATTGCAAGCCATTTTAATTTTTTGCAAAAGATGTTCCCGGGACACTATTGGCTCATCGTAAACTTCATTTTTGAGTCTACCCCATACATGGAAATCAAGCGGCGTTAAGTCGGGACTTCTAGGAGGCCAAGCGACAGGCCCGTATCGTCCAATCCATTTTTCATGGAACTCACTATTCAAAAATTCCGTAACAATTCTTCCGCTGTGAGCCGGACATCCGTCCATTTGCCACCATATTTCTGATAATCTAGCTAATGGAATTTCATCTACGACCTTCGGCACGACTTCTGTTTCGAGAATCTGGTGGAACGCGGATGAATTGAGTCTTTGAGGAAGAATAATTTCAGGTAGTAGTTCATCTCCAAGAACACCGATCCAGATATTTGCACTAAACTCGTGCTGGTATCTCGAAGTACGAGTTTCGCGGGGGTTCTGATGAGACCAGAAATGGGTGTTGCGGGTATTGAATACACCACTCCGAGTAAAAGTAGCCTCATCTGTCCATATTATTTTTCTTTGGAAGTGCCGATCCGCTGCCAATCTTTGTATGAACCAACTACAGAAAGTCCTTCTTCTTTCAAAGTCGGAAGGCAGTAGATCTTTCACTTCCGTTAAATGATATGGATATTGACTATCCTCTTGTAGTGTTCGGTGAATTGTCATACGAGGCACACCCATTTGAATAGCCGCCCTTCTCGTGCTTGAATCCGAGTTCGTCCTGAAGTGACGAAGAATTTCTTCTTGCAGCCGTGCCGTAGTACGTTGACTTCGCTCTAACGTGTAATGGTTCGGTGTTCTACCAGTTTGTCGCAGTGTGTTAAACGCCCTAACAAACGTTCGGCTGTCCGGAACCTGTCTTTGGGGGAAGCGACGACCATACTCGCGAACTGCTTCGCGTCCGTTACATCCAGCTATACCATACACCAACACCATATCAGCGTACTCGATATCCGAATATTTTGTCGCCATCTAATAAAACATCACACTAATAACGATTTTAATAAATACTACTAATAATAATACCTGTTTTAATATTAACGTTCTAGCAACAGATCAATTGTGTGATAATCAATGCTAATCAGTTGAATTAAACTGGTGGAATAACGAACTGAAGCAAATGACTTTAAAATAACAAGGATTAACCGCTAATATTACCGTTTTCTCAACAAGTACATTTTCACATTTTTCCAGAATGAAACATCTTCAAGGCAAAGTTCGTTGACACCTTAATTTCACTATTTTTTGAAAACCATTAATAATAATTGAAGTATGTATGTATTTTAATTAGATTTGTTCTGCTTTAGTTTCGCGTTTTTTTTTCTTTTACACGTAATATTTTCAATTTTTCAGTCCTTAAGACCCAATTTTTTATATGTCGTTCGAAAGCTGACATAATGATGCAACTTTTGTAAACTTTGCACATTTGTCAGTTCAAAGTACCGTTACGATTTTGCAATTTGAATTTACAAGAAAATATCAATTTCCAAATTTCTTTAAAGTTTGAGTTGTATCTGGGTAGGTTTTTAAATAATTTAATTGGCAAAACCGTTAGTTTATGTAGAATTTTGTGCAGTTTCAGAAAGTGAAGTCAAATTTCGGATCCAATATTTGGGAGCGTGGCAAATAGTGATTTTGCTCGGCAAGTCGGGGTTTCTGACACTTTTATCAAAAAATGCTATAACTTTCTAACGGTTAAAGATAGAGGGGTCGTGTAGAACATTTATTGTCCTCAAATGAGCTGTACTATCTCCCATTATCCTATGTACCACCGGTTGCGGGACACCCTGTATATGGAGTGAAATGTCTATGTGGAAGGTTTTTTGCCAATAACTTTTTTTCAGGGGGTGGGCAAACGACGATTTTTTCGGGGCATACGAGGGCCCCTCATGGGCAATCAAAGTGGCTAAGTCCGATTGCCCTGGAGTGTTTAGGGTGGCCAGATAAGGCATTCAAATAGTTGAGTGAATGTCTATGTAGAAGGTTTTATGCCAATAACTTTTTTTCAGGGGGTGGGCAAACGATGATTTTTCCTGAGCAAACGAGGGCCCTTCATGGGCAATTAAAGTGGCTAAGTCCGATTGACCTGGCGTAATTAGGGTGGCCAGATCGGGCATTTAAAACAATTGAGTGAAATTTATATGAGGAAGTTTTTTTGCCAATAACTTTTTTTCAGGGGGTGGGCAAACGAAAATTTTTGCTAGGCAAATGAGCGCTGGCGAGGGGCAAATTAAATGTGTAAAAACATTTTAAAAATTCGAACGGGAAGTAGTCAAATTTACCAAAATGAGATATTTTTGTTGAGTGAAATTCCTGACTAGTAACGGTTTTCAGTGAATATCTCTTTTCGCAGGGGTGGGCAAACGACGATTTTTAGTGGGTTGTTGAGGGCACCCAATGGGCAATCGAAACGTGCAAGTCAGACCTCGGAGGCGTGCATAGGGTGGCCAGATGAGGCACTCCAAATATTGAGTGAAATTGAAAAGGTTTTTTGTCCATAACTTTTTTTGGGTGGGTGGGCAAACGAAAATTTTTCCTGGGCAAACGTGGGCTAACGATGGGCAAACGAATGACGCAAGAAAAAATCAAAAAATCGAATGTGACGTCGCCAACTTCACACTTTTTGAGAATATATATATATGGAGTGAAATGTCTATGTGGAAGGTTTTTTGCCAATAACTTTTTTTCAGGGGGTGGGCAAACGACGATTTTTTCGGGGCATACGAGGGCCCCTCATGGGCAATCAAAGTGGCTAAGTCCCATTGCCCTGGAGTGTTTAGGGTGGCCAGATAAGGCATTCAAATAGTTGAGTGAATGTCTATGTAGAAGGTTTTATGCCAATAACTTTTTTTCAGGGGGTGGGCAAACGATGATTTTTCCTGGGCAAACGAGGGCCCTTCATGGGCAATTAAAGTGGCTAAGTCCGATTGACCTGGCGTAATTAGGGTGGCCAGATCGGGCATTCAAAATAATTGAGTGAAATTTATATGAGGAAGGTTTTTTGCCAATAACTTTTTTTCAGGGGGTCAAACGAAAATTTTTGCTAGGCAAATGAGCGCTGGCGAGGGGCAAATTAAATGTGTAAAAACATTTTAAAAATTCGAACGGGAAGTAGTCAAATTTACCAAAATTAGATATTTTTGTTGAGTGAAATTCCTGACTAGTAACGGTTTTCAGTGAATATCTCTTTTCGCAGGGGTGGGCAAACGACGATTTTTAGTGGGTTGTTGAGGGCACCCAATGGGCAATCGAAACGTGTAAGTCAGACCTCGAAGGCGTGCATAGGGTGGCCAGATGAGGCACTCCAAATATTGAGTGAAATTGAAAATGTTTTTTGTCCATAACTTTTTTTGGGTGGGTGGGCAAACGAAAATTTTTCCTGGGCAAACGTGGGCTAACGATTTGCAAACGAATGACGTAAGAAAAAATCAAAAAATCGAATGTGACGTCGCCAACTTCACACTTTTTGAGAATATATATATATGGAGTGAAATGTCTATGTGGAAGGTTTTTTGCCAATAACTTTTTTTCAGGGGGTGGGCAAACGACGATTTTTTCGGGGCATACGAGGGCCCCTCATGGGCAATCAAAGTGGCTAAGTCCCATTGCCCTGGAGTGTTTAGGGTGGCCAGATAAGGCATTCAAATAGTTGAGTGAATGTCTATGTAGAAGGTTTTATGCCAATAACTTTTTTTCAGGGGGTGGGCAAACGATGATTTTTCCTGGGCAAACGAGGGCCCTTCATGGGCAATTAAAGTGGCTAAGTCCGATTGACCTGGCGTAATTAGGGTGGCCAGATCGGGCATTCAAAATAATTGAGTGAAATTTATATGAGGAAGGTTTTTTGCCAATAACTTTTTTTCAGGGGGTGGGCAAACGAAAATTTTTGCTAGGCAAATGAGCGCTGGCGAGGGGCAAATTAAATGTGTAAAAACATTTTTAAAATTCGAACGGGAAGTAGTCAAATTTACCAAAATGAGATATTTTTGCTGAGTGAAATTCCTGACTAGTAACGGTTTTCAGTGAATATCTCTTTTCGCAGGGGTGGGCAAACGACGATTTTTAGTGGGTTGTTAAGGGCACCCAATGGGCAATCGAAACGTGCAAGTCAGACCTCGGAGGCGTGCATAGGGTGGCCAGATGAGGCACTCCAAATATTGAGTGAAATTGAAAAGGTTTTTTGTCCATAACTTTTTTTGGGTGGGTGGGCAAACGAAAATTTTTCCTGGGCAAACGTGGGCTAACGATTTGCAAACGAATGACGTAAGAAAAAATCAAAAAATCGAATGTGACGTCGCCAACTTCACACTTTTTTTTTTGTTTTTGCAATAACTTTTTTTGGGTGGGTGGGCAAACGAAAATTTTTCCTGGGCAAACGTGGGCTAACGATGGGCAAACGAACTGTGTAATAAAAAATAAAAAAAAAAAAAGTGACGTCGCCAACTTCACAAAATTTTTTTTGTTTTTGCAATAACTTTTTTTGAGGGGGTGGGCAAACGAAAATTTTTCCTGGGCAAACGTGGGCTAACGATGGGCAAACGAACTGAGCAAAAAAAAGTTAAAAAATCGAAAGTGACGTCGCCAACTTCACACACCTCCATTTTGTTTTGATGACGGCACCAGTAATGACGTTAAACAATATCCTCAGGGAATTTAGTACAATTCATCTCTGCCATTCGCATAAAATATTTTTCGTATTTGACTGCACGCTTCTTTTCGGCCGTGGGATGCATAGATACTCGCGTATATTTTATACTCGCTCTGATATGTCTTGTATTGTATGCGGTTTTCCTGTGGTTGTGTTTCAAAGCACCCCAATAGGAAAAAGAGCGCTTCAGAAGGGCAAAAGCAGCGCTTCCCATCTCCATTCCTCTTCATGTACTTTTTAGCATTGCATGTCCGCGGAGGCAAGCACTTTCTTAAGATGCGCTCCAGAAGCGCTTCTAGAGAAATGAGTGGTAAGCGCTTCCAGAGAAGTGAGTGGTAAGCACTTCTGGACCAGTGTGATGTAAGCGCTCCAGAAGAATTTCACATTTCACTCAATTAAGTGAATGACATGCGCTTTTAGAGGATTGAATGCGAAAAGCGAACATGATGCGTTGTGAAATTTTCAAATTTATTAGAAAAATATGTTCATTCGTTTCTTTTTTCAAATTATAAGTTTGCTGCAAAAAAAAAAACACGACTTGAAAACTTTAAATTCAACAAGAATGTCATACACTTTTCACGTTATGAAATTATTTAGAACAACGGTGTACATTCGACGTGTACTGCAATCGTCGCAAGTAGTCGATGCTTTTCTATTACGATCTTAAAGTGCTTTCTCACCATTCGTAAATACGCTCCTGTGGAAGCGCTTCCTCCGAAGCACATTTGGAAATGGCGAGGAATCGCTTCAACGTCGCTTCTATCGGAAGCGCTTCTATTTTTCCTATTGGGACAGTATGTGTACATATACATTCAAAGTTGGAAATTTTCCCTTAGCTGCTACGCAACGAGGATGTTGTCTGTTGCGGTTATAATAACCAACACTGATCTGCGACAAACAACTTAAAATGTCGTAAATTTTAATTAAATCATTTAAATGCAATGAGAAACACGACATGACACTGATGTGTTGCTCCGTACTTGCTATTCGACCCTAAAATGCTGAAAGATGCAATGACAGCAGACAAATTAGGATACACATGTGTGGGGGTTGTTTGGTGGTAATAAAAAAAAATTAATATAAACCAGAAAAATTTAAATATGTTTTAAAACGTTCGCAGGTTTTCGGCATCTATGAACTTGTGGTTGTTAATTAAATGCGATCATGATCCGATCTGGCAGAAATGTACACACATATTTATGTTTCTACATGATGTGTTATATTTTCTAATTTGATGTATGTACATACATATATATGTAATAAATGATTTCCGCTATTCAGAAGCATATAAACATCGATCATATTTTCAACTTCGTGTGTAACAAACATGCATGAAATGAAACAGATAATGCAAACCTACAAAATTTCATAATAATGTAACTTTATTTATTACAATATAGTGAACGGACTCGAACCCTCTTTGGGACATAAATATAGTGCTAGACATAATAGCATCTAATTGGCTGGTTATGTCTGGCTGAATTGCTTTCGGCTAAAACAAAATGGAAAATGACAATCAAAATAACATAAAAGTCGGTCTATCATTAAAATTATAATGTACCCTACACACCGAAGATTTCCGGCCACGATGGCTATTGAAAGTTTTACGCTATGATTCCTATGCTAATCATAGATTCATTAGTATCTTAGGAGATTCGTATCTGTTGCCTATTGAATCTTATCAATGATGTCAGTTCATTGGTATATTAATATTCAAAACTTTTCTTGCTACTGTCTGGATTCACTGTTTATACAGGTATCTTTTCTTTACCCATATAAAACAAATGTGTAAAGAGGCTACTGTGTTTGCTAACGGCTTTTGTTGTTGGCTGACCTAACAGCAAATACACACGCAAGAGCAACTATGGTTGCACGACGCGATGTATAGTTGCAAGGATGCGTTCTCGTGCAACATATACCGACGCGACGATACTTACCATTCGATATTTTAACTTAACATTTTTCATTTGAATTGCAGTGCAGGGGAAGATTTGACAATGTCAATATCACCACATATACCATATAGATCATATCAATAAAAATCAAAAGATCTTAATATTTAGCCTGTAACGCAACAGGGTCCATTATCCTGTAATTTTGTTTCCGTGCAGCCAAGATGGGCAACCAGGTTTCGTGCCTGTAGTCTCAGTCAGAGTTTACCTGCATTTAAAATTGGTTGTGGTACCTTGGTCGGTGAAAAAAATATAAGATTACGTTATTGGTAAATTGATCCTTGGGTTACAAGTGGTATTTATAACAGGTTTGATTTTTGTTGCAT
This sequence comes from Microchrysa polita, assembly GCA_949715475.1. Taxonomy (NCBI): domain Eukaryota; kingdom Metazoa; phylum Arthropoda; class Insecta; order Diptera; family Stratiomyidae; genus Microchrysa; species Microchrysa polita. Next base: position 92,056,525 of record OX454416.1, read on the forward strand.
TTATATGGCTCAGAATCTTCTTCGAAAAATTCAACTTTTTGGGCAGAGGCTTTGTTTAAACACGAATGTAATATGATCCATAAGTATGGAAACGTATAACTTGGGTTTTAAATACATAAATACGTATAAGATTATTTGTATGTTATTTTACATTTAGACTGGGCTTCTCAAAACATAATAGTGACATCCTATTTCCAAGATCTTATCTGCTTTTTGTTGAGGTAATGAGATCAGTATCATGCTCAGAAGTATTATTTATCCCCATAAATGGGTACTCGTCAAACATCTGAGTGAGATCATAGTCCGTCACAAGCTCGTGAGTTCTAAAAACACCATGATACGATGAGATTCGAAGTCATGACCCTGTGCACTACTCAAAACATGGGCCTCGCTAAATATCACTATCTTCAGGTTAACGCGGGCCGCAGAAAAAGATACCTAAAAAATGCAATTTATTTCTTTTCGAATTTTAATCATAGAATAATTTTACAAAAATCGAGAAAACAAATAAATCCTGCCTAGATCATATCTTCGTTAGAACCAAAAGTAAAATAACATCTGTAATTTTCCAAATTCAATCACAGATCTATATACAACAATACTAATGATCAGTAATAACAATATTACATTAGTCAAGAAACAAAGGAAATATTAGAAAAAATAATTTTCCTGGGATGAAACAATTAATTCAACAAACCGATTGGAGTTCTGTGATTTGTGAAAATGATAGCGCAAATATAGTAACAGGTAAATTTGCATGAATATTATTAAAAAGAAAATCAAAGGAAACAACCACTAAATGCGTAACAAGTCGACAGAGATCCACAAAGCCATGGATAACTCGAGGAATCTTATCTTCTATCCGTACCAGGGATAAATTAAAAAAGAGACTTAATATTGAATCTTTAAATAAATCACTTTCCTTATACTTTAAACGTTTCAGAAATCACCTTATTAAAGTCAAAAGCATAGCGAAACACAATTACTTTCAAACTCAAATTGCAAATGCCGAGAATAGTACTAAAAAGTTTTGGGACATTGCAAATAAGTCCAAAAATAGCAATATTAATAAAGAGAGCATTCCATGATGAAGCAATAGCGCTACTCTCAAACAATAATACGGGTATCAATCCAAACGATGTTAATAAAAATCTATCTAATCTTTTCAATGATTATTTCATAAAAGTAGGAGTGCAAACAGCAGATTCTTTTGAAAAGGAACACGCAATTAACAACGATACAAACAATAAAAATTATAACCTCCATTTACGTAAAATCGATGAAATTAAAATTGCTCAAATAATTTCTGAACGTTCTTAGTAGGGATGTCAAAAACCGGCCCATAACCCGGTTTTCGGTTTTTTCGTTTTTTTTTGCAAAGCCGGTTAGACCGTCCGGTTTTAACCGGGCTCAAAGTACCGGTTTTCGGTTAACCGGTTTTTCATTGAATTGCTTAGAATTTTAGCAAACTAATGCATACACACTCGTTAACCTGATGTTCGTATAGAAATATGACTGTGTAATGGAGCCCTAAAAGAGAAACATGTTGAACAAAAAAGATAAATCAAATAAAATTGTCAGAAGTGTTCATAATGTTTCAAAAATAGTTAACTGAGTTTTATTGCTAGACAATGCATAAAGTGCATATCCCATTTCAGGCCTCCAAATAGAAAAAAAAATAGAGTAAGGCTATTTTTTGTAGTTTTTGAATCAGCGAGCTCCCAGGCATCTAAAACTCATTTTGCTAAAAAAAAATTTTGATTGGAAAGGTCCCAAAAAGGACAAAAAAGGATGCTCTTTAATCCTTGGCCGGAGATCAGCATGTGGGGTATCAAATCAAAGGCGACTTCGAGTACATTACATATCCGGTGTTTCTTTCCTGTTTCAAGGACCCTCAACGGAATAAATCGAGATTAAATGGAGAATTATTGTGTTCCCCGAGTATCTTTCCGAAGCCCTAATTACGAGAGTAATTCAAATTGTCACTACGTGACAATGAGTTTTAGATTCCTGGGAGCCCACTGATTCAAAAACCACAAGAATTAACCTTACTCTATTTTTTTCTATTTGAAATGCTAATATGACTGCACTCGTAGATGATGTAGATGTTGAAGTCTTTGTAGACACGACGGATGTTGAAGTGGACGCGGATATCGATGTGGACGCGGACGTCGTAGCAACTGCCGATTCGTCTTCCTATAACAATGAACTCTAAATGCACCAAATGCACTGATCTGATACACATATACATTCACGACGCACAAAAGATACACGTGTGACACGCAACGTAAATAATATTTGCCTTGGAAAGGAAAAATGCAAGGAGCGGTAGTTTGACGAAGCGATGGTTCTTGGAATAATAGCGCTAAGGAAATTTTTCATAGAAAACAAGCAATAGAATTACAGACTGAAAATCAAGAAAATATAAAAATTTTATGAATTTGGAAAGTTTTTTTTTCGGTTTTAACCGGATAGGCAAACAACCGTCCGGGTTAAAACCGGGAGGATGAAAAAACCGAAAAAAAACGGTTAACCGTTTTGAAAGTACCGGTTTTCGGACTAACCGTCCGGTTTTTGACATCCCTAGTTCTTAGTGTAGTTACTACGTGATAAACCTAGTACATCAGATTGCAAAATGGAGACAATTTTTTTTTGTTTCTTATGTTTTTTTGGGGTGCTGAGCACGAATCCGGAGCTTCCCACCAAAATTTCGTTGCGGAACAGGGCCAAAACCGTGAAAAACCCTAAAATTTTTGCTGTTTTTCCGTTATTCGCCCCCTAATTCTACAACTATTTTTTTCTGCGAAAAACTCTCTAGGAATATTTTAGAGAGCACATAATTGCGCGTCCAAAGAGACATAAATATTAAAAATTTGTTGAGCGGTATTACTACAGTGGATAATTTAAATTTGCAATTTTTAACATAGTTCCATTTTATGAAAAAATTTTGAGATTGAACGGTTTTTCATTTTTGGTCGTAAAAGTTGCATTTATCTTGTACATTGTGTATTTTGGAGTGCAGAGCCTGAATCTGTAAGTTCCCACCAAAATTTCGTTGCAAAACAGGGTCAAAATTGCAAAAAACGCAAAAAAAATGACTATCAATTGTAGCAATACCGCTTAACACATTTTAATGATTAATGGCGCGTTGGACCCGCAGTCATGTTTTCTCTAATATTTTAATGGACAGGTTTTCGGAGAAATGTACACTTTCGGAGTTATAAACAAAAAAACGGGAAAACTCCGAAAATTTTGGGTTTTTTCGCGGTTTTGATCCTGTTCCGCAACGAAATTTTGGTGGGAACCTCCGGATTCGAGCTCAGCACCACAAAAAACATAAGAAACAAAAAAAAATTTCTCCACCACACTTTGCAATCTGAAATCACCTCGGAACTACACTATTCTGGCTGGGACCAAATTCTAAAGCATACTAAAAACGATATAAGTAGACCATTCGCTGTGTTATTAAATAAATGTTTGAAAGAAGGCACTTTTCGAAACAGCTTTAAAAAAGCCATTATTGTCCCTATACATAAAGGAGGTTCTAGAAAAGAAATAGGGAATTATCGTCATATATCTCTTTTACCCGCTCTCTCCAAAATTTTCGAAAAATGCATTAAAAAACGTTTAGTAAAAAACTGGGAAGAAAATAAAATTCTGTCTCCGAATCAATATGGTTTTCGAAATGGCATAAGTACGGAAGACGCAGTGTTAGCAGTTACAAATTTTCTTTATAAAGAAACTGAGAAAGGTAACAAACCTTTGGCCATATTTATGGACATTACGAAAGCGTTTGACACTATCCCGCACGCAATTCTTTTAAAAAAGCTAGAGAAAATTGGAATCTGTCACGAACCTTTGGCATTATTTGCATCCTATCTTAATTTCAGGCAACAAAGGTCCTAAGCCCAAAGTCAATAACGTGCTCGGCGATTGGCAACATAACAAAGATATTGGTTTGCCACAAGGGACTATTTTGTCCCCCCATATAATATATGCCAATGACCTCTGCAACCTAAAACGGATAGTGAATGCCAAATAGTTGCTTACGCTGATGACACGGTCTTACTTACTTACATCAGCACCTCATTGGTTCGAGAGAAAAAGAAAATGTATCAATCAATTTAATCAACTTCAAATATGGCTATTTAATCATAGACTTAAATTGAATAAATTGAAAACTAAAGTAATGTCATTTTCTATAACAGCTTACCGGCCAACCATCTTACACAAAACTTACATCTATACTAATTATATAAAATTGCTTATATGGGAATGTTTGTAACGGTTTGGCTCAAAAACTACTGGACGGATCTTAAAAATTCTTTTTTCCAATCGCTACATCTGTGAGAGAGACGAACATAGGATACCTTATTTTTCCATTTTCGACTTAGAAATACGGTAAATTCCAATACACCTAACATTTTATTTACTCGCTTAAGTCTTTTCGAATTTTGCTGAATGACGCATTTCCCGTGGTTTGATTTTGACCAAATTAGGTGTACAGGTTACTTGAGAAATGTGTACAGTCTTGACTCGATAGTCCGGATCAATTTGCAAGGGGTAATCCGGATCATCGGAACATCCGGATTAGCGCAATCATATTTTTCTGAGGGATTGTTTTTCCAAACAAATAAAAAAGGCGGAACAAAAGTCGATAAATGTTTTATTTCTTAGAAATTAGCTAGCATCATATCATTTGCTAAACAGTCCCGTAAAAAAGTACGAGATCAAATCTCCCATTTCACGTGAAAATCTCAAACATCCGGATAATAGAGTCAAAATTGCAGCCCAAATCCGGACTATAGAATACATAGTGGAAATATTTAGTGGTCCGGATTAGCGTGATATCCGGATTAAAGGAGATCCGGATTACCGAGTCAAGACTGTATGTCATTCTTATACCACGCGGTTATATATAGGTCCGGTTGCAAGTGTGGATATGGCAAAATGACTCTTTCAATCATAAGGTGAAAGAAAGTCAAAAATTGATAGAAATGGTTATCTTTGGATTTATAGTGATGAGATATATGTATATGTATTGGAATACCATTGAGGAAATTTGGTATCCCCTCACAATCGTTCCTTTAGGATATAAAGGATTAGGATATAAAGGATATTTTTAGCAACCAAATGGTATCTAAGTAATATGGGTGTCATATGACTGGAGATGCAAAAGCGTATGCAAATAAATTTGCCCGCAGTTTAAGTCCTTTTAAAACAGTTTGAATTCTTACAGGGACATTGTAAGGAAATCTACATAACATTTGGAGATGGCTGTCATATTACTGGAAATAATGAAGCAGTAGATCTTTTTTTAATTGAGGTTAAGGTCTTTAGAATACTTATAGAGTCCTTTAAGGTGAGGAAAGGACTACAAAAACGTAATACATAGTTAGGTTTTATGGCTTTGGCGCGGCATGTTGAAGAGTACACGGTTGACTATTTATGAGTCCTTTGGAAACAATTTGACTACTTTGAATGGGAACAAGGAAATTCTTAACAAGGAAGTGGTATCAAGCCAGCGTTAGTCTACATTTAAACAATTGCTTTGAATGTAATTTGATTGCTTTCAGGTTAAGCAAGAACATTATTCGCAAAAGAGTTATAATAATCTTCTTTTAACCATCTACCAATCAACAAATCACCGAAAAGCTCGAATACCGACACATGGATTGGTATTGCCATGTTCAACGGCGTCCGCCTGAGAGCCCCGAAAAGAAAGCGATATCAATGGAAGTTCCACTTGATGGACCCAAGGCCAGAGGCAGACCGAAGCACACCTGGATGTGTCAAATGAAAAAGCAACAACAACGCATTGGTCTCGGCGATGACACGATCCAATATAGAGCTGCCTTTAGAAATATGCTGGGATATTATCGCCAAAACGGGCGATGTGCCTACGCCGCGGGTCGAGCAACGCGAAGCCATGAAGCGGTATAAAGAACGAGGCAAGGAAGAAGAAGAAGAGTTATAATAAGGCGAGATGGGTATTTGAATTTATGAATTTAGTAGTATATTTATTTAGTTCTATTTGTTCTATAGTTCTACTAAACATAAGATTTAATAAAGGGAATACATTAACGTTAAATGGACAAAAGAGGCGAATTCTCTCGCTGCATTTTGAATAATTTTTCATAAATATTTTTGCTTCCAAAACCTAAAGGAATCTGACAATGTTTTCCCCATACCCTGTACACACATTTGATGTGTATGTGTGTGTGAGATAAAATGTGATTTGTTTTTTGGGAACGTGACATTGAGTAAAACCGTTAAAAGCTTTGAATGATGTATCTTATGTCAATAACATAAAAAAGCCGAATAAGAGCTTTTAGTTTCGAAATTTTCGAATTTTCGCATTCATTAGTTGTTATATTTTCATTTATTTTTAAAGTTGTTTTATTCTTATTTATTGAGCAAGCTTTATTAAACGCATTTATTTGATATGGAATAACAATTTTTATTTTTCATTATATTTATCGAAATAATCTAGGTTAACATAAAGCCGTACTTCCTTTATCTATAAATTTTGCGTTGCTCAGTTGTTATAATTTTATTTAATTTTATATTTTGTAAAATTTTTGTAAAAAACCTTAAACGATTTTTGTTCATATGGAGGAATGATTTTCATTTTTAATTATTATTTATCGAAATTACTTGGGTTATAAATAAGTTGTTCGTGAAGTGAACAACGCGAGCGTAGCGAGCTCTAGATTTGAAAGCGAGCGAAGCGAGCTTTCACAGCTAGTATACATATATGATCCATGCGACAAATTGCACACATGATGAGACGGAGAGTCCCAATCTTCTCAGTACCGTATAACCCCATGTGGGACCATGGTGCGTTATCTCAGCTGGTTATAGGCAATTTCGAGTCAACGTTACATTGCATTTCATTTCGGAGTGTATACCTATATAATGTTGAAAGCACTATATATTTCCTATCCGCACATGTTCGGAAGTTTTGGACCACGCCGAGATTCGATCTCCGGACCTCTAGATTTCTAGCATCGTAGAGTGCGACTCAACCAAGTGAGCCACAGAGCGTGTCCCAATCAGTGTGATCAATTATACATCATACATTTATAAGCTTCGGCAATGCCAACAATTTTTCTCTGAACCTGTAATGGACCATGACTGCTGAAAATATGGAACGACGAGGTAATCCCCGAAGATTGGCGCAAAAGCATAATCTGCCCAATCCCAGTGGCGGCTCGTGAAGTACAGAGCCGGGTGGGCAGATTAACCATCAGGAAAGAATACTATACATGCATATCCACACTGTTTTTTAATGCGTTAAAATTGTGCTCTTTGTCTTTGTTAGTCAGTCCATTTTAATGTTTTTAAACTTGTTGTATTTACGTATGTATTAGGTGAATCGTTTAGAGTTTTTTTTTACAAGTTATGCTCAATCGCACCATAAAAATGCATACAGATACCTACAGTTCGGAATCCTATATTACATAAATTTTTTGGCAGAGAACGGTCGCAATGTGGAAAAATACTCCAGGATTTAGCTTTCAAAGGGACCAGCAATAGTCGTGACAATATTTCAATAAAATTATATTCAACTAGCTGTGAAAGCTCGCTTCGCTCGCTTTCAAATCTAGAGCTCGCTACGCTCGCGTTGTTCACTTCACGAACAACTTATTTATAACCCAATAAATTCCGATAAATAATAATTAAAAATGAAAATCATTCCTCCATATGAACAAAAATCGTTTAAGGTTTTTTACAAAAATTTTACAAAATATAAAATTAAATAAAATTATAACAACTGAGCAACGCAAAATTTATAGATAAAGGAAGTACGGCTTTATGTTAACCTAGATTATTTCGATAAATATAATGAAAAATAAAAATTGTTATTCCATATCAAATAAATGCGTTTAATAAAGCTTGCTCAATAAATAAGAATAAAACAACTTTAAAAATAAATGAAAATATAACAACTAATGAATGCGAAAATTCGAAAATTTCGAAACTAAAAGCTCTTATTCGGCTTTTTTATGTTATTGACATAAGATACATCATTCAAAGCTTTTAACGGTTTTACTCAATGTCACGTTCCCAAAAAACAAATCACATTTTATCTCACACACACATACACATCAAATGTGTGTACAGGGTATGGGGAAAACATTGTCAGATTCCTTTAGGTTTTGGAAGCAAAAATATTTATGAAAAATTATTCAAAATGCAGCGAGAGAATTCGCCTCTTTTGTCCATTTAACGTTAATGTATTCCCTTTATTAAATCTTATGTTTAGTAGAACTATAGAACAAATAGAACTAAATAAATATACTACTAAATTCATAAATTCAAATACCCATCTCGCCTTATTATAACTCTTCTTCTTCTTCCTTGCCTCGTTCTTTATACCGCTTCATGGCTTCGCGTTGCTCGACCCGCGGCGTAGGCACATCGCCCGTTTTGGCGATAATATCCCAGCATATTTCTAAAGGCAGCTCTATATTGGATCGTGTCATCGCCGAGACCAATGCGTTGTTGTTGCTTTTTCATTTGACACATCCAGGTGTGCTTCGGTCTGCCTCTGGCCTTGGGTCCATCAAGTGGAACTTCCATTGATATCGCTTTCTTTTCGGGGCTCTCAGGCGGACGCCGTTGAACATGGCAATACCAATCCATGTGTCGGTATTCGAGCTTTTCGGTGATTTGTTGATTGGTAGATGGTTAAAAGAAGATTATTATAACTCTTTTGCGAATAATGTTCTTGCTTAACCTGAAAGCAATCAAATTACATTCAAAGCAATTGTTTAAATGTAGACTAACGCTGGCTTGATACCACTTCCTTGTTAAGAATTTCCTTGTTCCCATTCAAAGTAGTCAAATTGTTTCCAAAGGACTCATAAATAGTCAACCGTGTACTCTTCAACATGCCGCGCCAAAGCCATAAAACCTAACTATGTATTACGTTTTTGTAGTCCTTTCCTCACCTTAAAGGACTCTATAAGTATTCTAAAGACCTTAACCTCAATTAAAAAAAGATCTACTGCTTCATTATTTCCAGTAATATGACAGCCATCTCCAAATGTTATGTAGATTTCCTTACAATGTCCCTGTAAGAATTCAAACTGTTTTAAAAGGACTTAAACTGCGGGCAAATTTATTTGCATACGCTTTTGCATCTCCAGTCATATGACACCCATATTACTTAGATACCATTTGGTTGCTAAAAATATCCTTTATATCCTAATCCTTTATATCCTAAAGGAACGATTGTGAGGGGATACCAAATTTCCTCAATGGTATTCCAATACATATACATATATCTCATCACTATAAATCCAAAGATAACCATTTCTATCAATTTTTGACTTTCTTTCACCTTATGATTGAAAGAGTCATTTTGCCATATCCACACTTGCAACCGGACCTATATATAACCGCGTGGTATAAGAATGACATACAGTCTTGACTCGGTAATCCGGATCTCCTTTAATCCGGATATCACGCTAATCCGGACCACTAAATATTTCCACTATGTATTCTATAGTCCGGATTTGGGCTGCAATTTTGACTCTATTATCCGGATGTTTGAGATTTTCACGTGAAATGGGAGATTTGATCTCGTACTTTTTTACGGGACTGTTTAGCAAATGATATGATGCTAGCTAATTTCTAAGAAATAAAACATTTATCGACTTTTGTTCCGCCTTTTTTATTTGTTTGGAAAAACAATCCCTCAGAAAAATATGATTGCGCTAATCCGGATGTTCCGATGATCCGGATTACCCCTTGCAAATTGATCCGGACTATCGAGTCAAGACTGTACACATTTCTCAAGTAACCTGTACACCTAATTTGGTCAAAATCAAACCACGGGAAATGCGTCATTCAGCAAAATTCGAAAAGACTTAAGCGAGTAAATAAAATGTTAGGTGTATTGGAATTTACCGTATTTCTAAGTCGAAAATGGAAAAATAAGGTATCCTATGTTCGTCTCTCTCACAGATGTAGCGATTGGAAAAAAGAATTTTTAAGATCCGTCCAGTAGTTTTTGAGCCAAACCGTTACAAACATTCCCATATAAGCAATTTTATATAATTAGTATAGATAGAGAGAAGAAATCCCCATAAATGAAAATCACGTTAAAATCAGCATATGTAGTTCCTAAATTTTCTATTTAATTCAAATATAACCTACATTTCTAATCTCATAAATGTACTCTAATTACAAAGTTTCAATACTACCCCACCATTATTGTAACTTTTTTGGTGGTTTTTCGATTAATATATCTCTTAAATGTTCCATAAAAGATGAAAAGGGGTTGGGGGCGTCCGTCTCAGCAGACCTCGCAATTGGGCACGAACTGAAAAGTTTGGGAGCACATGGTGATCAAAAAAGTAAACTTAAAGGAATACACTAGTCGCCTTTTATAATACTAGATGGTGGAGTATCGCTATCGAAGTACATATGTATGTAAGTACATTACATTGTATGTATATACTTATGTACATTATATGTAATAATTTTCGCAATGTATAAACAATAAACCCTACACAAAACAATTGAATTCAAAACTCTTAAAAGATTTAAAGAATTCGTCAATCGCTCCATTCTTTTGCGAAATATGTATTAGCAACAACCTCCAACAGTCACGTCATACTTCAACCTCCCTCTTTTTAAAATTTTCTCATATCCTCTACCACGGATTTCCCAAAAATATATTACCACAGGGGTGCGCTAATAAGTATTGAGTGGAATTACAGATATGCAGTATTACGTTGACTTCCTGCGTATATTTATGTATGTATGTATGTTCCCTTGAAGTCGCAAAATTATGCATACAGGGTGTCCGGAAATTTCCGCATTAACAAACCGGAAAATTAATCCGTGTGGAATTTCCAGCAAAAAAGGTGTAAATAACACACCCCAGATTCTTAACCCTTTAGCAGGCGTTTAATTTAATTTTAAAACATTCGTTTTTGGACTACTAAAACCTGGAATCGGATAAGCGGCTTGGGGCCTCCAAGTCAAAGTGCTTGTTCGGTGTTTCTAAAAGTTGGCGCATTGTCTTAGGCCAAACCACGTGGTACAAAAGATCAAAGTTGTCGACAACACAATCCTGGGGGACAGAGACGATGGGGGAGTTATATTATATTATTTGTTAGGTATTCAGCAACTCCTAGCAGTGTAGTTCTAATAATCCAACAAGTACCGATCTTCGACCAATCTTTTCGTTGAGTTTACTGAGCTTCGCACCTCACCTCATTTTAGTACAACTCCATTATTAGTAGATTTACGGCGGAGTTCATAGTTAAAATAAATAACAGGCGCGACAGTCTCACATTGAACTAAGGCCGCAGATATGTTAGTGACATCCAATTTCCAAGATCTAAGGTGCTTTTTTGTTGAGGTGTTGAGATCAACAGCACGCTCAGCAGTGTTATTTATCTCCATAAATGGGTACTCATTTAACATCTGAGTGAGATCATATTCCGTCACATGGGTCGTGAGTTCGAAAAATACCATAAACTGAATTGGTTCACGGTGAGACTGGAACCCTCTGCACCGAAGGTGTGCGCACTAACCACAGTACAAGACAGAATGCATAGTCCTTACCTATAATCAAGGTAACCCTTAAGTGAATGACGCTACCCATTGTCACTCAATTAGGAAAGGTATAAGGGTCGCCTAAAGGACTTGGGGAGCCGATTAGGCAATGTCCGTCTGTCTGTTGCGACGCGTTTTACTCGCCGAGTATATTAAAGCTATCAAGCTGGAATTTTGCACACGTGCTTATTATTGTTGCAGGCTGTTTGTATGTTTGAATTACCGCTACTAGATCACTGGGTCATGCGACTGCCATACAATCCTATCCCCCCAATTTATGTTCTTCTAAGAAAAACTTTTTTGTTTAGGAGCCAATCTTAACCAAACTTCATATAAATAAATGGATGCATTATTCCAAGCAAACCACACTCAAATATTGTTTTATCAGCGGCACGGAACTTAATTTTGAATTTTTAACTATATGTACTTGATATTTCTTGCAACTTTAATTGTCACTTTAATGTCCAAAAAGGAAATAGTTTTCAACGTGATATCTATTAATACGAAGCTCTCTTAAGGGCTGCCTCATATAAATTCCTTAAGCGAATTCATTTTGCTTGAATTAATTCTGCTCTTATTGTCATAAATGTGCTAAATTTTCACATAATTGACAATTTTTTTTTTACCAAATGGGGATGGAAGAATACTGCGTTTCAGCGAAAACTTAAAAAATTGTTTTGTTGGCCATACGATAGAAATTTTATTTCACTATTCGAGCTCGTGTAGCTTTATAGAGTGGCCGGCAAAAGTCTACAAACGACCACTATTTTTGGTACTTGGCGAGTTCCATAATTAAAAACGTGATAATTTAGTTTAATTCTTAGTCTATTCAAATCCATATCAAACATAAAATAATCTTTTCCCCAATATAACCTACAAGCCTATCATCAAAATCAAGAAAATGCAATTGACAATAGTCAACATACGGCTAAATTAACCTTTGTTAAATGACCCTTGGTGATATTGTGCGGTTGTTTTTTTTTATAACGGGAAGTAGAGATCATAAAGTCTTGGCATTTTTGCTACGCGTTAGGCTCCAGTTTATGAATTTGCAAAGGGGCCGCAGCTTTGAAAACCTTTGGGGGTTAAATTTCTAAACGAAAGCCAATTTCATAGAGAAATAGCCATAATGTTGAATTTAAGTAAATCGGCATTTCAACCCATATTCAACAACTACAAAACCAGGTTTTCTGCACAAAACAACCCGCGCTGTGGGAGACGTTTCCTTTATGTTGAAAGAAGTGAACAGAGACCCAAAAGTGAATGTCACAGAGTTGGGAGATGGCATAGCAACGCGAGTGCCAACCATGATGGATTCTTGGACGATTGAAAGATAAAATAATAATAATAAATAATAATAGAGTTTACCAAAAACCATCTAGACATGTACCTACATATCTGCCAAAAAGATCATGCACTCAATTTTAGGAAGATTTTATTCACTGACGAATCAAAGTACAACATTATTTCCAAGTGACGACAAACCTAAAGTTTGGATAATGGAAAACACGGACCCGAAACACCTAATTCCTATAGTAAAAAACGGCGTGATAGTTCGGATGTTGTTAATTCATCGGGTGTAGGAAATTTGGTGTTAATTTTAGGTGTGCATTTCTACAAAACTAGTTTGCAACCCCGTTTAAGGGAATCAGCCGATATGGTGAACCTGGGTGAATATTCCAACAAGACTATGATCTCAAACACATGCTCCAAGAAAGCTCAATATACCCACATTTGGGTGAAGTTTGGTTAAGGTCGGATTGAAATAGCAAAAGTTTTTCTTAGAAGAACTTAATTTTCAGGGATTGGTTTTGTATGTCAGCCCTATGACGTAATATTCTGATTGTATCCGTTCCTGTAGATATGTTTTGAGCCTTTACTAGGAACACACTTGGGTGAAGAAGTTTAGTTAATATTGGTACATAAAGAAAAAAGTTTTTCTTAGATGAACCTAATTTTAAGGGGCAGCCCCATTGGTTCCGACATAAAGGGTGTTTTTTTTTAAGAATGATAGAACTGCAAATTGAAAAAAAACACAAAATATTACATTTGAATCAAATTTTTTTTATTTATTTCAGTATACTCTGACAAATTATAATGTTTAGACTCACGCCTGAAGAACGCTGCTAAATTATCAAAATTTACTTCGAAAGTCAGTCGTCGATTCGCGCAACTTATAGACGACTTTTTATGGTATACATAATCGGCCATCTGAGCAAGCCATCCGTCGAATTGTGAATAGATTTCGTACCACGTACTCTCTAAATGATGCAATAACACCAACACGTCGAAGAAACCATCAAAAAAATCAAGCAACATTAAAATCAAAATTTCGTGATAATTTGATTTCAAGAAATGGGCCTGTCAATTAGCCTTCAAGGTCGTGCGATTTAACACCTCTCGATTATTTCCTGTGGGGTTACGTTAAATCACAGGCTTATTCTGATAAAACAGCAACAATTGACGCCTTGGAGGCCAACATTGCTCGCGTTATTGGTGACATACGGCCAGAAGTACTCGAAAAAGTGGTCCAGAATTGGACGTCAAGAATGCGCTTCGTCAAGAATGCGCTTCGTCAAGAACAGCTGCGGATTCCATGTGCCTGAAATCGTTTTCAAATGTTAATGTCATACATTTATAATTCCAATAAAAATAAAAAATTGAGTAAAAGTTAATATTTAGTGTCCTTTTTTTCAATTTGAAGTTCTGTCATTCTTAAAAAAAAAACACCCTCTACATACAGCGTACACTAAAAAGAAACTTGTGTACAAAATTTCAGATGAGGGACTAGTTTTCGTTGCAACAGACGGACAGACAGACAGACGAACATCACTCAATCGATGTCTCTCGTTACACTGATCAGTAATATATACTTTATAGTCGGACGTGCTTCCTTCTGTGCGTTGCAAACTTCATGACAAAGATAATTACCCATTCACATAGTGACGGGTATAAAGAGAAGCTAATTAAGGAATGGAATCAGACATTACGCCTAAAGCTAGAAAATTTTCTCGTATCAATGCTAAAACGCTTGCAAGCATTTCTAAATACCAATGGGGGACTAAAAATGAAATTTTCAATTGAAATGTCGATTTCTTAATTAACTTTTAGGCGGATCTTATGATCGTACGTAGACTTTTGTCTACTTATATTGAAGTTTTACTATGTAGTATGAGAAAAGAATCCGGGGTTTGTCCTTTTTTACTGTAAATTTTACGGGGAATAATTTTCGAGTAAGTTTTTGCGGTAGTTTGCGGGCACCCTGTATAGCACTTACATATATTTGTATGTACTTGTATATCTTGCTCTGCAGCAAAAACACATCGCCAAGCTTAAAAAAGGAAGCGATGAGTAACGTACATGATCCTATCTGACATTTTTCATTCAACGCCCTGCCCTCCTGGTTTTCATATCATGTTGTGCTGAAATTGATTGAAGTGTTTTCATCGATTTGATTCAACAATTGAAAATATGAGTGCTACGTCGTCACTTTTTCCCCGATATGTTTAGAGTAGAGTCGTCAATGAACCCTCGTGCGCGGAAAAAAGATGGCTGTTTTCAAATTTCATCGAGGATTAGATTATGGAGATTGGACCAAGACGCAAGGATATACATTTTCTGAACGAACGATACATCATTCAAGCTTGGCGAAATTGAAGGCGTATTAGCATATTTGAAAAATATTTATTTTTATGCTAATAAGACGATGCACAAGAAATGCTTCGAAAGACTTAACGAACTTTTGATACTTTTTCTTCAGTTACTCCTTAATGTCACGGATGTGCTAAGCTACGGGTTGACTTGATGGTAACTGAACTGGATACAGCGACTGAGGGGAGGGGTGGTGCAATTGCGTTTATCAATCTTCTGCTTACGGAAATTTTGATTATTTTTTAGTGAATGAAGATTGCAATCGCTTAAGAGTTTTTAATTGTTTCTTTTCGATTTTTTATATGGAACAGGGATTCCCAATATTTATATTATATTAAATGAGTACCCATTGAAAGGGATGAATAATTTTGCAGAGTGTGCAGTTGATTTCAACAACTCTTTCGGAAAAAAACATAGTCAAAGATCATAACGGCATCATTTGATGGCACTAACACATCCGCGACGAAGTCCATTGTCGGGCTGTCGCACCATTTAAATAAATAAATTTGTGGCTAGTTCAAGGCATATGTAAAACTTCCGATTTTTCAATCAGCTATATCTGGTAAACTCTAGGGAATTCGACACATGCATGTCAGCCGAACATTATAGAGAATTTTGTAAGCTTTAATTCTTCCTTGAGCATATTTTTTCTAGCACTCACCGTTCCGGACATATAACCGGAAACCCCATTTTGATGGTGTTTAACCTCCTCTCCCTACGTTAGCACACCTCCCAAGTTCGCGGGCTTCTAGACTATTTTTATCTGTTAACTTTTCCTAACTAAACCCTGAAGTCAAAAATCGTCGCCCCTCGATATTCTCTAAAGGCCTCTTTTGAGCATTGATCAGCCTAGTATGTACTCGTATGTAAAATGGACAGTGGTAATTTCTTTAGAATGCGTATATCATCAAACTAACGTAACGTAACGGACTAAATTTATCTGTTGTCAGTGCTTCTTAGGTAGAAACGGTAGAAACGCATAAAATGGTAAGGCTGTTTGCAACGAATAGTTTTGGGCCAAAGTTTTTAGGGCCAAGTCAACAGGGTGTCCCGGAATAGGTGTAAAAATCTACTTTTTCATTATTCATCGCAGAGAGGTGTTTGGGTACTCATATCAAAGGACTCATCGAAGACATTTCCTATCAGGTATTTTTTGTTAATTCGGTATAACATTAACGGAGATAGAGGTAATAAATCTAGTGTTTGGGGTGTATTCATATCATACTCATATCACTGCAATCAATCGTAATTTAATTAATTTTTTCGGTGGAAGCTCAGTAGAATGAAAAATCAAATGAAAATAGAGAGTTTTAGCATGTCGCTGCAAATAGAACGACATAACTTGACATTCCACATAAAAATTCGCTTCCTTACCGTATACGAAACAGTATATGTACATATCATAATTTTGCGTGTCCTAAATAGGCATGGGTGTATTTCCGTATATTTGATGTTCTGTTAACAGTCAAAATTGTCGTGTCGTGATTTTGATTTGTCGTGATAACCTGTTTAAAACTCTCAGAAAAGTTTTGTTTACGGTACGGTACGAGTTTTTCCTTTGTAATTTTGAATTACGTTTACGGTATTTTGAACGTTAGTGTAAAACTCTCTAATGTCTTTAAATTTGCGGTTGAGTACCTACCTTTGAAATCGGAAGTATAGTAAATTTATTTTTGGATTGTTTTAAGGCACTAACCTTTTCATTTTGAAACGCTGTTATTTAGACCAATCCAAAAATAGATTTACTGTCAGCATTTAAGTTTTTTACATACGCATTACAATTCTAAAAATCGCTAGTATTGCTGACGCAGCCCTCTGCACGCTCAGTTTGTTTTTATGCTGTTTTAGAAAAAAGAGTGAACGGACCATAATGTGTTGCAATTCTTTCTATTTCTTACTCACTTTCCAGTATGTTGTATAGGTACATGTGATAAAATATACAGCAGCGTTTTTGTATGGTCTGTTTATGCGTTTTTATTGTGTACAATCTCCTATATGTATTACATATATATATATATATATTATATGCACACATACGTATGTATGTACATGACTGACTCATGCGATTGACGGATGATGGCATGAATTTCACTTAGCAACAACTCACCTTCGCTTATGGAGGTGCTACCGACCGTTTCACGCAATTTTTGCATCACCGCTGGCAATCGATGTTTTGATGACCAGTGGCTAGCCGGCTGACTGAGCAATCGACTCACGCGATCTTTTGCATGCTACCGGGCAGAAGCATGTGAATTTCATGGTTTATACATATGTGTATGCATGTATGTACATGTGAACAATCGCATGGTCACGTATCTCTTTTTTGCTGGTGCCAACCCATAAACTATACATCAAATGTTAACAAAACTTGAAGATTTTTTTTACAAAAAATTGCCGAAATAATTCTAAGGTCGCCCATAAAACGCCTAAAAAAAATAAATTTATTAGTTCAAGTGTGCTTTATGTATATCTTTTTATACCGATAAAATATAACAACAAAAGTAAAAATAGAATACAAAATATGTATGTAATTGTAAGATGAGGACACTATAAATAAGAGTAAGGTAGATCCTTCAGGATTCCTTCACCTAAGTGTGTTGCATGTGAAGCCTGAGAAAATATCCAGGAACAGCTATATACAGATAAAAACCAACCCTCTAAAATTCTTATGAGAACAACTTTTTTATTTTCGAACCAATGAAAGAAGTTATACAGGGTGTCCGGAAACTGCCGCATAAACGCACCGGATTGTGATCCCTAATGTGATTTCCAGCAAAAAAGTTGTACGGAACATACCCCCTTAGCTTAACCACCCTTAAGCTGCCACAGGCATTTGAAGATTTTTGAAAAAATCATTTTCTTGTACGACTAAAACTTCAATATCTCAAAAGCTAGACTAGCTAGGATAGCAAAATAAGATGATTATTACAGCCAACAAATTTACCTAAAAAATACAATAAAAGGCACTACTCGTAAAATCGGATAAGAGGTTTGGTTTTTACAGAACTTCAAAGTCAAATTTTTGTGATTTGACTCGAAAACAATATTTTTTTCAACTTTTTGTATTGCCTCCTTTTTTTAAACCCGCTTTTCACTTAATCCAATATATTTCGGGCATTTATTGGCCCATCTTCAGGGATACTATAAAATGAAAAATTTACAATGTTTTCACAATTCTAATCTTAACGATATAAAAAATAAGGTTTTTTAACCAGGTTTGTTTAAAGTGTTTCCTATTCCTTTGTTTAGAAAAACTTTTTTCTTTATGAACTAACCAAACTTCACCCAAATGTGTTCATAGTAAAGCCTCAAAACAAATCTAGGAATGGATGGAATCGGAACATTACGTCATAGGGCTGTCATACAAACCAACCAGCAAATATTATGTAGGTTCTTGAAAGAAAAACTTTTTTCTTTTTGAATCTTAACCAAAATTCATCCAAGTGTGTTCCTGGATTAGCCTCAACGCATCCAGGAAGAAATGGAATCGGAACACATAATAGGGCTGCGGTAGAAATTGTCAACGCAAAAGAAGGTTAAGTTGCATTTAAATGTGACGGGTATTCAAATTTCGGGAGCGCCCGAAATTAGCCTCGGTCTCGTTTTATTCTAGCTTCGTTATTTCTAACAGTTTTAATGTCTTAAGTGCAAAAAACTAGGGTTAATTTTGCAGATCTTTAGGAGCAGTGTGAATTGAATTGTATTGAGCTCGAGCTAAAATTAACCCTAGTTTTCTACACTTAACGTATAAAAACTGTTAGAAATAATGGAGCTAGCATAAAATAAAAAAAAAGATATGATCGTAAGACTATGCGCCAATTTTTAAAAGAATCATACAAGCACCTCTCCTTGGCAGAAGTTGAAGAAAATAGAGATGAAAAAATAGATTGTTTTTGGGTCAAATCACACAAATTTGATTTGAAGCTCTGTAAAAACCAAACGTCTTATCAGATTTTAGTGGGGTTACTTTTATTTTATAGGTAAATTTGTTAGCTGTAATGAACATTTTGTTTCATTTTTCTAGTTGGTCTAGCTTTGGAGATATTAAGCTTTAAGTCGTGCAAGAAAATGATTTTTTCAAAAATCTTCAAATGCCTGTGGCAGCTACAGGGTTAAGCTAAGGGGGTATGATCAGTACAACTTTTTTGCTGGAAATCACACGAGGAATCACAATCCGGTGCGTTTATGCGGCAGTTTCCGGACACCCTGTATATTACCATTCATTCTTCGCTTACTTTTACTTTACTTCGATTCACCAAAACTGTTCCTAAATGGATTTCTTTACTAATATAATCATAGTTTTAAGAGCCCTCTCTCTGCCGAAAGGAAATGAAACGCTGTGGCTACATTGCATATGACGAGACCGCTCGTTTAGTTGGCAAAATTCGTAATTCCACAATTACCTCTAACAAGTACAAGGTATTAATGAAAGAGGTCACAGCCTTTCGAAAATAATTTTCCGCAAGTAGTTTTTTTTTATTTGTATCGAACGTTTATAGCAGTAGAACCTTAGCCTTAATTTTAACATTTCAATGATTTTTTCGCGTGCCGCACCTGATACAGGTGATAACTTTCACGGAGAAAATATAGAGAAAAACGACTTCAAAGTTTGCGAGTTGTAACTTTTTCTCTGTTAATATTTTTGAATGGGACAAAGTATGTAGTCCAGTACAATTGGTTCAAAATAGCCCCAAACCTAAACATTAAAAAAAAAGAAATTTTTGATGCCAAATTGTTGAATACACTGCCTAATATACGCAGTAAAAAGTTACACTAATTTGCGACATGGGTTAAGGGGGGAGGGGGTGGCAAAGGGGTGAAAATTCAGTTGCTTGCAAATATCTGGAAAACTATGAGACTGACCTTAAAATTTGCTGAGGACAAAACAAACTACATAAAATTACCTTTGTAATGATATGTAACACTCTAGACATTTTCTCAGAAAATTATGCCCTAGACCCAAAAGTATTATAGTGAATTTAAATTTTTTGATTTTTACATTTCGCACTTTAACTCTTGATAGAATAGACCTACCGTTATAAGATCTTGTCCATATATTTATAACAAAATTTGTTTGATTTGTACCAAAAATTGGAGTGATCCGACCATCGACGCCCCCCTCACTCCTCCTAACATTTTTCAAAAAGTCATGCCTGCAACTTCTTTTTAAATTAAGCCAGGCAGATCAAATTTGGTGGGGTGCCTATCCTAAGCTCCATTATGCTCCCCACCAAAAATTATTACCATCCGATCAAAACTACGGGTACCCCCCATACAAAGTGATCCAAATTTCACATTTTTTCACTTCTAAATTCTATCTAAAATAGAAAAAAAATGTATCTCTTAGATTGTCCTTATAACAGTTAACTGTGGTCTTCTGAATGTGTATCCAAAAGTTTGTACCAGAGTGTGCCTTACAAGAACGAAAAATCGGGTTTGAAGGTTGCTAGTACATACAATACATACATTCACAAGACTACAATTAACTGTTATAATGACGTTCTAAGAGATACATTTTTTTTCTATTTTACATAGAATTTAGAAGTGAAAACATGTGAAATTTGTTAGAATTTTCGTTCACTTTGTATGGGGGGTCATGAGTTCGAATCTCACCGTGGATCATGGTGTTTTTCGAACTCACGAGCTTGTGAAGGACTATGATCTCACTCAGATGTTAAACGAGTACCCATTTATGGGGATAAATAACACTGCTGCGCGTGATGCTGATCTCATTACCTCAACAAAAAGCAGATAAGATCTGCCTGGCTAAATTTGAAAAGAAGTATCAGCATGCCTTTTTGAAAAAATGTTAGGAGGAGTGAGGGGGGCGTCAATGGTCGGAGCACTCTAATTTTTGGTACAAAGCAAATAAATTTTGTTATCAATATATGGACAAGATCTTATAACGGTAGGTCTATTCTTTTACTGCGTATATTGAGCAGCATATTCAACAATTTGGCATCAAAAATTCCTTTTTTTTTTATGTTTATGTTTTGAGCTATCTGTACTAGACTAATGGTAATATTGGCTGTCCCCTGTAACATACCATTTACATATATACCAAACCAATTAAAGAAAACCTTAACAATCCTTCTATTACAGAGCTCAGAGGATAAATGTACAGGAATACCCCGATTTACGTCAGGGTTACGTTCCAGAAAAAAGCGACGTAAGTCGAAACGACTTAAATCGAATCAAATGTAGGTATGAGTGAAAAAAATGTGGTAACGAGAAAATGAAACGTAGATTACAGACAAACTTAAATTTTTTGACTCAGACAACAGAGAACAGTGGAGGTGATTTTCACCCCGTAAGGAATTCGACAACATAATATAACGTTGTATGCTCATCCACAAAGCAAGAACTAAAATTCTTCGTTTCTTGACCCTTCCTTTGGTTTTGAGCCTCGAATAAGGGAAATAATTTCCATCGTCTTCGGGATATCAATTGGTAATTTAGCAAGTATAAGTCATCTGATCGATATATTTCCAGACCGATACATAAGAATTTCGCGTTTCCGCTAAAATCAGTTACATGCACTCAGAGCCCGCTCTAGCACTTACACCGCCGCGGGCAAGACGATAAAATGCAACCCCTAAGCTTTTGGATTTGGATTTTTTGCTTCTTGGGATGCACTGATTTCAGTATACGGACAAGATGACAGGATGAATTAGTACTCCGTTCCAACGATTCGTTACAAAAATAAAGAAAAGACCAAAAAACAGCCATATTCCAACTCACCGACCATTTCTTTATGGTCATCGTGTGCTGATTGATAAAATTTTGAACTTGTTATTCTGTAAGAAATAACGGAGGGGATTAAAACATAAAAACCCTTATGAATAAATCGAGAGATCATTCCTTCCATAAAGTTCTAGCCGAAATGCCGCCTCGAAAATTGGGCGCCCCGGGCGACCGCCCAGCTTGCCCCTCCCTAGAGCGGGCGCTCACTCAATTGTGAAAAACGACTTCCCGTCTAAAATTTCTGTAAAAAGTACATACACTCTCAAAAGATGGAAATGTGAAACTCGGAATAAACCTGAAATCATTTGTGAATCAAATTCATAGGGGCTTCAAATACATTTAATAATATGTTCACAGTGAACGAAATCATGTAATTTGGGGCTATTTTCATGTTTTCGTATGAAAACAGCCCGAAAACATTTCAATTCCCATACAAATTGACATATTGAAAATACGCTATTTTGCGTGTTTTCTATGAAACCTTGATTTTTTTCAAATGAAAACGTGTAAGCACCCAGGTCTCAAACCTAAATTCCCCTATTCAGCACATTTCGGCTCACTCCAATATTTTAACTGACACCCGACCAAATTGTTCAGTTTCGTGTGTTTGCCAATGTTCTTAATTTCTCCATGATAAGAGAATGGACGGTTTGTTTGAAGTGACGACATATGTTGTATATGACTATCGATGACTGCACCAGCACATTTTAAACCTTAGAACGATTTATAGGCAAAATATTATTGTCGGTTGTCATATGGAATTACAAACAGTGCACTGTGAACACTTTTCGGTGATTTCTGAAAACGTACGGCGAAATCAATCCGTTTTCGTCCACTCTGATTAGAATATAATAATACGTTCACAGTGAACGAAATCATGTAATTTGGGGCTATTTTCTTGTTTTCGTATGAAAACAGCCCGAAAACATTTCAATTCCCATACAAATTGACACATTGAAAATACGCTATTTTGCGTGTTTTCTATGAAACCTTGATTTTTTTCAAATGAAAACGTGTAAGCACCCAGGTCTCAAACCTAAATTCCCCTATTCAGCACATTTCGGCTCACTCCAATATTTTAACTGACACCCGAAAAAAATTTTCAGTTTCGTGTGTTTGCCAATGTTCTTAATTTCTCCATGATAAGAGAATGGACGGTCAGTTTGAAGTGACGAATTATGTTGTAAATGACTATCGATGACTGCACCAGCACATTTTTAAACTTAGAACGATTTATATGTAAAATGTTATTGTCGGTTGTCATATGAAATTACAAACAGTGCACTGTGAACACTTTTCGGTGATTTCTGAAAACGTACGGCGAAATCAATCCGTTTTCGTCCACTCTGATTAGAATATAAGACTCGAAAGTGCGTTTCAGCAGATGTTTTCGAAATTTTCATTCTGCACTCAAACCAGAAGACAATATACATCAATTATTTGGCCCAAGACAGGTATGGCGGTTGACACCTTTACTCAAGAGTGTGAAAACTATGGCTGCTTGTAGTTTACAGATAAGATAATTCATATAACATTAATCCACATTTGATATATGATAACAAAACTATATAAATTACGATTGATCTACCCGTTGAGTAGCGTTTCCACAATGAAAAGTAGTCCTTTTTCCTGTAACAACACATGAACGTTTTCCGAATAACGACTCTATATATCGAAACGTCTGATTTGTAATGTAATACATTTTTTCCGAAAGGATGTGATTGTTTTACCAAGATATTTTCTATAATGTGAAAAATTTTCCATTTCTGAAAAAAAAAATCACGAAACGACGTAAGTGCGAAGCAAAATTGCCGTAAATCGAGTTGTAAGGTGGGAATTATTCAACGACTTAAGTGCGAAGCGACTTAAATCGAAGCGACTTAAATCGGGGTATCCCTGTAGTTAACACATTTTTCCACTGATAGATTTTCAATTTATAGGTAGGTGAAAATTTCAAAGAAGGTGATATGTCTCAACGATTGGTTACTATTTCATTAATACATACTTAAAAGTTTGTAGTAAAATGGCATGATGTCTATAGCTATTGAGTGTGGTGTGGTTATTTCCTATAGTTTGTAAAACGAAATTAACGATTGTTTAGTGAACACTTTTAATGTAAATAATATGTGGGCTTTGGTTTTACGAATTTGTGGAAAATGGTTTGGGTGTAAACTTAATTTGTTGAGTAGATAATATGTAAGACCTCATGAGCATCAGTGCCGGATTAACCACGTGGCAGAAGGTGGCAAATGCCACAGGCCCCGCGCTTAGGTTGGCCCCGCGCTTTCCTCAAAAAATAAATAAGCTGCAGAATGTTGGAAAAAACATAAATTTCCGTTACATTCGTTGAAAATGTATATTCATTTTTATTTTCCTTCAACCTATCGGTGGGGTAGTTTCACGAAGGTCATACAAGATACTGGTGTGAAAATACCAATCTTGAAAAGATTATCCGATACTGTGGATGATATGCACGACCTGATGCGACGAAGGCACTTTTAGGTGGTTTTCCCATTATCAAACGAGTTTTGGGTGACTTATCCAATAACCAAGATCAAAAGCTGAGTGTCGTAATCAAGCTCACGGACTAGCTTCCAAAATGAACAGGCAAGAAACAGAAATATTGATGTCGCTTACAAGCGACTAACGCTTCATTACAGTCGCCTGATCAAGACCTTAATACGGGATAAGCTCTGTATAAGTCATTCACTATACAGGGCCGGATTTCCCATATGGGCAACCTGGGCTAGTGCCCGGGACGGCAGAACTTGAGGGGCGGCAAATTCTTAAATTTTTTCATTGGTCTAAAATATGGGAAAGATGGATTTTGAAAACTCAAACATAATTGTAGAAAATATTTAGCTTTTTTAATTTATTCTAGTTAGATGTACATATTCGTCTTAATACAAAGCACCTAATCGCAACATCAACTCAAATTTTAATGTGATTCCACCTTCAAAAATTGGGACTACGCAAAATTTCGCTTGAAGCATTCAATCATTCACTCTAAATGGCGTGGCGGCCTTTAGTTTAATTAAAGTAGGAGTATAAATCATCTTTGGCTTCACTTTAAACATTATGCCTGAACCTACATTAAATGATATAAATACGCAAGTACTTGGATCCTGTTTTCAAGCCTCTAAAATGGCCCCAAACTTGAAGAAAAAAAAAACTAAAAATATTTTTGGTGATAGCGATCCTTTGGAAAGTTCAAAACGCGCCCAAGCAAGTAACTCATCTAACGACACATTTTCTTGTGTTCAATTACTTCTTAAATGTGTCCCCACATCAAATTTGCTGGGAAGCAAGGATTTGGTTCCGGGAGAGATCCAAGTCTCGATACTAGAAATGCGGCATTGGCTATCAAATTTCTGGGTTTCTATCGGGTGAATAGTTTTAACGAAATTTGTAAGAACTTTTACGCTTAAATTTTCGAATTTGCGATTTTTTAATCAGAGAAAAACGGTAAATTCCACCGAAAATAAAAAAATTATTTAAAATAGTTGAAATCAGGAAAATCTAGAATTTTTTAGGCACCGAATGATTTTTGCTGAAAAACATCAGTAAGTGCTTTCCCAATTCGTTTTCGCTATCTTTATCACCGAAAATAATAAGAAGGTGTGTTCAAGATTTACCCTAAGCTTTCTTAATTTTGCTTTTTTTCGGTATGACGTTTTCTGGTTAAATATGATCCTAAAATAGGAAATTTTATTTGTTGGGGTAATTAGCAAATTATTTCCAAAGCGATTGACAACGAAAAAAATTTAGAAAACATGAACGCATTTCTAAAGAAAGTGAAAAGCCGGATGTAATAAGAATTGTACAGTTTTCTATGTTATCATTGGATTTTCAATCATTCCTAAAACAATTTTGGGAGGTGGACGGAACACCTGGATTCCTCCCCTGGGAAGCGACATAAAAAATGTTCAAGCAATCAAAATACGCTTACTAGTAAAAAATATGAAATTTCCAATTTTTCACATACCCGCTAGCGTTTTGCCTACATTTACTTTGTGAGGTGACAACTATCTCCTTCGAGCTTATCAGGTAGCGGAGGGCGGCAAATTTGTTACTGCCCAGGGGCGCCATAGAGGCGCTGACATTATACATTGCTACGTACAAGCAATGCGATTCGCATACAAAGATATAGAATCAAAAGCCATAGACCTAATGGGTTGTGAGGAATACCAATCGATCGAAACCGAAAGCGGAACACAAATTATGACCATTTCAGTGTCTCCTCAATCCCCGATGAAATTGTTGACAGTCAAGGACCTGCCTAAACCTTTGAAGTCAATGTCTTTATTCCCAGCCAGCATCGGCGTCATATACCGTGAACATAGCCACAAATAAGCATTACTTCATAAATCACGAATCGGCATTATGTATCGAAAGGACGCATTGAAAGTTAGATACATGATGGTCAGCTGAAGGAATGTCGACGGATCATGCATATAGCAAATATAATGGTTTTCCATTAGTGTGATTTTTGTCGCTGGGGTGATTAGAATCACGAATAAAACATGATCATTCGTATGGTCTGGCTAGAGTAGTGGTTACGGCGCGCACCTTCCGTGCATAGGGTTATGAGTTCGAGACTCACCGTCGCACGTGTGTTTTTTTTTTTAATTATGCATTTATGCATTGAATATATATGCTACTTAACTATTACATAATGTTTACGAATATTGATTTTATAATGATTATCCGTAATAAGGCGCAAATGCATATATACATGAAATAGGGGGACATCGTCATATACTCCTTGTATGAAAACGTGATGAATGAATAAGCAATATGTGCTTACGCGTGTTGCATGAAATAATGATTACAAATGTGTTAAATGCTGGCTGGGTTGTCACAATTGATAATATACTTTCTGCGCTAACTAGACGCATGGAAGCTTATCATCAACTAAATAGTGTATTTGGTATACTTCGGGAGTTGATGATTTCATCGGCAGAAGATAAAGAGGCGGAATAAACGTACCTGGGAAATGAACTGGGGCCGATCATGTAATTTAATTCGAAAGGAATTGCTTTCGAAATAGCTAAAGAGGTATCATGTAACTCGAAAACGAATAGCATCTTTTCGAAAGTAATAGGACTTTCGTTTTTCGAGCACACGAAACGAAAATCCTCTATCATGTAATTCAAAACTGTTCGACGATTTGGACTAACGTCAAAAATTCATTCGAAAGATAGGGTACTCTAGAAGAGCGATCGTTTAGGTGTTTGGTTGCAAGCGAAGATGGAGTCATAACCCAAAAAATAAGGTAATGGAAGGCGAAGGACTATGAGTTTTGGTCAAAACTATGCGTTTATAGATTTAGTGAAGGCGAATAAAATTGCATTAAAAATGCTACCTCCTTTACGCTGGGGGCGGTAATGTACTCGGCCGTTGGTTAACGTGACGTCTAACTGACTAATAATACATTCTTGACAGTGGGCTGCGTTCGGTATGGGAATAATTACTATGACACTATTCCCATACATCAATAGCCGCTGTAAAGACAAATTGTTCGGTCCGGTCGTGTGCTCTGACGTGCCGTTGCACGACCACGTACTCTGCCATTTGCGTAGCAACAGTGCCCAATGGTGGACATAGATACCATCTACGGGGTATATCGCCAGGGGAGCACCTAGCCGTTACGGCCTTATCTCCCGGTCCTTCGGGCGGTTTGGGCCTTCGGCGTTTTACTGACAAGGTTTTTTTGTCAGATGGGGATTTCTCCATCCGGTGAATGCACTCACCTTCAGGAACCCAACCCCGGGGCTGCATCACCAGCTCGATGTCCCAATGGTGGACATGTGGAAATAAAAGGAAAAAAATGATTAAGCGAAATAACGTTTTGCAAGGACACAGTTGGTAAGTGTGGCAACCACTTAACGCTATTGAGCTCAGTCCATAGTGAAACGATACAAAGCGTTCTTCATTTTCCAAGGTTCGTCTCGACTTTAACTGGAGCTAAGTGCAATGGCGTATTTACAGGGGGGGCACAGGGGGCACGTGCCCCCCCTGTGAGCACATCAAACTTTTTTCACACCATACTAAAAATTGCAGTACCAAATGTTCCCTTTTTATTTTGAGCGTTTCTATTACTAAACTTTGTAAATCTTTTGCGAAACATTATTATCACATCATCTTCTCAATTCGCCAGATCTTCTCGTTGATGAACACTTTCCGTTTTACGAACGTTTATTTTCATAGACGCGTAGTTTCAAGAACAAGAACTCTCAGAGAATAAGTACAAGCTATGATTATGTCGAGGCAATGACGTGGTCACGAAACGTTGCCCAATCTCGACATGAATCTGTTCGGAAACAAGGACTGCTATTGAAAGTCTCGTCAAGTGTGAAGTGACCCCATCTTAAGTTGATATAAGTTGAGGAGATGTTGCTGCGGTATCGATGTCTTGGAAGCCGCTGAATTGATAAATATTTGAAACAATCGGTCTGATTTTTCGATCGGGCTTGTGTATTTGAATTTGGCCGTAAATTCGTGTTGGGCTGCTGTAAAGGTCTTTAAACCAGATGCTTCTCTTTCTGTTAAAATGCTAAAAATTGAAGTGTTTTGGTGGGAAAGTATTTCAGCATACATTTTCGAATTCCTACGGTTCGGTGTCTCTGGTGCCCTGCCTGGGGAACTTTCTTCAATGCTTCAATTTTCACGAAGTAAACATCATCGTAGCCATTCCTTTTTATTTCTTTTTTGCAATTGATTTGTTAAAGCATGTTGCTTCAGCTTACCATCTAGGACTCGTTTTAAAAGGTATTGCAGATACTATAGATTTGAAGCTAGTGTACTACATATGGAAATAACAAACAATCATACCCTCTTGCTTACTTTTGTTGCTTCATTTTAATTAATCAATTGATCACTTCCCGGCTCTATGCCACGGATAGTTCCTACACGGCTGTTCAAGCGCCCTGTTTACTGAACCAGACATACTACAAATCAATAGATTTCTAGGTTTCTTGCGTTGATAGTGTAGATTTGATAACATTAGGATTGATTCTACCCTTTTCTGTTATAACAACATTCAATGCAATTTATTCTATCCCGAACGGTGTAAAATGTATAATATTAAAAGGGTATTTGGATAGTTTTATTCTGTAGCGGTTATAATTAATATAATTTTTAAATAAACTAAAATTATAAGTTGAAAAGGGTCAAATTTGATTCAAGTTTTGGAATACTATTTTATTTATAAAATTTACTCCCGGTTTACACCAGAATTTTCAACCGTGTAGTATTCTGGATTGTACTTGCAAAATATTATTCGGCACTTGTTACGATTTTACGGAATCTGTTACTAGATTTTTGACAAAACATACAAAGGCCTCTTTTAAAGTAAATCCTAATTTTGCATTCAAATTAAACTTGCTTAATTGCCATGGAATTCAAGACCACAATGTCAGCCAAAATTTGTTGTATCAGCTTTTCATCTGTGTTTCTTTCAAAAGTAAGCAGAACCACTTTTTGGCCAAAATTTGGCAGAATTTCGGACGATTTATTGATATTTCTCTTCCAAAGAAAAGTGTTCCGTCTGGAATCCGTTTTGTCATATGGAAACAGTCTCTTTGGTCATTGCATTAATTCCATAGCCAATTAAGTACATATTCGTAAAATTCCTTTTTCGGCTTCAGGCTCCTTCGAACTACACTACGCAAACTTTTTTAAGGCCCTCCGTATTTTGGTTCGGGAAAAGCCAAAAGCAGCTAATGAGTGTGATTCTAAGATCTGTCAAGATCTAAACTTTTGGTGTAATAAACCTGAAATGCAAAGGACTCTCAGACCCGTATTTATAATCATACCTTAACTCAAGGGGACTTTTAGTCATGGATGCCGAAATTAAAATAAATGTCATTTTCCATACTTTTTCATAGAAATCACTTATATTCACTAGCCAATGTATCCTTGATTTAAGGAGAAACTCAAGGAGACCTTGAAATTTTCTATAGTCAACCTCACTTGAAGTCAAGGTAGCTACCCACGTAGCTTGAAATATTATATTTCAAGTCTATTGAAAACTTAAGGTCTCCTTGAGTTTCGCCTTAAATCAAGGATCAAGGATCAACGATCCCTCAAGTCTTGCCAATGTTTTTCCTATGTAGCTGCTCTCGGGTATCCCCACACCAAAACTTTATGTAACATATTAGCCCCGTACTCTGTGCCCCCCCTTTGAGAATTTTCTAAATACGCCACTGGCTAAGTGCATAGTGAAATGGTACAAATTCTTCATTTTCCAAGCTTCGTCTCGACTTAAATTGGAGCTAAGTTATAATGTATTTGTTGAGTTGAATAAATTTAAATTGTCTTATGATAGAAATAGAATGGAAATGGCAACCGCAGCAGCGTGCCAATGCATTTTAAATAGGTGGGAGCAAAAGCTATATTGACGTCATCCATTTAAAATGCATTGTGCTGCTTTCTTCAGTAGCATTCAACGCGTCTAATCTTTTTCAATAGTTACTTTCAATAAACTTCTATTAATCTTCTCTTTCTAGTAAAGATAGATAGGATTTTAGAAAATGCGGATAAGTTACGACAATTATTAGTTGAGTTAATCCAGGCTCCAGGTTTCAAACATTAATTTAATGCATTTCACGGGGCCCCGCACTTGTCATTTGCCACGGGCCCCGCGCTGGCTTAATCCGGCACTGATGAGCATGTGTTTTTTATGTGCATAGTATGGCGCTTTATGGGGATATATGTATATATTTCAACATTATTATCACAAAGATATTTAAAATGTTATTCAAACGTGAAGGGTATGGAAATTCCTGCCGAAATCGACACACCTTTTTCCCCATTTTTTCTTGACTAATGAGATACATATCGATACATTAGAGCACAAGGCGATTTTTCAAACTTTTAGGGAAAACATCACAGATGACTTGATTTTAGCAAACATTTTTTGCTTTTCAAGTAGATTAAATAAACTGTCAAAATGATTATTATATTTAAATCTGACAAGCAATCGTTATAATTTCGAAGAAAAATCGAGAAAAAGAGATAGCAGTACGGACTTAACACTATTGAGACCATTTTCCGCCACTTGAATCGTGAATTGGAAAACTATTATTAACTACATTTTATGTAGACATAGTAAGCAATTCTTGGGCCTATAACAATCCTTTTTATCGGAGGCACACGATCCTTCAGTCGGCTTTTACTCGTTTGAATACCATTCAAAGAAAGAATATGCCAATGCAAAGACTTTACAAACAATTCATCTAGATCTAGAGTTATTCTGCGATCCAGCAGACAAGCCCGTCTTATTCGAATTAGTGGCTTCAGCCTAGGGCGGCAGATTTGAGGGGCGGCAAATTTCGGGATAATATTTTTTAGTTTGTTCACACTTCCGTAGAAGACTGTAGGATGTAGCCCTTATCATCATTATACGCTTTAGGAACAGGCAAAGCGTATTTTTACCAAAAGAATTTACGTTTACCTGGAAAGAAGGAGCTAGTCGATTTAAACGTATTTTTCATTGAAATAAACACTTATTCTTTTATTGTAAACGGGTAAAACATTTTAAATGAATGAAAGGCAATTGTATCAAACGTCTTCGTTTTTATGTTGAACATTTTTGTTATTTAAACTAAACGAAGCATTCTTTTTAATGAAACGGTATGTATTTCGAAAGTAACGCATCGCGTTTTCATTTCATAGAAATTACCTCATCCAAAATAATTGAGTTTTACATGGAATTAAAAGCAAACTCTGCTGAAATAAAATAATACATTCCGTTTTATTGTCCATTCTCCATTCGATTAGATACTTACTGTTACCTGGGTTGACAAATCAATAAAGAATAAAACTTATGAAAACTTTAGAAAAACACTTTATTTTTTATTTAGGTCTAATTTTAATATGGTTAATACATTACACTTTTATTCTAACACCCGCTAAACTTAAATTGCACGTGTGCAAGCGTCCATTCCTCCAGATGAATGCAAAAGTAAATTATCGAAAACACTCCTAACATCGACGAAGATTCTAATACGCGTTTGTTGTTAGACACTACACATTTGTTTGGAATGAACATGAACACGCGAGACTCATCGGACCGGCCGGAAGTATTTAACTATCTGTTGTGCTACGTTGAAACAAATGACATTTTGGCATCGCGTCCTTTAGGTATGTGTATTTGTTACGTAAAGGAATGTATACACATTACTATGTAATGCGGAATCTTTTGATTTAAACGACCGTCGTTTGCGGTTTGGCTGCTCTTTTGTTTTAAAAGAAATTCTCTTGGCGTAAATAAGAATTCGTTCAAAACAAACGAAATTTTTCAAACGAATACTGCGTTCAATGTAAATGTGGAGCTTTTAATATGAATGTGCGTTTTTTTTCTCTGAGTGTAGTAATCCAGAAATGGAAAACACAAAACAAAGCTAATTTGATATGCATTGATTAAATTTTACATCTCCATTTCTTGTAATTAAGGCGATAGAGTTTCATAGACAGCTGATTTTTTTATAGTTGGCATACATTATCCAATCGAATGACCAATTAAAGCCAATTTCTGTGGAGGAAGCACATTTTCTGTGGAGAAAGCTCATTGCCTCTGGCGAGTTCGGTAGTGGAACCTAAAAAATGAGCTTTCTTCACAGAAATCAGCTTTGATTGTTTAATCGATTGGATAATGTATGCCGACCCTTAGTCGACCTTTAGGGAAGGAGAATACATTTTTAAATATCTCCTTAATTTACATACATATCTGTTTCTTGGTTGTGACTTTCATATTTAAAACCGGAAAACTGAATTAAAATTTTGGAGTTATGCCATTCCCATTGATGGTGGTTTTGCACAAACGAATTTTACTATCGACCCTGCTAATTTTCCCCAACCAATACGGGACACACATTCGCCACAAAATATGAGACAAATCAACTTGTTTTCAATTTTTTTATATATAAAAGATATTAATTTACACCAGTCGCTCCAAACTTGTTTTAGCTTATACTCCCCTGTGAAGTTTTCTGAGGCTGGCGCCCTCCGAGAAAATGTTGGCCAAAAACCCAAAATGTTTTCATCGTGAGTTCCGCCATCACCATAGCTTCAGCGATACCTCGAGAAACATAATTGCAATGGAGCAACCCCAAACCCCAAGTGTTCTATCTAGGATCATTGTATTAAAAAATGTATGCAGCCAGGTGCGGTTTACATAAGAATCGCGGGCTTACGGCATCACTCTCAATAAGCCATATCAAGTGATTTTTGAATTTGTGGAACATTACGCTATCAGCTCTCGTAAGAAGAATTTTCTTGTTCTTCTTATCGACACTAGCGTCACTTATCTTACCATCCGCCATATAGCGGACACATAGCGGAAAATATTGGAAACACAAAAGTTCCCCCTATGAGAACGGATAGCAGAACAAGCCGAATTTGTTTCCGGGCTAAAATATTCTTAGTGGTGTTCAACAAACAGATTTGGCCACATCGCACTTCCAGGTGCTTTTTTTATCAAAGAAAATAAAATACTTGGCCGATGTATTTCAACAATGGATTCCTTCTGAATCCTCGAAAAAATTTCGATTCAAAATGGTGGCATCAATATTGGAGCCTGCCACAGTTTGGAATTCGCCGCTTTAAACCAATTCTCCAAGCAGAAAATTGTTGCATAAGCTTTACACTCTGTGATAAATATTGAAGAATGCTCAGGACCTAAGAAGCCGAAAGCTCGAAGATCACACATATTTAAGTACAAAGTGTAAATTGAAAATGATTGGAGGAAAATAAAGCATAATTCGTCCCGAATGTTCATTATCGACAAAAAATAGGGGCGGCAATATGTGAATAGCCTACTGGCGACAAAAGGGTAAATCCGCCACTGCCTAATTGTTTCATGGACTGGTATGGACTTAGCACAAAGAAGCACTATAACTGGACTTTTTCGGATCAACCTAGTACACATTGACAAGGAATAATACGATGCAAAAATCTCAAAATCGAGAAAAATGGACTTTGCCTTTTGTTTTTTAAGGTATCGATATGACCATTTACACAATGCGAAAAGCTGGAAAAGGATGATAAAGTTCAATATCATATTATTGTGTATTGCTCCGATAAATGTTTCATCTTAGGGTTAAATTATTTAATTAAAACTCCACTCCCCCTCTTAGATTAGCAAAAATATCCTGCCTTTAGAAGGTGTGCCGAAAATCAACCTCTAACTCTGTTACTGTTACGGTATTAAAAAAGTTCAACAAAACTGATTTCGATACACTGATCAAATTGTGTTTTGGAGGTTTTTTCACGCTTTTCATTGTTTTGAAGTAGTTTTTCAAGATATTTACAACCACTTTTGGTTCAGTGTAATTTTTTTTTCTAATTCTCGTGAATATTTTCATAACGGTATTCTCAAAAGTAGTCGTATTCTATGAATACAAATAAAATGGCAAGTCTTCGTCGATGCGTGCCCCTCAAAAACCCCTATGATAAACGTATTATATAAACAAACAGGTTTTCTGGAATATGTATGAGTATTGTAAATTTATCGGGAATGTAGCTCCTCCTGACTCCAAAAATTACAATGAACTTGTTTTCAAAAAATATCGTGAATATCTCTATAACGGTAATGCTTGCTGAGTGTACAGAGTACCTGTACTTATTGTAAGTTCAGTGGAAAATTATTTCCTCATTCCAACAACAAACAGCATAATATGATAACCGTACGACTGTTTTTCAGTCGTACGACGCGTTCTCACAATGTGAAATCCACAATGCTTGTCTGCCGGCCAATATAAAAGCTCTCGCCGTACGGTTTTGTCTTAAGGTACGTATTCGTAGAGACAATTCATGTGATGATCGCTCAGCGATCGTAGTTTTGCATCCAATTTCGAACCGTATTTAAATATTTTTTGAATGG
The DNA here is from genome assembly GCA_949715475.1 of Microchrysa polita. Lineage (NCBI taxonomy): Eukaryota > Metazoa > Arthropoda > Insecta > Diptera > Stratiomyidae > Microchrysa > Microchrysa polita. The sequence goes on from OX454416.1 coordinate 92,091,383, forward strand.
TTCTACTTGCCTAGTATGGAGTATGGACTAAAGAAACATGTCTGTTTAGAAAATATACCCATATAGTGCTCAAAACTGGTGGTTTAAGTTCGATCGCTGAGCGATGATCCCATGAGTCGTCTCTACGAACACAAACCTTTATAATGTGGAAGACCCTATGGATGCACAACCAAAGTTTCTGAATTAAAAGGCTGAACTGTAAAATGCCACCTTCAGTAAAGTGTGGGCTGATATTCATCAAGTTAAGTTGCATCAAGTAGAAAATTGTTCAACTTGAGACATTTTTAGCGTGCAATAAATTCGTTTGTGGAATAATATGTAAATGTACACATCATGCACATGAAATATAATTATGTTCATACTCAGGATTATGACGATTTACCGTAGAAAATATACTGTTTTCCGTTGTTATACCTTATGCAATCATTATGCTCAAAGTAGAACGGGTTCACGAAAGGTCTGATATAAAACGTCAAAAAGTAATTACAACAGGCGCCCCTGGAGTGTGTATCGTCTCCCATTGTTTACCTCACAATTCAGCCACAGAGTTGTAATAAAAGAATTTCGGATGACGTCGTCCTCTCTGTAATGCAGTGTGTGGTATGCTATTATTAAAAGGACCCTTTTCGCATATATTCCATTTGTCCGTATAAGTCATCTCATATATCGTCCAACATGATAATAAATACGCATGGCAGATCAAACACTGTTGGGTAGTGTTTAACCTTCTTCACATTTTCTTGTTTTTGTCCTTTTCCCTATACATATACGTTTTCAACAATAGCACGATACGTATAGTGGATGGATTTATGATCTTTCGTGTTCTCCTTGCTCGCTGTAGTGTCAGTACAATTTGGAATTTGCTTCAAATGCCATGTGAGATGGGGAAAAAAATGCCCTATTGTCATTTCATGACAAATTCATAATCATCACGAACCAGCATGCTTTTGTTGACGATGAGAAGCACACAAGAGGTGGAAACCGGAATGTGCAATATTAGGGTTTCGGTTTTTTTCTCTTCCATCTAGTCATTAAAGCGTGGTTTACATGAGTCGAGCAAATGGTCGAGTAGAGTACCGACTTTCCACTCTACCATCGTGCTTGTCGGTGCAAGCTCCACTCAAACAAATTCTTCTTTTGACACTGGAATAAATTCCACTCTATTCTACCATTTACTCGACTCATGTAAACCGTGCTTAACTGCATCCCCATTTCAGATGAGCTCTTGCAATCTAGAAGTTCGCAAGGCTTCATTGTTATACTTTAGCCAAGAGCCAGCCCATTATGTCATAGCTCATGTGAATTTAAGAGGAGCCATTCTAAAAACATCTCTTGTAATTCATTATTAGCGATGACAGTATCCAGAAAAATGCGGAGGGTATATACAGGGTGTCCCGCATTGGGTGGTCAATACTGTAAAGGTTAATAGCGCAACTTGTTTCAGCAAGAAAATTGCCAATACAATCGGATTTTTTTTTACCGTTACCTTGTTATCGCTCTTTTTGTGAAAGTCATCGAAAATCGTGACTTGTCATACAAAATCATGATTTGTAGCCCTCCTGATGGCTTAATCCAAGATTTGATTTAAGTTTCAGAAACTACATAAAATTTTACAAAAACTGAAGTTTATCCTGTTGCCAACATTATCGCCACTTTCAAGATACAGTTACTCAAACTTAATAGAAACTTTAAAATAGATTTTTCATCGAAAATTCAAACAGTAATTTCATAACGGTGCTTTATACGTACAACTCTGCAAAGTTGATAAAAGTTGCTTCAACATGTTGGCTTTTCAACGGTAAATAACTTTTCATATTTACATTGCAGAATTTTAGAGAAACACGCATTTAATGGTAAAAATCAAGGCTTCAGTGGAATCGCTAACAATTTTCCCTTTACTCGAAAAAAGACAAACAAAGGCTATTATAATTCGGGATAGAATCTCGCTACATTATTTTGACCAGAACTGTAAGATATTTGAAAATTGTACATTGTTTGGCAAATGCTACCAGTAGAGCAGGACTTCAGCTGGATATTCATCGGATTACGATCCAAAGAACTCTTCAGTCGGACAACCGGTATCCGTACCACCTTACGCAAGTTCAGGAATTACTACCGAGCGACTGTCAGAGGAGGATAACATTTTGCAATTGGTTTCTTCAAAAAATTAGGGAAGACCGTGATTTTCAAACAAAAATAGTGTGGACGAATGAAGCCACGTTTACACGCAGTGGCGTTTTCAACACCCGGAATAATCACATCTGGGCTCAAAGCAATCCCCATGAAACTCGGCAATCTCGATTTCAATATGAGTTTCGTGTCAATGTTTGGGTAGGTCTTGTGGGTGATAAACTTATTGGCCCTTTGATCCTTCCCCGTAGACTAAATTCCAGAAGCTTTCTCGAATTGTTACAAAACGAAATATTGCCCATAATCAATCAGATGCCTCAGCGTGATGAAATCTGGTGGCAGATGGACGGGTGCCCTGCTCAAAATGCGAGACCCATCAAAGAATGTTTAGAAAACGAATTTCCCGGAAAGTGGATTGGCAGATTTGGGGCAGTTACGTGGCCTGCGAGAAGCCCCGACCTTACTCCACTAGATTTTTATTTATGGGGTAACTTAAAAAACATTGTCTATTCCAAGCTGATTCCCTCTCGGGAACACTTGCTGCAGCGAATTAGCGATGCATGTGACAACATAAAGGAAAACTCTCCTGAAATCCTTCGGACCGTTTCTTCCATGAGCCGAAGGTGTCGAGTCTGCATACAAAATGGAGGAGCCGAATTCCAGCAGCATTATTCCAATTCATCAAACAGACCCATTTAATCATTAGTTAATATTTTTAGTTTATTGGTTCTTTCTCGTTTTCAAAACTTTATTTCCATTTTTATTTAACAAATTTTCAAAGTTGCGATACTAAAATATAAAAAATAAATGAATAAAATTTCAGTTTGAATAATCCGATAAGAAAGTAATTACCTTGATTTTTACCATTCAATGCGTGTTTCTCTAAAATTCTGCAATTTAAATATGAAAAGTGATATACCGTTGGAAAGCCAACATGTTGAAGCAACTTTTGTCAACTTTGCAGAGTTGTACGTATAAAGCACCGTTATGAAATTACTGTTTGAATTTTCGATGAAAAATCTTTTTTAAAATTTCTATTAAGTTTGAGTAACTGTATTTTGAAAGTGGCGATAATGTTGGCAACTGGAAAAACATCAGTTTTTGTGAAATTTTATGTAGTTTCTGAAACTGAAATCAAATCATATCAGGGGGGCTGCAAATTATGATTTTGTATGACAAGTCACGATTTTCGATGACTTTCACAAAAAGAGCGATAACAAGGTAACGGTAAAAAAAATTCCGACTGTATTGGTAATTTTCTTGCTGAAACAAGTTGCGCTATTAACCCTTACAGTATTGACCACCCAATGCGGGACAATAAAGCTCTTTTTTTAGGTTCCACTACCGACAATCAATTGGACAGTGTATGCCGACTTTTAAACAAAGTATAAAAAGAAGCCGAAGCCGATAACGAAGCTCGTATTACATTTGTATAGGAACTTCATTTATAACGCTAAAAATTTGAGATAGAAGGGATTAGCTGATCGCAAACCGATAAAGAATATTATGCCAAATAAAGGGAACCCCAAGGCCAGTACAAGAATGTACAGCGGTCGCAACGAGGGAACGGTTGACAATTCGATATATTGGAAAGGTTTCACTATCTTCTGAATATATTTTCCAAATTCATGCTGATAATAGCGGTTTCAATGCAAATAAGAGCTATTGTTTGCGTTATGTCGTTGATGTTCTTGGCAAAGAGGTGTTTTTAAATAAATACACTCGGCTTCACAAAAATCAGGCCACTCGCCACTTTCGAACTCAAATTCAATTTTCTCTGTAAGTATGAAACTTACGACTATGAAAGTTTTATCTACAGAAAGTGCATTTAATGGCAATCCAAATAACTATGATTTTTATCTGAAGTACCATCCAGTACAATTGGTTTAAAATAGCCCCAAACCTAAACATGAAAAAAAAAGAAATTTTTGATGCCAAATTGTTGAATACACTGCCTAATATACGCAGTAAAAAGTTACACTAATTTGCGCCATGGGTTAAGGGGTGAAAATTCGGTTTCTTGCAAATATCTGGAAAACTATGAGTCTGACCTTAAAATGTGCTGAGGAAAAAACAAACTACATAAAATTACATTTGTAATGATATTTCTCAGAAAATTATACCCTAGAGATAGTGAATTTACATTTTTTGAGTTTTACATTTCGCACTGAAACTCTTGATAGAATAGACCTTCTGTCATAAGATCTTGTCCATATATTGCTAACAAAATTTATTTAATTTCTACCAAAAATTGGAATGCTCCCACCATTGACGCCCCCCTCCCTCCTCCTAACATTTTTCAAAAAGGCATGCCTGTAGCTTCTTTTTAAATTGAGCCAGGCAGATCAACTTTGGTGGGACGCCTAGTCTAAGCTTCATTATGCTCCCTACCAAAAATTATTACTATCCGATCAAAACTAAGGGTACCCCCCATACAAAGTGAACGAAAATTCTAACAAATATCACATTTCCTACAAGAAAGCCGTCTACTGCACCTGCGCTCTTAAAGCCAACAAAATCTTCTTTAATTTGAGTGCAAAGTGCCAGCTTTGTAGGTGAAAAGGCTCCCAAGATACATCATTTTAAAATTTTTTTTTTTGTTTTTTTTTTTTTTTAAGTCCGAAATTGTAATACTAGTCATCTTCCGAGCTAAATATCGGCTTAAATGCGTGCTCTACGAGGATAGTAATGTGTCACGAAGTTATACATCAGTTACTTAGCTTAATTTGAATCGTGGGAAGCCTGTGGGAACAGTGGTTCCCTATAAATCAAGAAAAAAAGGAAAATTTCAACGAATGAAGTCTGACGAATTGCAAAACTTTTGTAAACGCTAAGAAAAACATAATTGGAAATGCAATATTTAAAATGAAATTTAGTAGAATTGAATAGTGAAGTATAAGTTTATCAAATTATATCAAAATTATTTTGATAGTTTGGGTTGACGCTGGTCGTAAAATGCTAACTATGAAATTATTGCGGTACCTCGGCTAATTCCTGCGCAAAGTAAATAATGATAAATTATAAAGAAGTAGTAGGTGTGAAGTGAGATCTTAGCGGAACAGTCGTGTTCTAGTAGAATGCCCAGGTTCCGAAGACGGCTATTTTTGCCACTCCGGAGACTCCTGTGTTGTCAGATCTAGTGTTAACGAGACCGAAGCAAATTTCGTACGCGGCCTAAATTTGAATACCCGTCACATTTAAATGAAACTTCAGCTTCTCTTGTGTTAATATGACGTACTCTATGAAGTGTTCCGGCTCCATATGTTCCTGCGTTGAGGCTAATCCAGGAACACAGTTGGATGAATTTTGGTTAAAATTCTAAAAGCTATTTTTTGCGACCTAAAATCATTAGATGACTGGCCTAACAGGAGTGTTATTCTTTATGAAACAGCAAGTATGTATTCATTTTTTTTATCAATATGCCTTTATAGTGTAGTATCCAGTTGATAAATCTAGTTCATGAGATTGCAAAATGGTCGAGAATTTGTTTTTTGTTTCTAATGTTTTTGGGATGCTGTGCACGAATCCGTAGCTTCGGACCAAAATTTCGTTGCAAAACGGCCAAAATCGCGAAAAACCCTAAAATTTTCGCTGTTTTTCTGTTTTTTTTTGGGCTCCTAACTCTGAAACTATTCATAAATATGTTAAAGAGAATATGATTACGATTAATGATATTATTTGACAGGGGAATAGTTTGTATTTTTCTAGCAGCTGATTCCCCAATAATTACCGATATCATATCGATCGCTGCTGACAAAATAAGGTCTTCAGCAATCGTATGAGGCTTCTTACATTGCACAATGCGATGAGCCACTTTGTACGAAGCAAGCAGGGCTTTGCTTGAATAGATGCCCTTGCAAACAAAGACGTCGATTGCTGCTTCAAGAGGGCGGGTGTGCTTGGAATATTTAGTAACCGAATGCGTGTGTCTCTGTCTTTACTTTGTACCGGTGAATACAAGTGGTTTCAAATTCTGAGAATATGGGGGTCTCGTTCTTGTTTCTAGCTTTTTTTTTACACCAAATCAACGACAAAGTTTACAACACAAACTCGTCACAACTGTTGTGGCGGCGTGAACAACCTAATAAGATGCAGTGTCTTATTTTTATTTATCGCGAAGGGATTTTAGTAAATATAATTTGTCTTTGTGTACGACACTCGGCAATTTGGTGCGTGAAGGCGAACGGTGTGGTGCGCGTCCGGCGACGCTCCTAAGACATCCTCGCAACGCCCCAGGGAGTCGCGACGCACAGGTTGGGAACTCCTGGCATTGTAAAACGCCCTTACCAAGGTTAAGATTCCTTATATTTCCTGGGGCCCTATCATGTAATTCGAAACGAAAACGAAAGTCCCGACACTTTCGTATTCGATTCGAAAGCAATTTGGTATCATGTAACTCGTTCGTTTCGAGTAAATAGTGGTGCCTCATATGCAAAGGAAATTTCTCCTAAAGTACTAGAATTAATGGAATAATCTAGTTGGCCAGAATTTAATTTGAAACGTCACAAAGTTAAAAATGTCAGTGATATATTGCGAATATACTCGTTAAAATTTAAAACTTGAAGATTGGGCTAGTAAATTAATTCAACAATTAGAGGTAGCATTTTTAGATGCAGCCAAAAGTCATCAAAGGAGAAGGATTAATGTTCACACAACTGGTTACTTGGTACGTATTGGTTTGTTAAAGAAAAGCAGTCTTGTAATGACCTATCAATTTCAAATTGTAGGAGGTTCGATAATCGTCAAGAATTCAATTTCAATTATCTGCCGGAAAATGGTAGACTTATGCATGGCAATGACAAATGTGCGGGGTATTGGAACTTAGCCGACACTTTCGACGGATGAACTGTTGGGGCTTGGTTTAGTTTTTTGTTCTAAATGAAAACACGCCATTATTATATAACAAAAATAATACATTGTACTTATGTATGTATACATATGTATGTATGTACATATGTTTTAATAAATAAAATTAATTCTTTGTTCCCTCACTGTCTCAACCCAAGTTTTCTTTTTTTAATTTTTAGTTGACTCATATTCTTAGTTGTATTTTGAACCACACTTTTTAAATTATTGCAGCGTCCGATTAATTCTCAAAGAAAAGATGTAAATGTATTTCTATTTGATGATCTAGTGAAGCAAATACACTACACGATTCACTACAGAAGTTGATTGAATTCGTCTGACCAAAATATGCATTAACGCATTACTTTGCCAAAAAAGAACTCCCTTTATCTAAAGACTCCTTTAAATGAAGTCTCAAATGTTTGAAACCCTCTCCTTTTGAAGCAAACACTTAAACTCTCACTTCTCGAGAGTACCCTATCTTTCGAATAAATTTTCGATACACTCGTCAAAATCTTCGTAGGCTTTCGAATTACATGATAGGGGAATTTCGTTTCATATACTCGAAAGACGAAAGTTCTATTACTTTCGAGTAGAAGCCATTCGTTTTCGAGTTACATGATACCAATTTAGTCATTTCGAAAGCAATCGCTTTCGAATCGAATTACATGATAGGGCCCCTGTTTGGATAAAGCTATTCGAATGAAAAATTGCACAAAAAAGAACTTTGTGTTTGGCCTCTTTTCTGATTAATTTTACGTTCCGGCCAAAAAAACTGTCAAGTGTGACGAGTGATTATGGTTTCACTACGCAAGCTCCAAAAAGACATAACAATGGAGCGATTTCGGATTTATTTAAAATTTATGTTTGGCTGAATAAAAAATAGGTACAAAAGCAATAAGAAAAAAGTTATTGGCACTGAAATCGCCCAATGCTGTTGCTAGGCAATCTTTTTTTATTGTGTTTTGTTGCTGAAGCTATATCTGCATAGTAGCATATCTTATATAGGTACATTCGATCAGATCAGATGCTCCCCCGCAGCAACTAACCCAACTGTAAATGGTATGGTTGGGCTATAGATACATAATATGTAGATAGAAAACTCGTAGTCAATACGAACTAATCCATGATATTGACCATGATTATAAGTACATTATGTACATATCTGTTTTTCGTCGCTAGTTTCCCAGATAGCATTTTGGAACTGATCCTGCGGCATCACTAAGTCATCAATAATTTCCCCTCTATTCAATTGATTCTGCAAAGGAAATTTATTGATGCCTGCCATCAATAGTCATTAATATGAAAAATGTATCATTAGTATAAAAGCGATCCGCGTAATCATTAATCTGTCTTGCTCCTTTATTCGAAAAATTGCGAATGAAATTTTAATCAAGATTTCCATGAAAAACGGTTATGAAAAAAGATTCGATACGGAATCAATTCAGGTATGATCCGTTGAAGCATTTTTAACGAATAATAAAATCCTGACAATTTATCGTGAAGTTTATGAAACCGTCGGCATAGTATTTCTCGTAACTTTTTAATTTGGTCAATTAAGTTAGTTAAATATTGCAGCGTCTTTTTCTCATTTTGGTAAGTGAACATTTTATTTTATAGTATCTACTCTGTTTACTTATTTTGAATTCAAACTTGCTTTCAGACGAGAATTGGGAGGTGAATGCGGACGTTTGCTGCATTTGAACAAAGACGTCATCTTGAGGGAAAGCAACATTCAACTGAAGGACTGCCCGTTTTCGAAAAAAATATAATGTACGTACATAATATGTATAATATTATATATTATATAATTGTTAAACATCATTTTTTTCTAAAATAAAGTGAAAATAATAATTGTAAAGAAAATATGTATTTGTTTTAATGAAGAATAGTTTGGTTTATGACAGCCATGAATAGAGTAACGATGTCATATTCAATATTATATCAATGATATATCGATATCAACTCGTTTCTTTATATTCTGTTGGTTCGATATTATTTTGATAGAATATTGATGGCAATCATCAATAGCATTTCCCCTTTTCGAAAACGACGACCAATCAAAATGCTTTAAAAGCGGACATCGCCCATATAAAAGAATCAATAATGGTATACTGATAGGATCACTACATTGAATATAAGGTTCAGTATAGAATCAACAAAACTTCAGTATTGTGCTATCTGGGTTGCAATGAATGATAAAACATTGATCGAACGAGCAGATCGCACTGGATGCCGTTGACCGAGCTGATCTGAAAAGCCCAGATTGCATCTTTTGCTCTTGTATGTATGTCACTGGCCTCTGCTTCGCTTAGGAGGACTATAGTCCATAGACCATGCTTGCAAGACTCAATAAAAATGATGAAGATTTAATGAAATTTAGAATTTTTCGAAAAACAGGTGATTTTCTGTATTATGCTACGTTTTTGGTTCGTAATTGTTGGTGGCCAATTCATTTCATTTCGCCTATTCTACATAGAGACGTTGAACACAATTCGATTTCCAGTTGTGTCGATGTTTTCCTCGCCTGTAAAACAAATTTAAAAAGAAAAGGAGTGGTGTTTCCTAATACGGGTTTTTTTTGTAAATGATCATTTCGGGCAAACAATTCGATTGTTGCCGTGCGATGCGGCTCAGAAGCAATGTTTACCACCATAAAGAAATTTATAATACGCCACAAAGCCATCAAGTTAGGCATAGGCATAAATGCAGTAGCTCTACACAATTAATTTGACCTTAGAATTAGTTCAACTCGATCAAGAGAAGTGCTTTGCTACAGTGGACGCTTCACCCGCACCACCATCCTGTTGCTGGATGGTGCAATTGATGCCACTTTCTTTGTCTGGCCGCAACGCAACAGTGAGGTAAGGTGCCCTCATCTAACTCAATCTGCGGATGGCCAACCCAACCACAGACTGCTTTGTCAACATCTGATCAAACCCGTACGCAATTCCCTCTATGGCAGCGGTGGTCACAAATAATGATTTCATATAAATGTGCAAGTCTCAACATGTTAGCCACGATCATATGTTTCTTTTTCTTTGTGCGGTGGCAGTTATCTTACATTATATACTGCCGGCAAAGATGCCTTATGTAACGGCACAACGCCACCGCTCCATGGGCCTTCATTTGGAGAAATTTCCGAGAGACTTCAAAATTGGAACAAAGAAAACTCCATCGATTCGCTCTCTAGTACTATAGGTACCTTCTTACATACATACTTCTTTATGTTTAGAGACTATACTATACTCAAATCCATTTGCCAAAGCATACTCTTTCCCCTTTGGAGAGCTAATGTGATGTATATAACCTATGTACACATAAGTACTGCAAAAGCCGGTTCATGTACTGTAAACAACCAGCATAATGGCTATTTACTTCAGCGCAGTATCTTTGGCTCCTACTAAATATATCTCAGCCTCAGCATAAATAAGAAGTGTGTACAATGTACATAATGACCCATGTGTAAATCGTCATATGTATAGTGTCGATCAGTAGGTAACCAACACATGTGCAACAGAACGGTCGCGTTTTATTAAATCGAGGAAAGTTTTTATGCCTTTTAGCCAGCTCTTTTTCCGCTCATCAGCTGGTACGTCCAAAGTTGTTTTCTTCCAATCTTATGTTTGTATCTACTATCTGGATATAATGGATCCCTAGGCCCAGGGCCACGAGGTGAGGTGCGGGTGCACGCTTGAAACGACTTGGAACGGATCCAGGCCTCCTGCCAAGTTTTATAGTTTTCTCTGCCGCAGCCGCACACGTATGTACATGATGACCCAACGACGTGTGTACGCGTTGATTTGCTTTGGCATGTTTTTTGTTTGCTGCCTCGATCAGTTTGATCCGATCTCTAAAATTACGGGTCGGGGGCTGAGATGTACCACGTATGTATATGTATCTAGATGGAAAAAGAACTGCATATACAGGGTGGCCCATATTAAGGTATACGATTTGTACATGTAGCATAGCTTTTCTGTGTATTAATATTTTTTTCTGAAATCTTGTGGAAATATAATAGAGTAGAGACAGGGCAGATTTGTTTAAACAACGAATGTGTAATTCTATCCGATAGTCCTCAGTAGGAAGTTTAAAGACAATAGTATGCTCCATTACTTTCCGCAATTTCTCTGGCTATAGAGCCCTAATTCCCGATCGGATATTTTCTTTTAGTGTCGCAACGGCTCTGGATTTTTAAGCATAAACCCTTTCTTTTAAGTAATCCCCAAAAAAAATCTGCTAAAATCTGGTTTTAAATCTGGAGATGAAGCAGGCGAATAATTTATTGATGGTCCTCTTGAAATAATTCGTACAATTGGATTTAGTATCCAGGGTTTTGACTTCATTAATTTTATAATCAACTCGAGGAATTGTTGGTACGATATAGAGTGTCTATATCGGCTACTATCCGAAAGGTGACCTACTTGGTACCATATTCCAACAAATCAATGTAATTGTAACGAATGGTTTATCTTTTTTTTTAACCTGCATTTTTTGAAATCTAGTTTTGTAATCTATATCTTACAGGCGTGATTGGAGTATCACTGTTCAGTATTTGGGAGTAAATGGAATCTCCCAGGTTTATAGTTAATTTTTGAAAAATTTACATTAAAGTTATACTATGTTCAATTCTTACACTTTTATATGGGTTACCCTGTATGTATATTTTACACATCTTCAACGATCAACGCTATTATGATTAAAAAATAATTATTCCGATGAGATCATCTCTGATGGTTACGCTACTTCACGTTTCAGCTGGTTGAGTTTTCTACGCGAGAATTTGGGCTGGAAGGTTCTAAATTGTAAACATCAACACCCGACGAACTGATTGATACATATTGGGACATTGGGAGTGAAATCATTTGGATATTGGTGGAAATAACATATTATGTGCATACATGTATGTATAGGTGAAACCAGGATCCATTCCCTTGTATTGAACTAAACAAATTTATTTTATGACTTCCATAGGGAGGTAAGGTATGGTTAAGATGGAGCAATAAAACGGTTTTTTGTTAATAATAAATACTTTTGAGTTGAACCATCGGTATTGTTCTCTAATGGAACCAATTTCCGAGGAGTATCCAAAGTGTCTTATCTTTTCTTAATTCTTCAAAACTCTTCAGTCCTCTTCAATTCGGAATTCAACAAAATAAATCCACTGAAGACGCGCTTTTACATTTTTGTTCTAGAATTTTTTCTAACGTTGATGCAAACAAACTCACAGCTGGCTTGTTTGTCGATATTTCCAAGGCGTTCGATATGGTTAACCATACTTTTCTACTAAGTAAACTTGAACAAGCGGGTTTTCGTGGTTTTATTCTGGATTGGTTTAAGTCTTTTTTGACTAATAGGTATCAACGTGTAAAAATTGGGGAAATTCGAAGTGAAATAAAATATTTACTCTTGGGTGTTCCACAAGGCTCCGTTTTAGGCCCGATTTTATTCCTGGTTTATATAAATTCTTTATTTCAAAAAAAAATTTAAGGGAGAGTTGACTGCTTTTACTGACGATGTAGGCTGTACTTATGGTTCTAAGAGTTTCCTACACTTAACTGCCGATATTAATTGGGACCTTAATATTTTCAGGATCTGGTTTGCTGAGCATGGTCTAACAATAAGTGCCAAAACTAAAATGATGTTCTTTAGCTTATCGTCTTTTACCATAAACATCGCTAACTTTTGGTTCCATGCTTTCGATTGCCAACGTTTTAAACTAAATGACTGTTATTGTCGTTCTGCTGCTTGCTCACCAACAAGTAACATCGATCCTATTTGCTGTAGTGAATGTTTTCAGATAGAGGTTGTGAATAATTCAAATACTTGGGATTAACGCTCGATTCAAGGTTATCCTTTGCGGACCATACACAAGATTTGGCCAAATACTTTCGTTGCTCTCTCAGGTATTTTTATTATTTGAAAAAACTTTATTCCGAAGCACTTTTAAAGAGGATTTATTTTGGAATCTTTCACTCCAAACTTCAATATGGCATTGCTTGTTGGGGAGGAGCTTATTTGAATAAGATACAACCACTTCTCATTTTACAAAAAAATGTGATACGAATTATTTGCAATAAACCCCGAAGACATTCTAGTTTCGTGTTATTTCACAGTCAAAATGTTCTTCCTGTCCGGCATTTATATTGCTTTAAAGTTTTGAAAATTTTCTTTGCCAGATCGGGAAATTTAAACTTCAGAATAATATCCGATTACAATCTTCGGAGAAACTTGGCTAATATGGTATCAGTCCCTTTTCAAGAACCACCGCATTTCAAAATTATTTTTTAGTCTCGTCCTGCCGTTTATTAAATAAACTTCCACAATCTATTAGATCAGAAACAGTATCTGGAAGGTTTCTTAAATGTGTTAAAAAATGGTTATTTGAGTTTGATTATGCTAGTTTAGAAAATATTTTCTCTGGCATTTTGGTAAAAGTCTTTTTTTTTAAGAGAATCCGCTTTTTTTGTTTGTAATTTTGAATTTTATTTGAATTTTTGAAATTGAATTACCCAATTTGTAACGTTTCATTTGAAGTTCACCCCACATATTCACTTTTTTTATTATAAGATAAATGTCAGTTAGTGTTAGGGTATAAAATGTTCCATTATTTTCATAGTACTTTTATGCTAAGATAATTATAAATTTTATTGTATTTTTGTATTTAAGGGAATTATGAAATAAATCTATCAATCTATCTATCTATCTATTAAACACAATTACACAGGCGGCTGATATTGTTCAAATTTAAGTGATAGCCAAATGCCGTATTTCGATTTGGTGATAAAAATGCATTATTACACTGAACCAAATGTTCATAATACATAATAGTCATGCATTTTTTCGTGTATGCAATGATTTTTTAATCAATTTTCATCCAAGGAATACTATCCGTGATCACGATATAAAGAATATAAGATAGCGACAAGTGGAAGAGTCAGAGAAACGAATGACGTATTCTTTCCTGTGACGTCATTTCTCTTAACGCTCTTACTAGGCACAACACTGTGCACAACGACAACATAGTTGGCGTGTCACCGGATTGAATTTGGTGTAATAGAAAATGTTTGTTTATTTTCCGTAGTTACGCCATATTTTGCATAGCAACGCCATCGTATTAAAGGCGAGTTAGGGCCGTATGTACAATCAGGGTTTAACTCACCGTTTAGTTAACTGTGGTTTAATTTTAAACTCCGTTTAACTAATTGGGTAAAAATACACTACGCGATAATTGAAATTCCCGGCTAACCAGCAATTTAATTTAAAAAAAAAAAATAATAGTTTTCATTAGCAACAGCATATTTCCGGATCGTAGCTATTAACATTTTTGATTTTAAAATGAAATGAGCCAGATGAAAATTCATGGTTTAACTACTGCTTGTCAGTTTAACTAAACTCCGTTTAAGGAAATTGACAAACAGTTAAACTGTCGTTTAAACTGCAGTTCATTGTGAAAAATTAAACGGTCGTCGTTGGCCGTTTAACTAATGATTTTTAGCCCAAGAAAAATATACCAAAAAAAGGCAATCGGGCGGCAAAGATAATAAATTTCTAATTTTTTGATGGGGATGGACCTCTGACCAGTAGGCGGCCTGCAACATGAGGGAAAAATGTAGAAAGGTGGTATTTTGTCAGTTTTGGATTGTTTCGAAATCGGCAAAGACACCGCAAAGTAGTCTGAAAAATTTTTTTTTGCATTGATGTATAATATAGGCTTCACACCTTTTCTTTTAAAAGTTAGATGCTCAGGGTGTCCAACTTATTTTTACGAGGGTTACACTATTGGCTTGCAATGGCGGGCAAAACATGCTTCATGCTGGAGAAGACATTAATTATTTCATGTTTTTTATTATTTTTAACGCTAAGGAGAAACATTTTTAACGATGCAAACATTCACTGTTACTTGACGACGACCGTTTAATTTTTCACATTGAACATGGATGGTCCGATCTAGGTAGATACATTGGAGTCAATTTTCGAAGTCCCTCTCCTTCGCAAATATCTTTAATTTTATTAATTTTAAATTATTGATATTTGTAAAAATCGACAAATTCAAAACTTGAAAGGATGCCGTAGGAACATTTTTAGAAAACTTTCCAATATAACAATTAGCGGCGACAGTGGGTGAGCATATATATAATTTGATATATTTTTTATACCTAACCGCATTACGGGAGCTTAGAACTCTATAATTGGCTGATGGGGCGGTTAACCCAGGTTGAGTTAGTTTTTTGAATAGAGAGATAGAAAGCAAGAACCCGACAGTTTCTTCAGGTTTATCTGCACAGTTGGTAGCAGCATATCAAAAATCGGCAGAAGAACGGGAATCCAACTTCGATTTATGATCTTTACGAACGTTTAACTTCAGTGATACAAAACATTTCATTAAAGTTTGTACAAATTGCTACATTAAGGCGCGTATGCTGGACAAGCCTGTGCTTGAAAGGGCGCCAATACTTGCCACCAAAACCAGCTCACTTAAACTAAGGTACCTTTCATAAAAAATGACGCTCACGACATTATGTTCGACAG
Organism: Microchrysa polita; assembly: GCA_949715475.1. Taxonomy (NCBI): domain Eukaryota; kingdom Metazoa; phylum Arthropoda; class Insecta; order Diptera; family Stratiomyidae; genus Microchrysa; species Microchrysa polita. The sequence continues at coordinate 92,106,890 of OX454416.1, forward strand.
TACGAGTAGATTATTAAAACGCACTGAAAGAACCCATGAAGGGTCATTTTGTAGAGGGGGCATCCTTACCCATTTTGGTCGAGCCGTGAAATCAAACTCTTTGTCCTAGTTCAAAGAAAAGAAAATATAGCAGAAAACTGTGCACAATCCGCCAATTTTCAATATTATTGGGACTGTGAACAATACTCCCTGCATGAACAGGAGCGAGTTAATAATTGCTCTCGAAACAGGTCATAATTTAAAAACAATATTAACCTAAAAACAACTATTTCATACTGCTATTTTTAAGTTCAACCTTCTAATTAAAATCCCAAGCAGAAAATATTAGTATTTTGCTCTGCCTATTAACATGTATTGTTACGTATACAAGTTTCCATGGAAATATCGGTTGTTTACGATTGAGCGAGCTGATTGTTCAACCAATCAGCAATTATCTCGCTCACCGAAATCGTTAAACTGCGTTTAACTTGTGCGTGCTGACTGCTGATTGGTTAAACAATTTTAAACTGCTGTTAACTTCCATGGTAACCTTTATTGTTTACGATTGAGCGAGTTCTATTTTGCAAATTTCAACGCTTACTGCTATTTAGCTTATGAAATAATAAAAAAGAAGGTAGCGCGGACATTTTTCAATTCGTTCTGTGCACATGAACTTGTGAAATTGTGACCAAAGAATTTCACAAGTGTTCATTTCCATTAATATTTTTAATTTACGTGACGCAGATTCAAAATTTTCATAAGTGATTTTGATGCTGAAGACGTCTCAAATGTCCCCACCTATACACCGCGTAATCATGTTTACGTGATTCGTGGTGTATCTGACAACCAATTTACGTTACAGTCGAGCTTGTCATAGACGAACACCGCATTCGGCGATGGAATTTCTTCCGCCTACTAAAATTTTCCGCTAATGAGAATATTTGACAAAGGTATAAATTATGGAAATATTATGTCTCCGACCCTGCTCCTGCGCGATGTTTATTTACAGTTTCGACGGGTTTGCTGATTTATTTTTCTAAGAATTTTTTTTGCTCTTGCAAAAGGCAGATCTTCATTTTTATACCCTTTGCTTTCTAATTGAAATGGTAAATTAACTTCGTCATGAAGTTTATAACGCATTGAAGGAAGCATATCACACTATCTAAAATGTAAAAAAAATAAAATATGATCAGTAGACGAGAGAAGCCGATTGGGGGATGTCCGTATGCGACGCTTTTTAATCGTCCAAATTTAAAGCTATGCAGCAATCAAGTTATATAAGAACAGACGGAGCTGGAACTGAAACCACATCCAAAAAACAAAGTTACAAAAATGATGTACAGGAACGGACCAATTTGGAACACAAGTTATAGTGAAGCCCGAAAGAAAGTGAAGGGTATCCAAATTTCGGCCCGCGCGAAATTTGATTTGTGCTTTTTTCTTTTTTTTTTGAGTTATGCTATGATTATCACACTTTATTCAATTGAAATTAAAATGCTTTTTTTGAAATACAATTCTTCAACATAAAATTTTAAAAGTAAACTTTTTGCCAGCTCGTTTAGTGAGAAAAATGTTGCATTTGTTTCTAGCCATGGGAGTGTCAGGCCTTTAAACTTTATTTTCTTTGCATGATATGTAACAAAACGTTGGTGAAAATAAAAGTTAAGAGAAATGTTCCGGTTGTAGAAGTGTCCGATTAGGCAAGTTCCACTGTATTCGTAGACATGTTTCCATAGAAACATTGGTTGTTTACAATTGAGAGAAATTTAGTTAAACGACTGTTTTTTTTTAATAATAAGGGTTTCACACTGTTGACAATATTGATTAACATCTAAATTTACCTAACAGTTGTGCGATATTGTAATGCAACTTTAATAGTTCAAGTGTATTCTACAACACATTTTGAATTTAGTGATATACGATTCAAACCCATCTACTACGGTTTTGACTGATTTAGTTTAGACCAAATATGATTTTAATATAGTGCGAACCAGCTATAAGGATAATTCGTAGTTTAAACGGCAGTTTAGCTTTTTATACACATTTTTTAACCATCGACGGTTTAACTGACAACCATTAGTTAAACCATGATTGTACATCCGGCCCTTAAAGTATTCGTTTTATTTAAAAAATACATGTACAGTAGAGTCTCCATAATTGGCCACCCAATATGGCGGAAGGAAATACATATCTTATGTACATATGTATTGTGCAAGTATAAACGAACATGATAAAAAAGACCTTTCACATAAAACATACATATGTATATTGTTTGTATATTTTATAATACAGTTTTATGTATTTTTTTTTTTTGAAAATTTGGTATTAATAATTTCAGAATTTAGTTGTCTTATGCGAAAAAACATCCGGGTTCTAAAAACAATTTTTTTACCTTTCCTTCACAGGCAATTTCCTTTTCATTAGCAATTAAAATCATTTTTTTTAAATAATTTTTACATAATTTCCCCGTTCGTCTCTAGGAGTATATTATTCAATTCCTCTACATGAACCATCATTTCCTCTGTTGGTTTGCAGAGTCCACCTTCGTCCAAATGATTGGTCCAAGTATAAGAACGATTATCCTCATTAACGGTTGTTTCGGGATTTTAAAATCTCACCCGGTGGCAGATGTGGAAGATCTTCGGACTCGTCATCCTCCTCGGAAAGATCTCTGAGAATATTAATTGCAGATAACATTTTTCCTCAAATATGAATATGGCGTAGGTAATACATGGTTGAATGGCAGTTGAATGGCGTAATTACAAATGACCTGTTAGACCAACCTCAAGACTCTTTAAGTCGGGGGGTATCATCTGCATTAGTGTTGGCGTTGTCAGATATACAACCTTCATTAAAACCCAATATATAATTTCGAAGCCTGTATTTAAATTCAATGCGATCGGGATGGTTTTTTTCTTGTCATATTGTAAATAAGATACTCAATAAGACACTTTACTATTAAAGGTGTCTGTTTAGAAAAGGTTTCTTCTTCTTTATGGCACTATAGCCCGACGTCGGGCCTTGGCCGCCTGGATTGAAGACCTCCAATTGTCGCGGTCACGCGACCTTGTCCTCCAGTTTCGAAAGCCTAGCATCTGGTGGGCGTCCTCACATACAGAATGCTCCCATCGGGCTCTCGGTCGTCCACGCAATCTGGCTCCGTCCACTCGTTGCGCGTTCATCACCTTTTTGGGCATGCGATCGTCGTTCATCCTTTGTACATGTCCCGCCCATTGCAGTCGCTGCAATTTCACGATCTTCGACACCTGTAGCTCATCATACAGCTGATACAACTCAAGGTTGTACCGGATGCGCCATTCACCTCGTTCACGAACGGCCCCGAAGATTCTTCGGAGAACCTTTCGCTCGAATGTGTCCAACAGGTGTTCAGAGTTTTGGGTTAGGGTCCATGCCTCGCAGCCATAGCATAGCACAGGTCGGATTATGGTTTTATATAGGTGGAGCTTCGTCTTCCTGTGCACCAGCTTCGAATTCATAATTTGGAGGACCGCAAAATAACACTTATTAGCTAGTTGTATCCGTCGCTTTATCTCATCTGTTTCGTTGGCGTCCTTTGACAAATTACAACCCAGGTAAGTGAAGTTGTCTACATACTCTATATTGAGGTCCCCCACTGTGATGCTTGAATTTACTGGCGTTCTAGTTTTTGATTGCATCATGACCTTGGTTTTAGATTCGTTGATATGTAGTCCAACTTCTTTGGCGGCGTTATTGAGATTATGCAGGAGGATTTCTGCATCACCCAATCTTCTAGACATGATGTTGATGTCGTCGGCGTAAGCTACTAGTGGAGTCGACTTAATGAGTAGCGTTCCGCTGCTGTCCAAGTTCATGGCTCGAATTACATACTCCAGAGCCAGGTTGAAGAGCGTCGGCGCCAGCCCGTCGCCTTGCTTGAGTCCAGTACGAGTTTCAAATAGGTCAGTGAGTCTGTTCTGTACTCTGACCTGCGAGACGGTATTAGTCATCGTCATCCTTATGAGTCGCACTAGCTTAGCTGGTATACCAAAATGCAGCAGAATGTTGTACAGTACACTTCGATCGATACTGTCGTATGCCTGCTTGAAGTCGACAAATATTTGGTATACGTCGATGTTATATTCCCAGCACTTCTGGAGTAAAAGCTTCACTGTAAAAAGCTGATCTGTCGTCGAACGACCAGGTCTAAAGCCGCCTTGGTACTCGCCAATGATTTCTTCTGCGTACAGATTAATTCTATTTTCTAGAATTTTAGATAAAATCTTATAAGTCGTACAAACTAATGAGATGCCTCTGTAGTTCTAACATTTTAACTTATCCCCTTTTTGTGGATTGGGCAAATTATACTTTTGCGCCAATCTTCCGGGATTATTTCGTCGTTCCATATTTTAACGATAAGTGTGTGTATAGCCTTAACAAGGCTCTCCCCACCATGCTTTAGCAGTTCAGCTGGAATCTCGTCAGCACCCGGGGCTTTATTATGTTTCAGTGATTGCATGACGAGATCAACTTCTTCTATTGTTGGGGGTTGAATGGGAGGGCCTGTTTCAGCCGTCAGCTCCAGCGCTTCTTGTGTGGGGTTGTTCGGTTGAACATTAAGAAGCTCTTCAAAATGTGAGGCCCAGCGTTTATCAACGCTATCGGTGTCGCTAATTATATTGCCATCCTTATCCTTACAGAGGCTGGTCCTGGGTTGGTATCCACTTTTAATTGAATTAATTAGCTTGTACGCTTGTCTACTGTTCCTACTAGCTAGTCTTTGGTTTATTTGCATCAACTGCTCGTCAAGATGCTTACGTTTCTTACGTCTAATTAACCTATTCGAAAATCGTCGTAGCTCGTCATAATTTGTTTTTTTTGGCTCTAGTTGCGCGTTCGGTCCATTGGCGATATGCCTCGTTTTTCGCATCTACCGCATTTTGACATTCCTCGTCAAACCAATCATTTCGGGCTCGCCGGGCTTTGTATCCCACAACCTCCTCTGCGACCCCTTTGATGGTGTCTTTGAGTGTATCCCAAATCTCAAGGGCGCCTTTGTTGCTGATGTTATTTAGCAAGGGCGTCAGCTTCCCCTCAAGGGCAGTCGTATAAGTGACCACCGTGGAAAAGGTTTACTGTATATAAAATCAACGTATTTAGTGAGCTGTCATTGCATACGATTTGTTGTTGATTTTTCATAGTAATACATGTATGTATTAATCATAGTAATCGTTCTCATTCAGTAGTATACGTTCTCTTTCGACTGATGACGTCACAGGAAAGACGGAAAGAGCTTATGACTATGCCCATCGGTGATACTATAAATTCAGTTTTATTGACTTTAGATTTTCTAAATATGTTATTTCATTGAATTAATGAAAAATATTCACTTTACCTATATGTACTCAGAAAAGAGGGCCCAGTAAACTTAAAAGTTTTCGTCCTATTATTTTAATTGGACAGCAATTTACCAGATTTCTTCACGAAAGTAAACAGATATAATATGTAATTACTTATAGCATTATAACTATTCGAATACTATAAGATATTTTGCATGAAATGAAATGTGTCCCGTTAATCGAATGGGGCAGAAGACATTTTAATCAGTTCGAAGTTAAAAAGATTTTATATGATTATTTAATAATAGGATAGATCTCATTAAAACAGCTACAAAACTGAATAAAGCAACTATCCCTCAGAAAAATGGATCCCATAAAGTTAATAATTTATGTCTTATACATTTAACAGAACGACAAATGACAAGATTTCTTCAGAAAATAGACCAGGTACATTGTTTTATATGACGTCCTATTGCATTAATGGGATAGGCCTTTTAATTGAATTTCAAGCACACATACGTATTTTCCAAGATATCCAACATCATTCTCCGTAGCCGAGATCGTTCGGTTGCCTCCGCGTGACTTGGTAAGAATACTAGTAAATCGGATGTTCAATACTCGGCCTGGCCACATATCGTGATTCTTTAAAAAATCCACAATGACGTATCGTGTATGGTATAATTAATATGGGAATTATAAAAAAATATAGTTTGATCAGATTACGAGTGAAACGATTTTTTTTATTACACAGGATTGATCTTATTAATTCAATAAGATATATCCTATTGGAAAATAACTAGACCATGTGTTTATTTTTAAATGAGTCAACTATTAAAATAAACGAATAATTATCGAGTCGAAGTAATATAGTTCCTATATTTTTTAAGTAATCTGATTATTCTATTGACCAATCATAATGGGACAAAATGATTGTACGATGGTTTCATAATAAGTCTTCTTTTATTTTAAAATAAAAAAGCTAGCGCAAACGAGACTTGAACCTAAGCCTCTATAAGTGTTGGCGAAAATGAATGAAAAAAATTTTGAATTAATGGAAAATATTCAATTTACATACCTATGATGGTTTCAAATTATTATTTTTTATTTTAAAATAAAAAAAACGACACAGCCCTACATTCAACCTAGGTCTGTACAAGGTTTGGCGACAAATCGTTTGCCTCGCTTTGAAAAACATCATTATAATTACCTACCTACAGTCGGATTCGATCTCGGGACCTTATGATTTGAAGACGCACACCCTACCTACTATACCAATCAGACTATTACCCCAGGATAATTGGCATTTCACTTCGGAAAAGTTAGGGGAAAACAGGATTTTTCCTTTCGAGGTCCTAAACAAGACCCCAAAAGTCCTCGTCTGTACGACTACCACTAGAGGTGCTACAGAAGGCCAAAGACTCAAAAACTGTTTTTTTTCTCGAATATATCGATAACGGTAATATGTGCTGAAAAGTGGTGCGTATGGCAAATTTGTAGCTCTTGTGGTTTCAGAGTAACATGTTAAAAGTCATTTTGATTTGAGCATTCCTAACGGTGCCTTGAGGTTCTTTTAACAAGGTTTCACGAAAGCCTCTATAACGGTAACTCTGGCTAAAAGATGTTGTATGGATAATTCATAGCAAATGCGGTTCTGATGAAAGTGGCCCAATTTGTCATCAATATGTACACCGTTGAGGGTGCTATGGGGATTCAAATCTTAGAAAAACCACGACAATTTTCGGGTTTTTCGTGAATGCCTCTGTAACGGTGGTGTATGCTGTAAAGTCATCTATGACATATTTGTAGCTTCTGTGGCTGCAAATCAAATGCCAAAAGTCCCCATCGATGGGGTGGCACCCAAGGAAGTTATAAGGGGCAAAAGTCAAGATTTACCGTTTTTTGGGGAATATCTCTATAACGGTAACGTTCACTAAAAAGTGTTATATGATGAATTTGTAGCTTGTACATCGTCTAAATTAATACCAAAAATTTCAGATCGATACTTTCAATCGTAAGGGCACTTGAGGGAAGTATGATAATTTGATCAACACACATACACAAAAAAAGTAGAAAATATACAAAAATTCAATTTTTTGTTAATTTCATGAATATCTTAGCAAACGTAACATATGCGGGAAAGTGGCCTGCAATGGATATGTTTCTTCAATTTACAAATTTAAATACAATGCCAAAGCGCCCGATCTGCACCTGCTCCCCAACAGGAGCTACGTGGGGTCAAACCTAAAAAAATCACGGGGAATTGTTCTATCTATAAGGGTAACATGTACTCGTGGCGTCCGGAAACTAACGCATAAACGCACCAAAAAATTAGTCCTCATTATTATTATTATTATTATTATTATTATTATTATTATTATTATTATTATTATTAATTAGTCCTCATATGATTTCCAGCAAAAAAAAAAGTGCATCGGGCACACCCAGATTCTTAACCCTTAAGCTCCCACTGGCGTTTGAAAAATTCAGTTTCTTACACGACTTAAACCTTTGTATCTCCAAAACTAGACAAGCAAGAATAGCGAAATAAGCTTATTATCACAGCTAACTAATTTACCTAAACAAAACTAACCGCATTAAAATCAGATGAGTGGTTTGATTTTAAATGATGTGAAATTTTAGTGATTTCACCCAAAAACAAATGATTTTTTCATCTCAATTTTCTCCAACTTCTACCAAACTGAAGTGTAATGTACGATTCTTTTAAAAATTGGCCCATAGTCCTACGATCATATCTTTCATATAGGGTTTTATTCTAGCTTCGATATTGCCTTAAATCCAGAAAAATAGGGTTAATTTTGGCTCGATTTTAGTATAATTTTTATAAATTTTCCCAAATTGCAGTACATTAGGGCAGTTTGAATGAATTTGAGCTAAAAGTAGCCCCAGTTTTCTGCACTTAAAGCATTAAAACTATTAGAAAAAATACCGGCGTACAGAGGGCTGCGCCCGCAATACGAGGGTTTTTTAGAATTTTAATGTATAGTGAATATTTTTTGTACATCTTCTTCTTCCTTGCCTCGTTCTTTATACCGCTCCACGGTTTCGCGTTGCTCGACCTGCGGTGTAGGCACATCGCCCGTTTTGGCGATTATTTCTCAGCATATTTCTACAGGCAGCTCTATCTTGGATCGTGTCATCGCCGAGACCAATGCGTTGTTGTTGCTTTTTCATTTGACATATCCAGGTGTTCTTCGGTCTGCCTCTGGCCTTGGGTCCATCAAGTGGAACTTCCATCGATATCGCTTTCTTTGCGGGGTTCTCAGGCGGACGCCTTTGAACATGGCAATACCAATCCATTTGTCGGTCTTCGAGCTTTTCGGTGATTGGTTGGTCTATGGCCAAGCTGCCTCGGATGTAGCTACTCTTGATGTGGTCCCTTTTGGTTACACCAACTAACTTGCGTAACATTTTCATTTCAGTCGCTGTCATTTCTTTCGCGTAACTTTCATACATGGTCCAGCATTCTGATCCATACATGAGTGCGGGAGGTACAACCGTTTTGTACAACTTGCCCTTTAGCTTCAGTGGCATTTTCTTATCGCAGAAAACTCCTGAGTCTTCTCGCCACGTCATCCACCCAACCTTTGTGCGGTGTTTGATGTCATCATCGCATGTAGCTCCGCTGTTCACCATCGAGCCAAGGTACTTGAACTTGGTACAAGACTTAAGCTGCTCTCCTTTGACGTACATATCTGGTATCGGTGCATCTGGGTCTGAGAATGGGCAGCATAAGAACTCAGTCTTTGTTATACTTACCCTCAGTCCATGCTCCAGAATGTCACACCATTTTGTAAGGGCAGCTTGCAAGGCAACGATGTTTGGGCTGCTGAGGACTATATCATCGGCAAAAAGAAGAGATATTTCTAGGCCGTCGGACATACGTGTTAATAAGTAGCACATGATGATGTTGAAGAGCAACGGACTCAATACACTGCCCTGGTGTACTCCGACATTCACCGGAAATTCTTCTGATTCACCGGCTGTGCACCTAACCTTAGTCGTAGCTCCATCATACATGTCTCGTATCATCCTGGCGAATACCTCAGGGACATTAAGTGCTCTCAAGGCCAACCATATCAGATCACGAGGTACTCTATCGAATGCCTTTTCCAAATCTATGAACACAAAGTGCAAGTCCTTTCGTGCTGCTCTATACTTTTCCATCGCAATACGAATGCACTGAATTGCATCGACTGTCGATCAACCTTCAACAAAGCCGCATTGATTGTCATTCAACCGCACAATCTTTGTCAATCGGTTGCAGACAACTCGCTCGTAGATCTTCAGTGTATGAGGTGTTAACTTTATAGCCCTATAGTTGTTGAGTTTGCGTGAGTCTCCCTTGTTCTTATAGAAAGGAAGAAGAAAACTTTCCCTGAAAGCATCAGGCATCGGTTGCCCACCTTTGATTTTGTTGAAGAGGACTGTGAGCCAACTAAGCCCGACATTTTCCATTTTCAACCAAAATTCCGCGGGGATTTTGTCCGGTCCGACTGCCTTTCCGCGTTTCATCTGATGCATTGCCTCCATCACCTCTTCCGCTGAGATATCTTCAATATTGGTGGTATTTGGCTCAACATCTAGAAAAGCTGCTCGAGGAAATTCTTCATTTAGAAGTTCGTCAAAATACTGTCGCATCCTGCTACAAATTGCCGTATCGTCAATCAGCAACATTCCTTGCGAGTCCTCCACGTACTTTGGCGCCTGTATTTCCCGAGCGTTCCTTCTCCTTTGGGCTGCGACCCTAAATATCCTGGCGTCGTGCTTAGGTCTCTCGCGCAATGACGGTCCTTCGGTCGCAGTCTGAGTCTCTAATTCTTGGTAGAATTTCTCAGCTGCCTTCGCCTTTGCTTGGGCTACCAAGCGCTTTACGTTCTTCCGGCATTGCATATCATTTTCGCGCCTTTCACTGCTTGACTCACATTTCGTCCATGCCTTAAATGCGTTCGATTTGGCTTGCACTGCTTCCTTAGTTTCGGTGTTCCACCACCATGTTTCTTTCGTCGTGTGGAGTGGACCTTTCGAAACTCCAAGTGCTTTTTCCGCCTCACCTACTGACATTTCAGCGAAATTTTTCCACATTTGTGTTGGACTGTGCTCGGTGCAGTTGGTGTTGTTTTGAAACCACTCCGTCATTGAACGGAGTTACTATAGGTTCAAAGTTGTCGTTTGTGAGATTGTGCCACTTGATTTTTTCGACAGGCTTGGGAGTTCTTCTATTTCTTGCTCCTCCTACTTTCAGAATAAATTCTGATAGGAGCAAACGATGTTAGCTAACGACAGATTCACCCAAGATCACCTTGCAGTCTTTTACCCACCTTCTCATAAAATCAAAGCAGAGGTGGTAATCGATCTGCGTTTCGTGTTTCCTATCTCCGTGTCCACTACTGTAGGTGATCAGGTGTCTCTCGTTTTTCACAAACCATGTGTTTAGGATGACCAAACCGTGCGATCTGCACATAGTCAGAATAGCTTCACCTTCGTCATTTCTGACAGTTGAAGGGTTACCCTTTCCACCATGGCAATCCTCGTAACCATAATTTGATTCACCTACATGGCCATTTAGATCGCCTCCCAAGAACACCAATTCGGTATGTGGTATGGTCTGAATCAGGGTGTTAACGTCGTTCCAAAAGGCCTCTTTTTCTTCTGGTGGTAGTCCCACTTGGGGAGCGTAGGCACTTATTACGTTCCACACCCTTCGGCAGATAACCAATTTGATGCTGATCAAGCGATCGCTTCTCTTCGCGACACTTATTATGCTGCCAAGCAAAAACGACGCCAGAATAATGCCAACTCCGTTTCTTTGATTTGTGATTCCATAGTAGTGCAATTTGTACTTCTTGGAATTCGTAAGAAACCGGGCTCTGTCGATATGGGTATTTCGCCACTTCGTCTCCTGCTCGCACATAATGTCTATCCTCCTCCGCTTCATGATATCCTCAATCTCCTCGCTCTTCGACGTCATGGAACCTACATTCCAGCTTGTAACCCTCAGCTTCTCCACAGTGTAAATGGACTGCCTTATAGTGCTCGCCCCCGGAAACCGTCGAGCTCTGGCGCGAACTAAGTTCGCCCCTGGATCACTCAACCGCATAGCAGAAGTAGTGCCCGGCGGGGTAGTGCTCGTAAGGCCAAGCACCCTCTTGACCATGCATCCCTCGGCGCATGCTGATCCACCTTGGATTAGGGATTTTTTTTTACACTGTAAGAGTTCTCATCTCTCCTGTCCCTTTTTTGTCGCCTTCTACGAGACACGCCGGGAAAAGCGGTGGCATCATTCGTAACCCATGCCACAGGGCACATTGAATTCGAAAAAAAAGAATTGCTAAAGTAAAAGGAAAGTTACGTTCAAATCGTATAGATACCTATTTTCAAATGGGCCACTCTGTAAGAAAGACGAAGTTAACATTTTTTGTAATTATGCGTCAACTGCTCCTTGAGTTTTCAAACTGCATCCTTCCGAAAATTTATTACAAATGGAAAATTTCAAAAATTTGGCGCCCCTAAAAATATGACGCCCCGGGCAGTTGCCCAGTTTGCCCATATGGGAAATCTGGCCCTGATCAGCAATGCTGCATTTTTTCCCCGATGTGTGTATATTTTTTTGCTTGGCCGGTCTTTCTTTGTTGTGTGGAATCTATATTTGGTGCGATTTACATTTCGAACTGTAACTCCTAGTGTCGGTTACTCGTACATACAGGGTTATTGGTTAAGTCGACCTATTCCCTGCAACACGTTATAATAGGGTAAAAATGCAACAAAATGAGGCCATAAATGTTAGGCCGATTTTCAACGGTCATTGAGATATTTGAATTTTTAGGTTTTTTTTTTAAATAACCTCGAATTTTACCATTTAAAGTAAGAATTAAAAAAAACTACTAAGGTAATGGGTTAAAACTTATTTTTGGATTTTAGTCAACACTAAAGCAGACGTTTCTTAATCATTTAAAATTTCAAAAACCCATCACAATTCGAAATTTTTAATTTTTAATAAAAAAAAATTATCTTAAATTTTTTTAAAGATGATTTTTAATATGGTATTACTAAAAAAATTATATGACACGGACTCTGCAGACCGCTGGGAAAACATACTCGTGTTGTCAGCTTTCCAAAAAGGAGTCAATGTCAATATAAATATTTGAAATAATTGAAACAGCTAGCTGCAACTTGTTCGGGGACCATAATTTCGTTTGATAAAAAACGACAAATCCATAACACAATAAAAACGCGTCTGTCAACTTAGCACTACCACTTTAAAATTTCGACAAACGCTATAGTGCATTAAATGTCGCGATTTTGTCGTAATTCAATGGAAAAAGAAAAAAATTTGTCGCGCCCCTCCTTCCCCTTAAAAAACTACCCTTAAGTGCATTTGAGGCTCAGTTAACCAAATTCGAGTTCCAAGAATCTCCCCAATGCTAAAGGTGTCCAGTAAGATATCACAGGAGCTGTTTAAGAGATTTCCACCCTGAAAAAATTTGTCGCGCCCCTCCTTCCCTTAAAAACTACCCCCGTCAAGTTAGCACTACCACCCCCGGTAGCGGCCACTTCAAGCATTTCCGTAAAACAAAAAGTATCCAATTAATTGTCGCAGGAACCGAAAGGGGTGGTAGTGCTAACTTGACGGGGGTAGATTTTAAGGGAAGGAGGGGCGCGACAATTTTTTTCAGGCTGGAAATCTTTTAAGCAGCCGTAGTGAGAGTTTACTGGACACTTTTAGTATTGGGGCGATTCTTGGAACTCGAGTTTGGCGAACTAAGGCTGAAATGCAATTAGGGGTAGTTTTTAAGGGGTAGAAGGGGCGCGACAAATATTTTGAAGCGTGTAATATGCCTTTCGGTTCCTGCGACAATTAATTGGATACTTTTTGTTTTACGGAAATGCTTGAATTGGCCGCTACCGGGGTGGTAGTGCTAACTTGACGGGGGTAGGTTTTAAGGGAAGGAGGGGCGCGACAATTTTTTACAGGGTGGAAATCTCTTAAGCAGCCCCTGTGATATCTTACCGGACACCTTTAGCATTGGGGAGATTGTTGGAACTCGAATTTGGTTAACTGAGGCTCAAATGCACTTAAGGGTAGTTTTTAAGGGGAAGGAGGGGCGCGACATTTTTTTTTCTTTTTCCATTGAATTACGATAAAATCGCGACATTTAATGCACTTTAGCGTTTGTCGAAATTTTAAAGTGGTAGTGCTAACTTGACAGACTTGTTTTTATTGTTTTATGGATTTGTCGTTTTTTATCAAACGAAATTATGGTCCCCGAACAAGTTGCAGCTAACTGTTTCAATTATTTCAAATATTTATATCGACATTGACACCTTTTTGGAAAGCTGACAACACGAGTATGTTTCTCCAGTGGTCTGCAGAGTCCGTGTCATATATTTTTTTTTAGTAAAACTATATTAAAAATCAACTTTAAAAAAATTTAAGATAATTTTTTTTTTATTAAAAATTAAAAATTCAGAAATTGTCATGGGTTTTTGAAATTTTAAATGATTAAGAAATGTCTGCTATAGTGTTGACTAAAATCCAAAAATAATTTTTAACCCATTACCTTAGTAGTTTTTTTTAATTCTTACTTTAAATAGTAAAATTCGAGGTTATTTAAAAAAAACCTAAAAATTCAAATATCTCAGTGACCGTTGAAAATCGGCCTAACATTTATGGCCTCATTTTGTTGCATTTTTCCCCTATTATAACGTGTTGCAGGGAATAGGTCGACTTAACCAATAACCCTGTATTTATCCATTATTTAAGCTTAAAGCATACTTGTAAGCATGGTCGTTTACACTCGCTAGAAAATGCTTTAAGCTTATTTATTGAATAAAATATATGAGTAATCGGTCCCCAGAGCTGTAAAATAGGAAAGTACATACATAGTATTTAGCCTCCGAAAAGTACAATTATATGAATTTAGCCCGCAGGCATTCTCAAATTACGCTCGTAACCGTTTGTTCGCCGGCGGCTACGTTTGTTCGTGAATGTTCGTCAATTATTTTCGTTTGTTCGTCCTTAATTATTTAATAATAGCATCGAATGTGGGCATGTGGGGTGTCATATGAAAGAGAACGTTGAGTGCATTGCATATCCGGTGCTTGTTTCCTGTCTCGAGAACACTATATGGAATAAGTCGGGCTTAAATGGAAAATTACGGCTTTAGAAAGATACATATACAGTGACACGCAAAACTGTTCACGAAATTACCGATTTTTGCTTTTTTTACCACTGTGAAATTAGGAGAAAGAAATCAATGAAACTTTTAACTTAAATAAATAATTTAATATATTCTAAACAAACAAATCAAAGAAACATGAAAATTAAATTATAATATTTAATAAAAAAAAATGGATTTGTTTATTTACTTTTGTGAACACTTTTGCGGGTCGCAGGCAATTTCGATTTTAATAGGTCGTATCACCCCCTATGGCCTTAATAATGGCCTCAATACGCTTGGACATGCTTCGGATAAGGTTATCCAACAGTTGAGCATCAATTTTCTCCCATTCGCATTGAAATTTTTCCCAAAGCTCGTCCACAGGTTTCAGAATATCCTTATTTGCGAGCAGCCGTTTTTTTTTAAACAGACCACAAATTTTCCATAGGATTTGGGTCGAATGACTGAGCGTGCCATTTTATTGTCCTAATATTATTATTTTCCAGCCATTCTTTTGTTATTTTGGCCGTATGTTTGGGGTCATTATCATTCGTAAAGATTGCGTCTTCAGTTTCGCAACCAAAAACATCGATACTCGGAATCATAGAGACCTCCAGGATGTCTATATAATCAATTGCATGCATTATTCCCTTTATTAGAAGCAATTTTCCACACTTGTTGCATTTAAAACAACTCCAAACCATTAAAGAGCCTCCACAGAATTTCAGACTTTTGATGATATTGTGTTCGCGGAGCCCTAATTTTTGGTCCACCTAAGTCCAAGTCCTCCCAACAGAGCCTAGACGATTAATTTTATTCTCATTATACCATATTGCAGACTTCCAATGAGCAATAGCCCAATTTCGGTGCTGCTTAGCAAAGGTCAAGCCGGCTTTCTTATGGTACTCTCGTAAGAATGGCTTCGAAGCCTTTGCTTTCGCTTTTAACCCTCCGGTTTTAAGACACCTACGGTCTGTGGCATTTGAAATACGGATCCCCCATATGCTCCGTAGCTCTAGATTGTCTTCCGCAGCATTTTCAACGGCACCAGTAACAATTATCCGACGAAAATACCGCTCGGATTCGGGGGATAGCAATTTCGGGCGACTTCTTTTGAACCTCTCCCAGACATTTTAACAAAATAATGGCTGGAAAATAATAATATTAGGACAATAAAATGGCGCGCTCAGTCATCCGACCTAAATCCTATTGAAAATTTGTGGTATGTTAAGCTAAAAACGGCTGCTCGCAAATAAGGATATTTCGAAAACTGTGGACGGGCTTTGGGAAAAAGCTCAATGCAAATGGGAGAAAATTGATGCTCATTTGTTGGATAACCTTATCCAAAGCATGTCCAAGCGTATTGAGGCCATTATTAAGGCCACAGGCGGTTATACGATCTATTACAATCGAAATTGCCTGCGACCCGCAAAAGTGTTCACAAAAGTAAAAAAACTAATCCATTTTTTTATTAAATATTATAATTTAATTTTCATGTTTCTTTGATTTGTTTGCTCAGAATACAATAAAAAATTTATTTAAGTTAAAAGTTTCATTGGTTCCTTTCTCCTAATTTCACAGCGGCAAAAAATGCAAAAATCTTTAATTTCGTGAACAGTTTTGCGTGTCACTGTATGTACAGGAAATACAAAAATTTTTAAGTTGAGTCCATTTTTTCCTTTTGAGGGTCCTTGGAACAAGTAACAAATGCCAGATATGGAATGTACTTGATATCCTCTTTGATATGACACTCCACATGTCCACGTTTGATCAAGGTGTGCAATGAGTGTCCTTTTATGTCCTTTTCAGAGCTTTCCGATCAACTTTTTTCTTAGCAAATGTAATGGTAGAATCTTCAGCTATTATAGATTCTGGAAAGTGATAAAAGTAGTGATAACTTGAATTATTCTCGTAGTTATGGCTTTGGAAAGATACACGGGAAACGCGAAAATTTTCATTTAAGCTCGATATATTCCGTTGAGGGTCCTTGAAACAGGAAACAAACACCGGATATGTAATGTACTCGACGTCCCGTTTGATATGATACCCCGCATGCCGACCTCCGGTCAAGGACTAAAGAGTATCCTTTTTTTGTCCTTTTTGGGACCTTTCCGAACAAAATTTTTTTTTTAGCAAAATCAGTTGCAGATTCCTGGGAGCCCAGTGATTCAAAAACAACAAAAATTAGCCTTACTCTATTTTTTTCTATTTGAATTGCTAATATGACTGCATTATGAACACTATCCCAACCCAAGCAAGATAGATAATATAAATTTATCTCAAGTCCAAATCCAAGCCGTATAAACACAATTGTGTCAGTAAAAAATAAAATGTTTATACAACAACAAAAAACGCATCAAAATAACACGTGTACTGTTTTCATTTGCATATTAAGTAGTCGTGGGATGACAAGATCAGAAATAACAAACAATCTATTCGGCTTGGATCTTGTCGGACCACGCTGGAAGCCTGCTGTTTTGTACGCTGCCATGCTAAACCGCGACTTTCTGTGATTATGTATTGTTATATGTACATAAGAAGATACATACTTGTACTAACATATGGATATGTACGTAAGGCTAAGCTACCATTCGAAGCTGTATCAACCAATATATACACGTGCTATCATATAACATAGTAACCTGGCTTTGAAAATTACGAACCGGTTGTGGCGACCATAATCTCCCCAGTCTGTATTTATAAAGGCTTAAATTTGAAAATAAACAAATGAAAAAAAAAACGCGAAAACAACAAAGCTAATAAACAACGATTAAATTACAACAACAGATCGTAAGGTATGGTAATCGCGAACAAACATGCATATAGCTGAAGTGGAAGTAAGTATACATACCAATAGGAAAAGAAGCGCTCTCCTCTAGAAAACCTTTTGGAGCGTTCCCATATGCAGAAGCACGACCCCGATTCATTTCCATTTAAACATTGCCCCCAGTCGCAGTGATCAGTGGTACGCTCTACTAAAAAAGATTTCGAATGGCTACAAAAATGTTCTGGTAGAAGCGCTTCCAATTTTTCCTATTGGGATATAATGCACTACCACTATACAAAGCACACAGTTTGAGTTTACAAATGAAAGCCAAAGATAAAGTTTGGTTTGGTCTTTTGGTGAGTTGTTGACAAGAGTAAAAGGAAATGATCGACAAAATGACATGCATTAAAGGTACGTTGTGCTAGACGCGGCCGCACGACTGCGACTCGCTCATTTCATATAAAAACTCGTTTTTAAAATGAGAGAGAAACGAGTTTTTATATGGAATGAGCGAGTCGCAGTCGTGCGGCCGCGTCTAGCACAACGTACCTTAAAACCGCTCCATTCGGCGAGTTGGGGCTGTTATTGAATTATAATTACATAGCATTATATTCTTCTTTTTCGCAATACAGCACCGAAAACAATATTTTCTTAAATAAATTTAGAAGAACTGAAGATACATACACGGTTTTAAATTTTTACAGCTTTCAGAGTAGGCAATTGGTTGCCAACTTTCAGAGTTGTAAATTTACAACACGAAATTTACGTTAAATAAAGCATTTAAAATTACATCAATATATTTAACCCATTTCCAACAAAGATTTAATTTTAAATTCATAGAGGGAAACAAGTCCCATACCCATGTGTAAAATTAAATTTTTTATTTAAAATTAACTTAACGTTAACGCAGCCGTTTATAGGGAATTTCGAGTCAACGTTACAATGCATATAATTTCGGAGTGTATATAATGTTGCAAGCACTATATATTTCCTATCCTCACCATGTTCGAAAATGTTGGACCACGCCGAGATTCGATCTACGGACCTCTAGATTACTAGCATCGTAGAGTGGCGACTCAACCAAGTGCGCCACACAGCGTAGCAGAATACTGTCGACAAGATTTACGAAATGTAAAAATGAAATGATGAAAAATTACATTCATTTGATTTAATTTTACATTAAATGATGAAAAATCACATTCACTTGATTTAATTTTACATTTTTATACCCTTCACTCGTAGAGTAAAGGGTATATTAACTTTGTCATGAAGTTTGTAACGCATTGAAGGAAGCATCTCCGACCATATAAAATATGTATATATATGATCAGCATGACGAGCTGAGTCGATTGGGCGATGTCCGTCTGTCTGTCTGTCCGTCTGTCCGTCTGTCCGTCTGTTGCTACGCGTTTTACTCGGCCAGTTTAAAAGCTATCGAGCTGACATTTTGCACACATGTTTCTTTTTATTGCAGGCAGTTTGTATGTTTGAATCGCTAAAATCGGACCGTGTGGTCATGGGGCTGCCATACAAACCTAACCCCCCCAATTTGGTTTTTCTAAGAAAAACTTTTTCATGTGTTTACTAATTTCAACGAAATTTCACACAAATGTGTTTCTATTGATAACACAAAACATATGTAAGAATGGATCAAATCGGACCATGGGGTCATGGGGCTCCCATACAAACCTAACCCCCCAAATTCGGTTCTTCTAAGAAAAACTTTTTCATTTGTGCACCAATTTGAACCAAATTTCACACAAATGTGTTTCTATTGATGCCACAAAATATATGTAAGAATAAATGGAATCAGACTGTGGGGTCATGGGGCTGTCATACAAACCCAGCCCCCAAATTGAGTTTTTCTAAGAAAAACTTTTTTATTTGTCCACCAATTTCAATCAAACCTCATAAAAGTGCATTTCATTTGATGCCACAAAACATGTGTAAAAATGAATGGAATCGGACGATGGGGTCATGGGGCTATCATACAAAGCCAACTCCCTAAATTGAGTTCTTCTACGAACAACTTTTTTATTTGTGCACCACTTTCAACCAAAACTCGTAAAAGTGCACTTCAATTGATGCCATAAATAATCGGACTTTGGAGTCATGGGGCTACCATACAAGCCCAACCTTCCCCTTTTTGGATCTTCTAAGAAACATTTTTTCTTCACCAATTTAAAAAAAACCTCAATGCGTCTTTATCAAAAAAAAAAAGTAAAACAAATGGAATCGTACAATAAAGTTTTCTGAGATATTTTTTTTATTTTACCACTTATTCCAATCAAATCTCACAAAAATATTGTTTTATCGACGCCACAGAATTTGTCAATATCAAATATTATGCGAAAACAGAAGGAAAAGAATGGGGAAGGATTAAATACAAGTCATAGGTTTGCCCCAAAAAACTTTTAGCCCGAGGAGAGTGAAGGGTATTCAAATTTCGGCCGCGCCCGAAATTAGCCTCGGTCTCGTTAGAATGAAAGTTACACACAAATCACTGGAAAAACATGTTCCAAATAATTTGTCCGTTTATTAGAGATGTCCGCTTATCGGAGCTGTCCGCAAAGAGAGCTTTCACTGTACATATTTCATATTCTGTCTCCATTTGGCTGCTAGTGTAGATGCTAAGTAGCAGCCAAATAGCTGTTCGTGATGCCAGTTTTTGGACGGGCAGCCATTTGACGACTAATCTAGATGAATCTTTAGAAAACTTTTTTATTTGTGCACCAATTTAAACCATAGTTCACACAAATGTTTTTCTATTAATGATACAAGACATATGTAAGAATCACATCAGACTATGGGGTTATGGGGCTGCCATACAGACCCAACCCACCATTTTGGTTCTTTTTAGAAACATTTTTGACACCAATTTCACAAAACCTTGAATTAATGTGTCTTTATCAAAGCAACAAAAAAGGTCAAAACAAATGGAATCGTAATATGGGGCCATGGTTCCGCACCCCCCAATAAAATGGTCTGCGTAAATATTTTTATTTGCCCACTTATTCTAACCAAACCCCACACAAATATTGTTTTGTCGAAGACGGAAGGAAAAGAATGGGGGGGGGGGGGGGAATAAATACAAGTCGTAGGTACGCCCGAAAAAACTTTTAGCCCGAGAAGGGTATTCAAATTTCAGCCGGGGCCGAAATTAGCCTCGGTCTCGTTTTTTAACGAATTTCTTGTAAGGAAATGTTACTACTTTGTTATAGCTTTGTTGAAAGCGATTTTATATTCAAAAAAATGGAAAAACTTTCTAGGCCTCTATTTGATTTTCAAACCTCCAAAAGAAGTTGGACATCCCTGAGTTAGAAAGAAGAGTTGATACGTAATGTTTGGTGTGATTTTGATTTATTAAATAAGTCCATAGACAAAACCAAATCGTCAATGGCGAACTTCCACTGTTCACAGCATGGAAAGTGTCTTTTGTTGCCTGAACTTCGTGATATCGACAAAATAGAAGAAGGGCCCATTCAGGGCGCGAAGCAATTGCTTCTTCATAGATCAATTGGATGAGCAAATAATTTTCCGCTTCTAACGAATCGCCTTCTGAATCGTAGGATATAGCATTTTTCAAGTCTTCAGATATCTTCAATTCTGCATTTAGAAGCCACCAATAAATTATTTCGAAATTTAGCAGTCGTGACTGGTCGTAATATAGGGTAAAGTGGTTCTAAGGATTATTTATGTGCTTACAAACTTGCCCCTAAAGTCTCGCCCCTCCTCCCTGAAACCCAGGCCTACTGTTAGTAAAAAGCCGAACTCCACAAGTAACTCCTTCAAGATTCGTCGATTGCACCATAATATCCAACACTTTACATTTCATAGCTCAGTAGATTAGATTTAAACAGTGGGGAGGCTGAGCGCTGAGAATCATCTTTTAACTACCATTGCGTGAATCGAACTTGTATCACTGTGTTTTCAGCAAACGACTAAATTGTATTTGGATACCACCATAGGCTGAATTCAAATTGTAAGACGAAACCGGACGGGTAAACTTGCAAGACAAGAACCATCGTTCTTACAATCTGAAATGCATAATGCTTGTCTGCTGGCCACTACAAAAGCTCTCGCCGTCCATTTATTAGCACAAACAAACGGACGGCGAGAGCTTTTGTAGTGGCCAGCAGACAAGCATTATGCATTTCAGAATTCAGATTGTAAGAAAGAACGATGGTTCTTGTCTTGCAAGTTTACCCGTCCGGTTTCGTCTTACAATTTGAATTCACCCATAGAGTGAAGGGTGTTCAAAAAAGTACACAAGATTTGAATTGTATAAAAATACTGTTGTTTACATTTTTTTTTATTTGTAAAGTAGACACAATAGGGTTTTGTATAGAATAACTCTTGGGGTAAATGACTTCCACAGCTTTGCCAGCCCGGAGGAAATAAGGAAGAAAAAAAGCAGGACATGCCCCCAAAAGAGGGACATCTGATCAATGCAATTTTTCTATGATCATATTTCCGAAGCTGTAAACGTAAGGTGGAAGCTCCGTCAATGCAATTATTTCCGTAATTTCTTAGCAACGCTCGGCGGGCTCGAGTAAAAAGTATGTACATACATTGCGCAATAATAAATATAGTCTTTTCCGAGTGAGACTTCATTATCCACACAAACTATTAGTTGTGTTCTTGAGGTCTCTCCTAGCGACTCCACTAACTAAACTTTTCAATAAAAAATATTACATCAGTATTTATGTATATTGATATTGCAGCTTACGCCTTAAAAATCGATTAAATTTCAAACCAACTGCTATGAAAAATGATTCCTCATATGATTTCGAGCGAAAAATGTGCTCAAGACATACCCCGGATTGTTAACCCTTTAGCTGCCACATGCATTTAATTTTTTTTAACTCATTTCCTTGGACTAGATCCTAGGTTGGCAAAGGGGTGAAATTATGATTTTTCGCTAGTATCTTGTTAACTGTAATCTCTCTCTTTATTACCGTAACTCCTAGTGGAGCATGGTGCGTTGATGATTACCGTGTGTTGTCACCAACGTTACAAAGACAACTGAATTCGGATGGTGATACGGTTGTCAGCCATACCACTCCCTAGTCACATTGTTAGTTTATTATTCTACGATAAGAATATTTCTTATCATCTTCTTCCGAATAATAAACTTGCGACGAGTCGTGCCGAGTTTGGAAACTCGTTTCTCTATGAGTGTCTATTTCACAGAGTGGCGACCGAACGATCACGGCCACAGAGCACGACAAATAAAATTTCCTTTCTAATGATATATTATATCTAGAGGTACGGAAACTTCGTTTTTACGAAATAGATGCGAATTTCGGCGAAATTTGCTAATTTTTGCGAATTGATGCGAAATATTCAAATTTGTACTTTTTCCACGAAATGTTAACCCATATATGCCCAACGCCCCATTTTTAAAACGGTGCACTTTTTAAATTTTTAAATTTTTAAATTAAATTGGTAACATTTTTTGAAAGGGTTTTTACTTATATCCTTTAAAAAGATGTTGGCAAAGCTGCAACTAAAACGTAGTAACTGTGTCTTGGCTAACTTTGTTCCATTTCCGGTTTGAAGTAGAGGGTTTTCAACAGACGCAAACTATCCAAAAACAATTCAAAATAATTCAATTTATTTTTATACCCTTCACTCGTAGAGTAAAGGGTATATTAACTTTGTCGTGAAGTTTGTAATGCATTGAAGGAAGCATCTCCGACCATATAAAATATGTATATATATGATCAGCATGACGAGCTGAGTCGATTGGGCTATGTCCGTCTGTCTGTCTGTCCGTCTGTTGCTACGCGTTTTACTCGGCCAGTTTAAAAGCTATCGAGCTGAAATTTTGCACACATGCTTCTTTTTATTGCAGGCAGTTTGTATGTTCGAATCGCTAAAATCGGACCGTGGGGTCATGGGGCTGCCATACAAATCTAACACCCCCAATTTGGTTTTTCTAAGAAAAACTTTTTCATGCGTGCACCAATTTCAACCAAATTTCACACAAATGTGTTTCTATTGATAAGACAAAACATATGTAAGAATGGATCAAATCGGACTATGGGGTCATGGGGCTGCCATACAAACCCCCCAAATTAGGTTCTTTTAAGAAAAACTTTTTCATTTGTGCACCAATTTCAACCAAATTTCATACAAATGTGTTTCTATTGATGCCGCAAAACATATGTAAGAATGGTTGGAATGGTTGACTGTGGAGTCATGTGGCTGTCATACAAACCCAACTCCCAAAATTGAGTTTTTCTAAGAAAATTTTTTTGATTTGTGCACCAATTTCAATCAAACCTCATAAATGTGCATTTCAATTGATGCCACAAAACATATGTAAAAATGAATGGAATCGGACAATGGGGTCATGGGGATGTCATACAAACCCAACCCCCCAAATTGAGTTCTTCTACGAAAAACTTTTTTATTTGTGCATCACTTTCAACCAAAACTCGTAAAAGTGCATCTCTATTGATGCCATAAGACATGTGTAAAAATGAATGGAATCGGGCTATGGGGTCATGGGGCTACCATACAAACCCAACCCCCCATTTTAGATCTTCTAAGAAACATTTTTTCCACACCAATTTCAAAAAAACTTAATGCGTCCGTGTCAAAAAAAAAAAATTAAAACGAATGGAATCATACTATGGGACCATGCTCCCGCATCCCCCATTAAAGTTTTCTGAGTAAATGTTTTTATTTTCCCACTTAACCAAAAACACACAAATATTGTTTTATCGACGCCACAGAAGGAAAAGAATGGGGAAGGATTGAACACAAGTCATATGTTCGCCAAAAAACTTTTAGCCGGGGAGAGTGAAGGGTATTCAAATTTCGGTCGCGCCCGAAATTAGCCTCGGTCTCGTTTTTTGGTTTTGTTAATACCCGAAGGACCCTTGTTTAAAAATTAATCTACTGTTAGTAATTTTGTTGTCAAAAGAGATGTATGAAACGGAATTTACCCATAAACATTAAATCTTTTACCAACCGACGAAAATATGGGTGGTTTTGTTGATGCCCCAAAAATGGGGCGTTGGGCGTCTATGGCTACATTAACATTCTAAAGGAAATAATAATGGTAAACCGGTTTACGGTTATCCATTATACCCAAGAATTAAATTAATTAATAGCTGCGAAATTAACAGAAAATCTATTTTTATCGGAATAATTATAAAGTAAGCCGCAAAAATACAAAACAAACACTTATATTTTGAGCCCATTAGTACACTAGTTAACGGTAAAAATAGTTTCTCGACAAATGTCATCCAAAAAAAAGGTTAGGTAATAATTTGGTTTTGTCGCTGAAGAGCTAGTATTCCCTACTAAAATTATATTGCTTTCGTATCAGAAATCTCATCCGACAGATTCTGCGAAAAATCCCTTATGGATATAAGTTTGCTGACAATCCAGTGACTTTGTCCTCCAGTTACGGATGCCCAACATCTGGTGGACATCCTCACCTACGGAGTACATCCAGCGAACTCTCGGTCGTCCACGCAATCTGGCTACGTCTCGTTGTGCTAATCGTTGGGCGTTATTCGCCTTTACTGTGTACTGGAAGCTTGGAATTGGGGATGTTCCTTCAAGTCCTTTGACATTCGCCCGTCGCAGCCACCCATTGTACCCACGCCACCTGACCCCAATAAGGGTGGTTGACTTGCCGAGACGATTCAAGATGAACCTTGATTACAGCAATTGATGCAAAAATATATACCTATAATGTAATGTAGTATCTAAGTACATGCTCCTATAAAACCTCTCCAAAATGCCTATTGATGCGACCCCACCTGGCTTACCTAAGGATCTTAGTTCAAAATAATAAATTTTTACTAAATAACAGTATAAAATTGACATTTACTTGTGTCTTCCCTTTATGGCTCCAGCAAATTTGTATGTAATCTATATGGAGCCCAACATGCCCAACGCCCTATTTTTGGGGCGGCTATTATTGATAACAACAACAGTAAAAAAAATATTTTTTTCGAAAATATGCTTTAGAGTATTGTCGACTTGACATATATACCAAAAAAACTTAAATATTCGAGAAAAAAATAATTTGGGCATATATGGGTTAATTTAGATTTGTTGTGTGGCTATTAGTACCACAGAAAAACAATATTTTTTACAATATAACACAACAATTTTTATTGAACCGAATAGTTCGACAACTTTACATCCACTCCTTAATCCTAATCATCAATGGTTACTTGTCACCTTGGTGCAGCCAAGTATCATCCGATGTACTTCTAAGAATACTTTACAAAGTGCCTTTTGTTTATATTAATTTCAAGTGTTGCAATAATAAATCTTCTTTCTGTGTGTTCCACTTGAAAGAAGATCTATTCTAAACGCACACATTGCGGTTGGGCTCAAATTACCATTTCGAAGATCACCCAACACGTACTTTTATTATTAACACATGTGGCACATTGATCCGAGCCAAAAGTGAAAGGTTTCGAGGAGATAGTTTCAAGGATCCGTAATTATCAATTAGGATGATATGTGACTAGCAAGGTGTTACTCGGAGGTTGGATGAATGAACTTTGTTTTCTGCATCGGGTTTTTGAAGGTAACATTTTTTGTGGTTCGATGAGCCCCAAAATTGAAATGAACTGTATATAAAAAAGCAAAACAGAACTAGCGAGTTCTGCCTCAGAAGTTTGTTTCTCTTTTTACCGTAACTTCTTTAGGGGTGTAGTCGACTTTGTCGTATGAATTGTCAAAAACATTTCTTGACAACTGAGCTCGTAGTATATCATTCAGTATAGGGTGGCTACTTCTTAGTAAATTTTATCGCTTATTACTATTAAAAATTTCTGAATAAAATGTGATCGTGACTTTACAAGTCGTTTCATTGTGATTCTCTAGAATTTCTAGTTTAATAAATTTTAACAGAAACAAAATGTACAAAATTATGTTTTTATGCGAATTTCAGCGAAATTTCTAATTTTCAAAATTAGTTTATGCGAAATTCCTCTTTTTTATTTGCGAAATTTCCGTACCTCTATTATATCATATACCTTCTCTTGGTAGATTATATACTAGACCTAAAAAAATGTTTCTTAGAAGAACCTAATTTTGGATTTTGGGGTTTCTATGGCAGCCCCATGATACCATAGCCCGATTCCATTCGTTCCGACATATACAATACAGCGTACACTAAAAAGAAACTTGTATACAAAATTTCAGCCCGATAGCTTCAAAAATGAGGGACTAGTTTGTATTGAAACAGACGGACAGGCTGACAGACATACACTGAAAAAATTCGGCTATCTAAAGTTAAGAAACTCTTTTCTCATTTGAAAAATTCCCGAATTTAGACAAAATTTCTCAAAATGTGAAAATTTCTTTTCGAATCGATCCTATTTTCAAGACCTTCTTTTAAGAAATAGGAAGTAGATTCAAGCCTAAGCCATTATTCTCAATTCAAGCAAACAAATGCTTTGTAATAGATTTTTTTGACATTTTCCATGAAAAGCTCGTGGAATAGCTTTATTTTAGCTTCAGCTTATATTGGAGCGTTGTAGTAGATTAGTCAGAAGTGTCTCTGGCTCAGTGGGTAGCGCGTTTGACTGGGAAGACTGGGGTTATGGGTTCGATGTTGGTTGGATGCAAGTTTCTTTTTTATTTTTGTTCAGATTCTCTTGTCTTTTTCATGAGAAAAGTTTGCTTGATTCAAGGTTATTTTTCCTTAAAGCGCTGCTATTGGTATTTCACTTGGATCAGTGGGACTAATTCTCAAATGAAGAGAAATATTTCTTGGCTGTTTTTTGTTGTCTTTTTTTCTTGATTTGAGCCCTATTTTCTTAACTTTAGCAGGCGATTTGGTTCAGTGTACATACGGACACACGTACATCGTTCAATCGATTTCTCTCGTCACACTGATCACTAATATATATACTTTATATAGTCAGAGGTGCTTCCTTCTGTGCGTTGCAAACTTCAGGACAAAGTTAATATACCCTTTCACATAGGGACGGGTAGAAAAATCAATAGTTATGTAATGTGATTGTAGTCTGGCTGGTCTAGCGGTTAGTGCGCGCACCTTCAGTGCACAGGGTCGTGAGTTCGAATTTCACCGTGTTCCATGGTGTTTTTCGAACTCACGAGCTTGTGACGGACTATGATCTCACTCAGATGTCAAACGAGTACCCATTTGTGGGGATAAATAACACTGCTGAGCGTGATGCTGATCTCATTACCTCAACAAAAAGCAGATAAGATCTTGGAAATAGGATGTCACTAACACATCCTGCGGCCTTAGTCCAATTGGATTGTCGCGCCTGTTATTTATTTTATTATTATGTAATGTGTACTTTCTCTTAGCACAAATCCCTCGGGATATTTGTTTTTTTGTTCGATCAAGATGATTATTGAGCCCCTACAGGGTCTCGGCAAACAAAAGACCAGACCACCCATTTTCTAAATTAAGTCACCTGGCCCGTGGGTCTTCGAGACTTAAGTATCCCCATGCGAGGAGAACCATTAGCTAAACGGTAAATGTGGTGGCGCTTTTAAATATGCCGCCATAGAAGGTAAGTATTTTTTCATAAATCGCGGCCGCAATTTTTGAAAGTATACTTACCTTCTATGGCGGGATATTTAAAAGTAGGATATTGAAAAGTGGTATGTATTTTCAATTAGCGGGTTACTAAAATGTTGGGATATTAAGTTGGCGGGATTTCGATTAGACGGATTTCAGTTGAGCGCGATTTTTAACTGGCGGGATAATGAACTTCGGGGTTTTGGAAAACGGGAATATGATGGGCAGGATATCGTAACCAACCCTGCCAATTCTTAACCCTTTAGTTGGCACAAGCATTTAAGGTTATAACAAAAATCAGAGCCATCAGATTTCCCTAAGAAGTAAAATTAATCGCACTAAAAACGGATAATGGATTTCATTTCTAGAGAGCTCCCATTTTTTTTTTGTGATTTTATACAAAAGCAGAAGTTGGAGAAAATTGAGGAGGAAAAATAATTTGTTTTAGGATAATTTCACAAAATTTTGACTTTGAAATCAAACCACTTTTCCGATTTTAGCGCAGTTAGTTTTCTTTAGCGACGTTTTTTTCGTATCGCGTGTAAATCTGACTCGAAAAAAACGATCGCGGGTAACATCCCGATTAAGACCAAACATTTGACAGTTTTTGCGCATCTTAGACTCACCTTTGTCGGCTTATTTTTTAGATGTGGTGGATATTATCACAAAAGATGATTATTTCTTTGCAAAATCTTTTCTCGTGATGAGAAAAACTCTCACATTTGGTTTGAGAAAACAAATTCCCTCATATTTCCCCTATGCGTCCGCCATCTACATTTGAGCGCTATCCCGTGTAGGGTAGTTGCACGCGTGAACTTAACCTGGGTAAGTGTCATTTTTTTTATATGAAGTTTTACCCAAACCTGCACGGGATAAACACAATAAAACGTACCTTTTGTTAGGAAAGTTTTTGGCTGTGATTGCATTTCATTTTGGTACGTTAGCTGGTGTAGTTTCGGAGATATTGAGTTTTTTTTGTGTGCGAGACAGTTAGTTTTTTTAAATATTTAAATTGCTGTAACAGCTAAAGAGTTAACAGTTCGGGGTATATTTCTACGACTTTTTTGCAGGGAATCACATGAGGAAGCATTTTGCAGTGAGTTTATGCGGTAGTTTCCGGACAGCCTGTATTTGTTGAGCTAAGATAGGTACTGCATTAACTGAATAGTGCAACGACAGAATCTTTAAAAACGGATACCAAGTCGACCAACCATAATATCGGGCCAAGCACTATGCACCCTGTAGGCTGTAGCTGGAAATTTCCCTGTTGTTCTCAATTTGAGCAATAAAAAGCACCCAGCAGCCAGCACACTACTAAAAATATTGTTCATTTCATTTCATAATCATCATTCAACATGCATTCGTGAATTCGTATGTGTATCCCATGTTGGAAACATTGCGGCTACTGCATTAATTCGTTGCGTACAAATTCGCATTTTGCACTGTTGCTATGCGAATTGTTGCAAGGTAGAAAACGATATGATAGCGGCATGTGTGTACATACAACATACATATGTACGTATAGCCACAAAGAAAATGAAACCCGGGAAGGAAAACGTCGTTATGTGCAGCAAATGCCATAAAACATGAAATTTATTTTGTGTTATTATGGTCGAGTGTTGCATTTTCCGTCATCTTCCGAAAGTTCGTTCTTCCACGTTGTCGTATGACGATTTTATATTCGTTTTCCTGTTGTGTTTAATGACTGTGACATATTATCATTAGGGGAATTCGCTAGCTCCTTATATTTATCGATACCACAGAGTGTTTTTATTTGAAGGCAATGAAACGTTATCATAAAATTCTGCACATTATGAGATGATGTTCGTCATCGTATTTTACGCGGTCTCAGTCAGTATATGTATACACAAGTATGGTTTTCTGTTTCTGGTTGCCTATATCTGACATCGTTGAAAGAATATTATATTGCCACCTATAAAATTCTATCCTGAATTTTTCACAACCGTTACAATAAATCGTTCGTAGCAGAAATACCGATTGTATTTTCTCAACTGGAAATATACGAGTATTCTATAATACTCCAAAAGAAAACCCAACTCCTGGTGAAAATAGAGTATACCAGAAATTATTCGGATTTTCCTCCAACGAGCAGTCAATAAGATTTTGTGTGATGCCATGACTTTCATAAGAAGTCTACCAGGTGGTTTTCATTTTCGATTTAGAATAAAATTTGCAATCTTGCATAATACATAATACGAGTATTGTATAGGTAGAATGATGTTACTTCGTTTCGTTTCGGGCCTACTAAATGTCATTTGTATGTAGTGTATAGGAAAAGGTATGCTGCGAAAAAAAACCACCGCACTATATCAAGAAGAAATTCAATCGATGTACGACTAAGCGTATAGAAATAGATTCAATCCTATCTCCTTCTCCTCCTCTGGGTAATCACAAGCTTAACATCGACTTATGTCAATCCTTTTCCATTTCCATTATTCATTCCATCATCCCGGGCGTAAAATACATACATATATTGATGGAAATACATATACATATATGAGTCGGCCATTTGCAAAACTCGTTAAATCCAAAATTGTGAAAAATTTAGTTAATGATGCCATTTTATTCCACATTTGATGCTCTATAGGTAGGATTAAAAATATTCTAACTAATTTTAATAATTACGGCGTAATAAGGCGATAAAAACTGCAAACAGTTGCAAAACTCGTGAAATCCATCAAAACAGGTGCAAAATACGTCAAATCCAAATTATTTTTTCCGGTCTCTTCGAGATATTTTTGTTGAAAGTATTTAAAAAGAATTGTACGAGGAGCTGAAAACGCTAAATTCATGAATTTATGTAATAAAACGAATTCATTTCGGAACATATGCTTTGAAGTCATGGTTTTGAAAAATGCCGTGCGTCTGTTTACACGATAACTGCCAAAGTAATTAAGCTGGCGGTTTGAAATATTAGTCATTATGTTGTATTTTATAAAATCTCAAACAGTATTGAAAATTGGCCAATCCGACCAAGGGTTGGTTCCCCTATCTTCCATTCAAATAAACCCTTCGATCCCTCGGCCATAACTGTCGACAGATTATCACTAGCGACCTAAAATGTTGATCCATGCCTAATTTTGACATACCCGTAGAATGGATGGAAAGTAGAATAGGTCCAGCGCAAGGATACCCTACCTCCACTACAAAACTATATCCAGCTCTAACTTTAAATGGAATGTCACCAAAAACTTCAATTCGGTGTCCTGTTAGATGACTTTATAAAATATCAAGGGGAAACCAGATCTGACCCATCTACACCTACCTCCCTACCCCATACAAAAAAATTGAAATTGAATATTTTGAGGTTTACGTCCCTTCTAGGTTGGTACAAGCGTGGGTATGCATTCGTCGTGGTGTTCGTACGATTAGAACTCGCGGGTCTCGTTAAGAGGTATATTTTGGAACGCAGAATTGGGGTACACACAATATACTACTGTTTTGAAGTGTGTAATGCCAGTAACTACATGAAATAGAGATATCCTTTGATTTATGCATATTCTGAAATTGATTCGCGAATTCCAGCCAGATCGAAATAGGTTCAGGTTTCAACAGTTTTCAATTTTCAGTTTGGGGATTTTGATTTTGGGGATTTTTCTGCGTTTGGGGATTTTGTGATTGGTGATTTCGTGTTGTTCCCTTTTTTCTGTGGGGCGTGCACTATAGACGATAATGGATATCAAAATACTGGATTCGTTGAGGCAAGTGCTCCAGAATGCCAATAAACTGATTTAGAATTTTTTTAAAAGAATATAACCATACCAAAAAGAACATTGTTCTACAGGGTGCAGAGTGTGGACATGATGGGTGTCGTTCGAAAGGACATGTTTTGGGCAATGTCTGTGTCTTCTAGAGTAACAGGGTAACGGTGGATCCTCGTTTAAAAGAACGTAAATGTCATTATTTAGCTGCAACTATAGCCTTTATATCCGTTTCACAGCAAAGTTAAAATAAAATTTAGCTGCATTTTCTCCCACGACTTTCTCTTAAACGAGACCAGCTAGAAAAATGCCAAAATATTATATATTACATTATTATATTATTTCAGCCAAAAACATTTCCTCGCCAAAAGTTAATATGGTAGGCACTAAAAAGTTGTCAGAATAGTGCAATCGGAAAAACGCGAGAAATGTTTAGTTTTAAGTGAATTTTCGCATGTTTGAAACACGGACGGCACAATTTTCCCTTACATAATTTCTCCACTATTTTGACGTTTTCATCAACGCAAACATGGGCTGTCCTCCCCAGTTTCCCTCGGTGCTTCCCCGCTTCTAGGAGAGGGGGCTTAGGTATGAATCTATCAATGGTTCCCGAATTTGAGAACCATTATAACCATTACCCGCCATGGGCGGATTTAGAACTTACGACCGTGTGCTTCGAAGGCGAGCGCCCTAACCACTTTACAAACAACTACTAAGCAACATGCATTCTTTTCAAGATTTCTCTATCTATGTATAACATTTCATGAAATAAACCATCAATGCTTAAGATGAGGACAACCAACGTCACAAAAGCTTTATCAAATCGAGAACGCCAAACAGAATAGTGGAAATTGTTTCTATGCTAGATTTATTGATCGGTACATCCTGTCCCATTCTTTCCCCTTTTCCATTGTACTGTAAAAAAACAACACATTAGTTACGGTTCGGTTCGGGCACGAGATGTATATTTTGCTTTGTTTGAAAACTCTGCAGATAATGTGAATACATCAACATACAAACGAATGGATATAATGTAGATAATGTAACCTTCTTTTATCTATTCATTCAATTCCTACAAAATAAATTGCCAGGTAAAGCCTATACCTACGTGTGGCAAATGAAATGCCACTCAATTGGAAATGGAACACAACAATGTATGTACTTATTCACTGACTCTGTGATCGCTGAGTCAAGGTAGAAAATTTCGTCGTTATCGTCGAATCATATATGGACATGTAGACAATTTTCGGTAGTTTGGTATGGGCAAGTGTGCTAAAGTCTCTAAAGTGTGATGATGAAGCAACAATCTCATTTCTTTTAATATCAGAATAATCCACTCTTGCGTAACCTCTAAATAATGGTAGACTTCCAACAAAACATTAGGTCTTGATTTATAGCGCGTCTGACTAAAGATGTCCGACGTTTTGGGTGCGGAAGCTTTTAGCTGTTAAATGAAACATAACTATACACTTAAGCCGTGTATACAAAGAAAAGCAAATTTGTTAATAATATTCTAGTTTCGCTTACAAATTTAAAAAATATAGCATATTCGTTATTTGGGTAGGATGTCGACTGACGCGAGCTCTCTCAATTTCCAGTTTTCAACTACACTGTCACGTTTGGCCTATCTCAGCCTAAATCTACAGGCAGCTCTTGCTCTATCCTGGATCGTCTCATCGTGGAGATCGGATTAGGCTATATGCGGCTAAAATTTGGCGTGTATCTATGGGCTGATGCTTGAAATACATTTGACGCGTCAGCATCGGCATCAGCAGAAACATTTCAATTTAAAACACACGCATTTGCCTCTGATGACC
Source organism: Microchrysa polita (assembly GCA_949715475.1). NCBI lineage: Eukaryota > Metazoa > Arthropoda > Insecta > Diptera > Stratiomyidae > Microchrysa > Microchrysa polita. The sequence goes on from OX454416.1 coordinate 92,140,209, forward strand.
CACATTGACAGCAGCAGCAGAAGCAGAAAAAACGCTCCTGCTGCTGCTCTCAATGTGGGTCATCAAAGGCAAATGCGTGTGTTCTAAATTGAAATGTTTCTGCTGATGCTGATGCTGTCACGTCCAATCTATTTCAAGCTTGAGCCTCATTAGTTTTCAGTCACTTTTCGAATCATTGAGATTAAAATGCAGCATCGAAAAATATTTCAGGAGGTATTTTTGAATACAGGTTGACATTGGTCAGCCACGAGTGGATATCCTAAAGCTGTCAAGCGCGACCGAATCACTGTAATTGCTAAAGAAGTTTATTGGAAAGCTTATTCAATTACTTAACGCAATACAGTATCAAGCCAGTTGAATTTAGTTAAAACCGGCCCGAAGTCGCATTGTCGTTTATTGATCTATGGAGATTGCATCCACGAGAGAGGTTTCTTTTTTCCTCTAATTATGTTAAGATACCGAAGGGATTAATTCAAAATCAACTAAAGCCCTAAACGTCATTATAAAGGAAAATGGTGAAACATACATTTTCTTTTTTACCAGACAACACAAGCCCTACTTGCCAGATACACTTCACTCAATCCATATCCGTTGATTAGATCTGGACACAATTATCAACTTAAGATTTTTTCGTGGTTTTGGAATTGCCTGAAATGTGTTGCCATCTATATCTGTGATGCCGAGTTCCTTGCTCATTCTTAGATGGCCCAGAGATTTCTTATATGAAGGGTGCAAAGTCTCCGTCCATCCTTCGATTAAAATTGTTGGGGAAATTTTCAATTTTTCTATTACGTGTAAGCAAGAGAATTTAATTTATCTACCGAATTTCAAAGTCGTAGATGTTTGTACGTCTTGATAAAACACTTAAATGTCCTGAAAATCACAGTATGTACTGACAGCTTCTTTATTGAAGTCTTGTGAACCGTATTCTGCGAAGATCAGGCAGTTATTTAAAATCTTGCATTCGTTTGGATGTCCCACTGATGAAAAAATCATGTACCTACATTTGTTCATATTGATAAATTTAATTAAATATTTAAAAAATACTTATATGTACACAAGTATGTATAAATTTACTGTGGTAGATACTTTCTATACTAAATGCACTCCATTAATATTAATAAATTCAGAGATTTGCATGTTTAGAAACTAGAGAAAAACTTTGTGGAAGTGTTATGATACGCAAACTTGTCTGTGATTCATCGTAATCGGATGATATATGAACATACATACATACATATGTACGTATATATGTAGTTAAGCTACTGATTTACTGATCAATGGCTACAATAAAAATGCAAAATAAAAATCGCAATAATATTATTGTGTAGTATATCATCAGACTTTTTACGATCTTGTTTTTGTGCTAATTTAAATATTGATTGTGTTAATTTCCTGTGGATATCGCAGCCTCGATATTAAAATTATGTTTATTAATTCTGCTGTTACATCAAGCATATAAAATGTCTACGTATAACTGTGTGTCGTGGGAAAGTTTGTTTGTATGTAGAAAAAAAACAGGAACGGTTTAGTTTTTTGAACTCGATTTCTATGCGTCAATATGACATTACACTCCTCAAGTAGCAGCCCTATTCTGATGTTTAACCAGCCTTGACTGAACTTTGAATTCTGAACTAAAGAAGCCGTGTCCACCATAGTAAATGTGTTTTTTCTTTCAGAATACACATTACTAACGATTATTTGTAAAGAAAATCGAAAATTTTGCTTATAGTCCAGTACAATTGGTTCAAAATAGCCCCAAACCTAAACATCCAAAAAGAAAAGAAAATTTTGATGCCAAATTGTTGAATACACTGCCTAATATACGCAGTAAAAAGTTACACTAATTTGCGCCATGGGTTAAGGGGGCAGGGGGTGGCAAAGGGGTGAAAATTCAGTTTCTTGCAAATATCTGGAAAACTATGAGTCTGACCTTAAAATGAGCTGAGGACAAAACAAACAACATAAAATTACCTTTGTAATGATATGTAACACTCTAGACATTTTCTCAGAAAATTATACCCTAGACCCAAAAGTATTATAGTGAATTTGGATTTTTCGAGTTTTACATTTCGCACTGTAACTCTTGATAGAATAGACCTACTGTCATAAGGTCTTGTCCATATATTGATAACAAAATTTATTTGATTTGTACCAAAAATTGGAGTGCTCCGACCATTGACGCCCCCCTCACTCCTCTTAACATTTTTCAAAAAGGCATGCCTGTAGCTTCTTTTTAAACTGAGCCAGGCAGATCAAATTTGGTGGGGTGCCTAGTCTAAGCTCCATTATGCTCCCCACCAAAAATTATTACCATCCGATCAAAACTAAGGGTACCCCCCATACAAAGTGAACGAAAATTCTAACAAATTTCACATTTTTTCATTTCTAAATTCTATCTAAAACGGAAAAATAAAATTTATCTCTTAGAACGTCATTATAACAGTTAATTGTAGTCCTCTGAATGTATGTTCAAAATTTTGCATCAAAGCGTACACTACAAGTATCAACAAATTGTGTTTGAAAGTCATTGATACTAGTTCAAAGGCTAGTTCCGAATAAATCGAGTAACGTGTACTAGCAACCTTCAAACCACATTTTTCGTACTTGTAAGGCACGCTCTGGTACAAACTTTTGAATATACATTTACAAGACTATAATTAACTGTTATAATGACGTTCTAAGAAATAAATTTAATTTTTTCATTTTAGATAGAATTTAGAAGTGAAAAAATGTGATTTTTTTTAGAATTTTGGTTTACTTTGTATGGGGAGTACCCTTAGTTTTGATCGGCTGGTAACAATTTTTGGTGAGGAGCATAATGGGGCTTAGACTAGGCACTTCACCAAATTTTATCTGCCTGGCTCGATTTGAAAAGAAGCTACAGGCATGCCTTTTTGAAAAATGTTAGGAGGAGTGAGGGAGGCGTCAATGGTCGGAGCATCTCAATTTTTGGCACAAGCCAAATAAATTTTGTTTGTAATAGAATGAACAAGATTTCGTCACCCTAGGTTCTTTCTATCAAAAGTTACAGTCCGAAATGTAAAACTCAAAAAATGTAAATTCTCTATAATACTATTGGGTCTAGGGTATAATTTTCCGAAAAAACGTCTAGAGTGTTATAAATCATTACAAAGGCAATTTTGTGTAGTTTGTTTCGTCCTCAGAAGATTTTAAGGTCAGATTCATAGTTTTCCAGTTATTTGTAAAAAAGTAAATTTTCACCCCTTTGGGACCCCCTCCCCCCTTAACCCATGGCGCAAATTGGTGTAACTTTTTATTGCGTATATTGGGCAGTGTATTCAACAATTTGGCATCAAAAATTTCTTTTTCTTTTGGATGTTTGGGTTTTGAGCTTTTTGTACTAGACTATTAGTTACACTCAAAAAAGACGAAAAAGAAACGGACAGTTGTTTTAAGCGAAGAAGTGGAGTCGCTCATAAAACGTCTCTTTCATTGAATCACGAGACTTACGGACGAGTAATTTGCCACAGAAAATGAAAGAATCCTTGGCAAAATATAATGGTTTTTACATGTAGGTACTCATTGCAGACCGTAATAAAAATTTTTGCGTTGAAAGGATGGTGATCATGGCCTATATTATATACAATAAAGTTGTTTCTTATCCACATGAGCTGCTCCCTGCCAACTTTAGTTTTTTTAGAGACAGCAATATGGTCAATCTTTTTTCCTGTTTGCTATCCCATCCGGAGAAATCCTAAGCACTAGAATGAATGTCAAAGCACATCTTTTCAACTTGGCAGTGTTAAACGACAGGACCTGGATGGCTGATGTGTTTGTATTTCTGCGAGTACAAACACAATATAAACGATACCGAGGCTAATTTGGGGAGCGGCCAAAATTTGGATACCCTTCCTTCCGACTAATAGTTTCTCGGGCGATCCCATGACTTGTATTCTGATTCCGTCCATTCCTACCAAATTCTTGTAACTTGCTTTGTGGGTGGGGTTTCTGTAACATTTCTATTGCCCCCCCCCCTCCTCCCCTTTATTCGATTCGTTTTTTCACAGTTTCCGTGGGGTGTCGGTAGGACAATATTTGTGTCAAGTTTGGTTAAGAGAGGTGCACAGATAAAAAGATTTTTCTAAGGAAACCTTATTCGCGGTTGGGTTTGTATGACAGCTCCATGACCCCAAAGTAAAATTCTATTTGTTTCTGCATGGTTTTTTGTGGTTTCGCCACACGCTCTGTGACTCACTTGGTTGAGTCGCACACTACGATGCTAGTAATCTGAAGTTCCGGAGATCGAATCTCGGCGTGGTCCAAAAATTTCCGTACATGTGCGGATAGGAAATATATATAGTGCTTGCAACATTATACCTATATACACTCCGAAATAATATGCAATGTAACGTTGACTCGAAGTTGCCTATAAACGGCTGAATTAACGCACCATGGCCCCACTTGGGGCTATACGGTACTATGAGAAGAAGAAGATGTAAGGTTTGATTAGAATTGGTGAACAAATAAAAAAGTTTTTCTTAAGAGAACCTGATTTGGGGGGATGGGTTAGTATGAAGATGCAAAACTCTTTTTATACCCTTCGCTTTCCAAGCGAAAAGGGTAGGTATATTAACTTTTCAAGAAGTTAGTAACGCATTGAAGGAGGCATCAACCCCATGACTCCACGGTCCGATTCCACCTATTTTTATATAAATCTTTTGAGGTTCCACTAGATATACATTTGTAAGCTTTGGTTGGAGTTCCTGAACAAGTAAACAAGTTTTCTTTAGAAGAACCAAAGGAGGGGAGGGTTGTGTGGCAGCACGACCCCATTGGCCGATTCCGTTTGTTTTTACATTTTTTTGTGGATTTGCTAAGGATATTTTTGTCTATAGGGTTTTGGTTCATAAATAAAAACGTTTTTCTTACAAGAAACACTTTTTGGAGTTGGGGTCCTGCATGGCCCCATGACCCTATCGTCCGATTTTGTTGATTCGAACATACAAACAGCCTCTCCAACAGAAATAAGCATTGTGCAAAATTTCAGCTCAATAGCTTTTCTAACGACTGAGAACAACGCGCTGCAACAGACGGACGGACATCGCCCAATCGACTCCCCTCGTTATAGCGATCAATTATATATATATACATAGTTTTTATATAGTCTGAGATGCCTCCTTCAATGCGTTACTAACTTCTTGAAAAGTTAATATACCCTTTTCGCTTGGAAAGCGAAGGGTATAAAAAGAGTTTTGCATCTTCAAAACTATTAGTGATGTTTTTTTTAGGCATATTAAGGTTAACTAAGTTAGTATTTATATATTTATCGACAAATCATCAGTTTCTTTTCTTCAGCTCATTGCTCTTACTCGTATATTACTCTAATTGTTGGTTGCCTATCCATCGAAAGTATATTTTTTTTAAAAGACGAACTCGTATTTTATTAGTGGATACGGGTATACATGCACATTCATAACTTCTACTTCTTATGATCGTACCTGTCCACTTTTAAAAACGAAGAAAAAGGTCTGTATAAAAGGTCACGAATGAGAAATCTGCCAAACAGAAAATATAAAATGAAAATAAAGATACTAAGAAAGATCAAGATATGTACGTACAACAACGAATGCAGCCTATAATCATGAACAAAGTGTGACTGAAGTATACACCTTAAAGGTTTAACAGCACGAAAATACAGAGTCGTGAAATGTATATTCATCAAAAGGTTAAGATTTTTCATCGTTAGGATACCACCATCGTATGCTGCCAGCAGTTACAGGCCAAATACATCTGCAACTTGGTTGCCAACCTAGGTTGCAGGTACCTTACTACACACTTGCAACATTCCGGCAACCACGCCATTCACGTTCTTGCAACCTGGTACTGCAACCTGCAACATGCCTACAAATCACTTAATTTCCGTTTTTTTTGCGTGTTGCCAACTTAGGTTGGCAACCAAGTTGCAGGTGTATAACAGGCCTTATATGGCATAAAATATATACGAAGTAATCATGCAGATAAAAAGCCTTAAAACATATCAGGAATGACCACAATTGTCTAATTATTGTCTGCGGATGATAAATGTGTATATTCTATACTTTAACGATTGCAAAAACGGATATTGGAGAATCACAGTTTTCAAATCCTGTCCACTATGAAATACTTCTTCGAAACTCCGCACTGAGTTTTTATGGGAAACCTATGCATGAGATAATTTAGTATATAGCATATATAGTATCGTGTATTTCATTAGATACTACAGCACAAATGTCGCACCCTACCTTGAGTTTAATTCAAAGACCATGTCAGGGAGTGGCTCGCGCAATTATTGTTCAGGTAAGTATAACTGAGCCCGTAGGCGTATATGATTTTATAGATCGTATTATATCGGCTTTCTGTCTTTTCTGTACATACTCATTTTGTTGTTCATATAGTCCACACGACAGCATTTGTATTTTGTTTTTTTATTTACTTATTTTATGTTTCTGCGATAAACACGATTTTTGGTATACTATACACTAACTAATCAAGTTTCTTCTGGCAATGTCAGATGTCGTAACCATCATCATTATATGGGTTCTCGAAAGAAGAGAATATTGTGAACGTATTATACGAGTAAACTCATAAAAATAGTGGGCTACAAAAATTTGTCAACAAATCCATTACACCCAGAAAAAAACGTGAATTAAAACCAATCTTCTTCTAATTAACAGAAAATTCCTTTAAATGTATGAAATTTGAATATAATTAATAAAAAATGCCATTGGGTCAAATACACTTTCATAGGATTTATTATGTCAGTAGTAATAGAATTAAAAAATGTCCACGTACAACTAATGCAAAAAATGATTTAGAATGAAGTAAATGAATCTATGTAATACAAAATGCATGGGACCTATGATTATTTTGCATAAAAAATAACATAATATGTAATAAAATATTTTTTTTTTGTTTTTAAAATTCAATGAAATTTTTACATAGTATCGATGAAAAATTTCATTGTTATAATTGAATATTCACTTCATATTTTCAATGATATTTCTATCATTGTCCATAAAACGGCTATTTCATCAACTCCAAATCATAGCCAAAATTTCATACGGCCTATGTAATTTTCCTTAAATAAAATTAATTTTTTTTTCTGGGTGTAGGTACATATACATATATTTCCAGTAACATCTCTTTTGAATATGGATGTATGATGTTTGATGTGAGTTACATACATAATTAAATTCAATAGACTTACCAACTAAATTATCGTTGTTACAAGGAGGAATATTTACAATTTTACATTAGAGTATTCTTTAATTGAACATTCCTTTATTGTCGAAGTGAACTACTTTTTTCTGGACCGAAATTCGGAACAAAATAGTTTCACGAAAGGGCTCTATATTTGCTTGCACTTAAAAAATGTACCTTTCATAACCGTCAGAAAATTGTTTGTAGTATTTAGTTAGAGGAAGATTTCTAAAATACATAATTTAAGCTTGTATAAGCCACCGACTTCTTGACCAGTTTCAGTATTTTTTTTAGACTTTAGTCCAAGTTTAACTCCCCTAATTTTCTACCAAACGCATAGGTGCCATCGTATAGCGTTGCTTTGACCTAATTGGGGGCCTCAAAAAATGAAGAGCCTGTTTAAAATGACATTCAAAAAATATGCAAATGAACTGAACTATCGCTGAGCGATAATCGCATGAGTCGTCTCTATCTCTACGAACACACATGAATACCTTCAAGGAGACACCTTGGAGATGATTTCAAGTGTATGTAATATGATGCTATAATAACATTTCAATACGTTCAAATCATTAATTCTACCAGATAATAGACATAAACCAAGAATGAGGGAGCAATTACCGTAACCTGAATGAATTCGATTTTTGCCAAAGAAACTGCACGTGTGCACCCTTGCATTGTCCTGATAGATATATTATAAATATTTTTTAATCATTAATAATTCGATCCAATAAGTTGGCATATTATTCGCCATTGATTGTTTTACCTGCATCCCAAAAACGGTCGCCGAGAAACCCACACGGTTGAATATTTAGGTATAAAAATTATCCTTTTTTAATAACGTCGAAAGTATTCAATCGTTGAATATCAAAATTGGTATAAACTGTATACTTTACCATGTTATTGACACAAAGTATACCAACGTGGGATAAATTTTAAACTAAAATGGCATACAAAAAATTGTTTATTCGACGATGGTATGAAAATAATATTTTCATACTAAAATGCATACTCAAAGGAATAAACTTTATACCATGTAAGAATGAATTCCCTGGTGATAAATGCAAAGAGACAAGTTTTTCATTTGCCCTTGCAGCATTTATATCAAAATGTATAAATTTGATATGGCGAAGAATAACAATTGAAATTTTTCGTTCGGATTTTCAGCACATGATTGAGGCTCGGGAGAATGTTAACGGTATAAATTGATTTTTATTTTCTGATGGTATACAACTAATTTCAGCGTAGTATTGATATTGGTAGAGTCAATAATTTTAATATCAACATTTATAAACTTTATCTTGATTTTGAAATTCAAAAATTATAACTGGGGTTTGTCCAGTTGTCGTTATTTCGCGAGTGAATTAACACGTTAATAATGTTTGTGCACGAGTCCTGCTCCCCAATAGTGGAAATATTTAAGTGTCCGGAATATTTAAGCTAATGAAACATATGCATGTCAAAGCAACCTCCAGAAAAACAAATAAAATGTATATATTATAAAAAATTCGAATAAAAGTAAAATATATTTAAAGTTAAATAAAGTGTTTTCTTCATCATTACTTAACCTATTATACTCTTCTTCTTCTTTCTTGCCTCGTTCTTTATACCGCTCCATAGTTTCGCGTTGCTCGACCTGCGGTGTATCATCGCCCGTCGCCCGTTTTGGCGGTAATATCTCAGCATATTTCTACAGGCAGCTCTATCTTGGATCATGTCATCGCCGAGACCAATGCGTTGCTGTTTCTTTTCACACATCCAGGTGTTCTTCGGTCTGCCTCTGGCCTTGGGTCCATCAAGTGGAACTTCCATTGATATCGCTTTCTTTGCGGGGTTCTCAGGCGGACGCCTTTGAACATGGCAATACCAATCCATTTGTCGGTCTTCGAGTTTTTCGGTGATTGGTCCGTTTTCGTTACACCAACTGACATGCGTCAATAACCTATTATACTCAATAATTATAAAAATAAACTGTGGATAGTATAGATATTTACTATATACAGTTTTTATAAATAATGAGTATACATGAATATATAGTTTATAAATGATATTTATTCATTCGATTCATAAATCATAACTATTCAATCTATAACAAATCGTTATAAATTGCGCTTATTCTATATGGTATATAGTTTATACAAATTATTTATCAGTTCAATTAATACCAATATGTTATTGAATATACACTGAATAAAATAAACAAATGGTATATCCGCTTGGATAAAAGCCATACCTCCGATTATAGATTTGTATACCTAGCACATTTATAAAGTTTATACACATTTTTTATGGATTTATATAGATATCATTTTTTATTAAATTTATACCTAAATATTCAACCGTGCACCCTTTTCTTCTTTGGCGCCGATTCACCCCGATTCACTATTTTGGCTGGTTGGTTGGTTGGTTGTTGTGGAGGATCCACGTTTCCTTCTCGGTTACGAACGACCCCGGCGAAAAAAATTGCAACGGGAACGGGAATGTCCATTTCACATTGTTCAATTAGACAGATTCCTCGCCAATTATTACAATCCCTAGCATGGGCGTAGCTAAGAGGATGCAGGGAGGGAATGATGTTCTGTAATTTGTGTCTACTTGCTACTATGCATTATAAATGCAGTAAAATGCAGTGATTGCATCCTGTTTCGGCTAGTCTTTCGGATTCTTTCGGTTTCACGAGGATCCCAAGAGTATAGACGAGCTAGGGTATACAAATTGGAAATCGTAACCGAGTTAAATGTTATCAGGAGTAAAAGAAGTGTATAAGGTGACAAAAACCATTTTCGATTAGCCTTGCTTAAAATTTGACTAGAAAATTGTTTAAACCTTTTCTACCAATACTGTAAGAGCCGACAATGAGCAAAACTGACGGAAAACCTTTATTATTGTTGATGATTTAAAATTTGTAATCTCTGGAAAAAAAGCTGGCTATAGGATCAAGAAGTTGGGCTTGCGACGAGCGGTGCACCAACCCTCATTGGCCTTTTTTAATCACCATAACCGATATAACGGTGTTAACTCATGGCGCACCTAGCTCAAGGATTAATTCAAGGAATGAAATGTCATATTCAGTATTTTTTTCATCAAAATAATTAATTTTGAGAGTATTTTAGTCTAAATGTATTATTTGGGGTGAAAATATTAATGCACCCTTAACGGAAGATATAAAAAATACTGAAAACTCTTCATACCGAAAAATGTAGCTCAATACTCTTGACTTAAAGTATCCTCGAATTATATGATCATTGCTTCATTGAAATCAAAGTTCTCTTGATTTCAAGGAAGCCTGGACATTTTCACAGTGAATATCAATTGAAGGTAGCCTGTTACCTACCTGCTGTAATTCTGAGACAACAATTTGGCTAACTCCTGAAAGCTCCGTAACTCCTACTAGTAGCCAAGCTGGATTCTGTCCACAAAAGGAAAGCGTCTTTTACAAGATTCTATTCATGTTCTGTGATCTGTCACTAATTGAAGAGAGATAGATGTTTGCGAATTAGATGTTTTCGGCAAGACTTACAAAAAAATTCTGCGTAATGTAATGGCTAAAATTACCGACATTTTCCATGCAACTTCTTTAAGATAAAAGATTGATTTCAAGGTTATGGAAAGATCGTCATACTTCCTAGACATAAATATCATCAAAAATGTTGATGGATGACGAGGATGATCTATATCAGTAGATGACAGTTTAACACATTGAAGAGCTCCTGTAAGCGATTAAGGGAACTTCGTACGAAATTAATTTAAATCACCTTCAAAACCCACACAGTTTTATCCCGGATTACATTTTTGACCTGATATCACTTAACGGAAGTTGATCTCATTACTAGCAACATTTTCCAAAATAATATTTTCTTTTTATACCGTTATTTTGTGTTATATTTCCTCTGGAACTATCCTGATGACTTTTATATTTGTGCTGTTTTTACGAATTCTCGTAAGAAAATCCAAGCGGGACTTCGGATTTGAGACCTTCTGTTATTAAAAGAACAAGAAGGCTACTGAAAATATTGTCACCGAGTATGAAGAAAATACCATTATCACTTTCAAAGATACAGCAATTTTCAAGGTATCCTATTAATTGGGAGTGTAATTCTAGGGAAAATATACATACATCTTTGTTTTTGCTTTTATTTCTATAGAATTGAAGCTGAAGGTAACATCTGCTGTAATCACTGTAACTTGTAGACACTTTACAAAACAAATGAAAAATCGTTTGATTAATTAGCTTTTTATACCCGTCACTATGTGAAAGGGTATATAAACTTTGTCATGAAGTTTGCAACGCACAGACGGAAGCGTCTCCGACTATATAAACTATCTATATTATTGATCAGTGTGACGAGAGAAATCGATTGAGCGATGTCCGTCTGTCCTGTCTGTCTGTCCGTCTGTTGCAACGCAAACTAGTCCCTCAGTTTTGAAGCTACGTTTCTTTTTAGTGTACGCTGTATATATGTCGGAACGTGTTCCTAGCAAAGCCTTAAAACATATCTAGGAACGGATGAAATCAGAATACTGCGTCATAAGGCTGTCATACAAATAAACCCCTGGAAATTAGGTTCTTCTAAGAAAAACTTTTCTTTATGAACCAATCTTAAGCAAACTTCACCCAAATGTGTTCCTAGTAAAGCCTTAAAACATATCTAAGAATGGATGGAATCAGAACATTATGTAATAGGGCTGTCATACAAACCAACTTCTAAATATGTATATGGTTCATGTAAAAGAAACTTTTTTCTTTTTGAATCTTAACCAAAATTCACCCAATTCCTCCTGGACTAGCCTCAACGCATCTAAAAACAGATGGAATCGGAACACGTCATAGGGCTGCGGTAGAAATTGTTCACACAAAAGAAGCTTAAAGTTTCATTCAAATGTGACGGGTATTCAAATTTCGGCCGCGCCCGTTATTATTAAAAAGTATGTTTTGAAATTTCAATTGGACTTATTTAGTAAGCAGAATTAAGGTTTTTGAACTCATGCAAGTTGTCCAACTTCTGTTTAGACGTGCCAACTTGTTTGAATGTTCTTTCAACTTAAAACTTCAACTGTTGACCAACATCTGTTTACACGTACGATTAGTCTCCCAACTTGTTTGAATTCTCAAATGTTGGAAGGCAAGTTGAATAGCGCGAACGACCCTTAAGACAATGCCTCTATGTTTTGGGAACGGCTAGTATACGGTCAATCTGCCGCTTCGTTCGTTCATATGAAGTTGTTAACTGGCAAATATGTTTAAAAACAGGGTATTTGAGGGTGCCGCCAATGACGAGCAGACGAGATTTACTAAACTCCACAAACAACTCCCCATTTTTGGTCCTGATAGGAAGACCGTGATTGCTCATTAGATGTTCCAAGCCAGACCTAATTTTGGCGTTGAGATCCAAAAAATGCATAGAAGTAGTAAATTTCGGCTTTTCACGCGAAATCCTGTATAAACACTGTCAAAATGACATTAGCTCGCGAAATGTTTGAGTGCACTGCCATCTAGATAGGCAGGCCTATAGTAATATTAACCATCCGTCAATCCACAAAGCATATCAACCAAACCGGCTTTACGCTGGCTTTTATGTCTAGATGGCGCTAATGAACAAGCAATGCAATATGTATGTGTTAAGTGTTAAGATTAGTGTTCATTCTCATTTTGTTTCTCTTTGTCCTGATCCATACATACATAATATCGAATCAACATGGCCGTAATTTAACGATTTCCGTCTAAGTCGATTCGTTGTGTTCATTTTAGCAATTTTCTTTAGATAAATGCATTGCAATTGCAAAAATTGCATGAAGGCATGAAACCGTTTTTATGCGTACGGACAGACCAATCTGATATGTACCTTTTACCTCAGCTCAGGGTGCCAAGCCACAGCAACGAGTATTGCAACACAGAAAGTTGACTTGCTTATGTTTAGCAAAGTCCCTGACGGATAATCTCGTTGATTAAACTGGCTGATGCTATAATGGAAATTGGTTAGAAACGGCTCAACTCTAATGCATGTAGAAATAGAATACAGGGTGGCCCATTTAAAGTGAACTAGTGTAAACCATGCATAACTTTTTTATTTTGTAATATTTTTTTTCTGAAATTTGGTAAGAATAAACTATGTATACACATGGGGAAGGGTCGTTGAGGAAGGGTCGATTTAGGTAGGTTTTACAGAAGAGTTTATTTTCAAACCAATTCATTCACAAAAAGTACGTATGCGGACAGGTAGAATGGAAAGTCGTTTCAATTGGGGATATCACGAACAACATAACAGCGTATTTACAGGGATGCAACATGTTTCCTTCCCTGTGGCGCGGGTCAAGAATAGTGCCTCCGTCTTTCCCGACGTGTCGTAAGAGGCGACTAAAGGGACAGGAGAGAATAAAACTCTCCTGAGTTTCGAACATATCTCTACAATTGTGCGCGCAGCGACTCTGTTGTGTGCGCTCAAGGATCTGAACCCTTGAGCGCATGTACGAAACTTAACAAAAAATTGACCCCTGTGGTTTTTGGGGTAAGAGTTATGCCACTGAAATGAAATAGCACGATAATTCAGTGTAACTCACCGACCGAACCAGCTGATCAAGCTGACAAAGACGTTTTCTACCAAAGACTTGGCGACACCTTTGATAGGACTCCCAGAGGTGACATTAAAATCATAATGGGGGATCTCAATGCTAAAGTCGGGACAAATAACCAAGGATTGGAACACCTTATGGAAAATCATGGGTTAGGCGACAGAAACCAGAATGGCGAGATGTTTATAGAGTTTTGTAACTCTCGTCAGCTCGTCATTGGTGGAACTCTGTTTAAACACAAAAATTGCCACTTATCAACCTGGACCTCTCCGAATGGCAGAACTGAGAACCAGATTGACCATATTGCTGTTTCCAAAACGTGGAGAAACTGTGTCTTAGACGTTAGGGCGAAACGTGGTGCTGATATTAGCAGTGATAACCATCTTGTCATCGCAAAAATGCGCTTACGAACGGCAGCAATCCAGCGTCCTAACCGTGCAAATTTTTGCCCTAGATATAATGTGCAGAAGCTCAAACTTCCGTCAATCAAGCGTGCGTTCTCCACCGCTTTGCGCGAAAAAGCTAATGCACCACCACTAAATGAGAATCCGACAATTGACGATAGATGGAAAGTCGCTAAGGACTTTATTTCGTGTGGCGAAGAAATTTGAGGACGATTGGATCGCGGTAGGATACCATTTATTAGCGACTCCACTTGGTCTCTTATCTCAGCACGAAAGAGAGTTAAAGAGCAGATTAACTCAGCTGCTGACGATTCAGCTAAGGAACGATACAGAGCTGAATACCGTTCGTTCCAAAAAGGCGTTCAAAGAAGTGTTAGGCGTGATAAGCGCAATAATATCAACGCGCTTGCGAAGGAGGCAGAGGATGCGGCTATCCGCGGTATCAGTGGAACACTCTTCAAGCTTATCAAGCCATTAACTGGCAGATCTTTACTAACGGAACATCCTGTGAAAGATAAGGAAGGTGTTCTGCTCGTTCTGCCGAAGAGCTACAAAGATGGAGAGAACACTTTTTAGAGGTCCTTAATAACACCTTCGGGCCTGCAAGTGTATCTTCATTGCCAGCAGAAGACGTCCCTCGAATAGACGGCATTAGTTCTGGTCCACCATCCAAAAAGGAACTAATAGACGCTATTAAATCAATGGACGATGGTAAAGCCCCTGGGATTGATGGAATTCCGTCTGAATTCTTGAAAGCGGATATTATCGCTTCAGCGGATATTCTCCTCCCCTTAATCCAAGAGTGTTGGGAAACCGAAACTCTTCCCAGTGAGTGGAAAAAGGGCGCAATTATTAAGATTCCGAAGAACGGTGACCTGAAGAATTGCAATAATTGGCGTGGGATCTGCTTACTTCCTGCTGTTTCCAAGCTGATGGCTAAGATTGTTTTAGGACGAATCAAGGACAAAATCGATGACACATTGAATGATGAACAAGCTGGCTTTCGCGAAGGGTTTTCCTGTAGCGACCACATTAACACCCATTATCATCGAGATATCCGCGGAATGGAGATCCCCATTACATCTCATGTTCATCGATTTTGAGAAAGCCTTCGATAGCGTTGCTTGTCTCTACATCTGTAATGCCTTACGGAGACGAAATATCCCAGATAAGATCTCCATCATATAACGAAATATCCCAGATAAGATCTCCAACAAAAAAGAAATATCCCAGATAAAATCTCCATCATCAAGGAATCCTACAATGGAGCTCAATGTCACGTCCTGCATAAGGGCAAGATTTCAGATCCTTTTGAGGTGCACAGTGGAGTGAGGCAAGGCTGCATTTTGTCACCGATTCTCTTCCTTGTTGCCATTAGTGATGTACTCGGCTCCGCACTCCAATCACATCGTAACAAAGGTATCAGATGGAAATTGTTTGATCACCTCCAACATCTTGACTACGCTGACGACATCTGCCTTCTATCAACAAACACGGATGATGTCGCTCAAATGACAGAAGCTCTAAATTGCGCGAGTCGTAATGCGGGGCTGAAAATCAATGCTGCCAAGACTAAGTTCTTGAGCACATATCCAGGTGGGCAAAGCGAAATTTGTATTTCAGGACAGGCAGTCGAAAAAGTTGATGAATTTTGCTATCTCGGAAGTGTAGTTACAGCAGATGGTGGAGCGGATGCTGATGTAAATTCACGGGTAAACAAGGCTAGGGCGGCTTTCTTCAATTTGACTCCTTTCTGGCTAAACAACAATATTTCCAGACGCACCAAAATACGTGTCTTCAATTCTAATGTGAAATCCATTTTGCTATATGGCTGTTCAACCTGGAAGGTGACTAAAGAGATCACTGATAAGTTGCAAAATTTTGTTAATCAGTGTCTACGGCGCATCCTAAATATTCGTTGGCCGGAGATCATTTCGAACGAGGATCTCCTTACTATAACTGGCCAGGAAAGGATAGGCACTTCGATCAAAAGACTTAAGTGGCAATGGATAGGTCACACCTTCCGAAGAGGGCCCAAAAACGTCGCAAAAAAGGCTCTAAACTGGAATCCACAGGACTCCGGAGCAAGACGCCGTGTTGGGCGGCCAAGGAACACATGGAGAGGATCGGTAACTAGCGAAGCGAAAACGCTAAATCTTACATGGTCGCAGCTAGCGCCGTTGGCGCAAAACAGAACGAGGTGGAGAGTAGGCGTGGTTAATGCCCTATGCCCCACAAGGGGTTGACATGAACTAGAGAGAACATGTTTCCTTACAAGACACAATTTGTGCATCACTTACAACCTCCTGATTACCAACAACGATTAGCGTCTGCCATTCAATTCCAGCGATTGGTCAGAGAAGAAGGATTCGTTCATAGTCTTATCATGTCGGATGAGGCACATTTCTTATTGAACGACTTCGTCAACAAGCAAAATTTTAGTCCGTGAAGCGCAACATATCCCAGAGATCTACACGAGCGACGAGGGTGAGACGTTTTGTGCAAAATGTACTGTATGGTGCGGTATTACTTCAGAGGAGATAATCGGTCCAGAATAGAGAGGCCCTGACTGTGAACGGACAAGGATATCGTGAGATGCTCAACAATGTTATTCGTCCTTTTGTCCAAAACCGACCAGATATGTGGTTTCATCGAGATGGAGTGCATTTCCATACCGCTGCAGCCACAATGGAGATTTTAACGGACGTTTTCGGAGAAAGAGTCATTTCCAAACGATCTGCAATTAACTGGCCGGCTAGATCTCCAGACTTAACTCCGCTAGTTTTTTTTTCTGTGGGGATACCGAGTCTACAATAATAAACCAAGGACAATTCAGGAAATTAAGCAAAATATTGTAGCGGAGATCCGTGGTTTACAGCCAGAAATATTGTAAAAGGTAATGGAACATACCGTAGAACGATCCCGTCTTTGCGAAGCTGCCCGGGCAGTAAAAGGATATAATTTTTCGAACAAAGTGTAAACATATCTCCTAAGTGTCTATTCTTTATGTGAAAATTAAAAAAAAAAATCGTTACAGAAATAAAAAAGTTGTTCATGGTTTACACTAGTTAACTTTAAATGGGCCACCCTGTATATGGACTCATCGTATCGTGCTACTCTCCAAGTCGCGACCGGCTTGTTTTCTCTATGTTCTTTTATTGTTTGTTTTGTTCTGTTTTTGTTTTTAGCTCCTCTTTCTCTATATATCACGGAGGGCAACTGTGCTGGTATTGACGAAAGATATCTTTAGCTGCTATATCTAATTCTACGATAAACCGATCTCCGGTTTTTTCTTCACTATAGCTACATACATACATCTATAGGAAGAGTGAACCGGTCTTTAAAATGATCTCAGAAAAACCGTCTCGAAACCTATTTGCTATTTTCCTTCTATACAACATAACACTCAATTGGAAGTAGGTAACAAGAAGTGGGAATTGATGCTATTAATTGTCATTAAGAATTATCTGCAATTGTCAGCCCTTAATTTAACCTTTTTTTCCTGGTCAGCAGATATTTCCTTTATTTAATTGGCTTTCAAGTGGGTAATGTAACTAGGTAATGTTTAAGATCGACATTTGCAGTAATTGTCCAAGACGATTTAACTGTATGTTTGTATTATAGATCTGTTTCTGTTCTGTAGGTTATACACTTCTCGTTGGGTTGTTAGATATGTATGTACTACCGCGATAGGAATAATTTAGATAATTAAGTTAATGGAAGTTTTCCAATAATGAATAGATAGTAGATAGTATGTATAGGTTCATGTTTTTATATTCATATGTTGTAATTATAATGGAAACGAACTGATAATACAAAATAAACCAAAGGAGAAAAACTGTATTGCATATTTCACCTCATCGAGTTGCTTGGCAGACAGTTTGGCTACGAAAGATTTATATCAGATGACTACAATTATTCACACTTTGCCATATAGCAATGGAACTAATAGGCAGGGGGCACATTTGTGCCCACGTGGGGGAGGGGAGGGGGATGCACGCGGTTTAGGGTTGGGATGTAGGTAGACAAAAAGCATGGGCGTAGCCAGGATTTCGCTAAGAGGGGGGGGGGGGGGGGGGCTGGGCAAGCCCGAAATTTTTTCAACATAAACATTTTCTTAGGAGTTGAAATCGTTGGTCTCGAAAATATTGTTAGGCAAAATTTAGTGTAGTCTGGCTGGTGTAATGGCTAGTGCGCGCACCTTCGGTGCACAGGGTCATGGGCTCGAGACTCACCGTGAACGAATTTAGTTTACGGTGTTACGCCCTTTGTGACGAACTATGATCTCACTCAGATGTTAAACGAGTACCCATTCATAAATAACATTGCTGAGCGTGCTGTTGATCTCAACACCTCAACAAAAAATCAGTTAGGATTTTGGGAATTGGATGACACTAATACATCTGCAGCTTAGTCCAATGCTGGACCGTCGCGCCTGTTTATACCCTTCGCTCATAGAGTGAAAGGGTATATTAACTTTGTCATGAAGCTTGTAACGCATTAAAGGAAGCATCTCCGGCCATATACTCGTAAAAATATACATATATGATATAGTAAAAAGTATACATATATATATGATCAGCATGACTTGGGGAGTCGATTGGAGCATGTCCGTCTGTCTATCTGTCTGTATGTCTGGTGCGACGCGTTTTACCCGCCGGGTATTGAAGCTATGAAGCTGAAATTTTGCACACGTGCTTCTTATTGTTGCAGGCTGTTTGTATGTTTGATTCAACCAAATTGGATCATTGGGGCATGGGACTGCCATACAAACCTAGCCCCCCAATTTGAGTTCTTCTAAGAAAAACTTTTTCATTTGTGCATCAATTTCAACCAAATTTCACACAAATGTATTTCTATTGATAACACAATATATATGCAAGAATGGATCAAATCGCACAATGGGATCATGGGGCTGCCATACAAACCCAACCCACCAAATTAGGTTCTCTAAGAAAAACTTCTTTATTTGTGCACCAATTTCAACCGAATTTCGGACAAATGTAATTCGTGATGTGGTGGCTTACAAAAATTGTACGAAATTGAGGTCTTCAACGGAAGAGACGACATATCTGTTTTGTGAAAATTAAGAGCATAGCGTAGATAGCAATCTTATGGCAGACACCTTTTCTAAAATCGCAGAAAAACTACGATTTATACACTGAGAGAAAAAGCACATTCTGAAATCAAGAACGTTTGTTCTTAATACTAGAATGTTCACATTTAACACTAAACAATCTTAAAAAACTCTGTTTCGCTATAATTAAAATACAAAAACTGTTATATAGGCCAGTCAATAAGCCGAAATATAAGGCATTAGGTGGCAAAAAATAGCTCGGCTTTGGTTTTTTGGGATATTGCTAGGATAGATACCAGTAGTGTACCAGCAAGTTTGCAACTTCGAAAAACCTGTGCTAACCCTGTGAGCCTAAAAAAACCTAAAAATTTTCGGACTTTTTCCATATTTTGGTTTGTAATTTTAAAAAGGTGCTTCCTACAACAAAGTCGTCCACTGCACTTTTAAAGCTAACAAAATCTTCTTTAATTTGACCCCAGCTTTGTAGGTACCCAAGATACAGCATTTTAAAGAAATTGTAATACAACGTACTCTATGACGTGTTCCGATTCCATCTGTTCCTGGATGCGTTGAGGCTAATTCAGGAACACAGTTGGATGAATTTTGGTTAAGATTCAAAAAGAAAAAAAAAGTTTTTCTTACAAGAACCTAATATTTAGGGGTTTATTTCTATGACAGCCCTATGACATGATGTTCCGATTCCATCCATTCCCAGATATATTTTGAGGCTTTACAAGGAACACATTTGGGTGAGGGTTCGTTAAGATTGGTTCATAAAGAAAAAAGTTCTTCTTAGAAGAACCTAATTTTCAGAGTGCTGGTTTGTATGACAGCCCTATGACGTGGTGTTCCGATTTCATCCGTTGCTAGATATTTTTTGAGGCTTAACCAGGAACACACTTGGGTTAAGTTTGGTTATTTATTTATTTATTTATTAATATATCATATACACAGAAAATTCCTATAATTGTATGATATAAGCTTAGAAAAATGAATTCAAGAGATACAAGAGACAGATACAATATAGTAAAAGTAGGTTATTAGATTGATACTCGTACAAAGCAAGAACTAAGAAAAATTTACATAATCATAAGATACAAGATATTGGAGTACGGTTCTACGAAATGCATAAAAATGGAGTGTAAGAGGACCAGACTGGAGTTCATCGTGAACCCTCATCATTCTAAGTAAAGGCGAGTTAAAGTAGATTTCCAACCTGGCAAATGGTGGATCAAAGATGAATAGATTATGCGATGGGCGATTCCGAGTTTTAAATCGAATATCTTCCGCTACGTTGGAGTCAATAAGTCCATGATGTAGTTTGAAAAGAAAGCACTCATCCAAGAGTAATCTTCACGCTTTCAAAGAACGCAAATTGAGGAAAAGCAGACGATCGGGGTAGCTAGCGTTAGGTAAGCCAAATTTATAAAAAAGTGTACGAGTGAATCTTCGTTGTACAGCCTCGATGTCGGTTGAGTGTGTTATTTGACTGTGGCGAGCCCAAACAACACTTGCGTATTCCAAAATGCTACGAACAAGAGAGCAAAAGAGACGAACAGCAGATTTAATGCAATGGAATTGGGACGAACTGCGTAGCACAAAACCTGCAAGTTTGGAGGCCCGATTAACAATGTCCTCATAGTGTCCACTAAAGTTCAGTTTGCTGTCAAATTTTACCCCTAAATCCACATGCGAAACAACCCTTGTAATAGGCAGATTGTTAATAGAGTAGGAGAATAACAAAGGAGAAGGCTTAAGAGAAAATATTATGTAATAGCATTTAGACAAATTTAGCCTGAGGTCGTTTATGTGGCACCATGACGAAAGAACATTAAGCGCGGATTGAAGCTGTAGACATTCAGTAGTAGATGAAACTGGAAGAAAACACTTTAGATCATCTGCAAACAGCAGGCAACGACAATCAAGGATTCGAGGTAGGTCGTTTATAAAAAACGAAAAGAGCAGAGGACCTAGAATAGATCCTAGGGGGACTCCGGATGTTGGAGTGAAGGGAGCGGATAAGCAATTATCAAATATAACTTGACCAGTGCGGTCTGAGAGGTAAGAGTCAATCCATTTAACCAGAGCAATAGGAACATTTAAAGCTACGAGTTTAGTTAGAAGTATGCGAAAACATACCGAGTCAAATGCTTTCGAGAAATCTGTATAGACCACGTGAACATCCTGCTGGAGATCAAACATTTTGGCGACAAATTGTGTGATCTCAAGCAGGTTCGTCGTGGTCGAGCGGTGTTTTTGGAAACCATGCTGACAGGATGAAATTAAATGCCCAAAATGTATTGTCAGAAAGTCATTGACGATTTTTTCAAAGACTTTAGCACACGACGGAAGCAAAGAAATGGGTCTATAATTTGTTGCAGAAGAAAGATTTTCAGTACCTTTTTAAATATGTAAAATTAGAGCTTTTTTCCAGACTGACGGAAAAATACCCGCTTGCAAGCTTTTGTTAAACAAAATTGAAAGCGGTAATGATAGGGTTTGGCAGGTTTTTTTTTTAGAAAAATATTGGTGGTAAATATTGGTACATAAAGAAAAAAAATGTTCTTAGAAGAACCTAATTTTCAGGGGCAGCCCTATGACCCCATGGTCCGATTCCATTCGTTCCGACATATATACAGCTAAGTTACTGATTTATAACTTCGTGTCACATGACTTTCTCCGTAGAATGCGCATTTAAGCCGATATTTAATTCGGAAGATGACTAAAATTACAATTTCGAACTTTTTTACAAAAAACAATGTTTAAAGTGCTGTATCTTGGTATCCTTTACACCTACAAAGCTGGAGGTGGACTCAAATTAAAGAAGGTTTTGTTAGCTTTGAAAATCCAGCAGACGAATTTCTTGTAGGAAGCACCTTTTGAAAATTACAAACCAAAATATGAAAAAAGTCCGAACATTTTGAGGTTTTTTGAGGGTCACGGGGTTAGCACAGGTTTCTCGAAGTTGCAAACTTGGTGCTACACTTGTGGTATGTACCCTAACAATATCCCAAAAACACCAGAGCCGAGCTATTTTTTGCGACCTAAAATCATGGAATGACTAGCCTAATATACTTATTTGAAGATAAAATGTTCTTAATTTAAGTACGTCCAGAGTTAAAACTGAATAGAATGCTGTATTGAACAAACGTTCTTAAAATTGAAGTATTTCATCTTCAAATCATAGGCGCCGGGATCGAATCTAAATTATATTAATTATAATTATATATTATTAATCTAAATGTCGCCAATACCTATAGAGGTCATAGGTCAATGCTGGGCTGCGGTATTTATACCCTTCGCTCGTAGAGTGAAAGTGTATATTGCGTTTTTAAAAACTTGAATGCGTTTTACAAACTTAAAGCATCTCCGACCATATAAAATATGTATATATTTTATCAGTATGACGAGGGGAATCGATTGTGCGATGTCTGTCTGTCCGTCTGTTGCTACGCGTTTTACTCGGTTAGTTTAAAAGCTATCGACCTGACATTTTGTACACATGCTTCTTTTTATTGCAGGCAGTTTGTATGTTTGATTCGCTAAAATGTCTTTATCGAAACAACAAAAACATAAATGGAATCGTTCTACGGGACCATGTCCCTCCCCCGCTACCCCCAATAAAGTTTTCTAAGACAATGCTTTCTATTTGCCCACTTATTCCAACCAAACCTCACTCAATTATTGTTTCAGCGACGCCATAGAACTTAAGCGAAAACGGAAGAAAAAGGGAGGGGGTTAACCACAAATTATAGGTACGCCAGAAAACAAAAATTTTAGCCCGAGGAGAACGAAGGGTATGCAAATTTTGGCCTCGCCCGAAATTAGCCTCGGCTTCGTTTTATTTTAAAATAAAAATAAATCGAAATTAACATCATCGATTCCGGCAATACAAAAAACATTTTGGGGTTGTGATAAGTATATCCCAACATTATAAAAATAAATCATTGATGAAATCATTAATTTAAGAAATGGTACAAGAAGAACGCCATTCTTAATACAAGAATGCAAAGAGTAAAAGTAACTCTTAGTATTCTTACGACATTCTTAATTTTAGTAGAAATACTGTAACGTCAAAATCATTTTTAAACAGAGTTAATTTAAGCGCGTTTCGATTGATTGCACTCTGCTTTTCTCTCAGTGTAGGGGGCCCTTTCAAGAGGTAGGCGGGAAGTTGTTCCGCCACTGCTAATACATAGTACTTGTAGGTGTTTTTGTGCATAGTAAGACTTTGGATAAACGAAACTTCATATAAAAAGTAAGTTGTAATTTTGTTCATATGAAGGTTTCGGGATGCATTCATACAGGTTTTTAGTGTTTAATGATCGTTCAACTTCTCGTTAAATGTGGACGCAGCGTCGCTTCATCAATCGATGACCGTAAATGCATCCTCAGTTAAAACACAGACTTTTGTTCCGATTCCGATAGTAATGAATACAAAAACTACAATGTAACTTACTTTTACATCCAGCGCATTTAGCTCCTGTTTAATTTTATCCTTAGTTAGATGGACGATTGTTGTTGGTGGCGTATTGTAGTGTACTACCCAATTAATTTCAGTGTTATGGCACTAAGTTTATTAACCGCATCGTCGCAAGTAGGCGAAAAAGTCTTGATCGTTTGTTCGAAATCACTGCGATAACTTTTTCGGCTTAATTTGTCCAAAACATAATCGTGAACCGATAATTACAATGTGGAGACTGGTAAAATTCTTCGTTTGTGTACAACGATATAATGTACTTATGTATGCTAGAACATCAGAAAATAATGACACGTTATCAAATAATGTCACGGTAATTCCAATGACAATTTTGTATTTACTTGCTACTGAGCGAGTGTCAGTATGACCGCATTTTTAAGAGGTTCAATACAAAATCAATTTTAAATACATACATACATGTACTGTATATACAGTACATGTATGTATATGTATTTCATGAACGTGAATTCACTTGAGCTTCATTTAGGCTTCAGTTTGATATCAAATCGGATTCACCTACGTATGAAAATTTTTACGCCGAAATGAAATCATTTAGTGGATTCAGAATGAGTTCAGTAGATGAATCCAAACTGAAACCATAGGATGGTTTCAAAACGAATTCAGAATATGAGTCCTAAATGAAATCATTAGGTGGCTTCAGAGTGAGTTCAGTAGATGAAAGGTAAGTGAAATCATTAGGTGGTTTCAGTAAGAATTCAGTAAATGAGTTCAAAGTGAAATCACTGGGTGTTTTCAGAACGGATTCAGTAGATGATTTTAAATTCAAATTAATTGTAAGCTATCAAAAGGCTAGTTTTTAGTGCATCATTGGGTTTGGAAAGTTCATAATTAAAACATTACAGAAAAAAGGTCTTACCTCGGAATAAATGGAATATTACCGTTCTTTCACTTATCTGTTTTAGAGTATTACTGGCTATACAAATCCAGATTTGCAACCTTGAGGACCCTGTGCTAACTTTTGCGCGAGCGAAAAATAAATATTTTTGCTTTTTTTTTACATTTCCAACAATATTTTTCAAAATAATTGTCCTGAAAAAAAAAACGATGTTTGGCATTTTTTAAGTAGACAAAATTTCCAATCAAATGAGGTCCTAACCAGTTTTGTAAGTCAAATATTGACTGAGTTTCAGGGTGTCAAAAATAAGGTATTTTCCCCAAAAAATAGCGTAGTGTAATCCAAAACACTTGAGAACAAAACGGTAGTATTCCATTTATTCCGAGGTAAATGTCGAATTTGACTGGCCTAGATTAGACACTTACCTTTTTTAAAAGTTGCTTTTAGTAAAATTCTTCAAAATTACTTGAGTTTAACTTCACTTCACAGCACAGCTAATTATACCCAATTGACACTTTTATAAAAATTATTAAAAGTTTTCAATATAGCATTCCAACGATTGCTACGGGTATTATTATAGGTTTCAGTTGCCTTTCACTTCATGAAGCCTAAGTGAAATCATTTCCTGAAAGAAATCTGAACACATTCAGTAACTATTCAGCTGCTGAAGATTAAGTGAATGCATCCACGTAGCTTTCATTTCCTGAAAGAAAAGTGAATACGTTCATTAATTGTTCACTAGGTGAAACTCAAGTGAAGTGTACATTCAGTATGTGATTTCAGATCGGTTTCACCTAGTGAATGTTCACTAAAATGTTGGCTGGGATGTAGGTAGTTTCTTTAAGTCACTAAATTAGAAAGAAATCAGAAATTGTATTGTAAGTTATTGAAAATCGATAATGACGTTTTTATAATAGCTTGCTTGATTTCCAATGTAAGCTACTATACGAATTACCTTCAAAGAACTTAAAAATTGTGTATACGCATGATTAGAGGTACGGAAATTTTACGAAATAGATGCGAATTTCGGCGAAATTTGCTCATTTTTGCGAAATATTCAAATTTGTACTTTTTTCACGAAATGTTAATTTTTCTTAAAAAAAAAACAATGAATAGTGGAAGATAACTTTTCTTCTCAGATTGATTTTTTCTCAAAAGGTTCCCATTAATAAAAATAGAGAAATTCCCAAAAATGAAAGAGTTGCAGACGAGCACAATGGCATGCCAAACACAGAGCAAAGTGTTTAGTCGGAGGTTGGATGAATGAACTTTGTTCCCTGCATCGGGTTTTTTTTTAAGGTAAAGTTTTTTTGCGGTTCGATGAGCCCCAAAATTTAAATGAACTGTGCATTAAAAAGCGAAACAGTACTAGTGGGTTCTGCCTCATAAGTTTGTTTCTCTTTTTACCGTAACTTCTTTAGGGGCGCAGTCGACTTTGTCGTATTGTACCTATTGTCAAAAACATTTCTCGACAACTGAACTCGTAGTATCATTCAGTATAGGGTGGCTATTTCCTATAGTTGTTTTTTCGCTTATTAATATTAAAAATTTCTGAATGAAATGTGATCGTGACTTCGTTTCATTGTGATTCTCTAGAATTTCTAGTTTAATAAATTTTAACAGCAGGAAAATGTACAAAATCATGTTTTTATGCGAATTTCAGCGAAATTTCTAATTTTCAAAATTAGTTTATGCGAAATTCATGTTTTTTAATTGCGAAATTTCCATACCTCTACGCATGATGGATATTTTCCGAAATAAATTATTACATATGTACTTATTTTTACATCTTGTTTTCCTCTCCAATAACCTAATTGTCTTTTCCAGTCTACTCCAAACATAAATCAATCATATTCCTTAGTTATACATACCTACATAGTCATACTACCCATTTTAAATCCATTTAAAATGTATCCACCTCGCAAAGATCTGTGCATAATTATTGTTTTGTTGGACATCAATCAAATGCTAAAAACCAGTTCTATTCTTGCATCACCTACAAGTGTTCAACCACAAAAAGAGAAAATCAACACACGAGCTCTTTGGAGAACGAAAAAGAATAACAATTTCGATAACAACAAAAAAACGCCAATCAAACCCATGAATACCACTATCATAAAAACAACTTCCATATTAACGTAGATGTATGTATCTATAGGAGTAAATGTATCTTCCATCAAGGAGCGATGATATAAAAAAAAACACCAGCAATAACAGCACAAAACAGGGTTGTCACTTCATAAAATAAAATCGGAGCAGATGCAAAAAAAAAAGCCGCAGTGTTTCGCTAAGGTAAACTTAGCGTGTTACCAAATATTACTGTTTTTGTTTTTATGAAAAAGCAAACATCCACTTCAAGTAATCTATATTTTCTTCCATTTGTCTCGATTCGCTGGAATTTTAACTTACACTAAAAAAATCATTTGCTAAATACAAAAAAAAAAAAAAAACAAAAAAACAGCCAAATAATAATTTTTCCTAATTTAAGATGTATTTTCTTGTTCCAAGAAAAGTCTTTGCTTATAATGCTTATTTATTTATTTTAAGCAAAGACTTTTCTTGAAACAAGAAAGTTAAATTAGGAAAAATTATTCCTTGGCTTTTTTTTGTTGTATTTTTTTCTTGTTTTTAGCAAATGATTTTTTCAGTGTAGTAACGACCATTTTGAGCTTCACCAAGGATACTCTTTCTCATCAATAGAGCCGAGGATGATCAAAGCGTGTGCTTCGTAGTTTACCATAGATATTGTCTCATACATGCCCTAAGAAATTTGAGGAACATTACGCTATCAGCTCTCGCAAGAAGAATTTTCTTGTTCTTCTGATCGAAACTAGTGACACTTATCTTACCTAATCGAGACTAGCAACACTTATCTTACCATCATACATATATGTAGCGGAAAATATCGGAAACACAAAAGTTCTCCCTATGAGAACGCATAGCAGAATAAGCCATATTTTTTGTATGTGAACAGGAATCATTGAGAACTTGCTTGATTTGATGATACGAAATCGCAGAAGATTCGACAGACAGAGATGCAGTAGATGGCCAAATTCCGAAAAATCGCAAGAATTCTAATGCGATCGCAGTAAAGTGAGAACCCTGAACATAAACCAAGAAAAAGAAGAAAACTATACATGTAAGCGACATAGTGAAGTCGTATCGAAAACCGTGACTTGAAATGCACAGCCATGCGTATAGATACAGAAATCAGATCCAGAAGTATAGTGCTTTACTCAGCAAAGGCAGAGACAACAAAACAACAAAAGGGGTTATAATTTACTTAACCTCAAAACGCCTTTAAATTACATCACCTCACCCACCACTTTGTCTTGTATGTATGTATATGATCAGTAGAGTGTCAGAGCAGAGTACACATCGGAGTGCTCGTTTGGTATATGGATACACCGAATTTGCACAGCACAGTCGACGTGAAACGCACACTGATGTGACCAGGTCAGGAAGGAGGCGAAGTGTTATTATTAGGGACCGGATTATATGCAACCTTTGAAATATGCAACTAAAATGACAAAATATGCAATAAAAAATGAAAGAAAATTATTATTATTCAGTCTTTATTAGCACTCTAGAGCACGGAAAACTCACTTTAGTCGCCAAAGATTGGTTGTTTTCATAGTAATTAACGATTATATATTGTTCAAACCCAAGCACCTATTCGTTAGCTTTAAAGAAGCACTTCACACTGTAGCAATCATATAGTACCACGAAATCAATTTATCGTGTGACATCGCTTAAATAAATATTTTGATCCGATAAAACATCCTTAAAGCATTTTCCGGAAAGCTTCTATCATCATTATGGAATAAATTTAAAAGGTAACCTAAAAATATACTCCTTTAAATACTCCACTCCAACATATGGTTTATTGGATGATGCAGCACACACATGCAATATAGTCTCTCTAGTTAACTCACACACATGCATATATTCTTCTATAGCACAGTCGGTTTCATTTTTATAGTGTGACATTCGTATGGTCATCCAATAATTTTTTCACCGTAGTTTTATAGAAGGATGGACTTTCTGATTTTTTAATGAATTGACACTTATGAAGTGCTCTGAAATACATAATTTCTTCAATAGAAATCCTTGAAATGTTGCATGAAACAATTACTCATTGTTATCTTCGGAACCAATTAAGGTGATCTCTGCGTAGAAATTGACTGCATTTTATTGAGAAATGTGTGGATTTAATCAACGTCATGCATTGCAGAAGATTCGATAAAGAATTGTCAAGCATTTCTATAGAATCAACTAACCATTTGTAGCGTTTACTAGCAATGCTACTATATGTGAGGTTGGCTGAGTGGTAGCCTGTAGGACGGGCAATCAACAGACACGGGTTCGATGCTAGCTGCGGAAATTTTGTTTTTAATTTTTTTTTTTGCAAATTAGTTTAATGACAGAAAATGATGATATAAAGCAAATGACGTACGCCTTTTTTGAAGCATAATTTA
This sequence comes from Microchrysa polita, assembly GCA_949715475.1. NCBI lineage: Eukaryota > Metazoa > Arthropoda > Insecta > Diptera > Stratiomyidae > Microchrysa > Microchrysa polita. The sequence goes on from OX454416.1 coordinate 92,169,277, forward strand.
GTGCTACAATAAGGTACTATTGGATTAAAAAACGGCGCCAAATGCCATTATTGGACTATTCTTCAGTGGTTATACATTGTAAAACGCCCCTATTATTGTTAGAAGAGAGTATTTTACGAAGTATTATAGGAATGAAATTGTTACTTGGGAAATGCTCCGTAGTAAGACAAAAGACAAAATGTCTCCTGTCATTTAATTGTCTTATAATTTGAGAAGGAACGTTCAACATCAGCCGATATCACTGGACAATATTTAAATTTAGGCGTCATATTAGCAGATTTTTTGCCGGTACCGTTGATATAATTGCCAATTTCATATATTTCTTCGTTTCCAGGGTTGTTATCAAGGATTTTGTGAAACTTTTCCTTGAGTTTTTCTGCGAATATAGCGGGTAGCTCAGCGTTCAATATTTGTACACTTTTCATTAGTTGGATGGAGTCCTTTAACTACATTCTACATTCTCAAGGTTGGCTGGCATAGAATTGAGTAGCCGCAGTTGATGGTAATGCTTTCTTTTTCTCTATTTTTAAATGTGCAAATCGAGAATTATACTAGAAAATATGCATCATCAATGCATTATCAATATAATATGCAAAAACGCAGTAAAATGGGCAATATATGCAAATGCATATGCAGTTATGCATTTGCATATAATCCGGTCTCTAGTTATTATCTATTTACAAAAACAACGATGAAAGTAAGATCTTCGACATTAGCCAGTAAAAATAACATATTAGATGGGGAAAATCACCCAAGGCATTACGAATTGGTTGGTTAGTAAAAGTGGTGGCTAAGGGGAGGCAGGCCAAGAGCCCAATTAGCACGAAGAGCGCCGTTTTGATACCACAAATTCCGTTAAGCTACTTAAAGGATGGAGGTTTCCGTAAATATAATTTCAAGTGTGGAGACGCATCTAGAGCCATTTAGAGAGATTAAGGAGGGAAACAATTCTCCTATTTTCGCCTCCAACGCATCCTGTGGGCTCCCAAAAAACCCACATTCGAATGCGCGACAGCGGGATCTGGCGAGACCTGGGCATTCGCACAGAAAGTGAGAATTTCCCTTTCATTGGCATTATGGCAACTGCGACAGTGCGAGTTGTGTGGAACACGCTGTGAGACTGGCGATATCTTTCCGCGGTCTGGTCAGAATCTCATACGTTCTTTTCCGGTCATAGGGTGACCACAATATCCTTTATATTACACAAGTTCTAATGTCCCGCCAATCCCGATTAACAGTCGTGAAATAATAAGAGAAAATATTTCTTCTGACAGCTGCCACGCGCTCTGCATGAGAGCTGTCCAGAGTTGCCCCCAGTTTAGCCAACTCATCTGCAGCCTTATTACCCTGTATGTCCCGGCACCCAATGAAGGGTGACTGTGAGCCTTCCTCCTCCATTCGCAACTGGTCAGAAATCTGACATGGATCCCAAAACTTAGTGTAGTCACGGCATAGTCCGTTGAAGCTTTGATCGTATCTAGGTGCAGTTTGTAGCGAATATCAGAATGCTTTGGCAATCCAGCGACCCGACTCATTGAGCCTGATGCCTGATCGCACTACATGCCGCTAGTTCTATGACAAAAAGATTGATAGGCAGAAGATGTAGGATTACATTCAACGCATCCCTCGGGCATGTTCGCATACCCCCCGTGATGCCAAGACATGCCGATATTTGCGACCGTTAAAACTTATAGCGGAAAACAATTGTGTTTAATCGTGGAACAAGGACTGGCTAGCTCGCCTCAAAGAAAAGGAGAGGAAACGGGGGACTGGAACTGTATCGCTCCACCCACACGAAATACAACAAAGAGCGTAGCTGGGAAAACTTTTGCGGCTGCACAAAATAGTGGCTTAAAACGGTTGCAGTTCAATTATAGCTCTGAATGAAAAAAAAAACGGGTTATACCAAGGGGAACCGAAATTAAGGTTTTATGGATCTGCAGAAGTTATGTGAAAAAGCATCTTGATAGCCAATGCTTTTTCCCGATAACCCAATATCATTCTGCGGATCTATAAGAAAATCGTTAGCTGTGGAATACAGGACGGTTGTACGGCGCAGAAAGGCATTGACCACAGACGGCAGACTGAATCTTCATAAAATTTAGAGGCTGGCTTGTCTACTTGTCTTCGGGAGGTTCCTGGAGGTTCTGCTTAATTTTCCACAACTCCACATTCATATTGAGTGAGGTTTAAATTTGTCTTTTACTTACACATATGATTGCATGCAAAGACGGGTCAATAAAGTACCAAATGCGTGGTTGGACAAACAATGCCACTAGTTTGGTGCGTTCCAAACACGTTGCCTATTGGTGGCGAAATTGTCCTCCGCACGAAACTTCTCATTTACCATATTAGTGATATTTCGGTGACAAAAAGTGCTTATCAGGAGGTTTTCACACTTACGGCCAGATTACGTAATTTGTGCAAATTACTTAATTTGAGCTGTCTAATTCCATATAATTTTAAATTCACCACACCGCAGATTACGTAATCTGGGCAGATTAAGTGCAAGTGTGAAAACCTTTTTACGGAGTGGTTTCTACGTTTTCGATACTAAAAATGCTAGTTGGGCCCCTAGTCCCCTGATCGTCTCTTCTTTTTCTTTCACTTAGAAGGTGAAGGGTACAAAAGTAATTTGTAGAATCTTTCGGAACTAATATGATCTAAGCTAGCGGGATCATTGGCTGGGTTCAGAAGTGACAGAACGGACTCGTATCAAACAAGCAAAAAGTGTCTGCGAAAAGCACTCTAATCGATTGATCAAACGAACATACATAATACATACATATATTTAAAGTTTGCAGATTGTAGTTCTTTGATCGACTTCTTTTTCTTTCTTGATATGTACCTATTTATGTCATGAAAGCCTGCTAGTACAGAAATAATTCCGTTGAGGGTCAATCAAGGCAACTACATTGTCCAATTCTCCAAACAGAATATCTTCACTGTATGAGCGATGGGATTATGACGACTTTGCAACACGTTTCGAGCTCTTTGGAAACTTCTGATCGCAGCCATTGCTCCCATATACTACCTCAATTTATTGCCTTATCACATTCGCACTAAAAATAACTCATACGAAAACATGTGTGTTTGTTTATTTCATTCATAATGAATGAACGAATTTCCTTTTCGACCAAAAACAACCGGTTTCGTGTTATTGTACTGTATGTGGAACAGATCTAAATTAGCTAGATGCCAGATATTTTGTTTACATCTAACAAGTCGGCGAAGGCCAAAAATTCAAATTAAATAAAAATTTAAAATTAGCTTGTCAATAAATTAAGCATGCCATCGACCATTTACCAAACCGGCTGTAACAAAAATAATTTTTTTTCCGAGCATTCTAGGTTTATCCGGAGCATCCACATGGTTTTAACCTCAGATAACCTTACATAGAATGTATAGGATAACCTGGAACTATTATTATGGCTCCTTTTCTGTTTTTTTTTTATTTTGTAGTGTATAAATTAAAATATTATATAAATTTGATATTGTCGGTATCTCCCTATACATGTATACATAATGTAATGTAATGTACATTTGCACATACGTTATGCATAAACTTAGTTTGTGTAGTATAGTTGTTAGTGCGCTCACTTTCGAAATACAGGGACGATGGGTTCGAATGCCATGAGCGGATTGAGCTTCTGAAGTTTTTCGAGCTCATGAACCTTGTGACGGGCTATGATCTCACTCAGATATTAAGCGAGTATGAGTATGAGAATAAATAACTCTGCAGACCGAGCTTTAGGTCTTGATGCCTTTACAAAAAAGAACCCAGCAAACCAAAATACGAACTTTATTTAAACACATAATTCGTTTTCGATTCGTTTTATCCGAAGGAATTGCAAGTCGTTTGGTTTTTACTTAGAAATAGTATTTAGTTAGGGCTAAGACTTTTTTATTACACAATAAAATATATATATATATTTATATATATATTTAACTTATATATTCAAATTTTTCATTAAAAGGTATATTTAAAGTTTTAAATATACAGGCTATAATAAGGTGACCAGACTCCCAAAAGCCCAATGCTGTACACAAACTAGCGGAATTCGGATGTCAAGCCAAATCCAGAGTCATATATCCAGGTTCCAGGTCCAAAGTCTATGTCGCAAACATGTTGGCTGTTTTTCTAATGCACGACAGACAGAGTGTGAGCGCGCAGAGTATTCTGAGCTACAGGTTATACGGACGAGTCATAGGTTTAAATTTCACGAAATGGCGTCCATTGGCTTACCGATCGCCGCGCTTGCACCTCGCCTTATCATTCTTAGCACCATCACTGCGTCACAAATTTAGGCGAACTCTGAAAAGCGCAAAATGCATGGCGAGGTCTGGCTGAAGCGAAGGGCAAGGCACAGGATTTAGGTAAACTTAAGGACGAGCCAGAGGTCTAAATTTTACGAATTGTCATCATCATCATATAAAGCTTACGAATTGCCTGACATTAACTCACCGCTCGTTGCGCTCGCTTCATCCTATTTCCAAGCAGCGCTACGTATCAACTTTTTGGCGAATTGTGAAAAGGGCGACAGACAGCGAGATCTTAGTTAACAGACGAGCTATAGGATTTGAGTAAATGTATGGAGGAGCCAGAGATCTAAATCCAACAAATTGATTTCCATTAGCTCACTGCTCGCTGCGCTCGTCTTATCCTATTTCGCAACACACTGCTTCGCAAAAATATTGGCGAATTCTCTAAACGTACGTACGTAGAGACGACTCATGTGATGATCGCTCAGCGATCGCAGTTAAACCATGGTTCTGACCACTATACGCGCATATTTTCTATACAGACATGTTATGGTTATGCCGACTACGGTGTGGCATGTGTAATCGTCAACGTTACAAAGACAACAAAATTCGGAGTGTGATACGGTTGTCAGCCATACCACTTATTAGTCGCATTGTAAGTTTATTATTCTACAATAAGAATGTTTCTGATCATCTTCTTCTGAATAATAAATTCGCGGCGGGTCATGACGAGTTTAGAAACTCTCTCTCTCTATGAATCTCTATATCACAGAGTAGTGACCGAACAATCATGGCCACAGAGCACGGCTTGTAACGCCTTTTTCAATGGATTTTAATGAAATTTGAAAAAAAAAACTACCTAAAACCCAGGGCCGGATTTCCCATATGGGCAACCTGGGCTACTGCCCGGGGCGGCAGGATTTGAGGGGCGGCAAATTCTTAAATTTTTTCATTGGTATAAAATTATGGGAAAGATGAATTTTGAAAACTCAAACATAATTGTAGAAAATAATTTGCTTTTTTAATTTATTGTAGTTAGATTTATACATATTCGTCTTAATCCAAAGCACCTAATCGCAACCTCAATTCAAATTTTTAATGTGATTCCGCCTTCCGCTTGAAGCCTACACTCATTCACTGAATGGCGAGGCGGCCTTTAGTTCAATTAGAGTAGGAGTATAAATCATCTTTGGCTCCACTACATCATGCCTGAAGCCACATCAAATGATATAAATACGCGAGTACTTGGCTGCTACTCCCTGTTTTCAAGCCTCTAAAATTGCCCCAGACTTGAAGAAAAAAAATGAAAAATATTTTTGGTGATAGCGATCTTTTGGAAAGTTCAAAACGCCCCCAAGCAAGTAACTCATCTAACCACACATTTTCGTGTGTTCAATTACTTCTTAAATTTGTCCCCACATCAAATTCGCTGGGAAAGAAGGATTTGGTTTCGGGAGAGGTCGAAGTCTCGATATTAAAAATGCGGCATTGGCTATAAATTTTTTGAGTTTCCATCGGGTGAATAGGTTTAACTAAATTTTTAAAAAATTTTAGGCGTAAATTTTCGAATTTGCAATTTTTTCCAGAATAATTTTCTCCCTTTTCAGGGAGTGCAAAAAAAGTTGATTCGACCGGTTTCGACTGGCGGTGCACGGCTCTTCTCATCAGATGCCATCTCAGTAGAGCCGTGCACCGCCACGAATGGCATTACCGGGAATGACCAGGCAGCTGGAGGATCCACTCTTATATAGCGTGGCCGAACCTCTCTGCTGGCGAATCATTAAAGTGTGAGCTGCCACTTGCAGTTCTACAGATCCGCCACTCAAAACATGCACATTTTCGCTTTTACAGCAATGGTGCATTCAAAACGAATGCTGTGTGACACAGCCTCCGCACTACTGAGATGGCATCTGATGAGAAGAGCCGTGCACCGCCAGTCGAAACCGGTCGAATCAACTTTTTTTGCACTCCCTGAAAAGGGAGAAAATTATTCTCAAAACAATTTTGAATTTTTTTAGCGTGATATCCACACTATGAATAGAAGTGACGACAGCGTGAGTGGCCCCATACAAGTTGTGTGGTGTGCGGAGGCTGTGTCACACAGCATTCGTTTTGAATGCACCATTGCTGTAAAAGCGAAAATGTGCATGTTTTGAGTGGCGGATCTGTAGAACTGCAAGTGGCTATGTGAAGTTAGCCAGTCATGTTTTTGAAATTAGGTCCTTTTGCTCGGTGAACCGTTTGTTCTACAGCGGCTACGTTTGTTCTTGATTGTTAACCAATTAATATCGTTTGTGCTTCTCTAATTATTTAATTATAGCAACTTTAAAATTGTGCGTGTGAACTTAGCCATTCATTTTTAAATATGGGTCGGAAAGGTATAGGTTTGGTATCAATCGAAAGCCAGACGTTTGTTCATTTTGTAGGGCGTTTGTTCATCCTGGAAACGGAAGGATACAGGAATTATTAAGGAAAAAGAGATTAGTTGTGTCGTCATCTTCACTCAACCAACGCCATCTACTCAGCTCAGCTGTACGGGCAACCCGTGTCCCGCGAACAATTTATGCAAGATCCACACCATCATCGTACAGCTGAGCTGAGTAGATGGCGTTGGTTGAGTGAAGATGACGTCACAACTAATCTCTTTTTCCTTAATAATTCCTGTATCCTTCCGTTTCCAGGATGAACAAACGCCCTACAAAATGAACAAACGTCTGGCTTTCGATTGACACCAAACCTATACCTTTCCGACCCATATTTAAAAATGACTGGCTAAGTTCACACTCACAATTTTAAAGTTGCTATAATTAAATAATTAGAGAAGCACAAACGATATTAATTGGTTAACAATCAAGAACAAACGTAGCCGCTGTAGAACAAACGGTTCACCGAGCAAAAGGACCTAATTTCAAAAACACGACTGGCTAACTTCACACAGCCACTGCAAGTGGCAGCTCACACTTTAATGATTCGCCAGCAGAGAGGTTCGGCCACGCTATATAAGAGTGGATCCTCCAGCTGCCTGGTCATTCCCGGTAATGCCATTCGTGGCGGTGCACGGCTCTACTGAGATGGCATCTGATGAGAAGAGCCGTGCACCGCCAGTCGAAACCGGTCGAATCAACTTTTTTTGCATTCCTTGAAAAGGGAGAAAATTATTCTCAAAACAATTTTGAATTTTTTTAGCGTGATATCCACACTATGGATAGAAGTGACGACAGCGTGAGTGGCCCCATACAAGTTGTGTGGTGTGCGGAGGCTGTGTCACACAGCATTCGTTTTGAATGCACCATTGCTGTTGCAATTTTTTGTTCAGAGAAAAACGGGAAACTCCACAGAAAATAAAAAATTATTTCAAATAGTTGAAATCAGGAAAATTTAGAAATTTTTAGGCGTCGAATGATTTTTGCTGAATAATATCAGTATGTGCTTTCCCAATTCGTTTTCGTTATCTTTATCACCGAAAAAAAATTAGGTCAAGTGTTCAAAATTTACCGTAATCTTTCTTAATTTTGGGTTTATTCGGTATGAAGTTTTCTGGTTAAATATGATGCTAATATAGGAAATTTTATTTGTTGGGGTAATTCGCTAATTATTTCCAAAACGATTGACAATTAAAAAAATTTAGAAAACATGAACGCACTTCTAAGGAAAGTGAAAAGCTGAATGTAATAAGAATTGTAGTTTTCTATGTTATCATTGGAGTTTCAATCATTCCTAAAACAATTTTGTGAGGTGCACGGAACACCAGGAATCCTCCCCTGGGAAGAAATATAAAAAAAAATCAAGCAAACAAAATACGCTTACTAGTAAAAAATATGAAATTTTCAATTTTTCACATACGCCCGCTAACGTTTTGCCTACATTTCCTTTGTGAGGTGACAACTGCTACCTTCAAGCTTATCTAGTGGTGGAGGGCGGCAAATTCTCTACTGCCCAGGGGCGCAATAGAGGCTTAATCCGGCCCTGCTAAAACCCATGCTGAGTCATTTCTTTAGTATGCATTTTCCTATAGAGGTTGATAAAGGAATCGGAATAGAGTACAATGGCTGATTTTTTCATCTTAAAATCTCATCTTTTGACGGATGTAACCTCTAAACCTTGACAGCTAGAGCCTTGAAATGTCGCAATCAACAACAAATCCCCTGCAACTTCAACTTCAAACAAACTTTATTCAGGTATAATAATAATTTGATTAACAAATTCATACATTTAGATGCCGGCCTTAATGGCCTTAATTCTGAGGTATTGTGTTTTGAATGTTTCAACAATGAGATGAGTTTAGAACTCTGTAATACATGATTAAGGAAAAAAAATATATCTAAAACCTTACGTGATTAAAAAAAAAATATGTATATAATAAAAAAAGGTATAAACTACTATGGGTTGGATACGATATCCCCAGTCACAAAATCCCCAAACCAAAATCCCCAAATCAAAATCCCCATAATCAAAATCCCCGAAATCAAAATCCCCGAAATCAAAATCCCCGAAATCAAAATCCCCGAAATCAAAATACCCAAAACCAAAATCACAACAATAATCTCTGGCTCATTAATGCGCATGCCCCTACAGAAGTAAAAGAAGACGCGATTAAGGACGAGTTCTACAACGACCTAGAAACACTCTTCGACTCACTTCCATCAAACGACGTCAAGCTGCTGCTAGGAGACTTTAACGCCAAAATCGGAAATGAAAGCTGGCATAGGGGAACTACTGGAGGTCATAGCCTCCACGACGAAAACAACAACAACGGTCAGCGACTTATCGACTTCGCGAGCGGCAGAAACCTGGTAATAAGCTCTACATGCTTCCCTCATCGACGAATCCACAAGCAGACCTGGAAGTCTCCAGATGAATACACCGTGAACCAGATCGACCACGTACTTATCAGCAAGAGATGGGCTTCTAATGTCCTAGATGTTCGATCCTATCGAGGAGCCAACTGCGACACCGATCACTATTTGGTGAAGACAACCTACAGGTGCAGAATCTCTTCGGTGCACCTAACGAGAATCAACCCTGCCAAGATCTTCGAGGTTGACAATTTGATTGATGATGCCACGGCGGCTGCGTATACAACAGCACTAGAGGAAAAACTGTCGCCCATGCTTGATGACATCAACAATTTAGGCATCCATGAGTTCTGGGAGGAGCTCAAAGACAGCATCAAGGGGGTCGCAGAAGAGGTCGTGGGCTGTAAAGGCCGGCGCAGACGAGCAGACTGGTTCGACGACGAATGCAGGGCCTCGATTGAGGTAAAAAATGAAGCCTATCGCCAATACACACAACGCGCATCCCGAGCCAAGAAAGAAAGATATAACGAGCTTCGGCGAGTATCTAATAAGTTAATTAGACGTAAGAAACGCAAACATTTTGACGAGCAGTTACAGCAAATAAACCAAAGATTAGCCAGTAAGAACATTAGACAGGCGTACAAACTCATAAATAATGTTAAGAACGGATATCAACCCAGGACAAGCCTATGTAAGGACAAGGATGGTAACATCATCAGCGACATCGAAAGCGTCAACAAACGATGGGCCTCGCATTTTGAAGAGCTCCTCAATGCACCCTCAACATCCCCCGCGGAGCCAGCTCTTGAGCAGTTAGCCGAACCAGGCCCTCCCGTTCTACCCCCAACAGTAGAGGAGGTGAGTCTTGCCATACAATCGCTTCAAAATAATAAAGCGCCCGGCGCTGACGAGATTCCAGCAGAACTGCTGAAGCATGGTGGAACGTGCCTGACCAACGCTATACATGTGCTACTGCTGAAAATATGGAACGACGAGGAAATCCCCGAAGATTGGCGCAAAAGCATAATCTGCCCAATCCACAAAAAGGGTGACAAGCTGAAGTGTGAGAATTACAGGGGCATATCATTAGTTTGTACGGCCTATAAGATATTATCTAAAATTCTTGAAAAGAGAATTAATCCGTACGCAGAACGAATCATTGGCGAGTATCAAGGCGGCTTCAGACCTGGTCGATCAACGACCGATCAGCTTTTCACAGTGAAGCTACTACTCCAAAAGTGCTGGGAATATAACATCGACGTATACCAAATCTTTGTCGACTTCAAGCAGGCATACGACAGTATCGATCGAAGTGTACTGTACAACATTATGCTGAATTTTGGTATACCGGCAAAGTTAGTGCGACTCACAAGGATGACGATGACTAATACCGTCTCGCAGGTCAGAGTGCAGAATCGACTCACTGACCTATTTGAAACTCGTACTGGACTCAAGCAGGGCGACGGGCTGGCGCCGACGCTCTTCAACCTTGCTTTGGAGTATGTAATTCGAGCCATGAATATGGACAGCAGCGGAACGCTTCTCATCAAGTCGACTCAATTAGTAGCGTACGCCGACGATATCAACATCATGTCTCGAAGGGTGGGTGATGCAGAAAGCCTTCTGCATAACCTCAATAACGCCGCAAAGGAAGTTGGACTACATATCAACGAAAGCAAAACAAAGGCCATGATGCAATCGAAAACAAGGACGCCAGCAAATTCAAGCATCACAGTGGGGGACCTTAATATCGAGTATGTAGACAACTTCAACTATCTGGGTTGTAACTTATCAAAGGACGCCAACGAAACCGACGAAATTAAGCGACGGATACAACTAGCCAATAAGACATATTTTTCGGTCCTCCCTATAATTAATTCGAAACTTGCGCACAGGAACACGAAGCTCCGCGTGTACAAAACGATCATCCGACCCGTGCTATGTTATGGCTGCGAAACATGGACCCTCACCCAAGCCTCCGAAATTTTGCTAGACCGATTCGAACGAAAGGTCCTTCGGCGAATTTTCGGGGCCGTTCGCGAGCGAGACCAATGGCGTATCCGGTACAACCATGAGTTGTATCAATTGTACGATGAGCTGGAAGTATCGAAAATCGTGAAGCTTCAACGTTTGCAATGGGCGGGGCATGTACAACGGATGGACGATAATCGCATGCCAAGGAAAGTGATGAACGCACAACGAATTGACGGAGCGAGGTTGCGTGGACGACCGAGAGCTCGCTGGGAGAACTCCGTAGGTGAAGACGCCCACCAGCTGCTGGGCTTCCGAAACTGGAGGACGAGGTCACGTAACCGCGACAATTGGAGGACAACGATTCAGGCGGCCAAGGCCCGACGTCGGGCTATCGTGCCACATTGGTGATGAAAACCAAAATCCCCAAACGAAATTCCCCATTCCCTATTTGAGGTGTGATCTAAGAACGCGCGCGCGTTCTAAGATCACACCTCAAATAGGGAATGGAGACTTTCTTTAGACACCTGGATGTGTCAAATGAAAAAGCAACAACAACGCATTGGTCTCGGCGATGACACGATCCAAGATAGAGCTGCCTGTAGAAATATGCTGAGAAATTATCGCCAAAACGGGCGATGTGCCTACACCGCAGGTCGAGCAACGCGGAACCATGGAGCGGTATAAAGAACGAGGCAAGGAAGAAGAAGATGGTAAATGATAGATGTTAAATGGCAGATGATAAATGGTAGATGGTAAATGGTAGGTGGTTAATGGTAGACGGATGGTAGCTTGTAAATGGTTGATGACAGATGGTAAATGGGAGATTGTAAATTGCAAATGGTGGGTGCTAAATAGCAAATAGTAGATGGTAAATGGTAGGTGCTTTAGACTATTGTAATTGAATAGTCCTACTATGCAATAAAAAAATCACCGTCGTGGACTGATATATATGCTAATCAACGGCAAACTCTTTGAAGTAACACAGAACAACAGCAGATAATGTGCAGGCGATTAAATATGCAATCGGTTCCAACAATAAGCCAACCAAGTTTTCCGCGAATATTCGTTCGGATGAGGACTTGTCTCGACGATGTTAAAGAAAACCTATTATGTTTTCCGCGAATATTCGTTCGGATGAGGACTTGTCTCGACGATGTTAAAGAAAACCTATTATGTTTAGAACGATATATGCAATGGACTCGAATATTTTGTTTGTGCTAGTCAAAAAAATAAGTTAGTATCGATTCACGTCCTCCTAGTGCCATTTACCATCTACCATTTAACACCTTCCATCTACCATCAACAATTTACAGTCTTTCATCCATCAACCATTTACCATCTACCAGCCATCTACCGTTTTTTACTACCATTTACCATCATATTTCGGGTGTTTGGGGATTTTATGATTGGGGATTTTATGATTGGGGATTTTGTATATGGGTATTATGATTATGGGGATTTTGAATATGGGGATTTTGATTTTGGGGATTTTTCTACGTTTGGGGATTTTGTGATTGGGGATTTCGTATGGTTCCCTAATTTAAGTCCAGACTTAGATACTAGTTCGTAATTATAACTTAATTATTTCCTAAGGCTCTAATGGCCGAATTATTGTTAGTTGAGCAACTTGCCATAAATTTACTAGTACTCTTCACTACAATCTCATTCAAATTCAAAACTTTGGTTTCACTATGTAATTTGTTGGTTGAGTAAAAGAAAGGTTTGTTGGTAATTTCTTTCAACAGTTTGTTTTGGGTTATTTGCAGTTTGCTTTTTCTGGTTTTTGACTATAAACCCCATACAGGAGACCCATAAGCGGCGATAGGCTGGATTATCATTTTATCCATTTAAATCCCCTGCAATGCCCTTCAATAGTTTACCCACTACAAGTTTGGGGGGTTTCAACCGACGGATTATACGAAAATTTACATGAAGCGCCATGCGCTGTGGCTCACTTGGTTGAGTCGGACTCTACGATGCTAGTAATCTAGAGGTCCGGAGATCGAATCTCGACCTGATCCAGGAAATATATAGTGCTTGCAACATTATATACACTCCTCTATATGCAATGTAACGTTGACTCGAAGTAGCCTATAAACGGCTGAGTGAACGTACCATGTCCCACAAGGAGTTACGGTTCTGGGAAGAAGAAGCTAAAAAAGAACTAAAAGAGCCATTCATTTGCTTCCAATTTTTATGAAAAGGATCACTTTTACTTCTTACTGCTATAAGGAAGTAGGTATTGGTTCATAATGATGTTTACATGTATACCAAATGCCGTTAGTGTATATGGTATCTTCGAAATGCCAATGCCTATATCATTGCTTCAGAATTAATTTATTATACACAACGTGCACGAGGGACTATTTGTACCTACACAATCACGTTCCTATTGCAGAATGTTTTTGCAAGGATTCTGTACAAAATGATAATGGGTTGTTAATATCCATCTGCCTGTAACCCCTTTTTCGTTCTACGTTGTCGCTGGCCAAACTGAAATGCAGCTTGGTCAAAGGTGCTTTTTTTGCCCTGCTGTGATTTTACGATTTGTGTATGTGTCTATCATCGTAGTCCGATGTTTACGCGTTTACAATGCTTGACGCCCTTAATGTGAGACAGGACATTATAATAGAAGACTGAACAAAATGAGTTGTCCAGATGAATGTCTCAAAGATCTTTTGACAGATATTAATGACTTCTTTCTCGTCTCAACGTTCCTGAAATCCCAACCCCCAGCCGGGCGAATTTCTATTCCATTTTTTTCCGCTCTCTAAACGTGCGCTTGTTTGGCCCACATTGGGATTTGCTTAAATGCGTTTCTAATGCAAAACCACTTGAAACGACTTTTACAAGAAAAGGCTCAGATGTTTAGATTGCAGTTAAGATTTTACAAAACACTCAACAAACGGGTCCTCTTCTCGCAGTCCAACCAATATAGCACTGGATAATTGATCGGATGGCCTTTTTTGTACACACTTCTGTTATTCTTACCCTCAACGAAACGGTATCATTAATCATTTGACGTATTTTGCTTCTTCGTAACATTGTGCATAATGGAAACGGTTTTTCTCCTTTTTCTTTTTTTCAGTAGAGTGATTAATCGTCGGTAAAAAAGGATTGTCACTTCGCGCAAGATGTTCACTTGGGGAACTCTGACAGTTGAAGCAATGTGCTCGATAAATTATTATTTTTGCGATATCCTTTAAAAATGCATATTGTGAAAATAATAATTAGCTAGCACGATTTTAACATTTAGATAACATTAATCAATACGTATGATGTAAATCAGGCGTCGGCAAGTCCCGGTCCGTCAAGAGTATCCATAACCGACCTCGAGCAAATTCGGTAAATTTTTATGAAGCATGTTCGGGTTCAAATTCAAACCATCCCTTGGCAGAACAACTTTAATTTGATGTTTAAATATATAAAGGGTGATTTTTTAAGAACTTTCGGATTTCATTAAAAAAAAACAAAACATAAAATTCAGAAAAATGTATGAAATCTTTATTTGACTCGACAGAACGATCTATCAAATGGTTCATACGCTGGGTCCAATTTGGGCATACTCTCTCCAACATATCGACCGGTATCTCACGAATAAATTCTTCAATATTGGTTTCCAGTGCATCGACCGTTGCAAGCTTGTTGCTATGAGCCTTAACATAGACCCACAAAAATAGTCTAAAGGCGTCATAGGCGGCCAATTGACCGGTCACAAACGTGAAATAAACTGTTCACCGAACTCGCCTCTCAATTGGGCCACGGTTTCGCATGCTGTTTGGCATGTGGCACCGTCTTGTTGAAACCACATGTCAGTTAACTCCAACTCTTCCATTTTCGGCAAAAAAAGTTTGTAATCATCGCGTAGCGCTCGCCATTCATAGTAATTTTCCGGCTTTCGTCGTCTTTGAAAAAGTACGGTTCAATGATGCCACCGGCCCATAATCCACACCATAAACAGTGACTTTTCGGAATGCATTGGCAGTTCTTGCAATGCTTCTGGCTGATTTTCACTCCAAAAATGGCAATTTTCTTTGTTGACGTATCCTTTCAACCAGAAATGAGCTTCGTTGCTGAACACTTATGCACTTTCTTAACCGAGCATGAATTTTGATAATAAAATTTAATAATCTGCAAGCGTTGTTCGTTTGTAAGTCGATTCATGGTTAACTTATTATAGACCACACTGAACATGTTTGACAGTAACACAAGACACGAAACCCGCGTGAGCTGCCAAAAACGGTGTTGTCAAAAATAAAGTTCCTAAAAAACAAAAAGCTAATTCAAATATAAATGTTCAAGGTGTCTTGAAGAATTCTTGAGGATTTCATATTCAGTTGGAAGTTAGCATTGAGGTTACGTTTGGGAATTATTTTTCGATTATTATCTGAAATAAAAATCACCGAGGCATAATCATATGTTAAAGCTGTATCCAAACTGGCTGTTAAATGAAGGTTCGCCAAAAAACTAGCATCGCGGGTTGCCAGTACTACATATCATCTACACTAGCTACCAAAAGGAGCCTGAAAATGGCATAACCCAACTTTCATTGTTGGGTGGTTGGAAAATTTTACGAATACGTA
This sequence comes from Microchrysa polita, assembly GCA_949715475.1. Lineage (NCBI taxonomy): Eukaryota > Metazoa > Arthropoda > Insecta > Diptera > Stratiomyidae > Microchrysa > Microchrysa polita. The sequence continues at coordinate 92,184,893 of OX454416.1, forward strand.
GTTAAACCTCTCATAGTCTCACGGTGCCAGTCTTTTTTTTCCGGTCAGTGGAGGTTTCACTCTATCAATAATATGAAATTAATCCATTGAAGATATTTGTAAAACCTACCGAGTTCAAAAATGTTCATTTCTGTCGCTAAATCGGACCATTACACGCTCCTTGCGCTTGCCTAATTCCAGACTGTTGTTTCATCTTAGGTAATGGGATGTGCTTGTGCGTGGTTCGAAATGACAAGTTTGATGTGTTCTCTCACTCTACGCTGAGAAATCTGTTCAATGAAACATACATATGTATATAAGTATGTACCTACACTCTGAAAAATTTCAATAGAAAATCCCATTAAACCAATCATTTTGTCACATTATTTGTGGTCGATAGCAAAAATCTGATTATTTTAATTGAATTAATAGGAGCAATCATTTGTAATAAAAAATTCATTTTACTCCTAATCTGGTCGAACTATACTTTTTTTTATATAAGAGTTGTCATTGTTAATTTTTTTGAAGAAGTGGCCAAGGGATAGGAAAAGAGCTTTCTTCAACATTTTGCTGATCCGTTCCGTATATCCGACTTTGGAGATATAGACAAAAGTATTTGAAGAAGAACTGTTTTTAATAATTATTCTTTGTGATTTTTCGCATATTTCAACAGCAATTCTGGGTGTACACCAATCCGCTGGAATCTTTTGCCTGAAATCTGGAATACAGAAAGATATACGTGAAAAACAAATCTTTATAATTTTGATCATTGTGATTTTTTTTGCATGTTTCAATATTATTTTGATATTCAGGGAAAGGACTAATTCGGCAGGAAAATCTTCCAAACATCCGATATACTCCAATCAACGGGGAGATTTTACCTTGCAAAAATTGGGGACTTCTCAAATTTTTGATATGTTATAAAGACAGGTGGCGTAAGTTTAAATCCAAGTTTGCGTCACTTTCCCCCCTGTGCTCCCACCGCTATCTTGAAAAAAACATCTAAAATCGGCTCTTTTATCAGTTTGCGGTCTATAACTCCTTTCCAGTCCATTTGAGCACGAAATGTGCCGCGACAATCTTGTAGAGTACAGAATTTCATCTGACAAGTTTTACTCTACAATCAAAATTGGCAGAGTTATAGCGCAAAGAATATGCTAAAAATTCCAAAAATCATTACTAACAAATTTCCAAACATACTTCGAGAACTCTATACTAAAATGCAGAGGAGGCTATGAGTTATTGGTATACAATGCGTTTTTGTGAATTTGAAATTGGCATGATTTTTGATATTTTCTCCATTTCTTAGCGCTATAACTCTGTTAAATTTGATTGTATAGTACAACATCTGAGATTATATTTGTAGGAAATTTTGTCTTCTACAAAATTGTCTTAGCAGATTTTGTGCTCAAATGGACTGTAAAGAAGTTACAGGCCAAAAACTGATGAAAGGGTCGATTTTAGATGGTTTTTTGAAGATAGCGGCGGGAGCACAGGGGGAAAGTGACGCAAACTTGGATTTTAACTTACCGCACCTGTCTTTATAACATATCAAAAATTTGAGAAGTCCCCAATATTTGCACGCTAACCCCTATTCATTGAATTTATAGAACATGGAATGCGCTTACACTATGAAAATGCAATCAAAAAGTGGCTCCAACATCTGGGTAAACTTTTTGAATATTTAGACCAGATTTTCAAACGTTACTAGTTAGCGCGTCGTTTAACGTCACTCATCGAATTGTCATCGTCAAAAATTCATATTTAGTGTCACTACCGTCAATTCATGTGTCCGTAAAGCTAGTCTTGTTTTATTTTCTGGCAATACAATCTAACAAGATTAGCCAACCGATTCAAGTAAGGAGCTCCACCTGTGGACTGTTGATACGCGGTGATATCAGGCACAAGGCCCCCTTGAATCACAGGAGAAAGAAGAAGAAGAAGTTTTATTTTCGAATCAATAGTTTTTTTTTTATTTGTTTGTTTTCATAATATAATGTACATGTAAATATAAATTGGTTAGAAACTAAAGAAATCGATTACATAGTTTCATATTCCTTTCCAAGAGAGAGAGAGGAGAATCATCTCCTATGATAAAATCTGTGCTTGATTTCCCGGCACCCATTTCACCACCGTCAATCAGGAAACTATCCTTTTGACTAGATTGGACTTCAAGAAAGTTTAACGATGCTTTTGAACAAATGTCTAATCATTCCCTTTCTAAACCCCAATAAAAGCGTGAAACTTGCCGAATAAAAAACCCTCGAAGCACTCATCTACCCCGTCCTTCTATCATATGCTGAGCACCCACTATCCACACTCCGAGGGCGTTATGGGACTATTGCAGTTGCTACGTTCTTGTCGCTTGAGACTATAGCGATGAATATACCTCGCGAGTGAAATTTTTGTCCACTGTGATTTTCTCAATGAAAATGTATACTTACTGTCCTGGAATATGTGGCAAATGCTGGGGAATCGGAATTTCAGAAGCTACACTGAGAAAAAAAACGTATTTCAAACTAAAAATTTACGTTTTTCATTTCAACATTGCAAGAAACATGTAACTTTGACAAACTTAATTTATTTCTAAATAATATAATACGTTGTTCGAACATATTTTCTTTTAGACTAAATCGTATGCATTTTTTATTTCAACACACGAAAAGTTTTCATTGATATTCCGCAGTCATATGTAATACTGAAATACAAAATATTTCAATATCTCACTCTACAGTATTTGCCATTAAATCATTTTAAAAACAAATAGTTTAATGATCTATTCAAAATTGACTGAAACCTCGATTTAAATATGTTCAACTTTGTTTTAAAGTTGTTTCATTTTGAAGGCTGTGTCCGTCACATGTACATAAGCCCGCCGCTTTGTTGCGCAGTGCTAGTAATCTCAGATAGCTTAGGTGGTAGGCAGTAGGACTACGAAACGATAGGTACCCGGTTCGATTCCCAGTAGAAGCAAAGTGAGAAAATAAAGTTTTTAAAATATTGTAAAAAAAAATAGTTAAAAAAAATAAAAGAAAAATAAAAAAAAAATAAAAAAAATATAAAAAATTTTTTTTTTAATTAAACGTAAAGCAGCTTTTCAATATGACATTGCAATAATTTTAATTCAAATTACAAACATTTTGAGAATACAGCTAGAACATGTACATATAACATTTTATGCCAATGTAAAATTAAACATTTTTGCGTCTTACAAATGAAATGCAAGTTATTTTGACGTATATATACGTTTTTTCTCAAATTTACATATGAAAACTGTTAGATTGAAGATTTTTTTTTCTGCGTGTACCATCCGAAAATGTTTCACTTCATCGTTGAAAATATCTTATGACCGGGGAATCAAAAAATAATACGTAAAATGGCCGTGAAAAATTACGGAACCGTTTTCGAATTAATGCTTATAGAGTTTCCCAGCAATTGATACATTATTCCACGACACTAAGTATACGTTTTCATTCAGAATGACGACGAAACGTGAGCCGCGACTACGTTCAAGACCAAAAACTTTTCAAAAATTTCACTGACAGACCGACATTGTCAATTTGAAAGCTCGGATATTTTGACTAGTCAATGACATAGTTTCATTGAACTTTCATTGATTAGTCATTGCACTGAAAATTTAGACCAAAAAAGTTTACCCAGATGTTGTTAATAAGGAATTGGTCTAAGCATATTCCATGTTCTATAAATTCAATGCCCCTATTATTTCGTCTCTATTGATTGGAGTAATAAGAAGTTTAAGAAATATAAAAACAATATGTGAAAAAAAAAAACTCGTTGTGAATTTTCTGTTTACTTCAATAGCAATTGAAATCGATGGAGAATTAACGCTTGTTTTCTGCACTTAAGGCATTAAAACTGTTAGAAATAACGAAGCTAGAATAAAATGATGTCAGAAAGAAATGATCGACAGATTTTGCGCCAATTTTTAAAAGAATCGTACAAGCACCTCACCTTGGCAGAAGTTGGAGAAAATTGAGCTGGAAAAAAAAAAAAGATTGTTTTTGGGACAAATCGCAAAACTTTTGCTTTGAAGTTCTGTTAAAACCAAACCTCTTATCCAATTTTAGTGCAGTTAGCTTTAGTTTGTTGGCTGTAATAATCATCTTATTTTGCTATTCTAGCTAGTCTAGCTTTTGAGATATTGAAGTTCTAGTCGTACAAGAAAACGATTTTTTCAAAAATCTTCAAATGCCTTTGGCAGCTGTAAAGGGTTAAGATAAGGGGGTATGTTCCGTACAACTTTTTTGCTGGAAATCACATGGGGAATCACAATCCGGTGCGTTTATGCGACAGTTTCCGGACACCCTTTATATGTAGAAAATATATGGGAATAGGAGGTATATAATACCGCCCTTGCACATGGGCGTAGCCAGGATTTTGGTCAGGGGGGGGCAAGCCCGAAATTTTTTCAATATCAAGATTTTCTTAGAATTTGAAATCGTTGGTCGCGAAAATATTGTTAGGCAAAATTTAGAGTATTTTAGCTGGTGTAATGGTTAGTGGCCGCACCTTCTTTGCACACGGGTTCGAGACTCACCGTGAACGAATTCAGTTAATTTGTTTTTCGAACTCACGCCCCTTGTGACGAACTATGAACTCACTCAAGATGTTAAACGAGTACCCATTCATGATTGTTTTTTTATACCCTATACCCATAAGATGGTATAGGGTATATTGTTTTTGTTACGACGATTTATGTAACACCTCAAAGGAGCCACCGGAGGTATGGCAAAGTATATATATAAATGATCAGGGTCGGTCCGTGATTCGAATAAGCCATGTCCGTCTGTCTGTCTGTCCGTCCGTGTGTCTGTCAGTTCGCACGATAACTCCCGAAATAATGAAGCTATCGGTTTGAAATTGTGGTCAGATGATTGTTTTGATAAAAGCTTGGATGGTATTGAAAATGGGCCAAATCAGACCAAGGGTTCCCCTACCTCCCATACAAATGACCCCTCCGTGATAGTTTAATTCGGTCATATTTTTCGACAGAATATCGCTTGCGACCTGAAATTTTCATCAATGCCTAATTGTGACATATGCTTGAAGTTGGTGGAAAGTGGGGAAGGTCTGACTACCCCTACCCCTACATCCCCTACAAAGCAATATTCCGCCATATCTTTTGATAGAATGCCGCGAAAAACTTCAAACTAGTATCAAATGGTAGCCCTTGGATGCCTTGATAAGATAATAAAGATGTGCCACGTCCAGCCCATCTACCCCTCCCTCCCCTACAAAAAATATGAAATTCAATATTTTGGGTTTTGCGCGCCTTCTAGGTCTGTACATGGGTATAGGGTATATACTCATCGTGCTATTCGCACGATTAGAACTCGGTCTCGTTTTTTTTTTTTAATTTTAGGAAAGAACAGTCGAGAATAATTTTCAAGACCATTTAAAGGAAAATTGCCCCTGAAAGTGTTTAGACTTTTACTGGTTATTCTGATTACATTCAACTGGCCTCCGTTTCTGCTTTTTAAAACGTAACTCGTTTATATTCAGTGCTATTTTCGGCTTTTGGGCAGCATATTCCACTTGCGACATCAATGTCCGTTTTGAAATCTGGCTTTGCTTGGTTCTACAGGATCGCATCTTCTGCTGAAACATACCGAGAAGCCTCTTATCTCACATCCACAGCATCCATAGAAAAAAACATTATCCGACAGTCGGCTGGAGACATTTAGGGGTACATGCTTTTCCACTTCCTTAAAATAGGAGCCCAGTGGAGCTCTTAAGCTGTTTTTCCTTTTCCAAATAGGAGCCCAAGCGCTCAGTTATTCCACTGAGAGCCCTCTTTAGCTGCTCAACTCAGCTGCTCCTCTACACTTCTACAATAACATCGGGAGTCCTAGCTAACCCTCCCCAGAACGGAATCCCACAGTAAAGTTTAAACCGAAGTTGGGCAGGATTCCATTCTGATGGTAGTTTTTTGCTCATTTGACTTAAGTTGCCGGGACGCCGTGGAGCTTGCATGATGAAGTTTTGACAATTAAGTACTCTCGCACAAAATCAACGATCTGATCGTTATAGCTCTGGATCTCGTGAAGGAATCAAACGCAGAAAAAGAAAAAATTAAACAAGACCAAAGTGCTAAATTTGAGTCCAGCTTACGTACGTTGTCCTCGACGCGGCCGCACGACAGCGACTCGCTCATTCCATAAAAACTCGTTTCTCTCTCATTTTAAAAACGAGTTTTCATATGGAATGAGCGAGTCGCTGTCGTGCGGCCGCGTCGAGGACAACGTACCTTTAGTCTGAAAGGGAATTTAACTCCCCCATAAATATTAATTCATCTATTTAGACAATATCGTTGCCGCGGATGGCGGTATCAAGAGCATTCCACAGTCAAGCTCTTGTCCAAAATTTTGCAAACCAAATTGTAAAAACCAAAGCTGTTGAAAGGGAGCAGTACTTGGAGAGCTAAATTACTGGTCGATGCAAACAGGCCGACAAAATTTCACGCTAGTTCTCTGAATGCATAGAGTTCGACTGAAAAACTGTGGTCAAATTAGGAGGCATTGCGAGAAACCGTATAGGTTATGGGACGTAAGTGCAGTCGATTCTCTATTTTCCACAAGTGGCTTACAGCCCTTATACACCTGCAACTTGGTTGCCAACCTAAGTTGGTAACACGCAAAAAAAAAACCGGAAAATAAGTGATTTGTAGGCATGGTGCAGGTTGCAAGAACGTGAATGGCGTGGTTGCCGGAATGTTGCAAGTGTGTAGTTAGGTACCTGTAACCAAGGTTGGCAACGAAGTTGCAGATGTAGAAGGCCTGTAAGGCACAAGAAAGTCGTCCACTGCACTTTTAAAGCTAACAAAATTTTCTTTAGTTTGAGTGCAACGCCAGCTTTGTAGGTACAAAGGATCCCAAGATACAGCATTTCGAACTTTATTACAAAAAAAAAAAACAATGTTTAAAGTGCTGTACGAGTATTTTGAGATCCTTTGCACCTACAAAGCTGGACTCAAATTAAAGAAGGTTTTATTCGCTTTGAGAATCAAGCAGACGACTTTTGGAAATCACAAACCAAAATATGAAAAACCTTCGAAAATTTTTAGGCTTTTTGAGGATCACGGGGTTAGGATAGATTTTCGAAGTTGCAAACTTGGTGGTACACTTCTGGTATCTACCCTAACAGTATCTCAAAAAAGCAGAGCCGACCTATTTTTTGCGACCTAAAATCATAAATTGACTGACCTATAAGGGAATCCTTATAAATTTTACAGTTCATATTCGCTCGTATTTGAAAAATAAATTTAAATTTTGCAGCTACTAGATACTTCTTTATATTTTATTTGTCAGTTACTCTAATTAGGTTTCCGAATTAAATTATTTTATTGAATGAGGTAATGCATTTAAAAGTGACGTTTTGTCCCAATAATTCCTTTATAATTATTCCTTAAGGGAATCCGTATTCCTTAAGTGAGGACTATGAATTCCTCCCTTAATGTTCATGTTTTAGGGCTTTCTAGACTTGTTCACGTTTCAGAGTAGTAGCTCACATAAAATTGTTCACCTTCACGTTTGGCGAAGTACACGTTTACCCGAGTCTACTGTACAGACATGAAAAGAGCTATCCATAGCGCTCAGGATTGCTGTAAATCTGGACGAAATAGAATAGAATTAGGTATGTCCATATGAACGGCTTGTAATAAATTGATATGGAAATGTTTGTGTGGTTTTAGGAACATGGAAACTGCAAACGAAAATGCGAAAAAGTGAATCTGAAAAAAATTATCCTTGAAATATTTTTTTTTCTTTCAGTATTATTAATATTCAATTCAATAAAAAAAGTTTCACCGGCCAGGGAGGGGCGGTCGCCCCCCCTGCCCCCCCTGGCTACGCCCATGCCCTTGCATGCACCGTGCATTAGAACCTAAAACTAAAAAATATTATTGCTCTTTAGAAAGCCATGTGTGTTATATATGTACCATCTTTAAATTAGCTCCTGAGCCCGAGTTCGAAAATAAATACGCATCCATTCAATAAAGTTGAGCCCCTTTCAGCACATTTTACGAGTGCGATTAATTTTATTGCAGTAGGGAGTAGGTCATAAATACGTAAAACTAAAGGTGAAATGACTATAATAAAATCAATTTATAGTTTCAACATCTACTGTTTGTGTTTACAATTCTCGTAAATAGAATCGTACAGACATACATACATGCATAGTTGGAAATGGCTATTAACTTAAAACATCACTAAACATTAAACGACTCATGCTACACTTTCTCTGAGTAAAAATATTGTTTAGCAATGCGAACACACTTAAATTGTTATCGTGTATGGCTTAAGTCAGTAGCAGCAATTGTACAATTTCTTGACTAGACTTGTTCCTATTTTACCTATTAATGGTTTCCTTACAACATATTGTTTACCCTCTTAACTATTTGGCGCTAGATCCTCCACGACAAGCATTTGATACAACTTGAATGTTTTAAATTTGATTTGATACCGTCGAACGGTCATGTACTATCATCAGGACTGCCCTGGAGCTTGCAGCAAGAAAAAGAGCGTTGGACTGTGTTTGTGTTCGTATGCATTGCAAGGTACCAAAACAAATATCCCCCTAGCGACACCTCCTTGGTACATTAACAGGCCATATTCAATATTAGAGTAGGTCTGCTCCCCTACCTACCCTGCAGAGCTATAATCAGTTAACGCCAATGTTCGATTTGAGAAGAATAATCAAGAATAGTAGATGGATTAGGGATTTCAAAAACCGGACGGTTAGTCCGAAAACTTTCAGAACGGTTAACCGGGTTATTTTCTGTTTTTTCCTCCTCCCGGTTTTAGCCCGGACGGTTGTTTGTCCATCCGGTTAAAACCGGAAAACACATTCTTCCAAAATTCCTACAATTTTTTATATTTTCTTGATTTTGCAGTCTGCAATTCTATTACTTGCCCCTATAAAAATTTCGTTTTCAAATTTCAGCCCTTTAACATATTTTTGAACACTCTCCTTATTGCTATTACTCGTGAAACCATCGCTTCCTTAAATTATCTCTCTTTGTATCTTATCTTTTCCAAGGCAGATATTGTTTATTTTTACATTGTGTTTATTGTTGTGCGTCGTGAATGTGAATTATTATTCGTGTATACTGCATCAGTAGCACTGATTGGCTGAATTCAAATTGTAAGAAAACGACCGGACGGGTAAACTTGGACGACAAGAACCATCGTATGATCATTTCACACTATCCGATCAAAACACGGACCGGCGAACAATAATCACACAGCAAGTATGTATAAATGTTGCCATGCACGCTCCAAAGTTAGTGTACAATGAAGTGACGAGTCGACAAGATTAAAATGCAAGTAAAACACGCGCTAATTGTCTTTGCAGAACGCCTGAACTATTGGTAGGTGCAATCGTCTTATCGATCATACGAAAGATCTTACGAAAGAAAAACAATCGTGTCACGATTTTTTTCTTTCGTAAGACGCGTTCTTACAATGTGAAATGAACAATGCTTGTCTGCTGGCCACTACAAAAGCTCTCTTGTCTTGCAAGTTTACCCGTCCGGTTTCGTCTTACAATCTGAAATCAGCCATTCAGTGCATTTCGCGTTTCATCGTGTCGATAAAAGATTTCGTATTCCGCATGTGAAATTAGGATGGTCCCTGTTGCAAATGTTTGGAGATTTGTTTTTCAAAATGCGGAAAGGAAGAGGCCGTTTTACTACATCATGTACGTGCATTTGGTTTGATTTTGCGTACGATACGAACACCAGCAATACGAGTGTGTATGCATTTTTTTTACTAAAATTCGAAGCAAATCAATGAAAAGACTCAGTTAACCGGAAAACCAGTACTTTGAGCTCGGTTAAAACCGTCGGTCTAACCGGCTTTACAAGAAACCGGAAGAAACCGAAAACCGGGTTATGGGCCGGGTTTTGACACCCCTAGATGGAATATGTACATACTTTCGTAAACTAAAAGTACATAAAATAAATTTAATCGCTCTAATTACACATTTCTCCAATACATAACGTTACTTGCGCTCGATTTCATTACATTTACCTTTTTTTTACATTTTATATTTATAATATGTACATATATTTCGCATTAATATCATTTTAACTTTGATTCATTTACAGTTATATTAACCTTGAAAAATTGTATATTTAATGTTTTCAAAAAATAATTTTCTTTAGTCATTAAAACGCGTATGCTGATGATGAGTCATAAATTGACCCGAAATGCATTTATAATAAATTTTTTTTTAATTGATTAAATCTCCGTTTTGTTTTATAATAAAATTGTGTTTAATTAACTAAAAAATTGTGATTTTCTGCGGTCCATAAAGGGACTTCACGCACCAGACTGAAATCAATTAACATGATCGCAGACGTGGTTAATAAGTGTGAGATAAATACACATAATCCTTAAAAGTACCTCTTGTGGAAAATACTTTTTTCTATTGGTTCTAGAACTTAGTACCCAGCATAAAGGCTTGTGTTCGTAGAGACGACTCATGTGATCATCGCTCAGCGATCGTAGTGTATGTAGCATCCCATTCCGAGCCCTATTTGTGGGTATATTTTTTAAATGTGGCTTTATTAATTTTATTTTTTTATTTAATAATTATTAAATAAATTTCTTGTCTCAACTATAAGCTAAAGCAGGGGTGTCAAACTCAAAACCTGGCGCGGGCCAAATAAGACTCTCCTCAGGTTTTGGTGGGCTGCAGGAGGAAAATTTCAAAAACTTTTATGTAATCGTATTAAAAAAGTTGATTACAGAATATTACTTTTAAAATATAGCAGAGAGTCTGGATCACTATAGCGGCTTCGGGATTATCCGTGAGAAATTGCTCCTTTCAAAAGTTTACTTCAAAAAATGAAGACAAGTAGCGAAAACGTGAAAATACCACAATTACCTGATTTGCGCCAAATATTGGACAGATGGTCGCCCAAATAATATTGGGAGGCAGTCAGAATAAATTAATTTCAGTAGAAAGGTGGTTAAAAGAGACAAAAAGTTGTCTGTGTTATGGGTTTAAACAAACTCATGCACTAATAAAGGTTGATAAGTATAGGTTTAAAAATCAGGCACTTGGGCTCTAATTATTATGTTGGAATTTCACATCCAGGAGATTTAGTCACCAGTTTCAAGATTTCCGTAGTTTTTAAAGCTTTGCCATTTTTCCAAATAAATATCAATTCATGTTCGGTAAAGCCAACCAATTTTTTATTAACTGCATTTCGGGACAGAACAGTTTCATGAAGAGACTAAGTATTGTCCTGTACAAAAAAGATGAGCTGTCTTATAAAATTAAATAACCAGCCTCAAATTGTTGGTAGTACTTGGAGAAAAAATCCTAAAATAATCTTGCATAAGCCACTGACGAGTTTTAGTAACTTTTGTAGACTTGAGTTCAACTTCTGAATTTGTTCACCTTACCAATTTCACCATTTTTGTATTGATACAGATTGTGCTGCTTCGACATGGCCGCGGGCCGCCAGACCTGAAGAGAGGGGGGGGGGAACGGGGTGTTTCCCCCTGGGCCCGGATTTTGACACAAAAGTTGTGCTCCAGTGTTAATTTTACATGCAAATTGTTATTTTGAGGTCCTGAACTAAGAAACCTTCTAAGTACTGTTTCTAGCGTTTTAACAACAATACATAGCATACTCTGCACTAGTCTAATATATATTATTGAATTTTTAGTACTAGGGCCCGAATTATCATATTAAATCAACAAATCAACATTATCGTTTCGTAACTAAATTTCTAAACTCAATCTGCCCTCGCCTTTCGAAAGTGCATGGAGGATTTTATACATAAACAATTAAGAAATTTCGACTTTTTCATCCAGCAATGTACCGTTTTTCTAAAAATTTGTGTTCGAAGTAAAAATAGGAGCCCTTTACAGCGACATTTTTTTCTAGAAGGACTTTTCCGGGCGGTTAGTATTTTGTGTACGTACTGCTGCTGCTAATGAAATTTTTTTCAAGGTACCAACACCCAGATGTTGATTATGTACTTAAATTATTGAATCTTAATTTCAATCTATCTATCTATCAGTACTCGCTAACTCGGTAACAAAAAAATTTAAAGGTTTTTGCTGTACTAGAGAAAACCGCGAATTGCTTACGAAAAAAGTAAAATAGGAAAAACGACACTTTGTAAATTCGTAGCGGTGTGCATTTCGAATGCCAATTTTATAGAGTAACGACCAACATTCTGGGCCACTGTGAGTGTGCTAATAAATTACAGATTTGAGCACCTCAAGCATTTGTTAGAACTGCGAACTGTATCCGCCTTGTTTTCCTAAAACCTTTGTAAAGAATGAGGAGGTACATATTAAACCACAGTTGTTTCCTTTGAAAAATCTTCATCTATCGAGAATGGCTGCCGAAAATTTCAAGGCTTTATTGATATGAAAGTTCGAATATAGGTTGGCATATTACTTCACTAATAGAAGTTTTCTAAATAATTTGGTTGGGACAAGGGAATCAATAATTTTTTAATTTATTTTTTCTCTTGGGAGAACTAAATGCTGAAAGACTACCAGGCTACCAGTATCGTCTTATGCGTATCTTGTGTAAAGGGCATGACTAGGGATGTCAAAAACCATTCCATAGCCCAGTTTTCGGTTTCTTGCAAAGCCGGTTAGACCGTCCGGTTTTAACCGGGCTCAAAGTACAGGTTTTCCGGTTAACCGAGTTTTTTCGTTGATTTGCTTGGAATTTTAGTAAAAAAATGCATACACAGACACACTCGTATTGCTGGTGTTCGTACCGTATGCAAAATCAAATCAAAATGCACGTACAGGGTGCGCGAGAAAAACTTACTTATTTGAAAAAACTCCCGAGCGGTGAGTTGGATGGGTAGAGGAGTGGAAGGGGCGCATCGGGAGAGGGAAGTCCCAAGTTTGTTTCCCATTCTAGTCAGTTGCCATCATGCTCTCATCTAGAGAGCAGCGGGCCTCGAGAGCTTCTTTTCTAACGGTCGCTCACTTGGAACATGATCGAGGATTTTTTCTGCGAAGCCTCGAAGAAAAGAATGTTAGGGACGTGAGATTTTAGCAAGATGGAGCCACAGGCCCACAGTACCGGGCTCAATAAATTGAATGAATATTTTCGCGATCAACAATTTCAACTCCTAAGAAAGTCATGATGTTGAAAAAAATCCTGACCGAAATCCTAGCTATACGCCCATGAAATTATATGAATTTTGAAGGAATTTTTTCCCGGGTTTTAACCGGATGGACAAACAACGTCCGGGTTAAAACCTGGAGGTGGGGAAAACAGAAAATAATCCGGTTAACCGTTCTGAAAGTACCGGTTTTCGGACTAACCGTCCGGTTTTTGACATCCCTGGGAACGACCATTAAATAAAACAGGTTTTTTTTTTTTATCACGGATTTTAGTAACGAAACTTCATACTAGAAAGTTGACCCTTTAATGATTTTGGCTTCTGTAGAATGATTTCGGCTTCTGTAGTTCCTTAAAATTCGCCAATCAACTCTCGAGTCATCTTCATCTTCTTTTTTTTTGAGTTCAGTATATGTAAAAATGCTTCACAATTGAATTAAGTTTCTGTCAGTTTTTTGGCAAGTGGCTTATCCGGTATCAGGTTTTTATTATTTTTATTTTTCTACAATTCCTATTTTTCGGAAAACCCATAATTTTAGCTCAGAACTTAAATCTCAAAATGCAACTGTCGTACTGATGCCGCACTATAGAGACTCCCGCTTAGAAAACATCCGGATTACTGAGTCTGAGTCGATTCAGTGAGGACGGCGGATTATGAGGTGTTCCGGATTAGATGGGGGCCGGATTATAGATATTCCACTGTACAATTTGCTTAAGGGCCGATGCGTCAAATAACAATTTTCTTCGCTTAATAATTTTGTATCGTATGGAAGAGGTGGGCCCGGAATCAATGTCCCCCTGGGCCAGGATTTTCTCTCCACGGCCCTGCGGGCCGCACAGAACTGCGAGGAGGGCCGCGAGTTTGACACGTCTACGTCTGAGCCAAAGAAACATGTTTGTATAGAAAATATACGCACATTGTACTCAGAACCAGTGGTTTAACTGCGACCACTGATCGATCATCACATGAAGCGTCTCTACGAACACAAACCTTTAGAGCGTCGTATACGTACGAAATCAATTTAATCGTTGATAATGCCCTTCGGAAAATAGTTAATTTTGTTTTGACCGAAATTTCAAAACGAACTCATGTGATAACTAATTATGTATGTATGTATTTACCTATCCTAACCTATACAGGGTATCTCGGATTGGGTGGTCTATACTGAAAGGTGGCCAAAGTTTCATGGACTCGGCGCTTGACATTTGCCATAGGCCCCGCGCTTGTATAATTCGGAACTGCCTTAGGTGATACATTAATGGATGTTACTGTAATTTCTAAGCTTTTTTGATCGTCAGATTGATTGGATGGTGTATGTGACGATCCAATCCATTTTTTTTTATTGGAGTGGAGGATATTTTTCTGCAATTTTCGTACAATCTGTCGTATGATTGGTTGACAATCATGTGTTGGTCAGTTGTTAATTTTTTCACATAAGCCGGAGGTCATTCTCCATGTTGACGCTCTAGCCTCTAGCGGTCATTACTACAGTCAAACTTCTCTATAACGAACTTCCGTATAACGAATTTCTCTATATAACGAATTTACACAGTTTACAAACGAATTTACAGAGTTTACAAACTCTGCATTTTCGCGAAATTTCCTGAAGAATTTAATCTCCATATAACGAATTTCTTTATAACGAATTTTTCTCTATAATGAATGTTTTCCCAATTTCAATTTGCTATTTTCAGGTATTTTCAACTTCTATACAGGGTGTCCCGCAACTGGTTAGCCATAGACCAATGGTAGACTCTACAGGATGTTTTAGGGAAAATGTCGCCAAAATTATTTCTCTAGTTCTTACCGTTAAGGAGTAATTGCCTTTTTTGTGATTCTTGTCAAAAAGCACGACTTTTTTGTAAAAACTCCTATTTTCTAGCTTCCACTTTAGCCAAATCAATATTTTTCATATTCTTCTGAAAGTACACAAAATTTCCAATAAAAGGACATATCGAACGTTTGGAACGGTTTCGTATCTTCCGAGATACAACGTTTTGAATTTTGCAAAAATGTCAATTTCAATTTTTAATGTCAAAATTAAACCAGAATTTCGTAACGGTACATTGTAGTGGCAAATCTGCAAAGTTGACAAAAGTTGGCGTAGTATCTTAGTTTTCGAACGGCATATAAGAATAAAGCACAGAGTTATCCAGTTTCTGAATAATACGTATAAATAAAAAAAAACATAGTCTGCAAATGTACCAAACCGACTTCAATTTTGAAAAGGAAGTAACATTTTTACATCAAGCATAGACTGGGTTGTTATGCATTATGGAAAAATACTTTTCGCTACTGTTGTAGATGCTACTTTACTAATTATAACGGTAAGTATAAACAAAATTGTTTTAGGTATTGTATTATTTGTACGAAGGTTCGCTGTGTACATATTAATATTGTGAGATAATTTTTCATTTTCATCGTCTATCTAAAGGATAAACATTTTAATTTGTCAGGTATTAATTAGTGTCCTTTTATGTTTTTTCAGAGTTTTCCGATCCAATTTTTCCTTAGCAAAAATTAAAAAGGAATTGGCAACTTGAATTATTCGCGTAGTTATGGGCTTTGGAAAGATACAGATGATAAGTTACGGGAAACACGAGAATTTTCCATTCAAACGCGATTTATTCCGTTGAGGGTCCTTGAAATAGGAATCAAACACCGGATATGTAATGTACTCGGCGTCCCCTTTGATACGATATCCCGAATGCCGACCTCCAGTCAAGGATTAAATAGTGTCCTTTCTTTTCCTTTTTGGGACCTTTCCGATCAAATTTATTTTAGCAAAATGTGTTTAAGACTCCTGGGACCCCACTGATTCAAGACTATTGGAAGTGCTTATATGACTGAACTATTTCCACGTAAAAGCAAGATTTCTTCCTCTTACGGACTATGTTTTTTCCCATATTATTCACAAACTGGATGATTCTGTGCTTTATTCTTATATGCCGTTCGAAAGCTTAGGATTTGGGCCAACTTTTGTGAACTTGCAGATTTGCCACTTCAATGTATCGTTACGAAATTCGGGTTTAATTTTGACATTAAAAGTTGAAATTGACATTTCTGCAAAATTCAAAACGTCGTATCTCGGAAGATACGAAACCGTTCGAAACGTTCGATATGTCCTTTTTTGGAAATTTTGTGTACTTTCAGAAGAATATGAAAAATATTGATTTGGCTAATTGATTTGGAAGCTAGAAAATAGGAGTTTTTACAAAAAAGTCGTGCTTTTTGACAAGAATCACAAAAAGGCGACATTTTTCCTAAAACATCCTTTAGAGTCTACCATTTGTCTATGGCTAACCAGTTGCGGGACACCCTGTATAACGACTTTTTCCTAATTAATTCCCCCGATGATTTTGTAACTAAGGGGAATACCCCAGTAATACAGGAATCGAACAGAGTGGAATAAATAATGTCTTTACACTTTAGGGATTCTCCGAGTATGCATGTCAATTGTCCGAGAATTTTACGTTGTAGCAACGCAATGGGAATGGACTGTATTTTACTCATTCTGAACTTTACAGGCCTCCTGAGGTCTTTTGATATTTTGAGTGTTGCAATTTTTGGGTGAAAAATGCCATGGTTTCAGGTCTTTGAAAAAAATATTCTGACTCCAATTGGGAATAACTAAACAAACGTTACACCGTTATATAAACTAGAGACTATGCGCCAACTTTTAAAATTACTAGCCGGAAGGTCCCGGTGCAATTTTTTTACTGTACAGTTATTTAAACTTAGACGAAACGATGAATTTGATCTCTCGGTTTCTGGAGTCACATTTCTCTCAAAACAAAACAGTGATTTTTTCGGGTTGGTGTGTAGGTAAGAGAGCATTTTGTTGCTGTTGTAGTGCCAAAAGAAAATTTGTAAAATATTAAAATTTACATGAAAAAAATTTTTATGAAAAATGACAGCAAGGTCTGAGTTTTGTCGATTTTTCTTTAATTACAGATAACTGTAAAAAACGCCACTGATTTTTTTAATGTGTTTCCCGTAACGGACAATAAATGCGCTATCATCGATTACCGGATTATCTTTGGGGTTTGAGAGACCTTGTATACAAATCAACAAAAAAATAAAGTTTTTCTCTATAACGAAGAAATTAGTCGGTTCCTTTGCTGATTCGTTATAGAGAAGTTTGACTGTATATGTATGTGCGCTGTACAGGCGTAAGATATTTTGCAATATATACTGCAATATACTGCAAATTGCAGTATATCGTCATTTCGATTGTACAATCGATTGGACAGTGTATGGCGACTCTAATTTTCTTGTCTTATATGCAAGAGGTACCTGAAGGAACTTAAATGGATCAGACCATAATGCGAAGCAATCGATTAGATTTACACACTTTTTATGTATGCGTGTGTGCACGTTTTATAAAATACAACCCAACAGGAAAAACACGCAACTTCTACTAAAAACAGTTTTTGAATCTGGCCTGGCTATAAATTAATGCCTTTCTTGTGGAATGATCTTCCCAAACAATCATGAAACGTCTCTAAGCGCTTGCCTCCGCCTATATAGGTATATGTACATTAGATAACTTAAAAAGGAACCGGAATGGAAGATGCAAGACGTCTATCGGAGTCTGAGCTGAGCGCTACCGATGGCTTTCTGGGGCGCTTCTTTTCCTATTGGGAAAAGACAATAAAACTAAAATAAATTTAATGCACAGCACGAAACCAAGGCTTCTTCGTTACGCGTTGAGACTATGATTAATATCGCTTTTCTTTTATTTCATGGCATAACAAGCAGACAATGTAGCCCATAACTATCGGATTGATGCCAAAGTTAATGCAGCCGATTTTTTAATCTTCTGAAGATAAAAACATGTTTTTCGTTCGTAGTTATGTATCTACACATAATACTGTATCTGTAGCCCTTATACGGTTTTGGCGTTATAGTGACTTTTTCGTATTGTTTGTGGTCGGATGTTAATGATATGAGAAGGCGAAGAGAAAATAAAATGTATATGTACATAGGTACACCGGAGTTTTTTTTATATGCAGGGTGTCCCGTAATGAGTAGGTAATACTTAAAGGGTAGATAAAACAATTTGTTTGAGCAAAAAGACCAACAATCGAATTTAAAAAAAAAGTTTTACCTTCTTCGTGCTATCGTGTTTTTTTTGTGGAAGTGGACGAAGATGGCGACTTGTACTGTTAAAATAAATTTTATCACTCGCTCAATTATCCGGCTGAAGCGCAGCCCTTCTCGTGGTTTTCAATATAGATAGTAAAATATAATTTGGTACTTTAATCCTTCGTTTGGTTCCAAGATTCCTATTTATAATTTATTCAGAATTTATAAATTCATCTTATTAAATATTGAATTTTTCGTAAGGCCATAAGTAATATTCTGTTAGATAGCCAACACGCGGTGCCCAACAAACAATTTTAGCCCTATGAGTAATCTTCATATAATATTCTCTTCCAATAGTAATAGGAGCACTTTACAGGGTAGTCAAGCTGAATAATAGTCCAATAATGACATTTGGCGCCGTTTTTTAATCCAATAGAACCTTATTGTAGCACTGAATTATTCTTTGAAAAAGGCATACATCATGTATCTTGATATTATCATTTTCTCGCGTTTGCTCCGATAACTAACGTGAAAAAGAATAAGTAGTGCTGCCAACTATAGGAGGCTTATAGGATGACACTGAAAGCTAATGAAAAAACAGTTAGCAGCTAGCATCGAACCCATGACTATCATCATATTACGCGCTAACCAGTCGATCAACCTGAGATATAGTCAGCATTGCGCGTAAACACTACAAATGGTTATTAGTTGCTTCTGTAGAAATGCTTAACAATTCATTATAGAATCCTCTGTGGTAACCTTCTATTTTATATAAATGATTATGAATTAATCTATCAAATGCAGCCAGTTTCTGCGCAGAGATGATTTTAAATGGTTCAGAAATTAACAATGAGTGAGGAAATGTTGGTTTCATGAATGAATTCAAACAATTCTTTTGACGAAACTTGATATCTATCCTAGTATTCCAGAGCACTTCATAACTTTCAACTCTTTCAGAAATCACAAAGTTCATCCTCCTATAAAACTACGATGAACAATTTATCGGATGGTAATATGAATGTCATACTATTAAGATGAAATAACACAACCGATTCCCTGCTATAGGAGAATATTGCATGTGTGTTCATTTGTGATTATCTGCTTAGGAGACTATTACATGTGTATGTTATATCATCCAATAAACACAATAGAAAAGTATTTAATAGAGTATCCTTTTAGGTTAACGTTTAGAGAAAGTCTTACAGCAACATTTTTAAATTCAAACTGATTTTAGCACTATAAAGAGCTCATTCAATGATTATTCTTCTATTATATTCGTGAATTGAAAATGTTTTAAGGATTATTTGTCAGATCAAAATACTATTAAATATTTTAATAAAATGAATTAAATAATTTTTTATTTTTTTAAAAAGAAATAATTAATTAAATATAAATAAATAATTTAAAAAATTATTTTGCGGTTGCAAACGTCCGTCCCTCCCCCTTGGTGCTGGGATTGCAATATTTACTTTACTTATTCATGTTAATTATGTATTTCAATATGTATTGTACATCAATCAATGATCATTGATCAACTAGTTTTTTTATTTATGCAGGACATTTTGGTTAAAATGTCAACTCTAAACTCGCCATCTCGATAGTTCCCAACCTCTAAAAAGGTTAAGTAACACTGAAAAAAATCTTTTGCTAAACACGAGAAAAAATACCATAAAAACAGCCAAGGAATAATTTTTCCTGATTTAAGATGTATTTTCTTGTTCCAAGAAAAGTTTTTCTGATTTAACCTTAGAGAGATAATCTACGTCGAATCGACGTACAGAAATTTTTCTTTTTATTATATCTCATAAGTGAAGCTTCATAATTTGTTGGTTCCAAGATTTAACTGAATTCACGTCTGTAGGCGTAATTACGTGGCAAAATTATTGGCTTGGGTGCCACACACCCTAAGATATTGGGGGGTTATAAGTCAAATATATAATCTGCCCCGAATTGACATTTTTATAAATCTTCATAATGTGGATGTGTATTTACTTGGATATAACCACTAAAAGCCTGTTTCGATAAAGATATCCTTTATTTTACTCTTTTGAAAGAACGGCCCACTTTCTCCTAGAACCACTTTTTTAAAATTAATATTATATACACAGACAAATGATAATTTTGCAAAACAAAAAAACAAAACAAAATGAGTTTAACAGATTAATATTAAATACAAATGATTATATACATATCTACCTTTTAACAACATGTTACTCTTAACAAAGAAGTTATAAGGATGTTAACTAGTAACACGTTGAATCGACGTTTGATTATCTTTTCAAGAGTAAAAAATATGATTATCTCTCTAGGGTTAAGATGTATTTTCTGGTTCCAAGAAAACCTTTTGCTTAAAATAATGCTTATTTATTTATTTTAAGCAAAGACTTTTCTTGGAACAAGAAAATACATCATAAATCAGGAAAAATTCTCCCTTGGCTGTTTTTTCTTGTTTTTAAAATAAAAAAATAAATAACAGGCGCGACAATCCAGCATTGGACTAAGGCCGCAGGATGTGTTAGTGACATCCTATTTCCAAGATCTTATCTGCTTTTTTGTTGAGGTAATGAGATCAGCATCACGCTCAGCAGTGTTATTTGGGTACTCGTTTAACATCTGAGTGAGATCATAGTCCGTCACAAGCTCGTGAGTTCGAAAAACACCATTATCCACGGTGAGATTCGAACTCCAGACCCTGTGCACCGAAGGTGCGCGCACTAACCGCTAGACCAGCAAATGAATTTTTCGGTAAAGGGAACACGTGCCTAAGGAGAAGAGTAAACTAAAAAATAATTTCAGTTGAAACTTTGTAAGAAATTTTAACCCAAAGTCTGATACATAGTATTAGCCATTTTTTGAACAGGTTCACTGTCTGTGAATCACATGTGTACACAGCGTTCCTCCCCATTCCCGTCTATGAGTCACATGTGACTCATAAATGTATGGACTTTCAGTTTTCAGACGTGGTGGCAATGTTGGCGAAAACTGGTCAGACAGTGAACGTGTAAAACAAATATCTAAAAACAACATTTTCCGATGCGTTCATGTTTCCGGACACCTTGTATGCATACTTTATATAGTCCGAGGCGCTGGGCATTGCAAACTTCATGGCAAACTTAATAATATGTATGTACCAAGTATCACATCATGTGAAGGGTACAAAAATCGTCTAATTTCATTTTGGCAAGACCAAAGTAAGTTTTGATTCAAAAATTATTATTTTGACGTGTGTCCTATGTAATGTATGGTGCTTGGAGCCCACTACTCGTTCAAGGTGAATTAGGTCATCAAGCCGTGCATTATTATTACACTTTACACATATTATATATATGTATATATATATATATATGTACCTACATAGTGTGTTTAGTTTACAACAAGTGAGGAAGAATCTTTTGCGGTGGCATTTTGTATCGCCGCGCCGCGTCTCTTCATGCTGCAAGTTCTAGTTACCTATTTCCGTCAGAGTTGCTGTTTTCAATGCTCTCAAAAAAGCAGACCGGTTAGTTGCTTGGATTTTTTTTTGCACTTTGCCACTGCTATAAGCAATTATTGGGCCCATGCACAAGCCTTGAATTCTCTCGTCATGGGCAAGCAATATTAACGAAAATTTATATCTTCAGGTGTAGATCAAAGATAAGTATCGCGTTTGATAAATTTTCTTTGAAACATGCAATTAAAGTGGTATTGCGTGATTCAAACTAGAAGTTAGTACATGTTAAGAGTTAATTTAAATACATAAAGTTAAGCTGTACGTATATATTGTTCATAATATAACATAGAGGTACGGAAATTTCGCAAATAAATTTTAAAAATTAGAAATTTCGCTGATATTTGCATAAAAACATAATTTTGTACATTTTGTTCCTGTTAAAATTTATTAAACTATAAGTTTTAGAAAATCACAATGAATATTCAAAAATCACGATCACATTTCATTCAGAAATTTTCAATAATAATAAGCAAAAAAATCGACTAGGAAGTAGTGTGTCTGACAACTGAATCACACTACGAGTTCAGTTGTCGTGAAATATTTTTGACAATACATACGACAAAGTCGACAACCCCCTCAAGAAGTCACGGTAAAAAGAGAAACTTCTGAGGCAGAACCCGCTAGTACTGTTTCGCTTTTTTATGTACAGAACATTTCAATTTTTGGGGCTCAGGAGAAAAGATCTACCTTCAAAAATCCCGATGACAAAGAAAACAAAGTTCATTCATCCAACCTCCGACTAAACACCTTACTCGGTGTTTGGCAAGCCATCGTGCTCGTCTCCGAACTCTTGCATTTTTGGAAATTTCTCTATTTTTATTAATGGGAATCTTTTGATAAAAAATCAATCTGAAAAACTATCTTCCATAATTGATTCTTTTTACGAGAGATATTAACTTTTCGTAGAAAAAGTACAAATTCGAGCATTTCGCATCAATTCGCATCAATTCGCAAAAATGAGAAAATTTCGCTGAAATTAGCATCTACTTCTTAAAAACGAAATTTCCGTACCTCTAAACATAATACTCGCTCACGGAATGCTATAGTGGCACATCTTGGAAAATTTCGAAATTTGAGTTAAGACGTTTAATATACTCCCAATATCATATTCTATAGTATGACAAAAACTGGCACAACGAAACTTCAATTAAAGGGGCTTTACGGCACTTATACCACCATATTTCTATGAGAATTTAGGAACTGAGAAACAAAACTGATAGAATAAGGATAGAATGATGAAGAATTCTGACTTTAATTCTATACAATACTGAGGCTTCTTATTTTGAAATTTAGAAAAATGAAGAATTAAGTATGAATAACAGGTAAAAATTTGTAGTAATTCATAAAATGTATGCTCTAAAACGGCACATCTTTAATTTCTGATCTTTTACTAGTTTGTGCTATAGTGGCACATCTCACAAAACTTTCGCAAAAAATCTAAAATTTTTAATTTAGCAAATATAGCTAGAAACAGCTCCCA
This sequence comes from Microchrysa polita, assembly GCA_949715475.1. NCBI lineage: Eukaryota > Metazoa > Arthropoda > Insecta > Diptera > Stratiomyidae > Microchrysa > Microchrysa polita. Next base: position 92,208,059 of record OX454416.1, read on the forward strand.
GAATTCTATTATCATACCAAAAATTGCGATGTTTCTAATTTAACTATCAGCTGAAGCATCAACACATATTTTCCACTTTTTCTTTAAACGCGATTATCTCGATATTACTCTAATCAAAGATGTGCCACTATAGCATTCCGTGAGCGTATAACATATTATGTTATCTGCACTGGTCGGCGTAAATATTTTGACATTTTCTACTTTTGAGGCTTAATATTGATTACATACTTATGCCTGGAGAGAAACTTCTTACAAAATCTATATGTACTCTAATTTTGTTAAGTATATAAGAAGTTATAGTTATTCCATTCAGTTCATCAATGTCAAAGTACCAGTGTAGGTTGGTTTTGTTCATTAAATTTCAAGTTTTCGATATGCTACCCCTTGTGCATCCCTTTGGCATCCCAACGAAAACCAAAAAGGGGTATTGTAATTGTTCAACATTTAGATACATTTATTGTCATAACTTCGAACCTTGGCGATCCTTCCTGGGGTCCAAAGCCCCTCCGAAATTTTTCGAGGTTATTAAGATATGCCATACATGGAGATCATCACAATAATGTGACACGATAGCTTGACGTCAGGCTTTGACCGCCTGAATTGGTGACCTCCAGTTGTTGCGGTTACGTGACCTTGTCCTGTCATTGTCCTCCAGTTTCGGGAGCCCAGCAGGAAACCATCCTCATCTACATCTACCAGCCAGCAAGCTCGGTCGTCCGCGCAATGTCGCTCCGTCAATTCGTTGTGCGTTCATCACCTTCTTTGGCATGCTATTATCGTCCATTCGTTGTACACGCCCCGCGCCCGCCCATTGCATTCGTTCAAGCTTCACGATTATTGATACCTCCAGCTCATCATACAATTGATACAACTCGTGATTGTACCGGATGCGCCATTGATCCCGGTCGGGAATGGCCCCGAAAATTCGCCGAAGGACCTTTCGTTTGAATCTGTCCAGCAAAGTTTCGGAGGGTTGGGTGGGGGTACATGTTTCGCAGCCATCATAGCACGGGACGGATGATCGTCTTATACACGCGGAGCTTCGTGTTCCTGTGCGCATGCTTCGAATTAATAATTGGGAGGACCGAGAAATACGTCTTATTGGCTTTGTATCCGTCACTTAATTTGTCGGTTTCGTTGGCGTCCTTTGATAAGTTCCAACCCAGGTAGTTGAAGTTGTCTATACATACTCTATATTGAGGTCTTCACTGTGGTGCTTCATCATGGTGTTTTTCGAACTCACGAGCTTGTGACGGACTAAACGAGAGAGTTAAACGAGTACCCATTTATGGGGATAAATAACACTGCTGAGCGTGATGCTGATCTCATTACCTCAACAAAAAGCAGATAAGATCTTGGAAATAGGATGTCACTAACACATCCTGCGGCCTAAGTCCATTGCTGGATTGTCGCGCCTGTTATTTATTTTTACTGTGGTGCTTGAATCTACTGGCGTCCTTGTTTTTGATTGCGCCACGATCTTTGTTTTGGTTCCGTTGATATGTAGTCGAACTCTTTTTTTGCGGTGGTATTGAGATTATGTAGAAGGCTTTGCATCACCCAATCTTCGAAATGTTAATGTCGTCGGCGTACGCTACTAATTGTGTCGACTTGATGAGTAGCGTTCCGCTGCTGTCTATATTCATGGCTCGAATAACATACTCCAAAGCTAGGTTAAACAGAGTCGGTGCCAGTCCATCGCCCTGCTTGAATCCAGTGCCAGTTTCGAATAGATCAGGAATTCTATTTTGCACTCTGAACTGTGAGACGGAATAAGCCATCGTCATATTTGTCAGCCTCACTAGTTTTGGTGGTATACCAAATTGCAGCATTGTGTTATACAGTGTACTACGGTCGATACTGTCATGTGCTTGCTTAAATTCGGCAAAAATTTGGTACACGTCGATGTTGTATTCCCATCAGGTTTGAAGTGACAGCTTCCCAGCAAAGAGTTGATCAGTTGTTGATCGACGAGGTCTGAAGCTGCCTTGATATTCGCCAATGATTTCTTCTGCGTACGGATTAATTCTCTTTTCAAGAATTTTTGTTAAAATTTTATAAGTCGTTCAAACTTCTGATATGCCCCTGTAATTCTCACATTTCAGCTTTTCACTCTTTTTGTGGATTGGGCAAATTATGCTTTTGCGCCAATCTTCGGGGTCTACTTTTATTCATATTTTGAGCAGTTCGGTTCGGCACGTTCTACCGGTGCTTCAGCAGTTCTGCTGGGATCTCGTCAACGCGTGGCGCATTATTACGTTGAAGCGATTGTATGGCGTGGCACGACTTGCATCCTCTTCTGTTGGTGGTTGAAAGAGAGGGTCTGCTTCAGCCGGCTCAAGAGCTTCTCCCGTGGGGGAGGACTGGACATTTGTATGCATAAAATACGATACTCACCTGATCTATACCGCCTGATACCATCTGTAATGAGAAAAAGACAACCAATGAGCCTGCAGTTACATGTATTGAAGATATTAAGTCATTTGAAACCTAAAACGAATAATATTTCAAATATTTATGTTGGGCCGGCCAACAAACAGGAAGAAGAGGAGAGTAGAAGGAGAACCACTTGTCGGCGTCGTCGTCGTCGTCATCCGTCATCGGCTTCTCGTTGTATCGGTTGATTCTGGCTCAGGTACTCAAACGGCAATGCGAGGTAGACGCATGGGATGTGTGTATCGGTTGATTCGGCTGCTTTTCCTTGGTTCAATCCCACTTCACTACCATCCTCATTCTTCTATATCCAGAAGTAAAGCCTTTCTACCTAAGGCACACAACTTCTGGCGAAAACATTCTCATTCGGTATTCTATGGTAGAATGCGGAGGGGAAACCACAACATCCTAGCTATTACAGAGGGGGATCAACTCCGGAACGGAGCATCACGCCTCTACTCACATTTCAGAGAGGGGAACACCACAACCTCTCAAACACACAACACGAAGACGAAGACGAGACACCACAATCTCTTCAAACATTAACTCAACAAGGAGAGGGGAGACACCACAACCTCTCCAACACGTAAACTCTGTGCAAAGAGGGGAAACACCGCAACCTCTCGAGTTTACCACCAATAGAAAGGGGAAACACCACAACCTTTCTACGAACGTCAACTCAACATGGAGAGGGGAGACACCACAACCTCTCCAAAACGTAAACTCTGTGCAAAGAGGGGGAACACCACACCCTCTCGAATTTATCACAAGTAGACAGGGGAGACACCACAACCTTTTCACAACCACAACGCTGAGAGCGGGACGACCACAAACTCTCAACGACTCAATCGGAGGGGACCAACTCCGAGGTGGAGCCCACACGGCTCTAAACAACTCACTGAGAGGGGAACACCACAACCTCTCAAACTCTCATTAGTCATTACTTTCCGGAAAGGGGGAAACCACAACCTTTCCATACAACACTCGGAATATTAGAATACCGGAAACTATGAACAACAATTTGTGCTGTACACACAGCAAAACCTAGTCCGCCATAAACACGATCTCGCACATTATTATGTACATACATTAGTACTACCCACAATACAAACAACTACAAGCTCAGTGCTCACCTACGCACAACGTCTTTTCCTACCGATTTCTTGTTGTCACCGCAAAAGACGAAAAGAAGACGATGGGACACCTTACAGCCCTTATACACCTGCAACTTGGTGGCCAACCTAAGTTGGCAACACGCAAAAAAACCGGAAATTAAGTGATTTGTAGGCCTAGGTTGGCAACCAAGTTGCAGGTGTATTTGGCCTGTTAGCAGCAGCCAACAACCATCGAATGTGTCGTGATATCTTGGAATGGATTTTCTCGCCTCACACTTCACAAACACCCCGGAAAAAACACTTGACGCGAACCACGCTCGATGATTGATCATCGATGTCGATGATTAGTCGCGTGATTTGACTACGGAAATTATAATAAAATGAAACGAGGAACATAAAAGCGCTTGAAGTACCACTAGGCAAGATGACAAGTTGCATTTTATTTTTCAATTGTCATATAATTTCATGGCCTACTATGAAAATACAATCATACAAAAACACCAAGCCTCCTTCAATATATTGAGGAACTCCTCAAAATGCGAGGCCCAACGTTTCTTTATGTCGATGTCGCTGATAATGTTACCATTGGATGGAATCGGAACACTAAGTCATAGGGCTGTCATTCAAACTAACCCCCCGAAATTAGGTTCTTCTAAGAAAAACTTTTTTCTTTGTAAACCGATCTTAACCAATCTTCATCCAAGCTTGTAACTAGTTAAGCCTCCACACATTCAGGACCAGATGGAATCGAAAGACGTCGTAGGGCTGCGGTGGAAACTTTTATCACGAAAGAAGCTTAAATTTAATTCATTTGTGACGGGTATTCAAATTTCGACCTTGCCCGAAATTAGCATCGGTCTCGTTTTATAATATCTACGTTTACAGTGCAAAAAACGAAATGATTTCGCCGTACGTTTTCAGAAATCACCGAAAAGTGTACACAGTGCGCTATTCCTGATTTGCAGTTAATTTATATGACAACTGTGCGATATAATTTTGCTTAAAAATTGTTTCAAGTGAAAAAATATGTTTGTAAGGAAGTCAGTAATTAACTACAACTAGTTTGGTAACTTTAAACTATCAGTCACTTCTTTTATTTAAGAGAAATCTGGTTTAAAAGCAAACATACGAAAAACATTTTTTTCGGCTGTCAGTTATAGTTTTTACGTTAGCCGAAGTGTACTGAATAGGGGAATTTAAGTTTATGACCTGGGTTTTTAATTCGTTTTCATGGAAAACACACAAAATGAGATGTTTTTACTGTGTCAATTTGTATGGAAGTTGAATTGATTTGGAGCTGTTTTCAAACGAAATAATGAAAGTGAGCAAAAAATTACATTCTGAACATATATAATGAAATTAAAGCAAATGCTGAATTTTTTCCTCCAGCACGGATACATACTCTGTATAAGGATCTTTGGATCAGTCTCGTGAGTCCACTTCGTTCAATTCTTTTTCTTTTAGACAACCCCAGTAGAAGAAATCAATTAGATTCAAATTAGAAGAACGTTGTACACGCCCCGCGCCCGCCCATTGCATTCGTTGAAGCTTCACGATTATTGATACCTCCAGCTCATCATACAATTGATACAACTCGTGATTGTACCGGATGCGCCATTGATCTCGGTCGGGAATGGCCCCGAAAATTCGCCGAAGGACCTTTCGTTTGAATCTGTCCAGCAAAGTTTCGGAGGGTTGGGTGGGGGTACATGTTTCGCAGCCATCATAACACGGGACGGATGATCGTCTTATACACGCGGAGCTTCGTGTTCCTGTGCGCATGCTTCGAATTAATAATTGGGAGGACCGAGAAATACGTCTTATTGGCTTTGTATCCGTCACTTAATTTGTCGGTTTCGTTGGCGTCCTTTGATAAGTTCCAACCCAGGTAGTTGAAGTTGACTATACATACTCTATATTGAGGTCTTCACTGTGGTGCTTCATCATGGTGTTTTTCGAACTCACGAGCTTGTGACGGACTAAACGAGAGAGTTAAACGAGTACCCATTTATGGGGATAAATAACACTGCTGAGCGTGATGCTGATCTCATTACCTCAACAAAAAGCAGATAAGATCTTGGAAATAGGATGTCACTAACACATCCTGCGGCCTAAGTCCATTGCTGGATTGTCGCGCCTGTTATTTATTTTTACTGTGGTGCTTGAATCTACTGGCGTCCTTGTTTTTGATTGCGCCACGATCTTTGTTTTGGTTCCGTTGATATGTAGTCGAACTTTTTTTTTGCGGTGGTATTGAGATTATGTAGAAGGCTTTCTGCATCACCCAATCTTCGAAATGTTAATGTCGTCGGCGTACGCTACTAATTGTGTCGACTTGATGAGTAGCGTTCCGCTGCTGTCTATATTCATGGCTCGAATAACATACTCCAAAGCTAGGTTAAACAGAGTCGGTGCCAGTCCATCGCCCTGCTTGAATCCAGTGCCAGTTTCGAATAGATCAGGAAGTCTATTTTGCACTCTGAACTGTGAGACGGAATAAGCCATCGTCATATTTGTCAGCCTCACTAGTTTTGGTGGTATACCAAATTGCAGCATTGTGTTATACAGTGTACTACGGTCGATACTGTCATGTGCTTGCTTAAATTCGGCAAAAATTTGGTACACGTCGATGTTGTATTCCCATCAGGTTTGAAGTGACAGCTTCCCAGCAAAGAGCTGATCAGTTGTTGATCGACGAGGTCTGAAGCTGCCTTGATATTCGCCAATGATTTCTTCTGCGTACGGATTAATTCTCTTTTCAATAATTTTTGTTAAAATCTTATAAGTCGTTCAAACTTCTGATATGCCCCTGTAATTCTCACATTTCAGCTTGTCACTCTTTTTGTGGATTGGGCAAATTATTCTTTTGCGCCAATCTTCGAGGACTACTTTGTTTCATATTTTGAGCAGTTCAGTTCGCGCACGTTCTACCGTGCTTCAGCAGTTCTGCTGGGATCTCGTCAACGCGTGGCGCATTATTACGTTGAAGCGATTGTATGGCGTGGCGAGACTTGCATCCTCTTCTGTTGGTGGTTGAAAGGGAGGGTCTGCTTCAGCCGGCTCAAGAGCTTCTCCTGTGGGGGAGGTTGATGGTACATTATGTAAGAGACTAAAACTTTATTTTGATATATAATTATATATTTTTTTAATGAACATGGCGTACTGGACATTTGTATGCATAAAATACGATACTCACCTGATCTATACCGCCTGATACCATCTGTAATGAGAAAAAGACAACCAATGAGCCTGCAGTTACATGTATTGAAGATATTAAGTCATTTGAAACGTAAAATGAATAATATTTCAAATATTTATGTTGGCCCGGCCAACAAACATGAAGAAGAGGAGAGTAGAAGGAGAACCACTTGTCGGCGTCGTCGTCATCGGTCATCGGCTTCTCGTTGTATCGGTTGACTCTGGCTCAGGTACTCAAACGGCAACGCGAGGTAGACGCAGGATGGGCGTATCGGTTGATTCGGCTGCTTCTCCTTGGTTGAATCCCACTTCACTACCATCCTCATTCTCCTAAATCCAGAATTAAAGCCTTTCTACCTAAGGCACACAACTTCTGGCGAAAACATTCTCATTCGGTATTCTATGGTAGAATGCGGAGAGGAAACCACAACCTCCTAGCTATTACAGAGGGGGATCAACTCCGGAACGGAGCACCACGCCTCTACTCACATTTCAGAGAGGGGAACACCCAGGGCCGGCTCTACTATATGTGCAGACTGTGCACTTGAACAGGGCGCCAACCGAAAGGGGCGCCAAATTCGCAAATTCATTATGCCTTTAAGATCAAGACTTCCTGCAAGACAACTGCATGATGATCACATCAATTCTCTTCTCTGTTGTATAGCATTTATTTATACATATTTATATTGATTGATACACGTCGTCCACGTAGTTCGAACGAACTAGAACTCATTCAATTATTATCTAAGGGTGTGTTTTCCCAAAGATCCGCTGCTATCGCGACTCAAGAAATTACATAGAAACTGCACTAACAACCAAACTCAATTCGCATGCTAATCCTATTCCATTCCATTTGACCGACCCATCGACGCAGTCGCGACTCGTGAAACCTTGAAAGACACATCTTTAAACTTTTCCGCATTGTATCTACGCGAGAGGAAGAGAAAGAGACGTGTTTCCATCCGTCCGCGTTCAAAAATGCTTCGCATATTTCGTACTTGTGCATCACTGCAAACATGCTCCAATTAATCCATACACTTCATATGCGGGATGGGCGCCCTGTGGGCGCTGGTTTCATAGAATGTATGCTTGGCAGAAGTGAAAAGTTGTGCACTGCATCAATTGTGCACATAAGAAATTGTTGTAGCGTACACCCCTATATTCTGCAAAAGAGGGGAATAGCTGCTTTGCAGGCTGGTTGTAGGTGAATGAGATGTGCGTATTCACTTGATGGCTCATTCTCGTAGTCTCAGCTCGTACGTCGTACATCGTACACGTACTACATGTTTCAATTGTATGAGAGTGGACGATAGAGGAGTTTGGTAGGATGCATATTGTATAGTTTGTAGGAAGAGATTTTACCACGTAAAATTTTCTATGCAATCCACATTAAGTGCAGGACCTCGAGAGTGAAATGTTTGTCCGCTGCGATTTTCTCAGTGAAAATGTATGCTTACGGGCGTGGACATGTGGCAAATGCAGTGGAATTCCATACGCTATACGCTTCAATCCGAAAATGTTTTCATAATTTTTCTCGGCCATTTTATGTATTTCTTTCCATTTCCCGGTCATTTCATCGTGAACAATATCTAATGACCGGGGAATCGAAAAATACTTGAAATGGCAGTGAAAAATTATGGGATGGGATGGATGTAGCTAATGGAATTCCCCAGCATTTCCCACATATTCCAGTAAGTAAGCATACATTTTCATTGAGAAATCGCAGCGGACAAATATTTCACTCTCGGGGCCTATTCTGCTTTTAGATTTCCCCTCCGGTGCGGACTACGGTCAGTTTCATTTTCGGTGCCAACGGTTTTTATGACCCAAAAACATTCTTTTTTTCATCTATATTTTCGACAAATTCTGCCAAGGTGAAGTGCTCGTCCGATTCTTTTAAAAATTGGCGCATAGTCATTCCTAAATCATTTTATTCTAGCTTCATTATTTCTAACAGCTTTAATGCCTTAAAGGGTAAATTGTGGATCGGTTTTGATATATGTAATTTGAATAAATTTTACCAAATTGCAGATCTTTAGGGGCAGTTTGAATTGAATTAAAATCGAGCTAAAATTAACCCTAGTTTTCCGCTTTTAAGGCATTGAAACTGTTAAAAATAACGAAGCTAGAATAAAATGACGTAAAAGAATCGTACGAGCACCACACCTTGGCCGAAGTTGGAGAAAATCGAGATGGAAAATTAGATTGTTTTGGTCAAATCACAAAAATATTACTTTAAGGCTCTGTAAAAGCCAAACCTCTTATCCGATTTTAGTGCGGTTAGTTTTATTTTTTAGGTAAGTTTCTTGGCTGTAATAATCATCTTAATTTGCTATTCTAGCTAGTCCAGCTTTTGATATATGTATTGAGGTTTTAGTCGTACAAAAAAATGATTTTTTTCAAAAATCTTCAAATGCCTGTGGCAGCTATGTTTCATGCAACTTTTTTGCTGGAAATCACATGGAGAATCAGAATCCGAAGCGTTTATGCGGCAGTTTCCGGACACTCTGTATAGAAGGGCGACTTTTAAGTATATGAACAGGGCGCCATAATACCTAGGACCGGCGCTGGGAACACCACAACCTCTCAAACACACAACACGAGGACGAAGACGAGACACCACAATCTCTTCAAACATTAACTCAACGAGGAGAGGGAAGACACCACAACCTCTCCAACACGTAAACTCTGTGCAAAGTGGGGAAACACCGCAACCTCTCGAGTTTACCACCAATACAAAGGGGAAACACCACAACATTTCTACGAACGTCAACTCAACATGGAGAGGGGAGACACCACAACCTCTCCAAAACGTAACTCTGTGCAAAGAGGGGGAACACCACACCCTCTCAAGTTTATCACAAGTAGAAAGGGGAGACACCACAACCTTTCTACAAACACAACGCTGAGAGCGGGACGACCACAACCTCTCAACGACTCAATCGGAGGGGACCAACTCCGAGGTGGAGCCCACACGGCTCTAAACAACTCACTGAGAGGGGAACACCACAACCTCTCAAACTCTCATTACTTTCCGGAAAGGGGGAAACCACAACCTTTCCATACAACACTCGGAATATTAGAATACCGGAAACTATGAACAACAATTTGTGCTGTACACACAGCAAAACCTAGTCCGCCATAAACACGATCTCACACAATATTATGTACATACATTAGTACTACCCACAAACAACTACAAGCTCAGTGCTCACCTACGCACAACGTCTTTTCCTACCGATTTCTTGTTGTCACCGCAAAAGACGAAAAGAAGACGATGGGACACCTTAGCAGCAGCCAACAACCATCGAATGTGTCGTGATATCTTGGAATGGATTTTCTCGCCTCACACTTCACAAAAACCCCGGAAAAAACACTTGACGCGAACCACGCTCGTGTGGAATAAACCTAATTCTAAATGTCGATGATTAGTCGCGTGATTTCGATTTGACCACGGAAATTATAATGAAATGAAACGAGGAACATAAAAGCGCTTGAAGTACCACTAGGCAAGATGACAAGTTGCATTTTATTTTTCAATTGCAATATAATTTCATGGCCTACTATGAAAATACAATCATACAAAAACACCAAGCCTCCTTCAATACATTGAGGAACTCCTCAAAATGCGAGGCCCATCGTTTCTTTATGTCGATGTCGCTGATAATGTTACCATCGGATGGAATCGGAACACTAAGTCATAGGGCTGTCATTCAAACTAACCCCCCGAAATTAGGTTATTTTTCTTTGTAAACCGATCTTAACCAATCTTCATCCAAGCTTGTTCCTAGTTAAGCCTCCACACATTCAGGACCAGATGGAATCGAAAGACGTCGTAGGGCTGCGGTGGAAACTTTTATCAAGAAAGAAGCTTAAATTTCATTCAAATGTGACGGGTATTCAAATTTCGACCTTTCCCGAAATTAGCATCGGTCTCGTTTTATAATACGTTTACAGTGCGAAAAACAAATTGATTTCGCCGTACGTTTTCAGAAATCATCGAAAAGTGTACACAGTGCGCTATTCCTGATTTCCAGTTAATTTATATGATAACTGCGCGATATCATTTTGCTTAAAAATTGTTTCAAGTGAAAAAATATGTTTGTAAGGAACTCAGTAATTAACTACAACTAGTTTGGTAACTTTAAACTCTCAGTAACTTTTCTTATTTAAGAGAAATCTGGTTTAAAAGCAAACACACGAAACTAAACATTTTTTGTCGGCTGTCAGTTATATTTTTTACGTTAGCCGAAGTGTACCTACTGAATAGGGGAATTTAAGTTTATGACCTGGGTTTTTAATTCGTTTTCATATAAAACACACAAAATGAGACGTTTTTAGTGTGTCAATTTGTATGGAAGTTGAAATGATTTGGAGCTGTTTTCAAACGAAATAATGAAAGTGAGCAAAAATTACATTCTGAACATATATAATGAAATTAAACCAACTGCTGAATTTTTTCCTCCAGCACGGATACATACTCTGTAGAAGGATCTTTGGATCAGTCTCGTGAGTCCACTTCGTTCAATTCTTTTTCTTTTAGACAACCCCAGTAGAAGAAATCAATTAGATTCAAATTAGAAGAACGAGGATGCCAAAAAATACCAAATTTCTCGGTATTAAAAGTATATACATCTTCCAAAAGATCCTCCAATTCGTTTTGAAGGAGAGGTAGATAATTTGCTGCGTTTAAGTTTGCAGGTAACTCAAATCCAATAACTTGTTCGATTAACATTCCGGCCCACATGTATGTAAAATAATACATTTTTCATAGACTATAGGGAACTCAACAACAAATGACGCAAACAAGAACACATCTAAAATGCTCGCATACGCTTAGCTACAGATACAGAATACATCACTGTCACCCGTCAATGTTTTCTGTTTTTATTTTGTGGCTTATACAGGGTGGCATCCATTTTGTTTAATCATTTTAATCACCATAATCATTTTTTCACCATAATTTAATCTAGAAAACGTATTTGTGAAAAAAAATACAAATCAAGTATGGTGCTCGTTTTTATTACTAAACTGTTGTCGAGTCTTTTACATAACGACATCAACACTTCGTAGTAGATCAACCTCTTCACCAATGGATTCATTCAGCTGTTCCAACGAGCAGTTTTTGTTGAAGCTGACAACATATTAGTCATGGTATGATCCGTTCACTTTGCGGAGCGGAGCGGACCTAATCCGGTCCGACGTCGGACCTAGGTCCGAAAACCTAGGTTCGCGGACCTACCCCATGGCCCATGCTAGTCTCGTTTTTTTCTCGAAAGACTATCATTGACTATTGACCATCTAGTATTCGGTTATTTGTTTGTCACTCACTACAGTTGTAAATAAAACATCGGTTGATTATTTGTTCAATCGTAGCTTTAATTTTGTTGCTTCATCATCAGGCCCTTAAATTGAGTTAACAATTTTGGTTTAGTTTTTAATAAGTTCATATAATAAAAAAAATAACGGGCGCGACCGTGCAACATTGAACTAAGACCGCAGATGTGTTAGTGACATCCAATTTCCAAGAACTTAACTGCTTTTTTGTTGAGGTGTTGAGATCAACAGCAGGCTCAGAATTGTTATTTATCGCCACAAATTGGCACTGGTTTAACATCTGAGCGACATCATATTCCGGCAGATTGGTCATGAGTTCGAAAAACAACCATGGTTCGCGGTGCGATTCCAACTGATGACCCAGTGAAACGAAGGTGCGCGCACTAATCACTGCACCCGCCAGGCTAATAAGATCATATAATACGGCAATGAATAAAAGATGTATAAATAAAAACAAAACACTATACATCAATTAAAACAAAATATAAATTGACATATTAGATATAAATCGCCAAATTGATTATCCTATGATGTTTTTATCTCAATTAATTAATATTAATTTATATGGTTTCGTTTTAATTTATATTGTTTTTTATAATTAAAAACAATTTGTATTAATTAAAAACTAAACCTAAAATTAAATTGTGAAATCACGGAATTGATGATGCTACTCAATTTTAGCATAATACCTACGTCGTCAAAAAAGAAAAAAAGCTATAAATGAACAAATAAATTAACCGATGCTTGGTTATTACTGACTATTCCATAAAAAATGTAATCAACAAAAGCACATATTGATCAATCCAAGCACCGCTAAAATTTCAGAATACAACTAAAACCAAGAAACTATCCACCATAGGCTGACGATAAATGCGGGTTCTGAAAGGAACAGTTGCATATGTTCCGCAAACATGTTCCGTTCTCACAATTCCTCACAACGAGAGAATTATGAAATTGTCTAGAAATAAAACGTGTAATTTATTCTCATAATTTGTAATCTCAGATAGCTCAGGTGTAGGACGTAGGACTACGAAACGATACGTGCCCGGTTCGATTCCCAGTAGAAGCAAAGTGTAAAAAGTTAAAATTAAAATAAGGTAAAGTAAAATTAAGGATAAAATAGAAGAAACTAGGGGGCTTTTTCTTAAAAGAACCTAATTTGGGGGTTGGATTTGTATGGCAGCCCCATGACCTCATGGTCCGATTTAATCCATTCTTACATATGTTTTGTGTCAACAATAGAAATACATTTGTGTGAAATTTGATTGAAATCGGTGCACAAATAAAAAAGTTTTTCTTAGAAGAACCTAATTTGGGGGTTAAGTTTGTATGGCAGCCCCATGACCCCATGGTCCGATTTGATCCATTCTAGCATATATTTTGTGTTATCTTTAGAAACACATTTGTGTGAAATTTGGTTGAAATTGGTACACAAATAAAATAGTTTTTCTTAGAAGAACTCAAATTGGAGGGCTAGGTTTGTATGGCAGCCCCATGACCAAGTGATCCAATTTGGGTAAATCAAACATACGGGAATGGTCCTACAATACGTTTTCTTTTATTTTTGCATTTTGGGTTGTTTCGATAAACATATATGAATATAAGGTTTTCTGCAATAGGTGCAAAAAGGATGTTTCTTAAAAGAACCCAATTGGTTGATTGGGTTTGTATGGCAGCCCCATGATCCCACCCATTTTTACATATGTTTTGTAGTATTAATAGAAGACCATTTTTGTGATGTTTGGTTCAGAGTAGTTCATAAACAAAAAAGTTTATCTTAGAAGAACTTAATTTGGGGAGCTAAGTTTGTATGGCAGCCCCATGACCCCATGGTCGGATTTGATCAAGTTTTACATATGTTGTGTGTCATCAATAGAAACACATTTAAGCGAAGTTAGGTTGAAATTGGTACACAAATAAAAAAGTTTTTCTCAGAAGAATCTAAATGGGGGGGTTAAGTTTGTATGGCAGCCCCATGACCCCCTTGTCCGATTTAAGCGATTCAAACATACAAACAGCCTGCAACAATAGTAAGCATGTGTACAAAATTTCAGCTCTCTAGCTTTTATAGCGGCCGAGAAAAACGCACTGCAACAGACGGACAGACGGACAGACAGAGAGACAGACAGACAGACAGACAGACAGACGGACATCGCCCAATCGACTCCCCAAGTCATGCTGATCATATATGTATACTTTTTATATGGTCGGAGATGCCTCCTTCAATGCGTTACAAACTTCATGACAAAGTTAATATACCCTTTCACTCTATGAGCGAAGGGTATAAAAATGTCTAAAAATTAAATCCGTGCTGAGACTCACGGTCGTAAAAAGTGCTACATTTCAAAAATGTATTCCCTTTCACTAATCCATCGGTTGCCACGCTATCATCCCAATTTATCATACACGTATCTGGCCCATATTCTACACCTTGGTTCTCAACATCCTTCCTTCTCGTTCATACATGCCATTAAAACATCTTGGCTTGGTATCACCTTATCTGACACCCATCTTGTCCATATTACGCTTCCTCACCAGCATACTCAATTTAATAGTCGGAGCTCTGAACCTATGTCTTTTTAAAACCGAACCTACTGGACGTGGTCGGACGTAGGTCCGACCGGACCCCAGGTCCGACCGGTCCGTAGGTCCGACAGGTCCGGACCCCAGGTCCGACCGGTCCATAGGTCCGACCGGTCCGTAGGTCCGGACCCAGGTCCGACCGGTCCGTAGGTCCGACAGGTCCGGACCCAGGTCCGACCGGTCCGTAGGTCCGACAGGTCCGGACCCTAGGTCCGACCGGTCCGTAGGTCCGACCGGTCCGTAGGTCCGACTGGACCTAGGTTTTTACAAAACCGGAACTACCGGACCTAGGTGCAGTTGCCGGACCTAGGTTCAAAAGATTAGGTCCGGTTCGGAGCAACCATGACTACAACATATTCATCATATATGCAGAGAAAAGACTCAATGACTTGTCTGCAGGCCTAAAAAATTAAGTTTGTAAACGCAAAACAAAATGGTTTATTCCAGGGATTTGGAGCGACACATTTTTTCGCTCCGCTCCCGCTCCGACCAATTTGAAACCGCTCCGTTCCGACTAAAATTTTTGTCGCTCCGCTCCGCTCCATTACAAAAATACAACAAAACTTCATTGTTATTAGTAAATATTTATTATTTTCCGCGAATTAATCAATTCAACGTATATCTACTCACGTATTATAGAATATAACTTAATAGGTGCGTTTTAATCATCGAGTACAGAACAGGTTAGCACCAATTTCGTACAAATTTGAACGTGAAATTGAGTTTTTCTAGATAGGGTGTCCGGAAACTAAACTATCGCTTAAGCACCGAGATATGATTGGCTACCAAAAGCATTTAAAGATTTTACAAAAATGCTACCTCTGTGGGAAAATTTTTTTTATATGCAGTAAGATCACAAAATTTTGTCTTTGAAGCTTTGTAAAACCGTAAAAACTTAACTGCTTATCCGATTTTTGAAAAATCTTTAAATGTCTTTGGTAGCTGAAGAGCTAACAATTTTTTTATACTCCTTTATCCTGGAAATATCACGAGGAATCATATTTGGGTGCCTTTATGCGATAGTTTCCGGACATTCCGTATAGAACGAGATCTGTCAAATTGTTATGGAAGCTGCGCTGTCCTGTACTCCATTCAATAAAACGCACCTAATAACTAATTTAAATTAAAAAGGGCGTTTCAGTTAGCGAGTACACGACAGGACTTTTCTTTGATGGATGCTCTTGAATTTCTTAATAATGAAGAGGATTATGACTGAACGCAAAACTTCTTTTATCACAATGAATTTCACAATAATCCTAAGTTTTGCAAGTCTCTCGGCGAATTCTTCGAATTTGTTCAATTAAAAAAATACTAGATATTCCCTATGCCACCCTGTATATTATTTATAGGGATGATTTTTGCCAATGTACAACGAGTATGCACTATGTAAAAGTAATATGTATATATCTTTGGCTAATCTATCTCTTGCATATCGTACATTATGTATTTCGTTTGTTGTTAAATTTGCGAAAAAGCGAAACATAATAATAATGCTATTTGTACGTTGGAGATTGTTGTTGCTTTCATCATGCTTTCACATCACCACAATAATTGACGTCAATTGAAGAAGATGAAGTTGAACAATTAACGGCTAGTACGTGAATGCAACGCGTTTTGCATAGGATGACAACAATAATACAAATAAATGGACGTGCACATTTATGATTGAATTTTATGAGTACAGTAGAGCGTCGATTATCCGAACGTCGATTATCCGAACATTCGATTAACCGAACCGTGGGCTCGTCTTTTTTATATAAAATGTATCGAATCAAATGAAAAAATCAAGTGTCTGAAGGAAACATCCTTTCATCAGCAGCACTCAATTGCTTCGAATTTTCTGTTTTTGTTCAGTGCTAGTCATTTGGCACATTTCCAGGTTGTCGCTTATTTTAACTTTTAGGCAATCCTCCAGTTTTTCTATGGAAACTCGATTAACCGAACTTTCGGTTATCCGAACCACCCCTTGTCGACATTAGTTCGGATAATCGACGCTCTACTGTACATGAATAAAATATGAGCCTCATAAATGTGCACCAATCTTATAATTTGTGAAGATTTTATGCTCGATATCAGTAATGTCAACTTTAGTTATATTTCAGTAATCGGTTATATTCGTTACATTTGTTTCGAGTAATCGTTACTTTGTAATAGTTACTAGTTACTTAGTAAACACTACAACGACTGCAACGACAACCTACTCGAATGCGATAGTCCTCTTATTCACGGTTCGTCGCCGACATAGTAGAGATGGTAGGAGGGCTTGTACTCATTTTTTGTACTCTTTTGCACAATTAAATTGCGAGACAGGCGGAAACCCAATCGTAACGCTCGGCCGGAAATTGTAGAGATATCGACCATTTCCTAATGTGCATGGTACGAAGTTAATCGTCAATCGCTGTGGTCAGCATCTTGACTGACGCATATCTCTGACTGCACTAACGGGTAAAAGGCTTCGACAACTCTAGGCAATTGTGTGAGGAATCCACTGACATATCGCTCGTGTCGCTCCTCCAGCATAGAAGTAGTACGAAGTTGACTGTGGAATTGCTGTTGCCAATATCCGGGTTGACGGCTATCTCTTACCACCCTGTGCACTAATTGGGAAACAGGCTTCGACACCTTTTAGGCAATTTTATGCCGAGTCAAGCAACACCTCTATCGTGTCGCTCCCACAAAGGATTGTCGAGGTATTTTCGCTCGAATACGAAGTCGATCTTAAAATTGCTGTGGCCAACATCTATGTAGATTGACAAGAGGAAACGTTTTGTGAATAATTGTACTTTTTCGGTTATCCCTGACACCCCTGTGAGCTGCACCCGAAAAAATGCTCCCTTAGAGAATTTCGTTGCGATTCCAGCGACACCTTGATCGTGCCGATCGGCTCAAGGATTCCAAAGATATCGTCGGATTTAAAAAGTAGTACGACACCTCTATCGTGTCGCCACGTCAAAGGATTGCAGAGATATCGACGGATTTCCGAAAGAATACGAGGTCAATCGTTTCGTTCATTAATAGTATGTCGATACTTGCGCAATGCGCTACTACCTACTTCTCGGTCTGCTCGATTACTCAGACTGCTCGATTACTCGGTCTGCTCGATTCTTGATTATTGAGAGAATGTAGATATAAGACAGTGTACTACTCGATCTACTCGATACTTGCGCTTGTACTATTCGACTAGGAGCACACGGTATGATATCTACTCTCAGGTAGAAGCGCAAGTATCGAGCAGACCGAGTAGTGGGTAGAAGCGCAGTGCGCAAGTATTGAGCCAGCACGATTTCCTATCGCATACTATGAACGAAACCGCGTAATTTTTCGGAAATCCGTCGATATCTCTGCAATCCTTTGGCGTGGCGACACGATCGAGGTGGTGCTGGACTCGCTACAAAATTGTCTAACGGTTTGACGGATTCTCTTTTTCGATCAGTGCACAGGCGGGTCAGAAATAACTCAAACTGCATATTGGCACACAGCAATTTCACAATCTGCTTTGTACTACATACTTCCGAAATCCGTCGATATCTTTGGAATCCTTAAGCCGATCGACACGATCAAGGTATCGCTGGACTCGCAACAACATTCTTTAAGAGAGCATCTACTTCGCGAAACTCAGAGGGATGTTAGCGATAACCGTCATGATTAGATATCAGACTGTATACTACTTGGTATGCTCGATTCTTGTGTTTGTGCCTGAGTACATATAGGTACATACGAGATTGCTTTGTTTGTCTGGTTCGGTACATATGTAACGACTACTTTTTGTACTCGGTAGTCGTTACATCCGAAACTTATTAGTAACGACTACTTAAGTAACGGGTAGTTACTTTTTTGACATCTCTACTCGATATTAGACAGCTTTAGCATGTCGTACAATACATACAAAACCACATGGTAGACATCCTAAAGGAAAAATTCGCTTGCCTGCCGTACACAAAACAGTACATATACCACAATTTTGCATGTTGCAAGTAGGCATGGGCATGTATTTCACTCACTTGTAATTTCTTGACGGACATGAATTGCTCTCAGGGCCCACCATCTCAGATCACGATGACACGAGCTATAGACTGCCCAAATCGATGATCGATCGTTCAAAGTGGAAGTCCTTACGTGCTGCTCCATATATGCCTATCGCAATACGTATGCACCCAATCATCAATCAGCATCAATTGGTTGCAGACAAGCATCCCGTAGATTTTCACTGTATGAGATGTTAACTTATTACTCACGTGCCGCCTAATTCTTCGAATCGTTCCGGAAACCGTTTGTGTAGGGGCGGCCACGTTTGTGCATGATTGTGCAACAATAATTTTCGATGTTGCATCGCTAATTATTTAATTATAGCACTTCGGAAAACTTGGAATGTGAAGTTGGCCGCCATTTTATAAATATGGTCGGATAGGTAGAAATTTGGCATCAATGGATCGGAAATCGTTTGTGCGTTGATTTTTGCGTCTATGCGTCCTGAAAACGCAAGGAGTTATTAAGGTCTGCCCTGACTAACTTCCGCGGCGAACTTTCATACATTAGACTATTTCGGCGAAATGGTCATCGTCGCATTGGAACAAGTAGAATATGGAACGTACACAGCTGTTAAAATATAATAAAGCTGTCATTCCATATTAGCTGTGTGGTCCGCGAATTTATTTATTAACTCTTCTGTCGTCGCCTACGACCTAATATCCTGAGGTGTGAATAAATCTTCTGTGAAATTTTATTCTTTTAAAGGTCCATCCAGACTGATCGCCAAATGGTCACATTCCAAGTTTCCGAAGTGCTATAATTAAATTATTAGTGATGCAAAAACGAAAATTATTATTGTTGCACAATCATGGACAAACGTAGCCGCCCCCATTCAAACGGTTCCGGATGTGATTTGAAGTAATATTTGCAGGAAGTGTTTGTGTATACAATAGCGACGTTTTTTTCGCATCGCGGGTAAATCTGACTCGGAAAAAACGATCGCGGGTAACATCCCGGTTAAGACCAAACAGCTGACATTTGACAGTTTTTGCGCATCTTTGACTCACCTTCGTCGGCTTATTTTTTAGATGGTGGATTTTATTACGAAAGATGATTATTTCTTTGCAAAATCTTTTCTCGTGATGAGGAAAACTCTCGCATTTGGTTTGAAGAAACGAATTCCCTCAAATTTCCCCTATGCGTCCGCCATCTACATTTGAGCTCTATACCGTGTAGGGTAGTTGCACGCGTGAACTTTACCTGGGTAAGTGTCATGTTTTTATATGAAGTTCTACCCAAACTTGCACGGGATAAACACAATAAAACGTGCCTAATAGGTGTGTTTTTTCGGTTATCCCGTGCAGGTTTGGGTATCGAAACTTCATATAAAAAAATGACAAGTGGATCAGCTGGCAAACCTACACGGGATAACCAAAAAAACACACCTAATATTACTCTTAGATAAGGCGGGTTTTTATTTAATTACTCTTACAAACGCAAAAATCAATGCACAAACGATTTCCGATCGATTGATGCCAAAGTCATACTTATCCGACCATATTTAAAAAATGGCGGCCAACTCCACAGTCGAAGTTTTCCGAAGTGCTATAACTAAATAATTAGCGATGCACAAACGAAAATTATTGTTGCATCAATCAACATAGCCGCCCCCCACACAAACGGTTCCCGAAGCGATTCGAAGAATTAGGCGGCTAACTTCACATGAGTAATTATACCGTACATTTCACATACATCATGTAAACATTTTAAATATTTTCATGTGGGATACTTCGCGGTTGGACTCATCGTTTATTCGCAAAAAAAAATGAATTTTGAGCATATATACAACAATAGTCGGTAGTGTCCGGCGAAGTTCATTTTTCGGACGAAGCCGATGACGAAGTTGGGCTTTGAACACTATCTTCTGCGCAACAACAACTTCCGAAGTTACTAAAACTGGCATTTGAGAGAAAGTCGATAGTATCGATAGATACACGCATTACCCAGAAGGACATACATATAGTTTTCAGTTTTCAAAGCATTTATTGAAAAATGTTGGCCCCTTCGAACACTATATCTGGCAGGGAGTTTGGAGGCGCCAACATTTTTCAATGTAAAGTGTAGTAATGTGAGGCCGATTGCGTGCAATTTGAACCCACTGGACAATTTTCAGGGATGCCCAAGCTCAAGTGCTCCATTTATAAGGATGCTGGAGTTTACTGCCTTGAAAGACAGCATTACCCAGACCCACGTGTGTCATTGGTAATCAATCGGTCGAAATATTGTGCCAAACTTTATCTCTAAGGCTTTGTTTACCCGACGAGCCGCACCAACGCCATCTAAATATATCAAGGCCGCAACTCAGCTGTACGATGACGTCATGGATCCTGCTTAAATAGTTCGTCGGACACGGGCAGACAACAACAATGTTATGATAAGCAACAACAATGCAATGCAATTTAATCTGCGGATTTGACGTTTACGAGTCTACATTTCGGCCTTAATATAATATATAGACGGCGGTGGCCGCACGGCTCGCAAGCTTGAAAAAAGCTCGCGACATTAAAATGTGGTTTGTTTATATGATATTCCTATGACGAGCGAGAGCCATGACGACACGCGAGCCATGTTTTCACAGCAAGTGCACGTCGAGCCGCCAATTCACGAACTCGAAGATTCATTTTGCGGACACGGTGCCACTATAGATGATGTGAAATTAAATATTTTAAAACGCCATAAATGTCAACTAAAAACTAGATGTGGTTTATTTTTACTGTAGTGCAGTCAAAATATCCCAATTCAGGCCTCCAAATAAAAAAAATTGAGTAAGGCTAAATTTTTTTGTTTTTGAATCAGTGGGCTCCCAGGAATCTACAATTGATTTTGCTAAAAAGAATTTTGATTGGAAAATTCCCAAAAAGGACTAAAAAGGATACTCTTTATTCCTTGACCGGAGATCGGCATGCGGAGTATCATATCAAAGGGGACGTGGAGTACATTACATATCCGGTGTTTGTTTCCAGTTTCAAGGACCCTCAAAGGAATAAATCGAGCTTAAATGGACAATTTTCGGGTCTCCCGTGTATCTTTCCAAAGCCATAACTACGAGAATAATTCAAGTTGTCCCTACTTTTATCACTTTTTAGAATCTATAATAGCTGGAGATTCTACCATTAAATTTGCTAAGAAAAAAATTGATCGGAAAGCTCTGAAAACGGACATAAAAGGACACTAATTTCACACCTCGAACGTGGGCATGTGGGGTGTCATATCAAAGAGGACGTCGAGTGCATTGCATATCCGGTGCTTCTTTCCTGTCTCAAGGACACTAAATGGAATAAGATACAGATACGGGAAACACAAACATTTTTAAGTTGAGCCCAATTTTCTCTTTTGAGGGTCCTTGGAACAAGTAACGAATGCCGGATATGGAATGTACTTGACATCTTCTTTGATATGACACCCCACATGCCCACGTTCGACTAAGGTGTGCAATTATAGTGTCCGTTTATGTACTTTTTCAGAGCTTTTCGATCAACTTTTTTCTTAGCAAATTGAATGGTAGAATCTTCAGCTATTATAGATTCTGGAAATTGATAAAAGTAGTGACAACTTGAATTATTCTCGTAGTTATGGCTTTGCAAAGATACACGGAAAACGCGAAAATATTCCATTTAAGCTCGATTTATTCCGTTGAGGGTCCTTGAAACAGGAAACAAACACCGCCTGGGTAATGAAATGTAATCGACGTCCCCTTTGATATGATACCCTGCATGCCGACCTCCGGTCAACGATTAAAGAGTATCCTTTTTTGTCATTTTTGGAACCTTTCCGATCAATTTTTTTTTTAGCAAAATCAGTTACTCTATTTTTTTCCTATTTGAAATGCTAATATGACTGCACTACTGGAAAATTTGATGGTATGGGACTGAAATATTCACTCCGGTATAAAATTGAAGTATTTTTTTTACGATGGGACATTAAATCATTGTCTTTATCTTGCTCCTGCAGAGCCAAAAGCGATTGCAAATTGTTCGTTGTCAACGACGACTCTGGATCTGAACGAACATCAAAGTGGGTATCGATTCTACCCATTCATATTACGTCTACTCTCTATTCCATTCTTGACATTTTAGATCATCTAAAAATGTATCTGTCTAAATATTTCCAAGGAAAATACGGGGGAAATTCAATATTTTGTCGTGTCATACCATGATCCGTAAAATAAATTGCTTCGTCACTGGAAACCAGTCCTTTTCATATCAGTGCGTACAGCAACGCTATAACTCACTCTCCCCGATGACTCTAAAAAGGATATTAAGAAAACAGAATACTCCAAGTACGAGCGGAATGGGTTTCCTAAAATGAAAATTCACAGAAAATTAAACATAATCGTCTCACCGTCTCTTTACGCTTTCGTTCGTATTTTACCCTCTATAATATACTTTCTTGTAACCAGAAACATTTTATTTGTACTGTCGTCGTAAGAAGATTTGGTAGACAGAGGCGCGGCACGGAGCGCTTGGCTACGTCCGAAAACAGCGCCATTGTCGACAAACGTTGTTGTTGCCTTGTGCTGGGGCATTAAGGAAAATAGTACAGAAATAATGTCGCTACCCAAGTCTTCAATTCTGTTGTCTTATCTGCATATCTAATACGGCCATCTCCTTCGTCACGGAAAAGGACCGTAGTCCGAGGCTAGTGAAGGGTCGACGATTGTGTTGGTCTTATTTCCGGGCGAAAATGATGGCAGGAAATTTACTTTTTGAAACACTCCGTTTGAAATAGTATCATTTATTACATACAATGTGTATAGGTATACCTATAGGTACCTAAAGTATCCTGTTGGTAAAATTTTATACAGATATACTCATTCTTATATCTATGGCTAAATTATTGAAATAACGTAGATGGTTATTTTGCAACAAATGAAACTTCATCGTCAACCTTAAAATTATATCTTGAATTTTTTTATTCAATTGTGAAACACTGATAGACAAATTAGGCGGACGACGATAAGTTTGATTCGTTATTAGAAAAGTTAGCTCCAACCTGGAAAGATGTGGATATCGTATTTTTTACGGGAGAACTCCTTAATAATCTTAAAGAAATGATATCAAATTTCTCTTAGTATTGAGAGTATAGATTTAATAGAAACAGTGGCGTAGATAGTGTAGGTGATCTTCTGTCCGTACATATTTTTTTTCTTGCAGCAACTTGAGTCGCCCGCTCTGTGGCTCACTCGGTTGATTGGACATCGAATCTCGAGTTATTCAATTTCGGAAATGTCACATTGGAATATTTGCCTTGAGACCTCTAAGCGTCTATAGCTCAGTAGGTAAATCGCTGAAGGTCGAGTCGATTGAAACGAAACTTTTTCCTTCAATTTTATGTCCTCTTAATCATTTATCTGATACCCTTAACGTTTGTTTCCCTAATTCATACGTAACAGTTTGCGGGGACTTTAATCTCCCTAGTATGAAATAGCCTAGCCTAGTCCTGGTCTCCCTTTAGCATCTACTTCCTTGGCTCTTTCTAGGTCTCTGACAGCCTTTATGCAATCTTGTCGCCTTGTCCAATTCATTGTCAACTTCAACTTCATGGGTCTTATCCTCGACCTTGAGTTTAGTAACATTCCTTTGGGTGGATTCTCGTCATCCATGCGTTCACCAGGATACGTTCCTTGTGATCTGGCTCCGTCAATTCGTTGTGCGTTCATCACTTTCTTTGGCATGCGATTATCGTACATGCCCCGCCCATTGCAAACGTTGAAGTTCACAATTTTAGATACTTCCAGCTCATCGTACAATTGAAACAACTCATGGTTGTACCGGATACGCCACTGATCTCGCTCACGAACGGCCCCGAAAATACGCCAAAGGACCTATCGTTCAAATCGGTCTAGCAAAATTTCGGAGGCTTGGTTGAGGGTCCATGTTTCGCAGCCATAACACAGCACGGGTCGGATGATCGTTTTGATAAGTTACAACCCAGATAGTTGAAATTGTCTACATACTCGATATGTGATGCTTGAATTTGCTGGCGTCCTTGTTTTCGATTGCATCATGGCCTTTGTTTTGCTTTCGTTGATATGTAGTCCAACTCCTTTGCGGCGTTATTGAGGTTATGCAGAAGGCTTTCTGCATCACCCAACCTTCGAGACATGATGTTGATATCGTCGGCGTACGCTACTAATTGAGTCGACTTGATGAGTAGCGTTCCGCAGCTGTCCATATTCATGGCTCGAATTACATACTCCAAAGCCAGTTTGAAGAGCGTCGGCGCCAGCTCGTCGCCCTGCTTGAGTCCAGTACGAGTTTCAAATAGGTCAGTGAGTCGGTTCTGCACTTTGACCTGCGAGACGGTATTAGTCATCGTCATTCTTGTGAGTCGCAGTAACTTTGCCGGTAAACCAAAATTCAGCATAATGTTGTACAGTACACTTCGATCGATACTGTCGTATGCCTGCTTGAAGTCGACAAAGATTTGGTATACGTCGATGTTATATTCCCAGCACTTTTGGAGTAGTAGCTTCACTGTGAAAAGCTGATCGGTCGTTGAGCGAGCAGGTCTGAAGCCGCCTTGATACTCGCCAATGATTCGTTCTGCGTACGGATTGATTCTCTTTTCAAGAATTTCAAAAATCTTATAGGCCGTACAAGCTAATGATATGCCCCTGTAATTCTCACACTTCAGCCTGTCACCCTTTTTGTGGATTGGGCAGATTATGCTTTTGCACCAATCTTCGGGGATTACCTCGTCGTTCCATATTTTCAGCAGTAGCACATGTACAGCGTTGGTCAGGCACGTTACATCATGCTTCAGCAGTTCTGCTGGGATCTCGTCAGCGCCGGGCGCTTTGTTATTTTGGAGCGACTGTATGGCAAGACTCACCTACTCTACTGTTGGGGGTAGAACGGGAGGGCCTGGTTCGGCTAACTGCTCAAGAGCTGGCTCCGCGGGGGGATGTTGATGATGCATTGAAGAGCTCTTCAAAATGCGAGGCCCATCGTTTGTTGACGCTTTCGATGTCGCTGATGATGTTACCATCCTTGTCCTTACATAGGCTTGTCCTGGGTTGATATCCGTTGTTAATATTATTAATAAGTTTGTACGCCTGTCTAATGTTCTTACTGGCTAATCTTTGGTTTATTTGCTGCAACTGCTCGTCAAAATGTTTGCGTTTCTTACGTCTAATTAACCTATTAGATACTCGCCGAAGTTCGTTGTATCTTTCTTTCTTGGCTCGGGATGCGCGTTGTGTGAATTGGCGATAGGCTTCATTTTTCGCCTCAATTGAGGCCCTGCATTCGTCGTCGAACCAGTCTGCTCGTCTGCGCCGGCCGTTATAGCCCACGGCCTCTTTTGCGACCCCCTTGATGCTGTCTTTGAGCTCCTCCTATCAAGCATGGGCGACAGTTTTTCCACTGCTGTAGTACATGCAGCCGCCGTGGCATCATCAATCAAATTGTCAACCTCGAAGATCTTGGCAGGGTTGATTCTCGTTAGGTGCACCGAAGAGATTCTGCACCTGTAGGTCGTCTTCACCAAATAGTGATCAGTGTCGCAGTTGGCTCCTCGATAGGATCCAACATCTAGGACATTAGAAGCCCATCTCTTGCTGATCAGTACGTGGTCGATCTGGTGCACGGTGTATTCATCTGGAGACTTCCAGGTCTGCTTATGGATTCGTCGATGAGCATGTAGAGCTTATAACCAAGTTTCTGCCACTCGCGAAGTCGATAAGTCGCTGACCGTTGTTGTTGTTTTCGTCGTGGAGGCTATGACCTCCAGTAGTTCCCCTATGCCAGCTTTCGTTTCCGACATTGGCGTTAAAGTGTCCTAGCAGCAGCTTGATGTCGTTTGATGGAAGTGAGTCGAAGAGTGTTTCTAGGTCGTTGTAGAACTCGTCCTTAATCGCGTCTTCTTTTACTTCTGTAGGGGCATGCGCATTAATGAGCCAGAGATTAGCGAAACGGGTCTTAATGCGGATCGCACATAGCCGCTCGTTGATGGGTTTGAAGCCGATAACGTGGTCCTTGAGCTGCTTATTCACGATGAAAGCTACTTCAAACCCCTTGTTGCCCTCCTCTTTACCACTCGTGAAAATAGTGTGCGAATTGAGGTCGTTAATCTCGCTTTTGAGCCATTTAGTTTCCTGGATTGCAACTATGCTCAGCTTGTATTGTTCTACCTGATCCAGGAGGGCCCTTAAGGCTCCCAGTCTTTTCAGGGAGCGTACATTCCAGGATCCGAAAGAGTAATCAGTTGTTCGTTTGCGGGGTCGTCGTTGTTTTGTATTCGTCCAATCCGAGGCTTTTGTTTCAGGTTTCTTGACTTGAAGTTTTATTAGGATGAGTTGTCGGCACATCGCTAAACCATGATAGGGTTTAATCGTTGAGTAAAGGCCATCAGGGCATGCCTCGAAGATGCTGCTTTAGTGGTTGAGTTAGACGTTTTCTGTCACCTATCACGTTAAGTAACCTGAGACGCTGCAGATGTAAATACAGCACTCAGGCGCAGCTGGGCTTCTTCCAAATGTCGCATCAGATGATTTGACTTAGCCGTTAGAGGTTTTACCCACTACCGTTACCAGGGGCGCCCGCGTGGAGGACACATGGAGAAGTCTTTTGCCCCCCAACTACAATTTCACTAATACATTTTAATAACTTTTACTACAAATTTAGTGAAATTGCATGTTGTGAATTTCATTGTATGATTTTATTGAAACATTTTTCTCTTCGTGTACCCTTAATAAAATTAATTGTTAATGATGTTTAAAAAATGTATGCTTGCTTTCTTGAAGGCCTCACTGCCTTATAAGAACCCATCTGGGAATTTTCCTTTCCATCCAAATGAATGCTTTCTTTGTTTCCTAGTTAGGTTACTAGCGATAGCTGCTATTTGCTTTTGAAAACTGAAGAATGACAATTTCAAAATTCATAATCATAATTCTCCCTGTCGTATATAATCCGTGAATTCTAATAAATTGTTGTTTTCTTTCCAAAATTTATTGGCTGGTCTGGTCAAATCATATTCCATATATGCCTGCGACTGGTCGATGATATAAGCAAAACACACATGATTCGGTTCAGTCGTTTCCAAAGTGGCAGTTTGTTGACAAAGATTTGTCGCATCAACCATGACTATACTCGTAAACAGCTAACAATTTACATAATTGGTAAGTTTTCTTCTAAGCAAGAGCGCACGGGTAACCAATAAGCATGGACGGACGGCTATTTGTTATTGAGTTGACATTCATCTATGGTCTGTGGTTTGGATTTGAATGGATGGTATCGTATTTTCTGCAGTATATCTATTTCTTATTACCAGATTTTCGTTTTCTTTGAAGTTTAAATATACAGTGTAACCTCGATAATTGCAATTAATGAATGCACAGAGTAGTTGCAATTTCCGAAATTTCAAGTTTACCATCTACGGGGTATACCGTCAGGAGAGCACCTGGACCTTACGCCCTTATCTCCCGGTCCTTTGAACGTTTTGGACCTTCGGCGTTTTATAGACAAGGTCTTATTGTCAAATGGGGATTTCTTCATCCAGTGATTGCATTCACCTTCAAAAATCCAACCCCGGGGTTGCAACACCAGCGAAAGAAACTTGTGTGTTTTAAAAGACATTTTTTTTTTACAAACAACACTGTCAGGAATCTAAATTGGAACTAAAAGGCACCGCTAGGCAAACTCGTTTCTTTCAGTTAATAATAAAAACATGAATAATGAAAATATGAACATCTTAAAAATTAAAGAAGGACTCTAAAGTCGCAACAGACGTTGCAAATTTAGAGTTTACAATGGGAAACATTTTCTTTGCAAATATATCGACTCTAAAATTGCCATTAGCATTGCATATTTAGAGTCTGCAATGAGAATATCTTTATAGTTGCAATTATATCGAAGGTTGTAATTATAGGGTAAATGAAGTACGTTATGCAGTTGTATTCGAAGTCTTATCCACTTGTTAATTTGTTTTTAGAATTAATTAGTTTACAATAGATATAGGCCAGTCAATAAACCGAAATATAAGGCGTTAGGTCGCTAAAAATAGCTCGGCTCTGTTTTTTTGGGATATTGTTAGGATAGATACCAGTAGTGAACCACCAAGTTTGCAACTTCGAAAAACCTGTGCTAACCCCGTGACCCTCAAAAAACCTCAAAATGTTCGGACTTTTTTCATATTTTGGTTTGTAGTTTTTAAAAGGTGCTTCCTACAAGAAAGTCGTTCAATGCACTTTTAAAGATAACAAAATCTTAAATAACCCCGCAAACGAACAACTGATTACTCTTTCGGATCCTGGAATGTACGCTCCCTGAATAGACCGGGGGCCTTAAGGGCCCTCCTGGATCAGGTAGAACAATACAAGCTGAGCATAGTTGCAATCCAGGAAACTAAATGGCTCAAAAGCGAGATTAACGACCTCAATTCGCACACTATTTTTACGAGTGGTAAAGAGGAGGGCAACAATGAGTTTGGAGTAGCTTTCATCGTGAATAAGCAGCTCAAGGACCACGTTATCGGCTTCAAACCCATCAACGAGCGGCTATGTGCGATCCGCATTAAGACCCGTTTCGTTAATCTCTGGCTCATTAATGCGCATGCCCCTACAGAAGTAAAAGAAGACGCGATTAAGGACGAGTTCTACAACGACCTAGAAACACTCTTCGACTCACTTCCATCAAACGACGTCAAGCTGCTGCTAGGAGACTTTAACGCTAAAGTCGGAAACGAAAGCTGGCATAGGGGAACTACTGGTGGTCATAGCATCCACGACGAAAACAACAATAACGGTCAGCGACTTATCGACTTCGCGAGCGGCAGAAACTTGTTCATAAGCTCTACATGCTTCCCTCATCGACGAATCCATAAGCAGACCTGGAAGTCTCCAGATGAATACACCGTGAACCAGATCGACCACGTACTGATCAGCAAGAGATGGGCTTCTAATGTCCTAGATGTTCGATCCTATCGAGGAGCCAACTGCGACACCGATCACTATTTGGTGAAGATGACCTACAGGTGCAGAATCTCTTCGGTACACCTAACGAGAATCAACCCTGCCAAGATCTTCGAGGTTGACAATTTGATTGATGATACCACGGCGGCTGCGTATACTACAGCCCTTGAGGAAAAACTGTCGCCCATGCTTGATAACATCAATAATCTAGGCATCCATGAGTGCTCGTCGGCCGAGAGGTAAGACAGGGGGATTAGCAGAAGAGTGATTGCTCTTCTGTCCGTAACTGTCTTGCCCTTGGCAGTGCGACCTTTACCCCCTCATGGTGGCGAGCGGAAGCGGGGTTATGACATTTGGTGAGTTTTTAACTCTTGACTTTTTTAGTATACGCGTTCAGATCTGAGGTGTACTCTGAGAATGTGAGTGTTAAATTCTAAAATAAACAAATGTCATAATTGCTGACTAAATTTGGTCGGGCGGGAGCGGTATCTCCTTATAAACGTACCCTAACTCCAAGGTGGAACAGCATACGCCGAGGGATGCATGGCCAAGAGGGTGCTTGGTCGCTAGTATGCGAACTCTGAATACCAGTCGACCTTCAGTTTTAATCTAGACTTCCGGCGGCAACCGGGTGAAGTCGTCGGTGACTGTTTTTCCCGGACACTCGTGGGATCCCTATGAATGAAAATAAGAAAACAGAACCTTCGGATGTTGCAGTTAGCACATCCACCACCGTAACTTCCATGTTACAAAACTCTCCAGTGAAGACTGTAGAGCCTACCCTGGATGAGAATACATCCAATCCACCAACAGCTGTGGATAATAGTGGCGTGCAGCAATGTACGGCCACCTCATTGGATAGTCGGAGACAGTCTCCGTCTATTTCGTCGTATGACTGCAGCAGCCATGACGACGACGCTGGCACAGTTACATACTGCACTGACTCGGACGTCTATGGTGGGGACTCGGATAACTCCAGGGTCTCCTCTGTCCGTGCAGCCGTGGATCGAATGGACTTCCACAAGGACACGAAGCTTATACGTTTTTCCACTGCGCAAAATCGCAGATACAGAAAGGCCATTGCCGAAGGTGCCACCAAGGAACAGGCTGTAGAGTCTGCCTTGGCGGTTAAGGCTTCTAGGCCCCCACGCAAAAGAGAACGCTCGGAAGAGCGCTCTCCCGCTTCTGCCTCGGCTAAACGGCTCAAGGAGTGCGCAGGCGCACCTAAAGCCCCCACGTTCAGCCAGGCGGTGTCCTCTATAAAGCTGGGTTTTTGCCCGCTCAACTTTGAGAACCCTCTCTCAAACGAACAGATGGCCCACTTACAGAAGGCTATACTGCAGGTGACCAGGGAACATAGCCCCAGAGTGCACCAAATCATCTTCCTTTCCTGTGTCGCAAGATCAGGATGGTTAGTTTTATCCTGCAAGGACTCTCCCACTGCAGAGTGGGTTAGAACCAATTTAAATCACATTCGTGCGAAATGTACGTTTGACTTCACTTTGGTCGAGGAAAGTAATTTTCCCAAATTGCACACCATTCAGGGGTATTTCCCCAGAAGCAGTGAGCAAAAGACCGAAGACATTCTGGCGTCCATCAAAGCGCAGAATTGGCTACCGACTGAGAACTGGATTGTTCACAATCGGAATAACTCCGGTCACGCGGTCCACCTGGTACTTGGAATCGACGAGGCTTCCTTCACGAAGTTGAAACGGCTAAATGGGAGCATTGGCTACGAATTCTCCCAGGTCACGATGCTGCTCGACGAAAAAGCCGCCGCGAAAAAACTGTGACTCGTCCACGTATTGCGCCAACGACATCGAAAAGACCAGCGCACGAGCACGCCACCAAGAGCCGGTGCCATGATCCGATACCTAGCACAAGCCGATGGTCCGCCCCTAGTACCAGAAAGAGCCCAGTTCCCACTACCAGCCGCGAACATGCTCTGTATGCTCAGGGTAGCTCAGCGACAGCATCTGGAACTCAGCAAGCGACAACTAAAAGGCCAGTGAACGAACACTCAATCAAGAGCCGACATCAAGACCCGACACAGAGCACGAGCAAAGGGTCCGCCCCAACAAATAGCACGAGCCCAGTTCCCTCCACAAGCCGCGAACATACCCCTTATGTTCAGGGTAGTGCAGCCTCAGCATCAGGAGCTCCAATCACGAATGCTGGCCAAATTAAACCTGCGGCTCTCGAGAGAAGTCTGGCGATACGCACCGACCGCGAGTCAAGAGCTCCTCCACCTTTCCGGGGCTCACGTTCTGCAGACCGAAAGAAAAAGGAACGCACACATCACAGTGAGAGTGATTCGGCTTCACCTCAAAGGGAGCAGGGGCGTGCTCTTTACCCGTGGACTAAGGTTCAATGTCGTGGAAAAAGCACCTCCGAATACCACGGCCCTAGGCGCGGCAAGGACGAACGAGGAGGGCGGTCTCGACAAGGCAAGCGTAGCAGCCTTGTAAACCGCTCCCTCAACAACAAATGAGTACCATCAAGGTACTCCAGGCGAACCTGCACCATGCCAAGGGAGCATCGGCCATTTTGTGCAGGACCTTCGCCACAAACACAGCCTCGATAGCGCTGCTACAAGAACCATGGGTGGCCAAGGGCCGCATCTGTGGACTAAACATTAACAACGGTAAGTTGATTTACGACAGGTCAGTGGACCGCCCTCGGGCGGCGCTCGTTGTTGACAACCAGGTCAATTTCTTACCACTAACCAACTTTATTTCCAGAGATTTAGCGGCCGCTCTGGTTAACGTGTCTACCGCGTACGGTAGTCAAGAAGTGGTCATAGCATCTGCCTACTTCTCTGCAGACGACGACTTTATTCCACCGGAGAGAGTCTCCAACCTAATTGACTACTGCAAATCCAACAACCGGCAATTTATTATCGGTTGTGACTCAAATGCTCACCACACTGTGTGGGGTAGTACGGATGTGAACATGCGAGGTAAGAGACTTCTTGACTATTTAATGTCCAAAAATGTGTTCGTCCTCAACAAAGGGTGCAAACCCACATTCATCACCGCGGCGCGGGAGGAGGTTCTTGACCTCACTCTTGCCAGTGGACCAATATCGGAGTTTATCTCTGACTGGCATGTATCCAGCGAAGAATCCTTGTCAGATCACAGGCACATAAGATTTAATCTTGCAGGGAGCTCAATGCTCCAGGCTGCATCCACGTGCCCAAAAAAAACCAATTGGAAATTGTTCAAAGATCTGGTCGTTTCCAGTGTCAGTACTTTACCACTGTTATTTGAATCCCCCTGCGATGTAGAGCTTGCCGCAGATCAGATAAATAGTGTACTCATCTCCGCATATCAAGAGAGCTCTTTCATTCCAAATTACAGGTCTACCCGCAAGGTCCCCTGGTGGAATGATGAACTCGATCGAAAACGGTCTCATGTTAGGAGATTATTCAACTCAGCTAAGCGCTGTGGTCAGTGGGAGGCATACAGGCGCTCCTTAACCGAATATAACACGATGATTAGACAATCCAAAAGGAGGTGCTGGAGGAAGCAATGTGAAGCAATACAGTCTTTACCTGAGGCTGCACGGCTACACAAAGCCCTCCATAGAGGTACCTCAAACGGAGTTGGGTTACTCAAATGCCCGGATGGGTCTTTCACGACTGGTCCCAAGGAGACCCTCCAACTTCTCCTCGATACGCACTTTCCTGGATCTGTCTCCTCAGACAGTCGTCCAGAACACATACAAGGTTACACAGGACAACCGGCTAGATGGCTGGTGAGTCTTTCTGGTGTAATCTTTGACAGTGACAAAGTGAAATGGGCTATTCTATCCTTTGATCCATTTAAGGCTGCGGGGATCGATGGAGTTTTTCCTGCTATCCTTCAAAACTGCCTGGATATCATCCTGCCATACCTTACAGCTCTGTTCAGAGCTAGCTATTATTTTTGTCACATACCACTTGCTTGGAGGAAAGTCAATGTAACTTTCATTCCTAAGCAAGGCAACAAACCTGAGGACTTACCAAAGTCTTACAGGCCCATCAGTCTATCTTCCTTTCTCCTAAAAACTATGGAGCGTTTGGTTGACCAACACATCAGGAATCTGATGTTCATAAATAACCCTCTACATCATTCTCAATTCGCCTATGTAAAGGGCAAGTCGACGGTGACGGCACTTCACAAGCTCGTCAGTACTATTGAAAAATCTATAGATGAAAAGGAGATCGCCTTGTGTGCTTTCCTGGACATCGAGGGTGCTTTCGACAATACTGGTTACGATGCGATTACCAGAGCCCTCGTTATGAGAGGGGTGCCACAGCCTACCATTAGGTGGATTGACGCCATGCTAAAAGGAAGGGAGATTTATTCCTCCCTCGGCGGTCACACTCTCAACATTAACGCTATCAAGGGATGCCCTCAAGGGGGTGTACTCTCACCCCTATTGTGGTCCTTGGTAGTAGATGAATTACTCTCGCTACTTGAGGTGCAGGGTTTTTTCGCCATCGGCTACGCGGACGATATCACTATCGTTATCAGGGGCAAATTCGAGTCCGTTATCACGGATTTGATGACCACAGCCCTAACTACAGTTAACAGATGGTGCACAGCAACTGGGCTAAATATCAATCCACAAAAAACAGTCCTAGTACCATTCACGAGGAAAATTGCTCCTCCTCTTGACCCAATCTACCTAAGAGGTGTGCTCATTAACTACTCCAAAGAGGTTAAATGTCTTGGCATTACACTCGATAGTAGATTAAACTGGAATAGCCACTTGGAAAACGTTCTTAGTAAGGCTACGCGTGTCATGTGGACTTGCCGAAACTACTACGGTAAGACTTGGGGTCTTTCACCCAAAATGACAGAGTGGTTATACTGTACTCTAGTACGACCTGTAATCACTTACGCTTCTCTAGTGTGGTGGCCTAAAACACTACAACGCAACGCAATTAAGAGCTGTAATAAGCTGCAACGACTTGCCTGTCTTGGCATCACTGGTGCTTTTAGCACTACATCTACCCTAGCCATGGAAGCAATATGGGGAATGACGCCACTGCATATTTTCATACAGGAAACTGCAGCATTGTGTGCTTTGAAAATCAACCTATCAACTGATACTCGTATCAGTGATCGGGGACACATGCGTATCCTGCAACAAGTTCCTGGCCTATCAATCTGCCGGGTTTCAGATTACATGATCACGGAACTGCGCTTTGGCAGGAAATTCGCCCTTCACATCCCAGATCGGGCGGAATGGGCTAATGGCAACACGTGTTTGGATCCTAGAAGCATCACTTGGTTTACCGATGGCTCTAAGACCGATCATGGTGTAGGTGCTGGAGTCTTTGGACCCAATACCAGGATCTCGGTTGCAATGGGCAAATGGCCTAGTGTTTTCCAAGCCGAAATTCATGCCATCGAAAACTGTGCCAGGGAGATCTTGGGACGTGGCCTCCGTGGCGCACACATCGCCATCTGCACTGACAGCCAGGCAGCAATTAAGGCGCTAACTTCACACAAGTTTACCTCGAAGATGGTCAGCGAGTGCTTTGACATCCTTCAGAGCCTCTCCAGCCGTAACTCGGTTTCCATCTATTGGGTTCCGGGGCACAGAGGCGTGGAGGGAAATGAATACGCGGACGAATTAGCAAGAGAGGGCTCATCTTCCACACTCATCGGTCCTGAGCCCTTCTGTGGAATTAGCTGGAAAGCTGCTAAAGGCGTAATTGGTAACTGGTCCTCGGTCCTGATGCAGAACTACTGGACATCGCACCCTGGTTTAAGAGTTACAAAGGAGTTAGTGCGCCCCTTCAGCTTCTCCGATATTAAATGTCTGCGCAGGACCGAGCTCAGATTACTAATAGGCTTTCTTACGGGGCACTTTGGGCTCCGCTACCACCTTCATAAAATAGGTCTATCAAGGGAGACCCAATGTCGCCTTTGCCTGGAGGAAGACGAAACCTCCATTCATTTACTACTGGAATGCCCGGCGATCGCCAGGTCCAGGAGAGCACTCCTTGGACGTGATTTACTCAGCACTAGTATGATTAGGTGCTCCTCTCTGAAGGATCTTCTTGCGTTTATCAAACGGGTTGATGACCTTCTAGATTAAGGGACTATGGCACAATATACCTTTTAGGTAGCAGTGCCCACCTCTATGGTTAAGTCCAAATTGCTTATTATTATTATTATTATCCATGAGTTCTGGGAGGAGCTCAAAGACAGCATCAAGGAGGTCGCAGAAGAGGTCGTGGGCTATAAAGGCCGGCGCAGACGAGCAGACTGGTTCGATGACGAATGCAGGGCCTCGATTGAGGCGAAAAATGAAGCCTATCGCCAATACACACAACGCGCATCCCGAGCCAAGAAAGAAAGATATAACGAGCTTCGGCGAGTATCTAATAAGTTAATTAGACGTAAGAAACGCAAACATTTTGACGAGCAGTTACAGCAAATAAACCAAAGATTAGCCAGTAAGAACACTAGACAGGCGTACAAACTTATAAATAATATCAAGAACGGATATCAACCCAGGACAAGCCTATGTAAGGACAAGGATGGTAACATCATCAGCGACATCGAAAGCGTCAACAAAC
This sequence comes from Microchrysa polita, assembly GCA_949715475.1. Taxonomy (NCBI): domain Eukaryota; kingdom Metazoa; phylum Arthropoda; class Insecta; order Diptera; family Stratiomyidae; genus Microchrysa; species Microchrysa polita. The sequence goes on from OX454416.1 coordinate 92,244,243, forward strand.
GATGGGCCTCGCATTTTGAAGAGCTCCTCAATGCACCATCAACATCCCCCGCGGAGCCAGCTCTTGAGCAGTTAGCCGAACCAGGCCCTCCCGTTCTACCCCCAACAGTAGAGGAGGTGAGTCTTGCCATACAGTCGCTCCAAAATAATAAAGCGCCCGGCGCTGACGAGATCCCAGCAGAACTGCTGAAGCATGGTGGAACGTGCCTGACCAACGCTGTACATGTGCTACTGCTGAAAATATGGAACGACGAGGTAATCCCCGAAGATTGGCGCAAAAGCATAATCTGCCCAATCCACAAAAAGGGTGACAAGCTGAAGTGTGAGAATTACAGGGGCATATCATTAGTTTGTACGGCCTATAAGATCTTATCAAAAATTCTTGAAAAGAGAATCAATCCGTACGCAGAACAAATCATTGGCGAGTATCAAGGCGGCTTCAGACCTGGTCGTTCAACGACCGATCAGCTTTATACAGTGAAGCTACTACTCCAAAAGTGCTGGGAATACAACATCGACGTATATCAAATCTTTGTCGACTTCAAGCAGGCATACGACAGTATCGACCGAAGTGTACTGCACAACATTATGCTGAATTTTGGTATACCGGCAAAGTTAGTGCGACTCACAAGGATGACGATGACTAATACCGTCTCGCAGGTCAAAGTGCAGAACCGACTCACTGACCTATTTGAAACTCGTACTGGACTCAAGCAGGGCGACGGGCTGGCGCCGACGCTCTTCAACATGGCTTTGGAGTATGCAATTCGAGCCATGAATATGGACAGCAGCGGAACGCTACTCATCAAGTCGACTCAATTAGTAGCGTACGCCGACGATATCAACATCATGTCTCGAAGGTTGGGTGATGCAGAAAGCCTCCTGCATAACCTCAATAACGCCGCAAAGGAAGTTGGACTACATATCAACGAAAGCAAAACAAAGGCCATGATGCAATCGAAAACAAGGACGCCAGCAAATTCAAGCATCACAGTGGGGGACCTTAATATCGAGTATGTAGACAACTTCAACTATCTGGGTTGTAACTTATCAAAGGACGCCAACGAAACCGACGAAATTAAGCGACGGATACAACTAGCCAATAAGACATATTTCTCGGTCCTCCCTATAATTAACTCGAAACTTGCGCACAGGAACACGAAGCTCCGCGTGTACAAAACGATCATCCGACCCGTGCTATGTTATGGCTGCGAAACATGGACCCTTACCCAAGCCTCCGAAATTTTGCTAGACCGATTCGAACGAAAGGTCCTTCGGCGAATTTTCGGGGCCGTTCGCGAGCGAGACCAATGGCGTATCCGATACAACCATGAGTTGTATCAATTGTACGATGAGCTGGAAGTATCGAAAATCGTGAAGCTTCAACGTCTGCAATGGGCGGGGCATGTACAACGGATGGACGACAATCGCATGCCAAAGAAAGTTATGAACGCACAACGAATTGACGGAGCGAGGTTGCGTGGACGACCTAGAGCTCGCTGGGAGAACTCCGTAGGTGAAGACGCCCCCCAGCTGCTGGGCTTCCGAAACTGGAGGACAAGGTCACGTAACCGCGACAATTGGAGGTCAACGATTCAGGCGGCCAAGGCCCGACGTCGGGCTATCGTGCCACATTGATGATGAATATTTGTAAAAATCCCGCCAAATTCAAAAGCAGACATCTGTGTGTCGGAATCGCTCGGAACAGCTGGGCCGACTGATCAAGCCACCAACTTCGGGGAGTTGGGTGCGAGATGTCACGACGGTGAAACGCGGGATTTTTGCTGTTGGCGGACGAAAAAAAATAAAAAATAAAAACATTTTATATTTGAGCCATGAAGGGAGGAAAAACACTCTGAGTCGGCAGCAAGGACGCACAGCTAAGTTTTTTGTGATAAGTTTTGTCTGTCATATGCATGTTCATATTTCGTGATATGTGCCCGTCTCCAATTTATAATTTGTGTCCTACAATGGAGTGTAAAAAATATGGCCTTAAATGAATAGTCTCCCGACATAAACTAACCCCCCCCCCATTCCAGGGGAGAATTTTGATCGAAAAGGGAGGCGCACTACATTTCTTTGATTGGCCCCGGGCGTCTCAGGACGGGTTTTATTTTTTAATTGTGTGGGTTTAGTACGGGCGAGATCCGACGGGTCTACAGAGCATCCAAAATATGCCACCAGCGCTCGCTGGCTACAATTCGCGTTAGTTTTCCCCATTTTAACCCCCTTGTGTGTATCGTCTATCTCAGGCATGCGATATCCCTTTTTGTAAAAGGACAGGCGTAACGAGCGACAAAGACCCCGCCCAATTCTCCCGCTACTGAGCTACAGCAAGCTCATGCCGCTGCTCGCTCGTTGAGGAGCCCTATCGTCTTTGCCTAACCTGCCCGGTTATAGAGGTATTGGCTCCGCCCCATGGGCATCTTGGCAATGTCCTTTCCTTACATCATCGTTAATCTTTTAAACAAATCAGCAAATTCAGCAAATTCTCAATTAGAATTTGATTTTTTCGGCAATAAAACCTGAAGCAGGACCTGTGTTTGTTGTAGTCTCTACAGGGTTGCACACGGGAACCAGACGGTTCTTAAAGTGTTGTAAAAATTAAAGAAATTCAAGTTTCAGAATGTTTTTTTTTAAGAATGCCAAAGAATTTTGCACTTTTTCATTATTAAACTTTTGGAGTCATTTACGGCAACTTCACTCTACTTTTCACAGCAGATAAACTTAATTTCTTCGGTTGACTCCTTTATTTTTCCAAAATGGTTTCTTTTAATAAATTCTTGATTTCAAGGGCTTAAAAGAATAAAGCCAGAGCTAGTAAATCAGGAAGCCTACTGGGACGTCGTCGAATCTTGTATCTCGATATGTCCCTGTCGCAAAGCAATTCGCAGAAAACTAATTTTGAGGCGCTAATTGTGTAGTTTGATAACATCTCCCCTATCTTGAACGATCATTGGTACCGAATTGATGTGGATCCGCTAAATAAAGCTTAGGGCAGATTCCGAAAACGATGTGATGAATACGGGCACGATATTTCGGCGTGCTGTTTTTCACGAGGGGATTTGTCTCAAATCCTCTACTGTGTTGATTGTTTTATTGCAAATGACATTTCGTAACATGAATTTTCAATTTCTTACGACATTTTAACAACCTTCAGTAGCGATTGCGATGCGATGTCGTATCATTCCGGCCTTCCAAAAACAAGAATTTTAGAACTTTTTTTTTGTACATAGATATGAGTGAATTTTCGCACTGAATTTAATTTTCAACTTAACCTTGATCTTTGCATGCCGAAAAAGCAATAATTTCGCATACAAAAAAATGATATGTGACGAGCGTTCGTTGTTATATCCGATCATTTTGCCTCTCGAGTTGGAAAAATGCAGTCGTTATAACCGATCAGTCGTTATAGCGATGGTCGCTATATCCATCAAAAATTGTACCGAGCGAGCCTCTTAGATCTCGGGACCTGGAACTTCCGTCGTTATAGCCGATGCGTCGTTATAGCCAATGTCGTTATAAACGATATCTACTGTAAGTAACTGGTTTATAACTTCGTGTCACATGACTTTCTTCGTAGAATGCGCATTTAAGCCGACATTTAGTTCGGAAGATGACTAAAATTGCAATTTCGAACTTTTTTACAAAACACAATGTTTAAAGTACTGTATCTTGGGTCCTTTGCACCTACAAAGCTGGAGGTGTACTCAAATTTAAGAAGGTTTTGTTAGCTTTAAAAATCCAGTAGACGACTTTCATTAGGGTGACCTGCCTGCCTTCGATTTACGGGTCACCAGCGAATAAAATACGTGTTTTAGATTTTTTTACGGGGCAAAAATTAAAAAAAAAAACTATTATTATGCCGATATGCCTTCTTTTGTAACAATATTTCTTATTTGATGGCATAGTCTCCAATAACTCTTAATTTTGCAATAAAAAGTTATTTAAATCTGTCAATGTCATTTTAAAATTGCATTTTATTTGAGAGTCAGCCTTTACAGTGTGAATACATATTTAGTCGGTTCCGGCGGTTCCGGCTATCTGTTCATGCGTTACCGTAAAGCGAGAATATTCTGCCGGGACGAAGAATTATTGCCGGGACGCGTATTTATGCAACCTTGTTCAGGTCGTCACCTGCTTGGGGACGAAATCGATTAGCTTCTTAGTGCCCAAATTACCCAAAACCCTTATCGATTTCGTCCACTGATAGTGGACGAGCTCGCATAGAGTTTCGAGTATGTTTACGTCAAAAACAGCCAAAAACTCGTTTGAGCTGAACAAGGGTTTTGGCCGTTTTTGACGTAAAATGTACTGAAATCCTAAGCGAGCTCGTCCACTTTCAGGGGACGAAATCGATAAGGTGTTTTGGTACCTAGCCACTAGAAAAGCTTATCGATTTCGTCACCTGCGTTGGGACGAACTGATCAGGAGTTCTTAAATACGCTGCTAGGATAGAAAAGACCAGTTTCAAAATTCGAATCATATTTTTTTATTATTGACAGCTGTAAATAATTTTGTCCGTGAGTCAGGGCTTATCACTTCAACGGCATCTCTTTATCTCCTGAACATATTTATTAAGTAGGGGCGAAATTACACAAAATTCCTCATAAAGTTCATCCAAGTTGACCGTAGTTAAGACATCCGACTATTCTCTCCAGTTGCTCAAATTTCAGTTCGTGCTGCAAATTTAAGGGCTGCAAACAGTACAGGTAAGTGTGTACGGCAAAGTCAAATCCTGATTCCAAATACTGCAACGCATTCATGTATGTACTATGTTAACAGTGTTAACTCGATTACGTCACTTTCGCATCCCGGCAAATTTAAAAGTATTTGGTTGACTTTAATGCAATAACAAGTTGTCTTTAACCCTTTGATGGAGTTTTTCCTTGAATCATCCATTGTTTGCCCCGTATTTCATTTTTTGGATTACGGGTTTTTCGACTTTCCGTGCCTGAAAAACGGGGTAACCCGTAAAATACGGGGCATCTGGCCACCCTAACTTTCATGTAGGAAGCACCTTTTGGAAATTACAAACCAAAACATGAAAAATTCCGAAAATTTTGAGATTTTTTTAGGGTCACAGGGTTAGCACAAGTTTTTCGAAGTTGCAAACTTGGTGGTACACTTCTGGTATCTACCCTAACAATATCCCAAAAAACCAGAGCCGAGCTATTTTTTGCAACCTAAAATCATAAAATGACTGGCCTAATATAGACAAATCCGGAAACGATATTTCTTCAATTAGAAAAAAACCCCTCCTAAGATTGGAAGAAAAATCGGTACATTACGCTTTCAGGTCCCCAAGGGAAATTTTTGATGTTTCCGATATTTTCCGCTTTGTGTCCGCTATATGGCGGACGGTAAGATAAGTGTCGCTAGTGTCGGTAAGAAGAACAAGAAAAATTTCCCTTTGGGACCTGAAAGCGTAATATAGCGAAAAATCAACTGAAAAATGTACTAACTCTTGTAAATTTAATCCAATCACATGTATAGTTAAATCCTAGAAGCAAAGTACAACTTATTCAAAAAAAAATCACATCGTGAAAAAATGGATAAGTTCCTGATTTGAGAGATATACAAATCCAATAGCACATGATTGAAAATTAAATAATAATATGTTCACAGTGAGGGAAATCATGTAATTTGGGGCTATTTTCATGTTTTCGTATGAAAACAGCCCGAAAACATTTCAATTCACATACAAATTGACACATTGAAAATACGCTTATTTGCGTGTTTTTTATGAAACGTTGATCTGATACCCGACCAAATTGTTCAGTGTTCGTGTGTTTGCCAATGTTCTTAATTTCTCCATTATAAAGATAATGGACGGTCAGTTTGAAGTGACGAAATATGCTGCAAATTACTATCGATGACTGCACCAGCACATTTTTAAAGTTAGAACGATTTATAGGCAAAATATTATTGTCGGTTGTCATATGAAATTACAAACAGTGCACTGTGAACACTTTTCGGTGATTTCTGAAAACGTACGGCGAAATCAATCCGTTTCGTCCACTCTGGATAGACTATTAGGATCAAGAGAAATATGCAATCATTTAAAAAAAGAAAAATATTGTTGATAGATTTGGTTACACTCTCCTAGCAAAATGCACAAAACGCTCAAAATATTGTGGGAACAAGAAAGTCCTTAGTCCACTTAAGTATACGTGCAAGCAAACAGGAGGATACAATGTTGTTGTACGTATCTCGTTAGAAAAAAAAGTGTTCGCTGTAAGAGGACGTGCGGTTACAGCAAAATGTTAAGCACTTCTCTTCTATTTCCATTGACTCGATTGTACATAATCGAGTCTCAGCTGAAGGGAAAAATCACAAAGTCCTTGATCTTTCGCTTCAATGCTTAGAAATAATGTTGCCGTATGTAGTGCTGGATACGACACGATGGTGTGCCTGGTAATGGGAACTCACCCCCTGTATAGTAGAAGAGACCTATGCATACGTACGTGCGTATTTATTACTTTGATTTATGTTACAAGTTTATGGTGCACGCACCACACATTTCTCGCCTTGCAAACAACCTTCAGTACATAGGGTGCGCGACTAAGGGTATACTATCGAATAAAGGAATCAGTCTAACGTGAAGTTTCGCTCATTCGGCTTTTGTTGAACGGAAAAAGGAAGTAAAGCCCCCCGAAGGAATATCACCCGATATCATTTAACTCCGTTATAATTTCAATCATTTTTCAAAGGAGTCCACGGATGATTTGCGCGATGATACATCATTTTCCAGTAAAACGTCATAAATTGAATTACTGGGAAAATTTCCAGACGAATGAAACACATAAATAAAACAACCATTTTGAGTAAGTATCTTTAATCTTATTTTCATTCCCACTATAGGCAAGATTAATTTTAGATTGGTACGGTTGAAATTAAATGTTTCTATTCAACTTAATGTTGAGACAACACGTTATACTGAATTGAAAGAAACATAATGTGAGATCCTCCCAAAGAAGGCGAGTATTAGAAAATATAAAATACATAAGCGTTAACGACGCACTCTAATTTTGTATAGGGGATTTTCCACCAAATCTAATTTAATTATCAGAAATTACTTGCATTAGACCAAGAGTGGAATCACGAATGATGTAATGTGTACTGGGATTTAAATGCATTTTTCGAATAGAAGCCAAAATGGTAAAAAAAACTAAATTCATTTAAAAGTCAAACCAAAATAACAATGATTGGAAATGTTTAATATTCGAAAATCGAGAATCAATTTACGGTCCTTCCTCTTATGGGTAAAAGAATAATTAACTTATTTATATACAGTGGTTGTTTTGTTTGTCCAGATTTTTTAGATTAAGCTGTATAGTAAAAATATAGCAAAAAACTCGCACAATTCGCTTTTGTTTCGTTTTGGAATGCATAGTTTAAAACTCATTTTATTAAAATAAAAATACCGGCGTACAGAGGGCTGCGCCCGCAATACGAGGGTTTTTTAGAATTTTAATGCATGGTGAATATTTTTTGTACATATATTTTATAAGCAATAAATAAGTATTGTGCAGAACATTAATGAAATGCTTCTTGTAAATCTATTTTTGAATTGGTCTAATTAAAGGTGGAACAGAATGAAAGGCGCTAGCCTTTCATTCTGGAACGCGTTTATTTATCTAGTTTGTATAAAAGTACTCCAAGGCAAATCTACAGGCATTTTTCGATTTAAGATTTCTGATGGCCTTTGACCAAAAAGAAACTCAGGCAAACGTCAGGATGGGTTGGCTTTATATATGAACTGAATTATTAGCTGTAAATCTACTGTTACTGTTTTTTAATCAAGGAAAAGCAACCTTATATAAAATGATTCCATTGTGTTCCCTGTCATAAGAGCCAACGCAAGCTTTCCTATGAGTATTGAACAAGTATACTTTTGCAGCTATTAAGGGACACCCTGTTAACTTGGTCCTACTAACTTCAAAAATATTTGTGGCAAACACTATTAACATTCTATGCATATCCACCAAATTTCATGTTAATTGTTTCATCAAGTTAAAAGATATGCAGTGAACAAATGCTTAAGAGGCTTCCCTTGCATTGTGAAAGGCCCTTACTAAATACTTACTTGGCTATATTTCCGGTTTGGATACAGTTATTCGAATGAAAATTCGTAGACATATTCTATATGTAATTTTCTAAAAACCCTTAGCAGAATTTTCATATTTGGAAACCTAAGAGGGGCTACACACGAACAAATTGAAATTTTACAAATTTACTGTCATTTACTTTTCCTTCGCAAAAGTCAACAGTCTTAATATTTAACGTATATAAGGCCATACTGACCAATCTTTGTGCAAAGTTTCATATCGATCCCTATAACGGTTTAGAAAAACGGAGCTCGAAAAGGAAATTTAACTTTAAAAGCCAATAACTTTTTTGCCGTTACTCCAAACTGAAATTTTTTAACTGAAATGAGATGTAATCTTTGATTTAAATACCCATACGTCAATCTCCGATAAAAACTAAAAAAGTCGACTTTATTCAAACGTTCGGGACACCCTGCTAACTTCTTCCGACTAACTTCTAAGGTATTTGTGCCAAAGACTGTAACCATTCTACACATTCCTACCAAATTTCATGACAATCGGTTAAGCCGTTCGCAAGTTATTTAGTGAACAGACGGACAGACGGACAGACGGACGGACAAAATCGATTTCGTAAGGGTTTTTTGAAAATATATTTTCTAAAAAACCCTAAAAACTATAGAACAACAAATCTATCGCTTTTTTTTACATAGACTGCTTTTGTTAACGGTTAAATTTGAATGTGAACCACACCTAAACGTCAAGTTTTTCTCTGCATTTAATTTGACATTTTTCAATTTCAGACTAACTCAATTTGAACCATGGAAAAATACACAATCGAGCAATGCGTTAAAGTTATTCAGGCTTATTATGAAAATGGGCGTTCAAATCAAAATGCATATCGTGGACTTCGTGATTTTTTCGGTCAACATAATCGACCAAATAATGGACTTCTTGTGGCCAGAAATCCAGGATATGGACCTGGACGATATGTGGTTCCAACAAGATGGGGCCACTTGCCACACAGCCAACGAAACAATGGTTCTTTTGCACGAGAAGTTCAATGGCCATGTTATCTCACGTGGTGGCGATGTCAATTGGCCGCCAAGATCATGTGATTTGACACCGTTGGACTCCTTTCTGTGGGGTTATTTGAAAGAAAAGGTGTACGTCGATAAGCCAAGAGCTAAAGGATGAGATAATTCGGCACACTAATGGCATAGAACCTCAATTATGCCTCAGCGTCATCAAAAATTTGGAGCATCGGATGGAGGCTTGCCGCCGAGGTCGCGGCGGCCATTTGGCCTATATTTTGTTCCATACATAATTGAACCATACCAATATTATCAAAATAAAAAGAAATGACAATAATTTTCTATTCAAATTTAGTTTTTGTTTTTAGCAAACGCTATTCCAGATATTTCGCTTTTATTTTATATTTAAATATCAATAAAATTCAAAGTATTTAGTTTTAATTAAAAAATAATGACACTAATAAGAAAAATGTATTAAAATTAATTTTTACTGTGCTATTACTCAAAAAAATTATACATTCCTTGCTTCCTTTTGAAATCAAACCTCTATTAAGCAAATTTTCGATGTGTCGAAATATTTCTTCGGTACATTGAAATTTTCATATAAATTTTTGCGTAACTCGAATTTTGGTTAGCCGAATTTTTCGATATCTCGAAGCAATTTGTCAGTCCCTAAACGTGTTCTGTCTTCGATAAGCCGCATCATCCACGAATTTTGACCAGTAACCTAACAACATGCTGCTTTTTAATAATTGTGACTTTGATTAGCTGGATTTTCCAATAATTGTTGGCCCCAATGTATTTTATGACTTCGATAAGCCGAACAAGTCGAGAGAAGACTATACACAGACGTCGTGTCGCTGGGCCTGCGGTGTAGGCACACAGCCCGTTCTCGTTGCAATATCTTAGCCCGTAGTACAAAATTTAAAAAATATAATTTCATTATTTTATAATTCAAATTGAATACAGAAGAGCCTCGATATTTCGAACTGACCAGAAAATTAGTTCGAGATATCGAAAATCCGAGTAATCGAAAGCAATCAAACATATTTCATATTTTTTTTTTGTTTTTTCAATGCCCATGTAGTCTCTTCTCGATTTATTCGGCTGACCGAGCAGTGGCGGCTCGTGACCTCCTAAATTGGGGGTTCACAACTGAAACAAACAAGAGCAACTAATTCTTCAAAATTATGCCTAAATTCATAAAACCCTTGTCCTTTGTACAATTTTGTATCTTTTCAACATTTTTTGTGATTGAAGAATTTCCTTTTTGGCTTCATTAGCCTTTTCGTCTATTTTTATACATATAGAGAATTTTTTTGTGGTTAATATTATTAAATTTTAGGCCAATAAAAATGATCGAATTTAGGAAGATAAGAAAAGAAATATCTTGAAGACGATCCCAAAGTACAACAAGTACCGATAGAATCAGTTTTCGCTATGGATGTCAATGCAATAAATAGATTCACAATAGTAAATATCAGAGTTCTAGTTCCAAACTTTCATTTACGAACCACTTATACCATCGAAATTATGCATAAGTAATATTTTTTTCAACTGATTTTTAATCAGAGGAGTTGTAAAATCAACACATACTAAGGTTACTATATAACCTTAAAAAAGTGTTACAAAAATTGTACAACGTGGGCTAAACAATTTTTAATTACAAAATGCTACAAAATAATCACGATTAATTTGTTGGTCCATACTTAATACGAGTACATTCGTCATTACTTTGGCTTGCTATTTAAATATATGTGCCTATACCTTTCCACATAAATAAGAAAAAATACCGGCGTACAGAGGGCTGCGCCCGCAATACGAGGGTTTTTTAGAATTTTGATGCATAGTGAAAATTTTTTGTACATATATTTTATAAGCAATAGATAAGAATTGTGCACAGCATTAATGAAATGCTTCCTGTAAATCTATTTTTGGATTGGTCTAAATAAACGCGTTCCAGAATGAAAGGCGCCAGCCACCTTTAATTAGACCAATCCAAAAATAGATTTACTATTTACCCAGTTTGTATAGAAGTACTCCAAGGCAAATCTACTGGCATTTTTCGATTTAAGATTTCTGATGGCCTTTGAGCAAAAAGAAACTCAGGCAAACGTAAGGATGGCTTGGCTTTATATATGAATTGAATTACATATTACCTGTAAATCTACTGTTAGTGTTTTTTTTAATCAAGGAAAAGCAACTTATACGAAATGATTCCATTCTGTCCCCTGGCATAAGAGCCCACGCAAGCTTTCCATTGAGTATTGAACAAGTATACTTTTGCAGCTATTCAGGGACACCTTGTTATCTTGGTCCTACAAACTTCAAAAATATTTGCGGCAAACAATATTACCATTCTATGCATTTCCACCAAATTTCATGTTCATTGTTTCATCAAGTTAAAAGATATGCATTGAAGAAATGCTTAAGAGGCTTCCTTTGCATTGTGAAAGGCCCTTACTAAATACTTACTTGGCTATATTTCCGGTTTGGATACAGTTATTCGAATGAAAATTCGTAGACATATTCTATATGTAATTTTCTAAAAACCCTTAGCAGAATTTTCATATTTGGAAACCTAAGAGGGGCTACACACGAACAAATTGAAATTTTACAAATTTACTGTCATTTACTTTTCCTTCGCAAAAGTCAACAGTCTTAATATTTAACGTATATAAGGCCATACTGACCAATCTTTGTGCAAAGTTTCATATCGATCCCTATAACGGTTTAGAAAAACGGAGCTCGAAAAGGAAATTTAACTTTAAAAGCCAATAACTTTTTTGCCGTTACTCCAAACTGAAATTTTTTAACTGAAATGAGATGTAATCTTTGATTTAAATACCCATACGTCAATCTCCGATAAAAACTAAAAAAGTCGACTTTATTCAAACGTTCGGGACACCCTGCTAACTTCTTCCGACTAACTTCTAAGGTATTTGTGCCAAAGACTGTAACCATTCTACACATTCCTACCAAATTTCATGACAATCGGTTAAGCCGTTCGCAAGTTATTTAGTGAACAGACGGACAGACGGACAGACGGACGGACAAAATCGATTTCGTAAGGGTTTTTTGAAAATATATTTTCTAAAAAACCCTAAAAACTATAGAACAACAAATCTATCGCTTTTTTTTACATAGACTGCTTTTGTTAACGGTTAAATTTGAATGTGAACCACACCTAAACGTCAAGTTTTTCTCTGCATTTAATTTGACATTTTTTGTACATATATTTTATAAGCAATAGATAAGAATTGTGCACAGCATTAATGAAATGCTTCCTGTAAATCTATTTTTGGATTGGTCTAAATAAACGCGTTCCAGAATGAAAGGCGCCAGCCACCTTTAATTAGACCAATCCAAAAATAGATTTACTATTTACCCAGTTTGTATAGAAGTACTCCAAGGCAAATCTACTGGCATTTTTCGATTTAAGATTTCTGATGGCCTTTGAGCAAAAAGAAACTCAGGCAAACGTAAGGATGGCTTGGCTTTATATATGAATTGAATTACATATTACCTGTAAATCTACTGTTAGTGTTTTTTTTAATCAAGGAAAAGCAACTTATACGAAATGATTCCATTCTGTCCCCTGGCATAAGAGCCCACGCAAGCTTTCCATTGAGTATTGAACAAGTATACTTTTGCAGCTATTCAGGGACACCTTGTTATCTTGGTTCTACAAACTTCAAAAATATTTGCGGCAAACAATATTACCATTCTATGCATTTCCACCAAATTTCATGTTCATTGTTTCATCAAGTTAAAAGATATGCATTGAAGAAATGCTTAAGAGGCTTCCTTTGCATTGTGAAAGGCCCTTACTAAATACTTACTTGGCTATATTTCCGGTTTGGATACAGTTATTCGAATGAAAATTCGTAGACATATTCCCCATGTAATTTTCTAAAAACCCTTAGCAGAATTTTCATATTTGAAAACCTAAGATGGGCTACACACGAACAAATTGAAATTTTTCAAATTTACTGTTATTTACTTTTCCTTAGCAAAAGTCAACAGTCTTAATATTTAACGTATATAAGGCCATAAATAAATAAATAACAGGCGCGACAATCCAACATTGGACTAAGGCCGCAGGATGTGTTAGTGACATCCTATTTCCAAGATCTTATCTGCTTTTTGTTGAGGTAATGAGATCAGCATCACGCTCAGCAGTGTTATTTATCCCCATAAATGGGTACTTGTTTAACATCTGAGTGAGATCATAGTCCGTCACAAGCTCGTGAGTTCGAAAAACACCATGGAACACGGTGAGATTCGAACTCATGACCCTGTGCACTGAAGGTGCGCGCACTAACCGATAGACCAGCCAGACTACTTATAAGGGCCATATTGACCAATATTTGTGCAAAGTTTCATATCGATCCCTAGAAAAACGGAGGTCGAAAAGGAAGTTTAACTTAAAACGCCAATAACTTTTTTACCGTTACTCTAAAGTGGAAAATTATAACTGATATGAGATGTACTCGTTTAGATCTTTGATTTAAGTACCCATACGTCAATCTCCAATAAAAACTAAAAAAGTCGACTTTTTTCAAACGTTCGGGACACCCTGTTATCTTTTTCCTACCAACTTCTAAGGTATTTGTGCCAAAGACTGTAACCATTCTACACATTCCTACCAAATTTCATGACAATCGGTTGAGCCGTTCGCGAGTTATTTAGTGAACAGACGGACAGACGGACAGACGGACGGACGGACAAAATCGATTTCATAAGGGTTTTTTGAAAAAATATTTTCTAAAAAACCCTAAAAACATAAAGATCATAAAGATTAATATAAACAATGCAAAATGTTCAATTCATAACATATCAACCGAAAAAACATCACCGATTCTTAAGCTCGCACACAATTCTTCCACTGTTCGCACATATTATCTGTGCTCCTACGCCAGCGAGTGTGCGTCGATTGATACTATGGGACATCGCATAGGATCGGATGGAAACGGATGGCGGGTACAAGCAACTCTAACCGCACGTGCGATTAGAGAATAGAAATGACTTGTTGTCTTTGACTTGTGTTAGCAATTTCGGTTATTCTTCGCTGGTTTAAGATAATTTTTTTATATAATTTTGAATTTCTGCTATGTAATTTATGATAGAAAATGTAATGTAGGGAAGCAATTTTACGATGTGATGGTTATGATGAGTGTAGGGGGTTCACGTGCTCATGTGCTCCTAAGGAGTAACCGCCACTGTGACCGAGTCACAATTATTAAAAATCAGCATGTTGTTAGGTTGTTAGGTCAGAACACGTTTTGGGACTGACAAATTGTTTCGATATATTGAAAAATTCGGCTGACCGAAATTCGATTTACGCAATAATTTATATGGAAATTTGAAGGTACCGAAGAAGTATTACGATTCATGAAAAAATCGCCTAATAGAGGTTCGTGTTATCTAAGTTTGACTGTACCTGAAATTGTGTATGAATGCAAAATATGTATCTGCCTAGTGTTAGCTAAAATAAAGATAAATTATAATAGGTGCTAACGCGATTATGTTTAATTGGTGTTAATCAAATTATCGTTTTGACAATACTCCTTTTCCGACAGAATAACTGACAATCTTTCAATTTATATGAATATTGAGTTTGAGAGTGATTGTGCAGTCACGAATTTTGCGCTGCTATATGTATAGTCTTACATCTTCCCGCTCTCAATAAACAAAAATCTAAAAAAAATATTGAATCAAATTTCATATTTTTAGTATGGAATATAATATTTGCTTAAAATTTACTTATTATTGACACTATTTTCAAATTTATCACTTAGCTCAATCACTTCTATGAAATTCATCACGCTTCCTAAACGTGAACATCGAACGATGGCAAGCGCTTTTACGGATGATATAAATTTATTCAGGTGTTACTATAAGGTGTGAACTACCATCTGGTAATGGATGGGCGCAAATCAGTTTATTTTAAAAATTAGATATGGTGAATTGCGTATGCATAGGCTTATTTGTATGTATGTAGATACGAACATGAAAACATTTTATATATGATTGTGAATAAATGAAAATGATTGAAAAATTCCTCTATCAAGGCAAGAATTTTGACGCAATTTGCAACGTTAATTTTGGTAGAATAATTCAATATTAAAGAATTGAGTTAATAACGAAACCGATGAAAATCTCTGAAATTTAGATATTCTTAACTTTTATTTCGGGCTAATAGTTTTTCGGGCGACCCTTTGACTTGTGTTCAGATTAAGGCTGTTCCGTGATGGCTCGAGGTATTCGATGTTGGGTACAGTACATCCTGTGGTGATTGACAGCGCCCGCTCTAGCACTTACGCCGCCCCGGGCGAGAGGACAAAGTGCCGCCCCTTAGGTACCAGGCAGATTGATAGTGCGCCAGAGAAACTAACTAACTCCCGAGCGGTCAGTCGAGTGGGTAGAGGGGCTTAGGGGTCGCATCTGGAGAAGGAAGTCCCAAAGTTTGCTTCCCATTCTAGTCAGTCGCCATCATGATCTGGTCTAGAGAGCAGAGGCCTTCGCCGTCGGGACTTTTTGCTGCGCAATGTGCCTTCCGCGCTCGCTTTGAAACTCCTCCTCACACACCCGTTCCTAGCTGTAACTCGATTCTGTCGTGGGTTAACTCATTTCAAGAGTGTGGTGTGATATCGGTAATGGGTCCCGACCGCCTCATCTCTCTCAGGGGCGATCGTCCATGGCGGGCACGCTCTCCAGATTTGGCTCCATGCGATTTTTTTATGGGGTTATTTGAAATCCCTGGCTTATGACGATCGACCACGGGCCCACTTCAAGAGCAACATTTGCGACGCCATTCCCCAACATACCGATTGATACTGCAAAGAGTGGAGATGAACTTCAAAAATTGACTTAATCAGTGTATGCACCAATGGGTTCGCCATTTAACCAATGTCATTTCCAAGACTGTATGAAAAACACTTGGGATATTGTATTCTCAATTAAAAAAGAATTAAAACAATAACTGAAGTACTTTCGTTTTCATTGACCTTTCAAATAAGTAAGTTTCTGTGGCGTACCCTGTTTTTTTTTTTTGTTGAATAAGCGATTTGAGAGATTTTATTTTTGAATCGGGTGATTTCGGCAGCTTTTGGTCTTTGGAACACGGTTCCAGATGGCTACCGTAGGATAACATATCAACACAAAAAAACATTCGCTAAGTAATTCAGAGAATAGAATGTCTACCCACTGAGAACGCCCATAGATAGTATGCATTAGAAACTTGTTCCGCTATAGGTACTCTAGCGCCATTCACCTCCGTTCAGTAAGTCCTTCGAGAGAGTTTGTTTGAAATTCCAAAATTAAAGCTAAGTATTGAATACCCCGAGCCACATATTATTCACTACCGACAAAAAAATAACAGATGGCACAAGAAACCAGCAAGGCCATCTAGATATGTACGATGACGGCTGTACGATGACAGCATGGATCCTGCTTAAATTGTTCGTCGGACACGGGCAAACAACAACAATGTAATGAGAAGCAACAACAATGCAAT
Organism: Microchrysa polita; assembly: GCA_949715475.1. Lineage (NCBI taxonomy): Eukaryota > Metazoa > Arthropoda > Insecta > Diptera > Stratiomyidae > Microchrysa > Microchrysa polita. The sequence continues at coordinate 92,260,843 of OX454416.1, forward strand.
GCAATTTAATCTGCGGATTTGAAGTTTACGAGTCTACATTGCGGCCTTAATATATAGACGGCGGTGAAACCAGGCGAATTTGAGAATGACGTAAGAGACTAAAAATTAATGCGAACATTTGTTTTCCAACGTAGCCAAATGTCGATATAAGCATGTCCGGAAACATATTAGGAAGTGAAGGACTGTTATTGCGGCTCTGGCAATGAGTACTGTGTCTGCATCCCTCATCTTGCTGAAATGCAAACTACTACCTTGTTTACCCATTAAATACTAGATGAATCAATGAATCCATTCGCGAGGAGATCGGGCAAATTGAAGTTGAATTGCTGCCAAATGAAGATAGATGCTTACTAAAATGCCCAAAAAGAAATGGTGCATTTTCAAGGAATTTCTAACAGAAGATTTTTTTTAACAATTTTATGGGCCATTTTTTCGTACATTTTATAGGCTGGTTAGTCTTATTGCCTAGAGAAGACACAAACAATATTTAGAAAGCTTTTCCTTTGTACTGAATGACATTTTTGTTTATTTTGCATAGTTATGTTATCTTTTGCTTATTTACGCTGTTGCATGAAACCGTGCAATGATTTTTATACCCTATACCCCATAAGATGGTATAGGGTATATTGTTTTTGTTACCGGATATTATGTAACACCTCTAAGGAGCCACCGGAGGTATGGCAAAGTATATATATAAATGATCAGGGTCGGTCCCTGATTCGAATAAGCCATGTCCGTCTGTCTGTCTGTCTGTCTGTCTGTCTGTCCGTCCGTGTGTCTGTCAGTTCGCACGATAACTCCCGAAATAATAAAGCTAGCGTTTTGAAATTTTGATCAGATGATTGTTTTGATAAAAGCTTGGATGGTATTGAAAATGGGCCAAATCGGACCAAGGGTTCCCCTACCTCCCATACAAACTACCCCTCCTTGATATTTTAATTCGGCCATAACTTTCGGTAGAATATCGCTATCGACTTGAAATTTTGATCAATGTCTCATTCTGACATATACTTTGAGTTCATGGAAAGTGGAGTAGGTCCGACTACCCGTACCCCTACTTCCCCTACAAAGTTATATTCAGCCATATCTTTTGATAGAATGTCACGAAAAACTTCAAATTAGTATCATATACCCTCCCCCACAAAAATATGAAATTGAATATTTTGGGTTTTGCTTGCCTTCTAGGTCTATACATGGGTATAGGGTATAAACTCATCGTGCCATTCGCACGATTAGAACTCGGTCTCGTTTTAATCTAAGATGATGGTGTAACCATCAAAATATGGCAGAACTATGCAAAATAAACAAAAATTTCATTCAATAAAATGGAAAAGCTTTCTAAATATTGTGTGTGTCTTCTCTAGGCAATAAGACTAACCAGCCTATAAGATGTACGAAAAAATGGCCCTATGTGTTTTTATGTGACTATATTTCTCATTTCTTAAGATTTCTCTAGATGTGGCCAACCACACTGATCAGGGTTTGCGAAACAGCACGCAAAAGATTACAGCTGTGGACAACACACGCCTGGGAGGGACAGAGACGGTGGGGAATTGAAATAATTTTGTCATTTGTTCGGTATTCGGTCAACTAGTAGCAGTATGGTTGGGGGAATCTAAGGTACTGATCCTGGACCGATTTTTGGAATATTACGCTATCAGCTGCCGAAAGGAATTTTTTTCTTTCACTTTCGGAGCAGAAAATATCAGAAACACAAAGCTCTCAGTTGCAAGCATATCCTTAATTCTGATGAAAAGAAGAGGAACTAAATGTGCAATTGGGGGAGGAAATTAGCACACTATTCCCAAATAATTTATTTTCAAAGAGGAACTTAATTAAATCATTTGTTTAAAGAAACTTAAACGTTATATGCTATATGTTTTCGGTAATTTTTCCACAAAATGTAGTCATTTATGTGCGATTTTGTTAACGAATAAACTTTTCAGTGAAAAGCATTTGATTAGTCAGAAAAGGTGCAAATTCAAGGAACTTCGATTTGCGTACGCCAGAGGCAGACCGAAGAACACCTGGATGTGTCAAATGAAAAAGCAACAAGCATTGGTCTCGGCGATGACACTATCCAAGATAGAGCTGCCTGTAGAAATATGCTGAGATATTATCGCCAAAACGGGCGATGTGCCTACACCGCGGGTCGAGCAACGCGAAGCCATGGAGCGGTATAAAGAACGAGGCAAGGAAGAAGAAGAATGACGAATTACGGAGAACAACACATACAACAAAATTCATTGGCTCAACTTTCGTAAGTTTTTTTGCTGTTCGATTCATGTTATAAACCAAATCCCTTAGACTATAATAAATGGAATATTTTATCCTAGCAAATAAGTTGTTTGACATACAAGAATATGCTTATTGAACGGAATAGAATTTTCAGAGTAGTTGAATTCAGGAAAGTTTAATTCAATCAATTTCGATTACCAACAATAGAAATAAAGAGAATTCAGCTACTGAATATAGTTACTGTAGTAATTGTTGCTATCAATTACATTCGTCTTTTTGACCATTCGTGCTCGTCAAAATGCCTAAACTAATTGCGGTGAGTTTTTTCCTACTTTTTAGTTGATTTTTATTATTCAATTTTGTCCGTGTAGTAGCGCCAAAGTTAGCGCTGTTCTTAGGACGATAAGTTTAATTTCTTCACGAAATCACTAGAGTCAAAGAATTAGTAGCCATATCCAAGGTTTGTATATGAAATGCAAAAAGTAGAAATGGACGAAAATAATTCAATTTAATAGCCAAGCAAGGATAAACAAAATCAAATAAGAGTTTTCATTAGGACGCATTTGATTTAATATCAAAACCGAGGCGGAAATAACCCAAATTTCCAATTAAGTCAATGAAATATCATCATCAAACGATGATGATCAAAATTTCGGAAACAGATACAAAAGAAATCTCTGTACCGTAACCCCTTGTGGGGCATGGTGCGTTCACTCAGCCGTTTATAAGTTATTTCGAGTCAACGCTACATTGCATAAAATTTCGGAGTGTATATAGGGTGTCTCACGACTCATGGTACATACAATACTGGATGATAGCACAGCTCACTTGGATAGAATTGACGTTCCACATGACCCCGCTATCTTCAACCGTTATAAAGTTGTAGCATTTTTTGCAAATAGTGTCAAAAAGCTCGACTTGCCGAGCCAAATCACTATTTGCCACTCTCCCTAATATTTAATCCGAGATTTGTCTTCACTTTCTGAAACTGTTTAAAATTCTACATAAAATAACTCTTTTTCCAAAATTTAATAATTTAAAAAACTTCCCAGATACTACAATTGAAAATTTGATGAAATTTGAAAATGGATTTATCATTAAAAAATCAAATTGTCAAACCGTAACGGTACTTTGAACTGGCAAATGTGCAAAGTTGACGAAAGTTAAGTTTCGAACAACATATAAAAAATAGGGTCTTAGAATTTGTTAAATAAAAAAACGTGGTTCCAAGAGAAAACCAAAGTAAACGTTTCCACAATTTTTAGACGAGTTTTATTTAGTAAACTTTTTTTTTGTACTTTCGATAAAGACAAATATATTCGTACTATGGGGCCATCCCCCTGCCACCAAAAAAGTTTTCTAAGAACTTTTTTTATCTGTTTGTGCAGTTACACAAATATGTTTTATTGATGTAACGCAACTTATGTGAAACGGAAGTAAAAAATGGTGGGGGAGGGGATTAAACACAAGTCATAGGTACGCCGGAAAAAAATATTAGCCCGAGAAGAGTGAAGGGTATCCAAGGGGGTTGTGGGCATGGCCCCACAGTACGACTCCATTCGTTTTGGTGAAATTGGTGCAAAAAATGTTTTTTACAAGAACCAAAATGGGGGTTGGGTTTGTATGGCCACCCCATGGTTAGATTTGATCCATTCTTAGATATGTTTTGTGTCATCAATAGAAACACATTTGTGTGAAATTTGGTTGAAATTGGTGCACAAATAAAAAAGTTTTTCTTAGAAGAACCTAATTTGGGGGGTTAGGTTTGTATGGCAGCCCCATGACCCCATGGTCCGATTTGATCCATTCTTACATATTATGTTTTGTGTTATCAATATAAACATATTTGTGTGCAATTTTGTTGAAATTGGTATATAAATAAAAAAGTTTTTCTTAGAAGAACCTAATTTGGGGAGTTGGGTTTGTATGGCAGCCCCATGACCCCATTGTCCAATTTTACCGATTCAAACATACAAACTGCCTGAAGCAAAAAGAAGCATTTGCGCAAAATTTCAGCTTCATTGCTTTTAAATTGGCCGAGTAAAACGCGTCGCAACAGACAGACAGACGGACATCGCCCAATCGACTCCCCAAGTCATGCTGATCATATGCATATGTATACTTTTTATATGGTCGGAGTTGCTTCCTTCAATGCGTTACAAACTTCATGACAAAGTTAATAAACCCTTTCACTCTATGGGCGAAGGGTATAAAAAAATCTTGTTTACTAAATAAAACTCGTCTAAAAATTCTGGAAACGTTTACTTTGGTTTTCTCTTGGAACCACGTTTTCTCCTCTTTACACAAAACGGCCGTTTACTTAAAAAAAAATACGTATTGGCTGAAATTTGCTGGAGATATTAGGGGACATGTCTTTTATCTAAAACTGAGTTTTCGTATTCGTGGAGGTGGGGGAAGTTGGAGTATATTGCCTACTTATAGGCGAATTTTGCATTTTTCGTTAATATCATTATTACTGTAGACCCTACAGTAAACTGATGTATAGGAGTTTTGTCTCTAATCAAGTTATCTACGGTACCTACATGAATTTTATCGGTCAATTAGTTCCGTTATAGTGACCAGTTAAAGGTCCAAATAGTACCAATAATGGGAATATTTTGCTTAAAGAAAACATGTAATGACGGAAATTTGGTGAAGTCGATGGAGTCGTGAAGGGATGCGTTATAAATCTATATCTGAAGTTGCCTATATATCAGGAAGGTAGTCATAGTAAATTGCCTACTTATAGGCTAAATTTGCGTTTTAGCTTAATATCGTTCTTATTGCTGACCCTAGTAAAATGGTGTATAGAGGTTTCATTTCTTATCAAATAATTTATCAAACGGTGCTTAAATCAATGTCATACGTCAAGGAGGCCAATGAGAACGGGGTTTGCTTTTTTTAATACCAGAAAAGGAGGAGATTTTTTTTTCCAAACTAACTACAGGAATACCCCGATTTACGTCAGGGTTACGTTCCAGAAAAAAGCGACTTAAGTCGAAACGACTTAAATCGAATCAAATTTAGGTATGAGTGAAAAAAATGTGGTAACGAGAAAGTGAAACGTAGACAAACTTAAATTTTTCACTCAGGGATCAGTGGAGGTGTGATTTTCACCCCGTAAGAAATTAGACAATAAAATATAACGATGTATGCTCCTCCACAAAGCAAGAATTAAAATTCTTCGTTCTAACAAGAAATAAAATCAGGACATTCATCAAATCAAATCATTCATCCTTCCTTTGGTTTTGAGCCTCTAATAAGGCAAATCATTTCCATCGTCTTCGGGATATCAATTGGTAATTTGACAAGTATAAGTCATCTGATCGATATATTTCCAGACCGATACATAAGATTTTCGCGCTTCCACTAAAATCAGTTACATGCACATCAGTGCCCGCTCTAACACTTACGCCGCCCCGGTCAAGACGACAAAATGCAGCCCCTAAACTTTTGGATTTTTTTTGCTTCTTGGGATGCACTGATTTCAGTATTAGGACAGGATGTTTATTTGACATATTTAAAATTTGGATCCCACCTAGAAATTAGTACTCCGTTCCAAAGATTCGATACAAAACTAAAGGAAAGACCAGCCATATTCCAACTCAGCGATCCTTTCTTTATGGTCATCGTGTGCTGATTGATAAAATTTTGAACTAGTTATGCTGTAAGAAATAACGGAGGGGATTAAAACATAAGAACCCTTATGAATAAATTGAGAGATCGTGTTGGTGATAGAATCGTTAAGAACTGCGCCATTAATTTAACATAAGAAACGTAATCACACTAATGTCGCTCTGTTCTGTCGTTAATTAAAATTTATCAGATAGATTTAACACCTGTCTGGGTTGTGTTACTATACTAAGTCGTTAGTGGAAAAATATTCTACTACATTACTGGAATAATATTGAAGGTTATACATATAAGGACCATATATGAATCTTAGGATTAAAGAAAGGCCAATCTCAGCACCACCTTAGTAAAACAACCTTCTTATATTCTCGGCACTTGTTCAGTTCAGACTCTAGCTTCTAGCTTAAGGTTAAGATACAAGAACACAGTGCCTTCCTTCGGGTTCTTTGTTTTCTTTACCAAAGCTGAAATACCAAATATCGAAGTTTCATGTAAATTCGAATCAACTATTTTTTATTTTATTTCAACCGCAAACGTTTGGTGCACATTTCGAAAGAGAACGATGCACTTAGCAATTTTGTTACGAACTGTTTTAAGGGTATTTCATTAACAACAACTTTTCTTACGTTTACGTTGATGTCAGTTTTCCCCGTTGGAGTTTATAGAGCGGCTGTCCTTTCTGAGTAACAATTGATTCAGCGTCAAGTTTGTTACCATTAATTTAATAGTGTTTTATTTTTTTACCGAACATGAATTCCAGCTTTGTTGTAGTCTTCTTTCTATAAAATTCTAGCCGAAATACCGCCCCAAAAATTTGGCGCTCCGGGCGACTGCCCGGCTTGCCCCTCCTTAGAGCGGGTGCTCACTCAATTGTCGAAAAACGACTTCTCGTCTAAAGTTTCTGTAAATTGGTTGAAGTAGGTACATACACTGTCAAAAGATGGAAATGTGAAACTCGGAGTAAGCTTGAAATCATTTGTGAATCAGATTCATAGGGGTTTGAAATACATTTAAAACTGGAAAGTGAGTTTCTGCAGATGTTTTCGAAATTTTCATTCTGCACTCAAACCATAAGACAGTATACATCAATTATTTGGCCCAAGCCATGTTTTGCGGTTGACACCTTTACTCAAGAGTGTGAAAACTATAGCTGCTTGTAGTTTACAGATAAGATAATTCATAGAACATTAATCCACATTTGATATATGATAACAAAACTATACACTGAAAAAAATGGTTTAGACTTTTTATCTAAAGTGAAGTAGTTGACTTAAATGTAGATAGTTTTACCAAAGAAATAGCTGATTTCTCTAATCTTCGTAGCTGAAAATACTATTAAATTCGTTCATTTAACCACGCAAGATTAGAAGAAAAGGTTTAGTTAATTCTTTCACAAAAGTTGTTGATTGTACTATTCAAATATAAAATTTAACTACAAACAATCGTTCTTTTTTCTTCAACACAATTTAGCTATCCAACATTTAACAATTTATAGATAATGAATAGCTGTCTTTACAAATGAATTAATTGAATTTGCAAATATAGTAGATGTTTCAACTAATGACGAATAGAAAAATTATCCATATCTTCGTAACTGTTTCAACTACATAGAATCATAAGCTGAAAATCAACGCGAACTTTAGATGAATTCGACTATTGCTTTAGATAACCATTCTAATTTTTTTTCTCTGTGTAGGAATTACGATTGATCTACCCGTTGAGTAGCTTTTCCACAATGAAAAGTAGTCCTTTTTCCTGTAACAACTTCATGTGCACACTTTCCGAAACCCGACTATCTATCGAAAGGTCTGATTTGTAATGTAATATTTTTTTTCTGAAAGGATGTGATTGTTTTACCAAGATATTTTCTAAAATGCCAAAATTTCCTATTTTTGATTTCCAAAAAATTAAAAAAAAATCACGAAACGACGTAAGTGCGAAGCAAAATTGCCGTAAATCGAGTTGTGAGGTGGGAATTATTCAGCGACTTAAGTGCGAAGCGACTTAAATCGAAGCGACTTAAATCGGGGTATCCCTGTACATACCTAGGCTCACGAAAGTATCTTTCAAATGTTGACCCAACTACCTCGCTATGGTAAGAACTTTCTAATTAATCCCATCCCAAAGTTACTCGAGCAATAAAATGCATGTCATCATTTTCTGACCAATTTCGCCTCTTTGCCACTGGTTTAAAGTTTTCTTAAAACATATTTTAATGGGAAATTATGATAGATTAGTTACGATGTTTTAATATGTATGTATTTTGAGTTGTAACTAACTACAAAACCCTATGCACTATTCATATAGTAAATACTTTTACAGCATTTATGTTACAGTATTACCTATGCCAGTCAGTCATTGTAATTTTAATTACCTGGACCCAGAAGACTGAGGTTGGACAAAAACGACAAATATGTACCGGCCCATTCCCTGCGAAAGGGCACCAGCCCCGCCAAATTTATTGAAAGTTATTTGGTGTGCCTGTAAAACTGGTTGTGGAAAAGCATGTGGGTGTTGGAAAACAGGATTAAAGTCCTCTCCAATGTGTATGGTTTGTTGTGGAAACGTGTGTAGCAACATACCTGACTTTTCTGCTCTTACCGAAAACGACGACTTCCTCCATAACGATGGGCTTTTTTCATCGAACCCAAAAGCATACGAAGCTGGTCACAATTGTAGCGCAAGCAATAATGAATCCGAAAGAGAGGAAGAAAATCAATCTAAGAAACCAAAATTGAGGTAGTCATATATTTTTGTTGTTGCATCAATAAAACTCCAGTGACTATGTGAAGAAATTTATTTTTTATTTTTTAGAACGATCCCCGCGACCGCTCTAATTGACCTAGCTTGATTTTGGTCGCGTTTAAGAGATAATAATTCAATCAAGAACACATATTTATACAACTTGACATAGCTAAGTTTTTAGCAATCACTAAATACGCATTTCATATCAAAAATTCTTGAAGAGAGAATCAATCCGTACGCAGAACAAATCATTGGCGAGTATCAAGGCGGCTTCAGACCTGGTCGTTCAACGACCGATCAGCTTTACACAGTGAAGCTACTACTCCAAAAGTGCTGGGAATACAACATCGACGTATACCAAATCTTTGTCGACTTCAAGCAGGCATACGACAGTATCGACCGAAGTGTACTGTACAACATTATGCTGAACTTTGGTATACCGGCAAAGTTAGTGCGACTCACAAGGATGACGATGACTAATACCGTATCGCAGGTCAAAGTGCAGAACCGACTCACTGACCTATTTGAAACTCGTACTGGACTCAAGCAGGGCGACGGGCTGGCGCCGACGCTCTTCAACCTGGCTTGGGAGTATGTAATTCGAGCCATGAATATGGACAGCAGCGGAACGCTACTCATCAAGTCGACTCAATTAGTAGCGTACGCCGACGATATCAACATCATGTCTCGAAGGTTGGGTGATGCAGAAAGCCTCCTGCATAACCTCAATAACGCCGCAAAGGAAGTTGGACTACATATCAACGAAAGCAAAACAAAGGCCATGATGCAATCGAAAACGAGGACGCCAGCAAATTCAAGCATCACAGTGGGGGACCTTAATATCGAGTTTGTAGACAACTTCAACTATCGAGTTTGTAGACAACTTCAACTATCTGGGTTGTAACTTATCAAAGGACGCCAACGAAACAGACGAAATTAAGCGACGGATACAACTAGCCAATAAGACATATTTCTCGGTCCTCCCTATAATTAATTAGAAACTTGCGCACAGGAACACGAAGCTCCGCGTGTACAAAACGATCACCCGACCCGTGCTATGTTATGGCTGCGAAGCATGGACCCTTACCCAAGCCTCCGAAATTTTGCTAGACCGATTCGAACGAAAGGTCCTTCGGCGAATTTTCGGGGCCGTTCGCGAGCGAGACCAATGGCGTATCCGATACAACCATGAGTTGTATCAATTGTACGATGAGCTGGAAGTATCGAAAATCGTGAAGCTTCAACGTCTGCAATGGGCGGGGCATGTACAACGGATGGACGACAATCGCATGCCAAAGAAAGTTATGAACGCACAACGAATTGACGGAGCGAGGTTGCGTGGACGACCGAGAGCTCGCTGGGAGAACTCCGTAGGTGAAGACGCCCACCAGCTGCTGTGCTTCAGAAACTGGAGGACAAGGTCACGTAACCGCGACAATTGGAGGTCAACGATTCAGGCGGCCAAGGCCCGACGTCGGGCTATCGTGCCACATCGATGATGAAATACGCATTTAAATAGGCAATTTACTTCAACTTCCTCCATCCCCACTAATACGAAAACTCAGTTTTAGACAAAAGATTCGTCTCTTAACATCTACATTTGAGCCATTACGATTTAAACCCGTCGCTCATAGAGTGAAAGGGTACTTTGTCATGAAGTTTGTAACGTATTGAAGGAAGCATCTCCGACCATATAAAAAGTATACATGATCAGCGTAACTTGGGGAGTCGATTGGGTGATGTCCGTCTGCTGCGACGCGTTTTACTCGGCCAATAAAAGCTATGAAGCTGAAATTTTGCAGAAATGCTTCTTTTTGCTGCAGGCTGTTTTTTTCTAAGAAAAACTTTTTTATTTGTGCACCAAAATCAACCAAATATAAATATATTTCGATTGATGATACAACACATATGTAAGATTTAGATCAAATCGGACCATGGGGTCATAGGGCTGGCATACAAACCCAACCCCCCAAATTAGGTTCTTCTAACAAAAACGTTTTTATTTGTGCACCAAAATCAACCAAATCACGCAAAAATGTATTTCTATTGATGACACAAAACAAATGTAAGATTGGATCAAACCGGGCCAAGGGGTCATTGGGCTGCCATACAAACCCAATCGCCAAATTAGGTTCTTATAAGAAAAAACATTTTTTACACCAATTTCACAAAACCTTGAATTAATGTGCCTTTGTCAAAGCAACTAAAAACACCAAACAAATGGAATCGTGTTATGGGGCCATGCTCCCGCGTCCTCCAATAATATTTTCTGAGTATATATATTTTTATTTGCCCTTTTCTTCCAACCAAACCTCACATAAATAGTGTTTGTTGACGCAACGAAGCTTTTGTGAAGACGGAAGGAAAATAATGGGAGGGGGGATTAAATACAAGTCGTTGGTAGGCCCCAAAAAACTTTTAGCCCAAGGGGAGCGAAGGGTATCCAAATTTCGGCCGCACCCGAAATTAGCCTCGGTCTCGTTTTAAAGAAAATATCGATTTATTGTACTGTTTTGACCGGTAACTACAACGGGTCTAGCTGACGTATGATATCGATTAAGGTACCGGTGAATAGATTATTTGATTGGAAAGAAAACCTCTACCATTTTACTGTAGGGTCAACAATAAGAATGATATTAAGCAAAAAAGCAAATTTAACCTATGAGTAGGCAATTTACTATAACAACCCCCTCTCATATAAATACGAAAACACAGATATAGATCCCTTAACATCTCCATCGAATTTCAATCATTACGTGTTTTACTTAAGCAAAATATTCTCATTATCAGTGCTACATATTTTGCCCTTTAACCGGTCATTATAACGGAACTATTTGACCTACGATATTGACTCAGGTACCGTTGAATAGAAACAAACTTCTTATACCTAGTCGCCTCTCGTTAATTCGAACCTCGGTAATACGAATTTTTCGATAATCCGAACTAGTTAACCTGTCCCTTCGATAAATCGAATAAAAGAGCCAAGTTTGTATGAAGTTATATACACTCGATAAAGCGAAATGATTTCGTTCAACTGACCATTTTATAATTCGAAATTTGCATTTAGAAACTCTTTATAATTCGAATTTTTCCTGAAATTTTTCTGTTGCTGACTTTTTACGGCGAATTGTGAAAAGATTACACATTTTCTTCAGTTTATTGTTGACTTTCAAGTGAAAATGATTTCGAAAAAGTACACGTGCATATCCGTAGATGTGAAAAGACAAATTATCGCGGCAGTGGGCAATGGTGATAAAAAAAGATATGGCAACGAATTTCAAGATTTCAGCATCTACTACCATAGAGTAGGAATAGAGTTGGAACTCCATACAAAATTAAAATCGGCTGAAAAACATTTTACCTTTGAGTGTGTACTGTAAGTAACGTGTACATACACGAAGATACTGAATAATCGAAGCCTTCCCCTTAGCATCATTTAAATCCATAAGAATGAATAGACTAACTAGCTTAACGATTCGATCTCTTTCTTAAATGTAAAAAAAATGTCTCCTCCTAAATAGTCCACCTCCACTCTCCCGCTACAGGCACACAAATTGACCGTTTTCAGTACTGGGTCGAGATGGGTGGAGTCACCTTTTAAAACTGGAAATGCGCCGTGAACAAGCACTTCATATTTGTTTATTGAGGATGAAGATCATATTCGTTATATTAACGTATTATAGAAAATTATGTAAAAAACACAAACTATCAACATTTTTCGTCTCCAAGTGGATCTTCACGCAAGTGTACATAAAAAAAATGCATGCAAAATGTCGTATTGTTCACGAAATGGTCGTGTAAATTTCTGTCTACATTAGAGTTGCCGTGTAATATTATTTCCCTGACCACAAATGGATTGTCTTCAACACATAACATCAAATCATACTATTTTACGTATAATAAAAGGATTATCAACAATTTAAGAACGCTTTTCTATATAACAACCACTCTAAATAATAAAATAATAATTTCAATTGAAATTTTAAAGATTATGCACACTACGCTATTGTACATACCGAAATGGCAACACCGAGCATCCATTGTTTTTAAACGAAAATGGCACCGGGGCGGGGTTTGTGTCATTTTCGTTTCGTTTTCGGTGTTACCATTTCGGTATGTACAATAGCGTAGTGCGCAAATTGTTAAAAATGTTAATTGAAAAGTGTTATTTAGAGTGGTATTTATATAGAAAAGCATTCTTAAATTGTGAATCGACTTATTGTACGTAAAGAAGTATGATTTGTTGTTATGTGTTGACGACAATCCATTTGCGGTCAGGGAATTGATATTACACGGCAACTCTAAATGTCGACGAAAATTTACACACTAATGCAATTCATTGAAAAAGTTAACGTACACGACTGCAATTAATGCTTTCGACAACGCATACACTTAAAAGTAAAACTTTATGACTCTCTGGTAAACAAAAATTAGCTATAGCTGTCTTTCTCAATACAATGGGCAGTTTAATGGAAATTCTATTCGTCTCACATTATTTATTTGTAGTGGTTCCCCTCTGGCAAAATTATTTTGTTCTAAGTTCCTGATCTATGTATATCTGATCTGTGCTACTACTATTTTAAAACAAATAATAAAAAAAAAAGTTTGGAAACCACTTTACATTAAAAAAAACGCAAAAGAATAGATAGATAAAGATAAGGTATCCTCTTTTCTCATTAAATTTAGTATTTCTCCAGTCGATCACAAAATAAGGACAAGAATTGCTTCGATATTTTTTCATAAATTAACTTTAGTTGGACTATATAATCCCATGATACGTTTAGGATCTACCTAGTGCTGAAAAATAGTTTTCGTTTTACGTTGGAACAAAATTTAATTACAGGTGAAACCATACTATTGGAGGAAAGCCTTTAAAATGGTTGAGGCAGTGTCGCGAAAAAATTTTCCGGATGAATCGTGAAATAAATTATTTTATTTACACAGTTTTTTTTCGATAATTCGAACACTCAATAATTCGAAATTTTTTCGTTGTCCCTTGGGCTTCGAATTATCAAGAGTCGACTGATCACTTTACTGTAGGAATACCAGTAAGAATGTTATTAAGGAAAACGCAAAATTCGCCCATAAGTAGGCAAATTACTATAACTTCCCCCACTCCCACAATTACGAAAACTCAGATTTAGACTTAGGGCACGTTGCTTTACGTCTCCACCAAATTTCAGCCATTACGTATTTTTTTAAGTACAATATACCCGTTTCCTGTACTAATTACTAATGGTAGTATCTGGGAAGTTTTTTAATTTATTCAATTGGGATAGAGTTATTTTATGTAGAATTGTATACAGTTTCAGAAAGTGAAGTCAAATCTCGGATTAAATATTTGGGAGTGTGGCAAATAGTGATTTTGCTCGGCAAGTCGAGCTTTTTGACGCTATTTACAAAAAATGCTAAAACTTTATAACGGTTAAAGATAGAGGAGTCATGTGAAACATTAATTAAACCCAAATGAGTTGTACTATTATCCAGACACCCTGTATAATGTTGCACGCACTATACATATATTGGCTATTTGCACATGTACGGAAATTTTAAACCACGCCGAAATTCGATCTCCGCCTCCGGACATCTAGATTACTAGCATCGTAGAGTGCGACTCAACCAAGTGAGCCACAGAGCGTGTTTCGATTTTAATTTGCTTGTTAAATTTACAGTGGTCCTGTTTTTTTTTGTTCTCAAGGTAGTTTAGCAGTTTCAGAAAAATTCGCGTCGAACTGGTGATAAAAAAGTCAACCGTATTCAAGTGCAGAACGAATGTACGACATCGAAAATCGAAGCTTGCACTTATCCGTTGCTGTTTACATGTACCTATACTTCACTTTTCATACATTTCCGTTGCACTCAAGCGAAATTTGAGCTTATGCGTTTTGCACTTATCGAGACAATTTGGTGTGAACAAAAATAAATACCAGCGGCAAAACGAGCTCATTTTTGTTGTATCCAGTTTGCTCCGGCCCGAATTTAGCGTACACATACATATAAGAACAAACTGGACAAAATTAGGGAAAGAACAAATATGCAAATGCAATGTAGTATTTAATAATGCGTACTAATGTAGATTTAAAATGATGCCATTGCTTTAAAAATGTCATCATCCGATTCATTCTATTTGAAAAACTTGCGTCATTCAATCCCATTTCAGTTTGATATCAACAAATAACAAAGATAAATCAACTCAAATACGACAAGTTTAATTTTACGTTACGGTGCGGGAGGGAAACCCGCTCTTCACAAAAAAAAAAACAAAAACAAAAAATGGAACGCCCGAATCTTCACGTGTTGCATTTAAAGGCGTTGGGAACATTTTCACAAAATTTGTTATTGTCCAAAGTATGTTTACTTCGTAGAAAATATCTAGCAATTTTTTGTTTGTGGCGAAAACAATTTTGCCACGCCATATGCTACACCACGCGATGCCAATATTATGCATGTTTATAATAAAATTAGAAATAAACAAATGTAGAAATAGGAAAATGTTGAAAATAAACAACAACATGAAGACTGATAAAAGTGAAGGCCATCAGACGTTCGACAGCTAGCGCGAAAATAGCCACGGATTATCGCAAGTCAATGTGTACATAATGTATGTATTTACTAATCGTACATGGATTGGTTCGAGCTCGTAGTACAGCACATAATAAAGTGAATAATAAACGAGCCAAGCCCCCTGATTTTTAATCTTTAATTTTGAAACGAGTAAAACTAGTTCAAAAACTGATAAGGTTTATTGCGTTCTGCATCGCTAAAATTAGCACGTAGCGATTTTGATGAGTATGTAATCTGATTGATAAAGACATGATGCATAGCATACCTATGTACATAAATATGTAGGTTGTGTTGCACTAATAATCCCAAAAATTCAATGAACTGATTCATTGATACTGAAAAAACTGCAAAGTGCAACTTTCGTTAGTGAGTCGAAGTAAGAAATGCATATTACAGATACAGCCAAAACCAGTACCAATAATACAAAAACCAATAAAAAAATTTGGATACCCTTCGCTCCCCTCGGGCTAAAAGTTTTTTCGGGCGTACCTACGACTTGTATTTAATCCCTCCCATTCTTTTCCTTCTGTTTTCACAAAAGTTCCGTTGCGTCGGCAAAACAATATTTGTGTGGGACTTACAGTGGGCAAATACAAATATTTAGTCAGAAAATTTTATAGGGGGATGCGGGAGTATGTTCCCATAGTACGATTCCATTTGCTTTGACCTTTTTAGTTGCTTTGATAAAGAAACATTAATTCAAGGTTTTGTGAAATTGGTGTAAAAAATGTTTCTTAGAAGAACCAAAATGGGAGGTTTGGTTTGTATGGCAGCCCCATGACCCCATTGACCGACATGATCCATTCGTACATATGTTTTGTGTCATCAATAGAAATACATTTGTGTCAAATTTGATTGGAATTGGTGCACAAATAAAAAAGGTTTTCTTAGAAGAACCCAATTTGGGGGGATAGGTTTGTATGGCAGCCGCATGACCCCATGGTCCGATTTGATCTATTCTTACATATGTTTTGTGTTATCAATAGAAACACATTTGTGTGAAATTTGGTTGAAATTGGTACACAAATAAAAAAGTTTTTCTAGGAAGAACCTTATTTAGGGAGTTCGGTTTGTATGGCAGCCCCATGACTCCATTCTCCGATTTTATTGATTCATACAAACTGCCTGCCGCAAAAAGAAGCATTTGTGCAAAATTTCAGCTTCATAGCTTTTAAATTGGCCGAGTAAAACGCGTCGCAACCGACAGACAGACGGACAGGCAGACAGACAGACAGACGGACATCGCCCAATCGATTCCTCAAGTCATGCTGATCTTACATGTATACTTTTTATATGGTCGGAGATGCTTCCTTCGATGCGTTACAAACTTCATGACAAAGTTAATATACCCTTTCACTTTATGAGCGAAGGGTATAAATAACATCTTAGAGCTCTAAATTCGTCCAAATGATGGAAACTTATTTAGATAGGTACATTATTTGGATCCTCGAATCGATGTAAAGAGTATGAATAACCTACCTATACCTATGGATTCGCATCGATCAAAACGTGTTGCTGTTCATAAGTACATTTGCAAATAATGTCAGTTAAATAAATGCCCCATTTAACGTGATAAACAACTTTGTTTACTGACATCGAAATTATTTATCAACCGTAAATATGAACGATATCAAGTTCAATAGATGATAACTGATAACGATAAAGTAGCTGTGCCGTGCCGAGCAAAATATTAAAGATGAATGAAGAGTGTAGTAATGTATAGTGAAATCAATCGAAAATGGTAAAGGATCAGTGCCGGATTAAGCAAGCGCGGGGCCCGTGGCAAATGTTGAGCGGGGGGCCTGTGGAACTTCGATTAACCTTATTAGTTTGGTGGTTCTAAAATTAATATTTCGGTCTTATTAGTCATTTCTCAAGGGGCTTAGGAAAGCGGTTAGCTGCTAGCAAATATCAAAATTACAGCCTTGCATTACACGACAAATGTGCAATAAAAGAAATGATATTATGATATTTAGAAGTACGGTGTCTGGTAAGCCATTGTGCTCGTGAACTCTCTGCACTCTGCCTTTACAATTTACAAATTTATTCTGATTAATGGAAAACTTTTCAAAAAATCAATCTAAAATGAAGAAGTCTATTATCTTCCATAATTGATTTTTTCGGTGAAAAATTAACATTTTCGTGTGAAAAGTTAAAACATTTCGCAAAAATGAGCAATTTACGCCGAGATTCGGATTATTTCATAAAATTGAAATTTCCGTACCTCTAACGACAATGCGTTAGGAACGCCGACAGACAAATTATATTTATTCGACGAAAAAGAATTTGTTTTAGCAGTCCCTTTTTGGACGACTTCTAAAAATTTGCAAATTCGACATTCGACACCTACATTTATTCGGTTTTACGAATTTAAAAAAAAATCTTGGAAATCACTTAATGGTTGGATTAGATATCCCGCGTCAGCATCAGCATCGGCAGAGGCATCGGCATCAGCAGAAAAATTTCAATTTAGAACACACGCATTTGCCTTTGATGACCCACAATGACAGCAGCGGCAGAAGCAGAAATGCGTGTGTTCTAAATTGAAATTTTTCTGCTGATGCCGATGCCTCTGCCGATGCTGATGCTGACGCGGGATATCTAATTCAACCATAAATCAAAAACAACATTTTTGTGAAACAATTTTGAATCATTTTTTAAACAGGCTTAAAGCGGTACGCCACTGTGGATGAGAGATATATAATTGTAATTTCTAAATTTTATGAATGTGTGCAAATACATTTCCCAACACAAACTTCAAAAATCTTATGTCAAGCTGGAATGTGATTTTGAAACACTGCGGGCGTAGGCTTACGGGAATGCCATCATGAATTATACATAAAGAAATATTTCTGTATTTTCATGCAATATTAACCTTGCTTTGGTTTTGGAACACCTTGACGTAAATTGTTCAACTATAACGTGTTATAACAATTTAGAAGGAACTGGCTTCTAGAATTTTGTTGACATCTTGGTTGGCATAACTTTTGTTTTAGAAAAATGCGGGGCCCCTAAAAGCGCGGGGCCTGTGGCATTTGCCACCTTCTGCCACGTGGTTAATCCGGCACTGTAAAGGATATGATACATATGTACATACATACATACATAGGTCCTCCTCTGAAAATGTTATCCCTCAAGCTAGTGAACTCTTCAAAATTCTGTGAAAAAAAACTGAATAATTGTTTTCAGTTTTTTTTACGAATTGAAAATTCGTATTTATAAAGCACATTGGATTGGATTTAAATGATAATGAAGGAAAAGGTTATGGTTATAGTATGGGAGACAGGTACCCAACTGCATTCCTCATATCATAAAGTAACCGGCTAAAAATGTGTACAGCTCATCACCGCTTCTGTTCAAAACTGCTGGTCAGCCCAACATTTTGCAGTTCCTTCTTAGGGAAATTACGTAATGTTTATGCTAACTTTGAGGTTCAATCAGGGTGGCCAGATGCCCCGTATTTTACGGGTTACCCCGTTTTTCCGGGCACGGAATGTCGAAAAACTCGTAATCCAAAAAATAAAATACGGGGCAAACAATGGATGATTCCAGGAAAAAACTCCATCAAAGGGTTAGATGCAACTTTTTATTGCATTAAAGTCAACCAAATACTTCGAAATTTGCCGGGATGCGAAAGTGACGTAATCAAGTCATTGAACCGGGGACCTATCGTTTCGTAGTCTAGTCCTACTTCCTACACCTAAGCTATCTAAGATTACAAGTTATGCGAATAAATAAGTCGTCTTATACGCGCTCTTGTTAATTTCATGTACGAAAGGATGAAAACTATTACACCATGCAATAATTATTATTACAGACAGTGGTGAAAATTACCACACTCAGAGAAAACTTATTGTAACATTAACTATGCAACCAAGTTAATACTACTATTTCAAATTTACCATGAACATGGTTGATTTGTACTAAGAAATAGTTGTTTCAACCAATTAAATGATCATTTACATGTCATATTTTGCACAAGTGAAAACAACTACCGCATACATAGTTGTTTTTGAATAGTAACTTTGCTATTTGTTGTCGTGCTCTGTGGCCGTGATCGTTCGGTCGCCACTCTGTGAAATAGACACTCATAGAGAAACGAGTTTCCAAACTCGGCATGACTCGTCGCAAGTTTATTATTCAAAAGAAGATGATAAGAAATATTCTTATCGTAGAATAATAAACTAACAATGCGACTAGGAAGTGGTATGGCTGACAACCAAATCACACTCCGAATTCAGTTGTCTTTGTAACGTTGATGACTACACACGGTAGTCATCAACGCACCATGCTCCACTAGGAGTTACGGTAATGAAGAGAGAGCTTTGCTATTTCTTTTATGCGATGTCTCTCAATGTATGGTATAAATTACAAACTTCATCACTCATAGAGTCTGGTTGGTCTAGTAGGTAGGGCGTTCTTAGGGTCTCGGGATCGAATCTCTGTAGATAGGATTTTTCTTATGCAATTTAGAGCGTAAAGAGGTTAATGAAATATAGAAGAGGTCCAATGAGTTATATGATTTATGAGTTATCTGTTCTTTCCCTGGGGAAATTATGTTTTTTTTTATATTAAAAATCGAGAGTTACTCCTTTTTATGTAATTGGAAATACTCTTTAGTGCTCATCAATTTGGATAAAAACATATTTTATCCCAACCCTCCGTTTTTCTGTGGGGTCATAGATATGATCCATATTTAACATCCATATTTAACATGCAGCATTTTTGATGATACAAATATGAATACGCATTGATTTTCAATGGGGGACATTTAATTATGGGTATACAGTAGGACCCCGATAATCCGGATCTCGAAAATCCGGAAGTTCGATAATCCGGATTCGAGTTTGTGTCAAATTTTGCTTAAATTTTCATAAAATTCGATAATTTTATAAAGTTTCTTTAAGCTTACAGCTATATAAACTTAAGGTAGGGAAAATTTCGAATACGAAATCATTAATTGTCGTTAGAAGAAACTGAAAACTAGGGGCTTCGCCCTCTGCTCGCTACGCTCGCCAACCCCCGAGGGCGAGTCTAATTTCGGGCACGGCCGAAATTTGAATACCCTTCGCTCTCCTTGGGCTAAAAGTTTTTTCGGGCGTATCTATGACTTATATTTAATCTCCCTCCTCATTCCTTTTCTTCCGTCTTGACAAAAGTTTTGACAAAATGTTATTGGGGTTGCGGGAGCATGACCCCCCCCCCTACATTACGATTCCATTCGTTTTGAACTTTTTTCTTGCTTTGGTAAAGATACATTAATTCAAGGTTTTGTGAAATTGGTGCAAAAAATGTTTCTTAGAAGAAGCCAAAATGGGGGTTGGGTTCGTATGGCCACCCCATGACCCCATGGTCAGATTTTATCGATTCTTAGATATGTTTTGTGTCATCAAGATAAACACATTTGTGTGAAATTTGGTTGAAATTGTTGTACAAATAAAAAAGTTTTTCTTAGAAGAACTTAATTTGGGGGTTAGGTTTGTATGGCAGCCCCATGACCCCATTATCTGATTTGATCCATTCTAAGATATGTTTTGTGTTATCAAGAGAAACACATTTGTGTAAAATTCAGTTGAAATTGGTGCAGAAATAAAAAAGTTTTTCTTAGAAGAACCTAATTTGGGGGATTAGGTTTGTTAGGCAGCCCCATGACCCCATTATCCGATTTTATCGATTCTTAGATATGTTTTGTGTCATCAAGATAAACACATTTGTGTGAAATTTGGTTGAAATTGGTGTACAAATAAAAAAGTTTTTCTTAGAAGAACTTAATTTGGGGGTTGGGTTTGTATGGCAGCCCCATGACCCCATTATCCGATTTGATCCATTCATAGATATGTTTTGTGTCATCAAGAGAAACACATTTGTGTGAAATTTGTATGCAAATATAAAAGTTTTTCCTAGAAGAACTTAAATTGGGGGCTAGGTTATTGTATGGCAGCACCATGACCCAGTGATCCAATTTCGGTGATTCAAACATACAAACAGCCTGAGCGAAGGGTATAAATATGAAGTAATAAAGTGAAAAATCAACCAGGTTTCATAGTTGTACTGACTATGACATGATAGGCTGAGAATCATGGGATAAAATAGTTAGGTTAATATGGAAAATAGTTACCATTAGCTATTGTTTCCGTTCAGTGCATAAACACAATAAATGTTACTATCCATACAAATATCATGCAATGATGTTTGTCATTACACTGCAATCATTTTTACAATAGGCCAGCACCAGTAACAACAACTAAATTGTAATCAATTTCACTACATTTTAGTAACTTTCACTACAAATTTAGTGAAATTGTATGTTATGAATTTCATTGTATAATTTTGTTGTGCAATGAAGCACATTTTTCTCTCCGTGCATTGTTAACATAGTACTTACATGAATGCGTTGCAGTATTTGGAATCAGGATTTGATTTTGCCGAACACACTTACCTGAACTGTCTGCCACCCTTAAATTTGCAGCGCGAACTGAAATTTGAGCAGCTGGAGAGAATAGTTGGATGTCTAAACATAACTACGGTCAACTTGGATGAACTTTATGAGGAATTTTGTGAAATTTCGCCCCTAATTAATAAATATGTTCAGGAGATGAAGAGATGCCGATGAAGTGATAAGCCCTGACTCACGACACGAACAAAATTATTTACAGCTGTGAATAATAGCAAAATATGATTCGAATTGTGAAACTGGTCTTTTCTATCCTGGCAGCGTATTTAGGAACCCTTGATCAGTTCGTCCCAACGCAGGTGATGAAGTCGATCAGCTTTTCTAGTGGCTAAGTACCAAAACACCTTATCGATTTCGTCCCCTGAAACTGAACGAGCTCGCATAGGATTTCAGTACATTTTACGTCCAAAACGGCCAAAAACCCTTGTTCAGCTCGAAAGAGTTTTTGGCTGTTTTCGACGTAAAATATACTCCAAACTCTAAACTCAGATAGCCGGAACCGACTAAATATGTATTCAGATTCGCACTCTAAAGGCTGACCCTGAAATAAAATGCAATTTTAAAATGACATTGAAAGATTTCTATAACATTTTATTGCAAAATTAAGAGTTATTGGAGGCTGTGTTATCAAATAAGAAATATTGTTACAAAAAAAGGCATATCGGCATAATAATAGTTTTTTTTTAATTTTTGCCCCGTAAAAAAATCTAAAATTCGTATTTTATACGCTAGTGACCCGTAAATCGAAGGCAGGCAGGTGGTTCAATCTTATAGTCACCGGCTGAATTTCCGTGCATATGTTAGATGTCGACTTCCACATGCCGAAAGTGCCGGTCAGCCCAATTTGTAGCGGTTCCTTCACCTATGCTGACCGGCTCAAAGATGCAAAAAATTACCCGTACGTTCCTCATAAGGTAACCGGCTGAATTTATATTCAAACAATAGATATCGTTTAACAGAATCGAAACATAGTGGGCTGACCGCTCTGAACCGGTTTTAACCGGTTCAAAATATTGAATATACCATCGTAAGAAATGTAATTTTGATCATACCTGATTAGCTAACCAAGTTGGATTTGTATTCCACTGGTAGATCTCAATTCGCCCGTGTCGAGAGTACTGGTCAGCCCAGACCGAACCAGTTCCTTGATGCATTTTGACCGATTCAAAATAAGCAAAAATACACCAAGTACACAATATAAACTAGGTATACTTAATTTTGATGGGGTATGAAGCATTCACCCGATTAAATTAAATAATTAAAAAGGAATTCGTCGTCGTCGGAAAAGTATGGGAAAATTGGTGTCAATTTGTATGGGACCCTTAGTTTTTGGGGGATTGATGTGATTTTTTGTATGGATTATAATCGAGCTGTCATTTGGCGGCCTACCAAAATATTGCCGTCTGGCTCACTTTAAGGTGGAGGTTACGCATATGAAATTTGAATGGGTGGATAGTGGGGGTCTTTGATTGAAGCACCTCAGTTTTCGCACAGAGACATCAACAACTTGCTAGGAATATTTGTACCAAATTTCAAGTTATAATTTGCATCGTTTTAGGAATGGTGGTGCAAATTGTTTGTATCGAAAAATGGACTCATCCAATTTTGTTTTTTTGGACTGTCGTATAATTTTCCAAAATTATGTGTGCTATATATCATAATAATTTATGTAGTTTATTTCGATCTAGAACATTTGGCTGTAACTGTTACTGTTACTCGAAATAATCACCAAAGAACTAAAAAACAGGGCCCCCTTTTTTAAGGTTGCAAACTTTTTCCCATTATCAGGGGGTCATCCTCAACCATCCTGCAAAAATGCAAAGATGTATGATTTTTGCCACTCTTTGGCTATATTTTGTTTTTTTTTTTCGGCTATATCCCTACTTGAAACATGCAAGATTGTGTCTTGTGTAACGTACAACCGAATTTTTCATTTAGAATTTCAAAAAAGTGGACTAAATTTGTAACGACCCAATTTCGATATATGAAAATATTTTGGATTTAATTAATTTAAATGATGGGTACCTATATTTATTTGATGAATCGCTGTAACTAAACAAGCAAACTGGGTGTTGGTGAAAACGAAAAAAATGTGGCGGTTTTCGGCGAAGCAAGGGAGTAAAGTAAAAAAACAAAAGAATTTGAAATTACCATTAGGAAATCGAGGAATATGGGCTAACTCCAGAGAGGAGCATGAGTGCCAAAAGAGGAAAAAACCAAAGAAAATTAAAACAAGGCCAAGTTTTTTTTTGTGGTTTTAGCGGAAGAAGGTTTTCCTCCGTCTTATATATATTCATTGACACAGTCGTTCCGTGACGGACATATTGCGTGGTGGGTGAACTTAGGTGAGCTGACCGAACTTGGCCAACGAGAAGCGCCTGCACGCCCCTCGGCGTATAATTTGTATGCTATAGTACAGCGGTTACCCAGCCCACAACAACGGACGTTGATGCACCCAAAGCAGGAAGATGGGTTACGAAACCGTGTCTTTTTGCATACCATGAAAAGACCTAAGCGACTCCGTCGGTAGAAAGTATGAAATGGAGCGGGAGGAAAGCCTGGCCATTCTGCTCTCTGTGCTGTCCTGCTGGATATCTGGCATCATACATGTAGGTATGATTTCGAGGACTAGGGGCGACACTCCGCTCTGAGCTACAACAAGCGAAGAACGGTTAACCGGGTTATTTTCTCCTCCCGGTTTTGACCCGAACGGTTGTTTGTCCATCCGGTCAAAACTGTAAAAAAAATTATTTCAGAATTCATACAATTTTTATACCCTTTCGCTCATAGAGTGAAAGGATATAATATTAACTTTGTCATGAAGTTTGTAACGCATTGAAGGAATCATCTGCGACCATATAAAAAGGATACATATATGATCAGCATGACTTGGGGAGTCGATTGGGCGATGTCTGTCTGTTTATCTGTCCGTCTGTCTGTCTGTTGCGACGCGTTTTACTCGGCCAATTTAAAAGCTTTGAAGCTGAAATTTTGCACAAATGCTTCTTTTTGCTGCAGGCGAAGCCCCCTAGTTTATATTTTCTTGATTTTTCAGTATGCAATTCTATTACTTGTCCCTATGAAAAATTTCGTTTTCAAATTTCATATTTTCGAACTATGTCCTTATTGCTATTACTCGTAGAACCATCGCTTCGCCAAATTACCTCTCCTTGTATCTTTGATTTGATTTTAGGTACGATACGATACGAACACCACCAATACGAGTGTGAATGCATTTTTTTACTAAAATTCTAAGCAAATCAATAGAGAGTTTTAGCATATCCTATGGAATAAAACGACATAATTTGACATTCCATATAAAAATTCGCTTGCTTACCGTATACGAAACAAAATATCTCAATTTTGTAGTAGGCGAAGGTGTAAAAAACGACAAATTATTTCGCCAATTTCGACTATTTCCAGAGCATCAAATATACGGAAATACACCCATGCCTACTTGGGACATGCAAAATTAAGATATTTTGTTTCGTATACGGTAAGCAAGCGAATTTTTATATGGAATGTCAATTTGTGTCGTTTTATTCCATACGATATACTAAAACTCTCTAATGAAAAAATTCGGTTAACCGGAAAACTGCTACTTTGAGCCCGGTTGAAACCGGACGGTCTAACGGGCTTTGTAAGAAAACGAAAAAAAACGAAAACCGGGTTATGGACCGGTTTTTGACATCCCTACTCGATATCGTTTCTCGCTGTGCGGTAGTTTTGAATAATTTGTTAAAAATACCAAACAAGGCTATACGGTTTGAATTCAACCTGCAAGCTAGTTTCCAATAAAGAACGAGAGGGTGGGATTAGTAACTTGTATTATGATGTGAAGAAAATCCGGAAGAAATGAAATAAAAAGGGAACTGTGCCAGAATATTCTAGACTAGAGGTCAAATTGCTAGTCGGAACCGTTCAAATCACCAATAGATTACTTTACTACTAAAGTACATTTATAAAAAACATGTTTTTTTCTCACAACTTTACTTACACTTTACTTAAAAAAAGAAACAGATGCTCAAAAGATGTGCCAATGTCAATTATAAATTATTTTCAGTTTTTTCACCGGAACGATTAACATTAATCATTTCATTTTTCTTTGCAGGATACCTACTTTTGCTGATGAACTCTTCGCTTATCCTAATATAAAATGATTTTCATATGTAAAGCACATGGAGGCATATGCACACATGCGATATTGTATCGACGACGTAAGTAAAATTCTCGAAAATTTGGAACAATTCCAAATGAGATAAGTTTGCACAATTTTAACGTTGGCTATACGTTTCGATGTGACACATGGGGATTTTGAAAACTTGTGTACGTTTTATATGTACCTATGTGCTTACATACATATGTACATGTTTGCAAAGGTGAATGTTGTTCAGTGAAATGACGTATATATGTACATATTTACGCGAAGCGTTAATTCGAGCGATGGCAGCTTCTTCTTTTGTTTTCAAATCAGATGCACTTTCGACATGATGAGATATTTTTTATTTGATATTGTCAGCTCTCCAATTACGGTGATTGATTTGTTCTTAATTTTTAGGATTTTTGAACGCACAGAGTTGGTACGGTTCAGGGCGTACGCCGAAATATTTTTCGAGAGAGGTTTTTAAGAGTCAGCCGGCCCCGGCATGCAGGTCCCTCGAATATATCCTATCCTAATACAACCTACAACGATATGAAATTATGAATTATGAAATTAGGCAAAATACACTCGGCCGCAAAACTATCGACTCAACCTTAAAGCGCGTGTATTTGTACGTGTTTTTTGGAAAGTATGATAGTTATCCATAAAAGTCGTATGTCGTTTAAAAGTTTGAAACTTTAGCTAACTGTTAGTACCCTTTTTATTAATATTTGCTTCGCACTTTTTAAATTATTGGCACTTGTAACAAAAAACCCAGAAAAATTGAAATATCAGGTAAAGGTCAGGTCAGGTAAACTACCCCTATAAACGCGCCCGTAACCGTTTTCTCATTATCAGTTGCATCAGGAAAGTTAGGTAACTTACATCTGAAGTAATTTCAATCACTGTTTGGTCATCAATGGATACGACGCCAGATCAGGCGGCACAAGTTGTAGCCCTATTGTCGGAAAATCGTAGTCAGCGAAACGTCGCTCGCCGTCTTGGAATGAGTCAGTCTGCTATCTCGAGAGTTAGAAGGAGATTTTGAGAGACTGGTAGCTTTAATTCTAGACCAAGAACGGGCCGCCCTCGATCCACTTCAGAGAGAGACGACCGTTTCATTGTTACAAGTACGTTACGAAATCGGTTCCTCACGGGTGTTGCTGCGCAGCGGAACCTGAGGCGTGTTCGCGAAGTAGCTGTTAGTGTCTGCACAGTAAGGAGACGATTAAGAGAAGCGAATATCAACCCAAGACGGCCTGCCAGGAGCCCCAAATTGACTGCACGACACCGACAAGCGCGCCTCTTATTTGCTCGAGATCATCTTACTTGGAGCGATACGGAATGGAGCTCAGTATTGTTCACTGACGAGTCGAGAATGTATCTATATGACAGTGAAAGAAGATGTCGAGTCTACAGGCGTCCAACTGAGCGATTTGCGCAGTGATGTTTCACTGAAATGGTTGCATACGGCGGCGGTTCCTGTATAATGTGGGCTGGCATTTTCTTGGAAGGAAAAACGGATCTCGCATTCGTGCCCACAGGAGGCCGAAGAGGAGGGCTGACAGCTGAGCGATACGTTACCGATATTCTCCGTGTCCACATTGTGCCCTATACAGCATATATTGGCGAGAACTTCACTTTGATGCACGACAATGCCCGGTGTCATGCATCGCGCCTCACTCGACAGTTCTTGAATGAATCCAATATGTCGTCAGTTAACTGGCCTGCACGCAGTCCCGACATCAATCCCATTGAACACTTGTGGGACGAACTCAACAGAAGAGTCCGAGCCAGAAATCCAGTCCCTTCGTCCACTGAAGAATTGAAGGCAGCCCTATTAGAGGAGTGGACCGTTATTCCTCAAGATACCATCAGCAACTTGATCAGATCAATGCAGAATCGACTGGAAGCTGTCATTACAGCAAGAGGAGACAATACCAAATACTAAAATAATAAATGCTTAACTTATTTTCCAACAGTTTTTGTTTTATTTGCAAAAAACCTAACTAAAAACCATTTTCATATTTGCTCATTTTCGCTCAAAGAGCATCAATTTTAAAAGTGCTCACCAAATATTGGTTAAAATGGTACCAACGTAAAGCTAAGGCCTTAAGATTTTCAATGACATACGATTTTTATGGATAACTGCTATACTTTTCGAAAAACACGTACAAATGCACGCGCTTTTAGGTTGAGTCGATAGTTTTGCGGCCGAGTGTAGAAGTATAAGAAGTCGTTGATGAAAAACTTTAGCTCGATCGCACTATAGCTGAAGTAAAGCTTTAAGGGTATTACGATTCTTAATGGTTGTAGAGAAATCCTAATAGAGGGTGTTTTTTTAAGAATGATGGAACTTCAAATTGAAAAAAAAAGACACAAAATATTAACTTTTTATTTTATTGGAATGATTTCTTGAAATCAACTTATCACCAAATTTTGATTTTAATAATGGTTAATTTTCTGATGGTTTCTTCTACGTGTTGGTGTTTTTGCATCATTTAGTGAGTACGTGGTACGAAATCTATTCACAATTCGACGGATGGCTTGCTCCGATTATGTATACCATAAAAAGTCGTCTATAAATTGCGCGAATCGACGACTGATTTTCGAAGTAAATTTTGATAATTTGGAAGCGTTCTTCAGGCGTGAGTCTAAGCATTATGATTTGTCAGAGTATACTGAAAAAAAGAAAAAAAAAAGTTCTATCATTCTTAAAAAAACACCCTTAATATAGTAGGGTTGAGCGAATAAGTCAGCTTTAAATGGTGGTTATCTGTTTAAATTGTGTTTATTGGGATGAAGTCAAAATAAAAAATACGAACTTATTTTGCAATAATATTTAAATACAATTAATCCTGCATTGTCTAATTGATTAATTAGCTTACATATTAATATTGATTCGTAATAGAAATTATATTTTAGATCGCATTGGATCGATTTTCAATAAGTAAATACATATATGAATATGAATTCAATATGAAATTGATGATGATGGACTTTTTGCTTCCCTTTTTCGGAATATCCGAGACACCGAGGCTGAAATCTTTCTAAAATTGCGGATTGAGACCAGGTGCAAACTGAGCACTTCCAACAGTACGGATATTAGTACTGATATTTTCGTGCAGTGCTAGGTGTCAAATCCGCCTTTTTATACTCTCAAAGAGTAACAAAAAAAATACCGTAACCGTGTCGGGTCTTGCATCTCGGGACATCTTGATTAAGTAAGCATACACACAAATCTAAATCTAATAAAATGGATTCGATATATTTCTTTTATAATTCGGATTCATTGCGTGTATGCGGCATAACATCTCTCGATGACAGAACATTGACCATCCTGCAAGTTAAACTGAATTTTTATCGGCAGATGAAGACGTTCCCCATGCAGTATTAGTTCCAGTCCAGGCCACATGTAAAAAGAATTATCGATTGAAATGAACACTGACATTGTAGTTTTACACTAACTCTCCGTTTAAATTGCAAAAGAGCGTATTAACACTCTGAAAAAGCGATCTTAGGGGTTTTAGGGACTGCACAGGATCTATCTTCTACCAGCGGTTCCCAAACTAATGGCAATGATTATATTGAAACGACGAACATTCTGGCTGTGAGGGTTTGTAACGAAAGTCGCAGGTAGTCATGGTATGATCCGTTCATTTTGCGGAGCGGAGCGGACCTAATCCGGTCCGATGCCGGACCTAGGTCCGAAAACCTAGGTTCGTGGACCTACCCCATGGCCCATGCTAGTCTGGTTTTTTTTTCTCGAAAGACTATCATTGTTGACATTGATCTAGTATTCGGTTATTTGTTGGTCACTCACTACAGTTGTAAAAAAAAAAACAACGGTTGATTAAAAAGACCTAAGCCACATGGCTAGGCATATTTAACCTGGCAACACAACCTAATATTGGTTAGCCAATCTTTCGATACAAGGACTTCTGTTCGGCAGAGGTGACATCAGGATACCAAACCTTGTTCGGACAAAGGAGAAAGAAGAAGATTATTATTTGTTCATTTGCAGCTTTTATTTTATTTTTTTCATTATCAGGCCCTTAAATTTAGTTAACAATTTTGGTTTAGTGTTTAATAAGTTCATATAATAAAAAAATAACGGGCGCAACAGTGCAACATAAAACTAAGACCACAGATGTGTTAGTGACATCCAATCTCCAAGAACTTAATTGCTTTTTTGTTGAGGTGTTGAGATGAACATCACGCTCAGTAGTGTTATTTATCGCCACAAATGGGTAATCGCTTAACATCTGAGTGATATCATATTCTGTCACATTGGTCATGAGTTCGAAAAACACCATGATTCGGGGTGCGATTCCAACTCATGACCCAGTGAAACGAAGGTGCGCGCACTAACCACTGCATATTTATTTACTAGTTTTAGTTTAAATGCGAGTATAGTAATATATACCTACTATTTAAATAAGAACTAATGTTTCGACTTGCAGTTTTTATTGAGATTGTCCATTTCTGATTTAAGGTTCTCTGGTTTTTTATTTTTGTGATTGTGCTTCTGGCCGCTTCATACATAAAAATGTGAGCGTACAGAAGGCTGCGACCGCAATACGAGGGTTTTGTAAATATCTTTTTGGATTAGTCTAAATAAACGCTACCAAGAATGAAAGTTTAGATAAAAGAACTCAACGGCAAATCGATTTATGATTTCAACAAAAAAGAACTTAGCCAAATATAAGCATGGCTAAACATATAAGCGGAATTCATTAGCTGTAAATTCGTTTCGGTTTCTCCGTGCCAAACACTATTATCATTCTAAGCATCCCCACCAAATTTCATGTTCATTGTTTAATCCAGTCACAAGATATGCATTGAACATATATGCTCAAAATGCTGCCCCGGTATTTTGAAATGCCCTTACTAAATATTTGATTCGCTATATTGCCGGTTTGGGTAAAGCAATTCGAGTGAAATTTTGTCATATGACATACGTAATTTCCTAAAAATCTTTCACTCACAAAAATAAATTTCATACATTCTCTGTTATTTACTTTTTCTTAGCAAATGTGAACAGTCTTTAACGTATATAAGCTCATACTACATACATACAAACCTTTGTGCAAAGTTTCATATCGCTACCCCTAATGGTTTATAAAAACTGATGAGAAAATATAATCTAAACTTCAGACATCCATAACTCCGTTACCGTTGATCGAAACTGGAGAAACACAACTCATATAAAATATACCTGTCAATTCCTTTGATTTGAGTACCCATCTTTGATAGAAAATAAAAAATCTACATTTTTCAACTCTTCGGAACACCCTGTTATCTTTGCCCTACCAAGGTACCTACTGAGGTTTTCTTGCCAAAGACTGTTACCATTCAACACAATGTACCACATTTCATGATGATCGCTTGAACCGTTCGCGAGTTCTTTAGTTCTTTCTGACCAGACGGATGAACAGACAAAGACAATTTCATAAAGGTTGTTTGAAAAAAAAATCTAAAAAACCCTAAAAATGAAATCCGTGCTGAGACTAACGGTCGTAAAAAGTGCTACTTTTCAAATGTATTCCCTTTCTCTAATCCATATAGATTTTTGTCCATTCATAGGCAGCTCAAAATCGTGGGCGCGGTCGCCACGCTCTCATGCCAATTTAGGATACACGTATCTCGCCCATATTCCACACTTTGGTGCTCAAAATCCTTTCTACAAAGAGGGAGGGAGGGGCGATGAGATTTGTTGCGAGATTTGTTTTCATGGGAAGAAAACCTTAATTTTTAATGGATTTTATACCAGCGCTGCCTCATGCGGTTTGGCGCTGTTTGATAATGATACGGGTATGATTTTAGATCGGTCTCGTGAGTTAGCGCTCCAAGTTTAGCATCATCGGTATTAGTTTAAATTGTTGTAAGGGGTGAAATAGTCCAATGAAACCTAGTTTGAAGCGTTCGCGCTTCCGGCCCGAAAATGGTCTCCCTGTTTTCTCGGGGAAATACTCATCCAATCGCTGTGGGAAGAAACACTAAAAGAATTATGGGCCACTGAATCCGAATTTGTGGTCCAATCGGCGTGGCAGAAACACTAGGTAAATTTGGGTCGCTGATTCCGAATTTAAGGTCAAAAACAAGAAAAAAAATTCGGGTTTGCCCGCCCCAAAATGGCACCCCTGTTTTCTCGGGGAAATACTCATCCAATCGGTGTGGGAAGAAACACTAAAAGAATTATCGGGAACTGATTCCGAATTTGAGGTCAATAACAGAAAAAAAATAGTTTGGAGTTGCCCACCCAGAACAGCGCACCTGTTTTCTCCGGGAAATACTCGTCCAATCGGCGTGGCAGAAACACTAGGTAAATTTGGGTCGCTGATTCCGAATTTGACGTCAAAAACCAGAAATTTTTTTTAGGTTTGCCCACCCCAAAATGACACCCCTGTTTCCTCGAGAAAATACTCGTCCAATCGGCGTGGCAGAACACTAGGTAAATTTGGGTCGCTAATTCCGAATTTAAGGTCAAAAACAAGAAAAAAATGTTAGGGCTATGCTCGTTCCAAAATGGTACCCCGGTTTTCTCATCATCGTATGTTCCCACAGGTGACCTATCCGCTACCTTCAATAATTCATTGCAAATATATGCGCTGTCCGAAACTTTCCTATACGTAAGCGTACGCTACAGACCGGGTTGTGCTGCACTGCATATTTCCACGAATTTTACTCCATTGCGACCCATTTATAGATTTGTATAAAAACAATTCTTGCCAAATCCAAATTTCGCCCTTTTTTGTGGTTACTCATACGCTACGAATTTTGTTGGACAGCACTGTAAATTTAGTAGCCCAATCCCTTATTACATTTCATACGACTATCCATTCATTTAATAAAAAATAAATAACAGGCGCGACAATCCAACATTGCACTAAGGCCGCTGGATGTGTTAGTGACATCCTATTTCCAAGATCTTATCTGCTTTTTGATGAAGTAATGAGATCAGCATCACGCTCAGCAGTGTTATTTATCCCCATAAATGGGTACTCGTTTAACATCTGAGTGAGATCATAGTCTGTCACAAGCTCGTGAGTTCGAAAAACACAATGGAACACGGTGAGATTCGAACTCATGAGCCTGTGCACCGAAGGTGCGCGCACTAACCGCTCGACCAGCCAGACCACATTCATTTAATAAATATGCAAATCTATAACACACTATACATGATCATCGACACGTATGTATGTGTATACAGGGTGTCCGGAAACTGCCGCATAAACGCACCGGATTGTGATTCCTCATGTGATTTCCAGCAAAAAAGTTGTACGAACATACCCCCTCAGCTTAACCCTTTAGCTGCCACAGGCATTTAAAGATTTTTCAAAAAATCATTTTCTTGCACGACTTAAAGCCTAATATCTCCAAAGCTAGAACAGCTAGAATACCGAAATAAAATGATTATTACAGCCAACAAATTTACCTATAAAATAATAATAATAACCACACTAAAATCGAATAAGAGGTTTGGTTTTTACAGAGCTTCAAAGTCAAATTTGCGTGATTTGACCCAAAAACAATCTTCTTTTCCATCTCAATTTTCTCCAACTTCTGCCAAGATGAGGTGCTTGTACGATTCTTTTAAAAATTGGCGCATAGTCTTACAATCATATCTTTCTTACATCATTTTAATTTAGCTCCATTACTTCTAACAGTTTTTATACGTTAAGTGTAGAAAACTAAGGTTAATTTTAGCTCGAATTCAATACAATTCAATTCACACTGCCCCTATAGATCTGCAATTGGTAAAATCTATTCAAAGTATATGTCGAAATCGAGCCAAAATAACCCTAGTTTTCTGCACTTAACGTACTAAAACTGTTATAAATAATGGAGCTAGAAAAAAATGATGTAAGAAAGATATGATCGTATGATTATGCGCCAATTTTAAAAAGAATCGTACAAGCACCTCACCTTGGCCGAAGTTGGAGAAAATTGAGATGAAAAAAAAAGATGGTTTTTGGGTCAAATCACGCAAATTTGACTTTGAAGCTCTGTAAATACCAAACCTTTTATGCGATTTTAGTCTGGTTAGTTTTATTTTATAGGAAAATTTGTTGGCTGTAATAACCATTTCACTTCACTATTCTGGCTGGTCTTGCTTTGGAGATATTAGGCTTTAAGTCGTGCAAGAAAATGATTTTTTCAAAAATCTTTAAATGCCTGTGGCAGCTAAAGGGTTAAACTGAGGGGGTATGTTCGTACAACTTTTTTGCTGGAAATCAACTGAGGAATCATAATCCGGTGCGTTTATGCGGCAGTTTCCGGACACCCTGTATAGTATAAAAATTCCATATGGCAATCGAAGCCGATTTGAAACAAATCCCGCTCTCTATTAGCATCAAACAGCCTCAAACGACACGAAACCGACCTCTCCATTCATATGCACATACAATACACCATGCCACTACAATACAAACCCCATACTACAGCCACGGCAATGCACATTGCATCGTCTAAACAGCACGGTGATTCGACATGGAAAAGTTCTCCATCGTACAACCACATGCCACTACGAACCCGATCCAAACACAAATCGACCGGACCGCAGGTCCGGACCGGTTCCTAGGTCCGGACCGGTCCCTAGGTCCGGACCGGTTCCTAGGTCCGGACCGGTCTCTAGGTCCGGACCGGTTCCTAGGTCCGGACCGGTTCCTAGGTCCGGACCGGTTCCTAGGTCCGGACCGGTCTCTAGGTCCGAACCGGTCCCTAGGTCCGACTGGACCTAGGTTTTTCCAAAACCGGAACTACCGCACCTAGGTGCAGGTGCCGGACCTAGGTTCAAAAGATTAGGTCCGGTTCGGAGCAACCATGACTATCTCTGGCGGAGTAGCACCTGACTGCCGGCAGTTCGGCCGGAGAGGGAATACAGTACGAGAAAAATGGTTGGGGTAAAAAAAACCGACTCCGCTGTCAACTTCGTTACGGGTGCAGGTGCTATCGCGAAAACCAACGAACAACCGCTCACACTCATCGCGGACCTTCCATTCAACATTGTGTGGCAGAAGGCCTATAATGTTACCGACCTACATAACGACGGTTGAGGTTGATGGTTTTAGGTTTTTCATGGAGCAAAGCTCGAGTCCCTTTTTCTTCTACCACTTAAAAAGCCTATTAGACAAAAGGACAGTTAGTCCTCCAAAACGTGTTCAAAGAGAAAATTCTTACCTCTTTCAAGGCGGAGGTGCACAGGAATTGGGGATGGAGAATAAGTCAAATTGGACACCGCCACTATGTTGACGCCGATGCCGATTGTAACAATAAACTTGAAAAATAAAAATTAAAAGATGGTACTAGAGCCGCTGAGACAGTATATATTTACCTTATGACCGGCAGGTCTTGATTCGCCGGCGGTTGACGTCCAAATGGACTAAGCGAATAAGGTATAATATACTATATATAAGGCAAATAATAATAAGGTTCCTGACGACCTTGGAGTATGTAGAATAGAAACGGCACCACAACTGACAGATCAAGTTTACCATCTACGGGTATACCGTGAGGGGAGCACCTAGCCTTTCGGCCTTATCTCCCGGTCCTTCGGACTGTTTGGATCTTCGGTGTTTACTGACAAGGTCGTTTTGTCAGATTTCTCCATCCGGCGAATGCACTCACCTTCAGGAACCCAACCCCGGGGTTGCATCACCAGCTCGATGTCTCGGGCCACCACGAGTCCAACACCTTGATGGGCAAGGACCATGGTCCCCTGGGCACACCTATCCCCGTGGTACACTATTCGCTAAAGACTTCTCTATAGCAGGTGTGATCTTCCTTCGGCCCCCTATTGGTTAAGCCTCACGTACAATTCAGATGTGCATCTCCCAGGCTCGTTGAACCTGTGACTACGAGCCTCTGCAGCCTCGTACCGTTGCTTTTCACATCCGGGCGGCCCCTTCAGTTTACTAGTCAGCAATGCGATTCGGGCTGTGTGGTCATCAATCCACAAACTAGTCAGATATAGGCGCGAAGGCATCTTCCACCCAGGCCATTCTCCCTGACTAGCCCCTTCAAGGCTCGGGTTATGCGAAGCCGCCAGCTCCGAGGCTTTCACGATTAACCGTAATGGTGAACCCCCCACCACGGAACACCGTTTACGTGCTCGGCCTTTATTGACTTCCCTCCCGTAAGTTGTGGGAGGAGGTAGGTCACGCCAAGAGCCACCCATACATGACTAGGGAGCTCGGGAACGTCATCGCCCGAATGGTCTTTGTACAGATCCTCGCCATGGTGTATCAACTGTACCAGGGGCCTCCCTGCGCTGCTCAGGTACGTGGTGTCGCAGCTCACCAAAGATCGTTGTCCCCCTAACTACAGCCTTTTTGGCTGATGTCGCAAGGACACCGACCCCCCTGCGGGGAACTGACAGATCAGCTGGTAATCGCTATAGGGCCGTTCCCATTTTATATACTCCTAGGCTGTAGCTATCATGTTGCTCAAGTCATGAGGGGGAGCACGCTATTGAGTAAAATATTTAGGAGAACATAGTCTATCTATGAGCTTCATCACCTAGGTCGGTGGAAGTATTATTACAGGTTCTTATTTAGGGACCATATAAACCAAATTATTATTGAGCAATCTGATCAATTGGAGATCCCATAATTACATTTCATGTTCAATGATTTCGAAAAATCGTTCGGCCGTGAATATATCTGGAGAGCATTACGTAGGAGGGAGACACAAAATCTCGCATCCCACACCACAAGAGCAGGCTCTCAGAACCTTTGGAGTGCACAGTCTGGTGAGAGAAGGCTGTATTTTGTCACCTATTGTTTTCTAGGCTGAAACATCAATGTGGCACGATAGCTCGCCGTCGGGCCTTGGCCGCCTGAACCGTTGACCTCCAATTGTCGCGGTTATGTGACCTTGTCCTCCAGTTTCGGAAGCCCAGCAGCTGGTGGGCGTCTTTTAACTGTCACATGAAGTCGCTACGGGAAGGTAGTGGGATTTATCAACATTCCATCTGAAAGGGATTTTAGTGAGAAATGGTATACAGCTTTGCCCAGTTAGGGGCCATGTAAATAACGAATCTCACATTTCCGTGTCTTTCGAGTTATTTAATAAAGACTTATTTTGTAGCTAAATCATACCAGCAATGAAATTTAGATCTCGAAAGTGGAGTAGTCCGAGAGACAAAAATAGCACGCAATATAGACCAACTACGGTCTAAAACGCAGAAATTGGAGGCCAGTTGAAAGTAATCAGAATCACCAGTGAATGTCTAAACACGCGCAGGGTCATTTTTCGTTAAATGGTGTAGAAAATCAATTTCGACTGTCCTTTGTGTGACAGTTCGTCTTTGGACCAAGTTCACAGATGTGTAAGTTACATCTAATTTCCAGGATCTTAGCTACTTTTTTGTTGAGGTGTTGAGATCAACAACACGCTCAGCAATGTTATTTATCCCCATAAATGGGTACTCGTTTAGCATCCGAGTGAGATCATAGTCCGTCACATGGGTCGTGAGTTTGAAAAACACCACAAACTCAATTCGTTCACGGTGAGTCCCGAACCCATGACTCTGTGCACTGAAGGTGCGCGCAGTAACCACTACACCAGCCAGACTATTTTAAAATTTGCCTAACAATATTTTCGTGAAAGACAATTTCAACTTATGAGAAAATCATGATCATGATTTCGGGCTTGCCTATCCCTAAATCAGCATACAAAATCCGTTTCCAAGATACGCCCCTCCCAATTTTATATTCGCTTTAAGGGCAGTATGACGGTTAAATTATCTTAGGTCTGTCAGATTTATTTTGGATTTGGTTTTTCTCACTTTAAATGTTTAGATGACACTTCATTTGAACTTATGAACAGGAAATGCTGTACATAAAGAACGACGAAGTAGACCAAGACAGAGCCACCATTGATCTTGCTCGTGCCTTGGAACTTGGAATACCCTTTATATTCAGACTAATCCGTTTAATATCGAGCTGACTAAACTAAGCGATTTGATACAATAGGTCTCAAAATAAAGCCCCTTAATAAAGTGTAGAGTTATCCGTGGCTAACAAAATAGGAATTGTAATTTCTTTAAATTTATGTAAAAAAAAATCCTAAAAGCAAATAACGATAAAAAATCTATTGTAGATTCATTCAAAGGGGTGATTTACCTAGTCATGAACATTTCACACACTCCCATTTATCATAGTTTTTGATCCCTGGCCCCATTCTCTTTACAAGTACATATATATTCATAGAACATACGGCTATAAACATCATAATCAGCGCCCGCTTTAAGGGGAGGCAAGCCGGGCGGTCGCCCGGGCGCCACTTTTTTGGGGCGGCTTTTTAGCTAGTTAGAAAATATGTGAAAAACAGGAAGGAAAGATTTAATATCAATTTTCATTCTGTAGACAGGCGAAAAAAAATGCCGTAAGGCAGGAAACAAATTGACACCCACAAAAATAATTTCACAACCGCTGAGGCCAATTTTTTTTAGAAAGACTTTTATTTGAGTAAAGAAAACGCGTTAAAGCTTACTTAATATATGCACTTCTGTGTTTTAAAGAGTCAAAAAAGAAAACTGGGATGATTCGCTCAGTTATCCACTAATAAACTACTAAAATTGTTGTTGATTCTATTGAATACCAGAGAAATTAATGAATCGCACTAAACACTCAGCACATAAAAAAGAATTTAAAAAAAAACTCTCCTGTGAGAAATTCCATGCCTAATAGTCTTGACACATCTAAACGAGTTTATTTATTTTATTGTAGTTGGCGTGGGGTAGTTTAAAAATTTCAATGGTCAATTTGTCACTTTGAAATATATTTCAAGAAATACATATACATACATAAGTCATTCATAGATCAAAGAGGTGCAGGGCTTGAAATCTAGCCAAGCTGATCAACAACTTCGCCGAAGAGAGAAAGAAAACAACAATTTGGACTAAACGGATAGCATTCAATTGCGAAGAACACTTGCTATTTTGAGCAATATTATGTATGTCACAGTAGGACGCTATGAATAAAATTCTTTGTGATCATACTCTTCCCCTTTTTATTTATTTTAATAAATTTTAAAT
Source organism: Microchrysa polita (assembly GCA_949715475.1). NCBI lineage: Eukaryota > Metazoa > Arthropoda > Insecta > Diptera > Stratiomyidae > Microchrysa > Microchrysa polita. The sequence goes on from OX454416.1 coordinate 92,299,660, forward strand.
TATAGCAAGACAAAAGAGAAACGCTTAGGTAAATTAAGCGTCGTCCAACAAATAAAAAAAAATTCAAATGTTGATTTGTCTTCAATCTGGTGTCTTGTAACTAACGCACGATTATTCGGCGAGTCAATACATTCTTCCTTCCTTATTGTTTCGACTAAAATAAGATGTTATTAATATCCTTTATTGCAACTTTTTATTTAATGGGAAGAAATTATACATACTTACATGCCACAATATTTCATATACTTTTCAAAATATTCGCACATTAGAAAATTTGATGGCATGCAATCTCAAAAACAACTTCTGAGACGCAGTTGTTTCATCGGGGATAGGCACTGTATAGTTTCTAAACGATGATGTGACACAAACCCCAAATTAACATATATTTTTTAATTTCCTTGTGGACTAAACTGGCATTTCATTGTTTTAATTTGATTTTGTGTCACTTTTCAAAAGCTCAATGAGTTTACGTTGACATTCATAACCCGCATTCGACTAGTGTGTCATACCTTTGGAGTTTATAAAGCTCAGAGCTTTTAGCGGTTTACGAAACGAGTTTATCGTCTAGTGTGTCAGGACTATAAGGCATTATTTGAACTACTTTTTTTCGATAACTTTCATCCACCTTGCACAGCAGTTAATCTTCAATTCGCCCGATATTTTTGGAAATGCATTGATTCATCTAACATTCTGAGGACACATTTTCAGCTACATAAGTGGTGGGCTTCAACAAGATGAAGGCCACCGGACACAGTAACAGAGCCACAATACAATAACAGTTCTTCTTAATTTGTTTGCGGAAATATTATTATCGGGATTTAAGTAGATTGCTCGATGTAACTAGCTCTGACTTTATTCTCCAAGAATTCTCGAGTTGACGCATTTATGAAGAAAACAAATCCGTCCGTGAAAAGATTCGGCTAATTAAAGTTTATCTATACCAAAAATTGCCGAGCACTACTCCAAACGAGCACCATTCTTTGACACGCAGTTTTCTAGAGCAGAGTTTTCCAAAATATATTTTTGTATTTTACTGGAAAAAAAATAAGCTCGCTCTTACAACAACCAAGCAGTTGCGCAGATAGGAGAGGAGGGGATCTGGGGTCGGGACTATTTTCCCCAGTAGATGGAAAATCAAGCGCTTTCTAAAAATGTTTTTTTAATCCTTTTTTCGTAATAATAGCAAATGATACAGTTTAAAGCACACTGTTTTCCAACAGGTGATCAGTGAAAGGGACTACTTCTGAAAAAGAAGTATTTAATTGGGACTAATTAAAAATTTTTTCCGTCAAGCCGTGCATTTTTCTCACATAATGTGACACTATTGTCTGTACCTAATTATTTTTACTTCTTGAGTTAATTGGCACAGTGGTAGCACAGTGTCCAAATCTTGCGACAGTATCATATGAAAACAAACCATATTAGTAATCAACCATCTCAATTCTTCGTTAAAACATTTAAAATTAATCCGGCGAAACCGCATCCATTGAATTATTACACAGGTCTACACGGGTTTTGGTGCCGGGGAGATTCAAACTGTTTTTGAGTAGCCTTCCTATACTGATTCTAACGGTATATAAATTTTTTAAATCCTACGCGTAGTTTTCGAGATATGATGAAATGATGAAATGTTCCAAAATATGTATGTTGTTAACTCTTCAGACATGAAGTAAGCGTCTTTTTCGAGATTTCTTGAGATGAGACTTTCCAGGGGACTCACGCATGATACTCCAACAGTAATCCGCCATCATATGTTCATCCCATCGACCTTGATAACGATTTTCCACAATTTTCAGGCCTTGTTCCACACTATACATATAAGACCCTAGGTTTACTCGAAATTTATCCAAATGACCATGGAGGTAGTGCATCTTGGTACTCATATTGCAACCAAGAAATTTTCCAGCATATTTTGCACTAAAATCCGATAATTTTCAGCCTTATGATTGGCGAGAAAGTTTTTCACAACGTCGATGAAAGAAATCTACGCTAATGACTCTAAATCATTCATGGAATGCCCAAAACTGGTATCTTTTATTAAAAGGCTTATTTGAGGGCCGTCAAAAATGCCTGCCTTAAGCTTCTCTGTACTTAACCCAGCTACCACAACTACCATTTTTGTCCAAATCCTTAACAAATTGCTTCATGAGTCCCAATTTGAACTTTTACCTGTAAGTAACGGTAAATCGCAACAGAAAAAATTCAGGACTACATCAAAACGTCAAATATTATTTCGTCTGAACATGAGATGCTCAAACTGTATATATTTAGCAATTCAAATGATTTTAGATATATTTAGTCGATCTAGGAACGCTCGTGGCTGTCGATTGCCATGCAATTTCATTAATTTGCAATTTCATTAATAAATACATGTAGTATTTATGAAAAAATGGCACTGAGAGTATTGACAGGACCGATGCTTTAAAATTATGCTTGAATCGCAGCGACACCAAATTTTTTTTTTTAATTTTGTAGACCTGTGTTATCTGACAAAGTTGGGCGCCTTTAACTATCTCGTTGATCTTTTGAGCGTGGTTCAACGAACTGTTGCGCGTGGTTCGGCCGAACTTTTTTTGTGCGTGTTTCGACAAAGCCTATGTAGAGTCTGCTTAAAATTATTTCAATCCACGACACAGAAAAGGAATGTGTTGTTCTCTTCTGATATTTCCAACCATTTTTGTCATAAGCTGTCCATTTTGTTTTCGTTAAAAAATAATAAAAAAGTCTAAAACATTGAAAAATAAAAATTTGCTAAACTCCCTTCATTAAAAAATGTGGTGGTCTGTAGTGATTCATGATCAAGCAAAGTGGTCCGCAGTCATTTGCGAGTTGAGAACCACTGGTTCAAAGGAATGGTTAAAATTGTGAATGTGGTGAATGAATGACATATTTCTCCGATATTCATATTTTATTTAGGAAAAATCCCATATACTCGTAACTTCGTCGGCAGGCCGCAGCCTTTGACGATCAATGAAAATTGTTCATTTAATTTAGTCACAGTAATTCTGTTATCTCCGAAAAAAAAGGAGCACATCTGGAGACCATCAATGGCAGCCAATAACGTATTGTTTTGTAAAATGTAAAAATAACAGGCGCGACAATCCAGCATTGGACTAAGGCCGCAGGATGTGTTAGTGACATCCTATTTCCAAGATCTTATCTGCTTTTTGTTGAGGTAATGAGATCAGCATCACGCTCAGCAGTGTTATTTATCCCCATAAATGGGTACTCGTTTAACATCTGAGTGAGATCATAGTCCGTCACAAGCTCGTGAGTTCGAAAAACACCATGAAACACAGTGAGATTCGAACTCATGAGCCTGTGCACCGAAGGTGCGCGCACTAACCGGTAGACCAGCCAGACTACTTGTAAAATGTAAAGTCACCTTAATTTCCCTATGGAAATGGAGAGTTAGTCGAGCATATGCCACTAAGATATGTTGAACTCTTTGTGATGGCTTGATTTCCCAAAACGGTGGTTTTAGCTATAATGTAAAATTAACTAAACTGGCTGGCCAACATTTGTATTAAGAAATTTTTTGAAAGTGTTAAGACCAGTATACGCTAGCAGTTATCCAAATTCTAGCCAAGATAGTAACATAGCACAAGACGAATATTTTAAAAAGGATCATTTTGATATATCCCTTGGGTGGCCGGTGCTTTGGTATTTGGGTATTTGGGGGGGGGGGGTAATCCCATTTATGCCTTCTTATAAATGCCACTGCGAACAAGAGCTGCCAAAATCATTCGATTCTATCTAATCTGTCTAGTATAGTACTGAAGGGCCGGCAAATTGTCCTGTTGCCCGGGGCGGCATAAACGCTAGAGTGGCCGCTAATCATAACCATTGTGGCAGATAGCCCGATGTCGGGCCTTGGCCGTCTAATCGTTGACCTGCAATATTCGCGGTCACCCGATCTTGTTCTCTAGTTTCGGAAGCTGGTGGGTGTCCTCACATTTACTGAGTTGAATAATCCCAGGAAGTTCAATGTCGTCCACGCAATCGCGCTCCGTCAACTCGTTCCGCGTTCATCGCCTTCTTCTGCATAATATTGTCGTCCATTCGTTGTACATGCCCCGACTATCTCATTCGTTGAAGCTTCACAATTTTCCTGAATTGACACAGCTCATCGTGCATTTGATACAGTTTGTGGTTGTACTGGCTGCGCGTATTTAGTAATAAAGTGATAATGAAGATCCTTTATCGGAAGATCTATTATCATCGGCAAAAGTTATCTACAACTTGGTCTCAATACTTACACAAAACTTCATAAAGACCAAGTAGCATGTTTTAGGAGTTTTAGAGCGATATGTAAGTGTTAAAAAATGAAAATACCCTATTTTATTTTTTGGTCAACTGCATGATTTTTCTAAGAAAGGTTTAGACTTTAGAGTATTATACAATATTGTATTGCAATTATTTATCAATAGGCAGGACATTTTATGTACATAGTTGTACAAACACTGTAAAATGACCATAATCAGAGGACCATCCCTAACAATCGAGCAAAAAATAAAGAAACACGATTTTCGACGAGGACAAACTTTATTTAATAATGTGTTTTTTTTTTAGATATTTTTAGAATGAAAATCGACAGTTCCCCTTTATTTTTTATTAATTTCTTGTTCAACCCAAAATCCTATGAATCCTCTGAGCTAAAGATTCAACACAGGAACGATGCTTTCGGAAAAAGAGTTATATGAATAGAATGCAGTGTGTTAAATATAATGTAGCTGGCATTGCAGCATTGCATACACGACAGCCTGCCTATGACACGCTACCCCATACAACGATTTTTTTTTGCTATACATATGCCACAATATGTAACTATAACAATAAAATGACTTAACCACATCCGCACTAAGAGGATTTATGGAATGGAACATTGCCAAAAATTTAATTCGGACGATTATTTGCATGCGCAACTTTTCCTCTCAAGAAGCATAGGGTGATCCGAACTTAGTTGTGTTGTTGTATGAATGGGAACATTGCAATTGCATCGCCTCTGGGAACAGAATTATTGGATGGTGTTCTATTGTGTATATGGTTGGCTCCCTTTGGTAAGGTTTTCCTTTTGTTTGTCGCATGTATTCTCCAACGTTCGTAAAACGTGATATTTTTCATTGTTTCAAGTTAAGAGTGTTGAATTGCAATGATGTTGTAATGTCCTTTCTTATAATAGTTGCAAACACAAAAAAAAAAAATAAAAAAAAAAATTTAGATTCTCTCGGTTTCGTTCAGCCGAGAAGACTACTATACATGCACTATAAGTACGTAATTACATAGGCTAACATATAGGAAGAAATACTCGTTAAGAAAATTGTATTTACCATATCTCCCAAATGCAAGGACGTACTAATGTACATCAGAATTATTTCCGGAGATAATACTATTCACACCTATGTATGGAGAAATGATGAAAGAAATTTCCTCAGGCAATTTTAAATATTTAATAAAGATTTTCGCACAATCTATTTGTCGCAGACCTAATCAAAACCAAATAAGCGACGTGATAGCATTTACAAAATCTTTTTTGAGTGTCGTGAACTTCTCGCGTACAACTGAAAGCCCTTCTTTGAATACGGACGATATCTGAAATCACCACGAAGTTTACGTACATGTACACCTATAAGAAAGAGTTGCTTGACTAAGCATCCGGGGGCTTACGTAATATTTTAAGTCTTTTCAATGACACCGCATATGTACTGAAGATATTAGAACACTTGAAACTTTTTGATCCTGTTTCAGAAATGATGCCTCTCACACACATAGAGCGCTATACGTACATACATACGTAACATCATCGCATAAAATGCCGTCGCTTTTCCTTTTTGCTAAGGAGTTAATTGAGTGAGTAGGCTTCACTCCTTGGCAGCAGTAATATTAAAGCCTCCTTTGATACGATGAGTCATATCATTGCGCGGATTATAAGGGTAGCAAAGCCGGCGTAAGCTTGATGTTAATTAAATTTACCAGGCATGACAAGATATACATACTTCAGACAGTCAGTGTCTTTCGATGTTATATACACAACAACATGAGTGCGTTTGTTTCAGTGTACAACTACACAGTAATGTCCTCCAGGCAAAAGGATGACGTGACAGTCTGAAAATCAGTATTTACGAGATGTGTGTTATATGTATGAATGCAGTTATACGTAGTACTTAATCTTTTGGAGGTGTGAAACATAAGATTCTTAACGTAACGTAATTCTTACTTCTAATATGAAACCTTAAGTTATGTTAACTTGCACCTATACGCATATTTGTTAATACATTAATCGGCACTTAAAGCCTGTTCTATAGAACCACTTAATAAATAAAAATTACCATGCTTATGGCAACTTCAACTGGAAATATTTTATCAATTAAAATATAAATGTCTATTTAGTCACAAAATGATTAGTATAAATAAAAAAACTAGGGGGCTTCGCCCCCTGCTCGCTACGCTCGTCAACCAAGGATACACAACTAATAAATAGCACTGTTGGTACATTCCTACATTTTCCTATAGACTTGGATTAATTTCTTCTACTGATAACTATTCTTAGCGAACGCTGGGTTTCGCTAATCTTCAATTTAAGGAAGAGAAGGATATTTCGTCCTTACTTACATAACTAATCGATTCCTAGTAAAGTGCTCCCCCTTAATTTTATAGAGAGGGTATTAAAAAAGGTTGCAGACGGTATCCAATATTCAAAATTTCCTTGATTCTTTCTAGGATTTGGAAACAGCAAAATATTTCCAATATTTCCAATATTTTGTTGTTTCCAAAGGCCGAGCAAAATTCCGAAACTTGCTAAAAGTATTCTCCAGAGCACTTTTAAATGAAACTCATCTTGCCCATACAAACGATTAAATGCAAAAAAATGTTCTTTATTATTATTATTATTATGTTTATTTACAATATAATGTAATTACAAAGTAAATAATATACAATGGAAGCACTGGCAGCTGGGGCCTTTGGCTCGGACTTAAAATTTATGTATTCTTTTATGTAACAGAGTTCAAGAAATTATATTATTATAGGTCAGAGGTGAATAGTATGGAAAAAGGTTAAATTTTATTTGTATTGTTATTTTGATGGGTTTTAAATTATATGATGATATTTGTAAATTTAATAAATTCCATTATTTTTAAGCGGTTGGTATTAAAATTGATTGGGGAGAGTAAGAGGGATAGTTTGGATGGGAGTCCATTGGAGGTTTTGTAGTATTGGACTGATTGACAGTCATCTAAGAGGTGGGGGATGGTAAGGTGTGCTGCCTTGCAAAAATCGCATGTAGGTTTTGGCTTTTTTAACAATAGGTGCAGATGTGTACTAACAGTATTGGCGAATCTGTGTCTCATGATTTGTACAATATGGCGTCTGGGGGATTTGGTCGGGTAGGTGGGTGGTTCGCCCAATGGGTTGCAGGTTTTATAGAAATGTGAAAAACTAGATGTTCTTTATAAATTTAAGGTTCTTTCCCCAAGGACTCGAAACACCATTAGCATTATGGGGAACTCCTCTTAACAAATCCTTTCTTTTCATATTGGCTATGTATACTACTCACGGGGTAAAAAGGACATTTTGCCGTGAAGAACATACCTAACCGAAAGAATTCGGCTGTATATCTTGCTTTTCTTGTCGTAACCTTATAAAACTATTACTATAAATTTGGTTTCGGGAAAAGACTGCCGATGATCCTTAAAAGTCAAATTTTGAAAGTTTCATAATTAGATTAATTACTGCCGCTTCCGAAAGACGAAATTTGGTCAAATTTTATCAATCAATCAATCATGGGTCTGCCATAGAAACCAATCCAAAATCCAAAATTAGGTTATTCTAAGAAAAATGTTGTTCTTCGTGAACCAATCCTAACCAAACTTCATCCAAGCTTGTTCCCAGCTTAGCCTCAACACCTCAACTTTCTATGGCCGAACCATAACCTTTATTCATTTCCATTAGAACGCATCTGTGTAAAGTTTGTAGCGAGCAAAAAGAATCTTAAAAAATCTTGTATTGACTGATAAATGTACTCATGTATTGTATCTTTCTGTATAAAAACACATTTATGTGTGGCTTGGCGAAGTTTGGTTCATAAATACACAAGTTTTTTTTTTTTTGAGGTGAGGCTTCTATGGCAGCTCCATGACACCATCCACGTCCGATTTTAGTGAATCAAACATACAAATAGGCTGCCACAAAAAAAAAGCGAGAACGAGGCTAATTTCGAGCGAGACCGAAATGTTGATACCCTTCACTTTCTCTCGGGCTAATATACATAGTTAGTTCGGCGACTCTATGACTTGACTGTGCCGATTCCGTCCGTTCCTAATTACTTCTTGTAACATGATTTTCCTGCGGCAGCTCCATGAACCTCTCATCATCCGTTTTTATATAAGTTAAGCACCGTCGCGTCGATAGAACAACAGTTGTGTGAAATTTGGTTAGGTGCACAAATAAAACATATCTTAGAAAAAAAATTTGCGTACATGTACATGAAAGGTATGACACACTAGTCGAATGCGGGTTATGAATGTCAAGGTTAACTCATTGAGCTTTTGATAAATGACATAAAATCAAATTAAAATATTGAAGTGCCCGTTTCAGGACACAAGGAAATTAGATAGAAGAAAATATGATTTTAGTGTTTTGTGTGACATCATCGTTTACAAATTACGCGCCTTTATTAAATCGCCGTTAAAACAAATTCGTCTCAGAAGTTTGAGCTGCCAGCAAATTTTCTACTCAGCGATTATTTCGAAGAATCTATGAATATTGAGGCATGTAAGTACGTATAACTCTTTTCCAATAAAGCGCAGTATAGACCTCGGGCGGAATGACAATGAAATTTTTGTCCGCTGCGATTTTTTCAATGAAAATGCATGCTTACTGTCGTGGAACATGTTGGAAATGATGGGGAATTCCATAAGCTACAATCCGAATATGGTTCCAAAATTTTTCTCGGTCATTTTATGTATTATTTTTCAATTCCCCGGCCATTTCACCGTGGAAAATATCTAATGACGGGGGAATCGAAAAATAATACATAAAATGACCGAGAAAAATTTTGGACGCTCTCCTTTTTAGTACATTATGTATTTGGAAATATGTACATAACTTTAAAATCGTCTAAGAGAAATTGATATATCCTCTTTTTTTGTTGGAAATATCAGTTTCGTACAACTTTTCATTCAACCGCCACATGCATCACACTCGGTGACTCAGGCTATAGACAGCGGTTACTACTAGCCCTATTACTTACTGAAATACTGAATAACAAAATGACATACTGGAAATATTAGGGAAATTGTTCGCGGAGACATCTAGGGGATTAGTTTGGCAGATGATCCAAGTCATACCCTGTATCAACTTCCAGGATTATCATTTTGTATGGGATTTCCAATAAATCTGGAAATGATCCAGTGAGTCGAATAGGGCTAATATCAACTATCTTGGATAAAGTTCAAAGTCTTCAGTATATTGATGGGCAATATTTTTCCATCGGGCTACAGTAATGTCGCTATCATTATCATCTTAAAAGAACTAGGAACACACTACCCAACTACTCATGATTTTAATGTACAATTGGCTGATCAATTCCACTTGAATAGACATTTGCCAAAATGAAATTCTCTGAACGACTAAACGTACAGTTTTAGCTAAGGAGGAGCTCGGCAGAGAGTGACAATACATAAAGCGTTTGTTTTAAAGTCAGAAGTTTCACATTCCAAGTGTACCATCCACAGGATATACTAAATAATATTTCACACAGGATAATCGAAAAAATAAATACGCTAAAATGTTTAGATATTTTACTTTAGGTAATATTAATTAATAAATATAGATGCAATTGTCAATTGCGTTATTTTGCAACACGTTTTAGTTAGACCAATCGATGTTCCAGTGTATTTGAGACATGGACACCTAATGCCAATCTAGGGGGCCCCGCCCTTGACTCTTACCACGAGCCCCGCCCTTGCTTAATGCGGCACTGAATATACCCTTTCATTTATAAAGTGATGAGAAAAATGTAAAGATAAGCAGCGCTGCCTGATGTAGATTCATACTTTTCAATAAAAAGCTGGTTCTGGAGAAATTATAGATCAACTGCTTTTAATTAAAATAATTCCCATTCTTCATCTAAAAAATTGAAGACACTTTAAGGAAAATTTATGAAACTCTACGTCATGGGAGTAATAAATGATCGTTGTTAACTGTGACCCTACGTCATTACGTGTGATGTTCGACATTAAATTTAAATTCAACAACGAAAATCACCACCCATCGTAAGTTGCACAGAAGTCTCTAATTGCGTATTTTAAGTTTATTGTATTCACAGCTAAACGTCGCCGTATATACCCCCCATCTTTGAACCCCTAAAGTTTATTTCGTTTCGGCAAACCACCACCGCTGTTGCGTGTATCCTGTTGAGTGCGGACGTGTGCTGGAACACTTCCCGTGAGGTGCGATTCCTATAACAAGGGTGAAAATGAACAAAGAGTCCAAGAGGCTAGTAATGCTTCATGATGCAACATCCCGAGTGAAAAAAAAATAACCGCAGACAAACGCACATCGTTCATCTGCAAACTACGCAATATAATCGAGCTGGATAATTTCGTAAAACATGCCATGGTTTCCTTGCCGTATAGCACACCCACCACACGTAGACATTTTCAACGTACTTTCCGAACAGGGAAGCGTACTGTTGTACGTACATAATGTACACATATAGTAAAGGGTGTCTCCGAATTAACGACTATTAAAAACATTTAATTCTCTTTAAATCATTATTTTTATATTAGAGAACAGAATAGGGTTTTGTATGGAATAAAATTTCGGGCAAATGGCTCCCAGGCTTTGCAGACATTTTTCATTATCATTTTGCACAAAATGGCTTATTTCGCCATGAATTTCCTATTTGAATACAGGGTTCTTCAGGGTTAAGTCGGCAAAAACCTTTGACATTAAATAACCCCATAAATCCACCTGCGTTAAATAATGGGAGCTAGGGCAAATGCTATCAAAAGTAGATGTCTCATGCATGAATTTAATAAATAATTGTTTCACAAACTATATGTCATGTTTCCTCCTCTTATTGAAACCACATTATAGTAGGTAGGGCGGGGCTAGTTGAGCATAGGGGCAAGTTGGGCAATCGAAATATCTCCGAAACTATTCATCGCACGCAAAATCATCATATAGCGGAAATAACGAGTCGCGGGAGTAGAACTTATCGCACAAACGTCAGTAGCGACTCGTCGATAAACCCAAGTACACGCGCGCATTGTTTATTTTGTGACCAAAAAGTGAAATAATCGTAAACCTCAAAATTTCGTCTGTAATAGTCAAATATTATCCTTCTTTAATCAGATAAGTGTTAAAAGTTCATAAATTTATTGTACTTTTGATATGTATATAGTTTCTGGGTATAATACTAACCGTTTTTTTATAACCTCAATTTTGTGTCAAAATTTCGGGTTGGGGTTAGTTGAGCTATAGTTGCTCAACTAACGCCAACCCTACATTTTGAAACAAAATCGATTTAGGAGGTGTTCACACTTACGGCCAGATTACGTAATCTGTGCAAATTACTTCATTTGAGCTGTCAAATTCCATATATTTTTAAATTCACCACACCTCAGATTACGTAATGTGGTCAGATTAAGTACAAGTGTGAAAACCTCCTTAAGTTTTGTTGTTTTGTCATTTAAAGTCTATAAATAAAAAGTTGATTATGAAACGGAAAATTTATTTCATGCCTAGTTAACATTTAACACATGGTTCGGCTCAACGTTCTATGTGCTCAATTTGCCCCATACCCTAGCTCAACTTACCCCACCTATGGGGTAGGTTGAGCATGTTTGACTTTCTTCATTTAAACAGATACAGCTCCATAATTTGACTTTTTAGAAATAATTTTGTGGGGCACATTTGCAAAGGGATATACTACCAATCTATCAGTATGCATAAGAAGCCATTAAGACTTACCATTAAGGAGCTAAAAACGCTCAAGTGAAAAATTGCTCAACTAGCCCCGCCCTACCCTAGTACTCATCACCATCACCTAGTATGTGCAGAAAGAAGTGCGCTATGATGACGCGATATTATACATAAAACTCAATAAAAAAAAGAATTTAAAGAAAAACTGTATTTTTTATTCAATTTGTATTTTGCGTTAATTTTGCGACACCCTTTATAAATGAATCTGAATAGAGAGTCAAGCGTTACCCAGATTTGTAATGTGCGTAGTTCATTTTGAAATACCATAGGGGTGAAAATAGACTAAGGTGAGGAGAATTCGAAGGGTTGAAAGCTTGAGTAAATTTCCATAGTAAGAACGCATCTTCGTGATGCATGAGTCATACTTTATTGCGTATAATTTTTTTAGTATTTACTGTGATAAAATTCCTTTCAGAGATTTGTTTGAATATATCTGTGATATAGGCAAGTTTGCATTTTTTTTTAAATTATTTTCATTCCGATACTGGGCTACGTTCGCTGCAGGTGTAATTAGGCTGGAAACAAACGACGAGCCGTACGGCGCTCACTCCTTGCGAAATCAAAATGCACAATTTGATATTGAATAGGGATGTTACAGAAGTGGTTTAGCGGATGCAGATCAGTAAAAATCAATTTGCGGATGCTTATGTGTAACATTTGCAAATGCGAATGCAGATGCGGATTTATCTGGTTTGTTTTAAAATTAAATTTAATTCATTAAACAAGCTGGGTTTAGAAAGCGCTACTGTAGGCAAAAGGCGGGTTTGGTGAAAATCAATGCGCAATAAATAAATTTTTGGATATATTTTTTTTTTATTATATAAGTAAAAAAGTCCAGTTAATCTCTTCTTATGACAACAGTTCAGCATGGGTAGTTGCATGTTGTGGCAAACTTTTAGATCACTTTCGTTATCACATTATACGCCCGTAAAATTTTACAAAAATAAGGTCTAACCTCGGAATAAATGCAAGGTCGCCCTTCTTTCGCTTATCTATTACTGGCTATATAAATCCAGATTTGCAACCTTACCCCTACCCCTAACCCTACAGGGTCCTACCCTGTGCTAAAGGGCGAAAAAGGGTTACATTTTTGCTTTTTTTCTACATTTCCAACAATATTCTTTAAAAACATTATCTTGGAAAAAAACGATGATCGGCATTTTGAAAGAAGACAGAATTTCATATCCAATGATATCCTAATCAATATATTAGGTCAAATATTGACCGAATTACAGGTTTTTAACCTTCCGGCGGGCGCAATACTAATCCTAACACGATCGGGCGCAATGCATCTGACAGATTAAGTGCAGAAAAAAGGAAGAAACTAAGTCTCTGTATATTTTAGACTCTTATTTATTTCTGCATTGTCTTTCTGAAACAGTTCTACGAAATTTTATCAACAAATACTGTCTCACAAAGTTTGATACCCTTCACATTTTCAATTTTCTAAGAATATTCCGTTTTCAATCGCTTCAATATTTACAAAATATCCAACAACTCGACCACTCAAAAAATGTGAGCTTATTTTACTAAAAACACACTATTGAACGATTTGGTGATCCTAAAACTCAACACAACGTTATTACGCAATATGAAGAGTATAACAAGTGGAAATTTTCATAGAAAAGGAGAAAATAACACAATCGGGCGCAATACATCTGAGAGATTATTTCATCCCCTCCCGCCCCTCAGACATATGGTAGGTAGAAACTGAAAACTGTTTTGGGTAGTTGATCGATAAAGATTAAGCTACTGTGAGTTTCAGATCTCTCCCTTTTCATATCGCTGATTGGCGCAACAAAAACTGGTCACTTAATCTGTCAGATGCATTGCGCCCGCCCGAAGGTTAAACATAGGGTATTTTTCACCAAAAAATTGCGAATTTCATGTAAATGTCGTTTCGGCAAACAACATAAGCTTCGAATTCGCCTTTTTTTGTGGAAAATACCCTATTATTGAAAACCTGTATCTCCGTCAATATTTTACCTACAAAACTGGTTAGGATATCATTGGATTGGAAATTTTTTCTACTTTCAAGATCAATGTTTTTTCCAAGATAATTAAAAAAAAAAAATATTGTTGGAAATGTAAAAAAGAGCAAAAATATAGCCCACCAAAAAGTTAGCACAGGGTCCTCAGGGTTGCGAATTTGGATTTATCTAGCCAGTAATACTCTAAAATAGATAACCGAAAGAACGGCGATCTTGCATTTATTCCGAGGTTAATGTCGATTTTGACTGGCCTATTACACAGTAATGAATCTTTAAATTCAATTCATAATAAATTTAATTATTTGCTGTAATTAAACCTCTAGAGCAGACGTGTCAAACTCGCGGCCCGCCTCGCACTTCTGTGCGGCCCGCGGGCATGTCGAAGCAGCACAATGTGGATCAATACAAAAATGGTGAAATTGGTAAGTTGAACAAATTAAGCCGTTGAACTCAAGTCTACAAAAATTACTGAAACTTTGTCAGTGGCTTATGCAAGATTATTTTAGGATTTTTTCTCCAAATACTACCATTAATTTGAGGTCGGTTATTTGATTTTATAAGACAGCTCATCTTTTTCGTACAGCACAATACTAAGTCTCTTCATGAAATTGATCTGTCCCGAAATGCACTTAATAAAAAATTGGTTGGCTTTACCGAACATGAATTAAGATTTATTTGGAAAAGTGGCAAAGCTCTAAAAACTACAGAAATCTTGGAATTGTTAATTGTTAATTGGGTACTTGAAGCTCAATCATATTTTCACGTTTTCGCTTCTTGTCTTAATTGTTTAATGTTCTTGAAGTACATTTTCCAAAGGAGGAAGTTAACACGGATAATCCCGAAGCCGCTAACAGTGATTCCCAAACGGGGGCGCGCCCCCCTAGAGAGGCGTCACGGCTAGGGAAGGGGGCGCGGGCACAACTGTAATATTGATACCATTAATAAATTAGGGCTTGTTTAATTATAGTTTTCTTGCGAACTTCTTTCGAAATATGTCCACCAGGAGGTAATCGGTTGTTGCAAAGCTTTGTAAAATGGCAAAAATTGTATTTTCGTCGATTAATTCGCTGCTACTAAATCCATTTGATCATGGGCGTAGCCAGGGGGGGCAGGGAGGGGCGGTCGCCCCCCCCTAGTCGATGAAGATGGTAAAAAATCCTTATCGATGTAGTAAAAAAAATCGCTGCACTATACAACATTTTCAAAAATTTTCTGCTGCTGGCGCAGCAGTTGCTTTTTCTGCCACTCCAAGTACTGCCAGAGAAGCCATGATCGGGATAGTTTGCAGTCAGAAGGCGCAAACAAATCTGAAAGGGTGACAAATTGTATACAGCCCTGGAAGGTCATGCTTCGTCGACTACGCATCATGAAATTTATCCCATATTTCGTGACAATTCTCATTATTTGGAGCGGAGTTTTCGTACAGCACTTACCGTGCCTATGTACTTTCCGGGTACATTGCGGCTAGACGAAGTAAGCAGGGTAAGTTGGATTTTTGGAAATTGGCGTCATCGAAACGACGAAGGATGAACTTTGTGTAACTTTTAGAACTCCAGTATTTCTTATGGCTGGTTGTCGATTCGACGATAATTCTGTGTCCATACAACTAGCTCGTAACAAATATGTTTATTTTTGAAATGTGGGACCTATTTTTTCAAAAATTATGAAAAAAATATTTACTAGGACAAAACTAGGACAAATCAGGAAAATGGCTCCAAATTCTCATTTTAGGAAAATTGCATTTCGAACTCATAAAAAATCGGCTCCAAGGTACTCAATGTCAAAATTAAACATTGTACATATACAGGGTTATTGGTTTAGTCGACCTATTCCCTGCAACACGTTATAATAGGGTAAAAATGCAACAAAATGAGGCCATAAATGTTAGGCCGATTTTCAACGGTCACTGAGATATTTTAATTCTTAGGTTTTTTTTAAATATCCTCGAATTTTACCATTTAAAGTAAGAATTAAAAAAAACTACTAAGGAAATGGGTTAAAACTTATTTTTGGATTTTAGTCAACACTATAGCAGACATTTCTTAATCATTTAAAATTTCAAAAACCCATCACAATTTCGGGATTTTTAATTTTTAATAAAAAAAAATTATCTTAAATTTTTTAAAGTTGATTTTTAATATAGTATTACTAAAAAAAATTATATAACACGGACTCTGCAGACCACTGGAAAAACATACTCGTATTGTCAGCTTTCCAAAAAGGTGTCAATGTCAATATAAATATTTGAAATAATTGAAACAGCTAGCTGCAACTTGTTCGGAGACCATAATTTCGTTTGATAAAAAACGACAAATCCATAAAACAATAAAAACAAGTCTGTCAAGTTAGCACTACCACTTTAAACTTTCGACAGGGCGAGGGGCGCGACAATTTTTTTCAGGGTGGAAATCTTTTAAGCAGCCGTAGTGAGAGTTGACTGGACACTTTTAGTATTGGGGCGATTCTTGGAACTCGAGTTTGGCGAATTAAGGCTGAAATGCAATTAGGGGTAGTTTTTAAGGGGTAGAAGGGGCGCGACAAATTTTTTGAAGCGCGCAATATGCCTTTCGGTTCCTGCGACAATTAATTGGATACTTTTTGTTTTACGAAAATGCTTGAATTGGCCGCTACCGGGGTGGTAGTGCTTGACGGGGGTAGGTTTTAAGGGAAGGAGGGGCGCGACAATTTGTTTCAGGGTGGAAATCTCTTAAGCAGCCCCTGTGATATCTTACTAGACACCTTTAGCATTGGGGAGATTCTTGGAACCCGAATTTGGTTAACTGAGGCTCAAATGCACTTAAGGGTAGGTTTTAAGGGGAAGGAGGGGCGCGACATTTTTTTTCTGTTTCCATTGAATTACGACAAAATCGCGACATTTAATGCACTATAGCGTTTGTCGAAATTTTAAAGTGGTAGTGCTAACTTGACAGACTTGTTTTTATTGTTTTATGGATTTGTCGTTTTTTATCAAACGAAATTATGGTCCCCGAACAAGTTGCAGCTAACTGTTTCAATTATTTCAAATATTTATATTGACATTGACACCTTTTTGGAAAGCTGACAACACGAGTATGTTTTTCCAGTGGTCTGCAGAGTCCGTGTCATATAATTTTTTTTAGTAATACTATATTAAAAATCAACTTTAAAAAATTTAAGATAATTTTGTTTTATTAAAAATTAAAAATTCTGAAATTGTGATGGGTTTTTGAAATTTTAAATGATTAAGAAATGTCTGCTATAGTGTTGACTAAAATCCAAAAATAAGTTTTAACTCATTACCTTAGTAGTTTTTTTTATCATTCTTACTTTAAATGGTAAAATTCGAGGTTATTTAAAAAAAAACCTAAAAATTCAAATATCTCAGTGACCGTTGAAAATCGGCCTAACATTTATGGCCTCATTTTGATGCATTTTTACCCTATTATAATGTGTTGCAGGGAATAGGTCGGCTTAACCAATAACCCTGTATAGAATTAGAATTAATCAAGGGAACTCGGGGAGAAGATATTCCAAAATTTACTGTAAATAATTCTACAATCCACTGTAAAAACCGCAATAGGTAAAGTGAAAGAAAACACGCGATGGATCGCTGTGCCTCTTGTATATACATAAGCTTCTCATTCAACCCAATTTGCTAGTACGTTTAGAATATGTGTTTTATGATTCGAGCACATTTTTTAAATTGTATCAATGTTAAGTTTTTATTTATCTCAGTTTTAAATTTAGTGTTTTATATTTCAGGCCAAATTACATTGAATTAAGAAAAATTGATTTGTAAATCAATTACCTTACAAAATTACTCAAAATCGATGTTTATCCATTCTAAATAAACTAACGATTGAAAATCTGTCAAATTTTATAAATATTTTGAGAAAGGGTGATTTGTATGAGGCGTCAAAGTAGAGCGTTGTCGAATCGACGATGCACCTTTCCGTACTAAATATAAGCATGACCTTCCAGGGTTAAGGACCTTGTAAAGAACGGGTCTCATATTTCAGTGTCTTTCAAGTTCTTCTTTTTCTTCTCAGTACCGTATAGACCATTGTGGGGTGCGTTAACTCAACCGTTTATAGGCAATTTCGAGTCAACATTACATTGCATATCATTTCGGAGTGTATAAATATAATGTTGTAAACACCATAAAATGAGTTCGTTCATGGTGAGTCTGGAATCCATGACTCTCTGCACAAATCCAACCACAAGCCAGGCTACGCTGAAATTTGCTAACAATATTTCTGCGACCGGAAATTTCAACTCCTAAGAAAATCATGATGTTGAAAAAATTTTGGGCTTGCCCCCCCCTGACCGAAATCCTGGCTACGCCCATGCATTTGATGAACACCGCAGAGAATATTTTAGGTCGAGAAAAAAATAAAAAATCTCTTAATACGGCTGATACAGTCTTTAAATGTTTTTTTTTTAAATAAAATTTACGGATTTTGGTCGCTCCAGTAATATCAATAACAATTTTGCTTATGACGAAATTCAGGATGCGGAAATCATGAAATTTAAATAATACTTCCTAAAATTCAGTAGTTCCAAAATATGGATCTATCAGCAGATCTCGCAAGGGGTCACGAACTGGATCACCACTGCGCTAAAGTGATCCAGACTTTCTGTCATATTTTAAAAGTAATATTCTGTAATCAACTGTCGTAATACGATTATATAAAAGTTTTTGAAATTTTCCTTCTGCGGCCCACCTAAACCTGAGGAGAGGCTTATTTGGCCCCGGCCAGGTTTTGAGTTTGACACCCCTGCTCTAGAGTGTTAAGTCTAACAACTAAAAGAAGGGCAACGAGGAGGTATTTGACTTGTTACAATATAAGGTACATACCGGAACCCGGAGCCGGAGAAATCCAACAATTTTTAATTCTTTTTGCCGCTATGAACATCTTATATGGCCAAATACGATTATTTTTCCTGCTGACCAGTTTTTGTGGCACTACCTAAATATGTAATATGTAGGTATTGAGGACGTTCCTAAGATATTTTTTAGGAAGTTACTGTTAATTTTCTAGGTTTTTTGAATCATGATCAACATTTTAAAACATACAAAATATGAATTGAAGCATTCACACTACTCGAAAAAATCATTTTACAGTTTAGTGCAGATTTAAGATTGCAAAATGTGATGAAGAACTTTTTGTTTTCTTATGTTTTGTGGAGTTCTGAGCTCGAATCCGGTGCTACTCATTAAAATTTCGTTGCGTCGCGAAAAAAACAAAAAAAAAATCGGGTTTTTTTGGCTTATAATTCTGAAACTATACATTTTTGCCAGAACTTGTCCATGAAAAAGCGACACAAATCTTTTAAATGCATTAAGCGGTATGGCTGCATTGAACTTTTTTTTACGTTTTTTTGCGATGTCGACCCTGTTTCGCAACAATTTTTTTTTTTGTAGGAAGCTACGGATTCGTGCTCGGCGCCAAAAAAAAATGCCAATTAGTGCTGCACCAGACGATTGCTTGACGGAGTTGTCCCAAATATTTTTAACCTTTAACGTCACGGGCGGGGTCTGGTCAGATCCCAATGAGTTTTTCATAGCTATATTTTTTCGAATTGACCAACTACGAGCTCGTGCTTTCGGCTAATCTCAGGCCTATATATAGACGCTTTCGACAAGTATACCATCTACGGGTTTTCCGTCTAAGCGTCACCTAGTCTGTCGGCCTTATACCCCGGTCCTTGCGAAAGCGGTTTGGACCTCCGGATATTTTACTGGCACGGATCTTCTTGCCAGAAGGGGATTTCTCCATCCGGTGAATGCACTCACCATCAGGAACCCAACCCCGGGGCTGCATCACCAGCTCGATGTCTTGCTTAACAACCTCCAGCCCCCTCGAGCCCAACGCCAAGATGGGAAGGGACCATGGTCCCCTGGGCTCGCCCATCCCCGAGGTACACTATTTGCTAAAGATTTCTCTTTAACAGGTGTGATCCTCCTTTGACCCCCTTACGGTTAGACCTAACGTTAAATTCAGATGTGCACATCCCAGGTTCGTTGGACCTGTGACTACTCGTCTGCTTAAAGCAGACTCGTAGCGCTACCGTTCACATTGGGACGGCCCCCATCCGTTTACTAAGCAGCAATTTGACTCAGGACGTGTGGCCATCAATCCACAAACTAGTTAGATATAGGCGCGTAGGCATTTTCACCAAGGCCATTCTCCCTAACTAGTCCCTTCGTGGCTTGGGTTATGCGAAGCCGCCACGATCGCTTATAAAGGACTCCTCCCCTACGAGGAGACACTGCGTATCGTGTTCGACTTGTATGACTGCCTTTCCGAACGAATAGGGAAAAAGGTCAGCCATGTCGTGAGCTACCCATACATGACTCGGGAGCACGGAAGCGTCATCGCCCGAATGGTCTTTGCACAGATCCACGCCATGGCGTATCAACTATACAAGGGGCCTCCCTGCGCTGCTCAGGTACGTGGTGTCGCAACACACCAAAGATCTCTGTCCCACTACATACAGCCTTCCTTGGCTGATGTCACAAGGACACCGACCCCCCTGCGGGGAGACGCTTTCGACAGGTTGACGTTCGCTGCTGCTAAGATAAGTTCGCATTTTAGTTATGTGGGGACTCTGCACTCTGTATAGTCGACCTCTCGGATCACGCCAGAGCACACATCTTACAATATTTTTTTCATTTTTATTTTTGTGCACGACCCCAAATTGAGACATCTCCATTTTTCATTATCAGAAAATATAATTAGTTTAGCTTGGAGTAGAAAGTTTTGTTCAATTTTAGTATGTCAGTGAAGCTTCTTTAAAATAATTTTTAATGTAGCAAAAAACGACAAAATTGACTTAAACCGCAAAATCCATAAGATTGAATAGAATGTTTTGAAATTTAAAATGCACCTTATTGATTTTGCTTTTTAAAAATGTTTATTATAAAATTTAATTATTTACAATAAACTTTTTATGTGTTCGGATGCATTTCGACAAAAAACCGTTATCCTCAGCGAGTACATTTAAACTCAAAATGCATGTCCCTATTAACGTATTTATTGGCAAACTCTAACCGTTTTTTTTTTGTTAGCTGCGGTAATATTCAGCTTCTTCCGAGCTACTCATCCGTTGAATCCGTGCATCCTCAGACTCCTCCTTACGGTTTCAGGGTGTGAATATTTAGTTGATTTTTTACCTTTGCGGCCAATTGTGGGGCACTTAGATGAGGGTTCTTTTTAATCTCACGGACTGTAAACGCCTTTCTATTACCTCGTTTTTGCTTATTTATTATCTTTCCGTCTCTGGAAAACCGATGAATAATGTGTTGCACTGTTCCGCGGCTTTTCTGTACCAATAGGGCTATCTCCCTCTGAGATTTCCCTTCCTGATGGTATTTTACTATCAATCGGCAGATTTCTATACCTGTCTGTCGACCCATTCTTAGTATTTGAATAAAAATTCACGACTGAAGGAAAATCTATTAAAACAATCAAAAACTTGCAACTCCGGAACATTTTTACCGTTAAAATAACAAATTCAATTAGGTGGCTCACATTCATTGTGACATGAAATTCTGCACTGGTTTGATTTTTAACGGTTTCTACAACTGTGCATGGGATCAAACAATGATAATTCATACTGGATTGGAAGTCGACGTTTTCCTGAGAGTTCTGATACTGTAGTAAATACGACGAGTATGAGACTTCGGTCACGTCTGGCATGTGACTGACTTTATTAATTTATATTTTATATTATATGAACATACTATTATTTACAAATGCTCTCTATTATTCTCCATTCTTAAATACTTCTCTTACGAGATACTCTTATACTAAGCCTACCTAATGCTACTACAATACCAAAAATTTGTTTGTCCGAAAAGTATTTAATGAGATATTTTTGAAATTTGCTTCTTCCAGTAGGGTGGCTCCCTTTGACTGTGAATCACTATAATGTTGCAAGCACTTTATGTATATGTCCGCACATGTACGGAAATTTTGGACCACACCGAGATTCAATCTCCGGACCTCTAGATTACTAGCATCGTAGAGTGCGACTCAACCAAGTGAGCCACAGAGCGGAGCCGTTCACTCGAAAACAGTTTTTTAAACAAAGTGTGTTCTTATTTACGTAGAAAATAAAAGGAATAAGGGTAAGGCGACCAAACAATCATGTAGTGTCCAAAATGCTGAGGCAAATTGCAATACTAATTGATAGTCTATGACACGTTTTCCTGTGAAATATGGCGTAACTGTATTGTTTTCGCTGGCGAAATGCCAAAAACTGGGGTCCTATCATGTAACTCGAAACGAAAACGAAAGTGCCGATACTTTCGTATTCGATTTGAAAGCAAATTGGTATCATGCAACTCTTTCGTTGGAAGATAAAGGTTGAAAGGCTTCGGCTGATTCCTATATCTTCTTCAGTTGTGGCATAACTGCGGACCCTTAGCTATGCAGGAGGAGTTTCATATGAAAAGGACTTCGGCCAATTCCTATGTCTCTCTACGGGGCGTTACTTTCCCGCATTATCCGAGTAACCGCTGCGCCTGAGTGCTGCATTAACATCTGCAGCGTCTCAGGTTACTTAACGTGATAGGTGACAGAAAACATTTAAGTCAACCACTAAAGCAGCATCTTCGAGGCATGCCCATGATGGCCTTTACTCAACGATTAAACTCTATCATGGTTTAGCGATGTGCCGACAACTCATCCTAAGAAAAACTTCAAGTCAAGAAACCTGAAACAAAAGCCTCGGATTGGACGGATACAAAACAACGACGACCCCGCAAACGAACAACTGATTACTCTTTCGGATCCTGGAATGTACGCTCCCCGAATAGACCGGGGGCCTTAAGGGCCCTCCTGGATCAGGTAGAACAATACAAGCTGAGCATAGTTGCAATCCAGGAAACTAAATGGCTCAAAAGCGAGATTAACGACCTCAATTCGCACACTATTTTTACGAGTGGTAAAGAGGAGGGCAACAAGGAGTTTGGAGTAGCTTTCATCGTGAATAAGCAGCTCAAGGATCACGTTATCGGCTTCAAACCCATCAACGAGCGGCTATGTGCGATCCGCATTAAGACCCGTTTCGCTAATCTCTGGCTCATTAATGCGCATGCCCCTACAGAAGTAAAAGAAGACGCGATTAAGGACGAGTTCTACAACGACCTAGAAACACTCTTCGACTCACTTCCATCAAACGACGTCAAGCTGCTGCTAGGAGACTTTAACGCCAAAGTCGGAAATGAAAGCTGGCATAGGGGAACTACTGGAGGTCATAGCCTCCACGACGAAAACAACAACAACGGTCAGCGACTTATCGACTTCGCGAGCGGCAGAAACCTGGTAATAAGCTCTACATGCTTCCCTCATCGACGAATCCACAAGCAGACCTGGAAGTCTCCAGATGAATACACCGTGAACCAGATCGACCACGTACTGATCAGCAAGAGATGGGCTTCTAATGTCCTAGATGTTCGATCCTATCGAGGAGCCAACTGCGACACCGATCACTATTTGGTGAAGACAACCTACAGGTGCAGAATCTCTTCGGTGCACCTAACGAGAATCAACCCTGCCAAGATCTTCGAGGTTGACAATTTGATTGATGATGCCACGGCGGCTGCGTATACAACAGCACTAGAGGAAAAACTGTCGCCCATGCTTGATGACATCAACAATTTAGGCATCCATGAGTTCTGGGAGGAGCTCAAAGACAGCATCAAGGGGGTCGCAGAAGAGGTCGTGGGCTATAAAGGCCGGCGCAGACGAGCAGACTGGTTCGACGACGAATGCAGGGCCTCGATTGAGGCGAAAAATGAAGCCTATCGCCAATACACACAACGCGCATCCCGAGCCAAGAAAGAAAGATATAACGAGCTTCGGCGAGTATCTAATAAGTTAATTAGACGTAAGAAACGCAAACATTTTGACGAGCAGTTACAGCAAATAAACCAAAGATTAGCCAGTAAGAACATTAGACAGGCGTACAAACTTATAAATAATGTTAAGAACGGATATCAACCCAGGACAAGCCTATGTAAGGACAAGGATGGTAACATCATCAGCGACATCGAAAGCGTCAACAAACGATGGGCCTCGCATTTTGAAGAGCTCCTCAATGCACCATCAACATCCCCCGCGGAGCCAGCTCTTGAGCAGTTAGCCGAACCAGGCCCTCCCGTTCTACCCCCAACAGTAGAGGAGGTGAGTCTTGCCATACAGTCGCTTCAAAATAATAAAGCGCCCGGCGCTGACGAGATCCCAGCAGAACTGCTGAAGCATGGTGGAACGTGCCTGACCAACGCTATACATGTGCTACTGCTGAAAATATGGAACGACGAGGAAATCCCCGAAGATTGGCGCAAAAGCATAATCTGCCCAATCCACAAAAAGGGTGACAAGCTGAAGTGTGAGAATTACAGGGGCATATCATTAGTTTGTACGGCCTATAAGATATTATCTAAAATTCTTGAAAAGAGAATTAATCCGTACGCAGAACGAATCATTGGCGAGTATCAAGGCGGCTTCAGACCTGGTCGATCAACGACCGATCAGCTTTTCACAGTGAAGCTACTACCCCAAAAGTGCTGGGAATATAACATCGACGTATACCAAATCTTTGTCGACTTCAAGCAGGCATACGACAGTATCGATCGAAGTGTACTGTACAACATTATGCTGAATTTTGGTATACCGGCAAAGTTAGTGCGACTCACAAGGATAACGATGACTAATACCGTCTCGCAGGTCAGAGTGCAGAATCGACTCACTGACCTATTTGAAACTCGTACTGGACTCAAGCAGGGCGACGGGCTGGCGCCGACGCTCTTCAACCTTGCTTTGGAGTATGTAATTCGAGCCATGAATATGGACAGCAGCGGAACGCTACTCATCAGTCGAATCAATTAGTAGCGTACGCCGACGATATCAACATCATGTCTCGAAGGTTGGGTGATGCAGAAAGCCTTCTGCATAACCTCAATAACGCCGCAAAGGAAGTTGGACTACATATCAACGAAAGCAAAACAAAGGCCATGATGCAATCGAAAACAAGGACGCCAGCAAATCCAAGCATCACAGTGGTTCCCCACAATATCGAGTATGTAGACAACTTCAACTATCTGGGTTGTAACTTATCAAAGGACGCCAACGAAACCGACGAAATTAAGCGACGGATACAACTAGCCAATAAGACATATTTCTCGGTCCTCCCTATAATTAATTCGAAACTTGCGCACAGGAACACGAAGCTCCGCGTGTACAAAACGATCATCCGACCCGTGCTATGTTATGGCTGCGAAACATGGACCCTCACCCAAGCCTCCGAAATTTTGCTAGACCGATTCGAACGAAAGGTCCTTCGGCGAATTTTCGGGGCCGTTCGCGAGCGAGACCAATGGCGTATCCGGTACAACCATGAGTTGTATCAATTGTACGATGAGCTGGAAGTATCAAAAATCGTGAAGCTTCAACGTTTGCAATGGGCGGGGCATGTACAACGGATGGACCATAATCGCATGCCAAAGAAAGTGATGAACGCACAACGAATTGACGGAGCGAGGTTGCGTGGACGACCGAGAGCTCGCTGGGAGAACTCCGTAGGTGAAGACGCCCACCAGCTGCTGGGCTTCCGAAACTGGAGGACGAGGTCACGTAACCGCGACAATTGGAGGTCAACGATTCAGGCGGCCAAGGCCCGACGTCGGGCTATCGTGCCACATTGATGATGAACTCTTTCGTTTCGAGTAATTGGTATTGCCACGTGAATGTGGAAAATTTCCCTTAGTGTGCTAGATTAAATCGGCTGTAAAATGTCAAATGAAAAATATTTTAATGTTTCGGAATCAATTACCAGTTCATAAAACTAAGGGATGCACATCAATTTAAATCAAAAGTCCCGAGATTTTAGTTAGTTTAGTTTTAGTTGCATTAAATAAAATTGCGAAAAAAAAGTGAGAAGTGGAAAAATAAAAAATGCGAGTTTCGAATGGGATTTGAACTCACGATCCTCACGATCCTATGCCGATTTCGGCATCCTTGACTCAAGGTCTCCTTGAGTTAAGGAGTGTTCGTAAATACGGGCCTAAATAAGCAAACGCTTAAGGGTTTCCTAAAGGGTTCCCTTATTTGTTAAGGTACATATCTAGTAACCTTATGTTAATTCATACATATATTTGTTGACATGTCTTTATTCAAACACTTCGAAATTTAAATTTTTTTTTTAACTATCTACTTGACATTTTTTTATACAGTAGATCCTCGATTCACATTGCGTTGTTTTCGAATTGCGCTGTTTTAGAAGTAACACCATTTTTCCGATTTGCGTTGTGAAAATTCGACTTGCGTCGTTATTTTCATGCCTTTTCTTTACAAAATTCTAAAATTTGCTATCGAAAATTCACAATTCGTTTTGCGTTGTTTCATGTTGCGTCGCGATTTCTAGGAACCAATTACCGACGCTATCAAAAGTCCCGAGATTTCATAGTTGCGTTAAATAAAATTGCGAAAAAAAGTGAAAAGTGGAAAAATAAAAAATGTATTTTATTTGTCACTTTCAATGGATAGGACCAATAAGTAAATCGTTATATTAAATGAGGCATGCCCTAATAAGTGATGTCTATGAATACCAAGCTCACTTATAGAGAAAACCCTTATTCCTTAAGAAATTCCTTATTACTTAAGAGGGGACTATGAATCCCGCCAGTTTTTGAGCTAAAACACTTTTTAACATCTGAAAACGTTTCTTTGCAACCAAGAAACACATAACGATAGCGAGAGTAGCCTATCTCTCGAATAAATTCTCGATTCAATCGTTCATATTCTCAAACGTTTTTCGAATTACATAATAGGGGACTTTCGTTTTTGTATGGTCAGATTCGAAAGGCTATTCGTTTTCGAGTTAGATGATACCAATTTAGTCATTTCGAAAGTGATTCCTTTCGAACCGAATTACCTGATAGGGCCCTGGTGTGGAGACTTTCGAGTGAAGTCAGTACCCCAAAGCAAATTCGATTTTACTATCATCAAAATTTTGACAGTATGTATTTGCATGGATTTCACGTGAACTGACGATGTAAGTGCCGATTCTTAGGAAGAAATACGCCGAATTACTAATCTAATTACATATAAAAACTTTTTAAATCTATATACATACTTAAATACAAACTACTGTGTATTATTTTTGATGTAGTTTTTCGTTTTACAGGGTTTCGCTTCGTTGTCATTACCGACTTCCGAGCGAAGCAAACAAAATGTCCCTTCGGATGGCGATTATGACCGTCATAAAGCTCCTTTGCTTTCCGTTATATTTTCATTCCTATTATGTACCTATTTATCGCTGGTAAAGTAGTTATCCAACTAATGGACTGCCTTGTTCCTAAACAAACACAAGCTCTAATTAAAACTTTTCTACCCATCAGATTTGTATAATCGGATGAAATTGGCTTCCGTCTGTTATAAATAAAAATAAAATCCAGTCCCATTGTATACTCTTCCGAAAAAAAATTGTATATTTATGGTCCTGTCCCTCGTACGGATTTTGTTTATCCAAACGAAATGAATGCAGAACTTTTGCCAAGGATACTCACATCTCGCGTCTACGTTTTAGTAGTTTAAATCGAATTCATGGCGGCTTGAAAGAAGGCAACAACGTGCTTTCTACAAAAAGGATCATTTAGAACAGGCTTTCCGTGGATTATGATTTTCATAGTCGTCTGTATTCGACGGTCGACGTCTGCCTATGGTAATAAAGCGTATGCAAATCCAAAATCGATTAATTTGGCTTTGGTTGACAGAATGTGTACTCTGTACAGTGTGTAGGCCTGTATAGAAAGGCAATGGGTAAAGGTAGCCAGTATGCTATTCACTTTTATGACCGCACTCTATTCAGGATTTAATTACTGATTGCAAACGTTGTGGTACCGATAAAAGGAGTAAACTTTCGTAGCCTCCATAGATTGCAGCCTCTAAGCTCACATTTATATCAGGCGTTAAATTCTGATTAAAGCGTCCATTGAATCTCTTGCGTATGTGACCTGAAAAATCGACGGGTGTAATAAAGATGAAATGTTTATAAGATGTTTTTGTGATTCACTCAATGGATTTGAATAGGGACTATGAGTAACGTTATTCCTAGACATGTCTTGTCATAATGTCATGGGTGTTTGTTTTTTCAGAATCATACAATTTAAAACTGAAATAATAGGTGTGTTTTTTTGGTTATCCCGTGCAGGTTTGGGTAACGAAACTTCATATAAAAAAAATGACAGCTGACGCACCTGTCATTTTATATGAAGTTTCGTTACCCAAACCTGCACGGGATAACCAAAAAAACACACCTTATATAAAATCATACGTGTTACCTTTGAGTTTTGACAAGTAAAGGGAGGGAACATTTTATAGCCTTGGTAAGTATGTAGGGTAGACCGTCGATTATCCGAAGATTAGCTGAAACGTTTTTTTTTTGTCATATGAAATACATCGAATCAAATAAAAGATCCAAGTGACTGAGGGAGGGAAGCAACCTCTCAATAGCAACATTCAATTACTTCGACTTTCTTCTTATTGTTCATTGCACATATTTGGCACATTTCCCGGTTATATTAACTTTTAGGCAACTCTAGTTCGGATAATCCACGCTCTACTGTATTTAAAAAAACGTAACAGCTACAGCCAAATGTTCGAAGAACGAACTCTGTATTGATATACAAAAGCTTATGCCTAGTAATTACAACATAGTACTGAATGCTCAAACTTGCATTGGGAACATTTAGCTAAATACATAAATATAACTTATTTATGAAAGTACATACATAATACATATGTACATATTCTATTCACATTCAATTAAAAAAGCGAATAAAATTTTAATTCTGCTTTCATTAAAATTTCGCCTGCACGTCTATATCGCATTTATTAGCACAACTTTTCAAACTTACTATGTGCTACGTGCTGCTATTAGCATCTATTAGTCTAAGAAAGTTGGACCAAAATATGGCCATCGAACGGCAAAAATCTTACACCGGATTTCTTTTGGATTATGGTTGTGGATAGTCCCCAGATGATGGCATAAAAAGCCCCAACCGAATGGGGGTCCGCAACCTTAAAAAAGAGGGGAGGGGGATTTTTTTCGTTGTTTTGCGAATTCATATTTGAAAAATGGCAAGATATATAGAAAAATGGTCTGAGGACGAAAAAAAAACTACATAAAATTACCTTTCCAATGATATAAAAAACATTAGAGTTTAATTGAATATTTCGGCGTTACACTAAAAAATAAATTAGAATATTTTCATTTTAGACCTTTTTGAAAAGCTCCATAACTTTTAGTTCAGTTCAGCCGTAAAATTCTGTATAAGTAAAGTATTCACAATAAGTTCAAGATCATTTCAAGGTAAACATTGAGTCGCTCAGGTCAAGGACCCCCATTATCCCCCCATTTAAATTTGTCAAATCGGCATGTCCATAACTCCCCCAGAATTGATCTTGACCTTACTGCAAAGATAATTTTATGTAGTTTTTTCCGTCCTCAGACCATTTTTCTGTATCTCTTACCGTTTTCGAAATAATCGCCAAAACCGAAAAAATGCCCCCCCCCTTTCCGTCCTTTTGTAAAGGTTGCGGACCCCCAATCGGTTGGAACTTTTAATATGCCATAATCTGGGAACCATCCCTAACCATAATCCAAACAAAAATTTCCGATGTAGGATTTTTGCCGACCAAATATGCCATTTTTCTTAGACTATATCGCAAGATTGTCTTTTTGTTTAAAAATCAAGAAGCAACTCCATTGCCCCCAGCTGATTCAATATATGTTTTTCAAGGCACACATTCAACATGAAATCACTTTGCGAAGAGTATGTAAAGCATAAAGTACAATTCTTCATACAAAATATACACAAATATATACTAATAGTGCAGTCATATTAGCATTTCAAATAGAAAAAATAGAGTAAAGCTAATTCTTGTGGTTTTTGAATCACTGGGCTCCCAGCAATCTAAAACTCATTTTGCTAAAAAAAAATTTTGATCGGAATGGGAGGACAAAAAAGGATAGTCTTTAATCCTTTACCGGAGTTTGGCATGTGGGGTATCAAATCAAAGGGGACGTCAATTACATTACATATCCTTGTAATGTGTAACCGCACACACTACTAATCCCCATGGATTATAGGAAAATAAGTTCTGACCGATTGGAGGTCCTCAACCTTGAAAAAAGGGGAAAGAGGGTATTTTGTTAGTGTTCAGCGATTATTTCGAAAACGGCAAAATGTAGAGAAAAATGGTCTGAGGACGAAAAAATGCAATATTTAATACACTGAGTTTTCAAACCGGGCCACGGTAAGCGCGACTCGCGAGTTAACGGTACTTCAGATAAAAATCATAGTATCTAAATTGTCATTAAATGCACTTTCTGTAGATATAACTTTTATAGTTGTAAGTTTCATACTTTTTGAGAAAATTTAATTTGAGCTCGAAAGTGGCGAGTGGCCCGATTTTTGTGAAGCCGAGTGTACATTAAGGCCCATCTAGATCGATCGCTAAATGGTTGCACGTCCAAAAACTGGCATCACGAACAGCCATTTGGTTGCAAATTAGCATCTACACTAGCAACCAAATGGAGACAGAACATGACATTACCAACATTTCATTTGGGTGATTTTTTTAAATTTCATTATCAAAATCGGACTCTGCGCTTTTGAATTATTACACGGCCATTCAAGAATTATTCAATTTCACACAAAAGAACGAACAAAAGTTGAAAAATTGTCACTTTGAATTTGACAAGCGGTTGGTTGAGTTGCCATTTTAAATATCAAAACTGGACGCACACCCAAAAGCCGATCAGTTTGGACAGTGGCGGAACAACTTCACTCGGGCCCTCCCGCCAACATCTACACTGAGAAAAAAGCAGAGAGAAATCCTTCTTGAAGGTCGATAATTGATTGACGGACAATCTGTCAATTTGCATGGGAAATGACTGTGACTAAAAAGTGTGGATCGACCTAAAATCAACTCGTTTGAAACATGATTTTGATGTTGCAGTGTTTCTACCAAAATTAAGATCGTCGTACTTAAAATAACTTTGCTAAGAGTTACTTTGACTCTTTGAATTCTTATTAGAGTTATTGTTGTAACGTTTATTAAATTAATGATTTCATCAATCGTTTTTTTTATACCCTTCGCTTATTAAGCGTAAAGGGTATATTAACTTTGTCATGAAGTTTGTAACGCATTGAAGGAAGCATCTCCGACCATATAAAATATGTATATATATGATCAGCGTGACGAGCTGAGTCGATTGGACGATGTCCGTCTGTCTGTCTGTTGCGACGCGTTTTGCTCGGCCAGTTTAAAAGCTATGGAGCTGAAATTTTGCACACATGCTTCTTTTTGTTGCAGGCAGTTTGTTTGTTTGAATCGCTAATATCCGACAAGGGGGTCGTGGGGCTGCCATACAACGCTACCCCCCAAATTTAGGTTCTTCTTAGAAAAACTTTTTTTATTTATTCATCAATTTCAATCAAATTTCACAGAAATGTGTTCTAATTGGTAACACACAATATATGTAAAAATCGACCAAATCGAACTATGGGGTCGTGGGGCTGCCATACAAATAAAATACTTGGTCTTCGTTTTGAGGTCCTACGACCTTTATTCTTCAACTAAGACTAAATTCTAAAACATTGATCTGCTTAAATGTAACCTATCTCTAACGTCTTCACATGCAGGTCAAATATCCTTTTTCCTAGAAATGTGAGAGAGCGCACATGTAACATGTATTTCCGTTGGTCATAAAATCTACCATGTGGTACGCACACATTTCATCAAAGATATCTTACCGACATGGTCAGGATTGCATTTTACAATGCACTTACATGCATATCTTTAGTGATGTATAAACATTAGGACACGCAGGCCCGAATTTCCAAAACTTTTGCTTCGACACGCAGGTCAGAATTTTATTATACTTAAAATTCTTATGAACTAGTATGTTATTCCGTTACTACCCCCCTTCTTAAACTGATTCGTCCCGAATCTGTCGACGATTGTTGACGATGTTAGATACTATTTTTTGAATTTGCTCTTCCATATTAAACTCTCCCTCAACGACTGTTCTATGTCTTACTGATTTGTTGCGACATTTAAAGTATCCCAGAAACAAACAAACAATTGTTATTGCCGTCAACAAAGACAACACATACCACATTACACTTGTTGCTTTAGCTTCGGCTTGGAACTTTTCAATTTTCTCCAGATTGTGGAGATGCACTTGATGCAGATACGGCAGGGTGACGGAAGTAGAATGTGCTGAGACGTTCAAGGCAAATCGTTTCGGCGTTTGTGGAATCATTATAGGATCTTTACCTGTAGTCAATGGCGCCGGAACAGGGGGGGCAGCAGGGGCAACTGCCCCCTCAATATTTGGGCTAATGGGGCAATTAGTACTACATATATTGCCCTATCTTAAAAATGAAGAATAAGTTCTTTTATATTTTTATACATAACAATGTACATACTCAATTTATTATTCTATGTAGTAGTGGATATTTTTTTTCCATGATGAAATATCTGGTTCGCAGAAAGTTGCATACGTGCATCTAGTGCATGCATGTACATGATCATTCCATTTTCATTCTTTCTTCCTTTACAAGAGTACATCGAATTAACGACAAGGCCAGAGATAGCGAAACTATTAACCGTTGATCGACGAAAACGAGGACACAACATTACTTCTGACGGTTTCAGCATCAGCAGCATCATCAGAAAGGTCGTTCAGTGCTTTACGACGTCTTTAACATGGCTACATTCAACAATGACACAAAAACGTCTGACACATCTAATCCTTCTCCATGTTCACAGGAATCTAACAGGGAATTTAGATTCCTGAAAAATTCTTAAAAGAAAGAATTCGTTTCCCGAGGAAACCGCTGCTAGAGGCAGCGACTGTCCTATGTATTATGGCGCCCTGTGCCCTGTGCGTTGAAAGCCGTTTCTTCAAGTTTAGTTATTTCCGTAGTTACAGTCAAAGTGAGCAACATACATAATTCCTCTATTGAATTCGAGAGATATTCATTTTTAGATTGTCGTCGTTTAAGAAACAGGGGTCTAGTCTAGAAATGAGTATTTCCCAAAATTATTAATAGTGTAGTCATTTGGTGATTTCAGATTGCAAAGTGTGGTGGAGAATCTTTTTGTGGTTTCTTATGTTGTATTGGAGTGCTGAGCTTGCCACCAAAATTTCGTTGTAAATCAGGATCGAAACCGCAAAAAAAAACCCAAAAATGTTTGTTTTTTTTTGGCTTAAAGCTCCGAAAGAGTAAATTTCTCCGATAACCTGCCCTTGAACATTAGAAAAAACATAATTGCGGGTCCAACGCACCATTACTCTTTAGTCTTTAAAATGCGTTAAGCGGTATCTGTACAATTGTTAGTCATTTTTGGTGTTTTTTATACGATTTTGACCCTGTTTCGCAACGAAATTTTTGTGCTAAGCACCCCCAAAAAACATAGGAAACAAAAAACAATTTTCCCCAACATTTTGCAATCTACTAGGTTTATCATGTGCTAACTACACTATCAGCGCAATATATCTAATGAAGAGCTTATACTGAGGTGAGGGAGGGGGGACTAATTTTCACTGGGGATTGGCTTGTGGCAAGTACTAGGACCCTCAGCTTTGTAAAGAAATTTGCGATTGAATATTCTCTAAATAAGGTTTCAAAACCCAAACTTTCCATTTGAAAACATAAAAATCAAAATTTGCACATTTTGTAGTTTCGCATTTTTAAATTTTTAAATCCGATTTTTCAATAATTTCGATTTTTATGTTTTTAAACCGAAACTTTCGAAAATCTGGGTTTGCGACCTAATGTAGAGGTTATTATAGTGGAAGTCCTAACTATCATAATTTAAAAATTAAAATCGCCCAAAATTTCCACAAAAAGTGCACATTTTTACCTCATTTTTTTCAAATCGAGATTTTCGAAATTTTTTAAAATGTTAATTTAAAATATAAAAGCGCAAAGTTTTCAAAACTTCCGATTAAAGAACATTAAAAATTACAAAATTTTGATTGAAAAAATAAGATAATTAAGGTTAATCCAAAATTGAAATTGTTTGTTTGCTTCACTTAATGAGGCGCAAATGCACATTCTGCACATATAGTAGAGCCGGTCCTGGCTAGAGGTCCGGTATATGGTAACCGCTTAATTTAATGTGAATTTGAAAAAAAAAATCTTGCCCCCCCAATAAAAAATTCGTTCCGGCGCCACTGCCTGTAGTCTTATATAATGTTCCATTTATGTAAATATCTTCATCGAATTGGACCAAAAATGTACCGGTCACATTCAGTGTTTCGTTTCTTTCGGAAATTACGGCAGTGTCATCGTTTATAATTATTGTATTATCATCGATTGTTTGGATAGGAGCGATATGGTGGGAAGTGGTTGTACTACATCTAGCTACGTTTCCGTTAAAAATCATAGCAAGACATTTGTCGAAGCGATCATGTTTGCAAATCGGCATTCCTTTACCTTCTTTGCAGTTAGACAATGGAAACGTTTCCTTCTTACATTTGGCGACATATTGATTTCTTAAGTCTAATATGGTGCTATTATGAATTACAGGAAATACAACTACTAGAGAACATATAATTTCCACATTTGGTATCTTTACAATATATTTCAAAGTATTGTTGCTAATATATATTTTTACATATGAAGATGCTATTAATTCATTAATGGTAATTGGTAAATCTCTTTTCTTTACAATTGATAGGACTTCTTCGTCCGTTAATATTACAGGATTAACAATATTTAATTGAGCTAACGCTACCGAATAGACAGCGTTTGTTAATAACGATATGACCCGTTGATTTCTAATTGATATTATTTGAAATAAATCTGGAAATTTCGCGTCATTAGTATCATAATACTCATGTTTCATTGCATTGATTTGGCTAGTTAGTTCATTAATCTTTTCGGTTAACTCGGTATTTATTTCGACTTGCTGATTTTCAGCATCTATTAGTCTCGACTGACGTTCGCCTAGTATGACAAAGTCGTCATGGTCTGGCGTTCCTGCTATGAATTTGATTGCCGAACCAATAAAGTCAATTGACCGCTTATGCCTATCGCTACCGAGCTTCAATGATTTGAGTAATCTGGACATTTCATTAGCATCTGCATCCAGTGACTCCTTTTGTTCGGATACTCCAAACATGTTTCTTAAACTTCCAATATCTCCCACAATTTCATCAAAATTACTTAAATTAATATTATGAATAAGATATATATAATCTTCGTAGAGGCCCACTTCTCCCTTTTGCAGTGGTATATAATTTGAAGTTGTATAGTCGAAAATTTTGCTGTGGACAGTGACGACTAGCATTAACCTGAAAAACGAAATTAACGGATATTATCCTTGTGTACCTCCTTACCGTCTACTAATACTACAGTACCAAGATCTTTCTGAACTACTTTTTTCTCAAACCTATTCGATAATTTATTACCACAACGTCTGTTCGTTTTAACAAAAATGGTTTGTCCTTCCTTGAAGGTTCTATTGAATCGTTTTTTGTTCAATTGCTGATTTTGCTTTTTTTGTGCAATCGATAAAAGTTCCCGAGTTTCAGATATATTCTGCTCAGAAAATCCCCATAACATATCAATTGGTTTTCTTTTAGTTACAGAGTGTATAGACCCATTGTATTTAATTAGAGCAAATTGTACGATCTCCTCCATATCTGTGAGCTGCATCTGCTTCTTAGTTGCTCGAGATATTTCACTCAGCGTTGAGTGAAATCTTTCTACTTGGCCATTGCTTATGCTGTGCATAGCTGGAACCCTGTGGTGACTCATTCCGAAATGATTCCTGATAATGGATTGTATGGCATTTGAACAGAACGTTGGCTCATTATCTGTTACCAGTATTTTTGGATTTCTGAAAAATCCTAATATTTTAATAATGGGTAATTTCATGTCCACTATTGAACGGGAAGCAATTTTCTCGATTAAGGCCAACTTTGAGAATTTATCAACACATGTCAAAAAATATTCATTTTGTGTGATATAAATATCCATATGTAATATGTCACCAGGATATTTAGGTATCGGAGTTGGCTGCAAAGTTTGCCTTCTAGGATTTCTTTGGTATTTGGACTCCGCACAAATTTTGCAGTTTGCTACAAATTTCTTTATATCCTTGCGTAGGCTTGGGAAAAAGTATGCGTCTAATATTTGCGCATAATTCTCCTTGACTGAGCGATGTGCTCTATTATGCTCTACCGCGATGGTTTCTAGTTGGTCGCTTTCATTTATTAAGTCAATAACAATTTTTTCGGAGTGTCTGAAACGGACTGATGGGAAATATTGAATTACATCATTTTGTATTTTCCCTAAAACTTTCAACGAACAGTGTATACCATTAACTACCTTTGCATCAACTATCTTTTTTAAGTTGTCACACAGGCCTTTAAAATTTGAAAATTGAATTTCGTGTCGTAGATAACCATTGAAAAGCCTTATTGTTCTTAACTTAGGTGTTTCCCCCATTATAAGAATTATTTGATTTTTAAAACAATTTATAGGTGTAGAAACTGACCTAATTACTTGAGATAATGAAACCTCACTATTTGTACAATTTCCCGCAGATTCACCATTACCGGTTAAGTGTTGGATGTACTGGCGTGAGAGTGCATCGGCTACATAGTTTTCACTTCCAGGTTTATAGTGAAACGTAGGGGCGAATTCATCTATAAAACTCTTCCAACGCTTTAGCTTTGTGTTGGGGTTTCGCTCGGATATCGAGAATGTTAATGGTTGATGATCCGTATATATGTGTAAATTATTAACCCCATAGAGATAATTTCTTAATGATTGTAACGCCCATACGATTGCAAGCATTTCTCGCTCATTGGTAGCATAATTCTGCTCCGTGGCGCTAAGTGTTCGTGACACAAATGTAATAGGACGTTTGCTTTGCGATAACACCGCTCCTATAGCTACTGACGAAGCGTCTGTTGTAAGCTCAAACGGTTTGCTAAAATCAGGAAAACGTAAAGTGACTTCCTCTGAAGCTAAAATTGATTTTAACTTATTAAATGCTTCTAAGGCATCTTTAGACAGAACTATTTTTGTCTTCTCTGACTTTCTCGAACTTACATTGCCATTTTCCCCACGTAATAAATGGGTTAAAGGTTTAGCTATTCTAGCATAATCACGTATAAAACGTCGATAATACCCTGACAATCCTAAGAATGATCTGAGACCTTTGATGGAAGTTGGTTCTTTGAAGTTCAAAATAGCACGTACTTTATCATCAGCAGTTTTTAATCCATTTTCGGATACGACAAATCCCAAAAATTCCAATTCTGATTTAAAAAATTTACTTTTTTCCAATGAAATACGCATGTTTGCGTTAAGAAGTTTTTTAATGATACTCTCTATATCACTCAGATGACTCTTTACGTCAGGCGAAAATATGATGACATCGTCCATATAAACATGACAACGGACACCAATGTCATCTCGCAATACATCATCAATTGCTCTCTGAAAAATACTTGGAGCATTTTTCAACCCAAATGGCATACGACAATATTCATATTTGCCATTGTTTACCGAAAAAGCTGTCTTTTTACGGTCATTTTCTTCTAATAAGATTTGGTGAAAACCTGACTTCATATCAATTGTCGAATAATACTTTGACTTGCCAAGGTTCGACAATATGACAGATGTATCTGGAATAGGATACCTATCAGAAACGGTTCTTTCATTCAATTTCCTAAAGTCAATTACCAGACGAAGTTTTTGGTTACCATCTTCATCTAGACCTTTTTTGTCAACTACCCATACAGGGTTGTTATATGGCGAAGAACTTTTTCTTATTATTCCATCTCGCAACATTGATTGTACTTCCGAGTTAACAAATTTCGTTGCGGTCATTTGATATGGATAGCTCCTTGTATAAATTGGTTCATCAGTATTAGTTTTTATTGTTGCAACAACATTTGTATTATAAGGCAATGCCTCATTGGGATCCGCGAATACTTTCTGATTTTCCCTCATAATTTTCTTAAATTTTTCTAGACCTTTTTTAGGAATAGACTTATAATCAATGCCTTGAAGAAAGTTTATTTGATTGCTTGAATCAAAAATAAGTTCCTGACTCCCACCCTTATGGCGTAGAGTTCCATTGGAAGCATCAATTACACCGTTAATTTTCTTTAGAAAACTAAAACCTATTATCCCATCTACGTCACTTATTTTCGGAAGTATGAAAAAATCTGAAATTTGACCAAAAATATTTACTTGGCACTTTGAATCAATATAGGTTTCTCCATGGATAGAATGCACGCTGAATCCATTTTCCAATTTCGATACACCGACCAAAAATGGAAGATTTTTGATATAATTTCTGTCGGCTCCTGAGTCCAACAAAAGTTTGATCTTTTTACCATTTATTAAAACATGTTCAATATAAGGAAGAGATCCCTGTGATTCTGAAATCTTTACACAGTTGTTGATTTTGCATTTATCAACCCTTAGAGTGTTTAACTGGTGTTTTTTTTTTAAATTATTTTTTGAAGATTTCATGTGGGAATAATTATTTTTCTTTGAATTTGGATTGAATCTGAATGAAGATGGATCTACATCCATAGAATCAAGCTGATTCCGATTGCTTTGTTCCTTATGAACAACTTTATAATGTGGACTTCTTCCAAAGCCCTGTTCCCTATCACTGTTGTTATTTGAAGCATTAGAGAATGCTGTAACGAAGTTATATCGCTGTCGATTCGACTCTAATTCCTGTGCAAGTGCTAATGCCGATGGCAAATCACTCGGTTGGCTTGCAAACAGAATATCACCTATGGATCGTTTTAATCCAGAAACAAATATACGAAGTGCATCCCTTCGGTATTTTGCATTGAGTGTCTTCAATACGACGCTATCATCACCATATTGCATAATAGCCTTATTCGTTATAGCAGTTAATTGCATTTCTACAGAATCATAAAATTCAGGTATAGATAGTCTACCTTGCTTTAGAGTGGATAATTCTTGCTCTAATAAATATAGTGGCCTTTTGTCGGAATATGTATGGTCTAACCGAGCAATAATGGCCTCAAAATTTAACGGAATACTAAATGACGACAAGACCATATCAGCCGATCCCGTGATCTTGTTTCGAACTATAGCCACAGCTTGATAATAAATATCTGAGCCAAGATATGATTCAAATGGCTTAATAGCAGCTTTCGCAGACTGTCGCCAAGATGGATATTTTTCCATAGCACCACTAAACTCCTGCATTGACTTTGGCAGATCAAGTCTTAAGTTGCAGTCAACCAGCCTCGAGATACTTACTTCTTCGTATCTTTGCACTGAGGGTACTGGTTGTTTTAGTTCTTGAAGCGATGTCTGGAATTCTTCCCTTAGCTGAGAAGCGACGGCATTTATATGATCCTGTACTGGAGCAGACGGACCTGGTTGAGCTCTGAGATCCGCAATGGAAGCATGGAACTCCTGCCTCAACTGGTTAGCGACGGAAAGGGTAATTCTCTCAACCATCTCTGTTATGGCATCAGCAGACAACGACATTTTTGCCGGTTGGAAATAAATTCAACTTGTTTAAAAAACAATTTTAATTTGCCGAAATCAATACTATTAAATAGTGCCGTAGTTATTCGATTTAAGAAAACGCGTCAAAAAATAATTACGAGTATATATATGTTTTCGCGAAATGAATAATATACAACTGTCTATTCGGTAATTTAAACCAAAATGGAATTTCAAATCTGATGCACCAATTTATATCACATAAAATATAATATTATAATATAACATTTAATAATATACATACATTAGTTTTATTTCCATTGTCTAACTCTCCTTGTAACCAATGACCTTGTTTCACCACTCGAAGAATTTACTCCTCCACCAAACCACCAAATTTGTACTGCCAAAATTCTAACACCGATTTTTTTTCTCTCGAGGAATTCACTTTTCGCGTAAGACAAATAAATTAGTTTAATTTCACTTCAACTATTTAATTTATTTTAATCCCAGGTTCGGGGGTTTACTTTATCCTAATACTAGGACTTGTAGTTAAGTTGGGCGCCAATAAAATACTTGGTCTTCGTTTTGAGGTCCTACGACCTTTATTCTTCAACTAAGACTAAATTCTAAAACATTGATCTGCTTAAATGTAACCTATCTCTAACGTCTTCACATGCAGGTCAAATATCCTTTTTCCTAGAAATGTGAGAGAGCGCACATGTAACATGTATTTCCGTTGGTCATAAAATCTACCATGTGGTACGCACACATTTCATCAAAGATATCTTACCGACATGGTCAGGATTGCATTTTACAATGCCCTTACATGCATATCTTTAGTGATGTATAAACATTAGGACACGCAGGCCCGAATTTCCAAAACTTTTGCTTCTACACGCAGGTCAGAATTTTATTATACTTAAAATTCTTATGAACTAGTATGTTATTCCGTTACTTACACACCTAGTCCCCCAAATTATGTTCTTCTAAGAAAAACGTTTTTATTTGCACACCAATTTCAATCAAAACTCAGAAAATTATATTTCTATTGATGCCACATAACAAACGTGCAAATAAATGAAATCGGACTATGGGGTCGTGGGGCTGCCATACAAACTTGACCCCCAAGATTAGGTTCTTCTAAAAAATACTTTTTTATTTGGACACAAATTTCAACTAAATCTCATGGAAATGTATTTTTAGTGATGGTACAAAACATATGCAAAAATTAATTATATCGGACCATGTGGTCATGGGGCTGGCATATAAACCCAACCCCCAAATTAGGTTCTTCGAAGAAAACCTTTTAGATTTGTCCACCAATATGAACCAAATGTATTTTAATTGATGCCACAAACATACGTAAAAATTGATGGGAAGGCCATAGGGCTGCCCTACAACCCCTTCCTCCTCTTTTTGGTTCGTATAAGAAACCCACGTCCGTGTCCCACGCCCAATAAATCTTCGCCACAGCACTTATGAGAAAATTCAAAAGCATGGAAGCGGGGAGGACTGAATACTAGTCATAGGTACGGCCGAAAAAACGTTTAGCCCGAGGGGAGCGAAGGGTATCCAAATTTCGGCCGCGCCCGAAATTAGCCTCGGTCTCGATTTATATACCACTTAATCAAAAGGCTTCACAGTTACTTCTAGTTCACACAAATGTGCCAAAAAAGCAAAACTTTAAGTTTTAGAGCGATTTTTGCCTTGGGGTCTGTCAGGCCCCACTGAACCATTTACGTATGTAAAATTTACCTGAACCATCCGAGGGTTAAGCAAGCAGATGGACAATCATTTGTGACAAAAAAAAAAGACACTTGTACTTATCCCATTTTGCAGCATTTGAACAGTTTTATTGCTTTGGATTATGTATTTATATGTAGTCTGGCTGGTCTAGCGGTTAGTGCGCGCACCTTCAGTGCACAGGGTCATGAGTTCGAATCTCACCGTGTTCCATGGTGTTTTTCGAACTCACGAGCTTGTGACGGACTATGATCTCACTCAGATGTTAAACGAGTACCCATTTATGGGGATAAATAACACTGCTGAGCGTGATGCTGATCTCATTACCTCAACAAAAAGCAGATAAGATCTTGGAAATAGGATGTCACTAACACATCCTGCGGCCTTAGTCCAATGTTGGATTGTCGCGCCTGTTATTTATTTATTTATGTATTTATTTACATATCTATACTGCTATTACCGAATAAGCCGCTTTCTATTTGTCTCAAATGCATTTAAATTAGATAATTAAAATATTGAATTTGTATATTAATATTCCTTATCTTTTCCTACAAGATCATTGTTGGCCCTTTCATTTATGAACACATAATGCATACCCACTCGGAAGTATAGTCACGTAGTATAATCGTTCAATTGAACTGTACGAGTTTCAATTTTGTAATTTGGAAATAGATATGTATCGTTTTCAAGCGACAATCTATATAATTGTGTATTCATTATCCAGAGAATCGCAGCTTCAGCGAAGCATAAAATTACTTCATTTACACCCGACCTAATACAAAATTATCATGGAAAATATTAATTAATATGCATTACCTAACGTTCATTAGACCGTCAATGTTTGTTAACGCTTAATGTTTTACATTTAGGGCCGATTACTCGTACATCTTATCTAGTGGTTAGTCTTATCGTATAGACAAGACAGAAAAGTGTGCGTCTTCAAGACGCACATTTTTTTCTGAAAGCTTTTACATTATATTGGCCGGGTTTCTGATAGCTCTTATTCAGTACCTGTCGGCTGGTTAGTCTCATCGCATAGAGAAGACACACACATTATTCAGAAAGCTTTTCCATTGTATTGAATGGAATTTTTGTTTATTTTGCATAATTACGCTACATTTTCCTTGGTTACGCCATCATCTTAGATTGAAAAAATCATTGGACACTTTCATCCAACAGCGTTAATAAGCAAAAGAAAACATAACAACTATGGAAAATTAACAAAAATTCAATATAATGGAATAGCTTTCAGAAAATTGTGCGATAAGACTAACCATTTGATAAGAGTTTTGAGAGATTAGCCCATAGAATTGCATTTTGGTTTACTTAAGATAGTTATGCAATACTTTGCTTGGTTACGCCAATGTATTAAAATGCGGAATTATTTTTTACAACACACCAGGTGGAGAAATTTTTTCGGGAGTCATATAGAAGATACGGTTTTGTTGTGGCCTCCTTAAGAGCCACAGGGATCTTTACGATCTTTTGATATGTTGTTCAGTTATTTGCGACATACGAATTCGTCGTAGACTAGTTTCTTATGAGTGTTACCGTTATATATTCCCTCAAAACTGAGCATTTAACCGTTAGACAACGAGCATGCATCAATACTAGTTATTATATTACATCAATTTCTAATTACATACCAGAATCTATAAGCAAAAATTCTTATTGTTGAATAATAAACTAACAATGCGACTAGGAATTGGTATGGCTGACAACCAAAAGCGCCAACGCAAATATGGGCTGATTTCCCCAGTTTCTCTCGGTGCTTCCCAGCTCCTTATAGAGAGGGCTTTGCTGAAAACCGTATCACATTCCGAATTCAGTTGTCCACTAGGAGTTAGGGCAAGTCAAGAAATAGTGGGGTCTTAACAATTTAACATCAAAATCGTGTAGAATAGATTGGGTCACTTCATTCTTCATACGTGAGGTACGTACCTGCATAATCGCGTTTAGAAGTGGACCTACCTTGTTTACTATCGCATGTATTTTCTCCGCAATGTCCGCACTTTCCACTAGCTGTTTTTCTAAAGATGCATCCGTGTGTGTTTCTGCACCATTTGCGTTGAAGATTTATCTTTTTCTTTGTCGTGTTCTCATTATATATGTAGTCATATAAGTCAGCTGTGAAGGAATAAGAGCTTTAGTTGGATTTATTATTAATGTGATCATTCCTAAATCCATTTCAAATTTCTGTGGCTGTGTATAGTTGGTAAATCAACGCATTCCAGTGGCCTATTTACTAAGAAGCATAGGAGGAACGTGCTTCCTCTTTGAGCACTTCGATATTTTTTTGCTCAATATTACACGCAGATGCAATAGCATATGCATATACAAATACCCGTAAAGGGGAAGATAAAGGTGGAAAGGCTCCAGCTGATACCTACATATATATTCTTCAGTTTTGGCATAACCTGGCTTTCATCGTGAGTAAGCAGCTCCAGAACCACGTTATCGGCTTCAAACCCATAAAAGAGCGGCTAAGTGCGATCCGCATCAAGACCCGTTTCGTTTATCTCTGGTTCATTAATGCGCATAAGTAAAAGAAGACGCGATTAAGGACGGGTTCGACAACCACCTAGAAACATTCTTCCATTCACTTCCATCAAACACGTCGGTGCACCTAACGAGGTTCAGCCCTGCCAAGATCTTCGAGGTTAACAATTTGATTGATGATGCCACGGCGGATGCGTATACTACAGCACTTGGGGAAAAACTGTCGCCCATGCTTGATAGCATCAATAATTTAGGCATCCATGAGTTCTGGGAAGAGCTCAAAGACAGCATCACAAAGGAGTCGCAGAAGAGGTCGTGGGCTATAAAGGCCGGCGGAGACGAGCAGACTGGTTCGACGACGAATGCAGGGCCTCGATTGAGGCAAGAAATGAAGCCTATCGCCAATACACACAACGCGCATCCCGAGCCAAGAAAGAAAGATACAACGAGCTTCGGCGAGTATCTAATAGGTTAATTAGACGCAAGAAACGAAAACAATTTTGACGAGCAGTTGCAGCAAATAAACCAAAGATTAGCCAGTAAGAACATTAGACAGGCGTACAAACTTATAAATAGTATCACGAACGGATATCAACCCAGGACAAGCCTATATAAGGACAAGGATGGTAACAT
Source organism: Microchrysa polita (assembly GCA_949715475.1). Classification (NCBI taxonomy): domain Eukaryota; kingdom Metazoa; phylum Arthropoda; class Insecta; order Diptera; family Stratiomyidae; genus Microchrysa; species Microchrysa polita. The sequence continues at coordinate 92,344,042 of OX454416.1, forward strand.
CATCAGCGACATCGAAAGCGTAAACAAACGATGGGCCTCGCATTTTGAACAGCTCCTCAATGCAGAATCTACTTCCCCCACTGAGCCAGCTCTTGATCAGTTAGCCGAACCAGGCCCTCCCGTTCTACCTACCCCCAACAGTAGAGGAGGTGAGTCTCGCCATACAGTCGCTTCAAAGTAATAAAGTGGTCGGCGCTGACAAGATCCCAGCAGAACTGCTGAAGCATGGTGGAACCTGCCTGGCCAACGCTATACATGTGCTACTGCTGAAAATATGGAACGACGAGGTGTGAAGTGTGAGGATTACAGGGGCATATCATTCGTTTGTACGGCCCTGTGGCGCGGGTCAAGAATAGTGCCTCCGTCTTTCCCGACGTGTCGTAAGAGGCGACTAAAGGGACAGGAGAGAATAAAACTCTCCTGAGTTTCGAACATATCTCTTCAATTGTGCGCGAAGCGACTCTGTTATGTGCGCTCAAGGGTTCAGATATGTACGAAACTTAACAAAAAATTGACCCCTGTGGACTTTGGGGTAAGAATTATGCCACAGCGTTCCCGGCTTGTCGTAAAAGGCGACTTGAGGGATAGGGTACGTAGGCTTGTAACCTGCGTACTTGAAACTTTCTTTACACTCGAAACATGAATCGAGCCTCGGATACCTCGGACTGACTCTCCGGCAACGACTTTTGGCTATAAACAACGGACCACGATTGGGTTTTGGAACGTTCGAACGATGTGGGGCGAGTGTAACAACATGAGGCTTACTGAAGTCGAACGGGAAATGACCGCGTATAACATCGCTATATTAGGACTGAGCGAAACAAGATGGCTCGGATCAGGAGCGACTCTATCACCAAGCTCTAATACTGTTTTATTGTACTCTGGAAATGATGACCAAAATGCTCCTCGGCAGGCAGGAGTCGGAATCCTCTTGACTAGGGATGCACGTCGATCCCTTATCGATTGGAAACCAGTTTCCGACCGTATTATCACCGCCCGATTCAAATCCAGAGTACGAAATATCACGATAATTCAGTGTTACGCACCGACCGAACCAGCTGATCAAGCTGACAAAGACGTTTTCTACCAAAGACTTGGCGACACCTTTGATAGGGCTCCCAGAGGTGACATTAAAATCATAATGGGGGATCTCAACGCTTAAGTCGGGTCAGATAACCAAGGATTGGAATACCTTATGGGAAATCATGGGTTAGGCGACAGAAACCAGAATGGCGAGATGTTTATAGAGTTTTGTAACTCTCGTCAGCTCGTCATTGGTGGAACTCTGTTTAAGCACAAAGATTGCCACTTATCAACCTGGACCTCTCCGAATGGCAGAACTGAGAACCAGATTGACCATATTGCTGTTTCCAAAACGTGGAGAAACTGTGTCTTAGACGTTAGGGCGAAACGTGGTGCTGATATTGGCAGTGACCACCATCTTGTCATCGCAAAAATGCGCTTACGAACGGCAGCAATCCAGCGTCCTAACCGTGCAAATATTTGCCCTAGATATAATGTGCAGAAGCTCAAACTTCCATCAACCAAGCGTGCATTCTCCACCGCTTTGCGCGAAAAAGCTAATGCACCACCACTAAATGAGAATCCGACAATTGACGATAGATGGAAAGTCGCTAAGGACTCATTTATTTCGTGTGGCGAAGAAATTTTAGGACGATTGGATCGCGGTAGGAGACCATTTATTAGCGACTCTACTTGGTCTCTTATCTTAGCACGCAAGAGAGTTAAGTAGCAGATTAACTCAGCTGCTGACGATTCAGCTAAAGAACGATACAGAGCTGAATACCGTTCGCTCCAAAAAGGCGTTCAGAGGAGTGAAAGACGTGATAAGCGTAATAATATCAACGCAATTGCGAAGGAGGCAGAGGATGCGGCTCTCCGCGGTGACAGTGGAACACTCTTCAAACTTATAAAGCCATTAACTCGCAGATCTTTATTAACGGAACATCCTGTGAAAGATAAGGAAGGTGTTCTGCTCGTTACCGAAGAACAACAGCTACAAAGATGGAGAGAACACTTTTTAGAGGTCCTGAATAACACTTTCGGGCCTGCAAGTGTATCTTCGTTGCCAGCAGAAGACGTCCCTCAAATAGACGGCATTAGTTCCGGTCCACCATCCAAAATGGAACTAACAGACGCTATCAAATCAATGGAAGCCGGTAAAGCCCCTGGGATTGATGGAATTCCGTCTGAATTCTTGAAAGCGGATATTATCGCTTCAGCGGATATTCTCCTTCCCTTAATCCAAGAGTGTTGGGAAACCGAAACTCTTCCCAGTGAGTGGAAAAAGGGCCTAATTATTAAGATTCCGAAGAAAGGTGACCTGAAGAATTGCAATAATTGGCGTGGGATCTGCCTACTTCCTGCTGTTTCCAAGCTGATGGCTAAGATTGTTTTAGGACGAATCAAGGACAAAATCGATGACACATTGAATGATGAACAAGCTGGCTTTCGCGAAGGGTTTTCCTGTAGCGACCACATTAACACCCTCCGTATTATCATCGAGCAATCCGCGGAATGGAGATCCCCATTACATCTCATATTCATCGATTTTGAGAAAGCCTTCGATAGCGTTGATCGTCTCTACATGTGGAATGCCTTACTGAGACGAAATATCCCAGATAAGATAATCTCCATCAGCAAGGAATCCTACAATGGAGCCCAATGTCACGTCCTGCATAAGGGCAAGCTTTGTCACCTATTCTCTTCCTTGTTGCCATTAGTGATGTACTCGGCTCCGCACTCCAATTACATCGTAACAAAGGTATCAGATGGAAATTGTTCGATCGCCTTCAACATCTTGACTACGCTGACGACATTTGCCTTCTATCAACAAACACGGATGATGTCGCTCAAATGACAGAAGCTCTAAATTGCGCGAGTCGTAATGCGGGGCTGAAAATCAATGCTGCCAAGACTAAGTTCTTGAGCACATATCCAGGTGGGCAAAGCGAAATTTGTATTTCAGGATAGGCAGTCGAAAAAGTTGATGAATTTTGCTATCTCCGAAGTGTAGTTTCAGCAGATGGTGGAGCGGATGCTGATGTAAAATCACGGGTAAACAAGGCTAGGGCGGCTTTCTTCAATTTGACTCCTTTCTGGCTAAACAACAATATTTCCAGACGCACCAAAATACGTGTCTTTAATTCTAATGTGAAATCCATTCTGCTATATGGCTGTTCAACCTGGAAGGTGGCTAAAGAGATCACTGATAAGTTGCAAACTTTCGTTGATCAGTGTCTCCGGCGCATCCTAAATATTCGTTGGCCGGAGATCATTTCGAACGAGGATCTCCTTACTATAACTGGCCAGGAAAGGATAGGCACTTCGATCAAAGACTTAAGTGGCAATGGATAGGTCACACCTTCCGAAGAGGGCCCAAAAACGTCGCAAAAAAGGCTCTAAACTGGAATCCACAGGACTCCGGAGCAAGACGCCGTGTTGGGCGGCCAAGGAACACATGGAGAAGATCGGTAACTAGCGAAGCGAAAACGCTAAATCTTACATGGTCGCAGCTAGCGCCGTTGGCGCAAAACAGAACGAGGTGGAGAGTAGGCGTGGTTAATGCCCTATGCCCCACAAGGAGTTGACAGGAACTAGAGAGAGATAAGATTTTATCAAACATTCTTAAAAAGAGAATAGATCCGTACGCAGAACGAATCATTAGCGAGTATCAAGGCGGCTTCAGACCTGGTCGATCAACGATCGATCAGCTTTTCATAGTGAAGCTACTGCTCCAAAAGTGCTGGGAGTATAACATCGACGTATACCAAATCTTTGTCGACTTCAAGTAGGCATACGACAGTATCGATCGAAGTGTACTGTACAACATTTTGCTGCATTTGGTATACCGGCAAAGTTAGTGCGACTTACAAGGATGACGATGACTAAAACCGTCTCGCAGGTCAGAGTGCAGAACCGACTCACTGACCTTTTCGAAACTCGTACTGGACCCAAACAGGGCGATGGGCTGGCGCCGATGCTCTTCAACCTTGCTTTGGAGTATGTAATTCGAGCCATGAATATGGACAACCGAAGACCACTCATCACGTCGACTCAATTTGTAGCGTACTCTGACGACATCAATATCATGTCTCGAAGATTAGGTGATGCAGAAAGCCTTCTGCATAACCTCATTAACGCCGCAAAGGAAGTTGGACTACATATCAACGAAAGCAAAACAATGCATGATGCAATCGAAAACAGAAAATTCAAGCATCACAGTGGGGAACCTCCAACGCCAACGAAACCGACGAAATTAAGCGACGGGTACAACTAGCCAATAAGACCTATTTCTCGGTCCTCCCTATAATTAATTCGAAACTTGCGCACGGGAACACAAAGCGAAACACCCAAGCCTCCGAAATTTTGCTAGACCGATTCGAACGAAAGGTCCTTCGGCGAATGTTCGGGACCGTTCGCGAGCGAGATCAATGGCGTATGCGGTACAACCAGGAGTTGTATCAATTGTAAGATAAGGTGGAAATATCGAAAATCGTGAAGCTTCAACGTTTGCAATGGGCGGGGCATGTTCAACAAATGGACGATAATCGCATGCCAAAGAAAGTGATGAACGCACAACGATTTGACGAAGCGAGGTTGCTTGTACGCCCGAGAGCTTGCTGGGAGAACTCCGTAGGTGGATACGCCTACCAGTTGCTGGGCTTCCGAAACTGAAGGACAAGGTCACGTAACGGCGACAATTGGAGGTCAACGATTTAGGCGGCCAAAGCCCGACGCCGGATTATCGTGCGAGATTGATGACGATATACAAAAAGAATATTTAACTGCATACGTCGATTTCAATTTTGCGTTTTAAATAAGTTACCTAAAAAAATTTCTCGCTCCTGCCGTGTTGTTTTAGGTAGGAAGGTTTTAGCGTTGTCGCTTGCTGATACGCCCTAAAGTCCTTCCATGTTCAATGTGTCATCTCCTTCAATGAAGGTAGGTATATCATTATTGTTTTTGTATAGTCTACTCTTTATTCTCAGCAACAAAGGGTGGTTCCACGTTATTATTTCCACTCTAGAAAAAAGGAGGTGTGCCACTTCCATTCAGGAATCGCAAAAGTTTTACCAATTAGATAAACAATATTGTTGAAGCATCATTAGAATCGCAACGCACATCTTTGCAGATTATGCTGCTGACAGCCTTCTTAAGAATTCACAATGTATACATTTTGTCACTCATTTGAAATGTACTGCACGTTTCGCTTGAAAGATTTCAATTGAATGGAAAATGAAGCATCGTAACAACACTGTAAGCCTCGCGTCTGGCAGAACAATGAAACTCTTAACGGCGAATAGAAAAAATATAATTATGCTCCATCACATATGGAATTGAAGGTATACAATCTGGCGATGATCGTGTTCATTTTCTATTAAACCATCTTTTTGTCAATAGATTCGTATAATCATTGTCGACACATTTATGCATGAACACAGTTGTTGAGCGTTATAAGTTGCCACCCGTCACACACTAAAAATCATTGAACCATATTTTATTTTGCATACAAATTAGACTTTCGTGCAGCATTCTGTATCGGTTCAATCAGCTTAGGAGCGCTTACTCGCATGGCTATTGACTGACCGTTTCGAAAATAATGTTTTATATTGTATAAATTTTCTACTGCCTTGCATGCAGTATGGAAGAACAGTGCACGTATTCTAATTAATATTCAAATGAGGGCCCCTCGTATTTATTCATGATCGTGACGACAATAAAAAAAAATATTGTCAATTCAACTTATGAAAATCCATTTTTATAGTTAGAAATAATTATCAGTGCAAGGGAGGATTTTATTACTAGTTTTTTTTTCGTAGTACATTTTCCCCATTTGTTATCTTGTTTTGAGTGATATAATCCCATTCCTTACAGTTTTCATATTTCAAATTACGAAATCCAATTATGTAGTTTTCGAGAATTGTTATTGTTTCTTTTTTCGTACTCAGGCAACTTAACCGAAAACCCTTTCACGAATAGATGGGAATATAAACTACATAATAAGTTGTTATGCAAATAACCGAACCATATTAATTCGGTTGGATAAACTTTCAAAAGCAATACGAAAAGAAAATTTCAATAACCATCATCATCAGCTCGTTACTAAACACAGGCGTAGATTTGAACAGACTGCGAATTTCAAAATTTTCGCCCTAAAAAACACAAATTCCGTAAATTGTGGCCATGTAGCAACGCAGTAGCTAACCAAGTCGTTTGGAAAACAAGGAAAAGTGGTCTCCGAGGTTGACACGAGGACATTCAGCAAAAAAAGAAAAACACACAACCCTTACGTCCAATACTTCTATATTTTTCATCGGGAAAGCACTTGTAATGTAAGCCCGACGTGAAGGAAGGGATGTCTGTGATGGAATTGAAAATGTTCCTCTTAAATAAACATGAACTTGTTAGGAAGGAAAAATAGGGTAAAAAGACAAATGCAAAAGTTAAAGTGACCTTAAGGACAAATCCATTATATGAAACCTTTTCGGCGAAACTCCTTAGAATGTAGATTTTGCATATATGTACGTATTGGGTGGAACGGTTGATGTCCGATTTCAATGCGAAGACAGGATCTCGAGTGGGAAGATACAAATAAACTAATAAGAAAATAAAATTTTCCAGAAATAATCCCTTTTTTAGGATTCAATTCAAATATGCGTATTACATACCATATAGAATATACGATCCTGGGGTGAATACATATTTTGGGAAAACGGCAAGATTTTTTTCTGAGAATAAAAAAGAGTGTATGTAAGATTGCCTAGTTTCTATACTGAGTACCACATACCAAGTGTACATATATATGTATTCTTATCTATCCGTGTTTCATTCTGAAAGAAAATAGAATAATCTTCAGAAAAGGTTCGGACGGTCTTCTATTGAAGAAATAGCCTCTCCACCATCAATAGATAAAACGAAGCGCTCTCTCGTCTTTAAAAACGATAAAGGGACTGAGTGAGGAAAATGGAATGAAAGGGTTCAAATAAAATTTCTCGGATCTTGAGAGCCTCAATCATCTTTAAGAGGAATATAAATGAAAGCCTCTAAAAGAAAGTTTTCGCAATAACCACTCGAATATACATATACATATTTACTTGGATATTTATGTAAGCTTTATTTGGTTTTTGTGGATGAAGGTACCGTACTTGTATTATATTAAGGCCGTCATATCTTATGCCCAGATGAATGCGATGGTTGGTAACAAGCGCAGGGTATCGTCGAGTATGTTGTGGGGATTTTAGTTTCAATTCAAGAAACATTCCAAGTTTATGCCAATATGAACATAAATTTCTAAAAGAGTCACATATTTATTCAGGGGTTTCCAGAGATTAGAGAAGTTTCACAAATTTTATGAAGTTGGGGCTGTGTTTAAAATAAATAAATAACAGGCGCGACAATCCAGCATTGGAGTAAGGCCGCAGGATGTGTTAGTGACATCCTATTTCCAAGATCTTATCTGTTTTTTGTTAAGGTAATGCGATCAGCATCACGCTCAGCAGTGTTATTTATCGCCATAAATGGGTACTCGTTTAACATCTGATGAGATCATAGTCCGTCACAAGCTCGTGAGTTCGAAAAACACCATGATCCACGGTGAGATTCGAACACATGACCCTGTGCACCGAAGGTGCGCGCACTAACCGCTAGACCTACTGGTAATTAATGACATTGAATTGAAAACAAAATTCAGAATATTATACGTAGCATGTAATTATTATTGCATTTATGCGATATATCCCAATTTGATTTGCGGAAGTTGAAGTCTAAAATGTTTCTTTAGTCTGTTGAATCAAAGAATCAGAAGAGCAGTCTACTAAATAAATAGTGTACCCTAGTAAATTCATATCAAATGAAAAATAAGGAAATATATAAGCACATAGCACATGAAAGCCTTTTCCAAGAACTGTTCTGTGCAAAATGTCATCCCCAAGGGCAGAATTTTCATCATTCACTCTCGTTTTCGAGTTTTCAGACTTCTAGCTGTCTCCGTTCGGAAGTTGCAACCGTCCAAAGAAGCGACCCAAGACAAAACACATTCCATAGGGTCCCCAAAGTGAATATTTTTATATTTTTTTTTTATTGAATGGGGATGAAGGAGCCGTTGTAGAGTACATTGGGGTGAACATCAAGCTGAAAATTTCAGAGTCCCACTTCCGTTTGGAAGTTACAGCGAAGATGCGACCAAAAACAAAACGAGACCAAGGCTAATTTCGGGCGCAGCCGAAATTTGGATACCCTTCGCTCTCCTTTTTTGGGGCTTACCTACGACTTGTATTTACCCCCCCCCCCCCCCATTATTTTTCTTCCATCTTCACAAAAGTTCCGTTGCGTCGACAAAACAATATTTGTGTGGGGTGGGGTTGGAATAAGTGGAAAAATAAAAATATTTACACAATAAATTTTTTTGGGGGATGCGGGAGAATGGCCCTATAGTACGATTTCATTTGTTTTGACCAATTTTTTTTGCTTTGATAAAGACACATTAATTCAAGGTTTTGTGAAATTGGTGTAAAAAATGTTTCTTAGAAGAACCAAATTAGGGGGGGGGGTGCCCCATAACCCCAAGGTGCGATTTGATCCATTCTAACATATGTTTTGTGTCATCAATAGAAATACATTTGTGTGAAATTTGGTTGAACTTGGTGCACAAACAAAAGAGTTTTTCTTATACAAGAACCTAATTTGGAGGGTTAGGTTTGTATGGCAGCCCCATGCTATACATATCTTTAATACTACTTAGATCGAATTAAAACAAAGGGTACCTCCCATAAAAATTGTTCAAATTCAATAACACTCGTTTATTAAGAAATAAGGGAACAAGTCAACAAAAATCAAAGTTTTGCTCGTAGGCAATTTTCGGGTCATTTTGTATGGAAGGTACCCTTTGTTTTAATCAGATCAAAGTAATATTTGGTGGAAGGTCTAATGGGACTTAGCCTCAACGTTTGCCAATTTTTTTCCAGCCTGCTGTGATTTGGAGATAAGTCACAGGCATGTCTTTTTGAAAAATGTTAATAGGGGAAATATGGGTATGCTTTATCGGAGCACCCTGAGTCTCCGTGTGTGGGCCAGCTATATATTGATAGGAATAGTTATCCCAATGACCATGGCTCCAATTAAATTACTTCAGGAGCTAGAGAGACAAATGTTACTATCAAAAAATCGGAATTACATCGGATGTTTTTAGGTCTAGTATATAATCTGCCAAGAGAAGGTATAGAGAATAGAAGGTATATTACATATCACTGGAAAGGGAATTTTGTGTAGATTAAATTGTTCTCATAACATTTTGCTGTAAATATTACAGTTAACAAAATATTTGCGAAAAATCATAATTTCATCCCTTTGCCACCCCCTCCCCCACAAATGTGACGCACAAAAAAGTGTAACTTTTTACTGCGCAATGCGATCAGGCCATAGAATAACTTGGCATCAAAAGTCAGCTCTTTTTTTTAATGTTTGTGTCAAGAGCTAAAATCTTAAATCACTATACTAATTATGTATAGTTAATTTTACATCTTTGGAATGGAATGTGGGCCCATTTGATATGTAAAATTAAATGTTTTGTGGGAATGATTTACATATTTTGTTGTAGTTATAAATCCAATATTTAGAGTAAATATGCTGATGTACTTTTACAACTCTGAAAGTTGGCAACAAATTGCCAACTCTAAGAGCTGTAAAAATTAACTCCGCATTAATTGCAGTTTAGTAGAGTTAACGATAATCGCCGAAACTACTAATCATGAACATTAAATGCGAATCCATTGATATTGATGGTAAAGAAATGTACCATGAGTTTCTAATTTTGGCACCTTTGTTGTCAAATGAAAGTTCACTAATTGATTCCTTGAATTTTATAACAAAGAATAGCTTGATTGATGTTTTCCCAAATGTACCTATTCATTGCTTTGCGAATATTGTTAACTTTGCCGACTTCCGCTGCAAGTGCAGAAATAAGTTTTTCGAAATTAAAACTTATTTAAGATCGTCAATACACTGTATAAACAAGGTTGAATTTTACATCGAAAACTCGTTGAATTTTACACCTTTTTTCTCGCAAAATTACAGTAAACGTTTATTTTTCAACAAAATTTCTAGTATACCCACAAAATAGTGTAATATTACACAGGTTTTTTAATATTACTCTATTTTGGTGTAATTTTACACCACATTTTGTGTGAAGATGTGTCATTACTTTATTTTAGTGTCACTTTACGTTTTCAGTGTATATTTACCAATTGGAAGTTGTAATTTTAAGGAAATTTTCATATAATATTACGATTTTGGTGTAAAAAGTTACACCTACATTTGTGTAAAACTGAGTGTGTTACAATACTTTTGTGCATTATTGCATTTTCCTGTATCTGACAAGTGGCTTGTTCCGTGTGAAGTTAGTCTGTTCCGTCCGAAGTGCGTTCGTGTGAGCATCATATTACTGTTGTGTTGTAGCGCTTTTTTGCTCTTGAACCAAAGGGGGTGTGGCAGGTCTTGGCCGTTGGAATAACGGGTATCTCAAGGACGATTTAGATTGAAGAACGCATCAATGTGGCACGATAGCCCGACGTCGGGCCTTGGCCGCCTGATCGAAGAACTGGCTGCCGTAAATATTATTATAAACCCGGATGTAAATTTACATATTTGCCGGTGTAAATTTGCATTTTTTCCAGTGCAAATTGTTTGTAGATTTACACCAATTTTGTAGTAAATATTTACACCGTAAAGCGATTATGTGAGCTAGCAATGATTTCAATTGAAAAAAAAATGTTAAAGTCACTTGATATATCAATACTTATAAGAGAATTTGCTGCAATTAAAGCAAGAAAAATACATTTGTAAAAACTATCAATTCGTTTATTATTTGGAAGGGGGCGCCAGAGTACTTCTCGGCTGCGGCGCGAATCGACCGTGAACCGCCCCTGTATATGTGTATAATTATACCCGTCACTATGCAAAAGGGTATATATTAACTTTGTTATGAAGTTTACTACGCATAAAAGGAAGCACCTCCAACTATTTATAAAGCAGATTATTATTATTATCAGTGTGACGAGAGAAATCGGTTGAGCGATGCCTGTCTGTCCGTCTATTGCAATGCAAAATAGTCCCTGAGTTTTGAAGCTATCAAGTTGAAATTTTGTATGCAAGTTTTTTTAGCGTGCGCTGTATATATGTCGGAACGAATGGAATCGGACCATGACGTCATGGGGCTACCATAAAAACCCACCCCTGACAACTAGGTTCTCCTAAGAAAAACTTTTTTCTTTATGTACCAATCTTAACCCTTAGCTGGTTTCGTGGGTCAAAATTGACCCACTGCGAATTATTATCAGCTCCAACTCTTTTAATGTTCAAACTGCAATGATGTATTCTCAGTATTGTGCAAGTTGTCGTGAGAGGCGAAAGTGCAACGTTGTGACGTGCGTAGGAACTGAGTTATGGCTTCGACTGGGTCAAATTTGACCCACGACACCTAGTATGTAACTTTTTCCATTGAGCGTAGGTTTAATTATTTACGTTTTTAGCGGACGTTTCAACAACAATGGTGGGATTCTTTAATGATAAGCAGGCTCCACTTTGTTTGATTTCACTATTAGTAAGCCATTTTGCTCTTTTGTCCCTATAAAGAACCAAAGTGTAATTATGATTCCTACTGTGCATCATGTTGGATCTGTCGAGAGAAATCATTCAATTACAATAGCACTACGGGCGCAGTTGAATCTCTGGACCAGAAATGTGCAAATTACTCGGTCACCAGAAGAACTCAAAAAGCGCAATGTGTGAGTTTTTCAGTGATATTGAATATTTGTTCAGCTAATCTTTTCGTACTTTCGAAAGCATCGAACCCTGAAAAACAACTGAAAAGGAACAAATACATAAAAAAGGTGGCTTAGACCTAGCTACTCCACTAATATTAGAACGTAAAAAAGAGAATGCAAATTTTCCACGGATCTAAAAAAAAGGATTGATGATAATGATAATGATGTCTTGAAGCAAATACATGGACAGCCGCAAGATTAGTCAATGCCGTTGAACCTGTCGTATCGCCTTCTGTCATTGCTGGTAGTCCAAGTCGTTAATGGGCAGATGCTACTTATGCGATTGAAAAAATTAGAGTAAATAGCCGCTTAAATGTAGTAAATGCTGCGATTTTATTTGTCAGATATATTCCGACCAAAATATGATATGTACTGGTTGCCAATAAATATGAAGTTCTAAATTTATGATACTGTTAGTCCCAAAGAAGATGTTTCAGTTTTCGATGTCATTTTTTTAGTTATGAATCAATTTCTCACGAAATACTTCTTTTTGTTAATAGAAAGGTATGGGAAATGCCAATATAACTTATTATTTTCATTTTACTAAAGAATAATATTTTTTTTAGTTTTTCAAGTACACTCTGTATGAAAAGAGATAGAAGGTAAAGTTAGATACTAATTTATTAAAAGCGTGTTAATTTATGAAAAATTTTATTATCAAATTTCGTTAATTCTTTATTATATTTATATTTATATTTAGATAAATATTTGACACAAACTATTTTCATACCCTTCGCCCATAGAATGAAAGGGTATATTAACTTTGCCATGAAGTTTGTAACGCATTAAAGGAAGCATCTCCGACCATATAAAATGATCAGCATGACTTGGGGATTCACCCAAATTGGATCACTGGGTCATGGGGCTGCCATACAAACCTAGCTCCCCAATTTGAGTTCTTCTAGGAAAAACTTGTTTATTTGTGTACCAATTTCAACCCAATTTCACACAAATGTATTTCTATTGTTGACACAAAACATATGTAAGAATGGATAAAATCGGACCATGGAGTCATGCGGCTGCCATACAAATCCAACCCCCCAAATTAGGTGTTTCTAAGAAAAACTTTTTTATTTGTGCACCAATTTCAACAAAATTTCACACAAATGTATTTCTATTGATGACACAAAACATATGTAAGATTAAATCAAATCAGACCATGGGGTCATGGGGCTGCCATACAAACCAAACCCCCCATATTGGTTCTTCTAAGAAATATTTTTTTACACCAATTTCACAAAACCTTGAATTAATGTGTCTTTATCAAAGCAACTAAAAAGTGCAAAACGAATGGAATCGTACTATGGGGTCATGCTCCGGCAACCCCAATAACATTTTCCGAGTAAATATTTTTATTTGCCCACTTATTTCAACCAAGCCCAAAACTTTTGTCAAGACGGAAGAAAAATAATGAGGAGGGGGATTAAATACAAGCCATAGGTACGCCCGAAAAAAACTTTTAGCCCAAGCGAAGGGTATCCAAATTTCGGCCGCGCCCGAAATTAGCCTCGGCCCCCTAGTTTTTTTACATTTTTATAATAGCTATACTTTGACGAAATGAATTTTATAATATTAAAATCTACGACAAACCAATCCCAATCAAACTTAATCCAAGTATGTTCCTAAGCCTCAAAACATATCTAGGTACGGATGGAATCGGGACATTACGTCATAGGGCTGCCATACAAACCAACCCCTGAAAAATAAGTTCTTCTAAGATAATTTTTTTTTTAATCCGACCTTAACCAAACTTTACTCAAATGTGTTCCTAGTAAGGCCTCAAAACATGTCCAAGAACGATCAGGCTTGCCAGATTTTGAAAAACTTAAATCGCAAGTTTGAGCTAAAAAAGTAGCCCAAAATCGCGCAATATACACATGGTGTAAATGCGGAGCAAAAAAAAAGCTCACGTGGATGCATAAATTGAACGTCACTAAGATAATCTATATTCCAATAAGAAAAACAAAACACTTCCATACACAAGAGAAACTACGCGTGGTGGTCCCGGCAGATTACATGCAAAAACGGCAAACAAGTACATACTTATCTGGCTGGATCAATTGCTCAGTATCAGTAGTTAGAAATTTAAAATAGAAATAAATAGCATACGTCTATTTTTCATTTATTAAAATCTATAGGGTTCCCTGACTCCGAAAATGAATGTTTGTCAAACAATTTTCACCAGACGGAATTGAAAAAACGAGAACCAGGCTAATTTCGAGCGCAGCCGAAATTTGAATACCCTTCACCCTTTCACTCTACGAGCGAAGGGTATTATAAAAACAAAAAACAATGAAGTTTTCTTGGCACGTGGATTGCCTGTATCAAATGGAGTGCCCTATCAAAGCAGATTATATACACAGCAAATCTGATAATTAAAAAATTCTAGAGCAGAGTAAGGGTTCCCAGAAAACAAATCTAAGAAAGAAACCAGAAAATATCAATTATTTTCTTTCTTAGGCCGACTACACACGATGCAACTTTTATGAGAATTACGTTTCAAACCCGCATGAAACTTTTTCATTTGTGTCTTTCCAGCAGTGGCGTGGCGTGAGTTTGAAGTAAAGGGAAGCAGTTACGTATAATTCGACATTCATGTAAATGAAGTTGGGAACCTGCGTACACCTGTCTAGAAATGAGAATGAAATCCTAATAAAATAAAGATAACTGGAAACGAAAAAAATATTCTCTATTTCTAGACTTAAGAAGACGCATGTAAGCATTTGTGCAGTATGCTTTGTATTATTCAAATATCAACATGCATACGAATATATGTATGTACATATTACTACACGGTTGTAAATTTTGGTGTAAACCGGGAGTAAATTTTATAAAAAAATAGTATAACTCCTATCTATTCCAAAACTTGAATCAAATTTGACCCTTTTCAACTTATAATTTTAGTTTATTCGAAAATTGTATTAATTATATCCGCATACAGAATAAAACTATCCAAATACCCTTTTCATATTATTCATTTTACCCCGTTCGGGATAGAAAAATTGCATTGATTGTTGTTATAACATAAAAGGGTAGAATCAATCCTACTATGTTATCAAATCTACACTATCAATGCAAGAAACCCATTCGACCTAGAAATCTATTGATTAATAGTCTGTCTGGTTCAGTAAGCAGCGGGCTTGCCTACAAATCACAGGATTGTGGATTCGAAGCCGACTGCACTCGTATTACAATTTTTATTTTTTCGATAAATTTGTGTAAATTTGCTTATCAATTTTATCCTATTGAAGAGTAATATTTTTATCAAGAATACTTATACTTTTTATAAGGTCCGTTGGTGTCGTTTTGATAAAGTTTTTATATGGAAATGTATGAATGTATTTTTTTATAAAAATTACACCAAAATTTTCAGCCGTGTGTGAACTCCGTATTTTGAAGACGTTATCGAAAAGTTGTCGTAAATGTATCACGCTCTGGCTCACTTGGTTGAACGCGGTACAGAGAAAAAGAAGAAAATGCTAAAAACGTAAAATATAAATTGCAATATTTCTTCGTCGACGTATCCTAGGATACCGTGAAAGGTGTGTTTTGCTTAATTTAAGCCAGAACCCAGAAGAACTCGATGCAATGACAATTCGTACTTTTATCATCGCACCCACTTCAACACGTATAATGTCGATTCGTACACCACAACTGTTTTTACGACTTGCCTAAACTCTCTATTCTCTATTTTACTATAAATTTTCTCTAATAACTTTGCACGTACAAGAAATTACGAACACACATACCGCCAAGCATAAAACAGCTTCAAATTAAAAGCAAACTATCGCATTGCTGCACCGAAATACAGATATCTTGTACCTTGGTGCATTGCTGTACTATGCCAATTCTAATTCCAATCAGAATCCAATTTCAATCAGACTGAACAAACTTTTGGTACGAACTGTACACACCGGTTTGCAAATTTTAAAAGAAGCAATTAGAAATACTCATGTGAAGTTACTCATGTGAAGTTAGCCGCCTAATTCTTCGAATCGCTTTGGAAACGTTTGTGTGGGGGCGGCTACGTTTGTGCATGATTGTGCAACAAAAATTTTCGTTTGTGCATCGCTAATTATTTAATTATAGCACTTCGGAAAATTTCGAATGTGAAGTTAGCCGCCATTTTTTAAATATGGTCGGATAAGTATAAATTTGGTATCAATCGATCGGAAATCGTTTGTGCATTGATTTTTTGCGTTTGTGCATCCTGAAAACGCAAGGACACAGGAGTAATTAAGTAAAAACCCACCTGGTTTGAATCTTAGCTAAGGGGGATATTGTAAACACAAACACTTCCTGTAAATAATACTTCAAATCACACCCGGAACCGTTTGTGTGGGGGCGGCTATGTTTTTGCATGATTGTGCGACAATAATTTTCGTTTGTGCATCGCCAATTATTTAATTATAGCTCTTCGGAAAACTTTTTAAACACGACTGGTTTGAATTTTAGCTAAGAGCGATATATTGTGAATACCAGATGTGAACCATTAAGCTCCATCCAGACTGGCTGCTGTCCAAACTGACCGCCATTTGGTTGGCCGTCTTGTTTCGATGTTCAATACGTCAACTCAATCATATGCCAGCTAACGCTTTGTGTGAAATTGAATAATTCTTCAAAAATAAAGTTTGGTTTTCGACCTCCATTTGGTAGCTAATGTAAATGCTAAGTAGCTAGAAAATCCCATTTAGAAGGCAGTTTAGATGAGATGTCAAATGTCGTACAGATCGTGTCATTACCGAGATAAATGAGTTGTTTTTTCATGTAGCACATGTACGTTTGCGAAAAATAAAATGAAATGAAATAACAGCATGTTCACACTGCGGTTAATGTGATGAAAAGCGAAAAGCTTCCAACGCAAGAAAGAAATCTTAGTATTAAAATTGAGAGATTGGTTTCGTGTTGTTCGATGCTGTTTATTGTTTGTTTTCATATCGGCTCCGATTTATATGAGGACATTTATGTTGATAACTTTTATCAACAAGTTATAGTGTTATTGATTTGTAAATATTATTACCACGAGAAAACAGGGGTGCCATTCTGGGTGGGCAACCCCAATTTATTTTTCTTATTTTTGACCTCAAATTCGAAATCAGCGCGCCAAATTTACCTAGTGTTTCTGCCACGCCGATAGGACGAGTATTTCCCCGAGAAAACAGGGGTACCAATTTGGGGTGTGGAGGCTTAACAATTTTTTTTCTTGTTTTTGGCCTTAAATTCGGAGTTAGCAACCCAAATTTACCTAACATAATATTAACCCAAACACAATTACGCCAGGAAATTTGAACAAAAATTTGGCCAAACTTCAGAAAAAAAGCTGAATTTTTGCATGAGCCTTCCTTTTGAGGTCCCAAACAAGACCCTAAAAGTCCCTGCCTCTACGAGTGCCGCTAGCTGTGCTACAGAGGGTCAAAGACCCTCGAATATTTCGATAACTGTAGCATATACAAAAAAGTGGTGTATGGCAAATTTGAAGCTATTGTGCTTTCTCAATAAACGATGGATCGACCGAGTACTTTCGGGCACTCCTAACGGCGCCTAAGGTTTTCTAGGAGAAATCTGTAGATTCTGTGGCTGTTAGTAAGACGCCAAGAATCCCCAAAGTTGGGTGCCCCCTAACGAAGTTATGAGGGTCCAAACAATCAATTAAGCAGTTTCTGGGGAATCTCTATAACGGTAACGTGCATCGAAATCTGTTATATGTCGAATTTGTAGCTTGTACAACGCTTAATTAAATATCCCAATTTCAGATTGATGCGTGCAATGCTAAGGGCGCTATGAGGGTCCGTAGAGGCGGGGACTTTAAGGGTCTTGTTTGGGACCTCGAAAGGAAGGCTCATACAAAAATCCAGCTTTCCCCTAATTTTTCTGAAGTTTGGCTAAATTTTTGTTCAAATTTAATGTCGTAATTGTGTTTGGGTTAATATCATGTTAGGTAAATTTGGGTTGCTAACTCCGAATTTATAGTCAAAAACAAGAAAAAAATGTTAAGCCTCCCCTCCCCAAATTGGTACCCCTGTTTTGTCGGGGAAATACTCGTCCAATCGGCGTGGCAGAAACACTAGGTAAATTTGGCGCGCTGATTCCGAATTTGAGGTCAAAAACAAGAAAAAAAATTTCGGCTTCCCCGCCCCAAATTGGTACTCGTCCTATCGGCGTGGCAGAAACACTAGGTAATTCAATAGATTCATTTAAAGTGTATGTATGTAAATTAATTTTCAAATATAAAATAAAATAAATTGATATTACCCTTAAATTCGTTGGGCGTAAGCCTCCCCCATTTCTTTCCAAGTTTCTTTGCATCTCGCCATCCTTCTCCAATTCGGACAGAAAACTTCGATATCGTCACGCCATCTCTTCCGTTGTCTACCTACTCTTCGATTGCAGCCGTAGGGTATCCAGTTTGTACATCGACTTGTCGACCTATTGTCGTAGAGTCTAGCTAGATGCCCTGTCCAGTTCCATTTTAATAGCCTCGCCCTTTCAATAACATCGGTGAAATTTGTTCGTGCTCGTAGTGAGGTATTTCTCAGCCTTTGCCTCCTTGAGATTCGATAAGTGGCTCTCTCCATTGATCTTTGTGTAACTCTCAGGTTTTGTATATTTCTATCCGTAAGAGCCCATGTTTGCGCTCCATAAGTAAGTACTGGCAGCACAGCTCCATCAAATATATATTTCTTTGCTTGTTGGCTACTGTTCGCGTCGAAAATATTCTTCATCGCCCAGAATTGTTTCCAGCCATTACTTATCCTGCGTTCTACTTCCTTGTCAGCGCGTCGTTCAAATGATAATAGTTGACCGAGATATACAAAATCCTCTACGTATTCGATGGTGATACCGTTTAGTGTCACTGCATCCTTGCTCGCATTTGTCATCACTTTCGTTTTGTCAAAGTTAATATTTAAGCCGACCGTTTTTCCTTTAGCAGCCAGATCCTTCAACATGTTCTCTAGATCTCGAGCATTATGTGAAAGATGTGAAAGAAGGACTATATCATCAGCGAACCTTAGATTATTTAGCTTCTCTCCATCGATGTTAATACCGTGATCATTCCAGTGTAATCGTTAGAAGTTTGTACGCCTATCTAATGTTCTTACTGGCTAATCTTTGGTTTATTTGCTGTAACTGCTCGTCAAAATGTTCGCGTTTCTTACGTTTAATTAACCTATTAGATACTCGCCGAAGTTCGTTATATCTTTCTTTCTTGGCTCTGGATGCGCGTTGTGTGTATTGGCGAAAGGCTTCTTTTTTCGCCTCAATCGAGGCCCTGCATTCGTCGTCGAACCAGTCTGCGCCGGCCTTTATAGCCCACGACCTCTTCTGCTACTCCTTTGATGCTGTCTTTGAGCTCCTCCCAGAACTCATGGATGCCTAAATTATTGATGTTATCAAGCATGGGCGACAGTTTTTCCTTAAGTGCTGTAGTATACGCAGCCGCCATGGCGTCATCAATCAAATTGTCAACCTCGAAGATCTTGGCTGGGTTGATTCTCGTTAGGTGCACCGAAGAGATTCTGCACCTGTAGGTCGTCTTCACCTGATCAGTACGTGGTCGATCTGGTTCAGGATGTACTCATCTGGAGACTTCCAGGTCTGTTTATGGATTCGTCGATGAGGGAAGCATGTAGAGCTTATTACCAGGTCTCTGCCGCTCGCGAAGTCGATAAGACGCTGACCGTTGTTGTTGTTTTCGTCGTGGAGGCTATGACCTTCAGTAGTTCCCCTATGCCAGCTTTCGTTTCCGACTTTGGCGTTAAAGTCTCCTAGCAGCAGCTTGACGTCGTTCGATGGAAGTGAGTCGAAGAGTGTTTCTAGGTCGTTGTAGAACTCGTCCTGAATCGCGTCTTCTTTTACTCCTGTAGGGGCATGCGCATTAATGAGCCAGAGATTAGCGAAACGGGTCTTAATGCGGATCGCACATAGCCGCTCGTTGATGGGTTTGAAGCCGATAACGTGGTCCTTGAGCTGCTTATTCACGATGAAAGCTACTCCAAACTCCTTGTTGCCCTCCTCTTTACCACTCGTAAAAATAGTGTGCGAATTGAGGTCGTTAATCTCGCTTGAGCCATTTAGTTTCCTGGATTGCAACTATGCTCAGCTTGTATTGTTCTACCTGATCCAGGAGGGCCCTTAAGGTCCCCGGTCTATCTATATAGCGTACATTCCAGGATCCGAAAGAGTAATCAGTTGTTCGTTTGCGGGGTCGTCGTTGTTTTGTATCCGTCCAATCCGAGGCTTTTGTTTCAGGTTTCTTGACTTGAAGTTTTTCTTAGGATGAGTTGTCGGCACATCGCTAAACCATGATAGGGTTTAATCGTTGAATAAAGGCCATCATGGGCATGCTTCGAAGATGCTGCTTTAGTGGTTGAATTAAATGTTTTCTGTCACATTAAGTAACCTGAGACGCTGCAGATGTTAATACAGCGCTCAGGCATTACTCGGATAATGCGAGAAAGTAACGCCCCGTAGAGAGACATAGGAATTGGCTGATGCCGTTCTCCCTATGAAACTCCTCCTGCATAGCTAAGGGTCCGCAGTTATGCCACAACTGAAGAAGATATAGGAATTAGCCGGAGCCTTTCAACCTTTATCTTCCCCCTTACGGTACGGTAAACGTACATGTGCTACATGAAAAAAACAACGCATTGATCTTGGTAATGACACGATCTGTACGACATTTGACATCTCATCTATACTGCCTTCTAAATGGGATTTTCTAACTACCTAGCATTTACATTAGCTACCAAATGGAGGTCGAAAACCAAACTTTATTTTTGAAGAATTATTCAATTTCACACAAAGCGTTAGCTACCATATGATTAAGTTGCCGTATTGAATATCAAAACAAGACGGCCAACCAAATGGCGGTCAGTTTGGACAGCAGCCAGTCTGGATGGAGCTTAATGGTTCACATCTGGTATTCACAATATATCGCTCTTAGCTAAAATTCAAACCAGTCGTGTTTAAAAAGTTTTCCGAAGAGCTATAATTAAATAATTGGCGATGCACAAACGAAAATTATTGTCGCACAATCATGCAAAAACATAGCCGCCCCCACACAAACGGTTCCGGGTGTGATTTGAAGTATTATTTACAGGAAGTGTTTGTGTTTACAATATCCCCCTTAGCTAAGATTCAAACCAGGTGGGTTTTTACTTAATTACTCCTGTGTCCTTGCGTTTTCAGGATGCACAAACGCCAAAAAACAATGCACAAACGATTTCCGATCGATTGATACCAAATTTATACTTATCCGACCATATTTAAAAAATGGCGGCCAACTTCACATTCGAAGTTTTCCGAAGTGCTATAATTAAATAATTAGCGATGCACAAACGGAAATTATTGTTGCACAATCAAGCACACACGTAGCCGCCCCCACACAAACGGTTCCGGATGTGATTTGAAGTAATATTTACAGGAAGTGTTTGTGTGCATAATATCACTCTTAGCAAAGATTCAAACCAGGCGAGTTTTTATTTAATTACTCCTGCGTCCTTGCGTTTTCAGGATGCACAAACACAAAAATCAATGCACAAACGATTTCCGATCGATTGATGCCAAATTTATACTTATCCGACCATATTTAAAAAATGGCGGCTAACTTCACATTCGAAGTTTTCCGAAGTGCTATAATTAAATAATTAGCGATGCACAAACGAAAATTTTTGTTGCACAATCATGCACAAACGTAGCCGCCCCCACACAAACGTTCCCAAAGCGATTCGAAGAATTAGGCGGCTAACTTCACAACTCATGTGAAGTTAGCCGCCTAATTCTTCGAATCGCTTTGGAAACGTTTGTGTGGGGGCGGCTACGTTTGTGCATGATTGTGCAACAAAAATTTTCGTTTGTGCATCGCTAATTATTTAATTATAGCACTTCGGAAAATTTCGAATGTGAAGTTGGCCGCCATTTTTTAAATATGGTCGGATAAGTATAAATTTGGTATCAATCGATCGGAAATCGTTTGTGCATTGATTTTTTGCGTTTGTGCATCCTGAAAACGCAAGGACACAGGAGTAATTAAGTAAAAACCAACCTGGTTTGAATCTTAGCTAAGTGGGATATTGTAAACACAAACACTACCTGTAAATATTACTTCAAATCACACCCGGAATCGTTTGTGTGGGGCGGCTATGTTTTTGCATGATTGTGCGACAATAATTTTCGTTTGTGCATCGCCAATTATTTAATTATAGCTCTTCGGAAAACTTTTTAAACACGACTGGTTTGAATTTTAGCTAAGAGCGATATATTGTGAATACCAGATGTGAACCATTAAGCTCCATCCAGACTGGCTGCTGTCCAAACTGACCGCCATTTGGTTGCCCGTCTTGTTTTGATATTCAATACGGCAACTCAATCATATGGCAGCTAGCGCTTTGTGTGAAATTGAATAATTCTTCAAAAATAAAGTTTGGTTTTCGAGCTCCATTTGGTAGCTAATGTAAATGCTAAGTAGTTAGAAAATCCCATTTAGAAGGCAGTATAGATGAGATGTCAAATGTCGTACAGATCGTGTCATTACCGAGATCAATGCGTTGTTTTTTTCATGTAGCACATGTACGTTTACCGTAACGTAAGGGGAAGATAAAGGTTGAAAGGCTTCGGCTAATTCCTATATCTTCTTCAGTTGTGGCATAACTGCGGACCCTTAGCTATGCAGGAGGAGTTTCATAGGGAGAACGGCTTCGGCCAATTCCTATGTCTCTCTACGGGGCGTTACTTTCTCGCATTATTCGAGTAACCGCTGCGCCTGAGCGCTGTATTAACATCTGCAGCGTCTCAGGTTACTTAATGTGATAGGTGACAGAAAACATTTAATTCAACCACTAAAGCAGCATCTTCGAAGCATGCCCATGATGGGCTTTACTCAACGATTAAACCCTATCATGGTTTAGCGATGTGCCGACAACTCATCCTAAGAAAAACTTCAAGTCAAGAAACCTGAAACAAAAGCCTCGGATTGGACGGATACAAAACAACGACGACCCCGCAAACGAACAACTGATTACTCTTTCGGATCCTGGAATGTACGCTATATAGATAGACCGGGGGCCTTAAGGGCCCTCCTGGATCAGGTAGAACAATACAAGCTGAGCATAGTTGCAATCCAGGAAACTAAATGGCTCAAAAGCGAGATTAACGACCTCAATTCGCACACTATTTTTACGAGTGGTAAAGAGGAGGGCAACAAGGAGTTTGGAGTAGCTTTCATCGTGAATAAGCAGCTCAAGGACCACGTTATCGGCTTCAAACCCATCAACGAGCGGCTATGTGCGATCCGCATTAAGACCCGTTTTGCTAATCTCTGGCTCATTAATGCGCATGCCCCTCCAGAAGTAAAAGAAGACGCGATTGAGGACGAGTTCTATATACAACGACCTAGAAACACTCTTCGACTCACTTCCATCGAACGACGTCAAGCTGCTGCTAGGAGACTTTAACGCCAAAGTCGGAAACGAAAGCTGGCATAGGGGAACTACTGAAGGTCATAGCCTCCACGACGAAAACAACAACAACGGTCAGCGTCTTATCGACTTCGCGAGCGGCAGAGACCTGGTAATAAGCTCTAGATGCTTCCCTCATCGACGAATCCATAAACAGACCTGGAAGTCTCCAGATGAGTACATCCTGAACCAGATCGACCACGTACTGATCAGCAGGAGATGGGCTTCTAATGTCCTAGTTGTTCGGTCCTATCGAGGAGCCAACTGCGACACCGATCACTATTTGGTGAAGACGACCTACAGGTGCAGAATCTCTTCGGTGCACCTAACGAGAATCAACCCTGCCAAGATCTTCGAGGTTGACAATTTGATTGATGACGCCATGGCGGCTGCGTATACTACAGCACTTAAGGAAAAACTGTCGCCCATGCTTGATAACATCAATAATTTAGGCATCCATGAGTTCTGGGAGGAGCTCAAAGACAGCATCAAAGGAGTAGGAGAAGAGGTCGTAGGCTATAAAGGCCGGCACAGACGAGCAGACTGGTTCGATGACGAATGCAGGGCCTCGATTGAGGCGAAAAAAGAAGCCTATCGCCAATACACACAACGCGCATCCAGAGGCAAGAAAGAAAGATACAACGAACTTCGGCGAGTATCTAATAGGTTAATTAAACGTAAGAAACGCATTTTGACGAGCAGTTACAGCAAATAAACCAAAGATTAGCCAGTGAGAACATTAGACCGGCGTACAAACTTCTAAATAATATCAAGAACGAATATCAACCCAGAACAAGCCTATGTAAGGAGATGGATGGTAACATCATCAGCGACATCGAAAGCGTCAACAAACGATGGGCCTCGCATTTTGAAGAGCTCCTTAATGCACCATCAACATCCCCCGCGGAGCCAGCTCTTGAGCAGTTAGCCGAACCAGACCATAGAGTCGCTTCAAAATAATAAAGCGCCCGGCGCTGACGAGATCCCAGCAGAACTGCTGAAGCATGGTGTAATGTGCCTGACCAACGCTATACATGTGCTACTGCTGAAAATATGGAACGACGAGGAAATCCCGGAAGATTCGCACAAAAGCATAATCTGCCCAATCCACAAAAATGGTGACAAGCTGTGGCATGGTGGCATATCATTAGTTTGTACTGCATATAAGATATTATCTAATATTCTTGAAAAGAGAATTAATCCGTTCGCAGGACGAATCATTGGCGAGTATCAAGGTGGCTTCAGACCTGGTCGCTCAACGACCGATCAGCTTTTCACAGTGAAGCTACTACTCCAAAAGTGCTGGGAATATAACATCGACGTATACCAAATCTGTGTCGACTTTAAGCAGGCAAACGACAGTATCGATCGAAGTGTACTGTACAACATTATGCTGCATTTTGGTATACCGGCAAAGTTAGTGCGACTCACAAGGATGACGATGACTAATACCGTCTCGCAGGTCAGAGTGCAGAACCGACTCACTGACCTATTTAAAACTCGTACTGGACTCAAGCAGGGCGACGGGCTGACGCCGACGCTCTTCAACCTTGCTTTGGAGTATGTAATTCGAGCCATATATATGGACAGCAGCGGAACGCTACTCATCAAGTCGACTCAATTAGTAGCGTACGCCGACGATATCAACATCATGTCTCGAAGGTTGGGTGATGCAGAAAGCCTTCTGCATAACCTCAATAACGCCGCAAAGGAAGTTGGACTACATATCAACGAAAGCAAAACAAAGGCCATGATGCACTCGAAAACACAAATTTACCTAGTGTTTCTGCCACGCCGATAGGACGAGTACCAATTTGGGGCGTGGAAGCCGAATTTTTTTTTTCTTGTTTTTGACCTCAGAGGCAGGGACTTTTAGGGTCTTGTTTGGGACCTCAAAAGGAAGGCTCATGCAAAAATCCAGCTTTTTTCTGAAGTTTGGCCAAATTTTTGTTCAAATTTCCTGGCGTAATTGTGTTTGGGTTAATATTATGTTAGGTAAATTTGGGTTACTCACTCCGAATTTAAGGCCAAAAACAAGAAAAAAAAATGTTAAGCCTCCCCACCCCAAATTGGTACCCCTGTTTTCTCGGGGAAATACTCGTCCAATCGGCGTGGCAGAAACACTAGGTAAATTTGGCGCGCTGACTCCGAATTTGAGGTTAAAAAGAAGAAAAAAATGTTAGGCTTCCCCGCCCCAAATTGGTACCCCTGATTTCTCGGGGAAATACTCGTCCTATTGGCGTGGCAGAAACACTAGGTAAATTTGGCACGCTGATTCCGAATTTGAGGTCAAAAATAAGAAAAATAAATTGGGGTTGCCCACCCAGAATGGCACCCCTGTTTTCTCGTGGTAATAATATTTATAACACTATAACTTGTTGATAAAAGTTATCAACATAAATGTCCTCATATAAATCGGAGCCGATATGAAAACAAACAATAAACAGCATCGAACAACACGAAACCAATCTCTCATTTTTAATACTAAGATTTCTTTCCTGCGTTGGAAGCTTTTCGCTTTTCATCACATTAACCGCAGTGTGAACATGCTGTTATTTCATTTCATTTTATTTTTCGCAAACCTACATGTGCTACATGAAAAAACAACTCATTTATCTCGGTAATGACACGATCTGTACGACATTTGACATCTCATCTAAAATGCCTTCTAAATGGGATTTTCTAACTACTTTTCTAGCACTTAGCAACAATAATTTCCGTTTGTGCATCGCTAATTATTTAATTATAGCACTTCGGAAAACTTCGAATGTGAAGTTGGCCGCCATTTTTTAAATATGGTCGGATAAGTATAAATTTGGTATCAATCGATCGGAAATCGTTTGTGCATTGTTTTTTTGCGTTTGTGCATCCTGAAAACGCAAGGACACAGGAGTAATTAAGTAAAAACCCACCTGGTTTGAATCTTAGCTAAGGGGGATATTGTAAACACAAACACTTCCTGTAAATAATACTTCAAATCACACCCGGAACCGTTTGTGTGGGGGCGGCTATGTTTTTGCATGATTGTGCGACAATAATTTTCGTTTGTGCATCGCCAATTATTTAATTATAGCTCTTCGGAAAACTTTTTAAACACGACTGGTTTGAATTTTAGCTAAGAGCGATATATTGTGAATACCAGATGTGAACCATTAAGCTCCATCCAGACTGGCTGCTGTCCAAACTGACCGCCATTTGGTTGGCCGTCTTGTTTTGATATTCAATACGGCAACTTAATCATATGGTAGCTAACGCTTTGTGTGAAATTGAATAATTCTTCAAAAATAAAGTTTGGTTTTCGACCTCCATTTGGTAGCTAATGTAAATGCTAGGTAGTTAGAAAATCCCATTTAGAAGGCAGTATAGATGAGATGTCAAATGTCGTACAGATCGTGTCATTACCAAGATCAATGCGTTGTTTTTTTCATGTAGCACATGTACGTTTACCGTACCGTAAGGGGGAAGATAAAGGTTGAAAGGCTCCGGCTAATTCCTATATCTTCTTCAGTTGTGGCATAACTGCGGACCCTTAGCTATGCAGGAGGAGTTTCATAGGGAGAACGGCATCAGCCAATTCCTATGTCTCTCTACGGGGCGTTACTTTCTCGCATTATCCGAGTAATGCCTGAGCGCTGTATTAACATCTGCAGCGTCTCAGGTTACTTAATGTGACAGAAAACATTTAATTCAACCACTAAAGCAGCATCTTCGAAGCATGCCCATGATGGCCTTTATTCAACGATTAAACCCTATCATGGTTTAGCGATGTGCCGACAACTCATCCTAAGAAAAACTTCAAGTCAAGAAACCTGAAACAAAAGCCTCGGATTGGACGGATACAAAACAACGACGACCCCGCAAACGAACAACTCATTACTCTTTCGGATCCTGGAATGTACGCTATATAGATAGACCGGGGACCTTAAGGGCCCTCCTGGATCAGGTAGAACAATACAAGCTGAGCATAGTTGCAATCCAGGAAACTAAATGGCTCAAGCGAGATTAACGACCTCAATTCGCACACTATTTTTACGAGTGGTAAAGAGGAGGGCAACAAGGAGTTTGGAGTAGCTTTCATCGTGAATAAGCAGCTCAAGGACCACGTTATCGGCTTCAAACCCATCAACGAGCGGCTATGTGCGATCCGCATTAAGACCCGTTTCGCTAATCTCTGGCTCATTAATGCGCATGCCCCTACAGGAGTAAAAGAAGACGCGATTCAGGACGAGTTCTACAACGACCTAGAAACACTCTTCGACTCACTTCCATCGAACGACGTCAAGCTGCTGCTAGGAGACTTTAACGCCAAAGTCGGAAACGAAAGCTGGCATAGGGGAACTACTGAAGGTCATAGCCTCCACGACGAAAACAACAACAACGGTCAGCGTCTTATCGACTTCGCGAGCGGCAGAGACCTGGTAATAAGCTCTACATGCTTCCCTCATCGACGAATCCATAAACAGACCTGGAAGTCTCCAGATGAGTACATCCTGAACCAGATCGACCACGTACTGATCAGGTGAAGACGACCTACAGGTGCAGAATCTCTTCGGTGCACCTAACGAGAATCAACCCTGCCAAGATCTTCGAGGTTGACAATTTGATTGATGACGCCATGGCGGCTGCGTATACTACAGCACTTAAGGAAAAACTGTCGCCCATGCTTGATAACATCAATAATTTAGGCATCCATGAGTTCTGGGAGGAGCTCAAAGACAGCATCAAAGGAGTAGCAGAAGAGGTCGTGGGCTATAAAGGCCGGCGCAGACTGGTTCGACGACGAATGCAGGGCCTCGATTGAGGCGAAAAAAGAAGCCTTTCGCCAATACACACAACGCGCATCCAGAGCCAAGAAAGAAAGATATAACGAACTTCGGCGAGTGTCTAATAGGTTAATTAAACGTAAGAAACGCGAACATTTTGACGAGCAGTTACAGCAAATAAACCAAAGATTAGCCAGTAAGAACATTAGACAGGCGTACAAACTTCTAACGATTACACTGGAATGATCACGGTATTAACATCGATGGAGAGAAGCTAAATAATCTAAGGTTCGCTGATGATATAGTCCTTCTTTCACATCTTTCACATAATGCTCGAGATCTAGAGAACATGTTGAAGGATCTGGCTGCTAAAGGAAAAACGGTCGGCTTAAATATTAACTTTGACAAAACGAAAGTGATGACAAATGCGAGCAAGGATGCAGTGACACTAAACGGTATCACCATCGAATACGTAGAGGATTTTGTATATCTCGGTCAACTATTATCATTTGAACGACGCGCTGACAAGGAAGTAGAACGCAGGATAAGTAATGGCTGGAAACAATTCTGGGCGATGAAGAATATTTTCGACGCGAACAGTAGCCAACAAGCAAAGAAATATATATTTGATGGAGCTGTGCTGCCAGTACTTACTTATGGAGCGCAAACATGGGCTCTTACGGATAGAAATATACAAAACCTGAGAGTTACACAAAGATCAATGGAGAGAGCCACTTATCGAATCTCAAGGAGGCAAAGGCTGAGAAATACCTCACTACGAGCACGAACAAATTTCACCGATGTTATTGAAAGGGCGAGGCTATTAAAATGGAACTGGACAGGGCATCTAGCTAGACTCTACGACAATAGGTCGACAAGTCGATGTACAAACTGGATACCCTACGGCTGCAATCGAAGAGTAGGTAGACAACGGAAGAGATGGCGTGACGATATCGAAGTTTTCTGTCCGAATTGGAGAAGGATGGCGAGATGCAAAGAAACTTGGAAAGAAATGGGGGAGGCTTACGCCCAACGAATTTAAGGGTAATATCAATTTATTTTATTTTATATTTGAAAATTAATTTACATACATACACTTTAAATGAATCTATTGAAATAATATTGAAATAATAGTCTGTTATACTGATTTTTGTTTTGAATTGGGTAAATAAAAAGCTTATAATAATAATAAAAAACTTCTAAATAATATCAAGAACGGATATCAACCCAGAACAAGCCTTTGTAAGGACAAGGATGGTAACATCATCGAAAGCGTCAACAAACGATGGGCCTCGCATTTTGAAGAGCTCCTCAATGCACCATCAACATCCCCCGCGGAGCCAGCTCTTGAGCAGTTAGCCGAACCAGGCCCTCCCGTTCTACCCCCAACAGTAGACGAGGTGAGTCTTGCCATACAGTCGCTTCAAAATGGCGAGATCCCAGCAGGACTGCTGAAGCATGGTGGAATGTGCCTGACCAACGCTATACATGTGCTACTGCTGAAAATATGGAACGACGAGGTAATCCCCGAAGATTGGCGCAAAAGCATAATCTGCCCAATCCACAAAAATGGTGACAAGCTGAAGTGTGAAAATTACAGTGGCATATCATTAGTTTGTACGGCCTATAAGATATTATCTAATATTCTTGAAAAGAGAATTAATCCGTACGCAGGACGAATCATTGGCGAGTATCAAGGTGGCTTCAGACCTGGTCGCTCAACGACCGATCAGCTTTTCACAGTGAAGCT
Source organism: Microchrysa polita (assembly GCA_949715475.1). Classification (NCBI taxonomy): domain Eukaryota; kingdom Metazoa; phylum Arthropoda; class Insecta; order Diptera; family Stratiomyidae; genus Microchrysa; species Microchrysa polita. The sequence goes on from OX454416.1 coordinate 92,373,854, forward strand.
ACTACTCCAAAAGTGCTGGGAATATAACATCGACGTATACCAAATCTTTGTCGACTTCAAGCAGGCATACGACAGTATCGATCGAAGTGTACTGTACAACATTATGCTGCATTTTGGTATACCGGCAAAGTTAGTGCGACTCACAAGGATGACGATGACTAATACCGTCTCGCAGGTCAGAGTGCAGAACCGACTCACTGACCTATTTAAAACTCGTACTGGACTCAAGCAGGGCGACGGGCTGACGCCGACGCTCTTCAACCTTGCTTTGGAGTATGTAATTCGAGCCATATATATGGACAGCAGCGGAACGCTACTCATCAAGTCGACTCAATTAGTAGCGTACGCCGACGATATCAACATCATGTCTCGAAGGTTGGGTGATGCAGAAAGCCTTCTGCATAACCTCAATAACGCCGCAAAGGAAGTTGGACTACATATCAACGAAAGCAAAACAAAGGCCATGATGCACTCGAAAACACAAATTTACCTAGTGTTTCTGCCACGCCGATAGGACGAGTACCAATTTGGGGCGGGGAAGCCGAAATTTTTTTTCTTGTTTTTGACCTCAAATTCGGAATCAGCGCGCCAAATTTACCTAGTGTTTCTGCCACGCCGATTGGACGAGTATTTCCCCGACAAAACAGGGGTACCAATTTGGGGAGGGGAGGCTTAACATTTTTTTCTTGTTTTTGACTATAAATTCGGAGTTAGCAACCCAAATTTACCTAACATGATATTAACCCAAACACAATTACGACATTAAATTTGAACAAAAATTTGGCCAAACTTCAGAAAAATTAGGGGAAAGCTGGATTTTTGTATGAGCCTTCCTTTCGAGGTCCCAAACAAGACCCTTAAAGTCCCCGCCTCTACGGACCCTCATAGCGCCCTTAGCATTGCACGCATCAATCTGAAATTGGGATATTTAATTAAGCGTTGTACAAGCTACAAATTCGACATATAACAGATTTCGATGCACGTTACCGTTATAGAGATTCCCCAGAAACTGCTTAATTGATTGTTTGGACCCTCATAACTTCGTTAGGGGGCACCCAACTTTGGGGATTCTTGGCGTCTTACTAACAGCCACAGAAGCTACAGATTTCTCCTAGAAAACCTTAGGCGCCGTTAGGAGTGCCCGAAAGTACTCGGTCGATCCATCGTTTATTGAGAAAGCACAATAGCTTCAAATTTGCCATACACCACTTTTTTGTATATGCTACAGTTATCGAAATATTCGAGGGTCTTTGACCCTCTGTAGCACAGCTAGCGGCACTCGTAGAGGCAGGGACTTTTAGGGTCTTGTTTGGGACCTCAAAAGGAAGGCTCATGCAAAAATTCAGCTTTTTTTCTGAAGTTTGGCCAAATTTTTGTTCAAATTTCCTGGCGTAATTGTGTTTGGGTTAATATTATGTTAGGTAAATTTGGGTTGCTAACTCCGAATTTAAGGCCAAAAACAAGAAAAAAAATTGTTAAGCCTCCACACCCCAAATTGGTACCCCTGTTTTCTCGGGGAAATACTTGTCCTATCGGCGTGGCAGAAACACTAGGTAAATTTGGCGCGCTGATTTCGAATTTGAGGTCAAAAATAAGAAAAATAAATTGGGGTTGCCCACCCAGAATGGCACCCCTGTTTTCTCGTGGTAATAATATTTACAAATCAATAACACTATAACTTGTTGATAAAAGTTATCAACGTAAATGTCCTCATATAAATCGGAGCCGATATGAAAACAAACAATAAACAGCATCGAACAACACGAAACCAATCTCTCAATTTTAATACTAAGATTTCTTTCTTGCGTTGGAAGCTTTTCGCTTTTCATCACATTAACCGCATTGTGAACATGCTGTTATTTCATTTCATTTTATTTTTCGCAAACGTACATGTGCTACATGAAAAAACAACTCATTTATCTCGGTAATGACACGATCTGTACGACATTTGACATCTCATCTAAACTGCCTTCTAAATGGGATTTTCTAGCTACTTAGCATTTACATTAGCTACCAAATGGAGGTCGAAAACCAAACTTTATTTTTGAAGAATTATTCAATTTCACACAAAGCGGTAGCTGGCATATGATTGAGTTGCCGTATTGAACATCGAAACAAGACGGCCAACCAAATGGCGGTCAGTTTGGACAGCAGCCAGTCTGGATGGAGCTTAATGGTTCACATCTGGTATTCACAATATATCGCTCTTAGCTAAAATTCAAACCAGTCGTGTTTAAAAAGTTTTCCGAAGAGCTATAATTAAATAATTGGCGATGCACAAACGAAAATTATTGTCGCACAATCATGCAAAAACATAGCCGCCCCCACACAAACGGTTCCGGGTGTGATTTGAAGTATTATTTACAGGAAGTGTTTGTGTTTACAATATCCCCCTTAGCTAAGATTCAAACCAGGTGGGTTTTTACTTAATTACTCCTGTGTCCTTGCGTTTTCAGGATGCACAAACGCAAAAAAACAATGCACAAACGATTTCCGATCGATTGATACCAAATTTATACTTATCCGACCATATTTAAAAAATGGCGGCTAACTTCACATTCGAAATTTTCCGAAGTGCTATAATTAAATAATTAGCGATGCACAAACGAAAATTTTTGTTGCACAATCATGCACAAACGTAGCCGCCCCCACACAAACGTTTCCAAAGCGATTCGAAGAATTAGGCGGCTAACTTCACATGAGTTTGGAGAGTGCGCATGCTAAAGTAATTTCTTACGTTGCGACAGGGTTGCGTATGATTTTATGTAATATACATAAAAAACCGTGTATAGTGTACAAGAAAAATTATAAACAATGTTGATAATACGTTATGCTTCTAAACGTTTTTATTTTGAAAGAAGAAGGGAAGCAATGCTTCCCTTGCTTCCAAGGACGCCACGCCACTGCTTTCCAGAAATGGGAAAACAAATTAAGTACGCATTGGAAGGTAGTTTCACACCCGTTTGTAATTAGTTCATCCTCTGGTATGCATGGGAAAGGTTACAAATCAAGAAGTTTCATGCGGGTTTGAAACGTGATTATCAGAAAATTGCGTCATGTGCAGTCGGCCTAGGAATCAAAATAATACATATATGCCGGTAGCATCCAGCTAGATACTCGTTTTGGAGCATGAAAATGAATTTAAAAAATGTTGAAACAGTTCACTTATCCCTTATTTTGTCTGATTTGCCCTGACAACAAATTACAAATAAAACGATTTGTATTCATTATTGGACTTATTAAGATAAGAAATATTCTTATCGTAGAATAATAGACAAACAATGCGACTAGGAAGTGGTATGGCTGACAACCGTATCACACTCCGAATTCAGTTGTCTTTGTAACGTTGATGACTACACACGGTAGTCATCAACGCACCATGCTCCATTAGGAGTTACGGTATCAAGAGAGAGAGATTGGACTTATTTACCTGCTTACACGGTCGGAAATTTAGTTTATTTTTAAAACTTTTACAGTAAACCAAAAAAGTTTACTCCATATTTTAAGCAAATTTTGTTTCAAATCTAAGCAATTCAATTGTTTTATTAATTTTAGTAAAATTCGGTTTATTTCTTAAGAAATCCAAAAGTAAAGAAAGTAAACCAATTGGACCTTAATGATTAAAATTTTTCAATAAAACCAGACTTATATTAAAGTGTAAACTAAAAGTTTAAAATTGAGACTAAAAATTTAAAAGTTGTAAACTCAGAGTTTAAAATCCAAACCATGAGTTTAAAATTTAATCTTTTGGACTAAAATTTTAACTTTAAACCAAAAACAGTTTTAAGTACTTGCCATATCGCCAATTGTTCATGGAATAATAAATAATCATGAGGTATAAGCCCTCTGTGGCGCACTCGGTTGAGTCGCACATGCTAGTAATCTAGGGGTCCGGAGATCGAATCTCGGCGTGATCCAAATTTCCATACATGTGCGGCCTGATCCAAGTGTCTGACCATTATATACTTCAAATAGCCCATAAACGGTTGAGTGAACGCACTCATGCCCCACAAAAAAATGTAATAAGATAAAAAAACCACTTAAAAAAACATTTTAAACTAAATTCTTTTTTAAAGTAAACCTCTCCAGTTTTAATATTTCACCCAATTCTAGTTTTGGATTTAAATATTTTAGTTTTGGATTTAAACTTTTATTTTATTAAAACCTAAACGGAATGTATTACAATCAAATATAATGCAAAGTTTTGTATTTAAACTATTCAGTTTTATTTAGGTGTAAACAATCGAAAAGTTTAAAAATTAAACTTTTTTGTATTGGAACTATATACAATCAAAAAAGGTTTAATAAAGAAACTAAATTTCCGACCGTGTATGCTATGACGATTCCAGTAAAATCACGAAGATATAAATTTAAAAATTATTAAAATGATGTGATTATCGCAAGGTTGAACAGTTCAAAAATTTACTTACGACGACCGAAGCATGCACGCTCTGTGGCTCACTTGGTTGAGTCGCACTCTATACGATGCTAGAGGTCCGGAGATCGAATCTCGGCGTGGTCAAAAATTTGCGTACATGTGCGGATAGGAAATATATAGTGCTTGCAGCATTATATACACTCCGAAATGATATGGCTCGAAATTGCCTATAAACGGCTGAGTTAACGCACCATGGCCCCACATGGGCTATACGGTGCTGAGGAGAAGACGGAAGCATAAAACCTGGTGAAAATTTCGCTATAATGGCAATTCAAGCAGGATCATATCACTCAGCTGTTAATCCTACTGTGAAGTTATGGTCGTGAATAGCATGTAATTCGTTCAATTCCGATGGGTAGAGTTCACAACACGTATTTAATATCTTGAACTTCGTAAAAAGTGATTTTGAAAAAATCGCAATATTTGCGTATTTGAAAATCGCCATAGTCGCAATTTCAGTTTCAGAAGTAGCCCACGGAAGGCGCCTATCGCAAAATCAAATTATCTGTCGCAAAACCGAAAAAAGCAGCCCAATTCGCGAAAAATCACGGCATCTGGCAAGCCTGGTTGACAGCGGCACGGCTCTCGCTCGTCGTGAGCTTCCCATATAAGCCAATGCATTTGTATGTCTCCAGCTTGCGAGCCGTTTTCGCGTCGTTTGAATGAAGCCTTTGGGTAAATTAAACCATGAGCAAAAGTTTATCAATTCTCGGGATAAATTTTATAAGAATTCGGTTTAAAAATAGATATGTATAGATATCCAAATCCATACACGTATTTCAAAAGTATGTAAATTAAAATTAATCGCATATTTACTGAAATTTAAATAAACATAAGGTTTGATACAAAAAGAAGATTTTACATGCATATTAGTAAAACGCTTTCGTGATTTTACATATAATGTATTTTATTCATGTATACATATACATCTTTTATAATAGTTTTCAAAATGACGAATTCAACGGGATTCAAGACAGTTCGTGAGGTTTTTATATTTCACTTTTAAATAAAATTCCGGATGTGCACAGCACAATACTGTTTTACATAATTCAAAAAATACTCCTCGGGAATTTCGGCGTCCACACAATTGTAAAATGCTTTGAAATTGTCTTCGGGTACATTATCTTCTTCCGTGACATTTATGATGAAGTCCATATAAGTCAGCAGATTATTATTTGCATCACCTACCGGAGGCGTTTTCTTCTTAAATTGAACAATTTTTCTTCGTCCGTCTTCAAACTCAATTTTCAACGCAAATCCTTCGTAAAACATGGCGACACTTTTATAGTAGTACCTACACTTAATTTATCAGATCACTTTCAGTAGACGAACCAAACTTTGCAAATATGTATATTTAAATAACTGAGACTCAGAATTCGTATGGCGGCTATTTATAAGGAGTGCCGAAAGTACATTAAGTGCAGTTAAAACACACAATGACACTCTCTCTGATTAAATTTTATACTCTTTAGGGTATATTTTTAATAAATTGATTTATTAATTTTACTCTCTAGGGGAGTAAAAGTCATTTGGTGAAAAAAACATATTATCCACTGTTGGTGTAAAATTAATAACCGCTTTATATGTATAAAGTATTGTTAGGCATGTATATAGAATATGTTATTATACACAGAGAAGAAAACAAAAAGAGCAGAAACTTTAAAAAATAAATAAATTAAAAAGAAACGTTCATCCTGTAGTTTCGCAGACTAACCGCGCTAACAGTATCCGCAAAGCTTATCGATATCCGAGACTAGAATATATCCCCGTGTGAGTATTCGCGTCACATTTGATTAGACAAGTCTCCGCTTTTTCAGCCGCGCCGCGCCGGGTGGCGGAGACTGAAGTATGACCAAGAAAGAACAGTTGGAGTTGGCCCAGAATATCAAATAAATATTATGTATTTCAGGAAATTTGCATAGAAAACGTCTAAAACAATTTCGGATTACTTACGCTTGTCGTAACCTCAGTTGCGAGTTGTTGCAAGTAATACGGAGATTTAATAATGATTCGGTACTACAACGGAACCGAAGTCTTTACAATCTTACAAAAACAAGCGGATAGTACCTACATATCATTTTCCAAGAACTATTTCAGACGTAAACAAATCCCTTTTCGTACAAATAATTTTATTCAAATTCTCGACATTGATTGATGTTACCCGATTTAAAACCCTCAATTTGGTCGGGAGTATAGGGTAAAGTGGACTTAGCGAAGGCAGGCTATACTAATCGAATCTCGAAAAACAAAGAAACCCGGCATAGCAGACAAGAGGTTTAAATATGTCGACAACATTTCATCCGATTTCTATCTGAAGTAAGATTGAAGTAAGATTTTACAGGTTGTATTCGACATTAGCAAAAAAGCAGACCCCACTGTTATTACTATCCCCACCTTCTGGCCGTATCTTACGACCGTTGGATGAATTATATGTCGTAGTTAGAATGATCCCTCTGCAACCATAAAATAAATATGTGCTGTTGATAGGTACCAAAAACCTGATGATTCAAGACATCCAGTTCGTCCATACCACGTCATTAATTTTACTGTCTTGTTGTTTTTTGTGCCAAACACAACACCCCCTTAGGAAAGTGTTTTTTAGCATGTGGAGCGGTACTATGAAGATTCTAAGGATTGTCACACAACTATAGTGTAAAGCTTACCGATTACGATAAATGGATATGAGGGAGTGATTGAAGGCAGGCGTTCATGTCCTTTTCTCAGTATCGCCATCTCTTTGAGAAAGTTCACCTTTAATGGTTCCAATTTAGTTGGTATGCGTTTAGATGCTCTTCGACTGTTTCTTTGAATTGTTAAGGAAATTACGTTACTATGTAATCGGCGAGGGAAATGTTGTATTTGATGTTCACTTTGGATTTAATTAATTGCCAGAGAGTTTGTATACTTAAACTTACAACCCCTATGATTTTGTAAAATGACAGTAAATAAATGTGTGATTTTTCTATCACAGCTTTCCCAGAAATAAAAATAATGTCAGTGCCCAGCAAACAATTTTATCGTTTTATTCGAAAAATCACAAAAATGATACGAAAACGATACCATTCAAATGAAAAATTTATCGTAAGCTTGTCTCCCCGACGAAAAATCGCTTTATCGTCATCAATATGTCAGGAATGTGACTCCTATTAACGAAATATCTTCTCATTATTGCAAGGATGATAAAATCGTAATTCTTCCCAACGAGCGAATTACGAAATTGTCAAAATATAAAACGACTAATTTATTCCCATAATTTGTAATCTTAGATAGCTCAGGTGTAGGACGTAGGACTACGAAACGATAGGTGATAGGTTCGATTCCCAGTAGAAGCAAAGTGTAAAAAGGAAAAATTAAAATAAGTTAAAAAATGTTAAAGATAAAATAGAATACAAAAAATAAAAAAAGGGAAAATAAAAAATAAATAAAATTTTTTCACTTTTTCTATGTATTAATACTAAACTAATTAGTTTATTATCGCCAAATTATCATCCTGGCGAATTAATATCGGTCACTATTCCTTCCCGAAGGGAGTGACGACTTTAATCAGAATTCGATATGAAATTCGATAAATGTTTTCGAGCAGGCGAATGGAATTCGTATCGCGGACGATAGAAATTGTTTGCTGGGTGTATTTGTATTTGACAAAAAAAGATGCATTTTTTATAGAGATAGGAAAAATCGATATTATGTACATAATATTTGTTCTATTGTTGCAGCAGCTACCCCTTCAAGAACAAATCACTTAGTTCTTTTAAGACTAAGTGTCACTAGCAGTCCCCTTTTGTCATCTACATACATTCTTGAAGGTAGTACATAGACCTATATGTAGTCCCAGATTCGTTGACCTTATCAGTACAAGACATTCGACGGCGATTGTGAGACTTACACGTGCACGGAACGGCAAATGTTCAATGGACTTTTATGAGGTATTGATACAGCAAATAAATATCATGTCAAAAAAAGAGAATTTCATTATTTGTCATCATTTCAGGTTATTCGGATATATGAAAAGTGTGTACATGATTTGCTATCGGATTTCATATTCCCTAGGGCAAATTCATAGCGACGGGATACTGTATTGGAACATTTTGTTTCCAACAGACGTTCAATAGGGGAGGCAAACGTTATTATCTTATATTGTCAATGGCATTATCGTTCGTTTTTTTAATAATCAATACAAAAAGAGACAGGTAATTTTGACATACACACACATTATGTAAGAACAACTCTCAGCCACAGTATGATATAGAAAATGTATTTTAAAAATGTATCCCCTATAGATTTTGTTGTAACAACAGTAAGGGGCAAAACAAAACGCTTACGTTACGTGTTGAAGAGCGCTAGTAGAATTTTGCTTCCGTCATGTGCCGTTTCCAAAAAGGCATATGACGTCATTAAAAACAAGAACAAAGCAGTACAACTATGGTGAACATAACCACAAATTATTAGTCGATTTTAACGTTTAAGATTCTGCATTGCAGCCTTAATATCTAGACGGCGCACAGTGGGGCAGTAGAGGCAAAAATTGAAAAAATGTATACTATTGGAGAGCTTTTGTGAATGATTTATCGCATAGTAAACATTTTGAAGTTTCTTTCTACGAAAAATTTCGGACCGATATCTGTCACAGTAAGAAATCAGCGGCGCTCAAAGTGTAGAGAATTGATTTTGCAGTTTTTGTACATTTTTCCATAATTAAGTCTTAATGAAAACCCTGACTATAAATTCGCAGAAAACTTTGTTTTATGATTTTGTTTTCAATTTTTAGGTTATAATAAAAATGTTAGCATAAAAAAAGTTAAAAAATTTGGAAAAAAATAAAATTTAATTTCAATCATTGAGGATCAAATTAACCCTAACTGGATTTTTCACATTAAGTTTTAACAACTGCCTGCACGTGCCTCCAAGGGTCTGTGTATGCTACATTATTCCAGAAAGTCTCAAGATTACTAATACATACGATACATTAAAGCACAATAGTGCTAAGTCCATTTTTCAACATTTGGAGAAAACGCGAAAATAACATTTCAAACCTTGTTCCCATCTCCGATAACTTTATTTTTGCAAATTGTTTTAGCTTTTCAAGCAGGTTACACTGTCAAAAGGATAATTGTATTAAAATCTGGCAAGCAATCGTCACAATTTCAAAGAAAAATCGAGAAAAAAAGAGGAAAGTACGGACTTGGCACTATTGAGCACTTAATTTTATACCAACCATGGACTTGACGGAGAAATGTTCGTATTGTCGTTACAATATTGTAAAATGTGGATGTAGTGATAATATTTTTAATATGTACATACCATGAGATGGAAGCAATTCATTGAGTTTCCACTAGTTCGTATCCATGAAGCAAATGTGTCTCATCAGTTTATGCTTTTCGAAAGTGGTAATGATCGCGAGATGACCAAAAGATGATCTGGTCAAGACTCGACGTCGTCCTTTCTATCCCACTACTGTCATTGATCAGGAAGCTAATTTGTAGTGTTATGAGGGTCATAACAGGACATGGTGGTCCTATTATGAAGCTCGCCAGGAGACTTATGGTAGAAATAGAGTAGAAGCAACAACAGCAACAGCAGCAGCGCGAAATGTCAAGCACAATGCATTTTAAATTGCAGACAAAAATGCTGAACATATTGACGAACGAGGCATAGGACGACCTCCCTAATTGTCGAATCGTGTTTTCCCAGTGCGATGGCTATGTGACCATCATGTTTTGGTCAAAGATGTTGCCCAAAAATTCCTGCAGTGGAACTGCGAATTTAGAGATGTAAGTTGAATAAGATTGCCAGAATGACATCTTTTCGAACAACTGATTAATAAATGTATTATTCGGACCTATCTCTGGTCTATTTGGGCTAGGGGTAACCTCGCCGGACTTTTAGAAAGAAATGCATACATACATCCCATAACTCGGTCCCAAACGACATCCCCTTTCTTTTGAATGAAGTTTTGGGTGTAGCTTCGACTCGAATATTATCTAGTCTCTGTCTAGTCTCTGCATGCATTAGCTGGTGAAATACAAACGCCAGACACTCATTAGGATTAAGGACGTATATCAATAGTTATACATTTACTTTTTCTAATTTGGCAGATCTTTTTCAAAGTAGTCTTTTATTTGAGTCAGCTTCAATTTACTCTCGAAATATGTCGATCAAGTCATAAATAAATAGCTGCCCTTCGCATCTAATCCCTAAGATTTAAACTGCTTAGATCAACAGCTCGCTCTGCAGAGAGTTTTTATCCCCATAATTGGGCACTTGTTTAACATCTGAATGAGGCCATATTCCGCCACTTGGATCATGAATTGGAAATTATCATAAACTACGACCCTGCGCTTCGAAGGCGAGTACACTATTCACTGCACCAACCACTGTTAAACTCTGTTAAAGTCCAATTTGCGTATATTTAGTACAATCGTCCCTTTCTAGTTGTTTTAAATGCAAGTTTATTGTTTGGTTTTGGTAATACCCGAATTACCCGTGTTTCAGACTGCACGATAAGGAGCTTCCAAACATTTTATGTGGACATAGTAAGTAATTCTTTGGCCTAAAACAATTTTTACGTTTTCGTAGTATGATCAAACTGTTTTCAACGGGTCTTTTGGAAAGTATATCATTTGGAGCACAGTGGGTGAGTATAGCTGATAAAAATATGTCGTTACAACGCGTTGAACAAATGCGAATGCCAGGTGTCAAGCTGAACTGTAGATTTTGGAGAGGGATGGCCTTACACAAAATTCAATGTAAGCTGGAATTTACACAAGCCCCAATGTATGTTATGAAGGTTTAATTTTGAAGAGAAAATAGAACATTCAAATTAAGCCATTAAATGTGAGGGCTTAATTGAACACCAGTGCTCATTTGAACCTTTGCATCGGAGATAGACGATCAATCGGCTTTTACCCATTTCAATACAATTCAAAGAAAGAATACGCTCATGTAAACATTTTACAGACAATTCATCCCATCTAGAGTTATCCTGCAATCCCGCAGACAAACCCGCCTTATATTAATCGGGAAGCAACCCTGGCTATTCCTTTTTATGTCTCATAATTATATACATTCGTTTTATGGCGTTTTATTACCACAAATTTAACTTCCTAATTGTTGCAAGTATGGACTTAGCAGAAAATAGCACTATAACTGGACTTAGCACTTTTGTGCAATTTTTTTTGTATCAACCTAGGACATAGCGCTTCTTGTAAATGTTAATTTCCTTGAATTTAGCTGAGTAAATTTTGTTTCAAGATTAAGTACTCGATGGAGAACTTGACAAGGAATAATACGATGCAAAAATCTCAAAATCGAAAAAAATGGACTTAGCACTTTTGTGCTTTAAGGTATCGTATGTAAGAATCATAACCCATAGAACGTCTAAGAAAAATGGCATATTTGGTCGGGAAAAATTCTATATCGGAAATTTTTTTGGATTATGGTTGGGGATGGTCCCCAGATTATGGCATTAATAGTCCCAACCGTTTTGAAGTTATTTCAATTTTAAGGGGGGAGAGAGGGGATCATTTTTCCGTTTTTCCTAATTATTTGAAAAACTATAAAAGTTACAGCAAAATGGTTCGAGGACACATGAAATTACCTTTGCAATGACATATAATACAATTGACTTAACTTGATAAATTATACCCTAGACCAAAAAATAAAATTGGATATTATCATTTTTTGACATTTACATTTTTTAGTGTAACACTGCAAGAAATGCTAGTTGAGCCAGCTTAATTTAGGGAAATATTCTTAATAAAATGAAGTTGATGTTTGCCAAATTATTTAGTTGCTTCGACCAAGGACACGCCTGATTCGCCTACTAGAACTTGTTCAAGTCAAAACGTCCAAAGCTCCACTCCAGGGGGAAGGGAGGTGGTAAATTTTGGCTGAACGTCAAGACAGAGCTCTTTATATTCTCCACCAAAAACTAGTTCAATAGGATGAAAACTACGGTTATCTCCGGTTCAAAGGACCCAACATATTTTACAGTAGATATTCAAAAATTCTGCACTTAAGGTATTAAAACTGTTAAATAATGGAGGTATGTAGAATAAAATGATGTAAGGAAGATATAATCGGGAGACTATGCGTCAATTTTTTAAAGAATCCTACAAAAACCTCAACTTAGTATAGAAGTGGGAGAAAATTGATATAGAAAAAAAATGTTTGTTTTTATTTTTAAAAAAATCGACTTTGAAGCTCAGTATAAAGCAAACCACTTATGCGATTTTAGTGTGGTCAGTTTTATTTTTTTTAGGTGAATTTATTGGCTGTGAAAGCCATTACATATTTCGCTATTCTAGCTAGTATAGGTTTGGAGATATTGGGGTCACAGTTCATTTGACAGAACGAGTCCCTGGATTCACCATGGATTGATCGTGTGTGTGCGGCGTAAAGAAGACAATTCGATAGGGATACTTGGTAATGATAATAAGTATGTGTAACGGTCGAATATTTATTTTTAGAAAAAGTAGGGCAAATGTTACAACAATAATTTGGCAGGACAACGCTATAAAAGAAAACAGGACGGAGAGTTGGACAGTTGCGTATCATTCGAATTTTTCAATAATATTAATATTCACCACAAGAATTAATATAGTTAGCTTACAAAAAAATATTTTTACACAGAAATCAGGGAATAAATTTATTCAATTCACTCATTTCTTCTATCTTTGGTATGTATGCATGTGATATACACTTTCGAGCAAAAATACTGAATCAAAACGATGGCGATGCTATGTTTCCTTTAATATCGTATGTAATGTTAATGCCTAATGTCTCTACTGTATTTTGGTAGTAATTCGATGAGTATTTACTCTAAGGTGACCAGACTCCCGAAGGCCCAATGCTGTACACGTTGCAAAATCCGGTTTTCAGACAAACCCTCAATCATAATATTTCTGGTGGTATAACATGAGAAAGTAAGGTTCTGTTGATACTAAATAGGACCCATAAAGGAGCCCTGAAGTACTCATTGTTCTCATTTTCAAAAATTCATCATCTCCATCGTTTTGTGAAAATTTAAAATCGAATCTTTCCACCGCTGTAACTTCTGCATCTTAGCAGCTCTTCTACATGCTTGAACTATCTACCTTGGGTAGTGCGGTGCACTCTACAAGTCTGACAAATTTCAAAATTTACCACTAAAAATTTGTGAGTTAATGACATTTTTCGATTAGAAAACACAAAAGTTGGATTTGAGCAGCAGTTACTCTCGAAAGTGCAGGGACGGATTTAGTTTCTATAGCGCCCCTGGTCAGTAGCCAAATAGCTGCCCTCTGACATTCGATTTTGAATTTTGAAGAGGAATTTTGACCTTATCTAGTGCTTCCCATTCCGAAATCAAATCTTGGCTACGTCGCAGCCAACTTAAAATAGGGAAAACCTAAGATAGTGACCAAGCCCAATATGAAGAGTGTATGTGCTTAAATGAGCTACTTTCTTGAAGCCAATTTATAATCGTAAGGATCGTTATGACAAAGACATTATTACTATTTTTTTCCAATTCGGGGGTATTTTAGGTGGCTTGTAGTCGGAGTGTCAGTAGTTCTCGGCCAAGTACTAGTGTACTAAAAACATATCCAGCATTTAATGTAGGCTCACAACTTAGTTGATTGTTACAGCCAAAAGCTCGTCTAGGCCTCCTATAAATAAAAAAAAAATTGTGACTGATGCATATAGGACAGGGATATTCCTTGTATTAAGTGAAGCAAATGCGTTACGAAGATGATTTCTACCCTAATTACCAGCCGCCAGTACGCGGTTCGGAGTGAATTCTTTTAGCTGAGCTGCTTTACGCACAGTACCATTTAAAGTCCATTACAATTTCAGGTGAAGTTGTGCCCTGGATTGGCGAATACACGTAACTAGAATAAATTAACCCTCGGATGGTTCAGGTAAATTTTACATACGTAAATGGTTCAGTGGGGTCTGACAGACCCCAAGGCAAAAATCGCTCTAAAACTTAAATTTTTTCTTTTTTGGCTCATTCGTTTGCACTAGAAGTAACTGTGAAGCCTTTTGATTAAGTGGTATATAAAAAAAGTGGAATTCGGACAGTAGCGTTTAGTATGTGGATGAAAAAATTAGGTGGTGTCAAGTTTGAGGGTAATTTGAACTTATCACAAATAAATCAATATAAAAATTAAAATTTTAACAAAATTTTGTTTTTGTTAGTCAAAACGTATTTAATACTAATTAGTAAAGATAAGTACATCAACATTTTTTAGCTAAGGTTAATATTTTTTCTTAAATTGGGATCCAAAGTTAGTCAATATTTAGAGCATTCTTCTTCACAGCTTTTTACTCGATAGTCTTCGCAGATTGGCTTTTTGCACTCGTTGCAATTGTATTTTGTCTTCCGATCATTTGCTCGTGGGCATATAAAACATTTTTGTCTCTTTTGGGGGACTATCTGACCACATTGGGGAACCTGGGGCATCAGTCCCCAAAGGGGGAGGGGGAGCAAGCTGAAAAATACACAAAATGTCTTCAATATTTTGCACTGTGCTTCGGCGAATATTGCCCGTTGATTTCCTCCTTCTTAGAAGAGGTTCGACAAGTGGATAGCCAAGTTCGCTGAGGAAGCTTTATGTATTATGTAAAATACCCACCTAATTATTACGCTCATAAAAGTCATTAATTTATGTCTTGACTTAAAAAATATAAGGTAATGACACAATAGTGAAAGGAGATCCTCATAAATGAAAACCAGGTAGAAAACGGCATAATTTTGAATGAATTGAGTAAAAAAATTAAAAACCCTTAATTCAAAACACCCTAAATTTTCCATTTCTTTCAAAATTAACATATCTAATTTTCCAAATATACTCTAATTACAAAGTTTCAACCGTTCCCGACTATTATTATTACATTTTATCGTTTTCCAAATAACATACTTTGAAAATTTCCCACAAAACGAAAAATGTACTTTTGTAAAAAAGACATACGTAAATGGTTCGTGGGGTCTGACAGACCCCAGAGCACTTTTTAAGTGCTATAACTTATTAACAAAATCACGAATTCAAACAAATTCATGCTTAAATGAACGTATGTGACACATACTTAAATTACATATGCATCAAATTACCATTCAACAAGTTTTTCTATGAAAATTTTAAGATTTAAATTTCTCTGGGGTCTGTCAGACCCCACTGAACCATCCGAGGGTTAAAAAGAAATCCCGCTGAATTTTCAAAATGCATTATTCACAAAATTTAAAGCCAATAGCAGGATTAAAAAAAAAATACGTCCCTTGAAATCTGCTGCCCCGGGCAGTTGCCCAGTTTGCACATATGGGAAATTCGGCCCTACGAACGCGGATAGAAAATGCCAGCGCCAATTACTCTAAAAAACTATAACTGTTCCAATTCCGAAAGGTCGGTCAAAGTGTTCCCGAATTATCGGAAATAAACGATTGCCAAATATAAAAGTACGAATCTTGCTAAATATCGATGGTAGAGGAGTCCAACTTTGCACCTTAAGTCGCATTTTTTGACGGTTGTAACTTCTGAATCTTGACAGTTAGTGCCTTGAAATTTTCACCAAATCTGCCAAATCTCAAATTTATCGGACAAATTTTATCGACAATTTTCGATTAGAAGAGACAAAAGTGTGAATTAGCCAGCTGTAACTGTCGAACGCGGAGGGTAGGAAATATGAGCTCCAAGTAGTTATAAGTGTGTTAAGTTTCAGAACGATCGATCAAAGTTTTCCCGAGTTGGCTTAAATGAACATTTGCCAAATGAAAGTGCGACTATCTTGCTAAAACACCTTTAAAACGGACAAAACTGACCACAAGCCTCACCAAGGTTTCTTTTGTGTGCATTGAGAATGCTGTACATTTACTAATGTACAGCAAAATGTTGTACGTCTGGTCAGCTTAATTTACTCAGCACTTGCGAAGAGAATGATGTTAGAGAAAAAAAAGTACGATTAATGGGAGTCGATGAAATGTTCATTACTGCAATCGATTTTCAATCGTCATTGTCATTTGTATTTAGGAAGTTTACTTACTAGACCAGTCATTTTATGATTTCAAGCCGCAAAAAATAGCTCGGCTTTGCTTTTTTTGGGATATTGTTAGGGTAGATACCAGAAGTGTACCACCAAGTTTGCAACTTCGAAAAACCTGTGCTAACCCCGTGACCCTCAAAAAACCTTAAAATTTTCGGACTTTTTTCATATTTTGGTTTGTAATTTCCAAAAGGTACTTCCTACAAGAAAGTCGTCTACTGGATTTTTGAAGCTAACAAAACCTTCTTTAATTTGAGTCCACGTCGAGCTTTGTAGGTGCAAGGATCCCAAGATACAGCACTTTTAACATTGTTTTTTTTTTTTTTTGTAAAAAAGTTCGAACTTGTAATTTTACTCATCTTCCGAACTAAATATCGGTAACAGTAAGACATCCTTCGTTTGAAACGGCTGCTAAAGGAATAGAATATCAATTTGGCACTAAAAAGTATTTTATCCTGTACTGGACACTATTAGCAATGCGTACAAGTCAATTTGGCTCATTGAGTTACTTTTGTGGAAGTTATAGAGGTTTCTTTCTTATGGTTTTTTCGATGTTGATGAAAATCGTCGCGACAGCAAAAAGTGGTAGAGGAATTTTAGTTTTATATTTTATTGTATTAAAAAAAATTGGGTAAAAATTAGTGGTATGTTATAACATAAAATAAATAAATAACAGGCACGACAATCCAGCATTGGACTAAGGCCGCAGGATGTGTTAGCGACATCCTATTTCCAAGATCTTATCTGCTTTTTGTTGAGGTAATGAGATCAGCATCACGCTCAGCAGTGTTATTTATCCACATAAATGGGTACTCGTTTAACCTCTGAGTGAGATCATAGTCCGTCACAAGCTCGTGGGTTCGAAAAACACAATGATCCACGGTGAGATTCGAACTCATGACACTGTGCACCGAAGGTGCGCGCACTAACCGCTAGACCAGCTATGTTATAGCATGGCGATACAAAAATAAAAGAAATAAATATTATTGGTAGTTTACGTTTTATAAGTACTTTTATAACACTGTTACATCGTATGTAACGGGAACCATACGAAATCCCCAATCACAAAATCCCCAAACGTAGAAAAATCCCCAAAATCAAAATCCCCATATTCAAAATCCCCATAATCATAATACCCATATACAAAATCCCGATAATCATAATACCCATATACAAAATCCCCAATCATAAAATCCCCAAACACCCGAAATATGATGGTAAATGGTAGATGGATGGTAGTAAAAAATGGTAGATGGCTGGTAGATGGTAAATGGTTGATGGATGAAAGACTGTAAATTGTTGATGGTAGATGGAAGGTGTTAAATGGTAGATGGTAAATGGTACTAGGAGGACGTGAATCGATACTAACTTATTTCTTGATTAGCACAATCAAAATATTCGAGTCCATTGCATATATCGTTCTAAACATAATAGGTTTTCTTTAACATAGTCTAGAGAAGTCCTCATCCGAACGAATATTCGCGGAAAACTTGGTTGGCTTATTGTTGAAACCGATTGCATATCTAATCGCCTGCACATTATCTGCTGTTGTTCTGTGTTACTTCAAGGAGTTTGCCGTTGATTAGCATATATATCAGTCCACGACGGTGATTTTTTTATTGCATAGTAAGACTATTCAATTACAATAGTCTAAAGCACCTACCATTTATTATCTACCATTTACCATCATGTCTAGTCCTTTTGAGGTGAATAATGGAGTTAGACAAGGCTGTATTTTATCACCAATACTGTTCCTTATTACCATCAACGACGTAATCTGCGACGCTCTTGGCGACCATAAAAGTAAGGTATTACGTGGTTGTTATGGCTGCGCAGCGCGTTTCCAAATCTAAAACGAAAAGAAACCGGAGGACTCTATTAGTCACTTTGATAATGTTATTTAGTTAATATTAGGGACTAGAACAGTAGGGCAAATGGGTGGTGTTAAGTAGGTGGGTTGGTGGCCTTGTGAATAGGTGTTTGTAATGTTAGGGGTAATGCGCATATATAACTCGGTGGAACGTATTAGACGGTATAATCCTTGAACACGTGTGACATGAAACGGCACTCCGGTAAAACATTCTTACCGTACACATGTTTCTTTGGAATCGAACTCGATCCTACATTTTGCACTTCGCAGGCAGCGCCCAAATTTGAATTCTTCAAACGCTTCTGTCTCGGCGTCGTATCGTCGCACAACACGATGGGTGTACGCTCCACACCCTCAGTGGACGAATTCCGGATTTCCGGTTTGACTTCGACTTTTGGTGTCCCGGGCATGGGAGTTCGTTCGGATTCCTCGACGTGTTATACACCGCGGGCTGAGAACTGATTGTTGCTGCATTGCGGAATGGTATCCGAGGCGGCGGAGCACTCAACGGTGTCATGTTAAGCATTGTCGATTGTGGCAAGGGAGGCGCCGACATGGATCCATGAGATGGAAACGACATTTTCGACTTCTAATTGGCGGCGACATTAAACTTTAGACTCGGACACGAAACCCGATTCTTTTAGTCGGCATAACACACGTTGACTACCCAATTCTTTAACGAACACACAGTGCTGGCCAGAGTGTGAAATGGCAAACCGACGTTTGCGGCGATCGAACTAAATTCAATGAATTTACGTTGATATTCCGTAACTTGAGCACGATCGAGCACTTCTAAATTATAAGGATATGATTCCACCGATCTGCAATCTTCCATCAAGCTCACATCACACGTTGTTTGGAAACAATTGTCAATCGGAACTGTCGCGATGACAGCTAGTTGAGCGTTTCAATTTCCATCGGTTCCACCTGGAACGACCCCCATGAAACAAGATCGAGGGTGGTGAAAAATTTGGATGACCGTTGCTCTGGCGAAATTATAAAAGCGCGAATGCGCTAACGGAATACCCTCATACCAGATTTTTTCCTTTGTTCAATCAGGTGGGTATTCCGTTAAAATCCGTACGCGCCGTCTCATACCAGATTTTTTCCTTTGTTCAATCAGCGAGAGTTTCCCAAGTGCTAGAAGGAACGGCGAAGAAGTAGAGCGACTAAGGAACGAGACGACTGGAAAAGCATGACCCAAGCTACAAGAAAACGAAACGAATGAGAAGGAGTGTTCCAACGTACGAAAAAAACGAGACGAATGGAGTGTAGCGTCCCAAGACAGCCAAGATTCTACCCACAAGACGAATGAAGTGTAGCGTCCCAAGACAGCCAAGATTCTAACCATCGAATACGAAACGATACATCAAATCTTCGATCGGCCGCAACGATTTTTCTGGTTCATACTGTAAGTCTTTAAGCCACCACCCAGAGGTTAGTCTAGATTTTAAGTAGTGTAGGTAATTTTTAAACAAGTTAAGTTAAGGAAATATTTGAATTACCGGTGAATAACATTTGGATTGTATCTGCCTATTTGTTAATTTCTTTTATTTTTGAAAATACGTGTGAAGAGCCCTCCGGGGAAGACTAGAATTACGTTATCGGACCGCTCGTACCGAGTTCGCGCTTGTCGGTGGCGCTTTGGTCCACGGTTGGTGGCCGGAAAATTTTAAGCGCGTGGCGTCCCACGGCCCCTTTTCGCGGCAAGCCGGCACTGGCCCCAACCTCCCCGTCCGCAAATTTCTTTAACGGGGATTTGAACGTAACAAAGGGTATCAGGTGGAAATTATTTGATTACCTTCAGCATCTAGACTATGCCGACGACATTTGCCTTCTTTCAAACACAGCAGATCATCTGTCTCAAATGACGGATGCTTTGCATCGTGAAAGTCGTAGTGCTGCTTTAAAAATTAATGCCGCTAAGACTAAGTATTTGAGCTTGACATCAGAAAGGCAAAGAAACATTTCTATCTCCGAACAGCCGATAGAAAAAGTCGAGAACTTTACTTACCTTGGGAGCGTAGTGACAGCGGATGGTGGGGCTGATGCTGATGTAGAGTCGCGCATAAATAAAGCCCGAGCAGTATTTTTCAGTTTGACTCCTCTCTGGCAAAACAAAAACATCTCCAGAAATACCAAACTCCGGATCTTCGAAAGCAATGTAAAATCCGTGCTTTTGTATGGGTGTTCCACTTGGAAGGTGACCAGTGATATTACAACCAAACTACAAACTTTCGTGAATCAGTGCCTACGACGCATCCTACAAATTCGCTGGCCTGAGGTAATCTCTAACGAGGACCTCCTCCAAATTACTGGCCAAAATAGGATAGGCATCGACATTAAAAGGCGGAAGTGGCAGTGGATAGGTCACACACTTCGAAAAGAGCCAAAAAACATTGCCAGACAGGCTCTAGATTGGAATCCTCAGGGAACCGATGCAAGACGTCGTGTGGGAAGACCCAAAAATACATGGAGAAGATCTGTTGAGGCAGAGGGAAAATCTATAGGCAAATCGTGGGACCAGCTAAAGGCGATGGCTGCAAATAGGCTGAGGTGGAAAAGAGGCGTAGTCAATGCCCTATGCCCCACTAGGGGTTAAAAGGAACCAGAGAGAGAGAGAGAGAGAGAGATTTACCATCTACTATTTGCTATTTACCATCTGTCATCAACCATTTACAAGCTACCATCCGTCTACCATTAACCACCTACCATTTACCATCTACCATTTATCATCTGCCATTTAACATCTATCATTTACCATCTACAATAGCCTAAACAAAGTCTCCATTCCCCATTTGAGGTGTGATCTTAGAACGCGCGCGTTTTTAGATCACACCTCAAATGGGGAATGAGGAATTTCGTTTGGGGATTTTGGTTTTGGGTATTTTGATTTCGGGGATGTTGATTTCGGGGATTTTGATTTCGGGGATTTTGATTATGGGGATTTTGATTTGGGGATTTTGGTTTGGGGATTTTGTGACTGGGGATATCGTATCCAACCCTATGTAACATCCGTCCTGATATGGGGAAAATGCACTTCTCGTATACGAGGTAAATGAGTATGTACTTTTTTACTGTTTTTTTTTATTTTATGGATTTTTGCACGCTCTTGACTCGATAGTCCGGATTAATTGAACAAAAATAGTCCGGATTCCTGAAAAATCCGGATTAACGAAAATTCCGGATTTTAACAAAACATTTTGTTAAGAAAATAGCATAAATAGTCTTCATAAATCTTAAAATTTAAAAGAAAGATTCTTATTTTTTAGGTTTTTCCTTAAAATTATTCATGTCACATGATTTTCTAGAGCCTTGTGTCTTCTTCAATGGCAAATAGAGCGGCCATATTTAGCACAACATACCAAAAATATTGAGAGTCGGAATTAGAATTCTTCTAAAAATCAGGAATATGAATACAATAGTTGTCCTATGTGGATTAAAATGATAGGCGGATTGAGGGGAACCGCAGCAAGGAGTCAAGGCTTTATTTTCAAGGGGCTACGGATTAGCTATTCTATTTAATTCTGATAATATAATGTTTAAAAGGATATTTTTTGAGCTACGAAAAAAAGAAATGGTTTCTAATGTAGACCAAATTATAGACAAGGAGAAATTATAGGCTCTATATTTAGTCCTTTTTATAGAAATTGGACAAAAAAATTTAAACAATAATTTTATAATTTACTGGCAAATTTTCCATAATCCTTGCTGTAACAAGTTGCGCTATCAATCCTTACAGTATTGACTACCTAATGCGGGACACCGTGTATACACGCGCTTTTGCTTTGATTCACTATTTTTGCTCGCAAATGCAGATGGGGTCTTTTACCAGGACTACCCACAGTAAAACAATTGATGTGCTTACACACAACTGAGGTGCTTACATATTTTGTTCGATAGGCATCAATCGCAATCGATTAAGCGCATAAAGATAAGGCAATACGAGGAAAATATAATAGTGTAGACATTACGTGAATTGAGATTGCAAAAGGTGGTGGAGCATTTTTTTTTGTTTCTTATGTTTCTTGAAGTACTGAGCTTGAATCCGGAGCCAAGACCAAAATTTTGTAGCGGAACAGGTTCAAAAATGCAAAAAATCCGAAATTTTTATAACTACAAAGCTGTACATTTCTGCGAAAACCTTTCCATGAACATATTAGAGAAAACATGATTAAGCTGTATCGCTACAATTGATACACTGAAAGAAAAAGGTGCTTACATATTTTGTTCGATAGGCATCAATCGCAATCGATTAAGCGCATAAAGATAAGGCAATACGAGGAAAATATAATAGTGTAGGCATTACGTGAATTGAGATTGCAAAAGGTGGTGGAGCATTTTTTTTTTGTTTCTTATGTTTCTTGAAGTACTGAGCTTGAATCCGGAGCCAAGACCAAAATTTTGTAGCGGAACAGGTTCAAAAATGCAAAAAATCCAAAATTTTTATAACTACAAAGCTGTACATTTCTGCGAAAACCTTTCCATGGTCATATTAGAGAAAACATGATTAAGCTGTATCGCTACAATTGATACACTGAATGAAAAAGGTGCCCTGAAGCAATGAAATTGTTAATTAAAGTAATGAATATTTACACCGATATCCCACCGAAGACGGCTTTCATCAGTCTAATGAATCTGATTTTATCAAAACAACGAACAAAAATGTCATTAAAATTATGAACTAATTCTTAAAATTAACAATTTGTTCATTGATATAATTACTGAGTTCATCAATTAAAAAAAACTAGCACAGGCAGGCATCCAGCTTCATAAGTGTTGAGGATATCTATTTTACCTTTGCTCTGAAAAATCATCAAAAATTACCTACCTACCTACAGTGGGAATCAATTAATTAATTAATTAATGAACAATAACAGCAAATTTTGTTTTTTTTTTTCTTACTATCGCGGCTAATGTATGGGTTCATAGCCGGAATGTACAATGCATAAGATTCTACTGGAAGTTCATTGTGTTCATGATCGCTTTACATTAAGTTGAAATTTTGTTTTCGTTATACTAACGATCGGTGTTTCGTAAAATAGATGAACTCTGTATTATTTTAAGGAAGAGAAGGTTTATTTACTATGAACTAAGTCATCATGGTAGTGATGATGATGATTTTTTTTTCAGTGTATTCACTTTTTTGACGTGTTTTCGATTTTAACACTACAACGAAATTTTGCTGAGATGCTACGGATTCGGGCTCAGCATCCCAAATACATAAAAAACAAGCAAAATGAAACTTTTGCGAACAAAAATGAAAATCCGTTTAATCTTAAAATTTATTTCAAAATATGGAATTATGTTAAAAATGGCAAATTTAAATTATCAATTGCAGGATTACCGCTCAATTTATAATATTTATGTCTCTTGGGACTTGATCATGTGGTGTCTAAAATATTGATTGAAAGTTTTTCGTAGAAAAGAATAGTTTCAGAGTTACGGATCAAAAACGGAAAAACAGCGGACATTTTGGGGTTTGTCGCGATTTTGACTCTGTTCCGCAACGAAATTTTGGTTGGAAGCTCCAGGTTCCTGCTCAGCACTCCAAAAAACATAAGAAACGAAACAAAAAAAAAAGATTCCCCACCTCATTTTGCAATCTTACGTACTAGGTTTATCACGTGAAAACTTATTGTAACATTAACTATGCAAACAAGTTAATACTACTATTTCAAATTTACCATGAAAATGGTTGATTTGTACTAAGAAATAGTTCTTTCAACCAATTAAATGATCGTTTACATGTCATATCTTCCTCAAGTGAAAACAACTACGGGATAGTTGTTTTTGAATATTAGCTTTGCTATTTCTTTTATGCGATGTCTCAAAATGTATTGTATAAAACACAAACTTCATCACTCATAGAGTCTGGTTGGTCTAGTAGGTAGCGCGTTGGTCTCCAAATCATGGGGTCTCGGAATCGAGTCCCTCTGTAGGTAGGTAATTTATTAGGCAATTTAGAGCGTAAAGAGGTTAATAAAATATAGGAGAGGTCAATGAGTTATATGATTTATGAGTTACTAGGGGGCTTGGCCCCTAGCTCGCTACACTCACCAACCCAGCGTTTGCGCTCTATGCGCGCTCGCGAAATTTATTATACCCTTCGCTCATAGAGTGAAAGGGTATATTGTTTTTGTTACGCCGATATTATGTAACACCTCAAAGGAGCCACCGGAGGTATGGCAAAGTATATATATAAATGATCAGGGTCGGTCCCTGAATCTGTCTGTCTGTCTGTCTGTCTGTCCGTGTGTCTGTCTGTTAGCACGATAACTCCCGAAATAATGAAGCTAGCGGTTTGAAATTTTGGTCAAATGTTTGTTTTGCTAAAATCTTGGACGGTATTGAAAATGGGCCAAATCGGACCACGGGTTCCCCTACCTCCCATACAAACTACCCCTCCTTGATATTTTAATTCGGCCATAACTTTCGGTAGAATATCGCTATCGAATTGAAATTTTGATCAATGTCTCATTCTGACATATACTTTGAGTTGATGGAAAGTGGATTAGGTCCGACTACCCCTACCCCTACTTCCCCTACAAAGTTATATTCAGTCATATCTTTTGATAGAATGTCACGAAAAACTTCAAATTAATATCAAATGGTAGCCGTTGGATGTCTTGACAAGGTAATAAAGATGTGTCAGGTCCGACCCATCTACCCCTCCCTCCCCAACAAAAAATATGAAATTGAATATTTTGGGTTTTGCGTGCCTTCTAGGTCTGTACATGCGGGTATAGGGTATACACTCATCGTGCTATTCGCACGATTAGAACTCGGTCTCGTAACTTTGTCATTAAGTTTGTAACACATTAAAGGAAGCATCTCCGACCATACAAAAAGTATACATATATGATCAGCATGACTTGGGGAGTCGATTGGAGCATGTCCGTCTGTCTGTCTGTTGCGACGCGTTTTACTCGGCGGGTATTGAAGCTAGCAAGCTGAAATTTTGCACACGTGCTTCTTATTGTTGCAGGCTGTTTGTATGTTTGATTCACCCAAATTGGATCACTGGGTCATGGGGCTGCCAAACCTAGCTACCCAATTTGAGTTCTTCTAACAAACACTTTTTTATTTGTGTACCAATTTCAACCAAATTCCACAAAAAAGTGTTTCTATACATAACACATAATATATGCAAGAATTGATCAAATCGGACCATGGGGTCATGGGGCTGCCATACAAACTTAACCCCCCAAATGAGGTTCTTCTAAGAAAAACTTTTTTATTTGTGCACCGATTTCAACCAAATTTCACACAAATGTATTTCTATTGTTGACACAAAACATATGTAAGAACGGATGAAATCGGACCATGGGGTCATGGGGCTATCATACAAATCCAACCGCCCAAATTAGGTTCTTCTAAGAAAAACATTTTTATTTGTGCACCAATTTCGAACAAATTTCACACAAATGTATTTCTATTGATGATACAAAACATATGTAAGATTGAATCAAATCGGACCATGGGGTCATGGGGCTGCCATACAAACCAAACCCCCCATATTGGTTCTTCTAAGAAACATTTTTTTACACTAATTTCACAAAACCTTGAATTAATATGTCTTTATCAAAGCAACTAAAAAGTTCAGTTGGCGAGCGAAGCGAGCAGGGGGCGAAGCCCCCTAGTTTTTTATTTTTTTTTGCAATCAAGTGAAAAATCAACTAGGTTTCATAGTTGTACTGACTATGACATGATAGGCTGAGAATCATGGGGTAAATTAGTTAGGTTAATATGAAAAATAGTTAGGTTAATATGAAAAAAATGAAATGGTACTATTGTTTTCGTTCAGTGTACTTTATAAGTGATTGCATACTATCCACCATCGTTATTGTTGTTTTCGTATAATGTTTAGGTGTACTCCTCTCTAAATTTGTTTGCCATTTGGTGAAATTCCGATTTGAATCCAAAAACAGGATAAAGCAGGACATAGATTAAGCTGTACATTTGACCTATAATCACATCCTAACGGCAGGTTAGGATCGAAAAAGTAGGACTGTCCAGCCAAAAGCAGGACGGATACGTTTATTATATGCAATTGATACTTTATCTGTAAACTGAAAAAATCGCTGTCGTTTTTAGTGTAGTTACTACGTGATAAACCTAGTACATCAGATTCCAAAATGTGGTGGAGACAATTTTTTCTTGTTTCTTATGTTTTTTTGGGGTGCTGAGCACGAATCCGGAGCTTCCCACCAAAATTTCGTTGCGGAACAGGGTCAAAATCGTAAAAAACGTAAAATTTATGCTGTTTTTCCGTTATTCGCCACCTAATTCTGCAACTATTTATTTCTGGGAAAAACTCTCCAGGAATATTTTAGAGAGCACATAATTGCGCGTCCCTCTGTCTCTCTCTCTGGTTCCTTTTAACCCCTAGTGGGGCATAGAGCATTGACTACGCCTCTTTTCCACCTCTGTCTATTAGCAGCCGTCGCCTTTAGCTGGTCCCACGATTTGCCTATAGATTTTCCCTCTGCCTCAACAGATCTTCTCCACGTATTTTTGGGTCTTCCCACACGACGCCTTGCATCGGTTCCCTGAGGATTCCAATCTAGAGCCTGTCTTGCAATGTTTTTTGGCTCTTTTCGAAGGGTCACACACTTGCCCACTGCCACTTCCGCCTTTTGATGTCGATGCCTATCCTATTTTGGCCAGTAATTTGGAGGAGGTCGTCGTTAGAGATTACCTCAGGCCAGCGAATTTGTAGGATGCGTCGAAGGCACTGATTCACGAAAGTTTGTAATTTGGTTGTAATATCGCTGGTCACCTTCCAAGTGGAACACCCATATAAAAGCACGGATTTTACATTGCTTTCGAAGATCCGGAGTTTGGTATTTCTGGAGATGTTTTTGTTTTGCCAGAGAGGAGTCAAACTGAAAAATACTGCTCGGGCTTTATTTATGCGCGACTCTACATCGGCATCAGCCCCACCATCCGCTGTCACTACGCTCCCAAAGTAAGTAAAGTTCTCGACTTTTTCTATCTGCTGTCCGGAGATAGAAATGTTTCTTTGCCTTTCTGATGTCAAGCTCAGGTATTTCGTCTTAGCGGCATTAATTTTTAAAGCAGCACTTCGACTTTCACGATGCAAAGCATCTGTCATTTGAGACAGATTATCTGCGGTGTTTGAAAGAAGGCAAATGTCGTCGGCATAGTCCAGGTGCTGAAGGTAATCAAATAATTTCCACCTGATACCCTTACTTTTATGGTCGCCTAGAGCGTCGCAGATTACGTCGTTGATGGTAATAAGGAACAGTATTGGTGATAAAATACAACCTTGTCTAACTCCATTTTTCACCTCAAAAGGACTAGACAATTCGCCCTTGTGCAAGACGTGACATTGGGCTCCGTTATAGGACTCCTTTATGATGGCAATCAGTTTCTCTGGTATGCCTCTCCTACGTAAGGCTGTCCAGATATAAGCCCGGTCAACGCTGTCAAACGCCTTCTCGAAGTCAATGAACAATAGATGTAACGGGGATCTCCATTCAGCGGATTGTTCAATAATAATTCGGAGGGTGTTGATATGATCGCTACATGAAAAACCCTCACGAAAACCAGCTTGTTCATTGTTCAAAGTGCGGTCGATCGTTTTCTTGATCCGATCCAAGATTATTTTGGCCATCAGTTTGGAGACTGCAGGGAGGAGACAGATTCCACGCCAATTATTGCAATCCTTGAGACTTCCTTTTTTGGGGATTTTAATAATGACGCCCTTCTTCCATTCTTGAGGGAGAGTCTCGGTTGTCCAACACTCTTGGATAAGGGGAAGAAGAATATCCGCTGTAGCGTTGATGTCCGCTTTAAGAAATTCCATCGGGATACCGTCTGCCCCCGGGGCCTTACCTGCTTTCGGAGTTATAAACAATTGCGCGTCCAAAGAGACATAAATATTAAAAATCTGTTGAGCGGTATTACTGCAGTGGATAATTTAAATTTGCCATTTTTAACATAGTTCCATTTTATGAAAAAAATTTTGAGATTGAACGGTTTTTCATTTTTGGTCGTAAAGGTTGCATTTATCTTGTACATTGTGTATTTTGGAGTGCAGAACCTGAATCTGTAAGTTCCCACCAAAATTTCGTTGCAAAAAAGGTTTAAAATTGCAAAAAACGCAAAAAAATGACTATCAATTGTAGCAATACCGCTTAACACATTTTAATTATTAATGGCGCGTTGGACCCGCAGTTATGTTTTCTCTAATATTTTCATTGACAGGTTTTCGGAGAAATGTACACTTTCGGAGTTATAAACAAAAAAACGGGAAAACTCCTAAATTTTTTTTTTTCGCGGTTTTGATCCTGTTCCGCAACGAAATTGTGGGAAGCTCCGGATTCGAGCTCAGCACCCCAAAAAACATAAGAAACAAAAAAAAAAATTCTCCACCACACTTTGCAATCTGAAATCACCTCGGAACTACACTATTTATAACATTCAATGCGATTGGAGTAAGTATCCATGTAATTAGTACGGGAAACTTCCATGGGCGATAGACCCAGAAAAAAAAATTACTTTTATTAAAGAAAAATTACATAGGACGTATGAAATTTTGGCTATGATTTGGAGCTTTTTTGGGACATTCTAAGTAAAAATTTTATTGAATTTTATTAAAAAAAGTAGAAAATAATTTTTTTTTATTTTTTTTTCAATTTTTTTTTATTGTGATTTACTTTTATTTCAAATTTTTAGATTTTTTTTATTCATAAAAAACGTTATGCCGAAACTTGGATTCGAACCAGTCCGTTCAGATTGCCATGAGACTAAATGTGGAATGTTGTCAACGTTTCTAAAATGTGAACTGCTTGATACGTGTTGCAATACAAAATTAAAATGTTTATACATAGAGGCTATGCAAAATAATCATAGTTCCCATGAATTTAATTTACTTCATCCTAAGTCATTTGTCGCTTTAGTTGTATGTGGACATGTTATTTTCTATTACTACTGAAATCGTAAATTCTATGAAAGTGTATTTGACCCAATGGCATTTTTAATTACAGTAAAACTTCCCTATAACGGACACCTACGGGGAATGAAAGATTGTCCGCTATAGAGAAGTGTCCGCTATTAAGAGACAATGGTAGGTGCATAGGTAATAACAACAATAGAAGATGTACAAAACAAATAGAAGTAAAAAAGTAACATAACAAAGCCAATTCAATTAAATACATACATACATACATACAAATAAATAAAAAAATCCAAGTATGTACATATAACAATAACAAAAGATCATAAATAATAATTTAATTCAAATTCAATAAATCACATTATGTCGTGAAAAAGTCAGTGATTTTGGACTGAGTTGTCTTCTCGCTTAAGACTTTTCTCTCAATGTTGGATTGAAGCTGTAGCCTTCAATGCCTACATGCTACATGAGTAAAAAAATTGCACCTTAGTCGGCGAATTTGAATGAATACCTCCTCAGCCATCCGCCTCATCTTCGCACTCACTTGCTTCATCATTTGAGCTCACATCTAATAGAAATAAACTTTTTATTGAAATGTAACTTGGAGGATGCGATCCTCTGTATTGAGCGAATTAGCTTTTGTGTTGACAACTTCATCGATATCAACATTTGATACATCAGTTGAAGGATCGTACATCCCTAAGAGAAGCTCCAGTTCCCCATTTTCTTCTACATCTTCTGTAAGTTCTTCTTCATCCGTCGTGGCTGCGAATCTTAATTTTACAAAGCATCGCCAATTCGTTTCTTTAGTTACTTTTTTGACATGTATATGTCTTTGCGGAGGCTACCTGAGAAATACTGGGTGTCGTTCCGTGAAAAAGCGTCACGAAAAACTGTAACGAAAACGTTTAACGCTTAAAATCGCCCTTCCCGTAGTTCGATCTTCACCAAATTTAGTATACATTATCCTTTGATCGCTTTCACTCAGAATCGACAATCAGGATTTCGATAAGTTGCGGCAATAGCGGTAAATTCGCCATTGAAGCGAACGAAAATTCATCCTTCAATTGGTTCTCCTGGGTCTCCCCGTGGACCGATGTCGACCAAACTCGGATGGAAGTTAACTGGTGCGATCCTTAACATTTTGGTGCCAGCACTTCTTATGAAGAAGATGTCCTTGGACACAAAATGTCCTTTTTCTGTGGGAATGCATTATAGACGCTATGTATAAGGATATGGACATCAAAATACAGAATCCGTTGTGACGAGTCTTGTAAAATCACGACAAGTTGATTTTGAGTTTTGTTAAAGGATATTACCACCAAAAAGGACATTTTTCTAGCATAGGAAACAGAGTATGGGCATTATGGGTGTCGTTCGAAAGGTGATATTTGAGGGATTGTATGTGATCGGTTTCAAAATATTTTTTTTTATAAAAAAAAAAAGGAAAAATGATCTGATGTCCCAGGGGGGGTTCGAACCATGCTCCAAACCGTCATCAATACCTTCCAAAAAGTCAACAACGACCACCAAGCCGCCCTGACCACACTGCGCTATGTGAGTACTAATAACTTTAGTGACCATCATCATTCATCTGGTCTGTAGTCATTACACAGTGCAGTATAATTGCATGGATGGCTGATGTAATTGCCTGGTTCAATTGCAAATGGCGAGCAGGTATAAACTGAATTTTCGATTGCATATGCGTGCACTTTCGAATTTGTCACATGTAAAACGCGCGCGTAAAAAAGAGGCATCCAAAATGCATACGATTTATCGCGTAAATTTACGAACAGTTGAAAATCAATAGTCGTTTTTGTATGATCACCAAAATCAAAAGAATGTTCAGGTAACTAAACAAAAAAGAAAAAAATTAACGCCCCTGTGGTGACTCGAAAACGTCACCCCATGCACCAAACACCTATCATCTAACCTACTCGGCTATGCCGACCTCGATGACGGCAAGTAAATCGAGCGATCATCACAGATTATCTCGCACAGGTCGGTGCATGCAGCCAGAACATAATTGTCATCGTCGCCGTCGTCGCCATCGTCATCGTTAGTTGAAGAGCTTCTGGGCAACGGAAGAATGATATTGTGTGTTCGGAACATTGTGGGACGTTGGTTGACAGTGGTTGTACAGCCACTGAACGTTGAATGTTGAAATGAAACAGTACCTAACAGTGGTTGTACAGTACGTACGTACGTTCGAGCATGATCATGGTGATGATTGCTAGATTTATCGGATCAACCTGTAGTCGATGTAGCCTGGTTGGGTATCCGCCAAGCTTGGTGCGCAGGGCAATGTGTTCGGGTCCCCACAGCAACATAATATTTTTTTCTTTTATTAGTGTCCAAAACATTTTTTTTAGCTTAGTAAGAATTATTTGGAACATACATAGTAAAACACGTGTTTATTTTAAGGAAATTAGGATGTGTACGCTGGGTTGTTCCGTGACAAAATGTGACATTGTAAAACAAAGCGAAAAACTAACGAAGCTTTAAATCAACCTTTCAGTGGTTTGATCATTGCTAAATTTGGTGTGCATTTTCCTTTTATCACCCTTGCAAAGAATCGAATAGCGGTAAATTCGCCGTTGAAGCGAATGAAAAGTTATCTTTCAATTGGTTCTCTTGGCTACCCCTGTGGAGCGATTTGGATGGAACTCGGATGGAAGGTGCGATCCTTATTATATTGGCACCGGCACTTGTTATGAGAAAGATGTCCTTGGACAAAAAAGGTCCCTTTTTCATTGGGAATGCATTATAATCGATATGCATATCAAAATACAGTATTTGGAGTTGAGCCCTTTTAAATCACCACAAGCTCATTTTGGGTTTTCAAATGATATTATGTACATATGTACCACCAAAAAGGACACTTATTTAAAGAAACTAAGAATGGGCATTATGGTTGTCGTTTGAAAGTCGATATGTGGGGTACTCTATGTAATCGGTTTGAAAGGATTTTGGGGCTTCTGGAGTGACAAGATAACGGCTGATGCAATGTGGATTATTTTGTAAGCAATAACGTAGACATATACATGATCTAAGATTTTTCCCCTAAGGGAAAACTTTTATTTAGGAAGTTAGCCAATAGATAGCGTCTAGTATGGAAATGTTCTTAGGGAGATGGCTCGAAGACGTTACATTATCCATATGAGCTAATAGATGTCTTAGTATGTGTTTACGATAATGCATTTTAAAATTTGTTACCATCCCATGGTCTAAGAAGGGTTGGCACGCGTCTGTCGTGTTTGGTGGCAGGAACACGATTTTGACATTTATTAAACTTTGATTTGGGTGTGACGCTGCATTGTCCATGAATAAAATAATTTTTCGATTTTGCCGAATGATTTTTTCACGTGTCATCCACGCCTTGGCATTGAGATGCCAATCCACTTCCAATAAATTTAAATCTACAGCTTTTACTCAGCGTGGACTCTGTGCCTTCCAAACCACCAGAGGTTTTCGAACTCACCAACCATGTTGCTGCATAGGAGGGTTGTTAGTCTTTCTTTTGAAATTTTGCCTCCCAGGCATCTTTCATTTTTAAGCTGCATAGTTTTTTCGGGAAGAGCTCTGAAAAAACAGCAGTTTCGTCTCAGTTAAAAATATCTTTCTGTGCATATCCGGCACAATATTCTTGAACCTTTTCCTTCCAATGTAACAAAAGCTTGCTCCACAGAGGCACCTTCCCCGCAGATTGTTTTATAGGAAATGTTAAGTCGGCGTTTAAATTTATCCATCCACCCACAGATGCTTTGAAATCGTTTTAACCGAGAGATTTCGCAATTTCGAGCGCCTTTCCTCGAATAGGTGGTCCAGAAATTGGAATGTTTGCTGCCCTGACACGGCAAATCCATTCGACTACAGCCGTGTCTATGTTCAAGGCAGCGGTTTTGGGAATCTTCTCTCCATGATTCCCGTGTCTAGCATATTCATTTAGAAGGTATTTTTTGTGCTTTAAAACCTCACTTACTTGAGTCTTTCCCACAAGGAATTTTGTTGCTAACACGCGAAGATTCAACTTTTCATGTTCACTCAGCCGAATAATCTCAACTTTTTTTTAAGAGTTAGCCGGACGAGCAAATTGGACATATTTTACATATTTTGAAACACAAATTTTGTAAAAAATCGGAATGCAACTAACTGACAAAATCGATCAGGAATGTAGCTAAATTAATATTTATAACCTTGATAGAACGGGAAACGAAAAAGCAAGAAAAAAATACCTCAAAAAATAAAAATTTATAAAAAAATATCCTCAGCTTTAGACTAAGCCTGAAGCCAGAAAGAAAAAGCTCTGAGTGCAAGGGAAGTAGACAATTACTGATTGGAAGGAAAAGCAAACAAGAACAAAAAAGGAGGCGGAAGTCAAAGTCAAAAAGCTTGTTTTTTTTTTGCTGAAAAGTTTGTTTTCTTACATGTAGTGTCCGTTATATGGAGAACATATAGTAAGAAAAAATCAACGGAAAGGTTGTCCGCGTCCGCTATTGAGAGTGTCCGCTTTATAGAAGTATTAATGCCCAGAAACTAAGGCATAAACGACGGGGACTCAAAAATTGTCCGTTATAGGGAAATGTCCGCTATTGAGAAGTGTCCGTTAAGGGAAGTTTCACTGTAATTATATTCAAACTTCATACGCTTAAAGAAATTTTATGTTTACTAGAAGTAAAGTAAAAACTTCATTGGTTTTAATACACGTTTTTTCTGGGTGTAGGTATACGCTACAAACAAAAACTAGGGGGCTTTGCCCCCTGCTCGCTACGCTCGCCAACCCCCGGGGGCCGAGGCTAATTTCGGGCGCGGCCGAAATTTGGATACCCTTCGCTCTCCTTGGGCTAAAAGTTTTTTCGGGCGTACCTACGACTTGTATTTAATCCCCCTCCTCATTCTTTTTCTTCCGTCTTGAGAAAAGTTTTGGGCTTGGTTGAAATAAGTGGGCAAATAAAAATATTTACTCGGAAAAATTTATTGGGGTTGCGGGAGCATGACTCCACAGTACGATTCCATTCGTTTTTAACTTTTTTGTTGCTTTGGTAAAGACACATTAATTCAAGGATTTGTGAAATTGGTGCAAAAAAATGTTTCTTTGAAGAACCAAAAGGGGGGTTGGGTTTGTATGGCCACCCCATGGTCAGATTTGATCAGTTCTTAGATATGGTTTGTGTCATCAAGAGAAATATGTTTGAGTGTAATTTTGTTGAAATTGGAGCACAAATAAAAAAGTTTTTCTTAGAAGAATCTAATTTGGGGAGTTAGGTTTGTATGGCAGCCCCATGACCCCATTATCCAATTTGATCCATTCTTAGATAATGTCATCAAGAGAAAAACGTTTGTGTGAAATTTCGTTGAAATCGATGCACAAACAAAAAAAGTTTTTCTCAGAAGAACCTAATTTGGGGGGTTGGGTTTGTATGGCAGCCCCATTACCCCATGGTCCGATTTGATCGATTCTCACATATGTTGTGTGTCATCAATAGAAATACATTTGTGTGGAATTTGGTTGAAATCGGTGCACAAATAAAAAAGTTTTTCTTAGAAGAACCTAATTTGGGGGGTTAGGTTTGTATAGCAGCTCCATGACCCCATGGTCCGATATTACCGATTCAAACATACAAACTGCCTGCAGCAAAAAGAAGCATTTGTACAAAATTTCAGCTTCATAGCTTTTAAATTGGCCGAGTAAAACGCGTAGCAACCGACGGACAGACGGACAGACAGACAGGCGGACATCGCCCAATCGACTCCCCATGTTAGGCTGATCATATATGTATACTTATTATATGGTCGGAGATGCTTCCTTCAATGCGTTACAAACTTCATGACAAAGTTAATATACCTTTCGTTAACTCTACGAGCGAAGGGTATAAAAAAACTGTAATTTCCAGCTGCTATATATTATATATAACGACGGGAAAGGTTTTCCCAACACAACACTCTTTGTACAAAAAAAAAATGGATATGTATAAAATGTTTTGATGTGCAAAAATATTTCCCATTAAATGTTGCTTCAATATTTCACTATTAGGTTTGCAACGGAGACCCCAGATATTTCGCACCACTAGTAGATGGTTTCAGTCGTTCCCTTAACAACTGTTTAAAAACTAGCAAACTCATCATCGTTTATTTTCAGACAAACACTATCCTTCGCTTTTCGGTAATCCACTTGTCGTTTTCACATATCATGATAATGAACCTACTATCGTCTAAAATGAAATATCGACTATAAGTTTGTGTAGTAAAGCATATTACGTTCGTCTTTGGTTTCCTATAGTTTCGTCGTTGCTTCTTTCCGTCCAAGGGTAAATGTCTCTGGCTTAGACAAAGGTAGAAGGAACAAAGTCTTTTCACAAACACGAACCACCATTCACGTTTCACTGGATCAAAAAGAGATAATGATAATGGGGGGGTAGTTTGGTCCGTAACGACTGATGACTCCGGCAACATGAAGGAAACATCTTTGTACTAACAGACACACTTGAGAAGAATAGCCGGCTTAGGAGCGAAAAAAGTATAAAGACGAGTGCGAGCTGAATCACACGCAATTGACAAAGTGTTTACTATCTTTCCTCTAATAAAAGCGCAAAGATTCTATACTTTTCCTACAGCTTTGGTGTCAGCAGGACAACATTCACGTAAATGAGGAACGGGAAAGTTTCCAAAAAATAGTGAGTAAATGATGTGTTCCTAATTTGATCTACGAGCACAGCAATGGATGTGTAGCCGTAAACAAAGTTTTCCCCTTTTGTCGCATAAGCAAAAATAAATGCTGTAAAGATTACATGTTTGATTTCGTAGCTAACGTTCTTCCATATCCTGGGAAAATAAAAATGCTGGCGTGAAATGCGTTTTTGCTGTTATACATAGTTCTAAATCGAAATCCACCCATCATATTTCTGGGACGAAACCATATTTTTGTAAGTATAAGGAAGGGAGAGTAGTAGAATGTGAATCATTTCTTAAAGAGCCTGCTATTTGTGAATAAGCTTTTTCTTCACTGACATTTAATTAGGTTTACGGTGATTTATGGTTTTCGGACTTTACAGACATTCAGTCCATTGAGTTGATTTTCCATCAAATGTTTTGGAAGTCTCCCCTCTTGACGTTTTTCTGAAAGATAAACATACATATTCTGATTAATATTACCTGTCATTACGGACTCGGCTTGATAGTATCAGTGTCTTCCATTCTTTTGATATGACTTCGTATTCGCTATTATTTATATGTGTATGTAATTGTAATAATAATCTCACAAAAACAACTGTTTTGTAAAAGGTTTCCGCCAAAGAAAAAGTAGTCAGCCGAGACCATAACATCAGGTAAGACTTCTTCAAATTCGCCTTTAACCGTGATTAAAGTAGGTACCTACTAACATCGTCAGTTCACGTGAAATCCATGCAAATACTGTCAAAATTTTGGTGATCGTGAAATCGAATCACTCACTTCACATGAAAGTCTCCACACCGGTTTTTGACATTTCGCCAGCGAAACTAATGCAGTTGCACTTTATTTCACAATGAAAAGATGTCATCGACAATCAATCAGAACGCGAGTGAACATTTATCTTACATTGAGTGAATAAAAAGCAAGTCTCCACGGCACCGTTTTCACGGGAGTCATATATGCAAGTTTTTCGCTCGGTGAACTCAGTACATACCTTTACCAAGTCATCCGCTTATCCCTGAGTGGAGAATCTAGCTGGAGCAAGTCCGTCTCCGTGTGTGGCCGCCCATATGGTTTCCACATATAATAAGTGTATGGATCTTGTATCCCAGGGTATGTTTTGGTGCACTATCCAGATCTAAAAGAGCCTCAAAATGTTCGTCCTTCGTGTGACAGACGAATTGGGTGTGGTCGAAATAATGTTTTCGACAATACATACGATTACTAGAATTCACGGTAAAAAGATAAACCGCTAAGGCATACCAACGCTAAAATTCAAGCCCTTTCGAATGACGAGGAAACTTTGTTTAGAAAGCTAGCATCGTACAAACAAAGTTCATTCATCGAACCTCCGACTGAAGAGCTTGCTCGGTGGTTGCGGTTGGCAAGTCATCATGCTTGTGTTTATGCGAACTGCCTGCATTATTGTCTCTAGTCATGGGCAATTTTTGAAAGCAAAATCAATCTGAGATGAAAAATTATTATCTTTCATAATAGATTTTGTGTTTTTTTTTTAAGGAAAAATTACTTATATCGTAAGAGAAGTACAAGTTACATCAATTCGCAAAAAAAAAGCAATTTTCGGGGGGAGGATGATTCATCCTTTTAATCTCTTCCTTAGGTTCACCCCTGGCCCAGGTTGCCCATATGGGAAATCTGGTCCCGAAAACGTGGGGGTAGAAATATTACAAATCTATTACATTCTCAGATATAATTTGCAGATCAATCGGCAGTTGTAATTAGCATAGAGCCGCAAATAGAATAACAAACTATTATTCTATAATGGTAAATACATACCTAGTACAACTAAACATATATGTACTAAGTATTTAGTGATCACGATATGGTCGGAGATAGCATGTAGGTACTGTATGTACATAATCCATATGTATATCGAATACATGTAATGTTGGAATAAACAAGTTATGCCTGAGCTCTTTTCGAATAATGGAGACCATTTAAATGACAAACGATAAATCACAATAATGAAATTTAATTAGTCACAACCATTTGTTTACTTTGTACTTAGTATGTCGTGTTGTTTATTCAAACATTAGCCGCTTTGTGTTTTTTTGTGGTTGCACACATCTAGGTACTATGTGGCGATAATGAAAACTTACTCTCTTTCGTTGGTAGTTATATATTTTCAGGGTTTGCCTTTGTAAACAAGTGCTAATTATTATCAGAATTTCTAATCATGTTAATTATTATCACCACCAACTGCTGCCATATGTTCTAATGAGTGCATATGTAAATACATACCTATATGACATGAAGAACACATGCGAACTGGATTCACGTGTCACAGTCCCTGGGATTTTTAATTTGAAATCATCCAATAATGTCCTCGTACAGTCGGATTTTGGCATTATAAGCATCATGTCTTCATTGATATCCTTCAATAATATCACTTTCAGCTGCAAAAAAATCATTTTTATGATTTTTTACAAAATCCAATTGGAAGAATACGAGCTGGAGTTAATTATTTTTTATACCCGTCACTATGTGAAAGGGTATATGTATGTATTAACTTTGTCATAAAGTTTGCAACGCATAGAAGGATGCACCTCAGTCTATATAAAGTATATATATTATTATAAACTTTTCATTCATACTCAATGTATTCCGGACCCTTGAAACAGGAAACAAGCACCGGATATTAATGTACTCGGCGTTCCCTTTGATATGACACCTCGCACCACTAATCAAGAATTAACTAGTGTCCTTTTTGTCCTTTTGGGACCTTTCCTATCAACATTTGTCATAGCAAAATGAGTTTTAGATTCCTGGCATACCCTACTGAATCGAAAACAATCAAGATTAGCCTTACTCAATTTTTTTTCTCTTTGTAGGCCTGAGTTGGGATATTTTGAATGGACTATTGGTGATTTCAACGAACACCATGAGTTTCTTGTTCAACCTCTACATGTCAGGACTTAGGACTTCATACTCCACCTGAAGGGATCGACATAATCTCGTACGCAGTTGAATGTACAGTTATGACAACCGGCTATGATATTCACATCAACTGTTACTTGAAAGATCTAAATGACTTATTTGTCAGTAAGAATCTCAAGCTATCAGCACCCAAATCCGTAGCCAATCTTTTCACCACTTTCAACCAGGAATTTAATATACACAGCAAAAAATATGAGGGGAATTCTATCAAGAGAATCCGATAGGATTAAAACGCAAAATTATTTCGGAGTAAACATCTTGAAAATAACACCGCCATCATGCGTTTTATTAGAAAAGAATCCGAAATGGACAAAAACTCCAAATTAAAACCTTTTACGGACATATTGCAAACATTAAACAATTTGGTATTCTGTATTACACCTATCGGATCATTACGGTAACATTTTCAATCAAGTTATTATGCTGGCGATAATTTCATCAGATTTTGGTCTTTTGTATCCACAGATCGGAGTGAATTTGGTGGTAGAGCAATGTCACATGCTGTATAAATTACAAACTTCATCATAGTGAGTCTGGTTGGCTTAGTAATGGCAAATCATCGGGTCCCTGGATCGAACCCCACGGTAGGTAGGTAGATTTATTATGCATTTAGCCATTTTTAAATGGTGCTTTTTTTATCCCAAAAATATTGAGAATTACTCCTTTTGGTGTAATTGAAAGTACTCTTTTGAGTTCAAATTATTATTATTGAGTAAATTATTAAAATCGTATGTATGTAGTATGGATGGTCTAGCGGTTAGTGCGCGCACCTTCGGTGCACAGAGTCATGAGTTCGAATTTCACCGTGTCCCATGGTGTTTTTCGAACTCACGAGCTTGTGACGGACTATGATCTCACTCAGATGTTAAACGAGTACCCATTTATGGGGATAAATTACACTGCTGAGCGTGATGCTGATCTCATTATCTCAACAAAAAGCAGATAAGATCTTGGAAATAGGATGTCACTAACACATCCTGCGGCCTTAGTCCAATGTTGGATTGTCGCGCCTGTTATTTATTTTATTTTTTTTTTTAAATATTAAAATATTGTGGAGTTCGCGATTTTTCATTTCTATAACAACAAACTAATTCAAATGATTACACCAAAAGGATAAAATCAGATCACTTTTTCTATTAAAGCCATTACATTCGGTCGGAATCTTTAGCAATACCTTGCTTTGAGTTTTATTCCAATATTATCCGATTCGGATGGACACCGATTCGGAGTGAAATCACTCCGATTTTTTTGCTGTGTACGACTCGACATAAACATAGACAACATAGAGGTGCCCACCGTCCGGTACCCCAAAATTCTCGGCGACACAATCGACAACCAATGTATTTTCAACAACCACGTAGCCAATATTTGTGACAAATTAAAGAGCAAATCCTTAAGGCTCTAGCGGGCGGGACATGGGGAACTGACAAAGAAACTTTGCTTACCACCTACAATGCTCGGTTAATTATGGAGCAGCCGTCTGGACAAACAACCTTAGTAACACGCAACGGAGACCTATCCAAACATGTCAATGCAGAATGCAGTATACGTACCATCACCGCCTGCGTTCTTAAGACATCTCAGGATCATAATCATCAGGAGAGAAAAATTACGACTCTGAAAAAAAACTTAATGAACTACTAGCGAAACAGTACCTAGCTTAAGGTGACCAGACTCTCGGAGGCCCAATGCTGTACACATTATGGAATTCGGGTTCAGGCAAAATCTCAATCATACTATTCCAACCTTCCCCCCCCCCCCTTTCAGACTAATATATCAGGAGCAAAACCTTATCTATTAGAAGCAGGTAACCATCGAGAGAAACTGGGAAATTGACCCATATTTCCCTGGGCAGGAACGTCGAAAAAGTGGGCAAATGTATCACGCGAGAATCCTCGAGAACTAAATATTTATCGTTTTTTTTTTCATTTCACTGTTCTCACAACCTCTTAATGCCTAGCATATAGAGTTTTCGCAACGCGAATCGACCGGAACCAATGTTTTTCGTGTAAAGTTTGCCGCAACACTATACGATTTCCCTTTAAATCAATGTAAATTTTCATTTTACTCCAGCCCAAGATTGGCTATCAAAGTTTATGAGAGTTTTGTGGTTCCAATAGCTTCGTATGCACCGGGCTTTCATCAAGAGTCTACCACTCTTTCCTTCCATAAGTGATATCTTCGTAAACAGAATTGAAAAAAAAAAGGAGCCGATATTCTGGGAAATATGTGGTGTTCCTTTGGAAAGCTAGGTTCTATTGATACTCCATTAAGGAGCACTAAAGTTCTCAATGTTCTCATTGACAAAATATTATCAGCATATTAACTACAAATGTATGTTTCAACACGAAAAGATATAACAAGCAAGGGCGTATCGTAGCCAGGATATCGTTTAGAAGGGGCAAGCCCAACATTTTTCCTGCATGGTTGTATTAGTGAGACCAAAAGTGCGATTTAAGCAACAGTAACTTTTGAGCGCGGAAAGGTAGAACCTCGAAATTTGGAGGAAATATGAGCGACATGTATCTCTACAAACTACAAGTGTGCCAATACAGAAAGATCGCGGGTCGAAGTGTTTCCGATCTGTCGTAAATGAATGATTGCCAAATATAAAAGTGGGACTATCTCGCAAAATACCGATTGTACAGGAGTCAAACTTTACACCTCTCGCATCCTGTTCACACTATGGTCGTAATTTTGTTCCACGACTTCACAGTACAGTCGAGTCCGTCTAAATTGAAACTCAAAAAATTGTATGCCAGACTTTCATGCTTGAAATAGAATGGATGAAGCAATAGAAGCAGCGGCCCAATGCAATTTAAATGGGTGGCAACAAACGCTATATTTATAGCATTTCCAGGTCAATTAAATAACTCTCCGAGACAAATAGATAAATTACCGAATCAACAAAATACATTTCCGGATCAAAAAAATAAATTTCCGAATCAACAAAACACGATTCCAGATCAAACAAATAAATTTCCAGACGAAATAAATGAACTTCTAAATGAAAAAAATAAATAACCAAACCAAAACAATAAATTTCCAAATCAAAACAATAAATGTCCAAATCAGGAAAATAAATTTACAAATGAAATAAATAAATTTCCAAATCGAATAAATATATTTACATGCCAAAAAAGTAAATCAAATAAATACATTTCCAAATCAAATAAATATTTTTTCAAAGGTTAATAATGTTCTTCTAATATGAAAAATTAAAAAGTAAAAATTCGCTTGTGTAGCGCGCAAAAAAAAACAGTATACCACAATTTTGCTTGTCCCAAGTAGGCGTAAGTTTTTTTTACGTACATTAAACAGCGGAGACTGTCGATTAAAGTTGAAATGTGAACGATAGTACGACATGCTAAAACTCTCTATTAGTAAAGGTACACGACATCAGCTGAACACTACAATTCGTATAATTCAACAGATTCCTGTCTGAATCGGATCACCGTTACGAAAAGCTGTGTCAATGGGTGAGGTTATAAAACACAACGTTCGCGTCGCGTTTTCCGAAACGTTTGCTATTGTGTTCTGTAAACGCATAGATCCGGATCAGACTTGGTGTTACCATCGCCATCTCTCGGAAAGTGACAAATGTGACAATTGACACATCACAGCTGATACGTTTTGCTCGAAAATTAAAATGTCCAGTTTTAAACGAGATGCATATACATTTTACATTGATTATAAATAGTTTAATAAATAAATGAGGGCGGAAATGCACGGTTTGACGGCAGATTGTAAATTTCTGTCAATCAATCAAGCTAAGCCTCGCAAGGGGGCGCTTAGGGGATCTGTTTGTAGGGAGAAGTTTCTGATCCGTAACGG
Source organism: Microchrysa polita (assembly GCA_949715475.1). Classification (NCBI taxonomy): domain Eukaryota; kingdom Metazoa; phylum Arthropoda; class Insecta; order Diptera; family Stratiomyidae; genus Microchrysa; species Microchrysa polita. The sequence goes on from OX454416.1 coordinate 92,416,565, forward strand.
CCGGTTGATTTGAAACGTTGCGCGAAACGTTGTGTTTTATAACCTCACCCAATGTGTCTGCTTAGGGTGCAGACTCTCCCGCATTTTCCCCTGATTATTTGCTCGGTTTTATTCCCCTGAAATACCACCCTCCCTTGGTATTCTTCACCTATTGTGATAGAAATATTTTTTAAGAAACGGAATCTAATTGATAATGACAATAAAAAGCTAAACGTTTTCTTGTAAAAAAAATAAAAACACTTCTAATTTGGAGCTTTTATTCAAATTCAATCGAGACCTAATAATTTTAACTTTTAAGTACCGACACTGGGTCTTACAGACTCGAAGACACTGTCAATGTATAGATTCCGTTATGTTCCCGAACCTCCATCATTCTGAGGTCACCTCTATATTCGATTCTAATGTAAAATAAAAATTTTAGAAAGCTCAGCTGGTGTGACTTGAGTTATGAGGAAGTTATGGTAGTTTAGAGATGGCAAATAACGTCTATGAAAACAATTTATATCGTCCTATTCCAAGCGTGTGTAGTACAATTGACAATTATATACGTCATTTTGAATAAACAAAATCTCATTCAGATTGAAATAATTAATTAATTATTTTTTCAATGCTCAACGAAATTCATATAAAAGCACGTTATTTACTATATTAAAGTACTATCTTTTTAAATCGTTTCCTTCATACAAAGCGCGTTTATTTGATTTGTGAAATATGTTTTTTGATGGAAAAAATCATTTTTTTGATTTGTGAATTTATTTTTATGTTTTGGACAATTTTTTATTTGAATTGTACATTTATTTTTCTGATTTGGACATTTATTTTTTTGATTTGGAAATTTACTTTTATGATTTGTTTATTAATTTTTTTCATTTAGGAATTCATTTTTTTGTTTCGGAAATTTATCTATTTGATCTGCAAACGTGTTTTGTTGATTCGGAAATTTACCTATTTGTTTCGGACATTTATCTATTTGACTCGGAAAGTTATTTACTTGACCTGAAAATGCTATATATCTTTTGCTGCCAACATGACGTCACCCATTTAAGTTGCATTGGACTGCCTTACCGTTGCTGCGTCCCTTCTATTTCCAGCATTATGTGTACAAAACCGTGGATAGAGCGGAAATGAGTTAGATGGCCGCCTCTACTGTAGTATTGATTTTTTTTTGTCAAAGGTGCGAACCTCACCACACTTCACCATGATTTGGTAAAGATTTAGCTTTAGATTTTAGTTATCAGTTAGTTACATATATCCTCGGTACAAAATCTATGAAAATGTATGAGAAACACTGAAGATTTTAGCCTAGATTTTGTGAAATTTTGAAAAATCTTCTGAATTATGTAGAGAGCATAAATCGCTTATTTCGACGGTTGAAACTTCTGAACCTTGATAACTAGACCTTTAAAATTTTCACCAAATATGGGCAGTGCGGTGCTCCACAAATCTGCCAAATTTTAAATTTATCAGATAAATTTTATGGATGGATGGATATTCGATTAGAAAATTCAAAAATGCAATTTGGGCTATCGAAAGGATAGGTAGGATCTTGAAATTTGAAGCAAATGTGAGTAGCTCTACAAGTCTATTAAATTTCAGAACGATCGATCAAAGATTTCTCGAGTTATGGAAAATGAACGTGTGCCAAAATAAAGTACTATATCTTGCTAAATATCGATCATACACCCATGGGCGTAGCCAGGATTTCGGTCAGGGGGGGGGGCAAGCCCAAAATTTTGTAACATCATGATTTTCTTAGAAGCTGAAATTTCCGGTCGCAGAAATATTGTTAGCAAATTTTAGAGTAGCCTGGCTTGTGGTTGGATTGATGCAGAGGGTCATGGATTCCAGACTCACCGTGAACGAATTCATTTTATGGTGTTTTTCGAACTCACGACCTACGTGACGGACTATGATGTCGCTCAGATTGTAAACAAGTATCCATTTATGGGGATAAATAACAATGCTGGGCGTGCTGTTGATCTCAACACCTCAACAAAACATCAGTTCTTGGAAATTGTATGTCACTCACACATCTGCGGCCCTAGTTTACTGGTGGACTGCCACGCATGTTATTTCTTTTTGTTTGCTAATTTTAAAGTAAAATTTTTAAAATGGAGATGACAATGATTTTCTTCTGCATTCTGATTACATTCAACTGGCCTCCAATATGTGCCTTTTAGAGCGAAGTTTGTCTATTTTCAGTGCATTTTTGTATCTCGGACTGCATATTCCACTTGCGAAATCAGTTTGTTTCGTCTGTCACTTTCATCTTAGCAAAGTAGCATCGTCAGACCCGCTCTGTGGCTCACTTGGTTGAGTCGCACTTCACGATGCTAGTTATCTAGAGGTCCGGAGATCGAATCTCGGCGTGGTCCAAAATTTCCGTACATGTGAATGGAAATATATAGTGCTCACAACATTATATTTATACACTCCGAAATGATATGCAACGTAATGTTAATTCGAAATTGCCTATAAACGGCTGAGTTAACGCACCATGGCCCCACAAGGGGCTATACGGTACTGAGAAGAAAAAGAAGAACTTGAAAGACACTGAAATATGAGGTCCTTAACCCTGGAAGATCATGCTTATTTTTAGTACGGGAATTTCATGCTTCGTCGATTTGACGACCCTCAACTTTGACGCTTCATACAAATCACCCTTTCTCAAAATATTTATAAAATTTGACAAATTTTCAATCGTCAGTTTATTTAGAATGGAAAGACATCGATTTTGAGTAATTTTGTACGGAAATTGATTTACAAATTAAATTTTCTTAATTCAGTGTTATTTCGCCCGAAATATAAAACACGCAATTTAAATATGAGATAAATAAAAACTTAACGTTGATATAATTCAAAAAATGTGCTCGAATCATAAAATACATATTCTAAACGTACTAGGAAATTGGGTTTAATGAATGAAAAGCTCATGTATATGTATAAAAGGCACAGCGATACATTTTGGGGTCCCAACACGGGTTTTCTTTCACTTCACCTATTGCGGTTTTTACAGTGGATTGTAGAATTATTTACAGTAAATTTTGGAATATCTTCTCCCCGAGTTCCCTTGATTAATTCTATGTACGATGTCTAATTTTGACATTGGAGTGCCATGGAGGGAGCCGATTTTTATGAGTTCGAAATGCAAACTTCCTAAAATGAGGAAGAATTTTGAGCCATTTTCCTGATTTGTCCTATTTTTGTCCTAGTAAATATTTTTTCCATAATTTTTGAAAAAATAGGTCCCACATTTCAAAAATAAACATATTTGTTATGAGCTAGTTGTATGGACACATACTTATCGTCGAATCGACAACCATACTGGAGTTCTAAAAGTTACACAAAGATCATCCTTCGTCGTTTCGACGACACCAATTTTCAAAAATCCAACTTACCCGGCTTACTTCGTCTAGCCGCAATGTACCCGGCAAGTACATCGGCACGGTAAGTGCTGTACGAAAACGATGCGTAGTCGATTCGACGAAGCATGACCTTCCGGGGCTAGCAAAGCTGTATACCATTTATCACCCTTTTAGATGAAAATAAGTTGAATTCCGCTAGCTTCCCGAAGGGACCTAACGGTTGAAATTGTGTACTCCAGCTCAGGAGCCATGAAATGAAACAGGAAATATGAGATCCACGCAGCCACAGTAGCACACTCACAAATGAAATGTGTGTGCTGGTACGCAGCCTCCGTCAGTTACGAGAGGCCACTCGCTGTCATATATTTGTATGCGCCTCCTGACTGCAAACTGTCCCGATCATTACTACTCCGGCAGCCCTTAGAGTGCTAAAAAAGGCATCTGCGCTGCGCTAGCAGCAGAAAATTTTTGAAAATGTTGTATAGTGCAGCGATTTTTTTTACTACATCGATAAGGATTTTTTCACCATCTTCATCGACCAGGGGGGGGCGACCGCCCCTCCCTGCCCCCCCTGGCTACGCCCATGCATACACCTCTAAAATAGACAATACTGACCACCGGCATCACCAAGAAGCTTACTATGTAGTAATTTAGATTTTTCGTGTGGCTTTGGGAATGCTGTACATTTTGCTGTACATTTACCAATGCTGTACGACATAGCAAAATGCTGTACTGTACAGCAAAATGCTGTACGTCTGGTTAGCTTAACCTAGCTGGATGCTCTTGTAGCGACCATCTGAGCAACCATCTAATGGACAACACTCCACCACCACGTCACGTTAGATGTTCACCCAGAGACAAGGAGAGGGAAGTCCAAAGATACAAACGAATTTTATAGGTAACAACATCACAAACACATGCCCTGCTTGCAAAGTCAGCCCGTACAACGTGGACCATATCATCTTCCTGCTGCACCAACGCAACTCATGCCTCTTGCGTTATGCGGGAGAACCCCATCGAAGCAGCATTCCTAGGAAGATAGGATATGCCAACAAGTTACGAATAATGAAGCAAATGTATTTCTTCTTCCTCGAGCTTGCGCCGCTACTACAACAACAACATAAGGATCTTTGGCTGTTTAGAGCGTAGAAAAGCTGATCTATTTCGTCACCTGCCTAAGGACCACCTGCACAAGATGGCTTATTACGGGATCCGTTCTCATAGAGAGAACTTTTGTGTTTCCGATATTTTCTGGTATCATGTGTGGCAGATGGTATACAGTAGGTCTCGCTCGCGTCGACAACAAGAAAAAGAAAATTCACCCCACGAGAACGCTACCCTGAATGTTTAGCTACTTTAAAGTTCACCCTGCATTTTCCCAAATGATTGGATGTAACTTTCTGCCAACGAATAAGTTTCCAAACATTTAGCCTAGGCAAACCCTAACTAATCCCTTCATTAATGCCCTTGCAAATGTAAAACTAAACAACATTGTCTGTACCTAAAATTGCACAAATTCTTTTCATTGACAATGTTGTCATGTAGAGGCTTATCTGACGTAAGTACACATATGTGTACCTATACGTCAAGCCCCACCAACTTTGCTGGCCTCTTAGCCCATTGCTGGTGTTATTGTTCAACAACATCAGCTAGGGTTCAGCATAATACCCTTTAAGTTCTTTGCCCACCCCTGGCTGCATAGACAATGGCAACATATTTACTAAACTTGCAAGCAAATATTGATCGGGCAATATATGCTCTACGAGTGCATTAAAGTTTTCTAATGGGATATACAGAATTACACTTACTTCCAGCTACTTTCCTACGAATACGAACAGCTCACTTTTTCGTTACATTTTCGTATATTTCATGTAGTCACTGGTGTGTGGGATAATCGTATTAAAAGTTGGTCGTGCTGGACAGCATCGTGTAACTTTCCACTGCTATGCGAACAGTCATTTGTGCCATTGCTAACTTTAAAAAGCAGTTGCTGATGTACGCAAGCTTCATTTTTCACTTAAAACTTCTCGGTACGGGATTATGCAACATTCACAGAACACCCAGCAATATTGCTGTTCAGTCTGTTTTTTTTTTATCGCTTTTTCGCTTTCATTTAAGTATCGTTCTGAGAATGTCATTTTATGAAATCTTTACCATTTGTTATCTTTCCAAACAGAACAACAACAAAATACGCTCGTTAATATTTAAGATTAAGAACACTGCCTTAAATAAATACTCGTAAATTGGTTAAAGTTATGACCACCCTCAACTTAAAAAAAATCACCTGCCATTTGAAAGCAATTCAGGTATCTAACCATTTTTCGTGATTTTTTAAATTTTAGTTTATTTTATTTATCGCCACATACACCTCGCGCCACTAGAATAGGACACCCTAAACAATTTGTTCAAGCTCAATTATGTGCATACTCCGAACCTGGAGCATTAAACATAAAGATTATTTTTATATTACCCATTCCCCGCCAATGATGCCATATGGCATCAGTAAAAGCCTCATATTTGGGAGCGCGCCACGGACACTCTGTAACATCCTCAACATTGTTTTTTTCTTTGTTACACTAAGTAATGTTTCTTCTATCTATTCCAATGTTCCTGGCTAGTATTTAGTTAGATTTGTGCCATTGGGAGCAGAAAAAAAAAGTGTCGTGAAATTTTTTTAAAAAAAATGCGATTTTTGCGGGTAAGACTCCACAAAATTTCAAAAATCATATACTTGCGACCTGATTTTCTCAGAACAATTTGTGTTAAACAAAAGCCAGAGTAGCATAGATTAGAATAGCAAAAAAAAAATTTGCAATAACGGTAGTTTTATAGGTAGTAACACTAAATACATTTTAGTGATGCCATATGGCATCATTGGCGGAAACCTATTAAAACATTTATTGTTAATTTTATTTTTTTTTTATATTTTTTCAATATGTTTTACTGCGTTTTTAATAATTTTCACTTTGTGAAAATTAATTTTATGCTGAAAATTCGTTTCTGAGGATTTAGAGTCCAAGTCCGATGATCGTTTTCACAATCAAATGCATCATTTTCTAAAGCGCACCCACAAACACCTTTAAAATATGGACGTGTATTCCATCCAGGAGACTAACATACGATGCACTAAATAATAAACTCAGACACGTACGAGACCTCGTCAAAGAGTCAAATTACTCCTTTGACGTATCTGGTCTCAACAATGGGACTTTTTTCGGAATTATCCTTGTTGCTCTCAAGTGTGCATCATCCTTTACTCTGGGTGGTCTATATGCATGCACACTACACCCTGTAAACGCTCAAAGTTGCGTATACGCAACATTATTTTCAAGCGCTGAATCAACCGTGATAATTATTCATCTTGATTTTTTTTGAATTTCAAGGAGTTTGAAGGACATATTTGTCCACAAAAGCTTTGAGTCAGTACTTCGAAAGGCTTGTATCGGTACAGAGCAAAAAAAAGTGTGTAAAAGTAACTTACCAAAATTAAATTTCCACAATGAGCATTTATCCGTTATTTTTTTAAAGAAAGCAATTTCAATCCATTCTTTTTCATGCATATTTCTTATGCAGAATGAAATTACATGAGGCGGTTGAATATCTTGAACCTATCATGTCGGATGATGAAAATGCTTGGGTATTACAAATAAAGTCGGGGAAGTCACCCAAATGCAGTTCCGTAGGGATATTGCAACCTACTATTGTACGACTGTGGCTCATCAGATTTGGGTAGCACATACCACAGTCTTCCGAATGTTGCACGTATGATGGAATTGGCCATTATGTTGCGAAATGCAATCGAAGAAGATGTGCATATCCGCCCTGCAAAAGCCAAACTCGGACTAAATGCATCAAATGTGATACAGGATTATGTGTTAAATGCTTCTTAAAATTTCACACAAGCTCAGAATTATAATTAAAGAAAGTAAAAAGTGTTTTTCCAAAAAAATTTCAACGTTTTTATCTTAATTGAAAAAAAAAATTTGTAATGGGTTCCCGCCAATGATGCCATATGGCATCGGGCCTTTGCGGGAGAACGGAGGCACGTAGGAAAAAATGGTAAACGGTTTTGGATTCAGGGTGGCTTCTTTACCGTAAATACCAATTTTCAGGATGTAATTCGAAAAAAAATGTGTTGGCGGGGAATGGGTTAAATGAAATACAAAAACTGTGGTTTTTATATCTGTAACAGTTGATTTTATATCAATTTTTATGTAAATAAAACAATACTTTTCTGTTAACTTGTGCGGTTATGTAAACTAGTGAAATTGTGCTATTGTTTAATGGAAAAGGCAAAAAGGAGACGACGGAAAACATTAACATAGAGACAAATGGGTAAAGCCAAAAAGTATATGGGCCTGTCTGTTGCCAAAATATAAAAAAAAATCTGAAGCAGCCGAAAAGTAATATCCGATCTATGATGAGTCAAAATTAAGGAAACACAAAAACGATATATTTTACGAAACACTTAAAATTCAACCGATTTAATAAGAAACAAAAGGGAGATATTAAGAGTTTATAGTATGTGGAACAACAGCGCTCTCTTTCAATTTCCAAGGATCAGTCTATTTTATGGTGCGGCTACACTATAATTTATATAGTGTCTATAATTTATATAGTACAACAGACTTCTTCCATGTGGGCTTCTGGGCTTCCGAAACCAGAGGACAAGGTGACGTAACCGCGACAATTGGAGGTCAACGATTCAGGCGGCCAAAGCCCGACGTCGGGCTATAGTACATTACTGCTTGTTACAGGTCGATTTTGTATTCCCAGCACTTTTAATGTAACTGCTTCACAGTAAAGACCTGATTGGTTGCTGATCGACCAGGTTTGATCCGGCCTTGATATTCGCCAATGATTCGCCCCGTACGGATTAATTCTTTTCCAGAATTTTTGATAAAATATCATAAGTCGTACAAACTAAAGATACTAAAGATAAGCCTGCATACTCCAGCGAGTTGCGGCACACTCCAGCGAGTTGCGGCACACAGAGTGCATTTCGAGCCGGTTTCGAACTAGTATTACATGGCGCGCTGCAATTCTCATCAGATCATCGGTGGCTAGCCATTGCCTAGCCCCATTTAAAATGATTCGATACCAGGGTGTATTTCGTGTCCTATACATATAAGATGATCGTACACCTTTGCCTGGTTGAGTCCGGTAATGCCTCTCCTGGTATTACATGACGCGCTGCATACGTAGAGGCATCTGATGAGAATTGCAGCGCGCCATGTAATACTACATGATTCGAAACCGGCTCGAAATGCACTCTGTCCCACTAGGAAAAATTAGAAGTTCTTCCCTGAGATGGTTTTTAGAAGGCATTTTTCATTCCCAGGAAGTAATTGCGGAGGGATTGCGAATGAAATAAAAAGCAATGTGAAATCATTCTCGGGGAGGCATTTCGAAGGTGTCTAGAATGATTATTTTTCATTCGAAGGAAGTAAAAAGGAGGACTTTAGAATGAGTTTAAAATGTAAATGCAAATCATTCACAATTATGTGGTGAACGCACAATGTTATTGTTATTTTTTGATAATCTAAGTACCAGTTAATCGCAATAATCAATCTGTGTAAAACCTAAAAGTGTTAGCTGTCAACCAATGTTTTTCATTTTTATCGCATAGAAGTTTTATTATAAAATACGTTTTCTTAAGAAGTACTCTATGTTGTTATTTGAAACAAAATCACACTGGATGCACTAAAAAATAAGTCTTATTTCTAGTGAAAAATCACTATTCTATAAGCTTTTTCTAATTCATTCCAAAGTACTGCAAATAAGGCCTTTGTAGAAACCCTTACTATTTCATTCTGAATTACTTTTGCTTGCCTTTTGTAGAAGCCTTTACTGTTTCATTCCAAAGAACTAAATATAAGGCCTCCAAAGAAGTTTTTATACCCTTCGCTTATTAAGCGGAAAGGGTATATTAACTTTGTCATGAAGTTTGTAACGCATTGAAGGAAGCATCTCCGACCATATAAAATATGTATATATATGATCAGCGTGACGAGCTGAGTCGATTGGACGATGTCCGTCTGTCCGTCTATCCGTCTGTCCGTCTGTCCGTCTGTCTGTCTGTCTGTCTGTTGCGACGCGTTTTACTCGGCCAGTTTAAAAGCTATGGAGCTGAAATTTTGCACACATGCTTCTTTTTGCTGCAGGCAGTTTGTATGTTTGATTCGCTAAAATCCGACCAGGGGGTCGTGGGGCTGCCATACAAACCTACCCCCCAAAATTAAGTTCTTCTTAGAAAAACTTTTTTATTTATGCACCAATTTCAATCTAATTTCACACAAATGTGCTTTAATTGGTGACACACAACATATGTGAAAATCGACCAGATCCGACAATGGGGTCGTGGGGCTGCCATACAAACCTAGTCCCCCAAATTAGGTTCTTCTAAGAAAAACTTGTTTATTTTCTCGTCGATTGCAATCAAATTTCGCACAACTATGTTTCTAATGATACCACAAAACATATCTAAAAATGGACCAAATCGGACCATGGGGTCATGGGGCTGTCGTACAAACCTAGCTCCCCAAATTAAGTTCTTTTAAGATTTTTTTTTATTTATACACCAATTTCAACCAAACTTCACACAAATGGGCTTCTATTGATGACACAAAACATAATGTATAAATAGATGGAGTCGGACCATGTGGTCTACAATACAAACCTAGCCCCCCAAATCAAATTTTTCTAAGAAAACCTTTCTTATTTTTACACCAATTTCAATCAAACCTCAGAAAATTATATTACTATTGATGCCACATAACAAACATGAAAATAAATGAAATCGGACTATGGGGTCGTGGGGCTGCCATACAAACTTAACCCCCAAAATTAGGTTCTTCTAAAAAATACTTTTTTATTTGTACACAAAGTTCAACCAAACCTCATTGAAATGTATTTTTATTGATGTTACAAAACATATGCAAAAATGAATTAAATCGGACCATTGGGTTCATGAGGCTGACATATAAACCCAACCCCCAAATTAGGTTCTTCGAAGAAAAACTTTTTTATTTGTCCACCAATTTCAACCAAATCTTATAGAAATGTGTTTTAATTGATGCCACAAACATACCTAAAAATTGATGGAAAGGCCATGCTTTCATAGGGCTACCGTACAACCCCCCCCCCCCCCACTCTTTATGGTTCTTATAAGATACCCACGTCCCCCGCTTCTCCCAATAAATCTTCACCACGGCACTTATGTGAAAATTCAAAAGCATGGAAGCGAGGAGGACTGAACACAAGTCATAGGTACGCCCGAAAAAACTTTTAGCCCGAGGGGAGCGAAGGGTATCCAAATTTCGGCCGCGCCCGAAATTAGCCTCGGTCTCGTTTTTTTATCATTCCAAAGTACTCCCACAGAATGCCTTCTTGGAATGAATTCTTTCCGCGGACATGGCTATGTAAAATGGTAGATATAAAGGGAGGTAAAAAGAAGGCATTCCTTCGTTCCAAGGAAGCTCTTCGGAAGGTCTTATTTAGTGTACTTTTTCCTAGTGGGGTGTGCCGCCACTCGCTGGAGTATGCATACTATTGTGCTGTCCCACTATGGGCAAACTGGACGGTGGATAACTCAAATCATTTTTTGAGCATGCAACATCCACCGTCCAACAACAATGTTTTTGTTGCTTTGTTTAGTGATAAGCCACTGTACGTCTCACATTTCATCTTGATCAGTAGCGCATGTTGATTGTTGTTGCTTCAGCAGTAATTATTATAGGTACATAATTTCTTTAGACTTGCAGTAGATTTACTGTATACTCTTCCAGATTATACAATATCAAATAATGCAACAATTTCTATGAGAGTGGCTTTCCTGTTGGGATATTGACTATGACTATTAAGTAATGCTGGGATTAGGCCTGTTCGGTACCGAGATTTCAGTACCGGGTTCCGGTTTTTTTCAATACCCGGTACCACAAGCGGTTTCCCTGACTCAGGTTTTTTTTTCAGTACCGACGGTTTTTTTTAACCATAAGCCGGTTTTTTTTTTAGTACCGGGTTAAAAACCGACTCAGGTTTTTTTTCAGTACCGACGGTTTTTTCAACCATGAGCCGGTTTTTTTGAGTACCGGGTAAAAAACCGGTACCAAAAACCTGAAAAAAACCGGCTCATGGTTGAAGTGAATCGTTCTTTTTAACTCGGTACCAAAAAACCGACTCGTTGGTCGGTTTTTTAACTCGGGAATATAAACCGGGATATCGGTACTTTAGAATATCGGGTCCGGTACCAAGTGAACACCGGTTTTGTACCGGGATCCCGGTTTTTGCTACAGGCCTAGCTGGGATATTGCACAAAGAGGACGCAATTTAGGGAATCGGGTGAATAACCCCCGATCTGCTGGATATTTTTGTTTGGTGACAATATGTTCAGAAACTTGCCATTGCTTTTGGTAGTTGACTGGAAGCATTTCTATACGTAAATCTTTTATATAATACTGAATGAATCGTATTTTGAAAGTTACGAATTTTCGAAGACTTTACCAAGTACAATTAGTCAGGACATAATCTCCGAAATTGTAGGTACTTGAGAATTAATTAAACTTGCTTGTGGATTCAATCCTTTATGTCCCTGTATTTTACTGGGTCCGATACAATTTCTTAATGGATTAACAAGTACATATTGACATTTTACATCAATGAGTGGTCGAAAATCAAAGGGCACACACACTTTTGCCAAGTAAATTAACTGCCTTGTCATGAAAATTAATGTCCTTTCGTTTGATTGACGTAGACGAGTAACCGGCATTTTTGACCGCATTCGTTTAATCGAACGAGCTTTGCTTCACAGGGTGTTCAGAAACTACCGCGTAAACGCATCGGAAGATGATTCCTCGCGTGATTTCCTGCAAAAAAGTTGTAAAGAACATGCCCCCAATTCGTAACACTTAAGCTGCCACAGGCGTTTAAAGATTTTTGAAAAAATAATTTTCTTGCGCGACTTAAGCCCAATACCTCCGAAACTATACTAGCTAGAATAGCGAAATAAGATGGCTTTCACAGCCAACACAGCCTAAAAAATAAAACCAATTGCACTAAAATCGGATAAGTTGTTTGCTTTTTACAGAGCCTCAAAGGTGTTTGTACGATTCTTTAAAAAACTGGCGGATGGTCTCATTATATCTATCTTGCATCATTTTATTCCTACTCTATTATTTCTAATAGTTTTAATTCTTTGAGTGCAGAAAACTAGGGTTAATTTGTTGGCTATGAAAGTCATCTTATTTCGCGATTCCAGCTAGTATAGTTTTAGAGGTATTGGTGTTCATGTCGTGATAAAAAATTATTTTTGTTTCAAAAATCTTCAAACGCCTGTGGCAACTAAAGGGTTAAGAATTGGGGGCATGTTCCGTACAACTTTTTTTTGCTGGAAATCACATGAGGAATCATTTTCCGGTGCGTTTCTGCGGTAGTTTCCGGACACCCTGTATAATGCGGAGTCCCTCGTTATAGTGATACAACAATACCTATACTACTCTGACACTTTGCTTCATTTATCACGTCGATGTGACAGACGACAATGATGGTCAATCCCATTAGATTCGATGACCTAAAGTTTCGGGAAAAAAGAAAATGTACATGAAAGTAAAAATCGATTCATCGTTTCTATTAGGGCTAACAGGTTGAATTTTCTATGAACTATTACCTATTACCGTCCAATTACATTGACAACAATTAGAAACTCATGACAATATATATTTAATGCAAGTGGTTTAAGGGAAGCAGAACATTTCTTTGAACAGTAAATTGTATTTGCACTTGAATGTAAACATTACGTGATAGACGGGTTTGGTGGACAATTACAATATTCGTCTAGCACTATCGTACTTTTCTTTCACTATTAGTACAGTCGAATTGTGATTTAAATCGGAAAAAATTGCTTATCGGCTGAATCTTTATACATATTATGAAAAAATGTTAATGTATATGGGTATGGTACATACACCACAGAAGGTGTATGGCACAGAAGCAAATTATCCTAATGGTTCAAGTCCTCCCAACTGGCGGGAGAGCCACCATATAGGGAAACATGACCATAGTCTTGAAATTGTAAAAACAAGTCGTTCTCGTTCACATATACGTAAAAAAACGTTATTTAATTCAAATAGAAATCATATGAAATTTCGATATTAGAGAGTTTTAGCATGTCGGTGAAAATATAATGATAGTTCGAATAGGCTTTGACATTTTGAAATTGATTCTGCATAGGAAATTTATTGTTGGTAAACACTTTATATTCTGATTATGGGTCTCCGCGTTTTTTAACTCCCATGGGTCTCCGCGTATAGAGGGTGAGATCCTGATTTAAAGGGGAGAGTGGGTTAATTTTCATTTTTTGCTAGCTAATTCGAAAACCGTTATAACAAAATGATATATATTACAGTACAGATTCTTATCGGTATTTCAACCTGTATTGTCCTTTTTAGACAGTAACCATTTTGAAACATGAAAAAATCATCGGATTTATAGTGTACTGCCCTTTGCAGTGCTACCCCGCATGCCGACCTCCGGAGAAGTATTGAATAGTATCCTTTTTCGTCCTTTTTGGGGAAGAAGAACGTTCCGCTACACCCCCATTTGAATTGCTAATATGTATCTGTAAAAGTTGACTAGCACAAAATGTTTAAATGTGGTAGATACACAGAGAAAAAAAAAATAGAATAGGTTATCTAAAGAAATAGTCGAATTCATCTAAAGTTCGCGTTGATTTTCAGCTTATGATTCTATGTAGTTGAAACAGTTACGAAGATATGGATAATTTTTCTATTCGTCATTAGTTGAAACATCTACTATATTTGCAAATTCAATTAATTCATTTGTAAAGACAGCTATTCATTATCTATAAATTGTTAAATGTTGGATAGCTAAATTGTGTTGAAGAAAACAGAACGATTGTTTGTAGTTAAATTTTATATTTGAATAGTACAATCAACAACTTTTGTGGAAGAATTGACTAAACTTTTTCTTTTAATCTTGCGTGGTTAAATGAACGAATTTAATAGTATTTTCAGCTACGAAGATTAGAGAAATCAGCTATTTCTTTGGTAAAACTATCTAAATTTAAGTCAACTACTTCACTTTAGATAAAAAGTCTAAACCATTTTTTTCAGTGTAATTAGCACATAATCAGCACGTAACGGTGCAATGATTTTTATGGTAATTTTCCAAAGTGGGGGGGTGTAGCGGAACGCACCTGTAGTCTACTATGTTAGCATGACATGGTTTGCAGGGACGTAATAGGGCTGTCATACACACCAACCCTTGAAAATTGTAAGAAAAACTTTTTTTCTTTTTAAGCCAATGCTAACCAAACTACACCTGTTCCTAAAGCCTCAAAAATACCCTTTCACTCTAAGCGCGAATGGTATAAAAATGTTAAGTAACGAAAAATCTCGGCCCCATTGTAACACAATAAATCCGTATTACGTCATACTCGTCGATAGTTGTTTTTTTGGTCATTCCGTATAGTTTTGGGTAACGCACTATATATAAAAAAAAATTACATCAACCCAGGCAATTTTTACGCGTGGCCCTTCCCTGGGCGGGATAGAGTTTAGGGGAACGAAATATAGATGGCTAATTCATAAGGAAAAAATGCTAAAATTTTGTTAATCTAATGTTGGCGCGCCTGTGAAAAATAAAAATTCAAAATGTTCGAATGTTTCATATGGGGGTTTCAGATTAGGCAATTAAATAATCGTCTTTTGTAAAGACTTATGATTAGAGCCCGGAGATTCTCGTGTAATTGCACGTTAATGCACGAAATTGCATTTTTCAGGGATATTGCACGAAATTGCACGTTTTATGGTTTTTAATATATAAATGTACATTTCCATTTTTTAGCCGCTTTCATGAATTTTTTTTTTCAGAAAAATGAAAATGTGCACAATTTTTCGATTGACAGAGAAGAGAATAAAAGTAATGAGAAAGAAACAACAAGTGAAAAACAATAAAACTATACAAAATCCATCGCCATATGGAAATTTCTTCAAACGCCAGTCGATTTTTATAATCTTGCAGCTGTTGTTTGTGGAGTGCATGTTAATTAACTGGTAGTTAACTAAACTTAAATACACATAGGAACATTTCCCCCCTTAGAAAACGATTTATTCACGAATTAGATAAAGACAAAGGCTGTGCGATGGATACTAAACTAATAAACCTGTGCATAACCCTATGCACCGAAGGTGCGCGTCCTAACCACTGCTCTAGCCAGACTATATGAATGATTATGTTTTATTCGTGAATCTAATCACCCCAGCAACAAAACTCACACTTGAGGAGAAAACCATTATATTTCCTATATGCATGATCCGTCGACATTCCTTCAGCTGACCATCATGTATCTAACTTTCAATGCGTCCTATCGATACATAATGCCGATTCGTGATTCACGAAGTAAAGCTTATTTGTGGCTATGTTCACGGTATATGACGCCGATGCTGGCTGGGATGGTCAGCTGAAGGAATGTCGACGGATCATGCATATAGGAAATATAATGGTTTTCTCCTCAAGTGTGATTCTTGTTGCTGGGGTGATTAGAATCACGAATAAAACATGATCATTCATATAGTCTGGCTGGAGCAGTGGTTAGGGCGCGCACCTTCGGTGCATAGGGTTATGAGTTCAAGACTCTCCGTCGCCCGTATTTTTTTTTTTTAATTATTCATTGATGCATTGAATATATATGATACTTAACTATTACATAATGTTTACGAATAACGATTTTATAATGATTATCCGTAATAAGGCGCAAATGCGTATATACATGAAATAGGGGGACATCGTCATATACTGCTTGTATGAAAACGTGATGAATGAATAAGCAATATGTGCTTACGCGTGTTGCATGAAATAATGATTACAAATGTGTTAAATGCTGGCTGGGTTATAAGCACTTTCTATCTTGCTTCATCAATCGGAAGAGAACGTTTATATTTGAATGAGAACGAT
This sequence comes from Microchrysa polita, assembly GCA_949715475.1. Lineage (NCBI taxonomy): Eukaryota > Metazoa > Arthropoda > Insecta > Diptera > Stratiomyidae > Microchrysa > Microchrysa polita. The sequence goes on from OX454416.1 coordinate 92,432,902, forward strand.
TGGTATGCTTTCTATATTACTATGAAAAATCAACAACGAATTGTATGCAAATGACAGCTCGGTAACTACGTTGCCTTTCTATACAGTAATACCTTTAATTATAAAGTTTCTAATGGAAGATCTTATTTACAAAAAGGATTTGAAATTGATTAATTTATTTGAAAGCTTCACGTTACGTGAATTCCTCATGTGGTTTCCAGCAAAAAAGTTGTACCAATCATAGCCACAATTCCTAACCCTTTAGCTGCCACGGGCATTTCAAGATTTTGGAAAAAAATATTTTCTTGCACGACTTAAACCTTAATATCTCCAAAGCAAGAAAAGCAACGTAACATGATTATTACAGCCAACAATTTACCTTAATAACAAAACTAATTTGATAAATGGAGAAAACGAAGACTACATGATTGCTTATAGTATTAAAACGCATGCTAATAAATATCTGTCCCTAAAATCAGCTAAGAGGTTTGGTTTTAACAGAGCTTCAAAATTCACAATTATTTTTCCATCTCAATTTCCTTCAACTTCTCCCAACGGTAGGTGCTTGCACGATTCTTTTAAAAATTGGCGCATAGTCTAAAGGTACGTTGTGCTAGACGCGGCCGCACGACTGCGACTCGCTTATTCCATATAAAAACTCGTTTCTCTCTCATTTTAAAAACGAGTTTTTATATGGAATGAGCGAGTCGCAGTCGTGCGGCCGCGTCTAGCACAACGTACCTTAAAGGTACATTTTCCTCGACACGACTGCACGACAACGACTCGCTCATTATATATAAAAACTCGTTTTTAAAATGAGAGAGAAATGAGTTTTTATATGGAGTGAGCGAGTCGCTGTCGTGCGGCCGCGTCGAGGACAACGTACGTAGTAGAATCCAAAATTGTTGAGAAAAACACACTTCCAGTTATCCGATTGAATTCATTTAAGTTTTATTTTTCAATGTAACTCCCCTTTACTTCAATACAACGATGAGATCGTTTGATAAGATCCTGCATCCCTTTCAAAAAGTAGTCCGCGGGTTTGTCTTGAAAATGGTCCAAAACAGCATCTTTCAGTTCCTTCTCAGTCTCAAATTTTCGTCCTCGGAGGTCCTTTTTTAATTTTGGGAACAGGAAGTAGTCACTTGGGGCCAGGTCTGGGCTGTACGGGGGGTGTTCAATTTCTTCAAAGCCGCATTTTACCAGAGCAGCCTTGGCCACCGCGGCGGTGTGAACTGGTGCATTGTCGTGAAGAAGCAGCACCCCTTTCGCCAGTTTCCCATACCGTTTCTCCACGATGTTGGCCCTCAATTGGGTCAAAAGATCTGCATAATATTTCCCTGTTACTGATGTGCCCTCTTCCTTGAAGTCAATCATTATAATTCCCTTGGAATCCCAGAAGATGGTGGTCAAAATCTTTTCCGGCTCTGCTGCACCTTCGCCTTCTTGGGCGCTCCTCATAAGGCCTCCTCCATTCCATGGACTCCCTTTTGGTCGTGGGATCATAGTAAAGGACCATGGTTTCGTCTCCTGTCACAATTCTGTTGATAATTGCATCCGAGTCGGCGCGACACAGCTCCAAAAAGTCTTTCGAACATTTCATCCGCTGCTTCATTTGATCTGCTGAGAGGAGTTTCGGGATCCATCTTGCCGAGATCTTCCTCATCCTCAAATGGTCGGTAATAATTCTGTCGACGGTGGTTTTTGATAGACTTGTCCTTTCTGCAATCTCTGATAACTTTTGCCGCCGATCACTCAATACAACTTCCTCGACTAATTGGATGTTTTCTTCGGTGGTCTCAGTTATTGTACGTCCGGTGCGGGGTTCATCAAAAACATTCGTCCTTCCTCGCTTGAATTCCAAAATCCACCGGTAAATAGTCGCCTGAGATGGTGAAGAGTTGCCGTACACAGATATGAGTTCATCTCGAATCTGGGACGCCGTGTATCCTTTCAAAAAGGAATTCAATGACCGCGCGGTACTTGATCTGCTCCATTTCAAATACGAAATCAGAATGCGACACAAATAATTACCTAGCCGGGCCCTTGATTGCACAATTAAACTCATGTTTAGTCCTGTTATGACCGAAGAGTTGTTCTATCGAATAGCGGTAAAATGAATTCAATCGGATAACTGTAAGTGTATTTTTCTCAACAATTTTGGATTCTACGTACCTTAATGATCATATATTTCTTACATCATTTTATTGTAGCTCCATTATTTCTAACAGTATTAATGCCTTAAGTGCAGAAAATTATGGTTAATTTAGGCTTGATTTTGACATTATTTTAATAAATTTTACCAAATTGCTGAACTTTAGGGGCGGTTGAATTGAATTGAATTCGAGCTGAAATGAATCCCAGTTTTCTACACTTGAAGTAAAACGTTAGAGATAACGGAGCTAGAATAAAATGATGCAAGGAAGATATGATTGCAAGACTATGCGTCAATTTTTTAAATAATCGTGCAAGCACCTACCCTTGGGAGAAGTTGAAGGAAATTGAGATGGGAAAATAATTTATTCTCGGGTCAAATCACAAAAATTTAACTTTGAACCTCTGTAAAAACCAAACCTCTCAGCCGATTTTAGGGACACACATTTATTAACATGCGTCCATTTTGATTAACGTTTCTCCTAATACTATATCCAATTATGTAGCCTTCGTTTTCTCCATTTATCAAATTACTGGAACTTGCTTTTATAGTTATTAAAATTATGCTTGTTCATATTAGTCTAAGAAAAGTGGCATATTTGGTCGGTAAAAAACCTACATCGGATTTTTTTTTTATTATGGTTGGGGATGAATCGTTCCGGTCAAGGACCCCCATTACCCCCCCCCCCATTTAAATTTGTGAAAAAGGGCATGTCCATACTTCCCCCGCAAATTGGAGCGAAGTGCTAAATTTTGATTTGATGCGATTGAAAGTCATAGTCACCCCACCCACCAAAAATCAGCTCATTCGAATAAAAACTAAGGGTACCTCCCATACAAAGTGACCCAAAACAACTCCTGATGGGTCACTTTGTATGGGAGATACTCTTAGTTTTTATCCGAATGAGCTGATTTTTGGTGGGTGGGGTGACTATGACTTTCAATCGCAACAAATCAAAATTTAGCACTTTGCTCCAATTTGCGGGGAAGTATGGACATGCCCTTTTTTACAAATTTAAATGGGGGGGGGGGGGGTAATGGGGGTCTTTCACCGGAACGATTCAATGTTTACCTTAAAATGATCTTAAACTTATTGTGAATACTTATAGAAAATTTTACGGTCGAACTAGTATTCTTTCAAAAGTTATGGGGCCTTTAAAAAAGGTGTAAAATTAAAGATATTTTAATTTCTTTTCTAGTCTAACGCCGAATTATTCAATTAAACTCTAATGTGTTATTATATCATTGAAAAGATATTTTTATGTAGTTTTTTTTCGCCCTCAGACCATTTTTCTGTATCTCTTATCGTTTTTTAAGTAATCGCAAAAAAGCGAAAAAATGTCCCCCTTTCCCCTTTTTTTAAGGTTGCGCACCCCCAATCCGTTGGGACTTTTTATGCCATCATCTGGGGACCATCCCCAACCATAATCAAAAAAAAAATCCGATGTAGGTTTTTGTCGTTCGATGGCCATATTTTGGCCCAATATTCTTAGACTATATCTAATCTTTTAGGTTAAAAAACAGGCCTTGCATACTGTCGATTTACGAAAGGTTCTATTTCTTTTTCATTATGCATACGTATATTCAAATTGACGAACATGATAAAGCCCCTTAGAATAAATTTTCTATCTACGCCTTTGTGTTTTTATTTAGAATGTGTGAAAAAATTAGTACCACCTTTTTTAAAGATGCCCACTCTGGACTAACGCATCGAATGTGTTGATACGGTTTCTCTAAGGAGGTTTTCACACTTACGACCAGATTACGTAATCTGTGCAAATTACTTAATTTGAACTGTCAAATTCCATATATTTTTAAATTCACCACACCGCAGATTACGTAATCTGGTCAGATTGAGTACAAGCGTGAAAGCCTCCTAAGGATATATCCTATTGCAAAATAACTAGACCATCAATGAGATTTTTCCTGTTGACCAAAAATAATGGGAGAAAATTATTGGTTTAATTCAGTGGCGATCCTACGTAGGGTTTTGGGGGTTCAAACCCCCTCCGAAATGAATTGATGCTATAATGATATGAATAATAATGAATATTTCTTAAGAGTATCAGTACTGCCTGAAATAACGGTATTTTTATCCATTGAGGACAAAATAGGGGTGCAACAGTGGGTCGAATTGGTGCGGAAGCCTTGGTTCTTTGGTCGTGTATATTGAAATGCATGTTGTTTTATATGCAGAACCACCTACAAATGGTTCTTTGGGGCATTTGCCGTCGACGCGCCTGATATTTGCCGTTTTGGTTACTTGTTATACATATAACTAGAGCTCATCATATAGTGTAATTAAAAAATAGGGATTTCAGCGACTGATTTAGTTTTTATTGGCTGGTGTAAAGCGAAGGTATTTGTTTCTTATCGCTGAAGTAATCTAATCGAAAATGATCACCTTGCCTCGACCCTGCGTGGAGTATAATTCCACCTGTGCCGTGTTTTGCAAACTGTTGTCCGTTGTGTTGTGTAAACGCCGTATCATAACTGTTTTGTTCTATAACCTCACCAAATATCTATGCATTAGTTTTAGTTTTTTTTCTAGGGTATTGCATTTTTTTTATCAAATGTTAAAATTTGAATACAATTTGCATGCTATAACCACATGCTCCCGCAGTTCAACCACTCTCCAAAACCCCTCCCGAAATTTATTTCTACGTACGCCCCTGGTTTAATTTGATTTGTTATTGAAATTTTTCTAAGTGATAGATATTATGGAAATGTGGTGGAGTCTTCGAAATTATTTGTAAATAAAAAAAACACCTGCAAAAAGAAATAACAATTCTATCATTGATTTTTTTAGATATCAATTAAAAAAATAAAAATTAAGTTAGAGAAATAGTTTAAAAAGATAGCTTGATAACGATACAATATTTTAAAAAATTAATTCAAATATTTTATAATTATTTTAATTAATAATAATTAATTAGATAATTTATAATGTGAAACCAATAAATAAGTAACAAATATTGTTATGAAAATTAATAAAAAAACTGCCCTAGCTAATGTTTACATTGTTTTTCTCATCTTTTTTTTTAGTTACATCGTAACAAAGTTTTCCCTTAGGGGAAAAATCTTAGATCATGTATATGTCTACGTTATTGCTTACAAAATAATCCACATTGCATCAGCCGTTATCTTGTCACTCCAGAAGCTTAAAAATCCTTTCAAACCGATTACATACGGTACCCCAAATATCGACTTTCGAACGACAACCATTATGCCCATTCTCAGTTTCTTTAGAAAAGTGTCCTTTTTGGTGGTACATATGTACATAATATGCTTTGAAAACCCAAAATGAGCTTGTGGTGATTTTAAAGGACTCAACCCACCGAATACTGTGTTTTGCTATGCATAACGACTATAATGCATTCCCAAAGAAAACCCTTTTTTGTCCAAGGACATCTTTCTCATAACAAGTGCCGACACCAAAATAGTAAGGATCGCACCACTTAACTTCCATCCGAGTTTCATCCAAATCGCTCCACAGGGGAGCCAAGAGAACCAATTGAAAGAAAACTTTTCATTCGCTTCAACGGCGAATTTACCGCTATTCCCCCAACTCATCAGTCATTGTCGATTCTTTGTAAGGGTGATCAAAGGAAAATGTGTACCAAATTTAGCAATGATCAAACCACTGAAAGGGTAACTTAAAGCTTCGTTAGGTTTTCGTTATGTTTTACAATGTCACATTTTGTCACGGAACAACCCAGCGTACACATCCTAATTTCCTTAAAATAATCACACGTGTTTTACTATGTTCCAAATAATTATAAAAATAAATAACAGGCGCGACAATCCAGCATTGGACTAAGGCGGCAGGATGTGTTAGTGACATCCTATTTCCAAGATCTTATCTGCTTTTTGTTGAGGTAATGAGATCAGCATCACGCTCAGCAGTGTTATTTATCCCCATAAATGGGTACTCGTTTAACATCTGAGTGAGATCATAGTCCGTCACAAGCTCGTGAGTTCGAAAAACACCATGATCCACGGTGAGATTCGAACTCATGACCCTGTGTACCGAAGGTGCGCACACTAACCGCTAGACCAGCCAGACTACAAGCTAAAAAATTGTCATGCACAGACTGCGCGAGATAATGTGTGATGATCGCTAGATTTACAGCCATCCGTTGCACATCTCCACGTAACTATACTGCACTGTGTGATGATGATGACTATAGACCAAATGATAATGTGGCAATCAATCAGAACACGGTGACTTCTGGTTTACAAGTGACAATGTTTATTACAGTTATGTATGTATGACAGTTGGATGGTATAAATTATAATAGTAATGCCATAATGAATTATGATAGTAATGCCATTAAATAATAGTAATGCCATGCTTATATACATGATAAAATAACTATTATTAATATAGCTATCTATATATGCTACAGATAATGATCACTAAAGTTATTCGTACTGACAAGGCACAGTGTGGTCAAGGCGGTTTGGTGGTCGTTGTTGACTTTTTAGAAGATATTCACGACGGTTTGGACTATGGTTCGAACCCCCTCTGGGACATCAGATTTTTTAAAAAATTTTTTTCAATAAAACAAAATATTTTAAAACCGATCACATACAGTGCCTTACATATCACCTTTCGAACGACACCCATAATGCCCATACTCTGTTTCCTATGCTAGAAAAATGTCCTTTTTGGTGGTAATATCCTTTAACAAAACTCAAAATCAACTTGTCGCGATTTTGCAAGACTCGTCGCAACGGATTCAGTATTTTGATATCCATATCCTTATACATAGCGTCTATAATGCATTCCCACATAAAAAGGACATATTGTGTCCAAGGACATCTTCCTCATAAGAAGTGCTGGCACCAAAATATTAAGGATCGCACCACTTAACTTCCATCCGAGTTTCGTCGACATCGGTCCACGGGGAGAGCCAGGAGAACCAATTGAAGGATGAATTTTCGTTCGCTTCAATGGCGAATTTACCGCTATTCCCACAACTTATCGAAATCGTGATTGTCGATTCTGAGTCAGAGCGATCAAAGGATAATTTATACCAAATGTGGTGAAGATCGAACTACGGGAAGGTCGATTTTAAGCGTTAAACGTTTTCGTTACAGTTTTTCGTGACGCTTTTCCACGGAACGACACCCAGTATTTCTCAGGTAGCCTCCGCAAAGACATATACATGTCAATAACTAATCTCCAAAGGACCGGTTGTTTAGTCAACAAGTGTAGGTACTCACCGCGTTTAAATAAATGTTCACATAATGTATACGTACATATTTACTTTCTGTTAACTCATAGAAAAAATGTGTAAAGTTCCTCATGTCATGGAGTCAGAAACTATTACATTAAGAGGTAAGTGAAGTGTTTTCATGTACATATTTAAATTGCCCAGGACATTTCTACTCAGTAAATTCCAAAATGTACACTTTTTAAGGACACTAATCCCGGGGCTATACATGTCGACTGAAACATGAAATTGGAATCATGTAAAGCCCTCGGGTGGATGTAAATTCAGTTAATTGAGTCCTCTGGACATTCCCAAGTTTTGGAATACGTATATCGTTTCGTTAAACATTTAGATGAAACTTGGTAAAGCTTTTCGATTCTCAAATGCTTTTACCCCCACTGCCACGTAAGGAAAATGAGCATATGGCAGCATGCATACAATACGACATAAATGAGCCATATGTAATAGATACATGCTACATTGCCGTAGTCCTTGAAGCAAGAAAGGAAATATGTGTTCAGATTTATTTCTATGATTTGCCTCCAGTCGATGAGGCCAGCAAGTCGAGCCATAAATCCTAAACATTCATACATAACATACTCATATGCTGGCCCTCTCCTTTTGAGTGCCAGTTAAGGAAATTGGGGACTGCTTGGACATATAAATTTCGGTGACTACGCTCGAGACAGACTTCCGAGTGGTCTGCAATAAGAATAGGGTGGGTCATTCAAAAGTATTGTTTTTGTTGATTTTTTTTTTTACTTTGTTAATACATACATACATATTTTTGTCTGATGTTTGAAGACACTTTTTCATGCAACAAAAGAAATAAATGAATTTAGGTAGGGTGGCATTTCCTTATATGTATTTAAAAACGATTTTCCAATGTTGTCTTCTGAAAGTATCAAGTTATACGTAATAAGTTAATTTTAATGAGAATCTAAATTGTAAACTGTACGTACGGAACTAATTGAAGAAATATGGATACTGAAAACACAATCATTCAGAAAAAATATTAACAAATAAAAATGTTACGCATGGTCTATATTGAATGAAATCAAATGACCCACCCTGTATGTGCATTTCTCGTATGTGTAATATCAAACCTAGTTAGTCATACTGGACACAGATGGCCCATAATTTCGTTCAATTACTTTCGTACTTATCCGTTCCAAAAATATCCAAAGGGCTTGAAATGTTTAATACTCCGTGCGGAAATGGACGGACGAACGAGCGTTCTTGCTTCGTTTCATCGCAGAATGTGAGCTGATATGTACATTATGCTCCGGAAGAGAATACATCTACGTATTGCAAGCAGCAGCCCCGAAGGGTATGCCGACAATTTAATATGGAATAAAGCACAAATTGCTTACGCATTTATGAAGGTCACAAAGAAAGTAATCAACATCTAAACTCTATGCGATTGCATGAGAGGGTTTTGCTTTTGGCCAGAAGCATTAGTAGTCCTGTCTGGATGTTACCCCTTAATAACAGAAATCAACGGTCCAAGATGAAATTGAATGTCTGGTTGCCATTTCGAGCACAAGACCAATTAATGGTTTGACCTTTTCATTTCAATCCGCCTCTAGTTGGTGTTTTTCCTTCATCAAGTAATTTTCGAGAAAGGTGTAATTTGTGGGTTGACTTTAAAAAACCCTGGGGGGCGTTCATGGCTGTTCGTTAATATGGTCAAAATGTCAGTGTTTAATTGCACGACTAATATTAGTTATCCAGCCAGCATTGGCGTCATATATCGGCAAAATAGTCAAAAATAAACTTCACTTCGTGCATCACGAGTCGACGTGTTGTATCTATAGGACGCATTGAGAGTGAAAAACATGATGGCCAGCTGAGGGAAATGTCATTAATCAGTATGTGTACTTGCATATGGGAAATACAATGGTTGTTTTCTCCTCAAATATGATTCGTGCACTTGTTGTATTCTTCTTACTATATGAGATGTACGCAAGTTTTTTTTTGCATATTTGTGTTGTTTCACGAATAAAAAATCATCTATAGGTTCGTTTTTTATTAGATCGAGTGCAGGTTTGGTTAGCGAACTCCATGTAAAAAAATTACACTTACCCGCGTAAGTTTCACGCGTGCCACGAACCTGCACGGGATAGAGTTTAGAGAAATCATATGAATGCATAGGGAAAGAAATACGGGAATTTTTTTTTAAACCAAATATGAGAATCTTTCTCATGGTGGTTTTAGATTTTGCAAATAAATAATCATCTTTTGTGATGAAATCCACCAAATCTAAAAAATAAGTGGACGAGAGTGAGATAAAGATGCAAGAAAACTGTCATATGTAACCTGTTTGGCCGAGCAGCTGGTCTTAACAGGGAAGTTACACGTGATCGTTTTTTTAGTCAGAGTTAACCGCGGTGCTCAGCGTTATGAGTTTGAGACTCACCGTGAACGAATTCAGCTTATGATGTTTTTTGAACTCACGACCCATCCGATGGACTATGATTTCACTCAGATGTTAAACGAGTACCCATTTACGGGGGTAAATAACACTGTGCTGAGCGGTAGATCTCAACAAAACACAGTTAAGATCTTGAAAATTGGATGTCACTAACACATCTGCAGCCTTATATTAATTTTATTTGTTATTTAAAAAAAAATCATTCATTGATTTCGCGTAAGTCGTGAATATTTTTTACGAGCGATGCGTTGAACATATATGACACATATCTATTACACCATCTTTATGAGTAACGATTTTGTAATCATTATCCGTAATAAGGCGCAAAGGCATGCATTTACCATTTCTCGGTCAAGTTCATAACTTAGGAGCATCAAGTTCGTAAGTTTGGAACATGACATTGAATATTTCGGGAGCTTAAATCGTAACTGTAAACGCATATTTGAGCACAGAACTTTTTGAATTTTAATAAAAAAATAAAATTATGATCGATAATGGGAAGATATAAATTTGGTTGTCCAGAGTTACGAAATTGATATTTCAAAGTTATCAACTTGACTGAGAAATGATATAGATGCAATAGGGGACATCGTCGTACACTGTTTGTATGAAAACGTGATAAATTACAAAGGTATCTCAACCATCTCAACTGACGCGTGATAAATTACAAAGGTATCTCAACCATCTCAACTGACGCGTGGTGCATGAATGATAGATCGTACATGTGTTTAATGCTGGCTGGGTTTTATTGTAGTTCTGTCAGAAAAGAAGAGGTATGGTCCTTTCCACACCATACGAATAAAATCGAACTGGAAAACTTTACAACAACAAACAGCATGGATGATCGTACGATTGTTATTCAGTCGTTCGTACTTACGCACTCTTATGTGGAATGCACAATGCTTGTCTGCCAGACATTTTAACCGTAATCTTACCCTTGTGTGAAAAATCACCCAAACGCATTTCATTTTCGATTTTTCCGATGACTTTTCAACCGATAAAACTTCGATTTAAAAAGAAAAACATGAGTTTCAAAAAAAAATCCTTATTAAACCCTTCGCTCATAGAGTGAAAGGGTATATTAACTGTGTCATGAAGTTTGTAACGCATTGAAGGAAGCATCTCCGACCATATAAAAAGTATACATATATGATCAGCATGACGAGATGAATCGATTGGGCGACGCACAGTGGTTCAGAATCGGCATTTTGCGGAAAAAAATATATATTTCCGGAATGGCTTCATCTAGGTACATGAAATTTTGTACAAATGTGTAGAAGTTTAACCCAATACCAGACATTTAAAAAAAATTGTAATAAGGACATTTTAAAGGGGGGTCCCCATATAGGAGTAATAAGGATACAAAAAAAAAATGATGTGAATATAGGCGTGTGGCATATCATATCAAAGGGGAGATTGAGTACATTTCAGCTGTGAAGGAATTTTTTCTATCAATGCCTCTTCTGAAGTGTAAAATGTCAAACAAATGCAATTTTTCAGTGTCTTTGTGGAAACCAACCCTGTCACACCCCCCTTATTTGTTGTATTAACTACTAGCATTACTTTTGCGAAGTTTCATGATAAACGTAGCATTTTTGTAACAAATACAAACGTTTTAAGTAGCCTATGTCGCTACACCTAGTTAAACCAACCAGCAACCTTTCCTTAGTAGGATACTATTTTTTTATAAATCATTAATTAATGTCATTTAAAACACAAACTAGTTTTTTTTTGCAATATAACAACCGAGTTTTTTTTCTACCATAGAACAGGATAGGATAAATTCCCGCGCAAATTTTATAGGAGTTGTCCCGGATAAATTCATCCGGGGCAACTCCTATAAAATTTGTTTGGGTGTTTATCCTATCCTTTCCTGTTTTGAACCAAAAACCCGTTATATAATTATTTTTAATAAACATTAAATACTATAAACTGAAACTTAGAAATTAAAAATTAAATCAAAAGCCCTACTACATCTTCGTGAAATTCATTTGTCCTTAATTTATGCTGGCTGCGGAATTGTTCAATATATGGATCTGATGATAGAAGTATAGAAGTAGTATATATCCATATTTGTGTCCATTCTACTGCATACTTTCTAGAGTGAGAATACCTTATTGAACGATAATCTTTATTCCGTGTCTCTTGTGCTTCTTCGGTTAGCATACCAATCGGTAAAGTAGCCACTTAAATAATCTTAATACCATGCACCAAAATTTTGTGAACTGTATTTGGCACAAATCAATAAATGCACAACAATGATTCTCGACATACTCTATCTGGGTAAAAATAGAAAGAAAATGTGCATACTTGGAGAAATGTATGAATTTCAACATCAATTTTCAAGCTAAATTTGCTGACCTGCCTCCACAAATATGTTACTAGCAGCAAGATTTGCAGATATTTTCAGCTGGAATTAGTTTTAACTTTTAGCCAGGACCCTAGTTGACACTTAGTAACTAGTCCGAGACGGTCGGTCGCGGTCGCTCAGGAGTTCTGCTCTAACAAAGCGGAAAAAACTTGTATTTTAAAAGGACCTCCAAGATTTTTAACTTTTAGACAACTCTAAAAGTAAAAATATTAATTTTTCCTTTTTTAGTAATAAGCACACAAGCATAATTTGATATTTTAGCATTTTTTTTGGATTCTGAATGTTTTAAGGTGTATGTGAGGACTCAAAAGAGTAGGTTAATTTGAAGCAGAAACATGATTTAGGCTCTTCATGCATATTCAAACCCCCCTCATTTATTCAGTGTTGTAAAAAAATAGATTTTTTTTGTGAAAACATAATCAAAAAATAGTTGTGAAAAGAAGCCAATAAAAAAAAAATTTACGACGCAATGAATTTTTCGATTTTTTGCCGCGCATAAACCACTGTGCGACGTCTTTCTGTCTGTCTGTCTGTCTGTCCGTCTGTCCGTCTGTCAGCGCGTTTTTCTCGGCCACTATAATAGCTACGGAGCTGAAATTTTGCACACGTGCTTCTTATTGCTGCAGGCTGTTTGTATGTTTGATTCACCCAAATTGGATCACTGGGTCATGGGGCTGCCATACAAACCTAGCTCCCCAATTTGAGCTCTTCTAATAAAAACTTTTTTATTTGTGTACCAATTTCAACCAAATTTGACACAAATGTATTTCTATTGATGAAACGAAACATATGTAAGAATGGATAAAATCGGAGCATGGGGTCATGGGGCTGCCATACAAATCCAACCCCTCAAATTAGGTTCTTCTAAGAAAAACTTTTTTATTTGTGCACCAATTTCAACCAAATTTCACACAAATGTATTTCTGTTGATGACACAAAACTATGTAAGATTGAATCAAATTGGACCATGGGGTCATGGGGCTGCCATACAAACCAAACCCCCCATATTGGTTCTTCTAAGAAACATTTTTTTTACACCAATTTCACAAAACCTTGAATTAACGTGTCTTTATCAAAGCAACTAAAAAGTTCAAAACGAATGGAATCGTACTGTGGGGTCATGCTCCGGCAACCCCAATAAAATTTTCCGAGTAAATATTTTTTTTGCCCACTTATTTCAACCCAAAACTTTTGTCAAGACGGAAGAAAAAGAATGAGGAGGGGGATTAAATACAAGTCATAGGTTTATTGCGAAATCTACTTTTTTTACTGAATGCATGAATCGATATCGTTTTGAGTCAATTATTTATGTGAAAAATGTGATTCACTATAATTAAAAATCTTTTGAAACATGCAGACTTAGGTCCTGGTGGTCCAGTCATATTAGCATTTCAAATGCGAAAAAAAAACAGAGTTAGGCTAATTATTGTTGTTTTTGAATGGGCTCCCAAAAATCTAAGACTCAATTTCGTTAAAAACAATTTTGAGGTACCAAAAAGGACAAAAAGGATATTCTTTAATCCTTGAACGGAGGTCGTCATGCAGGGTATCATATCAAAGGAGACGTCGAGTAAATTTCATATCCGGTGTTAGTTTCCTGTTTCAAGGACCCTCAAGGTAACAAATCGAGCTTAAATGTAAATGAGTCAACTGTAGTATAGTACGTAACTACGGCTTATCATGGCATTGATAAACCAACCCTTAATTCCAAATGTCAACAATATACTCTGCTCATAACTGAAATAGTGGACAGCTCAACATAAAGCACATTTCTAACTTTAAGAAATTCGCCCAAATTACACGAAAGTTGCATATGTGTGAAAATCCACACATGAGGGTACTTAACGTAAGTTATTTTCAGGGGAAGATGAAGGTTAAAAGCTCTCGCTTTTATTGTACAATCGACACAATCCGATGATATCGATTCGCTCATTTGACATATTAATTTACCGTTATTCCCGCCACATGTCGAAGTGGCGGACTCCGATTCATTGTGAGGACACTTCGAAGATTATGTATACCAAATTGTATAAACACCACAGAAAGAGACAGTGGAAGTGTTTCTAGTGTCGTACACACACGGAGAATCCGAATCCATTTTTTGGATTATTGATTCTATCAAAATCATACATTTTTTTTGGATTTTGAGAGAACCAAAAACCCAAAAAATCGATTCGGATTTTCCGTGTGTGTGCGGAGTCCTATCACTTAACACTCGAGAATTTTTTTTATAGCAGTTTTTTTTTGCATTTACAGGGTGAACTCCCCCATCAACTCCTCCGTGGTACGCGCAGGGCAGAGTTATGTGAGGGTTTATTTTCCGTGATATGTACCCGTCTCTAAATTTTAATTTGTGCTCCGATGATATGTGCTCACCATTCGATTTTCAAACATATGTCTACGAAAAATGCGGATCACGTTTCTTTTTTAGGGTGTATAGGATAGGATAGTTCGTTGGATTATTCTTAATTTCTCCATTTATATCCCTTTGATTGTTTCGTTAATCCAGGCATGTGAATTGCTTTTTATTGTGAAAAGAGAGGCGCAACGAGTGGCATTAACCCAACCCGTCAATCACACGCTATGGGCTACTGCAATCGCATGCGCCCCTTGAGGAGCCCTATCTTTAATTCCTAACCTGCACGGTTGTATTGGCATTGGCTCCGTGGCCAGGACATCTTTCGATGACCAAAGTCCTTTGTTTCACTGTGCACTGTAGTAGCCTGATTACTTGACCAGAACTAGATTTTTATTGGGAAATTGAATTGAATTATTAAATTTACTACAGTTGCAATAGTATACGAGTAGTATCGTGATCGGTCGATTGGTTTCACTGAAAAGGGCTTTCTTAGACAAGGAACGTTGAAATTTATTGTTTCCTTATGTGGATATGAAATTAATGATGACTGAATTTGCATTTTCACAATAAAGGAACACTTCAATTGTATGCATATAACACGAAGCAAGTAAAACCGTATCTCAAAATAAAATGTTCTCTCATCAGTACAATACTGTGTATTAGATTGAAGGTCCTATGCAATATTGGTCAAATTTACGAGCCGCCTTTTTTCATTTTCTTCTGCTTTTTTATTATATTTTTTCGTCTTGTTATTTTCAGTTTGGACTGTCAATGTAATTTGTTATAGCCTACGCACTAGTGGCCATCGGCTTAGTCCATCCGTGGTACGCTTGCTTTCCCTTTCATTTCGTAGATATTATGGCAGCTTGGAGACATCTGTGTTTTTTCCCCGAACGTAGCACTATTCGGTCCATGTTTGCGTTGATTAAGTTCTTGTCAGTGACGCAGGAGTGGGTTCTATAAAATAATTCGACCATAAATAGAATAAGGCCAAATTGAACATTTTTTTTTTCTTCAGCTGATTTTATTTTCGTCCTTACATCGTTCTTTCCAGCGTATCGAAGCCATACGGACGCGCACCGCACCGGCCGCTCACATTGCGACCATTCGAAATATCGAGCACAAAAGGGAAGCCGAGAACCCATTATGGGGATATTCAGCTTGATATGTCCACGCTTCAGGTTCGTTCGCTTTTGTTGAATTAATAAAATCGTCCCCAGATTGAATGAAGGACTCGGAGACAGTATAACGAAACACACAAAATGAGACACAGTGAATGGGGGGAACATTTGAAGGACAAATTATTGAGGAAAGGTCGGGATAATTTGATGAAGAGAGAAAAAAAATGAGAAATCTTCGAAGTGCTCAGCAATTTAGTTACAATAGGACACTGAAATCAAATAACGAGTGTCGAGGAGAATATGTTTGTATCGGATTAAGGGTTGTTTAGAAAACGGACAAGATAACAATAGAAGTGGTCCCCTGAGAGAATTGTTGTTGGGATGATTACTAGTAGCGTTCATGCTATCTAAAAAGTAGACAGACTTTTTCGTGACAAAACAAGAGCAATTCAAAATAAAGAGTGTGAAAGGGACCAAAAATCATTTCATGATATCTTCACGATTACTTTATACAATGAATTTTAAATCGCATATTTCAACAACTAGCCAAACTTCAAATAAAATAAAAAAAAACTTCCGAGTTTTTGTACGACTGCCTCCTTTTTTTGCTACGCAAATTATAGAACGGAAAGTTTTGTTTGGTAACTCTTGTGAGAATACATTCAGGTCCGGAGGATCAGACAAATTAGAGAAAACATTCTCTAAGATGTGTAACAACTTAGATGTGATAAAGTTCCCTTCTTCCTCACACATTTTGAAATCTTAACATTTTCAATCAAGAAGTAAACTTGGCATACTTTCGTAAGAATGAAGTCTCTTGTAAAGCCTTAATACAGTCTCTTTGATTAAAAGAGATTTATCATGGGAATTTATATACAACGACTTCCTTTTCACAACGTCTCCTACTCTTACCATGCCGTGCCTTCTGCCTTCTTCTCATGTGCCTGATATTGCACCCCAGCTATTTACACGTCTACTGCCTTGATTCGCGATAAAACTTCAACAAATAAATCATCCCCATCTGACGTTTTGCGTGAAACGGCCTAAAACTTCCGAAACTGGACAGTCATTTCATCCGGTAATCTGAAAACACAAATGAAACGACGAAAACGAGAAAACTAATTTGCATATCGAAAATAATATTTCCCAATTCAAAAATTATCTTCTTAATGTGATTCTTTTTTGCATTTTTCAACATACAAAATAGAGAATGGCACGGACTTCGACATAAGTTTGCTTTTGCAAACGCGAAGTTATTAGAATAAACGTTTGGGAATGCTTAAATCAAATTGGCAATGTCTGTACCAGGCACGTGGAAGACAAATGAGTTAAGGGATTCGAAATTTCCCAATATAATCCAAACCCACGAGCGATTCCGTAGATGGGTATGGTATTTTGCATACCGGGATTCGTCCGAGGCCGTCTCGTCGAGTCCTTGTAGAATGACAATATTGACACGTGCTTATAATGGGATTGAAAATGATATCCATCATATTACTTATGCACGAGTTTATATTCGAAACGGAAGGGTTATTTGCTTTTGAATTGGAATAGTACCTGAGGATATTGTGACGTGCATACGATATTGCATGTTATGAAATTGAAACTTAGCTACTAGCCAGCGAAAGGTTGATTTCTATGAATAAATTGTGTAGAGGCATGAGATCCTTGTACATAAATCGGTGTTATTTATCAGTTTCACATGCAACTCAAGTATCAATGGAAACATATTAGGCCAGTCATTTAACGATTTTAGGTCGCAAAAAATTGCTCGGCTCTGTTGTTTTGGAATATTGTTGGGATAGATACCAGAAGTGTACCACCAAGTTTGCAACTTCGAAAAACCTGTGCTAACCCCGTAACCATAAAAAAAACCTCAAAATTTTCGGACTTTTTTTTATATTTTTGTTTGTAATTTCTAAAAGGTGCTTCCTACAAGTAAGTCATCCACTGCACTTTTAAAGCTAAGAAAATCTTCTTTAATTTGAGTGTAACCCCAGCTTTGTAGGTGCAAAGGATCCCAAGATACAGCACTTTCAAAAATGTTTTTTTCTTGTAGAAAATTTTCCGCGAATTCATCAATTTAACTTATATCTTATCTTCTTACGTATTATAGAATATGGCTTAAAAGGTGCGTTTTATTCGATCAAGTACAGAACAGGATAGCACCAATTTCGTACAAATTTGAACATAAAATTGAGTTGTTCTAGATAGGGTGTGTCCGGAAACTTAACTATCGCATAAGCGCACCGAAATATGATTATTAATGTCATTTCCAGCAAAATATGTGTACCGGGAATATCCCGAATTCTTAAATCCTTAGCTACCAAAAGCATTTAAAGATTTTACAAAAATGCTACCACTAAAACCGCCGTCGGAAAAAAAATTTATATGAAGTAAGATCACAAAATTTTGTCTTTGAAGCTTTTTTACACAGCTTAAACTACTTATCCGCCAGTTTACTCTCAGCGTTTGTTCGAGTCGGTCATATTTAGTTGATACGGGCAATCTATCAAATCGTGCTACTACCGGTTTCGGACACACCTGTGGACAAGACACTATCTACCGTTTTTTTCTTATCAAACTAAGTGCATTACATTCAGACGTGATCGCTACAGTGTAAAGTTTATTCTAACCACGTTAATAGCGCCATGGCCTCCGAATCAGGAGGAAAACGAAAAACTAACTACTTTTCATCGCTTAATTCAGATGAAGACTTAACAGTGGTCCCTCCAACAAAAAAATCTGCTAACACCAAAAAGTTCTCCTTCGACGGGCACAACTTCCCCCCTCTACCCACAGCAACCGCAAGCAAACAC
This sequence comes from Microchrysa polita, assembly GCA_949715475.1. Lineage (NCBI taxonomy): Eukaryota > Metazoa > Arthropoda > Insecta > Diptera > Stratiomyidae > Microchrysa > Microchrysa polita. Next base: position 92,451,358 of record OX454416.1, read on the forward strand.
AAAGACTCACCCAAATTTCTAACAATAAAATGCAAAGATCCAAACAAAGTGATAAAAAACATGAACATTTTCCTAGTAACTAAAGCAATTGAAAGTCTCATTAGTGACGCTCTACAAACTTCCTTTACAAGAGATGGTAACATACTTCTATTAATTAAAAACCAATTCAACGCCGGCCGTCTAACAAAGATCACCAAGATGCCATATATCGGTGAAGTCGTTATCTCACTTCATGAAAGACTCAACACTGTCAAAGGTGTCATTTACGAGCCGCTTCTAACTGATTTAGATAATGAAAGCATTGTTGAAGGACTTAAACATATCAACGTTATTTCATGTGACAAAATTACTAAATTTGTTGATGGCAAAGTGATTAACACAAAACTGCACATACTCTCATTCAACGAGTACAACCTTCCATCGGAAATAAAAGTGGGGTTCATGAATGTCAAAGTGAAACCGTATATACCACAGCCCATGCAGTGTAAAAACTGCTTCAAATACGGACACACAAAAAAGCATTGCACCCAGCCAGCTGTGTGCGAAATCTGTTCACTTCCAGTGCACGACCCACAACTCTGTCTAAAAATAAAATGCATTAACTGCCAACAAGAACACACTGCCCTGAACAAGGAATGCCCCACTTATACGAAAAAGAAACAAATCTTGGAATACAAAACGATAAACAAGTGCTCATTCCGAACTGCCATCGAGAAAGTCAATGCAAGCACCATACGCCCCCAATCCGCAACAGTGCCCGAAAATCTCGAAAATGCCATAAAAAGACGTCAACTCCGACTAAAATTGCAAAACACCAACAGCCACAAACAAAATACAACGAATATGGACACTTCAACCCCACTAATGGATACCCCAAGAAAACAACAAATCAACAACAACGACACTAAACAAAATAAGACCACTAACATTATCATAAATAATAGTAAGCATACAACTAATGATACCACTATCTCAAGCAATACCCCTCTCCTTCAACTACCAACAAAAAATCCTCCAATTCCCCAATCACCCAATCACACGCATCCAAACTTAGAAACATCAAAAAACACGGTTGACAAACGCACTTCCGAATCACTAGAATAACACGCTGCCTTTAGTTATATTTACTACTGTAAATTAAACTAAAGAGCTTATTCTAACATTCAAATGGTCCTTAAAATTCTACAATGGAATTTAAACGGCTACCAAAATAATTTATCGGAACTGCACATCCTAATTAGACAATTTAATCCAGATGTTATCGCTTTGCAAGAAACACACATACCTTCAAACGCTTCACCCCCTTCTATTAGGAACTATACTTGCATATTTAATAACTATTAGCAAACAATGTGTGGGTCTACTCATCAAAAACAACATTGAACACGAAATTTTGACAATGAACTCAGCAACTTACATCAACAGCACATTGCAATTTGTAGCAGTCCGTATCAAAAGCACAATTTCATGCACAATAATTTCATTTTATATCCCACCTTCAACCACAACAACAAATCAAGAATTAACACGAATATTTTCTCAAATACCCGCTCCTATTCTTCTTATCGGTGACTGCAATGGTTGGAGCACTCTTTGGGGTTCATCCTATACTAATCAGAGAGGTAAAATTGTGGAAGACCTGGTAGAGACCTTCGATATGTGCATTTTAAACAACGGTGACCCAACCCATTTTTCAACGCATAACACCTTCACACATATCGATATATCACTCTGCTCAGCCCTTCTATACCCTATATGTAAGTGGTCGATAGCAAATAGCCTACACGGCAGTGATCATTACCCAATATTCATCTCCATTGGGAGTGAGCAAAATACACCTAGCAAATTTCAATCGAAATACCAACTAGAAAAAGCTAATTGGAAAACATTTCAAAACTATCTTGACAATGGCTTACAAAACAAACCCGCCAGCTGCAATATTAACAAAGAAGCAGCAATACTCATTAGCACAATAAAATTTGCCGCTAACAACGCCATCCCCACTACAACCCCGAGAGGAGCCTCAAAATACACACCTTGGTGGAACCACTCGCTGTCAATTATACGTAACAAGAAGCAGTCGGCATTCAACAGATTTAAAAAGCACCCCACCGCTCAGAACCTAATATCATATAAAAAACTTAACAGTGAGTTCAAACGGCTCTGCAAGTTGGCAAAAACAGAAGCATTTGAAAAATTTTCCAAAGATATAAACCCGAACTGTAGTTTAGGACATATTTGGCAAAAAGTGAAACAGGTCTCAGCTCAACAACCTTACATTAAAATCAAATCGATCCTCATCAATAACACCCATGTTGAAAACGCACAAACAATTGCAACATCTTTCGCAAGAACCTGGTCTGTCGCAGCTACCGATTCCAACTTCAGCCCTGAATTTAATACCTTAAAATACTCCGCTATACATGAGGTATACAACCCACACCCTATTCCCTCGTCGGCAGCCAAGATCGAAGGCCCGATTACCCAAATTGAATTTGATTCGACTCTTTCGTCACTAAAAGGAAAAACACCCGGCTTAGACAAAATATCCTACCCTATTCTGAAATCTATCACGCCACAATTCAAAAAGCGTCTAATAGACCTTTACAATAATATTTTATCTACTGGTACTATTCCCCAAACCTGGAAAATAGCCACCGTTTTCCCCTTACATAAATCAAACAAATCCTTGAACGAAATCTCGAGTTACCGCCCTATCTCTCTACTCCCATGTATCTCAAAGATATTAGAAAAAATCGTATCACGACGATTGGCATGGTTTCTCCATAAAAATAACCTTATTTCCTCAAACCAGGTAGCATACAAACAAGGACAAGGCACAATCGATATCCTCCTCCATATCGATCATTACTTAACGAACGTTATTTCCACCCACAACCATTCCTCTATTATAAGTTTCGATTTCGAAAAAGCCTTTGACCGCATCGGTATTCACACTGTGCTTAACAAGCTCAAATCCTGGAAAATCGGCCCCCACTTATTCAACTTTACTAAAAATTTCCTTCTCAACCGTAAAATTAAGGTAAGAGTTGACAATAGTTTTTCAGAGACAACACCGCTTTCAAATGGCATCCCTCAAGGCTCTCCACTTTCGGTGATACTCTTCTTAATAGCTTTTGAAGACCTAAATGGTATAATAAAGATGCACAAAAATTACACCCATTGCATTTATGCAGACGACCTCTACGTACTCTGCAAAAAATTAAACCAGACAAACTTCAACGAATTATTAAGTGCCCTTTTAAATGACATACAGTCCTGGTGCAACAAAGCAGGTGCAAAAATTTCCATAGCAAAGTGCAAACATCTCCATATTTGCAGAAAAATTAAATGTATACCTCCTATGATCACCCTTAACAATACGAACCTCTCCAACGTTAACCAACTTCGAATATTGGGGCTGATCTTCAATAAAAGGTACTATTGGAACGCTCACATCGAACACCTTCGAGAAGAGCTCGAAAAGAGGCTAAACGTCATCAAATTCCTCGGTAACCCTAAGTCACAAGCCCACCCGAAATCTCTAATCCATATCGTAAAGCATTATATACTAGCGAAAATCGATTATGGCTTACCAATATACGGATTCGCAGCAAAAACTCAATTCCAAAGAATTGAAAGTAAATACCACTCCGCCATCCGAACAGCAATTGGTGCGTTTAGGTCCACACCTATATTTTGTATGCTTGCCGAAACCGGACTTCCGAGTTTATCAGAACGCCGCGAACAACTCCTCGGTAAACTAACTACCAAAACAGCTAACCCCAAAAATTCCATACTCTGCGCTGACATTAAATCCATTCAAAGACGCAAGACTGTACCGAAATATATTTCCACCTTATTCAGAGTGTACGACAAATGCAAAGTCATGGACATACTTGTATCATCCACCAACCCTACAAGAAGGACATTAAGCAATCCCCCCTGGCTCCTCAAAGAAAACAATCTTATTACCAACTTAACGGCACACAGCAAAGCAGACACCAATAAAGAATGCTTCCAAAAGTTATTCTTAGATGCAACAGAAAACTACTTGAACAATGGTTGGACACTCATTTTCACAGATGGGTCCAAATCGGAATACAGCACATCCTTCGCAGTTACATCTTCTGATAGCATCATTCACTTCGGTCTTCTTCCGGAATATTCATCAATATTCACAGCAGAACGGGAAGCAATTATATCTGCAGTCCACTACGCATCAAAAACCAGCGGAAAATTTATAATATGCACTGACAGTCGTTCGTGTTTTGATGCTATTCAAAACATAAACAACAAAGATGCCAGCATTGCACTTATAAGGGACATCCTAATAACAAAAAATTCAAAAATTAAAATAATGTGGATCCCAGGGCACTCACTTATATCCGGCAACGAATACGCTGACTCAATTGCAAGACACGCTGCGCAACACCCAACCTCCCTTACACATCCCTTCAACAAAGTCGACATAAATAGACTTGTGGACGCATTAAGCAGAGACAACAGGCTGCAAAAATGGAGATCTTTTGCGCATTTCTATAAAAACTGCAACCCACACTGTAAGCCAACTATTAACGAATACCCTATAAATTCTCCGCGACGAGCAATCACCCAATTTTTGAGACTTCGTTTCACCCACACCTTAGCCACACATTCACACCTCATGGAAAAAAAATCCAAACCAACTTGCAATCTCTGTGGAAACACCGTAGCCCTGACAATACCACACCTTCTCAATGAATGCCCATCCCTAAACAATTACAAGTCCTCAAGAAATCTCCCATCCCAACTATCATCATTGCTTAACACTGATAACTTTATTCATAACAGTAAAATTTTAAATGAATTCATAAAATTTGTCAACATAATCATATAAAAAGTATTAGCTGTAGATTTAGTACCAAAGCATATCGAACTCACAGATCGTATAAGAACTCGAGCTGAAGGCCTTAGTTGCTAATGCTCCAAATTGAATATTTACAATTGTAATTTACTTCTTTGTAAATAAATAATAATAATAATAATACTTATCCGATTTTTATTGGGATTATTCTTAGGAACAATTGTTGGCCACGACCGAAAGAAAATACGTAGGTAATATGAGTATTAAATTTTTTTAAAATCTTTAAATGTCTGTGGTAGCTGAAGAACTAATAATTCGGGCTTTTTTTATACTTCTTTTTGCTGGAAATATCACCAGGAATCATATTTGGGTGCCTTTATGCGATAGTTTTCGGACATCCCGTATAGAAGGAGATACGTAAAATTGTTATGGAAGCTGTCCTGTACTCCATTCAATAAAATGCACCTAATATGTAGCTAATTTAAATTAAAACGGGCGTTTCATTCAGCGAGTACAGGACAGGACTTTTCTGTCATGGATGATCTTGAATTTTTTAATAATGAAGAGTGGTGATTATGATGACTAAAGGCAAAACCTCGTTTATCACAATGAATTTCACAATAATCCGAAATTATGCAAGTCTCTCAACGAATGCTTCGCCTTTAAATCGTCCAAAATCATCAAATAGTGCCATAAAATGAAAAATTTCGTCGAAAAAATTCAATTTTTTATCTCGGAATTTTCTTGATTTTTTACTTCGGAGCGGAGCGACTTTCAAAGCAAAAATCGCTCCGCTCCAGCCTGCCGAAAACCGCTCCACGCTCCGCTCTTTCGCTCCGAAATTTAAGGTCGCTCCGCTCCGCTCCAAATCCCTGTATGACAGCCCTATGACGTAATGTTCCGATCCCATCCATTCCTAGATACGTTTTGAGGCTTCACTAGGAACACATTTGGGTGAGGTTTGGTTAAGATTGGTTCATAAAGCAAAAAGTTTTTCTTAGAAGAACCTAATAATCAGGGGTTGGTTTGTATGACAGCCCTATGACCTAGTATTCCGATTTTATCCGTTTCTAGATATGTTTTGAGGCTTTACTAGGAACACATTTGGGTGAGGTTTGGTTAAGATTGGTTCATAAAGAAAAAAGTTTTTCTTATAAGAACCTTATTTCCAGAGGTTGATTGTATGACAGCCCTATAACCATATACAAATAAGACATATATGTCCAAATTGGTACAAAATGTTGTTCCTATGAAAATGTATCTGAAATTTCCTAGAGCTTTCAAGCGAATCGCATGAGCCTGTGTGCGTGTCAATTTGAGAGAACGTTTTCCAGTTCAAGAGAGTCAAGAGACTCTTTTTATAGTATCTTTTAAGAATCACTCATCGCTTGCCATTGCCTGCGACTTCCGTGGTGTGTGATGGAGATAGATATCTCCGTACTCCGTGACGCATGACAAGTGGACCGAGTGGGTCCGAGGAAGAGAGGAAGTTGCCGTTGCGGACAATATGTTATGTTATGAACACAGAAATGATTATGAAATTCATTCACTGCCACGTCCCGCCCGCTTCTTGTGTGGTGTGCGATGTATGGCACCGCGGCGCGCGCAAGATAAGTGGACCAAGTTGGGTAGAGAGAACGAAAACACGTTGTGTATGCGCCTACGAAATTTATAATTCGTCTGTGGCGTGTGTATCTATATTTTGAGGTTCAGATTATCTGAGCAGATATTTAAATATGATATTTGAAAGTCAATTCCAAGCAACCCAAGCGATGCGACAAGTCTAAGAAAAATGGCATATTTTTTTTAATTATGGTTGGAGATGGTCCCCAGATTAAGGCAATAAAAGTCCCAACCGATTAGTGATCCGCAACCTTAAAAAAAAGGGGGGAAAGGGGGACTCTTTTCGTTTTTTTTTGCAATTATTTCAAAAAAGGTAAGAGATACAGAAAAATTGTCTGCCTTCTCCTCTTTTTATACACTGCGTGGGGAGAAGTCTATTCTTAAATTTACCTTATTTTAGTGAAATATGCATTAATTATTAATAAGCACATACATATGTATTATCAATATTTTTTATATAATCAGAAAAGGGAGATATTTAGCAGGCTATGAAGGCTTTGGTGTCAAAAAGAAAAGTCTCTAATGGAGACGATAATAATTAATATAAATGTAGGTATGAGTTTTAGGGTCATAGACATGGAGTTGCTGAAAAAATACCTTCTTTGTTATTCCGTTCGTGCATTTTACTCACTCCATAACTTCTGACAGAATAAAGGAAGTTCAAATTTTGCACATATGATTTTTGTAAGAAGTTCTTCCTGCATGTTGCGACCAATTTATTCAATACTTTCTCTAAATTTGCATTTACATATGCATTCCCGTCTAGACAGCTGTAGATTTTTTAATTTATAGTATACATAGTATTGTTTATTGACCGGCCGTGGCAACAATCATAGCAAAAATTAGCCAAAACTAACGCCTGTATTTTTAAACATACCTTACCTTCAAATATAAATGCCATTTCCAGTAGTTTTTCATTGAAATAATTTAATTTCTCGAGTCAATGCATCCTTCACTTAAGGCGATGTCAAGGAAACCTTGAAATCTTGCAATAGTCCACCTCACTTGAAGTCAATGTATAGCTAGTTACCTACCTTGAGTTATTATTATATTACAATTGTGTTAACAGCTTAAGGTCTCCTTGAGTTTCGCCTTAAATGACTTAATTGACTTGTAATATAAACTACTGGAAATGACATCTATTTTTTTGAATTTCGGTATACTTGACTAAAGGTCGCCTTGAGTTAAGCTATGTTTATAAATACGGGCCTAAAAGTATAAATTTCGGTATCAAAACCAATTTTCCGATAGTTTTTTTTCATTAGTCGTAAGTTAGGAAAATATACAGGGTGTCTGCCGCATAAACGCACCGGATTGTGATTCCTCATTGATTTTTAGTAAAAAAGTTGTATCGAACATACCCCCTTAGCTTAACCCTTTAGCTGCCACAGGCATTTGAAGATTAAAAAAAAAAATTTTTCTTTGACGACTAAAACGTCATTATCTCAAAAGCTATACTAGCTAGAATAGCAAAACAAAATGATTATTAAAGCCAACAAATTTATCCAAAAAATAAAATTAACCGCACTAAAATCGGATAAGAGGTTTGGTTTTTACAGAACTTCAAAGTCAAATTTTTGTGATTTGACCCAAAAACAAAATATTTTACCATCTCAATTTTCTGCAACTTCTGCCAAGGTGAGGTGTTCGTACGATTCTTCACAAAATTGGCCCATAGTCCAAAGATCATTTCTTTCTTACATCATTTTATTCTATCTTCCGTATTTCTAACAGTTTTAATGCCTTAAGTACAGAAAACTGTGGTAAATTTTAGCTCTATTTCAATACAATTGAAACTGCCCCTAAAGATCTGCAATTTGGTAAAATTTATTCAAATTATATCAAAATCAATCCAAAATTGAAACTCATATATTCCTTACTCTCCAATAGAGACTTTTGCGTTTTCAGACTTCTGATACAAATTTCGTTAACAAACTTTCATACTAAAGTGGGCATTCTGATTTGTTTCAAACAATTTAATCAATATGATCTCATTATAGCCGAAGAAAAAAAAATATGGACGTCGAACGACAAAAATCTTACATTGATGGATTTTCGGGGATGGCCTCCTGATTATGGGGAGTCCCAACAGATTATAGGTTTGCAGCCTTGAAAAGGAGGGAGGCGTACTTGCGTTTTCAGAGGTTGGAGGTTTTTAAAAGAGTCTAAAATGAAAATATTCTAATTTATTTTTTAGTCTAGCGACAAATTTTTCACTAAAATCCTAATGTATTATATACAATTGCAAGGGTAATTTTATGTGTTTTTTTTCGTTCTCAGACCATTTTTCTGTATATGTATTTTGTCGGTTTTGAAATGTTTGCTAAAAAGTAAAAAAATACTCCCCTATCCCCTTTTTCCAAGGTTGGAGCCCTCCAATCGTTGATGAGTTTTTTTTTTCTATAATCAGGACGCCATCAGCATCACCAACCATCCTGCAAAAATCCAGCGATATACGATTTTTGCCGATCAAATATCGTATTTTTTTTTGATCAATACTCAACTCATTCTCGTTCTCATATCCCTCTAATTGAATCGAGTACAGAACCAGACAGAACAACCTGCATACAAATTTTCAGTTGATGTTCTGCATAGAAATATAACTCTTTTCAAATGTGTATGGAAGTTGTGTTACCTTCTCCTGCACTAAATCCACTCACTCTACCGCATGCTACCACCACATTGCATTAACAGCGCGGCATGCAACTTACGAAATGCACTAATGAGGTCATTGAACGCATGGCTACCTGTTCCGCAACCTCAAGAAATGCATTGTGATCAAATCATCTTTCATCTTTTTTCAATACGCAGTTTTCGCAGGCGCAGATACTTTTGCGTAAGCCACCCCGACCCATGGCATGGGACAGTGGAAGAAGATACACTCATGAAGTCGACAAATGCACGAAAACCTGCTCTGGCAGAGTATCTAAACTCTCTTCAACTTGAACTGTGTAGCAAAAGAGCAAATAGCTTTAATAGCCTGTATACGTGTATCTGTATTGTCGTATTTGTGACATTGGGTGCCGATCGGACTACATGGCCAAAAAAATGTGTACCCGATTTTGAGTGAGCTTTGGACATATATGTATTATTTGTATATGCTATAACGTAGTATTCCAATTTCATCCGTACCTAGATATTTTTTGAGGGTTAACCAGGAACATACTTGGATGAAGTTTGGTAATTATTGGTACACAAATAAAAAAGCTTTTCTTAGAAGAACCTAATTTTCAGGGGCAGCCCTATGACCCCATGGTCTGATTCCATTCGTTCCGACATATATATACAGCTAAGTAACTGGTTTATAACTTCATGTCACATGACTTTCTCCGTAGAATGCGCATTTAAGCCGATATTCAGCTCAGAATGGCTGAAATTACAATTTCGATCTTTTTTTTACAAAAAACAATGTTTAAAGTGCTGTATCTTGGGATCCTTTGCGCCTAAAAAGCTGGGGTTACACTCAAATTAAAGAAAAAGAAAGATTTTCTTAGCTTTAACAGTGCAGTGGACAACTTACTTGTAGGAAGCACCTTTTAGAAATTACAAACAAAAATATGAAAAAAGTCCGAAAATGTTTAGGTTTTTTGAGGGTCACGGGGTTAGCACAGGTTTCTCGAAGTTGCAAACTTGGTGGTAAACTTCTGGTATCTATCCTAACAATATCCCAAAAAACCAGAGCCGAGCAATTTTTTGTGACCTAACGCCTTATATTTCGGTTTATAGACTCTCTCTCTCTCGATTACCGTAACTCCTAGTGGAGCATGGTGCGTTGATGACTACCGTGTGTAGTCCTAGGAACCGGTCCGGACCTAGGGACCGGTCCGGACCTAGGAACCGGTCCGGACCTAGGGACCGGTCCGGACCTAGGGACCGGTCCGGTCCTAGGGACCGGTCCGGACCTAGGGACCGGTCGGACCTGCGGTCCGGTCGATTTGTGTTTGGATCGGGTTCGTAGTGGCATGTGGTTGTACGATGGAGAACTTTTCCATGTCGAATCACCGTGCTGTTTAGACGATGCAATGTGCATTGCCGTGGCTGTAGTATCGGGTTTGTATTGTATTGGCATGGTGTATTGTATGTCCATATGAATGGAGAGGTTGGTTTCGTGTCGTTTGAGGCTATTTGATGCTAATAGAGAGCAGGATCTGTTTCAAATCGGCTTCGATTGCCATATGGAATTTTTATACTTTATACACATACATACATACGTGTCGTTGATCATGTATACAGGGTGTCCGGAAACGGCCGCATAAACGCACCGGATTGTGATTCCTCATGTGATTTCCAGCAAAAAAGTTGTACTGAACATACCCCCTCAGCTTAACCCTTTAGCTGCCAGAGGCATTTAAAGATTTTTGAAAAAATCATTTTCTTGCACGACGTAAAGCCTAATCTCTCCAAAGCTAGACCAGCTAGAATAATGAAATAAAATGACTATTACAGCCAACAAATTTACCTATAAAATAAAACTAACTGCACTAAAATCGGATAAGAGGTTTGGTTTTTACAGAGCTTCAAAGTCATATTTGCGTGATTTGACCCAAAAACAATCTTTTTTTCCATCTCAATTTCCTCCAACTTCTGCCAAGGTGAGGTGCTTGTACGATTCTTTTAAAAATTGGCGCATAGTCTTACAATCATATCCTTCTTACATCATTTTATTCTAACTCTATTATTTCTAATAGTTTTAGTACCGTAAGTGCAGAAAACTAGGGTTAATTTTGGCTCGATTTCGACATACTTTGAATAGATTTTACCAATAGCAGATCTTTAGGGGCAGTGTGAATTGAATTGTATTGAATTCGAGCTAAAATTAACCCTAGTTTTTTACACTTAACGTATAAAAACTGTTAGAAGTAATGGAGCTAGATTAAAATGATGTAAGAAAGATATGATTGTAAGACTATGCGCCAATTTTTAAAAGAATCTTACAAGCACCTCACCTTGGCAGAAGTTGGAGGAAATTGAGATGGAAAAAAAGATTGTTTTTGGGTCAAATCACGCAAATTTGACTTTGAAGCTCTGTAAAAACAAAACCTCTTATCCGATTTTAGTGCAGTTAGTTTTATTTTATAGGTAAATTTGTTGGCTGTAATAGTCATTTTATTTCATTATTCTAGCTGGTCTAGCTTTGGAGATATTAGGCTTTAAGTCGTGCAAGAAAATGATTTTTTCAAAAATCTTTAAATGCCTCTGGCAGCTAAAGGGTTAAGCTGGGTATGTTCGGTAAAACTTTTTTGCTGGAAATCACATGAGGAGTCACAATCCGGTACGCTTATGCGGCAGTTTCCGGACACCCTGTATAGTGTGTTATAGATTTGCATATTTATTAAATGAATGGATAGTCGTATGAAATGTAATAAGGGATTGGTCTACTAAATTTACAGTGCTGTCCAACCAAATTCGTAGCGTATGAGTAACCACAAAAAAGGGCGAAATTTGGATTTGGCAAGAATTGTTTTTATACAAATCTATGAATGGGTCGCAATGGAGTAAAATTCGTGGAAATATGCAGTGCAGCACAACCCGGTCTGTAGCGTACGCTTACGTATAGGAAAGTTTCGGACAGCGCATATATTTGCAATGAATTATTGAAGGTAGCGGATAGGTCACTTGTGGGAACATACGATGATGAGAAAACCGGGGTACCATTTTGGAACGAGCATAGCCCTAACATTTTTTTTTTGTTTTTGACCTTAAATTCGGAATTAGTGACCCAAATTAACCTAGTGTTTCTGCTACGCCGATTGGACGAGTATTTCCCCGAGGAAACAGAGGTGCCATTTTGGGGTGGGCAACCCTAAAAAAAATTCTGGTTTTTGACCTCAAATTCGGAATCAGCGACCCAAATTTACCAAGTGTTTCTGCCACGCCGATTGGACGAGTATTTCCCGGAGAAAACAGGTGCGCTGTACTGGGTGGGCAACTCCAAACTATTTTTTTTCTGTTTTTGACCTCAAATTCGGAATCAGTGGCCCATAATTCTCGCCGATTGGACGAGTATTTTCCCGAGAAAAGAGGTGCGCTTGTTCTGGGTGGGCAACTCCAAACAATTTTTTTTCTGTTTTTGATCACAAATTCGGAATCAGTGGCCCATAATTCTTTTAGTGTTTCACAGCGATTGGATGAGTATTTCTCCGAGAAAACAGGAAGACCATTTTCGGGCCGGAAGCGCGAACGCTTCAAACTAGGTTTCATTGGACTATTTAACCCTTTACAACAATTTAAACTAATACCGGTGATGCTAAACTTGAAGCGCTAACTCACGAGGCCGATCTAAAATCATACCCGTATCATTATCAAACAGCGCCAAACCGCATGAGGCAGCGCCGGTATAAAATCCATTGAAAAATCAGGTTTTCTCCCCATAAAAACAAATCTCGCAACAAATCTCATCGCCCTTCCCTCCCTCTTTATAGAAAGGATTTTGAGCACCAAAGTGTGGAATATGGGCGAGATATGTGTATCCTAAATTGGCATGATAGCGTGGCGACCGCGCCCACGATTTTGAGTTGCCTATGAATGGACAAAAATCTATATGGATTAGAGAAAGGGAATACATTTGAAAAGTAGTAGGGCAAAGATAACAGGGTGTTCCGAAGAGTTGAAAAATGTAGATTTTTTATTTTCTATCAGAGATGGGTCTCAAATCAAAGGAATCGAGAGGTATATTTTATATGAGTTGTGTTTCTCCAGTTTCGATTAACGGTAACGGAGTTATGGATGTCTGAAGTTTAGGTTATATTTTCTCATCTGTTTTTATAAACCATTAGGGGTACCGATATGAAACTTTGCACAAAGGTTTGTATGTATGTAGTATGAGCTTATATACGTTAAAGACTGTTCACATTTGCTAAGAAAAAGCAAATAACAGAAAATGTATGAAATTTCTTTTTGTGAGTGAAAGATTTTTAGGAAATTACGTATGTCATATGACAAAATTTCACTCGAATTACTTTATCCAAACCGCCAATATAGCGAATCAACTATTTAGTAAGGGTATTTCAGCATTTTGAGCATATATGTTCAATGCATATCTTGTGACTGGATTAAACAATGAACATGAAATTTGGTGGGGATGCTTAGAATGGTAATAGTGTTTGGCACGGAGAAACAGAAACGAATTTACAGCTAATAAATTCCGTTTATATGTTTAGCCATGCTTATATTTGGCTAAGTTCTTTTTTGTTGAAATCATAAATCGGGAAATGTTTGTAGATTTGCCGTTGAGTTCTTTTATCTAAACTGGATTCATAGTAAATCTATGTTTGGATTGGTTTAATTAAAAGTGTAAAAGTTCTAAGGCCTTTCATTCTTGCAAGCGTTTATTTAGACTAATCCAAAAAAATATTTACAAAACCCTCGTATTGCGGTCAGAATCACAAAAATAAAAAACCAGAGAACTTTAAATCAGAAATGGACAATCTCAATAAAAACTGCAAGTCGAAACATTAGTCCTTATTTAAATAGTAGGTATATATGTATTACTATACTCGCATTTAAACTAAACCTAGTAAATAAATATGCAGTGATTAGTGCGCGCACCTTCGTTTCACTGGGTCATGAGTTGGAATTGCACCCCGAATCATCGTGTTTTTCGAACTCATGACCAATGTGACAGAATATGATATCACTCAGATGTTAAAAGATTACCCATTTGTGGCGATAAATAACACTACTGAGAGTGATGTTCATCTCAACACCTCAACAAAAAAGCAATTAAGTTCTTGGAGATTGGATGTCACTAACACATCTGTGGTCTTAGTTTAATGTTGCACTGTCGCGCCCGTTATTTTTTTATTATAATGAACTTATTAAACACTAAACCAAAATTGTTAACTAAATTTAAGGGCCTGATAATGAAGAAAAAAAATAAAAGCTGCAAATGAACAAATAATAATCTTCTTCTTTCTCCTTTGTCCGAACAAGGGTTTGGTATCCTGATGTCACCTCTGCCGAAGAGAAGTCCACAGGTGGGGCTCCTTGTATCGAAAGGTTGGCTAACCAATATTAGGTTGTATTGCCAGGCTTAGATCTTTTTAATCAACCGTTGTTTTTTTTACAACTGTAGTGAGTGACAAACAAATAACCGAATACTAGATCAATGTCAACAATAGCCAATGATAGTCTTTCAGAGAAAAAAAAACGAGACTAGCATGGGCCATGGGGTAGGTCCACGAACCTAGGTTTTCGGACCTAGGTCCGGCATCGGACCGGATTAGGTCCGCTCCGCTCCGCAAAATGAACGGATCATACCATGACTACAAAGACAACTGAATTCGGAGTGTGATACGGTTGTCAGCCATACCACTTCCTAGTCGCATTGTCAGTTTATTATTCTACGATAAGAATATTTCTTATCATCTGCTTCTGAATAATAAACTTGCGACGAGTCGTGCCGAGTTTGGAAACTCGTTTCTCTATGAGTGTCTATTTCACAGAGTGGCGACCGAACGATCACAGCCACAGAGCACCTGAATATGTGTTTGCAGTTTACTCCTGATTACATCCTCTCTTGATTTGCCCTAACTCCTAGTGCAGCATCGTGCATTGACGACTATACCGTGTGCAGTCGTCAACGTTCAACGGCAACCGAATTCGAAGTGTAATACGGTTGTTAGCCATACCACTTACTAGTCGCATATGTGTTTATTATTCTATGTATGATAAGAACATTTCTTATCTTCTTCTGAATAATAAACGTGCGACGAGCCACGTCGAGTATTGAAAACTCGTTTCTCTAAATCTCTTCTTTATCACAGATATACGACCGAACGATCACGGCCACGGAGCACAATTATATCCGACTTGCCTACAATTTCGGCTTTTCTAGACCTGAGCTTGTCTATACGGCTTCATATTCTGCATGTGATTTCAATGAAATATATAGATCAAGATAACATCTATTTTGCCTATCACTGTTTTTCTTCTTAAACGAGGAAGTAATGTCAGTTCATTAATACTTGGGAAAAGTGTAGATCAAGAACAGGATTGAGATTGAGATACATATTCCAAGTCGTCACAAGAAAATGCTTTATCCTTCATTCTAAGGAATCCTTGTAGTCAGAAGTCAGCCAAAAATTAAACACTGATACTTTATGTTTTATTGCTCGTAATCCTTGAGGAGCATTGCGCGCTGACTAAAAAACTGTCGAATTTAGAAAAAACGAGACGAGGCTAACTTCGGGCGCGGCCGAAATTTGAATACCCGTCACATTTGAATGAAACTTAAGCTTCTTTTGTGTTAATAAATTCTACCATCATAGCCCTATGACGTCTACCGATGCCATCTGTTCCTGCATGGCTTGAGGCTAAGCCAAAAACACACTTGGATGAATTTTGGTTACGATTCAAAAAGGCAAAAGTTTTTCTTAAGAACCTAATATTTGGGAGTTGTTTTGTATGAAAGCCCTATGAGGTCACCAAAAGCGTAGAAAAGCTACGAACTACGAATGCAAAGAGTCAAAATAGTCCCTCGTCACACTGATCTATTGATATATATAGTCGGAGGTGTTTCCCTGACGGGTAGAATAATCAAAAAATCAAACTCTCTCTTCATTACCGTAACTCCTAGTGGAGCATGGTGCTTTGACGACTACCGTGTGTAGTCATCAACGTTACAAAGACAACTGAATTCGGAGTGTGATACGGTTGTCAGCCATACCACTTCCTAGTCGCATTGTTAGTTTTATTATTCTATTATGATAATAATATTTCTTATCATCTTCTTCTGAATAATAAACTTGCGACGAGTCGTGCCGAGTTTGGAAACTCGTTTCTCTATGAGTGTCTATTTCACAGAGTGGCGACCGAGCGATCACCGGCCACAGAGCACGACATACAACTGCATACATATAATTTTCTTTGATTTAAGACCAAATTTATTTCTACAGGTTCCACGGATCTTAAGATATACCCCATCAACAATTGTATAATTTATCTAAATCCATCCAATTGCACAAACTTATGTCATATGAGTACGTACAAGTTAACCCTCGTCGTAAATTAACCCTAGTTTCCTCCCTTTAAGGCATTAACCTTCGGGCAGGCGCAATTAGGCCTGTTCCAAAAACCGGGATCCCGGTACAAAACCGGTGTTCACTTGGTACCGGACCCGATATTCTAAAGTACCGATATCCCGGTTTTTTTGGTACCGAGTTAAAAAAACCGACCGACCAGTCGGTTTTTTTGGTACCGAGTTAAAAAGAACGATTCACTTCAACCATGAGCCGGTTTTTTCAGGTTTTTTGGTACCGGTTTTTAACCCGGTACTCAAAAAACCGGCTTATGGTTAAAAAAAACCGTCGGTACTGAAAAAAACCTGAGTCGGTTTTTAACCCGGTACTCAAAAAAACCGGCTTATGGTTAAAAAAACCGTCGGTACTGAAAAAAAACCTGAGTCAGGGAAACCGCTTGTGGTACCGGGTATTGAAAAAAACCGGAACCCGGTACTGAAATCTCGGTACCGAACAGGCCTAGGCGCAATGCATCTGACAGATTAAGTGACCAGTTTTTGTTGTGCCAATCAGCGATATGAAAAGGGAGATGTCTGAAACTCTAGCTTAATCTTTATCGATCAACTATCCAAAGCAGTTTTCAGTTTCTATCTACCATATCTCTGAGGGCGAAAGGGGGTGAAATAATCTCTGAGATGTATTGCATTGTATTATACACTTCACATTGCGCAATAACGTTGTGTTGACTTTTAGGCTCACCAAATCGTTCAATATTGTGTTTTTAGTAAAATAAGCTCACATTTTTGAAGCGGTCGAGTTGTTGGAGGTTTTTTAAATATTGAAGCGATTGAAAGCGGAATATTCTTAGAAAATTGAAAATGTGAAGGGTATCAAACTTTGTGAGCCAGTTTTTGTTTCTAACATTTCGTAGAAATGTTTCATAAAGACAATGCAACAATAATTAAGAGTCTAAAATATACAGAAACTTAGTTTCATCCTATTTTCTGCACTTAATCTGTCGGATGCATTGCGCCCGATCGTGTTAGGATTAGTATTGCGCCCGCCGGAAGGTTAAAACTGCCAGAAAAAATACAGCTAGAATTAAATAATGTAAGAAACATATTATCGCAATGCCGGCCCCACACTGTCCGGGGTTTGTCAAACCGTGCGCTACAAAAGATCGAAGTTGTGGACAACACACGCTTGGAAAAGACAAAGACGATGGGGAATTCAACAAATAACGTTTTCCGCATTTCTTGTGTTCGAAATCGGAATGGGGACCCCTCACGTACGCTTTTTTAACCGCAGGAAATATTGTCAGAACCGAATTTACAGCAGTACAAATCAGCAAGAACAACGAAAATCGTATGTTTAAGCAACATGCTTCAACAGTTTTAATTTGAAATAAAAATCGAAATTTGAATAAATACTTGTATAGAGATTATCTATAACAGTAATTGTAGATCCACAACATTGTGAACATATTTTCATTACGCAAGTACCTTCAAGAGAAGCAAGCCGGTAGTGTATGGTGTGGTACAAGCGACGGCATCTGATGAGATGTACCACACCATGCACTGCTGGACGAAATCAACCACTTTTTGACATCTCTTGCGGGGGATTAATCATTCCAACAAAAAATCAGGTTTAAACAAATAACATTTGTTGAATTCCCCCATCGCCTGTGTCTCTGCCAGGCATATGTTGTATACAACGTCGTTCTTTCGTACCACGCGGTTTGCTAAATCCCAGAAAGTGTGGTGAAAAGTCCCATAAACACCTTACCACGCATAAGCACCTTACCTTGGCAGATATTGCAAAAAAAAAAATTGAATGAAAGAAGGTAGTTTTAGGCACAAATACCAAAAATTGGATTTGTAGAGGCATCGCTCGATTTTAAATCCGTTGGAACTTGGGGAATCATTTTTCAGTGGGTTTCATATAAATATAATATAAAGTGTTTCATATAAATTTCTTTGCTTTCGCTAGATAACACTTTATTATCTTTAAAAGGCCGCATTTTCACATTACAAGCACATGAAGACCTATCCGAAAGAAGCAGCCTCAGACTTGGATATAGGATTAGATGTAGTGAATCCTGTTAGGAGGAGCTCTAAACTCCCTAGTTCTCCCCAACAACAACCTCCAGTCGTTGTAGAACGGTTACATGTGTGACTAGACGATGCATTCGCCGGCTTTACCTTCCCGTCTGAGTCAATGCACAAGTTGAGCTGCTAACTCGACAGTCAAAAAACCATTATTTTTCCCCTTTCTCAGTCATTTGCAACTTATGCCTCCCTCGTATGAAAAAGTGCCGACGCCTTTTGTGAAAGAATTCGAAAATTACACTTACCAACCGACCCCAATCCTCTACACGACGGACTCTCACGTCCTCAACAGGGGCAGGAAGGATTCATCCCTTAAGGTCAAAGCCACCTTAATTTAGAAAGCCGGGAAGCAGCAATAAATGCACACAAAGCGAGCCTATGAATATGTCGTATATACGTTGCACGATGCACTAACACAAGCACAGCGCATGTAAAAAACCGTGTCTGCTCTGATAAAAACCGCGAAAACACGTGGAAAACTCACTTTTTATCGGGTTTTTTTTCTTTCACTGCATTATAGACACTTCAATTCACGACACATTGCACTTTTCGCGACGAAAATCGACCGGGAACCAATACTTTTCGTGTAAAGTTTGCCGCGACCCAACCCGATTTGCCTTTACCGCAATGTA
The DNA here is from genome assembly GCA_949715475.1 of Microchrysa polita. Lineage (NCBI taxonomy): Eukaryota > Metazoa > Arthropoda > Insecta > Diptera > Stratiomyidae > Microchrysa > Microchrysa polita. The sequence goes on from OX454416.1 coordinate 92,470,526, forward strand.
AATTCTCCAACTAATCGAGCCTATGATCTGCCGCAAAAGTATATGAGCGGGTTCTGGTTCCGGGCTTTGAAATATAGATGGCTTTGCTTAAGGTCGTACCACAATTTTCAGTCATCAGCCGCAGTCTCAGTAATTTTCAGCGCCATCTAGATATACAAGCCGAATGAAAATGAATCTGTCAGTGGTCATGGAACTCAAGCAACACGTATTACAAAAATAGCAATAGCAACAACAACAGGTGCTCATGAACCCATTTATTGTGGAGCTTAGGTTTCTGCAGTTGGGCCTGTCTATCTACATGGCAGTGTAATTTTCAATACAATTTGTCAGTCAATCATTTAACACAAACCTGAAGACCTATCCGAAACGGGTTCGGTTCATGGGGCTGCCGTAGAAGAACCACCCCACCCCAAAAGTATTCTCACGGGAAGAATTAGCTTTTTAGGGTTTTTTTTTTGAATTTGTTCGAAAACCCCTTATGAAACCGATTTTGTCCGTCCGTCTGTTCACTAAAGCTACAGTCACATTTGGCGAGCTACTAGTACTAGTAAAGTTACATTCGAGAAATCACCATAGGCGACGACACGTAATAAACAACGAAAACAGTGTCATGTAAATGGGTGACTATGCGTTGTTACGACGCACGTCGTCACCGAAAGTGTGATGCAACTAGACGCGCAACTAGTCACCCTATATAAAGGAGTTAGTTGCAAACGAGAAATTACTACGGTGACGACCAGGGCCGGATTTCCCATATGGGCAACCTGGGCAACTGCCCGGGGCGGCAGATTTCGAGGGGCGGCAATTTTTGAAAATATCCCCTGGTTTTAAATTCTGTGAAAAAGTATTTTGGAAACTTGACTTGAAGTTGACATAATTAGACACATTTCATCTTTCTAATTCATTCATGTTAGGTATATTCCAGGGCACCCAATAGTAAACTCAACTAAAATTCAACTGTTGACGCGTCAGTGAGTCTAGAAGTAGAAATTATTTTCGTAACGCATTGGATTTAACTTAAACAAGGGAAGGGATCTAGCATATACTTCAGTCTTCACTTTAATAGGAAGCCTTGAGTAGCTTTTGGGTGCAATAATCAGGTATCCGGATGGGTTCCATTTTATAGCTCCACTTTCTCATGCAAAAACTGCTCCTCGCTTCGCTCATTTCCTCCGGGAGTTTGATTCGCGTCGTCCCTCTCCGCTCCGGATCCGTGTAACAGCCAAGGAATTCCTGACACTACATTAAATCTTGAACATGTAATCAATACATGATTTCCCCACTATACGACTTGTCAAATGCAGGGTATTTGCCGTCTTTCTTGACCATTGCTTGTAAACTAGTATAAACATTTTTTTTTTGGAATAGTACATTGCCAAAAACTTGCTTTCCTACGAAACGAGTCTCCGGGATAGATTGATCTAAGAATTGGTAACCCTGCCTAAGGCATGGCCACACATGGAAAATCCATGGATTCTGTGTGGGTAGCCCCAGTGTTCCTAGTTAGCAAAAGTTAGCAACATTTTCGAGTTTTCTATCTCTTTACTTTATTTTCTTCCTACTTAAAATTAGCCGCGAGGCAACTGGGATGTAGTCATAAATTGGTTTCAGGGGGTGTCGGGATATTAGAAATCATGCATTCGATATACAATTTTCAGTAACATGTTTCTGTCGTGTGAACAGTCTTCAAAAAATGTCACAATTTGTATGTTTAAATTTTCGAATTTTAGAAAAAAAAGGAAAACTCCACTATGCCAAATTATACCACATGACGCTAATAAATAATTTTAGTTGTTGAGGTTAGGTTATTCGTTCATGACTTCTAAAACGTTCGAAAATGAATAAAAATCTCCGAAAGTGGAAAGGTATTTAGAAAACCTTCTGAACACATTCTGAAGAAAATGTACAGTCGTTGTTGTGGATGTGCATCATTTCAGTTTTAATGTTGTCGTCATTGAAATTTCAATGCTTTTTTAAATGATTTCGTGGGGGGTCCGAACCCCATGAACCTTCCCATGGACCTTCCCCTGGTCCCATTACTCGGAATCGGAAGCACCATATTGTCAAGCAAACAAAATTACATCGGTCACTCGCGTAAAAATATTAAATGTTCTTCTCACATACCACACCACAGCGAGCGTTTTGCCTAGCATGTGTATACGACTACTACTCCTTTCAAATTTAACCAGTGGCGGAGGGCGGCCATTTAGCTACTGCCCAGGGGCGCCATAGACGCCAAATCCGGCCCTGGTGACGACGTCGTAAACAATCAACAAACTGTTGTGCAATTTTACTAGTAGCTAGTCAACAGACACATTTCGTAGATACTAGTGGAATAGGACATGTTCAATTCGACTAGCACCCACCCAGCGAGTGAATATACGCTACAATTATTTTTCGGTGGATTTCGAATTAACTGCTCAACCGATCGACACGAAATTCAGTGTGAATGTATAAAATGGTAGGGTATTTGCTACGAATGCCTTTGAGATTACGAAATGGTAACAGGGTGTCGGAGACGAGGTGCGAAAGTCGATTATTCTATTTGTCATCGGAAAAGGGTGTATCGGCTCATATAGCGACATGAAATTCAGTGTAAATTTGTAGAATGGTAGGGTATTTGCTACACTGGGTGTCCTAAAAAAGGTGCAAAAGCTGATTATAATCGGGAATAAATTTTGTTTCAATGTGTAGAATGGTAGGGTATTTGCTACGAATGCCCTTGAGATTACGAAATGGTAACAGGGTGTCCGAGACGAGGTGCGAAAGTCGATTATTCTATTTGTCATCGGGAAAGGGTGTATCGGCTCGTATATCGACATGAAATTCAGTGTAAATTTGTAGAATGGTAGGGTATTTGCTACAAATACCTTTGAGATTGGAAAATGCTAAAAGTAGATTATAATCGGCAATAAATTTAGTATGAATGTGTTGAATGGTAGGGTATTTAGTACGAATACCTTTGAGATTGGGAAATGCTAACAGGGTGTCCTAAACGAGCTGCAAAAGTAGATAATAATCAGCAATAAATTTAGTATGAATGTATCGAGTGGTAGGGTATTTTCTACGAATACCTTTGTAGTCGGGGAATGTTATCAGTATCTCTCAAACGAGGTGCAAAAGTGGTTGTCGTAATCAGCATACCCAACAAACAATAGCTATCAACACAGATACAGACTATAGAAAAAATAGGGGTAGCGACCTTTCGACGAAAATGCACAGCAAACAGTCACTTTTTGTGAATGTTTTCTGTAACCGCAGGTTTTTCGAATTGTATTGTGTTGTTTGTTGGGTATGCTGATTATGACAACCACTTTTGCACCTCGTTTGAGAGACTCTGATAACATTTCCCGACTACAAAGGTATTCGTAGCAAATATCCTACCATTCTACACATTCATACTAAATTTATTGCTGATTATTATCTACTTTTGCTCGTTTAGGACACCCTGTTAGCAATTCCCAATCTCAAAGGTATTTGTAGCAAATAACCTACCAGTCGACATATTTACACTGAATTTCATGTCAATATACACCATTTTCCGATGACAAATAAAATGAACCGGCATATACAAACACTGGTCATCTGGTAAATCCATTTAACCATTATTAACAAAATGATCTACTTTTGCACCTCGTTTGGGACACCCTGTTAACATTTCTGATTCTCAAAGGTATTCGTAGAAAATACCCTACTACTCGATACATTCATACTAAATTTATTGCTGATTATTATCTACTTTTGCACCTCGTTTAGGACACCCTGTTCCAATTCCTAATCTCAAAGGTATATGTAGCAAATATCCTACCATTCTACATATTTACACTGAATTCCATGTCGATATACGAGCCGGTACCCCTTTTTCCGATGACAAATAAAATTATCTACTTTTGCACCTCCTTTGGGACACCCTGATAACATTTCCTTACTTCAAAGGTATGCGTAGCAAATACCCTATCATTTTACATATTCACACTAAATTTATTGCCGATTACAATCTACTTTTGCACAACGTTTAGGCTACCCTGTTAACATTTCTGATTCTCAAAGGTATTCGTAGCAAATATCCTACCATTCTACACATTCATACTAAATTTACTGCCGATTATTATCTACTTTTGCAAACAAATAAAATGATTTACTTTTGCACCTCCTTTGGGACACCCTGTTAACATTTTCCTACTTCAAAGGTATTCGTAGCAAATACCCTACCATTATACACATTCCCACTGAATTTCGTGTGGATCCGTTGAGCCGTTAATTCGAAATCCACCGAGAAATAATTGTAGTGTATATATTCACTTCCCAGTAGAATAATTGAACATGTCCTATTCCACTATTAAATACATTTTACTACTTACTAGTAAAATTCCATAACACTTTTTTGATTGTTTACGACGTCGCGTCGCGTCGTCACCGTGGTAATTTCGCGCATACAACTAATTCCTAGGTAGATAGGGTGACTATTCACGCGTCTAGTTGCACACACTCTCGGTAACGAACGTCGTAACAACGCGTAGTCACCCTTTTATTTGACACTGTTTCGTTGTTGACGTCGTCGTCACCGTGGAGATTTCTTGTATGCATGCACTAGTAGCTAGTAACTAGCACGGTCTGACTGTAGCTTAAATAACTCGCGAACGGCTCAACCGATCGTCATGAAATTCGGTAGGAACGTGTAAAATGGTAACAGTCTTTGGCACTAAATACCTAGAAGTAGGTAGGGCAAAGATAACAGGGTGTCTTGAAGATTTGAAAATTTGTTCAGAGTTGAAAAAAGTCGACTTTTTTAGTTTTGATCGGAGATGGACGTATCGGTACTCAAATCAAAGGATACTCGTCGTCCATTTTATATCAGTTACTTTTTTTTCAGTTTCGGGTAACGGTAACGGAGTAATGAGCGTTTGAGCTTACGTTTTCACCTCTGTTTTTCTAAACCATTTTAGGTACCGATATGCAACTTTCCATAAAGATTGGTCAATATGAGCTTATATACGCTAAATACTAAGACTGGTGACATTTGCTAAGAAAAAGTATATAACAGTAAATTTGTGAAATTTTTCACTGAACCAAAGATTTCGTCAACTCAACAAACCTGCATTTAATATGAAGAACTTTTCATAAAAATACGCCAGAAGGGAAATACAGTCGACTCGCGATAATAACAAATTCGATACATTGAATTGCTCGATAATTGGAACTTCTCATCTAGAATTCTCGTTAAATTGAAAAAAATGTAAAAAACTCCATATATTTATGTACCTACTCTCGATAAATTAAAAGCGGCAATGATTTTCCATTGCTTTATAATTTGAAATAAGTTGACTCCAGTGCTCGGTAAATTGAAAACAAGATGCGTTCAACGTTCTTCAGACTGAAGTAAATTTTGTTAGACGCTCTATAAATTGAAATTTGAAAATTTTACAAGTCTGAATTCAGAGGGAGAGCTCTAAAATTTTCACCGGTGCATGATGTGGTATGCGGTGAATGTACCGTTTCTTCCCGGAAATCAAGTTTATTGAATGATTTGAATTTAGTTTCCCGTGAGCTACTTGAAGAGTGAGTTCAAATAAGCGAATATGGTTCTGCGTGTCAATAAGTGCTTGTCGATCGAGGAAACAAGAAGCTTATGCAAGCGGTTGAAGCAGGAGCTTCGAAGAAGTAGACGACGGCCAAATTTGGAATCCTACCCTCCACGTTCTCAAACATATTGAAAAATAAAAAATACGTTGGAGTTGTGGCGGGCACAGGAATGAAAAGGGTTTGTCCACGTGAGTTCATCGCTCTTCTTTTCTCCACTTTATGAAAGTCTGCGGCGAAAGTGCAGCTGTCGACAACACTGTTTGCGCAGAATGAAAAGGGAATCTCCAGAATCTACTTGAAATGTCACGGGGGAAACACGGAAAGGAAACAATTACCATAAAGTAAGAAATTGGAATAGAGATGGAGCTTAATATAACATTAAAACCTACTGAACAACATTTTACCGTTGAGTGTGTGCTGTGCTCACCTGGACGTTACAAACAGCACACACTCAAAGGTTACTGTATCACTTGCAGCGAACATGGATAGGTCAGCGAAGCTGAAGCCTCTCGTAATAGACAAGGCTACTAATCCTAGATGTTTTAAAGGGATTAAGTCAAAAATACCCGTAAAAACTTGAATAACAAATATTCTTCACTCTAGTATATTAAGATCTTACTTTGCTATACCGTTCTCAACATATTTCTAAAAAACTATCGATAATTAAAACTCTCAATAAAATGAAAAAAATAGTTGTCCCTTGAATTTGAAATTATCGAGAGTCGACTGTACTACCAATGTTCTCAAGACCTGCTGTACTAGATACACTCTGCATGGCGGTCGCCAGATTGAGACTCGGTCACGACATTTTGGATTTTTTTCCTTACTTAACAAATAGTATTTTGAACGATACCGAGGCTAATTTCGGGCGAACCTATGACTTGTGTTTAATCCTTGCCCATTCTTTTCCTTCAGTTTTCACATAAGTTCCGTGGCGTCGATAAAACAATATTTGTGTTAGGTTTGTTTGAAATTAATGGGAAAATAAAAAAATTATCTCAGAAAACTTTATTGGGGGGATGCGGGAGCATGGCCCCATATTACGATTCGATTTGCTTTATTTTTTTTATAGAGACACATTAAGGGTTTTTGAAATTGGTGTAGAAAAAATGTTTCTTAGAAGATAGGCTTTGTATGGTAGCCCCACGACCCCATGGTCCGATTCCATCCATCCATCCATTCCATTACTCTACGAGTGAAGGGTATAAACATTTATTTTTGGAATAAACATTTGGACAAAAATTTAGAAGCGAAAATTTCGTTAAAGAGAAAAAGGAACAACTTAATTTTGTTAATATGACCCAAATATGGTGCACAAAATTGAAGAATAATGCTATTCTTCCATTTAATTCAGTTTTCATCCTTTTGACGAATCTATCAAATTGTGAATTTGTTATTTTGACAACAGTTTGTCAATCCTCCATTTGGTTCAAATAATTTAGCAAAAACAAATCGTTAGTTTGAATAATTTCTTCAATACGAAGAAAAACTTTTACAAAGTGCGATTTCTTTCTTTGATAAACATTTTTAAGCAAAAAATAATAAAACTGATGAAAATTTCGTTAGTTTGACAAAACAAAAAAATAATTTTCATATACCTATGCAACATTTTTTTTCCAAAAATCTACCCGTGCGTATTCAATGCAACAAATTTTTATTCAAATCTAATACAAATTTTATTAAAAATTCTACGAAAAAAAATTCGTTAATTATGAAGAAATATTTGGTTCAGTGTAGGTATGCAAATATAAAAAAATCACATAATTAATATACAGTGCTGGAAAAAAAAAGTTGCTCAAGCCCTTTTTAGCCATAAAAGACAGTTAATTATAAAAGTAGGTAGGTATTTATTGTTGTTTGACTTATTGTGTCAGTTGAAACAATATTCAGACAGATTTTTGCTAAAAAATAATTATATTTGTGATTCCGAGGGAGAACTTAGATAAAGTGGAAATAGGGATTTTTTTTACCTATAAAAAGATTGTTTCGTAATAATAAATTAAATTTTTTTTGGCGTGTTTTTATATTTTTATTGGTTCTTAAGACATAATAGTTTAACATTAATATTTGGTTGGACCACTTCTGGCGTCGATTACTGCCCCCCACCTCCGATTAATCAACTCCAATCAGTTTTCCCAGGTTTTTTTCTGAGAATCGCTTGCCAAGTGACTATTATTAACCTTTTCAAGGTCTGAATGGAGTCCGGGCGCTTCGTGGCCACTTCAAGTTTTATGCTGGACCCGTATTTTCGATGATATTCAAGTCGGGGCTACACGGGGGCCAATCTAAAACGTCAACATTCCTTTCTTCGAAGTACCTCTTGACCTTTAAATATAAAAAATAAAATAAAAAATTAAATTTTGTAATATTTTATGATATGGCTATTAAAGTCTTAACTTTTTTGTATTTAATACTTACTTCTTTAGCAGTGTGACATGGCGCATTATCCAGCTGGAACACAAATCTTCCGGTATCACCAAATAGCTTTTACACGCAAGGCTCCAGCTCGCCTTATAGGACGTTTAGGTAAACCGAAGCTGTTACTTTTGAATGAATAAAGCATATTCGGTCCCTCTTGTCTCCCGAAAAACAGCCCCACATTATAACTCCTTCTAACTTAACAATTAGCGCCTCCATGTATTCATCACTAAGCCTTTCCCGAAGATCCCGCTGAACTAGAATTCTCCCGTCGCCTAAATAAAGCTTATATTTGGACTCGTCTGAAAAAATTGCCATCCCATATCTCTTGAGTCCATTGAATGTGCTTCTCAGCCCACCGTAAATGTTTTCGCCGGTGTTTTAATTGAAATTCAGGCTTATGCACATGTTTAAGCGCAAGTAATCTAGCTTTTACGAGCCTATTACTTACCAGCCTCGCCGAAATTCGACTCCTAGCTGCTCAAACTAAATTATTCCTAATGTCCGACGATGTCTTAAAGCGATTTCGACAGCTTAGTAAAATGATGAAGCGATTTTCCGAAGGTACAGTTTTCTTAGGTCGTCCGGAGCCTTTTTTCGATTTAGAGGCGCCCCCCTCCCCCCGAAATTTGTCAATGCCATGCCACAATGCGTTGAGAAATATCCATCCTTTGACCTATTTAACGAGTGATTAGATTTTCTTTCGCCAAAACCAAAATATTACTCTATAGTTCTGGACTAACGTGTCTCAGTTTTCCATTAAATTCAGCCTCTTTGTGAAAACCCCCTAATTTCACCAAGTGAATCAACCTCACTCATAAAATTCAAACTTTTAATAGACCGTTTATATGTCCTTTGTTTTTATCTGGCCCACTGAAAAGTTGTAGTTCCAATAACTTTTAAGAATATTAGGTAAAATGGCCATTAAAAGGCTTGAGCAACTTTTTTTTCCAGCACTGTATCTGCAAATTTTCATTCGAATGACTTAATCCATACCGAAAATATAGCGAATCTAATAGATGGCAAAGGCGTTTCACAATACCAGGGCAGCGTCTTAAGCATTTTTTTCACTGCATTTCTTGTGACTGGATTAAACAATGAACATGAAATTTGGTGGCAATGCAAAAAATGGTAATCAAGTGTTTGGCACGAATATTTTTTAAGTTTGTAGGACCAAGTTGACAGAGTGTCCCTGAATACGGACTAAACGAAATCATTTCATATACGTTCTTTTTTCTTTATTCGGAGAAACGGTAACAGCTAAATAAATTCAGCTTATATGTATTGTATAGGCATCCTTACGTTTGCCTATGAATTTCTTTTTGTTGAGAGCTCATCAGAAATTATAAATCCAAAAATGTCTGTACATTTGCCGCTGAGTACTTTTATTTAACCCTAGTTTACCGCAACCATTTTCTTACTAGTTTCATGTTATGGGGTGCAAATGCACCCCACAGTATGTATGCCCATATTTCTACATTAACTGACTCCCAAATTTTTTTAATTTGATTCATTTTGATCGGGTATTATGTTAATTAAATAGGGAAAACAAAAATCAGATAGTGAGTGATAGTGAATTCAGAAATACTGGAGGCAAACATGTGGAGTTTGGTTGGACGGCAGACACTGATATTCATACTTGAGTGACATGATAAACTCAAACAAGAGTCATGTTCATGAAACTCCCATATGGTGTGCATCCAATTCACTGATTTTCCGAGAGTTATGCATCTCTTCAGGTTCATCATCGTTAGCATAACTTATTACTTAAGTTATAAAAGTGAAATCGCTTCGCATAGATAAAAATAGAAGGCCGAAACTAATGGGCTCGAAGAGAAATTTTGTTCACAAATTCCGAAATGCAACTCTTTTTCGAAATTTTAGTCAGCACACTGTTCTCCAATTAGTATTTCTGCTCATTCGACTAAGTTTCTGTAGTTTTTTTTGTGAAATTTAGAGAAATATGAGACAGTTTCAAATTGAAATCGTGTCTGAAACACAGCCACATTTGATGTCCCCAAGGTCATTCCAAAGAAACAAAATTTCGTACTATTATTAACGTTTTTTAAGTTTTTTCTCATCCCTGATCAAAGTTTATTATTATCTTTATTTCAAAACTTAACATTAGAATAAATAGTGCTGAATTAAAAAAAAATATTTAGGATGCAAATGCACCCACTACAGAACCAAAGACTTCTTTCCACAAAAAAATCGTAAAAAATAAGTTTATGTACAAACTTTTAAAACTAAAACAAAACTAAATTTTGTTAAGGTATTGAAAAATTGATAAAGAAAACTTTAAAAATTTCGAAGTTATATTAAGTGAAACATGCGTGCATTTGCACCCAAAACAGTAAACTAGGGTTAAACTGGATCGTAAATCTATTTTTGGATTGGTCTAATTAGTCTAAAAAAATTATGTTATTTGGTCGGCAAAAATTCTACATCGCCAATTTTTTTGGATTATGGTTGGGGATGGTCCCCAGACTATAGGATAAAAAGTCCCGGGGTCCGCAACCTTTAAAAAGGAGGGAAGGGTTTTCGTTTTTTTGCGATTATTTCAAAAACGACAAACGATACAGACAAGTGGTATGAGAACGAAAAAAAAACCCCGTATGAATTTGGCAAAACATATGTCCATAACTCCCCCCAAAATTGGAGCAGAGTGTTAAATTGTGGTTTATATTGTGATTGGAAGTCATATTCACCCCACCCAGCAAAAATCAGCTCATTCGGATAAAAACTAAGGGTATCTCCCATAGATAGATTGAATAATTCGAACACTTTTTTTTGTTAAGTTACGCTTCTGGATGAAAAAGTCGAATTTTCTTATCTATTTATGTGTAAAATCATGAATGCACTTTCGAAAAGCGAGGGCAGATTGAATTTAGAAATTTAGTAACCAAACGTTGTTGATTGTCGATGTGGAATGAATATGATGACTCGTCGTGCTCTGTGACCGTGATGGTTCGGTCACAGATCAGATATACATAGATCAGGAACTTAGAACAAAATAATTTTGCCAGAGGGAAACCACTACAAATAAATAATGTGAGACGAATAGAATTTCCATTAAACTGCCCATTGTATTGAGAAAGACAGCTATAGCTAATTTTTGTTTACCAGAGAGTCATAAAGTTTTACTTTTAAGTGTATGCGTGGTCGAAAGCATTAATTGCAGTCGTGTGCGTTAACTTTTTCAATGAATTGCATTAGTGTGTAAATTTTCGTCGACATTTAGAGTTGCCGTGTAATATCAATTCCCTGACCGCAAATGGATTATCGTCAACACATAACATCAAATCGTACTTCTTTACGTACAATAAATCGATTCACAATTTAAGAATGTTTTTCTATATAACTACCACTCTAAGTAACACTTTTCAATTAACCCAAGTAGCACAAACGAGTTGGAAAACGGTTATATAACCCAAATACAACCATGGTTATATGACAATATTGTTAGGAAAATGGTTGTAAAAACGTTTTACAAACGTTTGCTAACCGTAAAAAAGAGGTTTTTGCCTGGCTATAAACCTAACATTATTGTTGTAATATCGTTGTCTTTCAGACATTATTGTTGTAAAATCGTTGTGAATATAACTACAATTTTGTATGCTAAAAAAATAAAAATTTTACACTTTTTCTTTTTTAGAATTGGCAATTTTATTTTTATCTTAGACACTTTTTATCTCAGATATAATTAATATTTTATAATTTTTTATCCAAGACAATTTACCTTTTTATCCATTTGCTTCAAACTGGATTCGAACCTGGTCCTCTTGCGTGCTAGTCTGTCACCATTGCCATTGCGCCAGAAGGGAAATACTTATCATGTTCCCTAAATCTGAGGTACTTGACACGCAATACATGACGGTCGCAAGATTGATTCTCGATCATGCTATGTTTTATTTCACTTTTTTTCTTATGTCAAAAATTCCCTTAACATAATCCTTTTTATGATATTTGTTTCATTTAGCGCTGGGAAGCTTTGTATCCAATATATTTGCAAATATCAAAAAGATACTTTCGGTTCAAATTCTAACAATTGTGTTATACTTTAAACCATGTTGTATCTGTAACAATTATGTTATTTTATGACAAAGTTGTTCAAAGAGCAACAATTGAGTCAAATTATAAACAATAATGTTAGAAAGAAAACATTAAGGTTTTCGGGAGAAAAAATCGTCCCAAATGAAACCATCTAGTTAATTTTGCAGCAAATATTTATGTTTAGACTGCAACAAAATGCTCACTTTAGTAACAATAACCCATATCGTTGATTTTTCAACTAAAATATAACCAAAAATCGGGTTGTAAATCCAACCAAGGTTATTTTGTGCTGCTTGGGAACATTTTTAACAATTTGCGCACTACGCTATTGTACATACCGAAATGGTAACACCGAAAACGAAACGCAAATGACACAAACCCCGCCCCGGTGCCATTTTCGATTAAAAACAATGGATGCTCGGTGTTACCATTTCGGTATGTACAATAGCGTAGTGTGCATAATCTTAAAAATTTCAATTGAGATTATTATTTTATTATTTAGAGTGGTTGTTATATAGAAAAGCGTTCTGAAATTGTCGATAATCGTTTTATTGTACGTAAAATAGTATGATTTGATGTTATGTGTTGAAGACAATCCATTTGTGGTCAGGAAAATAATATTACACGGCAACTCTAATGTAGACGAAAATTTACACACTAATGCAATTCATTGAAAAAGTTAACGCACACGACTGCAATTAATGCTTTCGACCACGCATACACTTAAAAGTAAAACTTTATGACTCTCTGGTAAACAAAAATTAGCTATAGCTGTCTTTCTCAATACAATGGGCAGTTTAATGGAAATTCTATTCGTCTCACATTATTTATTTGTAGTGGTTTCCCTCTGGCAAAATTATTTTGTTCTAAGTTCCTGATCTATGTATATCTGATCTGTGACCGAACCATCACGGTCACAGAGCACGACGAGTCATCATATTCATTCCACATCGACAATCAACAACGTTTGGTTACTAAATTTCTAAATTCAATCTGCCCTCGCTTTTCGAAAGTGCATTCATGATTTTACAATACGACATTTTGCATGCATTTTTTTACGTTCACTTGCGTGAAGATCCACTTGGGGACGAAAAATGTTGATAGTTTGTATTGTTTACATAATTTTCTATAATACGTTAATATAACGAATATGATCTTCATCCTCAATAAACAAATATGAAGTGCTTGTTCACGGGGCATTTCCAGTTTTAGATGGAGACTCCACCCATCTCGACCCAGTACTGAAAACGTTCAATTTGTGTGCCTGTAGCGGGAGAGTGGAGGTGGACTATTTAGGAGGAGATTTTTTTTTACATTTAAGAAAGAGATCGAATCGTTAAGCTAGTCAGTCTATTCATTCTTATGGATTTAAATGATGCTAAGGGGAAGGCTTCGATTATTCAGTATCTTCCTGTATGTACACGTTACTTACAGTACACACTCAAAGGTAAAATGTTTTTCAGCCGATTTTAATTTTGTATGGAGTTCCAACTCTATTCCTACTCTATGGTTCGGTCGCCACTCTGTGATATAGAGACTCATACAGGAACGAGTTTTCAATACTCAGCATGGCTCGTCGAATTCAGTTGTCTTTGAATGAAATGTTGACGACTACAGACATTAGCCGTCGACACGCCATGCTCCACTAAGGAGTTAGGGCAAATGAAGAAGATTCGGCCCCTAGTCCTAAAAAATCAATAATAGACAAGGGGCCCCAAGCCTTGTTGTTGTTAAAATGCTAGAAACAGTAACTTATAAGGTTTCTTAGTTCAGGACCTCAAAATAGCAATTTGTATGTAAAAACGAGTGCGAGGTTAAATTTGGGCGCGGCCGAAATTCGAATACCCTTCACACTTAAATGAAACTTAAGCTTCTTTTGTGTTATTAATATATCTACCGCAGCCCTATGCCATGTTCCGATTCCATCTGTTCCTGAATATGTAGAGGCTAAGCCAGGAAAAAGCTTGGATTCAAATTGGTTAAAATCGGTTCATAAAAAAAAAGTTTTACTTCCTAAAATCCTAATTTTTAGGGGTTGGCTTGTATAACAGCCCTATGACGTAAAAAAACTGAGGGACTAGTTTGTATTGAAACATACGGACGGACAGACGGACATCGCTCAATCGATTTCTCTCGTCACACTTATCAATAGTTTATATACTTTATATAGTCGGAGGTGTTCCCTTCTGTACGCTGCAAACTTCATGACAAAGTTAATATACCCTTTGACATTGTGACGGGTATAAAAACACTGAAACGCAACTTTTGTGTCAAAATCCGGCCCGGGAATCACCCCGTTCTCCCCACCCTCTCTACAGGCCTATTTGGATGAATTGCCTCACTATACTTACTTCGACAAAAGGTGACTTTCAATACATTTTTGGAGAATCTGCCGTTGTTGTGGGATCTATCACATTACGTATGACAAATCTGTAGCGGGGCACCCTGGATGACTACATTGCAGAATTCAAATCTACAGCTTTAATTCGTTGCTTTCAAAAAACGAAAACATTAACATTTATCGTTTTATTTACCCCCATCTCGCGCTTGTAAAATCCTCCTTTCCTTTAATCCTTTACAGGTAGCCTTCATAAATCAAATTATTTTCTACTCATAATTTTTTGGGGACCATCGCTCCCTTTTCGGCACCCTAATATTTATCTGTAATGACTCAAGAAAATGCTGAAGTACGAGCCTCATTCCATATTAATCATAATTAGCGCCAACCGTTGGATTTTTCATTCTCTTAATTACTCGTTCCATGCCTTATTTTGCAATAAAAAGAAAACCATACTCACCATTTGGGGTTAGCGTCACCACCATTGATCCTGGCCTTGTCCATTGTTTTGTTACGAATATTTACGCGTGCTTTTTTAAGGCGTTGCCGGCCGTCCAAATTACACGATTCACCTTCAGGCCATGTAACCATCGATGTCCCCGTTGGAATTGTGGAATATTATTGTTAATGGGGAATAATGAGATAGGGAGGAAACTATAATAATTTTTCTCCAGAGACTATGACTGCCCAGATAATCAAGTTATGCCAAGGCAATGGACATTGAACATAATATGCTAACCACAACTATAATACGCTGTTGTTTCCGTCGTTGGTGATAAATTCACATCTGGGGACATATTTTCCGTAAATGTAATATAATGATAGTAGTGTGACACTTGGCTCATTAAATTCACGAGGATATGACAAAGATACGGCTATGGTATATACGCTCATATAGTCTGTCCCAAAGGCAAGTTCAGAATAAAGCGAGAAGTCGTTTAGGAGGTTTCGAGACAATCTAACTTCGCTGACAAGGTTGTTTGACAAATATATGCTAACGAATAAATTCTGCCAGGACGACAAGAGAATCACGAAAACTTACATTATGAATGAAATAAAAGCGAACAGTCGTCGTTGTCTTATCATTACAGGAATATATATACATACAACAAAGGTTATTTTGAACGTAGGCATCCACTTACTTTTCCGCATCCGGGAATAAGCATGCCTACCCATTAATAAATCTCTTGTCGAAAGATGTAACTTTCTTCTCTGACATCCCTTGCAGTTGATTCTGACACGTTGAATCATTAGCTGTCTAATTCAGTTCCCTCTGAACACAACGAATGTCCGTCAATTACAATACAGCTCACAATATTGTTGGACTGTCCGATTGCTATATGCCTCCAGGTGAATGGCCAACTCAATAACATCTAATCAAGTGAAGTTCCTTTCAGACTCAATTCGCTATGCCGCTCACAGGAAGTTCTCTCGATTAAAGAAGTCGCACTATTAACAGAGCTCCTGTGAGTGAGGGAAACAAGTGGATAACTTATGAGAGCTTGCGAAGCCTAAATCAAAGAAATGAAAATGGTATCCTGCGGCTACCACTCCTTCAATTCCAATTAAATTCCAAAACCAACTGAACCATTTGATTCCTTTTGATGCTCGTTTCGTCCGTGCTTTATAGCTTTGTTTCCCTTTTTTGCCCAGTCCATTGTGAATGCTCGGAATTGCTTGAAACAAGTATTGCATAAAATGATTGGAATTTTTCATGAAGCAGGATGTCTGAGCTGTTGTAGATAATAAAGGCGCGGTAGTATAAATAACAACCAGAAAATTTGAAATTGCTTTTGTTGTCCGCATCTTGGCAAAAATGGCTACGAAGTAAAATCCTTTCTGCCACTACGAATAAAATAGTTGAATGAGCATAAAAGGACAAGCTTTTTAGAAATTAGTAAAGCTGACACTGACAGGATCATTTCCTAATATCTATCGGTTTGTGGTGCAACATTGAAAATCATTCTGGATCTATGTAGTTTTAGGAAACAATCGATTAGGAACGTTTGACTTGCCAGGCATATTTTCAATGTATAGAATACACATTTAGTTCAATCAAATAAAAAAAAAATAACCCAAGGGATTTTTAAGCAGGATGTCTGAGCTGTTGTAGATATAGGGATAGGGATTTGTTTTTTGAGTCTTTAATATCAAGAGACGCGAGAGCGTCTCGCCCGCCAAAGGAAAAATAAAAACGAAAGCGAACAAGTCTATGATTACCGGAGACAACTTGCTTTTTTGTTTCATCAGGCTACAGCCTTCCAGGCAACAGCCCCCAAAAAAATTTTTTTACCAAAATATTTCACATATCCTGTTCTAGTGCCTTTCCAAAAAAAATCTTCGATCGGCACACTAACGGGTAAGATATATGCAATAAACGGTGAAATTTTCACCCTCACAGACTTAAGCGAGTAACCCAATTTCAGACTGGAGTTTACAGTTGCAGAAAGACTTGCTTCTACTGTCTCTCTCCGTGATGGGATTTTTATGAAATTTGAAACGAATGATCCTCTGGTGGTCCTTCTAAAGAATCAATGTCTTCCATTTAGATAAGTGGATGGAATAACGGTAAATTAATAGGTAAAGTTAACAAAAGATTTCCAACAATTGCGTCTATCGGCTCATCGCATTGACCATTTTTTAAAACACACTGCGGCATTGGGACATTTGGATATTGGGACACCGGGAGACTGGGAGACTAGGATATTGGGGTAGTGGGATATTAGGAAATTGGGACATTAGGGTCTTGGGACATTAGGACATTGGAGCATTAGGCACAATGGGGAAACAGGGACGTGGGGACATCGGCATATTGGGGCATTGGGACATCGGGATATTGGGGCATTGGGACATCAGGATATTGAGACAATGGGACATTGGGACATTGGGATATTGGGATATTGGGATATTGGGATATTGGGATATTGGGATATTGGGACATTAGGACACTGGGAGACTGGGACATTAGGACACTGGGATATTATAACATTGGGACATTATGACCTTGGGACAATCGGACATTGGGACACTGGTACATAGGGGCATTGGACCACTGAGACATCGGAATGTTGTGACATTGGGACATCGGAATATTCGCACATAGGGGCACTGGGATATAAGAACATGGGGACATTAGGGTCTTGGGTCATTATGACATTGGGATATTAGGACATCAACACATTAGGACATTGGGACATTAGGTACACTGGGGAAACAGGGACGTGGGAACATTGGGCCACTGGGATATCGGGATATTAGAACATTGGGACATTGTAACATTGGGATATTGGCACATTGGGATACTGGGACATTAGGGCACTGAGATACAGGGACATGGGGGCACTGGGATATTAGGACATTAGGAAATTATGACCTTCGCATAATAGGACAATCGGACATTGGGACACTGGCGCATAGGGCCATTGGGCCACTGAGACATCGGGATATTGGGACATGGGGACATTGGGATATTGAGACATTGGGGCACTGAATATTAGGACATTGGATCATTGGGATATTGGGACATTAGGACATTGGAACACAGGATATTGGGACATTGGCACATTTGGATATTAGGACATTAGGGCACTGGGTTAATAGAACATAGGGGCATTAGGACACTGTGAAAATTGACCTTAGGGCATTAGGACATTGGGACACTGGAACATTGGGACACTTGTACATTGGGACCCTGGGACATTGGGACAATGTGACATTGGGACACTGGGTAAGGGGGGCATTAAGACAGATCAGTAACAGAACGTTAACAAAGCGTTAATAAAGAAACAACAGAGCGTTAGCAGATTGTTAACAGAGTGTTAACAGGCCCTTAAACTTCGGGCGAGCGCAATGCATCTGACAGATTAAGTGACCAGTTTTTGTTGCGCCAATCAGCGATATGAAAAGGAAGAGATCTGAAACTCACATTAGCTTAATCTTTATCGATAAACTACCCAAAACAGTTTTCAGTTTCTACCTACCATATGTCTGAGGGGCGGGAGGGGATGAAATAATCTCTCAGATGTATTGCGCCCGATTGTGTTATTTTCACCTTTTCTATGAAAATTTCCACTTTTTATACTCTTCATATTGCGTAATAACGTTGTGTTGAGTTTTAGGATCACCAAATCGTTCAATAGTGTGTTTTTAGTCAAATAAGCTCACATTTTTTAAGCGGTCGAGTTGTTGGATATTTTTTAAATATTGAAGCGATTGAAAACGGAATATTCTTAGAAAATTGAAATGTGAAAGGTATCAAACTTTGTGAGACAGTATTTGTTGCTAAAATTTCGTAGAACTATTTCAGAAAGACAATGCAAGAATAAATAAGAGTCTAAAATATACAGACACTTAGTTTCATCCTATTTTCTGCACTTAATCTGTCAGATGCATTGCGCCCGATCGTGTTAGGATTAGTATTGCGCCCGCCGGAAGGTTAACTTCAATTCGCTAAACCTACGCGTGAATGGAAAACTTAAGTTGGTTCCGATTGCATTGATTGCGAAGAAAGTGGTTTGGATTTTAGCAAGATAAGGGATCGAACTACAGAACAAATTGCCAGAGCTTCCTAATTTGTGTTCGGACATGCTTATATCGGAATTTGGCTAGGTTCTCCCGATTTAACTAGCTTAATCTCTTTAAACATTTTCAAGATGACGCATTTATAAAAATAAGCCATGCACATTGAAAAGCCTGAAGCAATCCGGCTAATTGAAGTTTTTAAGGAATTTATGGAAAACAACTGCAGGAGGTTAGTAATGAAAGCGAGCACAATTTTTCGGCCCAACATTTTTGAGGGCAGAGTTTTCTGAAAATATATTTAGTGTTTTAGTGGAAAACACAACTTTGCATGCATTTTCGATTTCTTTACATCAAGCTTTAAAATTTGGAAATGCTGAACTGAGGTGAATTGCGCTTAAGAGTACCTATGAATGATAGCTCAACAGGAGTTTGAGTCCCAATGTAACCATGCATTTTTGTGTTGTTGTTTTTTTAATGCTCTTAGGTCAGCTGGTTTCACTATGTAAACTGTTTTGCAGCGACGACCATGAGTTCAAACACTTGATTCAAGAGAAAAAAAGCCTTTGAATCGGTTCTCTAACAACCATCACAACTATACATCTAGATCAGTGTTTCCCAAACTCAGGGGCGCACCCCTTAATGAGGCGCGACGATTAGGGAAGAGGGGGGCAAGCAAAACTCTAATGTTATTGCCGTTTGTAAATTATGGTTTCCTTCAACACCAACCATTCTGACTCGAATTTCTTTCGAAACTCAACAGGAGTAATCCGTTGTTGCAAAACGTTGCAAATTGCCTACAATTTTATTTTTTTCGATTAAAAAAAATCGCTGCTACTAAATACGTTTGATGACCACAGCTGATGATATGGCTGATTGAAATTGATAAAGTTCGCGATTCTGTAAAGAACCGCACCAATCAGGTATAGTTTTTGTACACTCAGAAAAATGGACCCCGTAAACTTAAAAGTTTTTGTACCATTATTTTAATTAGACGGCAATTTACCAGATTTCTTCACAAAAGTAAACAGATGCAATCATTAATATAACTAGAAGAATCCTATTGAGATATTTTGTATGGAATGAAATGTGTCCCGTGAATATAATGGGACATCAGATTACATTTTAATCAGTTTGTCCCATTAAATTTACAAGATCTGATATGATTAACTAATAATAGGATGGATCCCATTTGTCCTATTTAATTTATGGGATACGCATTTTAATTGAAGTTCAAGCATATAGACGTATTTTCCAAGAGAATCAACATCATGCTCCGTAGCCGAGATCGTTCGGTTGCCTCCCCATGACTTAGTAAGTTTTAACCCTTCTGTCGGCACGAAGGTCTGGCCAGACCTTTGGCACTATATTTTGGTGTAAAAAGCATAGAAGACGAAATCGCAGCGACTTCATATTTCATGATATCCTAGAATAATATGTTTGGAAGCATTTTGCAAAAATTTGAAAAAATCGGTTGAAGTTTTGAGTATGTTTTTGATGATTTTCAATTTATAGTGCTTTTTGATACCCAATAGGTCTGGCCAGACCTATAGTTATTCCCCCCATTTTCCTCTTGAAGTAAGAAGTGCAAATATTAAATTCTGTTATTTATGATGTAATAATGTCATTTAAACTCAATTTGAACTATAAACGATAAAAATTTCTGAGATTTTTCTATAAAAAGCCGTGAAGTTCGGAAAATGGGTATGCCTAATTTCGTCACATTTTATAACACCACCTAATCAACTGAGATTTGATCCTAGGAAATTCAACCCAGTTTTACTTCCTTTGGACTAAGTATGAGTGACTTGCAAACGTCTTTCTAAATAGATTTGATCAAAAAAAATTACGAAAAATTTAGAATTAAATGATTTTTGCCTTGAAAATTCCCTATTTCTTCCCACTTATTTCCCTAAATCTGTAGACTAATATCGAGGTAAAATCTGCCAACAAAGTGCTTAATATTTCCCCAAAGATATTGGAATTAGAAAATTCGATCGACATATCTACTAGATAAACACAATGCAAATAGCGAAGCAAAAAAAGAAGAAAATAAGGGAGAAACACGTTTGTACTAATACCACCTCAAAATATATCTACTTAAAAACGTTTCCAGTATATCTACAAAAATTATTTTGATGCTTTTATTGTTGAAAAATTGCAGTAAAGAATGGATAGAATGATTTTACCGATAAAAATTTTACTTTTTCTAAAAAATAAAAAAAATTTTCTCAGTAGGTCCAGCCAGACCTATTGGGTATAGAATATGCATATTGTAGTAGGTGCCGACAGAAGGGTTAAAGAGTACTAGCCGATCGGATGTTCAATACTCGGCCTGGCCAAATATCGTGATTCTTAACAAAATCCACAATGACGTAGCGTGGATGGTATAATAATATGGGACTTATAAAAAAAATATACTTCGATCAGATTACGAGTGAAACGATTTTTTTTTATTACATAGGATTGATCCTATTAATTCAATAAGATATATCCTATTGGAAAATAACTAGACCATGTGTTTGTTTTTAAAGGAGTCAACTATTAAAACAAACGGATATTTATCGAGTGAAAGTAATGGTTGCTATATTTTTAAAGTAATCAGATTTTTCCTATTGACTAAAAATAATGGGACAAAATGGCTGGTTTAATGGGATTTCCCATTGAAATTTTTCTGAGTGTATGAATAAAATGAATTTTTAGTAAAAATCTGGCGGATTTTGTTTTTTTTGGTATCACTGAAGCCATGGTGACGGCCGTACTCACGACCAGTGGCGCAACCAGAATCTTGTCCTGGAGGGGGCTAAGTTTATCCACATTACTGGACATTAGAGCATGCCTCCACCAGCTGGGTGATGGTGCTTCTAAATCAGTAATGATGCTGTTTCAACCTTACTTTCGATGTACATTTTTTCGTAACTTATATGGTCTTGAAAACGCAAGTCAAATGTCATACTCGTAATCGGCTCGTTCTTTCTGTTGTTTTCATGAAAATCCAATTCTGAATCACTCTTCAAGCATTGCAATTTTAGATTCAAATTTTAAGAAATACCATTGAGAATAACCTTGTTCGCCTTTTAATGATAAGTTGCACTTGCTCGTGTTTTGACTTTTACTTCTGGTTATATGCAACTCGCCTACATTTTTTTAAACCACTAGCTCGGTACTTATTGCTAGAGAGATTGCAGGATCTGATTATGTTATTGATTAACGACACGTGAGTTCTCCGTCCCAGATAAGTCCTGAAAATTACGAATATTGTTGTCTTCAAGACTGCATTCTGAGAACATGAATTTCATAATTATGCCAGGGTTAAACCCGCAGGTTCAACTGTCTGGGTTTCCCTCTTTTTCACTGAGTTGCAGACCGCCTATCAGAGGCCGTGCCAAATAAACCTGTAAAAATTCAGAGATACATTATTTTTGTCGATCAAATGTTGTATTTTTTTCAAGTGGTAAGGATGTTTCTAGTTGCATAGAATATCGAAACAGGTAATAATCTATGCTCTGAGAACAGTAATTCTTTCTTTATGAAATCTGCAATTACAATCATTTCTTCATATTTAATTTTGCTATTTTTCATTTTACAATTTCTGGGCCTGGGAGGAGCTTTAGCCCCCTTAGCCCCTCCCGTGGTTGCGCCACTGCTCACGACGAAATTCAGCATGCGAAGATCACGAAATTTAAATACTTATAAAAAATCCCATTAGTTTAAAATATGGGCTACAATAACAAAAAATGTTCAAACAATTTAAAATGCGTAAATAGATCCTAAGCTTACGTATAAAATTAAAAGCATTCCTTGCCAACGGCAATTTTTGCACGCCTATTTTCTTGGGGGGGGGCGTCAGGATCAGCAGACCTCGCAAGGGGAGCATGAACTGAAAATATTCAGAACCTTTGATCTAGATAGTACGGATATCTACTATATCAACCTGTTTGGTACAGTACCGAAGGGGCGGCAATTTGTCCTCTTGCCCGGGGCGGTGTAAGTTCTAGAGCGGGCGCTGGTTCCACTCGCACTCTCGAGATGATCCATCGATAGCTATGGAAAGTGTCCGTTGGCAAGTTCAAGTATGTGAGGTTATGTCGGGTCGATTGTTGATGTTGTTATCAAATTATGCGATAATTATTCACTATTTAGGCAATGTTTGCTTTTAATCGACACTTAAGTTAATAAACAAAGTGTACATATTGATTTCGATGAATGTAAACACTAATTATGAATGCCATCGAGTTATAAATTGTTTTTTTGTTGTTTTTTTTTTTAAATATATTTTTGAATTCAGCGGTTGTTGTGACATTTCCATATTATGTTCTCCTGAGAGCCCTCTCACAACGCTCATAACTACGACAATAGTCAGCGATGACTACAGCTATAATTAATTTCGGAACGCACTCCTGGTGACACTAGCCTTTTCTGGATAACAAATCCTCAAAATTATTGAAAAAAAACAATGACAACTACTAAAAAATCCCTTTCACGCAAGTAGGTACAGACTTTTTTTTAGTGATAAAGGGCTGAATTAAGATCGAGAGTGATATTTTTCCCGCTGCGATTTTACCATTAAAAATCTATACTTACTGTCGCGGAAAATATCACAAACGGTGGGTAATCACATAAGCTACAATCCGAGACCAGTTCCATAATTCTCCTCTGCCATTTTATGTATTATTTTTCAATTCCCCGATTTTTTGACATTTCACGATGAAATAACCGTGGAATCGGAAAAAATACATAAAATGGCCGAGAAAAATTATGAAACTGTTTCCGGTTTGAAGCTTATGGAATTCCCCAGCATTCCCCCCATATTCCACGACAGTAAGAATACATTTTCATTGGAAAAATCGCAGCGAACAAAAATTTCACATATTTTTGCAGCTTATGAAACCAGTTGTCAAGACTAGTGAACGAGGATTTGTACGACGGCGCGCGCGACGACGAGGATGAACTTGTATGACTTATTACTTGTATGA
Source organism: Microchrysa polita (assembly GCA_949715475.1). Taxonomy (NCBI): domain Eukaryota; kingdom Metazoa; phylum Arthropoda; class Insecta; order Diptera; family Stratiomyidae; genus Microchrysa; species Microchrysa polita. Next base: position 92,494,412 of record OX454416.1, read on the forward strand.
CTTTTTATACGACTTGCAATAAATATGTAAATATGGAGCTTTATCGGATAATGCAATCTTTTTTGCCTTCCGACCATACCCCCAGTCCCAAAGGTAATTAGAGGGCTTCTACTGTAATATGAATGTAGTATCTAGTAGTATATTTTAGTTTTTCACATAAAATGTTTATGTGGAAAACTAAAATATGTAATATCTTACGTATTCAAGGGTAGGTTTAAGCAATAAAATGTAACCCTTCTGTCGGGACAAAGGTCTGGCACTATATTTCGGTCAAAAAAGTATAGAAGATGAAATCGCAACGACTTCATACTTTATGATATACTAATCCTAAAATAATATGTTTAGAAACATTTTTCAAAAAATCGAAAAAATCGTTTGAAGTTTTGAGCATGTTTTGACGAAATTGAATTTATAGTGCTTTTTGATTCCCAATACGTCTGGCCAGGCCTATAGTTTTTCACCCCATTTTTCTCTACAGGTAAAGAGTGAAAATATCAAATTCTCTTTCAATTATTTTATTTATGATGTAATAGTATCATTAATGTTTTATTTGTATTATAAACAATAAAAAATTCTGTTATTTTTCTTTAAGTGGCCGTGAAGTTCGGAAAATGTGTATGTCTAATTTTATCACGTCTTTCTAAATAGATTTTACCAAGAGATATATGAAAAATTTAGAGTGAAATGATTTTTGCGATTGAAAATTTCCTGTTTCTTTCCACCTATTTCCCTAAATCTGCAGACTAACACCGGGCTAAAATCTACCAACAAAGCGCTAAATATTTTCCCAAATATATTGTAATTGGAAAATGCGATCAAACTTTCCACTAGATATACGCCATGAAAATACAAATCCAACAAAAAAGGAGAAAATAAGGGAAAAACATGTTTGTACTAATACCACCTCAAAATATGTCAAATTACAAACGTACCCTACGAAAATTATATAAAAGCTTTTGTGGCTTATAAATGCTAGTTAAGAATTGGCAGAATGACTCTACGTCTAAAAATTTCACTTTTTATAGAAAATAAAAATGTTTTCTCAGTAGGTCCAGCCAGATATGCATAGTTTTGTAGGTGCCGACAGAAGGGTTAAACGCACATTATCTTTCATCACTTTTTTGGAAGGAAAACATTTCAAAAAAGTAAATTATGAAACCCAAAATTCGTATATTAGGTTAAATAACTGTTGGGTTGGGTATCGTTTATGCTAAAATCTGAAAAATAGTTAAAATAGAATAAATAACTCACCATGTCAGCGATCCATTAAAAAAGCCGAAGCATTCAAAATAATTTCCAATTATAAATAGTGTCAACCAACAAATAGCTCCTCTAATTTGTAAATGCGCTTCTGTCGAACCTTTTTTTCCTTTCGAAACAGCCCAACTACGCACACACACACACACAGCTTTGGCTTTGAAATTGATGCTAGACACGCAAAAATCCTGATGACGGTTCGAGGCACTGCTTCATGCAAAAACATTATAACGTATAAGAAATCTTAAGTGATTAATTTTGAATTATATCCGGGTTTCGTGTACCTTTGTAGTTACGACGAGCTCAACCGTTTTCGTATTTTAGTATATGCAGCCTTCAAAGTAATAACGATATTCGCATACTGAGCCCATACTATCGTACTGTACAAAAACACACAGTAGCAAAGCATTTATGTGGCAAAATAAAAGTCGTCCTAGTCCAACATAAATTTTGTTAAGTGCTTTTCAGTGTAGTTTATTGCAATGGTACTATAAAAGAAGAAACCCGGTCTACCAAGAACATTCATTGCATCGTGTTGCTAAAGGCACCTGTACTGTATGGACATTTTATAAGCTGTAGAGGACCATCTCCAACAGTTTTTGTAGTAGCAATAAATTGTGAGAAGTTGCGACACAAAGGTGTTTCATATTGCATTAGTGGACTTATGGACAATGTTAAAGATTGCTCTATGAAATATGATAGGAACTCAACGTCTTTGTTTGGTTGGATATCGTTATTCAAAATTTAAGATGAATTCTTTTTTATATACGTCACTATGTGAAAGGGTATATTAACTTTGTCATGAAGGTTGCAATTGCAACGCACAGAAGGAAGCACCTCCGACTATATAAAGTATATATATTATTGATCAGTGTTACGAGAGAAGTCGATTGAGCAATGTCCGTCTGTCTGTCTGTCCGTCTGTTGCAACGCAAACTAGTCCCTCAATTTTGAAGTTATCGAGCTGAAATTTTGTACACAAGATTCTTTTTAGTGTACGCTGTATATATGTCGGAACGAATGGAATCGCACCATGGGGTCATGGGGCTGCCATACAAACCAACCCCTGACAATTAGGTTCTTCTAAGAAAAACTTTCTTCCTTATTTACCAATCTTAACCAAACTGCTCCCAAATGTGTTCTGGTAGTCTCAAAACATATCTAGGAACGGATATAATCGGAACATTACGTCAAATGGCTGCAATATAAACTAACAGGTGAAAAATAAGTAAGTAAGAAAAACTTTTTTGTTTTTAATCCGACCTCAACCAAACTTTACCCAAATGTGTTCCTAGTAAAGCCTCAAAACATATCTAGGAACGGATGAAATCGGAACACTACGTCATAGGGCTGCCATACAAACCAACCTCCGAAAATTAGGTACTTCTAAAAAAAAATTTTTTTCATCAAACAATCTCAACGAAACTTCCTCCAAGTGTGTTCAAAGTAAAGCTTCAAAACATACCTAGGAACGGATGGAATTAGAATATTACATCATAGGGCTGTCAAATAAACCAACTCCCAAACATTAGGTTCGTGTAAGAAAAACTATCTCCTTTTTGAATCTTAACCTAAATTCATCCAAGAGTGCTCCTGGCTTAGACTCAACGCATTCAGTAACATATGGAATCGGAACACGTAAAAGGGCTGCGGTAGAATTTATTAGCACAAAACAAGCTGAAGTTTCATTCAAATGTGACGGGTATTCAAATTTCGCCTGCGCCCGAAATTAGCCTCGGTCTCGTTTTTTTGTGTATTTAATACACGCGCCTATATATTTTAACAATTTAACAGGAAGAAGGTAGGTGTGTAGGTTCTTATTGTAGCAATAGTAATGGTCTGCCAGGCGATTTGAAAAGCTTGCCAACTTATCCAAATTGGGTGCCTGTCTACAGGAAACAACAAGTTGGTCAGCTTTGCGAAATTGATATCTTTGCCACTAAAATCGTCCAAAACATCGCTTAAGGTACGTAGTGTTCCGTGGATTGTCTATGATCTAAACGAACATGTGTGCATAGAAAATATACGCATATAGTGCTCAGAACAGGTAGTTTAAGTGCGATCATCACATGAGTCGTCTCTACGAAGACAAACATTTAAGGTATATTTTCCTCGACGCGACCGCAGCGGCCTTAGAGACTTCAGCGGCTCTAGGTGTTGACTACCTAGTGGTGTTTTCCTCGATGCGGCTATAGCGATCGTGGCTTATGTACACTGCAACTTCCTAACCCAAGCAGCCGTCGCCCGAAGCCTACAAACAAGCCAGCGCACTACGTTCACCACTCATGCGGGCATTATTTACAACAAGAGTCGCGCAATTCATTCGACGATCATCTTCATTGTGGACCTATGCTAAGCGATTATCATCTAAAAACGAGTTTTTATATGGAATGAACGAGCCGCTGGGGTCGTGCCAAGGAAAATGTACCTTTAACCTTCCCAGCGACAAACCAAGCGCTAGAAAACTGATTTTGAAGCGCTTAAATGTAAGCACAACATATAGCTTGGGAAGTGCTTTGGTGTCAAATGCATTTTAACATTGCATGCCCTAGGAAAAAAGTTCTTACATTTTCTTTTTGCTTTTAAAGTGCTTAAACAATATTATAGTATTTCCCAATTGAAAAAATCATTATCCCAAATGAAAAAATCCTTATTCCAAATGAAAAACTCCGTATCCAAAATGAAAAAATCGTTATCCCAAATGAAAAATCCTTGTGTGTGAATTAAAATAAAAATAAAATGAATTTAGAGGTGTTTTAAGTTGTTTGTTGCATTGAATTATGAGGTGTGGTTGATGTTATTGAGGATATGAATAGGGTCGGCTTCGTGGGGTTGGCTAATGCAAATGCCGTGGTTGGACATTTATGCAATTTTCTACTCGTACGTAAAGTTCCTTGTGTATGGCTGGCTCTTGATATTCATCACATACGCATACCGATCGTCATGAAATTTGGTAGGAATGTAGAATGGTAACAGCCTTTGGCACGAAATACATAGAAGTTGGTAGAGCAAAGATAACAGGGTGCCCCGAAGATTTGAAGTCGAAGTTGACTTTTTTAGTTTTTATCGGACATTAACGCAACGCATGAGTAGTCAAATTTAAGAACTCGAGTACTTTTCATTTCAGTTGCTTCTTTTTTTTAATGTAACGGTAACGGAGCTATGGAGGTTTGAAGCTAATATTTCTTTTTCAGTTCCTTTATAGGTTCCGATATGAACTTTGCACAAAAATAGGTTAGCATGCGCTAAATACTAAGACTGTTGATATACAGGGTGTCCGGAAACTGTCGCATAACCGCACCGGATTATGATTTCTCAGTTGATTTCCAACAAAAAAGTTGCACGGAACTTACCCCCTCAGCTTAACCCTTTAGCGGCCACAGGCATTTGATGATTTTTGAAAAAATCATTTTCTTGCGCGACTTAAAGCCTAATATCTCCAAAGCTAGACCAGTTAGAATAGTGAAATAAAATGATTATTACAGCCAACAAATTTACCTGTAAAATAAAACTAACCACACTAAAATCGGTTAATAGGTTTGGTTTTTACAGAGCTTCAAAGTCAAATTTGCGTGATTTGACCCAAAAACAATCTTTTTTTCCATCTCAATTTTCTCCAACTTCTGCCAAGGTGAGGTACTTGTACGATTCTTTTACATCATTTTATTCTAGCTCCATTATTTTTAACAGTTTTAGTACTATAAGTGCAGAAAACTAGGGTTAATTTTGGCTCGATTTCGACATATTTTGAATAGATTTTACCAATTGCAGATCTTTAGGGGCAGTGTTGAATTGAATTGTATTGAATTCGAACTAAAATTAACCCTAGTTTTCTACACTTAATTCGAATAATTTTATCTTAACCGGAAATATAGCGAATCAAATATTTAGCAAAGGCGTTTCACAATACCAGGGCAGCGTCTTAAGCATTTGTTTACTGCATATCTTGTGACTAAACCAAACAATAAACATGAAATTTGGTGGCAATACATAGAATAGTGTTTGAATACATAGAATAGTGTTTGTCGCAAGCACCTATGAAGTTTGTAGTACCAAAGTAACAGTGTCCCTGAATAGCTTCAAAAGTTTACTTTCCAAACTTAGAAGAAAGCTTTGTCTGGGCAACGGGCCATTTCATATAAATTCTTTTTTCATGATTCGGAGAAACGGTAATTGCATTTCATAATATGTGTAGCCATGATACATAGTAAATCAATTTTTGGCTTGGTCTAAATAAACGCATTCCAGAATGAAAGGCGTTAGTTTTAATGAGACCAACCCAAAAATTGATTTACTATGTATTTTGTACACATACACATATTAACTAAATTTATTAGATGTGAATCAATTACCGTTTCTCCGAATCAAGAAAAAAGAAAGCAACTGAACTGAAATGTACTCGAGTTCTTTGATTTGACTACCGATGCGTTCATATCCGATAAAAACTAAAAAAGTCAACTTCGACTTCAAATCTTCGGGGAACCTTGTTATCTTTGCCCTACCAACTTCGTACCAAGGACTGTTACCATTGTACACATTCCTACCAAATTTCATGACGATCGATTGGGCCTTTCGCGAGTTATTTAGTCGACAAATTTTCTAATGTTCGGAACACCCTGTTATCCTTGTCCTACCAACTTCTAAGTATTTCGTGCCAAAGACTGTTACCATTCTACATTCCTACCAAATTACATGACGATCGGTATGCGTATGCGATGAAGATCAAAAGCCAGCCACACACAAGGAACTTTACGTACGAGTAGAACATTTCATAAACGTCCAACCATGGCAATTGCATTAGCCAACCCCACGAAGCCGATCCTATTCATATCCTCAATAACATCAACCACACCTCATAATTCAATGCAAGAAACAACTTAAAACACATAAAACATTCATTTTATTTTAATTCACACACAAGGATTTTTCATTTGGGATAGGGATTTTTTCTTTTGAGATAAGGATTTTTTGAATTGGGAAATACTATATCAGTAAGTGCTTTGGCAGATTGAAATTTAAGCGCTAAAGATGCAGTTGGAAAGTATAGAAAAATTGAATTGAATTTCTTTACCTGGAACTACTTAAAAAAAATGGGAACTATGCTTGAAATAGATATGATGTTGCAAAACAGTGACGAAAGCATCAATACATTTTAAAGCAGCAATTGGTGCTACTTTCGCCGATGTTTCGCTGCATCATATCTATTTCAAGTATTATGTTATGCATTTTATCTGCATATTAGTACTACTTTAGTGCGATTCTGCCAAATTATAACATGAAGGTTTAATGGAATTTTAAAAATTTATCGAGTGGTTATCGACTTCCAGGTTCGAAAAAAAGCGAATATATTGGCTAGCCTAGCACAGCCGCTAGGAAATAAATCGGTTGTAGGATTCAAACAAAATCAAAGGTGTAATTATTATACATTATGGTCCGATAACTCGTACATTTTATCTAGTGCCCGTCGGCTAGTTAGTCTTACCGCCGAAACAAGATTAACACCATGCTTTTTCTAGTTTGTACAATACAGTAGAATCCCCACGCAATTTCCGTAACCAAGCAAAATAAACAAACAAAACAAACATTTAATTCAATACAACGTGCAATCATTCGAAAAATGGTGTGCGCCTATACGGTAAGACTAACCAGCCGACGGGCACAAGATAAGATGTACTTGTTATCGGCCCTATGCATATTACTACTATTATGTAATATGTATTTATTTCCCGGAGTCGGGACATTTTCGGTCATTATGGACAAAACCATTTCTTTATCATTTCTAGTATCAATTTACATTGATCGTTCATATAATCTACTCGTACCTTTGCAAGAAATATTAAAATCGGAGGGAAAATTGCGTGGGGCTTTGAGCAATACAGAGCTGAATTATATGGAAACATCTCAACGAAAAAAAACCTCCCATAAGCTATGAAAAACCAATTTGTTCGGTACCCAATATATTGCATTTCGCTATTAAAATTCAAACACAAGGACGAAGAAAAAATGTATTTTGAATCCATTATTTTCGTCTCAAGGGACGAAGATTAAAGTAAAGAAAGAATTCCTACGAAAGTTTACAAAGAACGGCAAAAGAAGCGGAGACTATCTATCTTTAGCCCATAGGAAAGACGTAATTTATCAGGGTAAACACAATATGTATGTACAGTTGATATTCTTATAGAAAATTTTGTTCACTATTGAATTGCTTGAATGGAAAAAATGTTTTTATTATTCCTCTTGACATTTTTCAGAGTTGAAATTAAACGAGACCGAGGCTAATTTCGGGCGCGGCCGAAATTTGAATACCCTTCACTCTCCTCGGGCTAAAAGTTTTTTTGGGGCAAACCTATGACTTGTATTTAATCCTTCCCCATTCTTTTCCTTCTGTTTTCGCATAATATTTGATATTGACAAATTCTGTGGCGTCGATAAAACAATATTAATTTGTGTGAGGTTTGGTTGGAATAAGTGGTAAAATAAAAAAAATATCTCAGAAAACTTTATTGGGGGGATGCGGGAGCATGGCCCCATAGTACGATTCCATTTGTTTTACTTTTTTTTTGTTTTGATAAAGACGCATTGAGGTTTTTTTTAAATTGGTGTAGAAAAAATGTTTCTTAGAAGATCCAAAATGGGGAGGTTGGGCTTGTATGGTAGCCCCATGACTCCATAGTCCGATTATTTATGGCATCAATTGAAGTGCACTTTTACGAGTTTTGGTTGAAAGTGGTGCACAAATAAAAAAGTTGTTCGTAGAAGAACTCAATTTAGGGGGTTGGCTTTGTATGATAGCCCCATGACCCCATCGTCCGATTCCATTCATTTTTACACATGTTTTGTGGCATCAAATGAAATGCACTTTTATGAGGTTTGATTGAAATTGGTGGACAAATAAAAAAGTTTTTCTTAGAAAAACTCAATTTGGGGGCTGGGTTTGTATGACAGCCCCATGACCCCACAGTCTGATTCCATTTATTCTTACATATATTTTGTGGCATCAATAGAAACACATTTGTGTGAAATTTGGTTCAAATTGGTGCACAAATGAAAAAGTTTTTCTTAGAAGAACCTAATTTGGGGGGTTAGGTTTGTATGGCAGTCCCATGGCCCCATGGTCCGATTTGATCCATTCTTACATATGTTTTGTGTTATCAATAGAAACACATTTGTGTGAAATTTCGTTGAAATAAGTAAACACATGAAAAAGTTTTTCTTAGAAAAACCAAATTGGGGGGGTTAGGTTTGTATGGCAGCCCCATGACCCCACGGTCCGATTTTAGCGATTCAAACATACAAACTGCCTGCAATGAAAAGAAACATGTGTGCAAAATTTCAGCTCGATAGCTTTTAAACTGGCCGAGTAAAACGCGTAGCAACAGACGGACAGACGGACAGACAGACAGACGGACATCGCCCAATCGACTCAGCTCGTCATGCTGATCATATATATACATATTTTATATGGTCGGAGATGCTTCCTTCAATGCGTTACAAACTTCATGACAAAGTTAATATACCCTTTACTCTACGAGTGAAGAGTATAAAAATGCAACTTTACGAGAAGATGTGGCATATTGATATTCAATAATAGAATTTTGCATTATGTAACTTTTTACTAGATATACAAAATATATAACGAAGGAGAAGTTGACGCAACACTCTGGTGTAAAGATGGAAATTTCTTAGGCACGGTTACTTGTACGTATTTATACAGCACGGTAACTAACCATTTTGTCAACGTCTCACTTTAAATCTGTTTCCATAAGGATTAAAAATAAAGTAAAGTAAAGCAGTTCGGTGGTGAATGGGCCTCGCGATCTTCCTAAAAAAAATCAATATCAACCAAAGGCGAGTGTCATATTCCTTGTAACATCACTGTGAAATCATCTATTTATGTATGTATGTACAATTTACATGTTAATAACGAATTAAATCTAAAGAAGGATCTTCCGTCTTTTGATTTAATTCGTTATATTTCGATAAGAAGTACATAATGTAGTTAGAATTGAAACTTATAAAATAAAATAAATTTACGTCATGATATCCTCAAATTATAGCAAGATTAATTCCTTATATTTTATTGAATTATAAAGGATACTCTTCTATAGGATTATTTTATGTTTTTATTGATAAGCCCAGCCCGCACAAGAGCTCGTTTATTAAGAATTAACAAAATAGTTTACTTTTTAAAGAAAACGAATTCTGATTGTGCGAACAGCACGATAAGTGCATTGCATACCTTATTTTCAACAAAGTATAGTACCAATGGTGTGTCTAGATGTACACTCCCAATCAATAGGATAGTTCCACTTGAAAAATGACTGTATGTCGGAAAGTGATAACGGTATTTTCTTCAAACTTGGTGTCAATGTTTTCAGAAGCCTACCTGTTCTTTTAATAACAAACAGAAGTCCCGTTAGGATTTTACTGCGAGAATTCTTAAAAACAGCACAAAAGTGAAAGTCATTACATTAGGATAGTTCCACAGGAAATAATACACAAAATAACGGTAAAAAAAGATAATTTTATATTGAAAAATGTTGCTAATAATAAGTTGAACTTCCGTTAAGTGCTATTAGCTAAACAATTTTATTCGGGATATAATTGTGTAGGTTTTAAAGGTAACTTAAATTAGTTTCTTCCCAAGTTCCCCTAATCGCTTACAGAAGCTCATCAGTGTTGTTAAATTGTCGTCTACCGGTACAGATCTTCCTTGTCAGATATTCTCAAACCTTTTGGATGATATTAAGATCTAGTGAGAATGGTGCACGGTTGAATATTTAGGTATAAATTTAATAAAAAATGATATCTATATAAATCCATAAGGAATGTGTATAAACTTTATAAATGTGCTAGGTATACAAATCTATAATCGGAGGTATGGCTTTTATCCAAGCGGGTATACCATTTGTTTATTTGATTCAGTGTATATCCAATAACATGTTGGTATTAATTGAATTGATAAATAATTTGTATAAACTATATACCATACAGAATAAGCCCAATTTATAACGATTTGTTATAGATTGAATAGTTATGATTTATGAATCGAATGAATAAATATCATTTATAAACTTTATATTCATGTATATACTCATTATTTATAAAAACTGTATATAGTAAATATCTATACTATCCACAGTTTATTTTTATAATTATTGAGTATAATAGGTTATTGACGCATGTCAGTTGGTGTAACCAAAACGGACCACATCAAGAGGAGCTACATTCATACAAGGCAGCTTGTGCATAGACCAACCAATCACCAAAAAACTCGAAGACTGACAAATGGATTGGTATTGCCATGTTCAAAGGCGTCCGCCTGAGAACCCCGCAAAGAAAGCGATATCAATGGAAGTTCCACTTGATGGACCCAAGGCCAGAGGCAGACAGAAGAACACCTGGATGTGTCAAATGAAAAGCAAATGCGTTGCTGTCTCGGCGATGATGATCGAAGATAGAGCTGCCTGTAGAAAAATGCTGAGATATTACCGCCAAAACGGGCGATGTGTCTACACCGCAGGTCGAACAACACGAAACTATGGAGCGGTATAAAGAACGAGGCAAGGAAGAAGAAGAAGAGTATAATAGGTTAAGTAATGATGAAAAAAACACTTTATTTAACTTTAAATATAATTTACTTTTATTCGCATTTTTTTACTATATACATCTTAATTGTTTTTCTGGAAGTTTCTGGATATTCCGGACACTTTAAGATTTCCACTATTGGGGAGCGGGACTCGTGCACAAACATTATTAACATGTTAATTCACTCGCGAAATAACGACAACTGAACAAAACCCTGTTATAATTTTTGAATTTCAAAATCAAGCTAAAGTTTATAAATGTTGATATTAAAATTATTGACTCTACCAATATCAATACTACGCTGAAATTAATTGTATACCATCAGAAAATAAAAATCAATTTAAATCGTTAACATTCTCCCGAGCCTCAATCATGTGCTGAAATTCCTAGCGAAAATTTTCAATTGTTATTCTTCGCCATATCAAATTTATACATTTTGATATAAATGCTGCAAGGGCAAATGAAAATTTACTGTTATCTTGTCTCTTTGCATTTATCACAAGGGAATTCATTCTTACATGGTATAAAGTTTATTCCTTTGAGTATGCATTTTAGTATGAAAATATTATTTTCATACCATCGTCGAATAAACAATTTTTTGTATGCCATTTTAGTTTAAAATTTATTCCACGTTGGTATACTTTGTGTCAATAACATGGTAAAATATACATTTTATACCAATTTTGATATCCAACGATTGAATACTTTCGACGTTATTAAAAAAGGATAATTTTTATACCCAAATATTCAACCGTGTGGTTATTCCGTAACGTTGATGAATTGGGCTCGAAACCAATCTTTTTTCAGCCTTGCTTCTTGAATGGGGCTATTATCTTGCTAAAATCCTAAAGGAGTTGCATGGAAAACGTCGGTAATCTTAGGCATTACATTAGTTAGAATATTTGTGTAAGCCTGGGTGCTTTGTAAATACCCCTGAATTCCATAAGCTCGATAGTTCAATGCCAAAATATTCAACCCCAGTGTAGAAATTGTCTGGATTGGACAAATGAGTGGCAGCGCGTTAATTTCACTAAAGAAAAAAATCAATCTCGTCGATTCAAATGGATTTAGCTATTATTTTCACGATTTGAGCAAGAAGGAATATCTAATTTTGTAGACAAATCCAGGGATTTGGAGCGGAGCGGAGCGACCTTAAATTTCGGAGCGAAAGAGCGGAGCGTGGAGCGGTTTTCAGCAGGCTGGAGCGGAGCGATTTTTGCTTTGAAAGTCGCTCCAATCCGCTTCGCTCCGAAGTAAAAAATCAAGAAAATTTCGAAATAAAAAATTGGATTTTTTCGACGAAGTTTTTCATTTTATGGCACTATTTGATAATTTTGGATGATTTAAAGGCGAAGAGTTCGTTGAGAGATTTGCAAAATTTCGGATTATTGTGAAATTCATTGAGATAAAAGAGGTTTTGCGTTTTTTCCTAAGAATAAACCCAATAAAAATCGGATAAGCAGTTTAAGTTGTGTAAAAAAGCTACAAAGACAAAATTTTGTGATCTTACTTCATATAAATTTTTTTTCCGACGGAGGTTTTAGTGGTAGCATTTTTGTAAAATCTTTAAATGCTTTTGGAAGCTAATGAGTAAAGAATTCGGGATATTCCCGGTACACCTATTTTGCTGGAAATGACATTAATAATCATATTTCAGTGCGCTTATGCGATAGTTTAGTTTCCGGACACCCTATCTAGAACAACTCAATTTTATGTTCAATTTTGTACGAAATTGGTGCTATCCTGTTCTGTAATTGATCGAATAAAACTCACCTTTTAAGCCATATTCTATAATACGTAAGAAGATATAAGTTGAATTGATGAATTCGCGGAAAATTATATTTATTTACCAAAAACAATGAAGTTTTGTTATATGTTTGTAATGGAGCGGAGCGGAGCGGAGCGATAAAATTTTAGTCGGAGCGGAGCGGTTTCAAATTGGTCGGAGCGGGAGCGGAGCGAAAAAAAGTGTAGCTCCAAATCCCTGGACAAATCATTCACTAGTAAAACGTGTTGAGGTATGGGGTTGACTATCTCGGTGTGAAACTCTTAAGATGTGGAAATTATGGGTATTCAGAATGTCCAGGATTACAAAAATATTAAAATTAATGACATTTTACATGCAACCCCTTTTAAATTTTAAGAAGATAATGCGTTTATTCGTATAGCAAGGCTGATTAAAGATTGGTTTCGAGACCAGTCTTTCTGCTGTCTAGATCTAAAAAAAAATAATAATAATAACAGGCGCGACAAACCAACATCGGACTAAGGCCGCAGGATGTGTTAGTGACATCCTATTTCCAAGGTCTTATCTGCTTTTTTGTTGAGGTAGTGAGATCAGCCTCACGCTCAGCAGTGGGTACTCGTTTAACATCTGAGTGAGATCATAGTCCGTCACAAGCTCGTGAGTTCGAAAAACGCCATGCTTCACGGTGAGATTCGAACTCATGACCCTGTGCACCGAAGGTGCGCGCACTAACCGCTAGACCAGCCAGACTGCATACTTCTAGATCTAAATATCATCAAAAATCTTTGGGGATGGATGACAAGGAAGATATATACTAGTAGACGACAGTTTAACAACACCAAAGTGCTTATGTAAGCCGTTACGGGAACTTAGGGTCGAAATTAACTTAAATTACCTTAATAACCTATTACACTTCCATCCTGGATAAATATTTTTAGCTAATATCATTTAACGGAAGTTCAACTTATTATTAGCAACATTAGAGAGTTTTAGCTTATCGTTTGGAATAAAACGACATAATTTGACATTCCATATAAAAATTCGCTTGCTTACCTTATACGAAACAATATATCTTAATTTTGCATGTCCTAAGTAGGCATAGGTGTAAACTCACGACAAATTATTTCGCCAATTTCGACTGTTTCCAGAGCATCAAATATACGGAAATACACCCATGCCTACTTGGGACATACAAGACAAATTAAGATATATTGTTTCGTATACGATAAGCAAGCGAATTTTTATATGGAATGTCAAATTGTGGCGTTTTATTTCAAACGATAACCTAAAACTCTCTATTATTCAAAGTAAAATTATCTTTTTTTACCGTTATTTTGTGTATTATTTCCTGTGGAACTATCCTAATGACTTTCACTTTTGTGCTGTTTTTAAGAATTCTCGTAATAAAATCCTAACGGGACTCTGGATCTGAGCCGCGTGTTATCTAAGAATAAGTAGGCTACTGCAAACATTGTCACCAAGTTTGAAGAAAATACCGTTATCACTTTCCGAAATACAACCATTTTTCAAGTGGAACTATCCTATTGATTGGGAGATGCCAACATAAGGGCTAATTGCCGGCGTGCATTTTGAGAGAGTAGTAAACATTACGCGGATATTATTTTCACAATCGTAAAAAAAATATTTGACATTTGAAGCATATTCGTCTATGCGTATGTGTTTTTATTTAGTATGTGTAAATTGCGATAGTTTGAAAAAATGGTTCCATTTTTATTTTTTGAAAACCACTCTAGAATAACGCATGTAATGGGTTACTATGATTTCTCTAAGAATCAAAGGGATTAACAGCTCCTTTACATCGGGAGATTAATAGTTTAGGAATTGTGCGCCTTCTAGTAAAGAGAACTAACTCCGGTTAGTTTGGATTAACTCAAACACCTCTGAAGTTTGCCCAGTCCGTCAGGATAGACATATCCTTCTCCAAAAGCCCATTAAGGGTATCAGAAAATTTCCCTATAACTGCGATAGCAAAGTCATCAGCAAAAGCGGTGGCTTTGCATCCGAATCTCAATAAATTAATTGATCGCTTATCCCAAAGTAGAGGGGATAGAATACCTCCTTGTGGAGTGCCCTGTAAAGCTGTATCAACCGACCTCCCTTTATAATATGCAGTCCGACGCAAGCCTTGATGCCTTGGTTCTATTGATTAGTATCGGAGCTACCCCAGACAACATGCACGTCATTAGAGTCACATCTGAGGATTATGCTAGTACTAGAAGCCGTCGCTCCCTTCAAATTACGCGAATGCCATGATTTATTTACTTTGTAGAGTCGAAAATAGTACACATTTTTTAGTAGGGAAGAAAGAAGTACAAATGTTGAAACCGTTAGGTATTAACCCTGAGTGCTTTGCGACCAATTCTAGAATTTATCATTTTAGGGTAAAATATTTTGTGATTTGTGACCAGACTAGGCATGTGTGTGACAACTAATGCAGATGGTATAAGGTATGTATTATTAATGACGAGGTTCGCAAGCAATTTGTCGCCATTTGCGCCACGCCTAATCACCCCACTTGTTATTAGGGATATAAAAGAAGGATTATCATCACTGGACAGTAATTAAATTAATATCTATTGTGCATTTCCCGCTGACACTAATGGCTCTTGAAAAAAAAAACGAATCCATTGTACATAAATTGTCCCTATTCTGCACGAGCTCAAATCATTCAGGCTAGGCTGTACAGTGTCCAGCTCACATGTGTAGAATAAGCGAGGGGAAGATACAGGGTATGTGATGAATGACAGTATTTAATAAAATATGGTTTTCTTTGAAAACCACTAGAAACCTAACCAGAAGCGGTCGGAATAATAAATTTGCAAATGTACACTGTATAGTCCAGTCCACTGTCCTGCGTGGCTCTTTGTTTCAATAATAGGGCTTTGCACACTAGCTAATAGACATCATGTACATACTCTATTTCTTCACGTCACCGAAGTTTACATGCACATAGCACAGTATTGTACTCGTAACGTTGAAAATTGTCATCGCGGTCAGGTGCTTGTAGGTACAGTAATGCTACTATGGAAGGCCACGTTAATTGTATTGGTGAAACAAAACGCTGTTAACATGTCCCCTGAAATGGATTTACCCTCTTCTCTATGCACAAGCACACACCTCCGCCGTGTTTCAGCCCAATGAATGGCTAAACTTGTATTCATTAACGACTGATATTTATTGTTACGACAGTTATTCACGCATTCCCTGTTATTAAATCCACCAAACGTACACCGGTCCAGTATGGGTACTACGGGTACGGACGGGGTCGCATTCGTTGTTAGTGCTTATGGTTAATATAGTAAATTCTGGGCCGCCTGTTGCAGAGCACAATAATCAGCCCGAGTCACGAGTAATAGTCGGAATTTTTCAAATCATTCCATACAATCTTTATTCAAGAATACCTCCCACGCTTAGTCCTGTTATTTGTTGTGGCCGATGTATTTTCAACGATATAGGTTTCCTGGGTTCAGAAATGAACTAATGGGGTCCAATGATACTTAAATATTCATGTAGTGTCAGCACGCAAACCTGTCAGTTGTGATTAGATCGACAAGATGGTGTAATTAACGAAGCATACCGTTTCAATTATAATAAGAAATGCTGAATAAAGAGTCAGCATAACATATCGATTGTGCTTTGTCTCCTTGTTATCAATTCAGTTAGAGTACATGAAGAATTTTTGAATGCGAAATTTTCTTATTCCTCTCCTTATTTTTTATTTCTATACCTAATTAATTAAAACTAGTTTGTTCGTAGTTTTTCAGACATCTTTCCACAAGGTTTTAACGTATGCGGACGGGTGCATGCCTGTGGAACTGAACAGGTATTAAGGTACGTTGTCCTCCACGCGGCCGCAGCGACTCTAGCGATTCCAGCTGCTCTAGAGCAAGTTCCCTACCCCCAGCAGCCGTCACCCGAAGCCCACAAACAAGCAAGTGCACCACGTTCACCATTCGCGCATGCATTATGTACAAGAGCCGCGCGACTGCTTTCTATATACATCAGTGATGTCAACTTTAGTTACATTTCAGTAATCGGTTATACTCGTTACATTTGTGTCGAGTAATCGTTACTTTGTAATCGTTACTATTAGTAATCGTTGCTTTTAAAGAAACATATAAAAAACTACAACGACTGCAACGACAACCTACTCGAATGCGATAGTCCTCTTATTCACGGTTCGTCGCCGACATAGTAGAGATGGTAGAAGGGCTTGTACTCATCTTTTGCACTGTTTTACACAATTAAATTGCGAGACAGGCGGAAACCCAATCGTATCGCTCGGCCGGAAATTGTAGAGATATCGACCATTTTCTAATGTGCATGGTACGAAGTTAATCGTCAATTGCACTAACGGGTGAAAGGCTTCGACAACTCTAGGGGAATCCGCTGACATATCGCTCGTGTCGCTCCACCAAAGCATTGCAGAGATATCGACGGATCTCCGAAGTAGCACGAAGTTGACTGTTGCTGTTGCCAATATTCAGGTTAACGGCTATCTCTTACCACCCTGCACTAATCGGGAAACAGGCTTCGACACTTTTTAGGCGATTTTGTGCCGAGCCAAGCAACACCTCGATCGTGTACTTTGATACCTCTGACACCCCTGTGAGCTGCACCGAAAAAATGCTCCCTTAGAGAATTTTGTTGCGAGTCCAGCGACACCTTGATCGTGCCGATCGGCTCAAGGATTCCAAAGATATCGTCGGATTTCGGAAGTAGTACGAAGCTGATTGTGAAATTGCTGTGTGCCAATATCCAGTTTGACAGTTATTTCGGACCCCCCTGTGCACTGACCGAAAAAGTGGATCCGTCGATATCTCTGCAATGCCCAATCGAGCCAGTACAATTTCCTATCGCATACTATTAATGAACGAAACGATTGACCTCGTATTCTTTCGGGAATCCGTCGATATCTCTGCAATCCTTCGGCGTGGCGACACGATCGAGATGTCGCTAGACTCACCACAAAATTGTCTAACGAGTTAATGGATCGTCTTTTTCGGTCAGTGCACAGGGGGTTCAGAGATAACTGTCAAACTGGATATTGCTCACAGCAATTTCACAATCAGCTTCGCACTACTTCCGAAATCCGTCGATATCTTTGGAATCCTTGAGCCGATCGACACGATCAAGGTATCGCTGGACTCGCAAAAACATTCTCTAAGAGACCATTTACCTCGCGTAGCTCACAGGGATGATAACCGTCATGATTAGATATCAGAGCGTATACTACTTGGTATGCTCGATTCTTGTGTTTGTGCCTGTACGAGATTGCTTTGTTTGTTTGTTGCTCGGTAAATATGTAACGACTACTTTTTGTACTCGGTAGTCGTTACTTCCGATACTTATGAGTAACGACTACTTAAGTAACGGGTAGTTACTTTTTTGACATCTCTAATATACATGCGGGCATTATATACAACAGGAGCGGCGCGGTTCATTCAACGATAATTTTCATTGTGGAGCTATGCCAAGCGATTATCAGCTAAAAACGAGTCTCAGTCGCTAGAGCCGCTGGGGCCGTGCCGAGGAAAACGTACCTTTAACAAGACCGAAGGTTCTGCTGTAGACAATTTTTGTAATATTGTTTTCTTAAACAATTCAAATAAACTTGGCAGAGGACCCATCTCGACCTCAAGCAGGCATACGACAGTATCGATCGAAGTGTACTGTACAACTTTTTGCTGCATTTTGGTGTACCGGCAAAGTTAGTGCGACTCATAAGGATAACGATGACTAATACCGTCTCGTAGGTCAGAGTGCAGAACCGACTCACTGACTTATATGAAACTCGTACTGGACTCAAGCAGGGCGATGAGCTGGCGCCGACGCTCTTCAACCTTGCTCTAGAGTATGTAATTCGAGCCATGAATATGAACAGCAGCGGAACGCTACTCATCAAGTCGACTCAATTAGTAGCGTACACCGACGACATCAACGTCATGTCTCGAAGATTGGGTGATGCCTTCTGCATAACCTCAATAACATCGCAGAGGAAGTTCGACTTCATATCAACGAAACCAAAACAGAGGATATGATGCAATCGAAAACAAGGACGCCAACAAATTCAAGCATCACAGTGAGGGACCTCAATATCGAGTATGTAGACAACTACTACCTGGGTTGTCCCTTATCAAAAGACACCAAAAGCCAACTAAACCGACGAAATTAAACGACGGATACAACTAGCCAATAAGACATATTTCTTGGTCCTCCTTATAATTAATTCGAATCTTGCCCACAGGAACAGGAATCTCCGCGTGTACAAAACGATTATCCGACCCGTGCTATGTTATGGCAGCGAAACATGGACCCTCACCCAAGCCTCCGACATTTTGCTAGACAGATTCGAACGAAAAGTCCTTCGGCAAATTTTCGGGGCCGTTCGCGAGCGAGATCAATGGAGTATCCGGTACAACGATGAGTTGTCTGAATTGTGCCATGAGCTGGAAGTATCGAAAATCGTGAATCTTCAACGTTTGCAACGGGCGGGGCATGTACAACAAATGGATGATAATCGCATGCCACAGAAGGTAATGAACGCACAACGAATTGACGGTGCAATGTTGCGTGGACGACCGAGAGCTCGCTTGGAGAATTCTGTAGCTGAAGACGTCCACCAGCTGCTGGGCTTCCGAAACTGGAGGACAAAGTCACGTAACTGCCACAATTGGAGGATATCGTGCTACATTGATGATGATGTATCTACATATTGTTACATAACTTTTCTTTTTGTTATCATGCCGTGTAGTTTCGGGTAATGAACTCTATAATAAAAAAATGACGTTTATAAAAACAAACACGCCAAATTTTCCCTTCAATTCATATTTTGTATTAAATTCGTGACATTCAATATTAAATCCGACAATTTTTTATTCATATGCACGTTTGCTTTATCAGTCAAAGTGGTTTCGCGAATCGTTATCGTGAAATATCATAATTTTTTTCGGAAAGTGTTTGGTTCGTATTTTTTACCTGCCACTCGTGTGTTTTCCCTTGTTTTCATTTTGTCCAGTAGTGAATTGTCTCAGCTCAACTGCATGCATCTGGACACGCATTTTTAACCTTCCGTTAGTCCGCAATAAAAAATGTAACACGAATAGACGCAATGCATCTATTAGATGCAAACTTTGTCATCCTGTTGTAAGGTAATGAATATCTTCATAAGTTTTTTTTTTCTTCATTTCAATATTTGAAGCCTTGTTATACCAATAGTCAATATCAAAAGAAGAAATTCGGGCTGTTAATAATATTTTTTTTTGTTAAGAAAAAGTCTTTAAAAACGTCATTTTTTGGAATTGTCTTACGTAATTGCAGTTTTACAGCATAACTAAATTTTAAAATAAAACAAAGGTGTAATAGTGTAACTCTAAAAGTATTGCACTTGTAGTAAATATAAATAATAATAAATAGATATAAATATAAATAAAATAAAATAAATATTTTTATCGTATACTGCTGCGCCTATGTCAATTACATGTTCAAATCACTCATACGAGTGCTCGCAATGCATCTAATAGATGCTCGAGCCTCTTACGTAAAGCCAAAGGACCCCACATTTTTCACTATCAGACTAAAATGCTTCCGTACTCGGTATACGAAGCTACTACTACGAATCTAGAAAGTGAAATTCGCAATAGAAAAGAAATTAGGGTAAAAAAAACAATGCGGGGCATCTGTCAGATGCATTGCATCTAACGGAAGGTTAAACTAGCATACCGTGCAGTGGTACCGTGTAAGATTCACGCCTGTCAGGTCCTGTGTTAGAATCCCATTTTGTATATAACTTTTTTTTTATTTTGACATGTATATGTCTTTGCGGAGGCTACCTGAGAAATACTGGGTGTCGTTCAGTGAAAAATCGTCACGAAAAAGTTTAACGCTTAAAAACCTCCTTCCCGTAGTTCGAATTTCACCAAATTTGGTACACATTATCCTTTGATCGCTCTGATTCAGAATCGACAATCACGATTTCGATTAGTTGCGGGAATAGCGGTAAATTCGCCATTGAAGCGAACCAAAATTTATCCTTCAATTGCTTCCCCTGGCTCTCCCCATGGACCGAAGTCGACGAAACTCGAATGGGAATTAAGTGGTGCGATCCTTGAAATTTTGGTGCCAGCACTTTCTTATGAGGAAGATGTCCTTGGACACAAAATGTCCTTTTTTCTGTGGGAATGCATTATAGATGCTATGTATAAGGATATGGATATCAAAATACAGAATCCGTTGCGACGAGACTTGTAAAATCCCGAAAAGTTGATTTTGAGTTTTGTTAAAGGATATTACCACCAAAAAGGACATTTTTCTAGCATAGGAAACAGAGTATGGGCATTATGGGTGTCGT
This sequence comes from Microchrysa polita, assembly GCA_949715475.1. Taxonomy (NCBI): domain Eukaryota; kingdom Metazoa; phylum Arthropoda; class Insecta; order Diptera; family Stratiomyidae; genus Microchrysa; species Microchrysa polita. The sequence continues at coordinate 92,515,375 of OX454416.1, forward strand.
TCGAAATGTGATATTTGAGGCACTGTACATATGTGATCGGTTTCAAAATATTTAAAAAAAAAATGTCCCAGGGTGGTTCGAACGATGGTCCAAACCGTCGTCAATACCTTCCAAAAAGTCAGCAACAACCACCAAACCGCCTTGACCATACTGCGCCTTATCAGTACGAATAATTTTAGTGATCATCGCATCCAAAATGCATACGAATTATCGCGTAAATTTACGAAGAGTAGAAAATCAAAAATTCCTCAAAATATCAATAGTCGTTTTAGTATATACTCGTATCTTCAGTATGATGATCACCAAAATGAAAAGAATGTTCAGGTAACTAAATAAAAAACTAGGGGGCTTCGCCCCCTGCTCGCTTCGCTCGCCAGCCCCCGGGGCCAATGCTAATTTCGGGCGCGGCCGAAATTTGGATACCCTTCGCTTGGGCTAAAAGTTTTGTCGTACCTATGACTTGTATTTAATCCCCCCTCATTCTTTTTCTTCCGTCTTGACAAAAGTTTTGGGCTTGGTTGATATAAGTGGGCAAATAAAAATATTTACTCGGAAATTTTATTGGGGTTGCGGGAGCATGACCCCACAGTACGATTCCATTCGTTTTTAACTTTTTTGTTGCTTTGGTAAAGACACATTAATTCAAGGTTTTGTGAAATTGGTGCAACAAATGTTTCTTAGAAGAACCAAAATGGGGGTTGGGTTTGTATGGCCACCCCATGACCCCATGGTCAGATTTGATCAATTCTTAGGTATGTTTTGTGTCATCAAGAGAAACACGTTTGTGTGTAATTTTGTAGAAATTGGTGCACAAATAAAAAAGTTTTTCTTAGAAGAACCTAATTTGGGGGGTTGAATTTGTATGGCAGCCCCATGACCCCATGCTCCGATTTTATCCATTCTTACATACGTTTTGTGTCAACAATAGAAATACATTTGTGTGAAATTTGGTTGAAATTGGTGCACAAATAAAAAAGTTTTTCTTAGAAGAACCTAATTTGGGGGGTTAAGTTTGTATGGCAGCCCCATGACCCCATGGTCCGATTTGATCCATTCTTGCGTATATTTTGTGTTATCTATAGAAACACATTTGTCTAAAATTTGGTTGAAATTGGTACACAAATAAAAAAGTTTTTCTTAGAAGAACTCAAATTGGGGATCTAGGTTTGTATGGCAGCCCCATGACCCAGTGATCCAATTTGGGTGAATCAAACATACAAACAGCCTGCAACAATAAGAAGCACGTGTGCAAAATTTCAGCTCCGTAGCTTTTATAGTGGCCGAGAAAAACGCGCTGATACAGACGGACAGACGGACAGACAGACAGACAGACAGACAGACGGACATCGCCCAATCGATTCATCTCGTCATGCTGATCATATATGTATACTTTTGATATGGTCGGAGATGCTTCCTTCAATGCGTTACAAACTTCATGACAAAGTTAATATACCCTTTCACTCTATGAGCGAAGGGTATAAAAATTAACGCTCTGTGGTGACTCGAAAACGTCACCTCATGCACCAAACACCTATCAACTAACTTCTAACCTACTCGGCTATGCCGACCTCGATGATGGCAAATAAATCTAGCGATCATCACACATTATCTCGTACAGGTCGGTGCATGCAGGCAGAACATAATTGTCATTGTCGTCGTCGTCGGAAAGGGCAACGGAAGAATGATATTGTGTGTTAGGAATATTGTGGGACGTGGACAGAGGTTGTACAGCCACTGAACGTTGATGTTCGTCACAGCACCGCAAATCATTGATTCGTTGGACATTTCTTTCTCTCCGTTCAGCAATATGTAAACGCTCTGCAAAATGTTCGAACGTGATCATGTGATGATCGCTAGATTTATCGGGCCAATGTGTAGTCGATGCAGCCTGGTTGGGTATCCGCCAGGTTTGGTGCGTAGGGTAATGTGTTCGAGTCCCCACAGCAACATATATTTTTTTTCTTTTATTAGTGTCCAAAACAATTTTTTTAGCTTAGTGAAAATTATTTGGAACATAAAACACGTGTGATTATTTTAAGGAAATTAGGATGTGTACGCTGAGTTGTTCCGTGACAAAATGTGACTTTGTAAAACATAGCGAAAACCTTTCAGTGGTCTGATCATTGCTAAATTTGGTATACACTTTCCTTTGATCGCCCTTAGAAAGAATCGACAATTACTGATGAGTTGCGGGAACACCGGTAAATTCGCCGTTGAAGCAAATGAAAAGTTATCTTTCAATTGGTTTTCTTGGCTCCCCCTGTAGAGCGATTTAGATGAAACTCGGATGGAATTTAAGTGGTGCCAACCTATTATTTTGGTGTCGGCACTTGTTATGAGAAAGATGTACCTTTTTCTTTGGGAATACATTATAGTCGATATGCATATCAAAATACAGTATTCGTGGAGTTGAGACCATTCAAATCACCACAAGCTCATTTTGGGTTTTCAAAGGATATTATGTACATATGTATCACCAAAAAGGACACTTCTCTAAGGAAACTGAGAATGGGAATTATGGTTGTCACTCGAAAGTCGATATTTGGGGTACTGTATGTAATCGGTTTGAAAGGATTTTTGGTCTTCTGGAGTGACAAGATAATGGCTGATGCAATGTGGATTATTTTGTAAGCAGTAACGTAGACATATACATGATCTAAGATTTTTCCCTTAAGGGAAAACTTCTCGGAGTTTTTTTTCTCTTTTTGTCAATTTATTAGATTTTTTCTTAAAGTCAAATGGATTGGGTTTGCGAGCAATTTAAGGAACTGCGTTCCTGTTATTATAAGTCCTATGTAAACCATACACACATGCACTGCAATTTGTACTAAAGACTGAGAATGTTTTCAAAAGCACGAAATTCCATATATACTCCAATCAACGGGGAGATTTTACCTTGCAAAAATTCTCCAATTTTTGATATGTTATAAAGACAGGTGGGGTTAGTTAAAATCCAAGTTTGCGTCACTTTGCCCCCTGTGCTCCCACCGCTATCTTGAAAAAACCATCTAAAATCGGCTCTTCTATCAGTTTGCGGTCTATAACTCCTTCCCAGTCCATTTGAGCACGAAATGTGCCGAGATTATCTTGTAGAGCACAGAATTTCCTATAAATTTCATCTGACAAGTTTTACTCTACAATCAAAATTGGCAGAGTTATAGCGCAAAGAATATGCTAAAAATACCAAAAATCATTACCAACAAATTTCAGGACATACCTACTTCGAGAACTCTATACTAAAATGCAGAGGAGGCTATGAGTTATTGGTATACGTTTGCGTTTTTGTGAATTTGAAATTGGTATGCTTTTTAATATTTTCTCCATTTTCTTGGCGCTATAACTCTGTTAATTTTAATTGTAGAGTACAACAAGTTTTCTTTGTCATCTCAGTGTGTTGTCCTGGGCTTGTTGAAATCTTAAGAAGAAATGCATGCGCCCATTAACTGAAGTAATGGCTGCACCCATCAACAAACAGCTTTGGTACCAGTGGCGGAACAACTTCACTCGGGGCCCTCCCGCCATCTTCTTGAGTGGAGTAAAATCAATCGAAAATACTCTTGAAGGTCGATCCACACTTTTCAGTCATCAGTTACAGTCACTTTCCATACATGTTGGCAGATTGTCAGTTAATTGCGATTGTGGATCGACCTTAAACCAGCTCTTTTGAAGGAAAGAGCTACTTCATTTTTGTTGTAACGTTTATTAAATTAATGATTTAATCAAGCGTTTTTTTTTTAATAAAAACGCTCAGCATTGATCTCTGTAGGTTTTGGTGATATTTAAGTATAGTCAATTACCCGCGCCTACAATGGGATTCAATCTCGCGATCCTAAGATTTGAAGACGAGCGCCCTATCTACCCTAATGCCGCATGCACACGGTCAATCCTAATCCTTTTTTAAAAGTTCGTTCTGTCAAAATCGAAGAAATTTGATGAATTTGACAGAACGAAGAATCCAAAAAATGATTTCTGCTTTAAATTTAAGTGTGCTTTAATTTACATCCTTCAATTTTAAGAACGTTAGTACTTAATATTAAAATCAATACCGCAATCTTGGCAAGATCACAGCCCTAATATATGTATATACCGCAAGCAACATAAAATATTTTAGTCTTTACCGACATATATGTATAGGCCGTACTAACTAGTTAGAACTAAGTTTAGTACCACCCTTAAAATACTTTGTTCCTGTTTGACAGTTCATGACAAAGTGGATTGGTATTTAGTACGAAAGTTTAGAAAAGGCACTATCATCAAAATTGTTTTAAGATACGAGTATTTAGTTTATTTGCAGGACCTAAAGAATCTTTTTGTCCATATGGTACTTGCTTGGAAGGAAAAGGGTGGGTCGGATTACAAACCGCGGCTACAGTTACAGCAAATAGCGCAGCCATACCAGGAGAATTTTTTTTTGTGAAAAAAAAAATCCAGATTGTCTCATGAACTTTCAATGATTTTAGAACAATATAACATTTGTTTCTCTAAGGGACCTGGTGATAGAGGAACAGAAAATTTCGCATTTGTTTTGGCTTCGAAAAGTGTATATCTTGTCTACGAAAAATTTCTACGTCGGAGTGTTGTTTTTCGCAGTCGTGCTGTTTTTATGGTTACAGAAATGGGCCCCTAAATCTCGTGTGAACACAAATCTTTGACGTAGATTTTTAGAATTATAAATTAGACTGCCCTTCTTGTTCCAAAAAAAAATACGTTTTAGTAATGCATCAAATGGTCAGAGTGAAATTTTAGAGTTAGATGGATTCTAATGTACTGTCAAATTGTGGTGCAACAAAATTAGGACGATAAGGTCAACAGGGTTTGAAATTTTATAATAAACCTCGATTACGTTATAGTTTTCGCGTTTTACTAGACCCTGATAGCCTATTTGTAGTAAATAAATTAAGTTAAACCCTTTTACTCGATTGAATCGTGAGATTTTAGTAAATCCTGTCAATAGTCCGAATCCCCCTATAAATATAGTCCTTTACTTAAAAGTTCAGAATTTGCAGCGTGTAGTAATAGCACAAAAATAGTGGTATCAACAATTATGGTTAATTATAATTGTGTGTAGGATTTCATTTGGATCTCGAACACAATATATTTTAGAAACGTTACGCCACTGGCTCCTTCGGTGCACAGGGTCAAAGGCTCGAGACTCACCGTGAACGAAAAACGAAATCAGTTTTTGGTATGTTTGGAACTCACGACCCAAGTGACGGAATATGACCTCACTCAGATGTTGAACGGGTACCCATTTTTTAACACATCTGCGGCCTTAGTCCAACAGGGACGTAGCCAGGATTTTGTTTCGGGAGGGGTCCAACGGAATTTCCAGACGCGCGACAAATTTATTGTTGAAAAAGTGGATACACTAAATATTAGACTGGTATGTTATGAAACGTTGAGAATAGCTGGAACCGCGTAACCTGACTTTTTAGTGTAATTATAACCATCATGAGTGAAAAGGATGTACCAGTACCTTTGCAGAACGCATCATTATTTGTTTTTTAGTCAAAGCAAATATAAAATCCGCGGAAACTTATCAAAAAGTACTAGAGAAGTTCCAGAATGAGTGCCTCTCTAAAACCCATGTGTATGAATGTTTTGAAAAGGCCGAAAAGTTGAGGGAAAGTTGCCACATGCGCTCCACCTAGTGTCACCGATGAAAACGTAACCGCCGCCACCGCTGAAAAACTCATTGTGGAAGACCGACGAGGTAGTGTATACGCTACATGACTGGGGAGTTGGGCATAAACGTAAGTAGTATGTATGAGCGGCTAGGCTACCGAAAATCTGAGGCAGATGAGTGCTAATATTCTCTGAATATTAAGTATAAATTCTGGCGCTCTGAAGTTTGTACACATCTTCTACAGCATTGAACGAATTGAGAAAGTTCCATTGAAAGTTTCAAAAGCTATGAAGAAGTAAAAATTGTTTGTGCGAGAATGGGTCCGTGAAAAGCCGCGAGATTTTTACGAAAAAGATATCCAAAAGCTTGCCGGGAGGTGGCGAAAATGCATACAGTGGTGTAGGGGAGACTAATTAGAAAAACTAATTTTTACCATTTGTATCTTTAAAATTGTTTTGCTTCGTTAAAACTTGAGCGTTTGGTCATAAAAAAGGCTTAACTACATAACTATTACATACTTGCACAGACTATTAAAGCAGGCGTATATATTCCGTTTTTTAATAAAAGTAACAGATGCACACTCTCATTTCATTCTTTATCTACGGGCTTCATGTACCTTTATATCTCCGCGATTAGCTTAGCCAAGCGAGAGCTAAGTTTCCGTTTAGTCCAACAATCGCCATGCGCAAAATATTTGGGAGCTTATCTTTCACTCGACCCAAAGGGCCGATAATCGCAAGTAATTATTTTTGTTTTTATAAAAAAAACACAAGTCATCACGTACCTTCACGATTGATATTAGTCAAAATTTTCAAAGAAATTGTTTCCTTGAGAAAAAAAGCTCTGTTTAAAGACTATTTTATCGCATTCTCTATATTCGTAGCAATGCTCAGAACCTGCGCAGCGGAAAGTTTAAAGTTCCAAGCTTCCATGAAAACACGTCCGTACGTCCAATAAATAAAATCAGAGTGAATAATAATTTTCGACAACAGACATTTCTTGCATAGATTCCGCGCAATTTATTTTGAAGGGTTGTCTTCAGAGAAGTGTGTATTGATATTTGGATTTATCTAGTTTTGAAAAGAAAACCTCCCTTAAAGCAATAAATTTTCCATGTCGGTTATTTTTTATGACGTTCAGTCCCACAGAATTTAGAGAAAAATATGTTACCATCTGAATATTTTGATATTTTATCATCACTAATCACTAAAAATTCCGTTATAATTGAAAACATTTCGGGAGGGGTCCGGACCCCATGGACCCCTCCCCTGGCTACGTGCCTGTAGTCCAATGTTGGGCTGTCGCGCATGTTATTTATTTTTAAAGTTGCGTCACATAGCGATGCCGCCGACTTTTAACATATAATTTGTTGAATAAATGTCGAGTTTTTGAAAATCGATGTCTTCACTAATTGAGATTGTGATGGAGTATACATATATTTGATGTCGGGAATTTGTAGAGTTTTAAAATCGAGATACAATTAGTCGAAAAACATAGTACAGTCGAACTTGTCTATAACGAATCGTTAGGGGACCGGTTAATTTATTCGTTATAAGGAAAATTCGTTACAGAGAAAACTAAAAAAAAAATTTTTTTTTCAAATCTATGTACTTATCCAAAATTCAATGTAATACATGGTACATATATGTACATACATTCACATAATTAAACTGAACTTGCAAGAATTCAAATTAAGTTCTCATGTTTTTTTAGAAAAGTAATCGGTTACTTTGCTTTGCGTTAAAGTCTTCCATTTTTCTTTCTCAATAAAATGTTCAAATATGTTTAGAGATGAAACCACGTCAGTTGGAACATCGTTTGTCATTTCGACAAAATTTCGCAATACTGCAATTGATGATGACATTTCACCCACGGTGGGTATCTTTTTTATAGTTTCAGGCATGTCTTCGTCTTCATCAGAATCTAGAAATTAAAAAAAACTAGGGTAAGCAATTTCATGGGCATAAATACAATTCCGTAAGACATTGAGTAATCAAGTTACCTTGACTGACAGTTCGAGCCTCCAATATACTGTTCAAAATATCAGTGTCAGTAAGGGTCTCAGAAGTGCACAAACCATCGTCAACGTTAACGAAATCCTCAAGGGTTAAATTATCGTTGTTTAACGAAGCATCCAGCGAAGTCCACAACCTTTTTAATTGTGACAATGGTATAATGTCATCTGTGTCCCAGTCAAGTGAAGTATAATCCAATAAATTATCTTTCTGGAATCCTGACTTTCTAAAACAATTTGAAATTGTTTCCGGCTTTACGTCGAAGGTCCATACTTTATTTAAGTTTCGAATTGCGTCAAGCAAACTTATGTACATTGGAGGTTTTTCATCCTCCATTTCTGATAAAATATTCATCAATATTCGCTTTCTATAGTGCTGTTTAATGTTATAAATAATGCCCTGATCCATCGGTTGCAATACAGATGTCATGTTAGGAGGAAAATAGACCAGTTCAATATTTGTTACTTTGGCTTGAAGATTTTTCGGATGTGCGGTGCAATTATCCACGAACAGTAAAATTTTCCTTTTTTGAGATGAAAATTGTCTGTCCAGTTTCAAGAGCCACCTTTCAAAAATTTCGGAAGTCATCCAGGATTTTGAATTGTATGCGTAATCGACCTCTAGAGTTTTAATGCCTTTAAAGCAACGAGGATTTTTGGCTTTGCCGATGACGAGCAATTTTAACTTCTCCGATCCAGTCATATTGCATCCGACCATAATTGTGATTCTCTCTTTACTCCTTTTTCCACCAAAACATTTTTCATTTTTAAATGCTAGCGTTTTATTCGGTAGACATTTAAAAAATAAGCCTGTCTCATCGGCATTGAAGACATCCCTCTGGTCATATTTCTCTAATAATGTTGGCAAAACACTATTCAACCACTCGTCACGATTTTGTGAGTTAACATCAGCACTTTCTCCACACAGTGTTTTTTCGACAATGCCATATCGTTTTTTAAAACCGTCCAACCAGCCAGAACTACTTTTAAAATCCGGGTGACCTAATGATTCAGCAAATTGTTTGGCTTTTGCCCTTATTATTGGTCCTGACAAAGGAAGATTTTTTTCACGGGCAGCAACTGTCCATTTCCGCATAGCTTCGTCGACATCTTCGAAAATACACGGACGAAGTTTTTTTCGCGAAGAATTCAACTCTTCAATATTTGCGCGGTCCAAAATTTGAATCTTGTTTTTCAAAATTGTAGATAACGTACTTGCCGAAATTCCATATTTTTCTGCAATGTCTTTCTTTTTTAAAGCCCCGTTTTCCACTTCGCTTATGATCGCCAACTTTTGCTTTATTGTAAAGCTTTTACGTTCCATTTTAGGAAAGGCGCGAGCAAAACTAATGCACTGTTTGTCTGTTCGTTGTCGATTAATTCACCCTTCAAGTCAAAACTATCAAAAATGTCTCTGGTCCACTCAGACCACAACGCAATAAGTTGTAAACAGTCACTAGCCTCCTAGAAAATCGGATGCAATATTCTACATACACATAAAAATTATAGAATGTCGCACAATATGTCCCAGACGGCCAGCAACGTTATCCGACTGGGTCTTTCAACAACAAAACTTGTGGCGGCACTGAGTTCATTCGCACTTCGTTATATAGAAACTGAAAATGTCTGAAAAAACCTGTTGACTCTGAAAAAAACAGTTCGTAACAGAGAAAAATTCGCTATAAAGAAAATTCGCAATATGGAGATCAAATCGTTCTCTGTAATTAGCGAGAAAGCAGTGTTCGGCGAAACAGTTCGTTATAGGGAAAAATTCGTTATATAGCTGTTCGTTATAGGCAAGTTTGACTGTACATACATGATTACATACATGATATTGCAAAATCTGGAGCAGAAAATTCCAAATGGATGGAAAATTGCAACCCACGTAAATCGGATTTGCTCTCGCTAGATGAAATCAATTTTAGTTTCAATGTTGAAAAAGAAAGAGGAACGTGAACGTGACGATAGGGACGAGGAATGATGAACAGGTGTGGGCATGGCTAATTAACAATTCAACCAAAGGAGCACTAACTGACAAGTGGTACCCTATAAATTTATTATCATTGTACTTCTAGATAGCAAGGAGACTCTTGTCTAAACTCAAATTAGTTCATTTCGTGTTTTATCATCAATCGTGTGCAGTACTGAATAGATCCCATGCCATAACATTTTATTTACATCGGGGTACTATGTAATGTAATATGTATGTACTATCAAGACAAGAAAGGGTTACACGCTACGAAGTGATTTTAAAGTGGTATAAAGGTTATTCTTCTTGCGATTTCGTGCTGAATGAAAGATGATAAGAATCGACAATTCACCTGATGAAACGGTGCACGATATCCAGTGAACACGAAGGAAATGCAATTTTCTTAAGAACACGATAAAAGCTAGTCGTTAATTTAAAGTGAATCTATTAAAAGTTGGTACATAAAAAGCACGAGTCGTAATTTTTCGTCATTTTCATAAGATGAATTCATTAATCTGAAATTTGAATGAAATACACACGGTTATTAGACATTTTTAATTTAATGGATTTTGTCCCACACTTTATAATGACACCATGCGATAAACTAACGACATTGTTAAGGTTTTACTGAGATATAAGGACTTAAAAAAATCGCCATTTAAAAAAAAAAACATATATGACAAAAAATATTGAAGGCTTGGGTTCTACGTTGTGGTTGAAATAAGCTGTGACCCACTGTAGTACTAAAACACCTAAATAACACAAGATGACACTTATCTTTTTTCTATTTTTCCTAATTTCAGATCCTTTGTTCGGCATAGTCATCAACAATTTCATCCTTTCCTGAACAATCTCTGACACGGCTTACACTATAACTCACCAACAGATCCCAACAGACTCCTCTTGTCCACTGCTTCGGATCTCCAATTCGAATGCGAAGCTTCCCACCAACATTTCGTTGCGAAACAGGGCTAAAATCGCGAAAAACTCCAAAATTTTCTGAGTTTTTCCATTTTTTGGCTTATAACTCTGAAACAGTATTTTGCATTTATGTATAATTTGGTTTCTAATCGAAGTTTGAAATTGGTAATTGTAATTGCATTTCATATTATGCGCCGCGCAAGATACAATTTAAAGGCAAATTTCTCAGTAAATATTAAACTGATTAACATTAATTATGATTAGAAACCAAATAAACTGAAAGACAAAATGGCAAACGGTACATTAAAGGGAAAATATTCGTGGAGAGGATTAGTAATATTAACGCATATGATCCAAGCCATAGCCTAAAGCAATTTTCCAGATTGTATAATTTTGTATGGGATTCAGTAAATACGTCCATGATCCATAATGCAAAAAACACTAATAATTTGAAATTAATAACATCGATCGATCTGGAAATGTGACATTTACGTTTCTGAATCGGACCATTAAAACATACACTGCTTGACATCAGGTTAGCACACCCCTTTGCATTATTAGTTTTGACTGAATTTCAGCCAAACTAAAAGAGGTAAAATTTCAAAATTATAACCGTTAATAGCAGAGTTAGTTTGGAGTTAACTTAAATAAAATTAAATAAGTATTTTTTTTATAATTCTTTATCGCAAATAGCCATTAAAAATTTGTCATCAGGTTAGCACATGCAATTTCTTTTTCGTCAATCTTCGCCGTTGGAGCAAAGGTTCCTCAATTTTTTGTTGTTGTATGATGTTTGCTTGTTTGATGTGTTAGCTTTGATATGGGTTAAGGAGAATCATTATCTGAGGAAGAAGGATTAAAAATTTAAGCTAGTAAGGATTCAAGGTACCTGGGAATTATAGTTTCTAACAGCAAATATAAACGGAAACAGTTACAAAAACCTGGTTCAAATGGCTATTTTCAAAATATCTTTGGTAATGGGTCATCGCATTTTTAACACTATATTCCTCCGCTCCATATATTGTCCAGGTGGTTAAATCAAGGATTTAGGGCCAAAATATCAGTATACGACATTGGCCGCCTTACTCCCCCGACGTTAATATAATAGAAAAGGTTTGGGGATGCTTAGTTTGTAAACTGTACGAGTTCAAAAGCCTCCAGAGTACCCTGGTAAGCTATTTTCCTAACTCACATAGGAAAATTGTAAAAGTAACTCTCCTAACGATTCAATGAGGTTATTCTAAGTAAGGGAGGCTCAACACGTTATTAGATTTATTGAAAAATGTATCAATTATCAAATTTTGTAAGTAAGGAAATAACCTCATGACTTAAAAGCTCAGTAAACATAAAAAAGTCACATTTCCTAACCTGATGACAAATTTTAAATTGTTATTTTGCACGTTCTTTTTCGAAAAAGAATTATAAAGCAATATTAACAAATGGAAAAACAATATTTTTTATTTTGATTAACTGAGAATTAAATAAGCAATTAACTGTAATAATTTACAAATTGTACCTTTATTAATTTGGCTGAAATTCAGCCACAGCTACCCATGTGAAGGGGTGTGCTAACCTGATGGCAAGCAATGTATACCTTTCAGATTAAAGTGTGCACTACTTTCTCTAAATCCCGGGCAGTATATTATTTTTATAATTAATAGCAATTAAGTAAAATTTTCAACTTATTCTTAAATTAGTTAGAGGAGCTGCGGGACCTCAGATTTAGATAAAAGACATCCTCCAAAGTAGACTCGTTCAATGACTTTCATAGCTAGCTCCTTGAAAAACAATATACCTTTCCAATTTGAATTCCATTAAAAATTAATAAATCTCTGTGCTCGTATCAAAGAACCTTACATAACCAAACATACATTTACATTTGAATCTTAAAAAGGAATTTCTGACGAATATCTTCAACCAAATAGCTTCCTGGTTTGTTGTTACCAAGTCAACAAACTCTAAAAATTTGTATGAAATAGCATACACAACAGACTTCAATTACCCATTCAAAACGAACAAAATTAAAATTGTTGTGTAACACGATCTGCCTAGCGACAGTATACAATACGGCATGCTTCTTAGCCGGGGTGCAAAATCTTCATTTCCATCTCCATATCTACTTTTATTGGTAGATTCCCTGATATTATGCGTCCTTGAAAGATACTGTCGCATTGAATAAAACATTTCTTGCCGCTTAGTGATTTGCCTTCCGAGCGTAATACCGCGTTCTCTCAAGTCGGGTTGATCACCCAGGGGTGAACGAAAGTTTGAGTATTTTAATTGATTCGCACGCTAAAAGGAGTAACCCATAGCGTAGATTTTGAGTTATAAAGGCAACTTATTCGACTGGACGCTAATAAATTCAAGGCCATTCCTTCTGTACCGTTCGTCGGTCATGCAAAGATCAAGTCATCTACCTCGCACATGGCTATTGACCTCGTTACTATTCACTAGCAGTGGCAATTGTGATCAATGACCGTGTCGATGACACCATGAAAATATTCACAAAGAAAGGCTTTGGTGTGAAAGGTATTCAACAAAATTCATATTGAGCTCTATCTAGGTAGGTATTCTTTGTTTTCTATATCGATAAGCCGATAATTTAAAAAGTCGACATTTCGATTTTTTAAAATCAATATCTGGAATTATGAATTTGACATTTGCAAGTTAGAGGGGATTCACACTATGGACAGGATTTACTAAAACCACTAAATTAATCGAGTCGAAACCCGCCTACTATAGATTAAATCCTATCTCATTAAATTCAAAATGCATGCTTTTCATCTGTTTAAAACAGTGGCTCTTAATCTTTTGATCATCGAGGATGTTAAGGGGTTATTTCCGAACTTATGCAATAAGCTCTGACTCAAGTGGAGGATTGGTGCAGGAGGGCATGCCTATCGGCCAATCCCGCCCAAACAACACTAAGACCCTCCCGTCGCAAACACAATTTGGAAGGGCTAAATGCCCCAACCCTATTTTTCATTTCTCATTTCATTTCATTTCTTTATTTCCTAATTCAATTAATTTTTAACAATGTGATCTATAAAATTATAACTATGGAGGAAATACCTCTCCCAATGGCAGAGCCAGAGCGTGGAAAAGGGGGTTGATTTCATTTAACATTTAACTATTTTCAAAATTAAGTAAAGGAATGGAATTGAATACATAATAAATAAATCTACTATATAAAAATAAGTCGGGTTTTCCTCCCTGACGCTATAACTCCAGAACGCACGAACCGATTTGGATGATTCTTTTTTTGTTTTATCCGTCTTACGTTGGAGAAGGTTTACGGACCAAAAAATTTTTGAAAATCTCGAAGGAAGTGGTGGTAAATATCGAAATTTCATTTTGTATGAGAGTCACCTGTTGCAATCAAGTTTTCATCGACAACATTTAAATTTAATGGGAATATTTTAGTTGTCATTGGATCAAATACAGTGTTAATTGTAGTCAAGGTGACTATGTTTTTACGTACACACATCCTTGATGTTGGTCACAGCAATTTGACAATAGACTTCGGGATACTATACTACTTCGGGAATCCATCGATATCTCCGCAATCCTTTGGCGGAACGACACGATTGAGATGTCGCCGGATTCGCAACAAAATTGCCTAAAGGGTCATGGGGTTTTTTTTTCTAATAACCGTCAGCCCGGATGTTGGCATAGCAAGGTTACAATTAATTACAATTAAGTTACATTAACAACCGTCAACCTGGATGTATGATGGTTTCTGGGATAGTATGAGTATGTAGGTGGCGTGCGCACATTTTAGTGCACGAAAAACTGAGTAAATGAGTGTGCTGACATATTTAATAGAAATTTATTAAATTAATGATTTTCGAGATAACTCGCTAATATAGTTGAAGGTCAAGTGCAGTCTCATCAATCAGTCAGGGGGTTGAGTACATATATTGTTGTTGTATTACCTTGACCGCTTAACCCCCCGACGGAAATCTATAGCGTTGTTTCCATTATACACTTTGGTTTCATCATCGAGAGGTCGATCCCAATAAATTATAGTTAGCAGGTTGATTGGCATTCAAATTAGTGTCAAGTTGTGAGTGAAGCCAATAATGCGAGCGAAGCGAGCACTAGATAAGTATAAGTATCATAATAAAAACAAATGATCGGAATTGAAGGATAAGAAAAGCAATAAGATAAGATTATAATAAAGCATAAGAGTATTAAATAATAATAATTAAATAAAATTATAAATTAAATTATAGAAATTAAATTATAAAAGAAATTTTTAATAACATAATAATAATAATTAAAAACCTACAATATAAGAAGCTATAATATCAGGCAGATGTAACAAAAATTATTTGCAATTCATAACCTGTCTCAAAACAAAAAAAAAACAAACAGGACCTAAATAAGTCCAATGTCGCATGGATTGTGTTAAATTTTTCCGTGGGACTCTCAATAGACCTGTTGTCGCCCCTCGAGTTCGAAGGGAAGTTCCAACGTGTGAGAAATTGTTCCTTGAGCTATTAACTTTCCTCAATGCATATAATTTATACAACTGATCAATTGTTAGTACTACAAAATCCTTATAGAGATCGTTAGATGAATCAAATCTAGTACGCATTAATATAGTTCTAAGTAGGATATTTTGTGCTACTTTTAGGGGCTTCAACTTTGTTGGGTATGCTCCTCCCCATGCTAAGATTCCGTATGTTAAAATAGACTGTGCTAGTGCAAAATAAACTGACCTAATAATCGCTCTGTTAAGTATATTACGTAATCTATAAAATATATACGATAGTTGATTGAATCTTTTGGTAATAGTCGTTACATGTTTTTTCCAATTGAGTTGTTGATCAATGTATATACCTCACTCGCCATATTCTGTATGGAATTTGAGGATTTTATTTGGGTGGTAGCATTCATATATCGAATATGACATATGCTTAGTCTTATCGACATTCATTGTTAATTCATTTCTATTAAACCAGTGCCTTATTTTTTCTATCCCATGTGATGCTAAATCGTACGTTTTATCCCAGGTCTCTGCGGTGAAGAGTATTATAGAGTATCATCAGCAAACATAAATATTTTCCCTGTTATCATGCTCTCGAGTTTGGCCAGATCGTTTATAAAAATCAAGAAGAGAATTGGTCCTAATACAGTACCCTGTGGTATGCCGTATGCAGACCCTTCTAGTTCCGTGCTTACACTCAAAAAAAATATATATGTAGCAGATATAAAAAGACGGAGATATAATATTTTCAGGTTTTATCCGTAGCAGGTATATTAGATCATATGAGGTCATATTATAGCTAATATTATATGTGCTAATATAGCTATGAGAATCAAAATTTAGCTCTACTGAAATCAGTTTATTTCTCTATAAGAGATATGTTTATGCCTTTTACAAATATAATGTAATATCCATATGAGATATAATTATATCTGTTTCATTCATATTGAAAATGAGTATGCATGCTAATATCTATATATAATATCTTATTGGTCTTAAATTGTCATTTTAAGCCACAAATAATACAAATTCATTTTTATATTTACGTTTGTTGTTTATTTTTCATAAAATAATTTGTACTAAAAATTACAGCTATATTAACAAAATGTGTTTTTGTGTGCTTTAAAAAAACTATTAGAATACTTGGTATGGATATCTTACAAATTGTACAGTTTAAAATGTTCAATCTCTTTTGACAGTGTTTCGACTATAGCTGATGGACGGTCGGACTGTGTCGTTATTTTAAATATTTCTTTTTATACAAAATGCCATACGTGTTGACATTGACAATGGATATTGCGAATTCAATGCTAAAAAGAATTTGAAGCAGGTCTCAAATGCAGCCAGCGGATTGTATAACATATAGATTTTCTCAATAATTTCATTCAACATACGCAGTGGGGTTGTTTAAACCGACTAGATAGATCCTCGGTTGGGCTGGATTATTTTCCAATTTATGCTCGAGGTTATTCTAAAAAATAATGGAATTGTTAGAAAAAGAAGGAATAATTTCTTAGTTCTTACCTGGAGATGTGGCGTAAAACTGTTAGCCACTTCTAATTTGACAAAATGACAGTTTGTGCATTAATTTATTTCACAGCTCACTTAGTTACTTGTACTTACATTATGCTCCAACAAAGATTCTAACCGCCGCAGATATAATATAACTAAGATAGATAAATAAATGAAATAGATATAATTTAGCCTGGCCTGGGCAATTTATGTCTGTGAAGGATATTTTTTAGTTGTCTGGAAATAGTACTAGCTCCGACAACAATAACTTTATTTTGTGAGCTACAATTAATTTCATATAGCCGTATGTGATATATTTTTATTGTCTTAGAAATAATATTTCCATAGCAGAATTAGTTGGCTGAAATAGCATTTTATAAGCCACATTAGGTAGAAATGTAACTACTCCAGCTATTTTCGATGAATTATTTTTTTCGGTGTAGGATTTCGCCAATTTTATCCTGCTGAGGCCTCTGTTTCAGATAAGATGAAAACCACAATAGCTCTACTCCCCTGATACCTACCAAATCAAGCTTTTTCAACAGCAGATCATGTGACACTGTGACTGTGTCGAACGCTTTCGCCAGATCTACAAAAATTGACAAAGGTTTTTCATTTCTATCTATTGCAGAATATATTTCTGTAGTTACTTTGTCAATAGCTTCTTGCGTTCCCATTCCAGCTCGGAAGCCAAATTGACTTGATGTGATTATATTGTTTGTATCTAAGTAAGTAATAATTTGGTTTTTTACAATTTTTTCCATTATTTTAGCTACGGTAGATATTATAGATACCGGGCGATAGTTTTCGACCAATGGCATATCTCTGCTTTTGTAGATAGTTATTATGGATTTTTTTAGTGACTCGGGAAAGTGACCTGTGCTTAAGCCTATAGGCTTAAGTTTGTTATATATACTAGCGGCCGAGTAATATAAGGTTTAATAGATCTTAAACAACTTGTTGTAATGTCATCCCATCCTGGAGCTGAATTATTTTTAAGGTCATCAATAGCGTCTGTAACATCGTTCTCTTCTACTCTTCGAAATCTAAATGTATCTGTAATGAGGGTTGCTTCTGGCTCATTGCCACTATTGTTACGTTTATTTGAACTTATTTTATTAGCCATGTTTTCGCCAACTGTTTTAAAGTAAGCGTTAAAATAATCAGCACACTTTTGAGGATGTTCTTTGGAATCAACTATTTGGTTGTTAATATTGAGTTATGTTATTTTCAGTTCTTCACATTATAGCCAGCCTTTTTTTCGTTGAAAATTCCTTTATTCTGTTCTGATAACAACGTTTCGCCCCAACTGGGCATCTTCAGGTCTACAATATTAAATGTTATAATTTCTTCTTATCTTAATATGAATTTCTTATTACCTATTTTGGAAATTGTCTTCTTTTGATTTGTGTTTTAATTCTTGTAAATTTAGTTTTTTCACTTCTTCTGCGTGTGTTCTAGTTTCGCGCTATTTTATATTTCAATTTTGACATTTATGACAATGACATTAATTTGTCTAATTTTGTACTATTTTTTTCCATAAAATCTACTACTACATTGTTTTTTGGATATTTTCCTGGTTATTAATGACTAAAATTATGGAGAATTTTTTGAAAGTTAAGTTTTTAGAGTTTTCAATATTTTTCCATATTTTTGGGTATTTAATTCTAATTCTGTTCTTGAATTAAGTGATCTATCATAGTATTGGTTTATGTAAAGAGCTTCTTTTATCCTAAGTTTATTCTCATTATTATCTCTGTCAATAATTTTAGCGTTCTTAAAATCTATTATATGTTGGTCTTCGAATTGATGTTTGACGATTTTTGTGTGTTGATTGTTAATCATTTTGCTATGACTTTGATGTTCTTTCATTCTTGTTTCTAGATGTCTCGTGGTCGAACCATAATATTGAAAACTCTAAAAACTTAACTTTCAAAAAATTCTCCATAATTTTAGTCATTAATAACCAGGAAAATATCCAAAAAACAATGTAGTAGTAGATTTTATGGAAAAAAATAGTACAAAATTAGACAAATTAATGTCATTGTCATAAATGTCAAAATTGAAATATAAAATAGCGCGAAACTAGAACACACGCAGAAGAAGTGAAAAAACTAAATTTACAAGAATTAAAACACAAATCAAAAGAAGACAATTTCCAAAATAGGTAATAAGAAATTCATATTAAGATAAGAAGAAATTATAACATTTAATATTGTAGACCTGAAGATGCCCAGTTGGGGCGAAACGTTGTTATCAGAACAGAATAAAGGAATTTTCAACGAAAAAAAGGCTGGCTATAATGTGAAGAACTGAAAATAACATAAATAGACTAACACCAGTGATAAACAAAGAATAATATGTTAATATTGAGTATTATGTTGTTATCATTTTTACCAGTTTGAGTAGAAACTACTTCTGAGATAGCTTTCCACATTTTTTTGGTATCATTTCCTGCAACTTGAATCTTTCTAGAGTAATACCTTTCCTTTGATGACCGAATTAGAAGTACATATTAGTTTATTTTTATAATTAGTGAAATACGTACTTAGGTTTTTATTAAATGGTTGCCTACAAAGTTTTTTGTGTAGTAAATCTCTATTTCTAAGTGCAGTCATTAGTCCAAACGTCATCCACGGTTTCTTATTATTATATTTACGAGATGGATTTAAGTTCGTATATGAAGTGACAGCCCTCAGGTGGTCGGAAATTATTTCTACTATTAGCATTGTGGCTTTTTTGGGGCATGAGCTTTGATAGACGTTTTCCCAATCTAAGTGCTTTATTCGATCAACGAAAGCATCTAAATCAACTTTTCTAATTTTATGGGTCACATTATTAGCCTTTTCCGATACACTTATATGTTTTGTGCTTTGTGTTTTGTCAATTATGAACCCAATCAGTCTGTGATCAGTGATTGCACAATTATCCACGAACGCTTTCAATTCAGACTGATTCTGAATATTTGAAAAAATGTGATCTATGCATGACTGCTTTATATGTCCCGATTCATCCATGTTAGCAGATTCTTGCCAAAAACCCATATTGTGCTAACAAACCCATATAATTTTGACTATAACTGGTTATATTCAATTCATCAATATTTGCATCACCTATCAGTATAGTATTCGGTTTTAGATACTGTTCCAATTCATTCAAGAATAGATCTACATTTCCCGACGGTGATCTGTAAATCGCTAATATGGTATACTTATCATATTTTCCGTTAAATTGGATGGATAGGCAGTTGCAATTAGACATAATGTGCTCTTGTACTACAATATTTGGGGTAAGATTGTTATTTACATATAACACTATTCCACTATTTTGGTTGAAATTATCTTCTGTTTTAAGTAATGTATAGTTGGGAATACTAAAAAGTGCAGTTGGTATTTCACGGCCCCCAAGCCAACATTCGCCTAGTATTATTATATCAAAATCTCGAAAACGATTAGCTAAATATATACTGAATTCATCAAAATTTTGATTGATACTTCGAATGTTCATATACAGACAGGATAATAAAATTTCGTTATTTGGGTCATGAAATCTGAAGTCTGATTCTATATCGGCCTGTATTATAGAGTTTCTTATTTTATATGATTAAGCAGAGCTCAATCTGTTGTTTTGCCGGAACCTGTCGTTCACTATGTGGTGATGTTTGTGTTGCCTCCAAAGGTGAATGGTTCGCGATAGTTAAAACAATATGTTATGTGCAGTAACCAATATATTTCAGGCCGGTGGGCCCATCCTCAGGGTTATTACAATCTTAAAAACTTAGATGTAATTAAAAATTGTAAAATTTCGTTGGAACAATATTGCACAAAGGTTCTTTTTGAAAATATTGCACAAAGGTTCTTTTTGAAAAGAACCTTTGTGCAATATTGTTCCAACGAAATTTTACAATTTTTAATTACATCTAAGTTTTTAAGATTGTAATAACCCTGAGGATGGGCCCACCGGCCTGAAATATATTGGTTACTGCACATAACATATTGTTTTAACTATCGCGAACCATTCACCTTTGGAGGCAACACAAACATCACCACATAGAGTTTCTTATATTTACATTGTCTATGACATTAATATCATCAATAGGATTAGTTGTAATCATATTAAAAACGTTGTCCAGAAGCGGTGCTATGGGTGTTTAAGTGACGTCATGTTTGACTGACCTTTAGAAAAACCCCAGTCAACTGTCGCCTTACAGAATGTCGGTTCAGCTTGCGTACAAGTCCGCAACTCAGTGGGACATTTTCATGTTTGCAACAAATGCTAATGTACAGTACTGATGCAACCGCCAAATCATTTATACATTATTTCGTGACGATTTGCTTTTCGAATTTGACTCTTTTTGGGTCGTTCAACAAAAGTTTAACGAAAGTTGAAAATGAGTTGAACCTAAGTTGAAAGTTACACTTTTTGGGTCATTCAACAAATGTTGAACGAAAGTTGAACGTGAGTTGAACCTAAGTTGAAAGTTACACTTTTTGGGTCGTTCGACAAAATTTGAACGAAAGTTGAACGTGAGTTGAACCTAAGTTGCAAGTAACACTTTTTGGGTCGTTCAACAAAAGTTGAATGTGAGTTGAACCTAAGTTGAAAGTAACACTTTTTGGGTCGTTCAACAAAAGTTGAACGAAAGTTGAACGTGAGTTGAACCTAAGTTGAAAGTTACACTTTTTGGGTCGTTCAACAAAAGTTGAACGAAAGTTGAACGTGAGTTGAACGAAAGTTGAAAGTAACACTTTTTGGGTCGTTCAACAAAAGTTGAACGAAAGTTGAACGTGAGTTGAACCTAAGTTGAAAGTAACACTTTTTGGGTCGTTCAACAAAAGTTGAACGAGAGTTGAACGTGAGTTGAACCTAAGTTGAAAGTAACACTTTTTGGGTCGTTCAACAAAAGATGAACGAAAGTTGAACGAAAGTTGATCGAAAGTTGATCGAAAGTTGAACCTAAGTTGAAAGTAACACTTTTTGGGTCGCTCAACAAAAGTTGAACGTGGGTTGAACCTAAGTTGAAAGTTACACTTTTTGGGTCGTTCAACAAAAGTTGAACGAAAGTTGAACGTGAGTTGAACCTAAGTTGAAAGTAACACTTTTTGGGTCGTTCAACAAAAGTTGAACGAAAGTTGAACGTGAGTTGAACCTAAGTTGAAAGTAACACTTTTTGGGTCGTTCAACAAAAGTTGAACGAAAGTTGAACGAAAGTTGAACGAAAGTTGATCGAAAGTTGAACGTGAGTTGAACCTAAGTTGAAAGTAACACTTTTTGGGTCGTTCAACAAAAGTTGAACGTGGGTTGAACCTAAGTTGAAAGTTACACTTTTTGGGTCGTTCAACAAAAGTTGAACGAAAGTTGAACGTGAGTTGAACCTAAGTTGAAAGTAACACTTTTTGGGTCGTTCAACAAAAGTTGAACGAAAGTTGAACGTGAGTTGAACCTAAGTTGAAAGTTACACTTTTTGGGTCATTCAACAAAAGTTGAACGAAAGTTGAACGTGGGTTGAACCTAAGTTGAAAGTTACACTTTTTGGGTCGTTCAACAAAAGTTGAACCAAAGTTGAACGTGAGTTGAACCTAAGTTGAAAGTAACACTTTTTGGGTCGTTCAACAAAAGTTGAACGAAAGTTGAACGTGAGTTGAACCTAAGTTGAAAGTTACACTTTTTGGGTCATTCAACAAAAGTTGAACGAAAGTTGAACGTGGGTTGAACCTAAGTTGAAAGTTACACTTTTTGGGTCGTTCAACAAAAGTTGAACGTGAGTTGAACCTAAGTTGAAAGTAACACTTTTTGGGTCGTTCAACAAAAGTTGAACGAAAGTTGAACGTGAGTTGAACCTAAGCTGAAAGTAACACTTTTTGGGTCGTTCAACAAAAGTTGAACGAAAGTTGAACGAAAGTTGATCGAAAGTTGAACGTGAGTTGAACCTAAGTTGAAAGTAACACTTTTTGGGTCGTTCAACAAAAGTTGAACGAAAGTTAAACATGAGTTGAACCTAAGTTAAAAGTTACACTTTTTGGGTCGTTCAATAAAAGTTGAACGAAAGTTGAACGTGAGTTGAACCTAAGTTGAAAGTTGAATTTGAGTTGAATTCGAGTTGAATTCAAGTTGAACCCAAGTTGAACTCAAGTTGAACGTAAATTGAACCCAAGCCCAACCTCTGTTGAACCTTGAATGGCACCCAACACTCACAGGGTAGCACCTAGCCCAACTTCGGTTGAAACCTTGAATGGCACCCAAAATTCACAGGGTACTACCTGTAATGCCAAAAACGTAACGCTTTTTCGTTGCAATTTTCGTGACGATTTTCGATTTATGTGCCAGAGTCAAGACATAAAAATGTCAAAAGACTTATTTTAATTCTTTTAAATTAGTTACTTAGTGTATTACAATTATATGATTTGATTAAGATTATTAATTTTTAAAATTGCCGATTTGTCCTCTTTTCTTACGTATATATTTCCTCCTCTAACCCATGTATATTTATAATTTTTATCTTTTGCCGCTTGTTTGACTTCTCTCAAAAATCGCGCTGTTGATATGGTGAGTTGTTCATTTACAAACACTTTTTCATCGCCGAAATGCTTACAAATTTCTCTTGCGAGTAACCCTGGGCCCGTGTTAGTGTCTCTTATTTTCCGCCTGTAAGCTGCAATGAAGTTGTTCTTGCTTAGTGTTCTCGTGAACTCGACGATAATTCCTGGTGACTCAGTTCGATCATCTTTCAACCTGTATGAGCTGTTGACGTCGCACTCATTAATGCCATGACCTACACAATGCGCCACAGATTTTATTATGTCAGTTATGTTTTCGTTTTTAGTTTTTTTAATTCCATTTATTATTACGTTTTTCTTAATTAGTTGTTTTTGTATTATTTCGTTTTGTGTCATTAAAGTGCCCAATTGATTTTTAATTTCTTCGTTTTCAATTTTTAGTGTATTAGTAATAGTTTTCAGAGTATTTACTTCTTGAAACAAGTTTTTTATATCGCTGCGCAGTGAATCGAACTTGCCTGACGGAAACTGGATTGCATTGGTGACTTCCTTTACTTCCTGCGAGTTGTCCTTTAGGCCTTTTTCGATTTTCTTCAAGGAGATCTGAAGTGCTGCAATTGAGTTTCCATCGGGTGCTCCATTGCTCGTTCCACTCATGCATTTGTCATTAACCGGTTCAGCTGTCACTGATGCCGCCAATATTAAGTTGGACACTGAGGTGGTTTCGCGTAGCTCGCGTTTATTTGAACGATTTTTTGTACTCATAATGCACAACCGTGAAATAATTTTGCGTATTATTCGAATAAGTTTGCTGTTGTTCTTATCAAATCGAAGAAATCGGTTTTTATCAGGGCTTAGACACGTCCGAGCACTATGACGAACGAACTCAACGAATCAACAATTGCAGTTTACTACTGAGGTAAAATATCTGGAAGTCACAGTGACAGGCCTCGTAACCGGTCACTGCAGCCTGCGAAAACATCTGCATATAATCGGGATCTACACACAAGACCCACTATGCCGCCTCTGTAGTGAAGACGAGGAATCAGCCTCGCACGTTATTTTCGAGTGCCCTGCTCTCATGAGCTGGAGACAAACCTTCGTTGGGGCTCAAACCATTCGAATGGGCGTATCCAAAGTAAACCTTAACTTTCATCTAAACGTTTTAGTAAGGACATAGCTGATAACCTAAAACTCTATCGCTCTAATGGGAAATACAATGAGCCAACAGGCTGCAGTATTGGTCGTAACAAGCCTAACCCATCATAGCGCCTAATCCATCCATCCATCCACCCACACACCTCTCTCTCATGAATAATAAAAACGCCGACTTTTGCACCTATTTTGGGACACCCTCTTAACGTGGCCATACAAACATCCAAACTATTCATGACAAATAGCATTTCCATTTTATACATTTCTACCCAATTCCATTTCGATTACTTGAGTCAATAACGAGACACTTAGTAAACAGGTGAAAAAGACTGTCTGGCAATGTGAAACGCGCTTACCAAATGTAAGACTCGTTATATTTCCAGTTTAGATAAAGATATTGGAATTAAAATTTGCACATATGCAGGGTTATTGGTTGAGTCGACCTATTCCCTGCAACACGTTATAATAGGGTCAAAATGCAATAAAATGAGGCCATAAATGTTAGGCCGATTTTCAATGATCACTGAGATATTTGAATTTTTAGTTTTTTTGAAATAATCTTGAATTTTACCATTTAAAGTACGAATTAAAAAAAAACACTAAGGTAATGGGTTAAAACTTCTTTTTGGATTTTAGTCAACACTATAGCAAACATTTGTTAATCATTTAAAATTTCAAAAACCCATCACAATTCGAAATTTGTAATTTTTAATAAAAAAAAAATGTTTCTTAAATTTTTTTAAACTTGATTTTTAATGTAGTACTACTAAAAAAAAATATATGACACGGAGTCTGCAGACCACTAGAAAAACATACTCGTGTTGTCAGCTTTCAAAAAAGGTGTCAATGTCAATATAAATATTTGAAATAATTGAAACAGCTAGCTGCAACTTGTTCGGGGACCATAATTTCGTTTGATAAAAAACGACAAATCCGTAACACATTAAAAACTTATCCCTACACCATAGCTTTTAATTCATTTTTTATCAAACGAAATGATGGTCCCCGAACCATATCATATCATTTCGAAGTTATCCTCATCAAAATTTTCAAATTTGCAATCCTAAGAGGGGTCACACACTCTCAAACTGAAATTGCACAAATTTACTGTTATATTTCCTTAGTATTTAACGTATATATGCAAAGTTTCATATCTCATATAAACGGAGGGGGTTACCGTAAACTTAATTTCAAAGACCCATAAATCCGTTACTTAAAACCCCAAAAATAACTGATATGAAATGTACTCATCGAGCCCTTTGATTTGAGTATCCACACGCCCATCTCCGATAAAAAATAAAAATGTCGACTTTTTTTTTACCTATTCGGGGACACCCTGTTATCTTTGTCCTACCGACGAAAAATTTAATCATTCTAAACATTTCTACCAAATTTCAAGTCGATCGGTTGAGCAGTTTGCGAGTTATTTAGACGGACGGACGGACACAAATCGATTTTATAAGTGTCTTTTGAAAATTTTCTAGAAAAAAAGAACCTAAAAAAGTGCATAGTTTGATTTTTGTGGATAATACTTTTTTCCCGTAAAATTAAATACATACAACTGCACGGTTATCGCGACCGGAATGTCAAAAACCGTTGGCTACGCACGGTAGTCGTCAACGAACCATGTTCCACTAGCACTAGGAGTTAGGGTAAATCCATTGAGTATAAGTATTGAGAAGAAATTCCAATACAATGCGCAACTGCAAACATATTGCGTCGCAACATC
Organism: Microchrysa polita; assembly: GCA_949715475.1. NCBI lineage: Eukaryota > Metazoa > Arthropoda > Insecta > Diptera > Stratiomyidae > Microchrysa > Microchrysa polita. The sequence continues at coordinate 92,541,290 of OX454416.1, forward strand.
CGCACGGTCCACAATTCTAAATAAGTATGTTTACATTTTCGAAAACAATATGTCAAACTTCCATACAAAATCCAGTTTGGCAACTTTATCCCTACACCCTACCTTTCACTTCAGGTCTCATTCCGCAACCGAATACGTTCATCTCTCACGTAGTTTTTCGTTTCCTTATACTCTCTGTGCTGAGGGTAAATCAATATGAGTCTTTTGTGTGTCCACCGGGAGAATTCGATTTCACAGTCATCAAAATGTGGACAGTGCATAGATTTCACGCGAAACACCAATCGTATAGGTACCTACTATAAGATGAACTTTCTAGAATATGTTGTAAACTTTCATTCTTGCTTATAATTTTTTTTTCTAGCATTTACCAAAAACAAACAATACAAAAACGGGAGCTTTAATCCTCCTTCCCCAGGTTAGATCAACTCCCAGGTTCGGGTAGTGTTTAGGTACCTCCTAACTACGCCTAATGCCCCGCACGCACACGGTCAATCCGAATCCATTTTCGATCTGTCAAAATCATAAATTTCCTTGAATTTTGACAGAACGAAATTCCAAAAATTTGGTTCGAATTCTCCGTGCATGTGTGTGCGGCAACACAAAAATCCTGAAGTAAACAAATCGTCGCCTATTTCGAAGCGCATGCACTTTACAATGTGCACATTGAATGGCCTATAATAACCTATCTTGCAAACGATATTCTTTCCTTTAAATTTGACATCCTGTTATAGTTAATGTTAGCATAAACGCCTATACTGTACATACATCAAATTTTATTTGCTTAAAGAATGTTACGCCTCGAAATTGTTCGTTCAATCCTTTCACATGAATAATTTAAATGAAATCTTCGGTAATTTCCTGTCATAAAAAGAGCAAGAAGGAAAAATAAACAACAATAGCAGATGCTTTATCTAAATAGTCGATGGGATCACATAAAAAACAGACTTTTAAAGCCATTTCGTATCTTATGGTCCTATAAAAATCCATTCCAACGAAACTGAACTGTCGGTTCCGGCTATAAGAAAAGATTGAACCAAAGGACTAAATATGTATGTACGATATATGTATATGTAGAGTTCAAACAAGCTCAAGATATTCTGCAAAAGCAGCCATCTATCTCTCTCTTCGCCTGTCCATCTCACTACACACACTTTATAGAAAAAAAAAATCCCTATCATTTTCAGTTTGCCACCCTATAAGGTGGTGGCGCCTTACTTTCATGCTATATCGTTCAGCAAAGAAAAAAAGGAGCGAATGGCTGGCTGATGACGCAAGCTGTGTTGAACTATACCCATAAGCCATATATCATGCATCTGATTGCAGTATGAGTTCCTGGTCAAATTTTTATCAATGAGTACAGCTTTTTTGCTCTCATTCATATTTTACGGCCTTAGACTCTCTTCTAAATAAATGAACTGAGAGGAACACGACGGACGGACAGAATCACCCCTTGGTACGATTTTATCTCGGCACCACATACATACACACAATGTGCTATATGCTACATGCTTTCTTACATATACATTCTGGACGAGCATCCATTTGCTTTCCTGGACAATTGAGAATGATCCTTGCTTCCAGTCTACATGTTTATGCCCGGCAAGGACCAGATATAGATTATAAGTGGAAGTTATACATTTACCGAACCCGAACCCGAATATATTGTATGTGATTTGATATGACAAACTACCCTTGATGGAGTTTTGAAAACAGTCCGAATCATAAAATTGCGTAGCGAAATAAACCACCAATGCTAATTTAATGTCCGTCATCTAACTGACAATAAAGCCGCCTTGGGAGTCCTTGCTGTCGTAGAAAACAACTGTTAACACGCAGTCTATGCAAGCAAGTTCTGTGATTGGCTGGGTGTAGTGGGACAAGGATTAATTGGTTATTCGGACCGCCAGATATGGCCAGGGTTGAGTGTAATTAAAAATTGTCCATTTATTATAAGTAGGGGATTGTTAATATGATACAATAAAACTTAGTTTATAATCAAGGTACATATTCATTTTGGGAGTCTTTAATTACATTTGTATGTACCATTTTGTGAGCTTAGTCGAGTGTTTAGGAAAGAAGCTAGAGATACCTACTTAACCAGTAAAGAAACGATTGGTAATACTCGTAAAACTTAAACTGTATGAGGCACCGACTTATGTCAGATTCTTACTGACTAACCCCAAATTAACTATTCCATGCCGTGGATTCCTTTTTTCCGTGAAGGTGTGAAGGAAATCTTCATAAGATTCTCCATCGAAACAGGAGGTATGTACAAAAATGTTACTGACTAAAACCCAAAACACCTCTTCCCGTGCCGGGAACCCCTGCGGGACCACCTTTCGGTATATTACTTCACAAGGACGGTTCTGGCAAGTTACTCACCTCTGTGGTTTGCCGACTTTCGGCTGACTTCCTCCCTGTGCAGCTCTTTGTGAATTGAGGACACTGCTCTGCTCACTGCATCCGAATTCTCCTTGGAACGCAACATAAGTCCTATCAAGTTCTGGGGACTTATTATGCTGCCCACGGCTGACTCTACTCGGGTACGAACCTCTAAAAATCTAGGGCACTAAAAAAATATATGCTTTGCATCCTCTGCTACCCCCTTGCATCTGGGACAGTCGGGAGAGAAATCTAATTTAAAGCGGTGCAAATGTTGGCGATAACCTCCGTGACCCGAGATAAACTGAGTCAAGTAGGTATTTACCTCGCCATGCTTCCTCTTTACTCATTCCGCTATATCCGGCATTAGAGTATCCGTCCATCGACCTGTAGCAGCGTCCTCCCATCTGAAGAAGAAGTCATCCCTTCTGAATTAGTGATATCTGAATCGTAAATTCCATGATCTCTTAGTAATCTGTAAATGAATACATTGAAAGAAAAGAAAGATTCCACTTTTTATGTTTTTTTTTATTTTAATATCATTGAACATAAAAAAAATCTTGCCGATAACAATATTTCAAAGCATTTTCTTAATATAAAAACATTGCTTGATTTTAACGCAAAATACAAAAAAAAATGATTAATAGAATTTTCAGTGGAAAATTAGCATTATTGAAATTAACTCAAGAAAAAGCGAACTCTACGACCAATTAATATGATTGAATATATCCTGCTACAAATAACTGAACAACCAAATAGGCAAGCAGAATTAAAATTTAAAAAAAAAATATCTTTTATATCAAACCATTTTTTAAAGGGAAAAAAATTGCGGGTCTTTTCTTGCCCACATAACCGTCGATTCCAATGTGCAGGAACACCTCATTCAAATCGCGAATTGCATTTTCTATTTTTAACAGCTGATGCTTGATGCCTATATGAAAATATTCGCCCGGGGCAACGGTCCTAATAACAGTTTTCGGTGCCTTTTTAAGGAATCCATTCAAAGAAGTAGGCACATTTATTTTTTCTGAACGTAATAGTTTTAACAAGGATTCACACTATGCTCGTTGGGGATGATACTGCCGGTACCACCTTCTTAGTTTGTGGGTTAAGGTTGGCTTCTTCAAATTGTTACTGGAGCCTTGGGACTCGACCATTTCCTCTTTAGGACATTGTTCGGACACGGCCATTTCTTCTGCATTGTTGTCCTCATTTTCTTCCAGATTTACTTGTAAATCGATTGATTCCGATACGGCAGGATTAGCAATCAATATTTTTCCTACATTTTTATGTGTCAAGTTACGTTCTTTCGTTGTCAATCGACCGCCTCCCCCCCCTGGCCGGTGAAACTTTTTTTTTATTGAATTGAATATTAATAATACTGAAAGAAAAAAATTCTATCCTAGATCATTTTTTTCCGATTCACTTTCTCACATTTTCGTTTGCAGATTACATGTTCTAAAAACCACACAGTAACATTTCCATATCAATTTATTACTAGCCGTTCTTCTACCTTAGTAATCTACATTAGATACATGTGGGCATACCTAACTCTCTTAAATTTCGTCCAGATTTACAGCAATCCTGAGCGCTATGGATGGCCCTTTTTAATGTCTATGCAGTTGACTCGCGTAAACGTGAACTGCGCCCAACGTGAAGGTGAATAATTTTTTGTGAGACCAGACTACTCTGAAATGTGAACAAGTCTTGAAAGCCCTAAAACATAAACATTAAATGTCTGGAAAAAATACTTATTTTTTGCTATTTAAAATAAGTTGCAATGCAAAGTGTGAAAAAATGTTCATTACTATATAGAGTATCGACTGCACTTACGTCCCATAACGTATACGGTTTCTCGCAATGTCTCCTAATTTGACCACAGTTTTTCAGTCGAACACTATTCATTTAGAGATCTTGCGTGAAATTTTTTCGGCCTGTTTACATCGACCAGTAATGTAGGTCCGTAATGAATGATCATCCACTGTCACTTTCGATTGCAATTTAATTCGCTAGCTTAGCTAAGATCTTAAGTCTTGATGATTGTTTGCTGCTTTTCTGTAGTTACAGCTTACCAAGTACTGTTCCCTTACAACAGCTTTAGTTTTTAGTAGGAATGTCAAAACCGGGCCATAACCCGGTTTTAGTTTTTTTTTGTTTCTTGCAAAGCCGGTTAGACCGTCCGGTTTTAACCGGGCTCAAAATACCTGTTTTCCGGTTAACCAAGTCTTTTCATTGATTTGCTCAGAATTTTAGTGAAAAAATGCATACACACTCATATTGCTGATGTTCGTGTCGTTTGCAAAGCCAAATCAAAGATACAAGGAGAGGTAATTTGACAAAGCGATGGTTCTACGAGTAATAGCAAAAAGGAGAGTGCTCCAAACTATGTTTAAGGGCTGAAATTTGAAAACGAAATTTTTCATAGGGAACAAGTAATAGAATTGCAAACTAAAACATCCAGAAAATATAAAAAAAATTATGAATTTTGTAAAAAAAAAATTTTCCGGTTTTAACCGAATGGACAAACAATCATCCGGGTTAAAACCGGGAGGAAAGAAAAACCGAAAATAACCCGGTTAAGCGTTCTTCTAGTACCGGTTTTCGGACTACTGTCCGGTTTTTGACATCTCTAGTTTTTAGAACCTGGTTTGAACAATTTTGGACAAAAACTTGGCTGTGGAATGCTCTTGATTCCGCAATCAACGGCCAACAATACTGTCTAAATAGATAAATATATATTTATGGGGGAGTTGAATTTCCACTCAGACTAAGCACTTTGGTCTTGTTAAATTTTTCTTTAATCCGACTGCATTTGACTCCTTCTAGAGATCCAGAGCTATAACGCTCAGATCGTTGATTTTGTGCGAGAGTACTTGAATGTGGGAACTTCACCATACAAGTTCCACCACGCGTCCCGGCAAATAAAGTCGAATGAGCAAAAACTATCATCGGAAATAGGATGCAGTCTTGCCCAACTTCGTTATAAACTTATTACTGTGGGATTTTGTTCTGGGGGGGGGGGGGGGGTAGCTAGGACTCGCGCTGTTATTGTAGGGGGTAGAGGAGCAGCTGGGGTCAGCAGCCAAAGAGTTGAATAAAGAGGATAGAGGAGCATCTGAAGCGCTTAGGCTCCTATTTGGAAGAGGAAAAGCAGCTTAAGAGCTTGGGCTCCTATTTTAAGGAAGAGGAAAGCATGTATCCCTAATTGTTTCCTGCCGACTGTCGGATAATGTTTCTTATGGATAATGTGGATGTTAGATAAGAGGCCTCTCGGTATGTTTCGGCACGAGCTACGGTCTAAAAAGCAGAAACGGAGGCCAGTGGAATGTAATCAGAATCACCAGTAAAATGTTCAGGGGACATTTTTCGTTGAATGGTGTGGAAAATCATTCTCGACTGTCCTTTCCTAGAAATCAGCTCTAAAATTTAAAAAAAAAAAAAAACACGTGCGACAGTCCAACATTGGACTAAGGCCGCAGATGTGTTAGTGACATCCAATTCCCAAGATCTTAACTGCTTTTTTGCTGAGGTGTTGGGATCAACAGCACGCTCAGCAATGTTATTTATCCCCATAAATTGCCACTCGTTTAACATATGAGTGAGCTCATAGCTCGTCACAAGAGGCGTGAGTTCAGAAAATACCATAAACTGAATTCGTTCATGGTGAGTCTCGAACAATGTGCAATAAAGGTGTGCGCACCACCACACACCAGCTAGACTACTCTAAATTTTGCCTAACAATATTTTCGCGACCATCGATTTCAACTCCGAAGAAAATCTTGATGTTGAAAAATTTTCGGGCTTCACTATTCTAGCTGGTCTAGCTTTGGAGATATTAGGCTTTAAGTCGGGCAAGAAAATGATTTTTTCCAAAATCTTTAAATGCCTGTGGCAGTTAAAGGGTTAAGCTGAGGGGATATGTTCCGTACAACTTTTTTGCTAGAAATCAACTGAGAAATCATAATCCGGTACGTTTATGCGGCAGTTTCCGGACACCCTGTATACAGTATAATCATTACGCCATTTCATACAATGGCATGGCGTAACCAAGCAAATTATATCTTAACTATGCAAAATAAACAAACATTCAATTGAATACAATATACAATCTTTCGCAAAATGGTGGGTGGTCTTGTCTATACGATAAGACTCACCAGTCGCCGGGCACTATTTAATATGTACGAGTTATCGGCCCTCCATCTATTGAAAGGTCTTCCAGAGACTTCGATTTTGATTACTGGGCCGAGTTCTAGAGACTTAAAAGCTTCTTGTCTGCTATATTATCGATATATGTATTTCGTCCATTATGTTTATAGCTATCAACTATATTGGAATGCTTTAGATTCTCCTAGGATTTATTATTATCCATCCAGGACCTATAAGCACATTTTAGTCCCTTATTATAGATATGAATCCGATTTCAATATAAAAAAAACAATTGCCTGGAGCCACTTCGTTATCGACTTATTTAATTAGCTTTGATTTAAAATCAATCCATGTTCGAGGATTTGCTTTGAACCATTCAAATGTACATGTAAATACATTGTGAAAAAGGTAAATCAAAGTGAGTTGTTTTCGGCGCCGCGCCGCACAGTGGTCCAGAGACCCGGAATTCTTGGCCAAAAATTCTCAGGCATTTTATTGAAATAGAAGTGTCATTACTTTATGTTTTTGGGTCTCCTAAATCGAATGAGACAATTTTCGAAGCTCAAAACCCGACCATTTTCGAAATTAAAACGAATTTCGAAAATGCTAATTTTTTTTTCTCATTTTTGTACTATGTCGCATATATTAAGATATATTTTCGGGAAAAATATTTTCGAACAATTAAAAAAAAAAACAATTTCGAAATTTTACCTAATAATTATATCCAGCCTACCCCATTTATGTCGGCCGTAATTTAATCAAGAACCATTATAAAAATTTATTTGATAATAAAACAATTCATTTCCAGAAAATAAAATAAAATTTTATATTTTATATGTATATTTTTTTAATATTTTATATGTGCTTAAAAATATTCTTAAAAAAGCTCTATGAGCTTATAAAGTTAATACGAAAATGTATTTACATTAGAAAACCTAACTAAATCTAATTTTATTTACATAATTATTGAATATTAATTTAATTTGGATTGAATCTGAAGAAAGAACACATTTATGGGTACAACAATTTTATACAGGGTGTCCAAAAACTGCCGCATAAACGCACCGGATTGTGATTCCCCAAGTGATTTCCAGCATTATTTCTAACAGTTTTAATGCCCAAAGGGCAGAAAACTAGGGTTAATTTTGGCTCGATTTTGGCATAATTTGAATAAATTTTACCACATTGCAGTTCGAATTGAATTGAATTCGAGCTAAAATTAACCCTAGTTTTCTACATTTAACGTATCAAAACTGTTACAGATAATGGAGCTAGAATAAAATGATGTAAGAAAGATGGGATTGCTAGACTATGCGCCAATTTTCAAAGGAATCGTACAAGCACCTCACCTTGGCAGAAGTTGGTGAAAATTGAGAAAGTCAACAAGTGCTCGTTTTTGAGGCAACAAACGCATATAAACCCGTCAGTCGCGCATTAATTTCGGTTATCGGTTCGGATATACTTTCGTATAATCCAAGACGTGATATAAATATATCGTGAAATTCTATAAGGAAAAAAGTACACACGTGTTCTTATTTAAAATGTCTGGTAGATCTCTGAATTTTTTACATCATAGCGGAAATGTCATTCACTCAAATTTAAAACTCGAATAACAGTAATAGCTACAGTAATCTTCATGATCAAAATTCTTCACGACTTAATAAAAGCAATACATTTATTAGCCAATACCGACAAGAAAATGTCAATTTTAATTGTCTATAAAGCAACATTACATATGACTACAATTGTACTAAAGCTCGTAAAAAAAAAACTTGCGCGAACTAGCAGCCAATTATTTGCAGAATCGATCTCGAGGGATGCTGCTACCGTTAGTAAAAATTTCGTCGCGGACCAGCGCGGCTTTCCTAACTTTAGAATTAGGTAAATATTTCCTTCTCGTTTTCAACGTACTTCACAAGAAAAACATACTCACCCTCCATTGTCTTATATATTATTTGATCAAACTATGCACCTAACGGAAGTAAAAGAATCAAATCACCATCTTAAGTACTAAAAACTTTTCAATTTGCTCACTACACGTCACAGGAACTAATGAAAGTTACTGCAAATACTTCGACTAAAAATATTTTTTTCAAAATTACCCATTTACAGTTAGATAATATGTGAGTCTTTGTGTGCACATTGGCCTCATAAAAAGTGTTTCTAGTAGCCTGGAATGTCTAGATTAATATTCAATCAAAAAAACCGTTATTATCGAAAATTCGTATTTTTGATTTTTGGCCAAGAATTTCTGATTTCTGGACCACTGTGGCGCCGGTGCCGCCCTGTTCAGTTGAACTAGCCTCACTGCTTCAAACTCCATGATGTACCCTATCAAATAATTTAGTCAGAATGGGTTCACATACATTTCGGGATTCTCGTCACGTTTTTTCCAGGATCGAATTGGATATTCCGAGCATCTTGTGTGTCCTGGCAAATGTAGTGTATGTGACGTGTGTTTGGAGAGATGTTGCGTGGCGCCTATGAATATCTCATTCAGTTCCCGTGTATACACTGTCCGGATTAAGAACCGTCGTATACGAATAAGGTACACATATGAGTTTTCCTATACGAAATACTATTCACGTCCTGATGCGTGCACCTTTATTCGACCACTTTTGGAGTCCGTGTGGTGCTTCATGAATGGGAAACTTTGATGTGATTTCCTATGTATATTAAATGTTGAATGTGGTGTTGTCCAAAATAAACCCTTGAATGTATGGATTGCCAGTCACGCAATAACGCTTTTCTTTCCCTAAATAGACCATATAGAGGTAAAACGAGCACGTAACCTGGTTTGTGGTGGAACGTTTTAATTTGCGCCAGCGAAGAGTTTGCTACGACTCACATTGACTTGAATGCGGGATAGGCCAACGGTCAGGTGCTAGAGGTCATATCATATTCGGATCTGATATGTGTCATCCGAAAATTTAATGAGTTCAATTACTAGTTCATTTGATGATGTAATGAGATTTCATCTACAAAGGGGAAAAGATAATTGTGACATTGATTATATCTTTCAGTATCCCTGAAATGAGTTGCTTGCGATTATTTAATTCATTCGGATGAAATCTGATAGTTATGGGCTTCTTTTATCTCCCTGGAAAATGTACATAATAATTAAAATATCAAAAACGTGGTTAAAAAGCATTTATTTTCTGTGTCATATTAACACTTTGAAAAACATATTTGCAATCTATAGATTTGTGAAACTTTTTGGGTAGTTCAGTAGAAATTTAATTTTCAACTAAGAGTAGGTACTAACATCGTCAGTTCACGTGAAATTCATGCAAATACTGTCAAATTTTGATGATCGTGAAATCGAATTTGCTAGGTGGTACTCACTTCACACGAAAGTCTTCACACCGGTTTTTGACATTTCGCTAGCGAAAACAATGAACAGTGAAAATGTGTCATCGTCATCGACAGTCAAACAGATCGTGAGTGGACATTTTTTTAATTTTAGTGAATAAAAGGCAAGTCTCCACGGCACATTTTTCACGGGAGACATAAATGAAAGTTTTTGGCTCGGTGAACATAGTACCTCAAAGTCAAAGGTAAGTATGTACTATGTTCACCGCGAGCGAAAAACTTGCATTTATGTCTTCCGTGAAAAATGTGCCTTATATTCACTAATTTTAAGATAAATTATTATTATTAATTAATTATTATTATTAATTATTATAAAAATTAGATGAGATTAGATTTATTGAGGGCTCAGGCAACAGGAGTTGCCCTAGGCACTGCGACCAGTGGTCTATTGTACCATTGCCCCTACTATGAATTAGATGAACTCATCTAACCGACTACTTTCGATAAATCGATTCAGCTGGGCCATATTGACAGTGGCGATATCCTCTCCCAAGGGAAAGGCGATACCGAAACATTCCAATCGGCGCCTTGCTAGCCTCTCACACTCACACAGGATGTGAGAGGCAGTTTCGTCGTCACTTGATGCTACCGGAGAGCCCTTGCGGTCGCTCTTGCTCCTGTTTGCCGTATTCGGGGTGGACACTGGTCGGGATGAGCCAGCAGAGGTCACCGGAGGTACCCTGAATCCACATGCCGCTGAAGTGCTGTGTCTAGGTACGGCATTCCGCGTAGGGATTTCTGCCGTCCTTTGCTTCTTGGTGGAAGCGGCTTGCTTACCAGAGCTGGGAGCACCGTCTTCCTCCGATCGTTGTCGTTTGGGAGAGGGGCATTACGATTGGAGTTCACCGCAAATGCCCTGGCTTTCTCGGGAGCATGTCATTGTGCGAGGAAGCGTACATGCCTTTTACAGACCGCCCCTCAAGTCCTCTACGAAGACGATCCCGAAGACCTCCCAGAGAGTGATCCTGGGCAGACATCAAGAGGCATCCTGTGGCTGTGCGTAGAGCAGCATTTTGGCAGACCTGAATTTTGGTCCAGTTTGTATCACAAAGACTATGTCATGTGACCAAACTGGGGCTGCATAATCAGCAGCTGCTCGACCCACCGCTTTGTATGTGACTAGCATGGTTTCGGCGATAACACGATCCAAGATAGAACTGCCTGTAGAAATATGCTGAGATATTATCGCCAAAACGGGCCTACACTGCAGGTCGAGCAACGCGAAATCATGGAGCGGTATAAAGAACGAGGCAAGGAAGAAGAAGAAGCATGGTTTCTTTATCCTTGCCCCAGGTGCTACCAGCTAGTGCTTTTATGATTTTATTCCTACTTCGCATCTTTTTGCAAACGGATGCTGCGTGATGAGCTGACGTCGTCATGCTCTCTAAATGGAGCCCGAGAATTTTAGGATTAGGAATTGGATTGTTGCCAATACGTATACATCAACCTCCCACCGACAATCCCCCGACCAGGTGGTAAAAGATGTCGCAGCAGATTTAGACGCGGAGATGGTGAGGTTTCGGCTTTGGAAGAAAGCTTATAATCGCCCAAAGTAGCGATTAATTTGGAGGCGCATTTCATCCTTATCCTCCCCTGTGGCGAGCACGGTGCAATCATCTGCGTAGGAAATCACCTTGATTTCTTCCGGTGGTGTAGGAAGGCCGGACATGTAGATGTTGAACAGAGTGGGGGCGAGTACCCCACCCTGTGGAACTCCTAATTTGATTTTCCTCTTGCTTAAAACTTTTGCCAAGAAACTCAGTGAAGGAATGCCGACCAGCTAGATAGTTGACAATCCAATGCATATTCAGCAAGTTCGCAAGAAGCATCGAGTGATCGACATTGTCAAATGCACTCGTTAGGTCAATTGCCACAAGAATCGATCTGTGGCAAGGACGTCGGTGGTTTAGCCCATCACGGATGCGTGTAGTGATCGCATCGAGGGCAGTGGTGGTACTATGCATTTTCCTGAAGCCATGCTGGTGAGGTTCTAGCTTAGCATGCTTAATAAGAGTGGGGTGAATAAGGGCCTCTAGCGTCTGTGCGACAGGTGAAAGTATTGTTATGGGTTATGCGTCAAAAGACGCCAACGAAACAGATGAGATAAAGCGACGGATACAACTAGCTAATAAGTGTTACTTTTTTTTTCTACTGCGAATCCGTCTTCTAATTTTACGCTTTAAGCCATCGGACTGGTGCACAGGAACACGAAGCTCCACGTGTATAAAACCATCATCCGACCTGTGCTATGCTATGGCTGCGAGGCATGGACCCTAACCCAAAACTCTGAACACCTGTTGGACACATTCGAGCGAAAGGTTCTCCGAAGAATCTTCGGGCCGTTCGTGCACGAGGTGAATGGCGCATCCGGTACAACCTTGAGTTGTATCAGCTGTATGATGAGCTACAGGTGTCGAATATCGTGAAATTGCAGCGATTGCAATGGGCGGGACATGTACAAAGGATGAACGACGATCGCATGCCCAAAAAGGTGATGAACGCGCAACGAGTGGACGGAGCCAGATTGCGTGGACGACCGAGAGCCCGATGGGAGCATTCAGTATGTGAGGACGCCCACCAGATGCTAGGCTTTCTGAATTGGAGGACAAGGTCGCGTGACCGCGACAATTGGAGGTTTTCAATTCAGGCGGCCAAGGCCCGACGTCGGGCTATCGTGCCATAAAGAAGAAGAAGAAGCCATCGGACTTGGGAAATTCAATAATTGCTTGCTGAAGGGGATCGCTGGTGCTCTTATGGCCAAATTTGATAGCATTGTTGCCCTTTCTTTTCCTAGGATTGCATAGGGCGCGGACAGTAGACCCTAGTTTACTGACACCTTCATTGAGGTTGCAGTCATTGAGGTGCTCGTTCCATTTCGCCTTCCGATAGTCTTTTAATTGTCGATTGATTTCGGAGTTACGCTCCAGAATTCTGGATCACCTGGGTGAGCGCGTCTGATCCTATCTCGTTCATCGGCTAATCTGGCGGCACTGGTAGGGAAATTAGGTCGAACTTTCGGGATACGTCCAGCAGGAATATAACGACGCTGCTTTGGCAATGACGTTCCTAATATTTCGTTCGGCCTTATGAACGCTAGTTGGTGTAGGTAGCTCGATGAACTTCGCCGACGAGTATGCTTTGAAACCGTCCCAATCTGCTTTCTTGTGATTGACAAACGTTCGCTTCTCAGACTTTGGTTTGCTGGTTTGTCAATTCTTATTATGATTGGGAGGAGATCGGACGAGAGAGCCGTGTGCGTCTCCCAACGAGTAGCACTAATTAGGCTGGCACTTACAATAGTTAAGTCAGGAGAGCTACTGCAAGTGCCTGTGACTCGAGTCGGCGAGTCTTCATTGAGTGGACAGAAATCTGAGGCGTCTAGAGATTCTGCGATAGTTATACCCCTGGCATCGTTGTTGAGGTCAGAATGCCAGAGCTCATGGTGCGCGTTAAAGTCACTAAGAATGCCCAGGATCACTTACATCAAGAGACAAAATTGATGCCAATACTTGACCACAATCTCCTACTGTCTAAACAATATCTTGTTGGTTGCTACCGTGAGGATCATCCCAACAACAGTCTTATGGACCGAATTCCTCCACCACGATATGTCAGGCGTGGTTTACGAGACCTAGAGAGAGAGGTTCAGGGATACAAGAGGGACCCTTACGACGATGATGCATACCGACCTGGCATTGCTGAGATTCACACTGCAGAAGTGTGTCGATCTATTGCGAGATTAGGTGCGAATAGATTCCTCTCAGTGCGCCCTCCACCCATTTCGCCTGAGGAGATTAGCCTCCCGAGAGCCACCAGAGTGACATTAGCTCAACTTCGGTCGGGCTTTTGTTCACGCCTCAATTCGTACCTTTCTCGCATCAACCCGGACATTCAAAACATCTGTCCAAACTGCGCTGGCGCTCCAAACGATGTGGGTCACTTGTTTCAATGCCCAGCTGCGCCCACTGACTTAACCCTTATCTCACTGTGGGAAAACCCTATCTCAGCAGCTATGTTTTTGTCCCTTGGCATCACGGACGAAAGCATCGACGAATCATAACTCGAATCCACATAGCACAGCGGTTTCACACCTTTCTGCACCGCTAAAAGAAGAAGAAGACCTCCCAGAGAGTATTTGGCTGGAAGCCCAGCTTTCTGCTTCCCCTCATTTGCGGTTCGCTCGCTAGAGCCCGCTACGGCTTCCGTACAGGAAGTATTCCGTGTAGGTCGGTGTGGTTCGTCCACATCCGACCAATAGAGTTCCGCTGGAACAAAATCTGAGGCGAAGGCCTCTTGATCCGAGTCTGAGGCTGCCTCAGTCGGATCGGAGTTGGGTTGAGTGTTTTTGTTTTGGTTTTGATTCATGTGATTCCCACGAGCAGCTAGGGAAAAGAGAGTCCACCACACCAGAGCCCCGCTTGATGTGGTAAGGCTAGATAACACCGGAGCTCGCCCGGTATCCGTCTGCTCCGTTAGAGATGTCCATTAGCGTCCCTGGACATCTTCCCCCGATGGGCACGGGTCGCTTAACACCCCGGGGATTTAGGACAAATCTAACATTCTAGTCATTGGCACGAATATATGGCAGTGGTTCTGAGGTTACAGATTCGCTGGCTCTGGAATGAGCCTTGTCTGAATGAGGAACCCCAGAACAACCGGCCCTCACAGTTTGGCCTTCACCGAGGTGAAGTTACTAGTGGCCACAGCGTAGAGGTACTGCGAGCACTTCCCGTGATGATAGCACCATTCGCCCTGCCATCTCACGAACTACATTGTTTTCTCTGGCGAACCTGTGTGGAAACTTTTGCGTGAAGTGAGTACCAGCAATCGAATTCGTTTTCACAATCATCAAAATGTTGACAGTATTTGCATGGATGACGTGAACTGACGATGTTAGTACCTACTCTAGCTTCGAAAAATAGGCTCTTATTACTTCCATAAAAAAAAACAACAAAACACACCATTACTTTAAATACTTTTTCTTATAAAATTAAGAACTCTTTCTGGTGTCGTTAACTTTTTTTCCCATTTGACTTAACTGATCAAGATATGAACAAAAAAAGCTATGTATCCGTACTATGTATTTTAGAAACAAAAAATATGCAATAAGACATCCACCCCGTCAATCATTTTAAAATATGAACTCTAAATGAACTGCTTCTTTAATTCTCAAAAAAATAAATAGGTGGACTGTGATCTCTATAAAGACTGTGCTCGAAATATGCTTGGCCTTGAATCAGGTCTAAAAATCACCATGACTGACATAAGGCCCACACTTTTTCTTTACCTATAACAGCAGCCAACAGAACAGATCGAGAAGACGGACAGTCTGCGGTTGTCTATTTATTCTTTGTGCCATTGCCAAGCGAATATCGTCATTAAACTCTTGGCATGTCAAAAGTAATTTTGACAATTGAAAAAAAAACAACATCAACCAAACGAAATTTTTATATACTCCACGTATAGATTGGAAATTAACATTTAGTTATGAATCGTATGAATGGAAGCATATACGTTTTTCTTTCTGAACAAAAATTATTACTAAGTATGTACGAGTATGTAATTAAATTAAGTAGGAATACAGTCTTGACTCGGCAGTCCGGATCACCTTTAATTCGAATATGATGCTAATCTGGACCACAAAATGACCTGTTCCATACTCTTAAAATATGGGAACTTCTGGTTGCTGATTACCGTTTTGAGCGTTCTGTATGCTTTTTTATTGGAAAAGCCTCTACCTATAAAAAAGATTAAATCACAGAAGTTGTTACTACAATAAACGGGGATTTTTACTAAAAAAACTGCGCAATGGCTGATATTTGGTAGGAATGTTTTGAGACATAACCTAGTTCTAAAACTGAGCTTTCGTATTCGTCGGGGTAGGAGAAGTTGCAGGAAATTGACTATTCACATGCGAATTTTGTGATTTTCATCATTATTTTTCTAGTTAGTGATCCTAAAATGAAGTGTTGTGAACAAATTTTATTGCGAGTTTAATTATCTTTGCAACGGTACCTAATTGAACGTCATAAGTCAAACAGGTCAGCGGCAGCCGCCGGTCAAAGGCCAAACTTTGACTTTTGATTTCCGATAAACTACTTATTTTATAAACCTGTTGGAGTATCAAGGTATTTCATTCACATGGAGACAATAAGGGAAAAACGATCTAATACTTATACAATTTTATGGATAATACAAGGCCCACTCATAATTTTCAAACTTCACTGTGATTGAACTGATTCACACAGGGTGACAATTTAGGTACCATTACATAGGTCATTTAATTCCTTTTAAGACTTGTGTGCAAAACTTGATTGTACAGATTCAATAGCAAGAAAAAAACGACTGCATATAAAAAAAGGCAATTTACTATATCTTCCCCCACCCTCTCGAATACAAAAACTCAGTTTTACATAAAAAAGCATTGCCTCGTTCTTTATACCGCTCCATGGCGTCGAGTCGCTCGGCCTGCAGTGTACAGTGGCACATCGACCGTTCTGGCGGTGATTTCTCAGTCTATAGCTTTATTTTGGATCGTGTCATAGCCGAGACCAATGCGTTTCTGTTGCTAATCTATATATATAAAAGAAAGTCGTGTTAGTTACACCATTTATAACTCGAGAACGGTTGGACAGATTTTCATGATTTTAGGTTTGTTGGATTAGGCTCTGGCCAGAATAGCATAATAACTATTGAAACATGCAAAAAATTCACAATGAGCTAAAATTCGCAATGGGTTCTTTTTCACTTCTTTCTGCGTGTATTTCTTTAACATATGAGTGGATTTCAGTAAATTTCTTCCACAGGATTGGTCTCTACCCAAAGTAACAGGACAACCATCAAGACATATGAAAAATTCACAATGAAGACAATTCTTTTTCTTATACTTCTTTCTGTCTTTCTTGAACGAATTACAGGATTTCAGTCAGTTGACCCCCCCTTATGGGTGAACACAAGGCTCCGACCGGAATAGCTACACCGCTATTGAAGTAAGCAGAAAATTCACAATGAGCAACAATTTACAATGAGTTTTTTACATATTTTTTTGAACTTCTTAGAAACTTCGGAAAAATTGGAGAGAGCGTTTTGATACACATTTCTTTAAAAAAGCTAATTCGATTTGAAACGGAGTATTAGTGCGAGCGCAGCGAGCCCAAGATGTTGTACTATAATTAGAAATTGAAAAAACTTCTCGTTAACATTCCACACGTCACTTCGAGATAAACTACCGATTGCGCGGGCGCAACTTAATCCAACGGAATTCTTTTTTAACTGATTTAATGAATAAAAAGCATTTTGCATCATTGTTGGCAAAATCTCCCAAAAAACTATCTGCAAGCTAAACTCATAGCAGTTGCGTTTTTTTTTTTCGCTCATTCCGTGTAGTTTTGGGTAACGCACTCCATAAAAAAATAACACTTACGCCGCTAATTTTAACGCGTGCCACTACCCTGTGCGGGGTAGAGTTTAAGGTAATGAAATGTAGATGGAAGATGGTTAATTCATTTGTGGCGACCAGCTGTTGACGTTTACGACACCTGCGCTTCATCAGCTACAGTGACAGCTGACCCACCGCTGGCATTTTTTTATATGGAGCTCGTTACCCCAAACTGCACGGGATGACTCACAAAAACGTACTTATTCATCACCAAACAGCTGATACTAAATAGTAATGGGTGAGGTTAGGCCTGTTCGGTACCGAGATTTCAGTACCGGGTTTCGGTTTTTTTCAATACCCGGTACCACAAGCGGTTTCCCTGACTCAGGTTTTTTTTTCAGTACCGACGGTTTTTTTAACCATAAGCCGGTTTTTTTGAGTACCGGGTTAAAAACCGACCGACGAGTCGGTTTTTTGTACCGAGTTAAAAAAACCGACGAGTCGGTTTTTTGGTACCGAGTTAAAAAAACCGACGAGTCGGTTTTTTGGTACCGGGTTAAAAAAACCTACGAGTCGGTTTTTTGGTACCGAGTTAAAAAAACCGACGAGTCGGTTTTTTGGTACCGAGTTAAAAAAACCGACGAGTCGGTTTTTTGGTACCGGGTTAAAAAAACCTACGAGTCGGTTTTTTGGTACCGAGTTAAAAAGAACGATTCACTTCAACCATGAGCCGGTTTTTTTCAGGTTTTTTGGTACCGGGTTAAAACCGACCGACGAGTCGGTTTTTCGGTACCGAGTTAAAAAGAACCGACGAGTCGGTTTTTTGGTACCGAGTTAAAAAGAACCGACGAGTCGGTTTTTTGGTACCGGGTTAAAAAGAACCGACGAGTCGGTTTTTTGGTACCGAGTTAAAAAGAACCGACGAGTCGGTTTTTTCGTACCGAGTTAAAGATGGTCGATGTTTTTTTTATTTTTACACGTGGATGTGGAATATTATTATCGGAAACGGTATCATCGAAAGGTATGTCGACTAGGGATGAGCATCGAACATCGATGTTTCTGAAACATTAATATTTTTGGTTCGATGGTCGATGTTTTTTTATTTTTACACGTGGATGTGGATTATTATTATCGGAAACGGTATCATCGAAAGGTGTCGATTAGGGATGAGCATCGAATATCGATGTTTCTGAAATATTCATATTTTGGTTCGATGGTCGATTTTTTTTTATTTTTACACGTGGATGTGGATTATTATTATCGGAAACGGTATCATCGGAAGGTGTCGACTAGGAATGAGCATCGAACATCGATTTTTCTGAGACATTCATATTTTTGGTTCGATGGTCGATGTTTTTTTATTTTTACACGTGGATGTGGAATATTATTATCGGAAACGGTATCATCGAAAGGTGTCGATTAGGGATGAGCATCGAACATCGATGTTTCTGAAACATTCATATTTTTGGTTCGATGGTCGATGTTTTTTTTATTTTTACACGTGGATGTGGATTATTATTATCGGAAACGGTATCATCGAAAGGTGTCGACTAGGGATGAGCATCGAACATCGATGTTTCTGAGACATTCACATTTTCGGTTCGATGGTCGATGTTTTTTTATTTTTACACGTGGATGTGGATTACTATACTCCTCAAAACAAAATAAGGGCCACTTATATATCGTCATTAAACTCTTGGCATGTCAAAAGTAATTTTGACAATTGAAAAAAAAACAACATCAACCAAACGAAATTTTTATATACTCCACGTATAGATTGGAAATTAACATTTAGTTATGAATCGTATGAATGGAAGCATATACGTTTTTCTTTCTGAACAAAAATTATTACTAAGTATGTACGAGTATGTAATTAAATTAAGTAGGAATACAGTCTTGACTCGGCAGTCCGGATCACCTTTAATTCGAATATGATGCTAATCTGGACCACAAAATGACCTGTTCCATACTCTTAAAATATGGGAACTTCTGGTTGCTGATTACCGTTTTGAGCGTTCTGTATGCTTTTTTATTGGAAAAGCCTCTACCTATAAAAAAGATTAAATCACAGAAGTTGTTACTACAATAAACGGGGATTTTTACTAAAAAAACTGCGCAATGGCTGATATTTGGTAGGAATGTTTTGAGACATAACCTAGTTCTAAAACTGAGCTTTCGTATTCGTCGGGGTAGGAGAAGTTGCAGGAAATTGACTATTCACATGCGAATTTTGTGATTTTCATCATTATTTTTCTAGTTAGTGATCCTAAAATGAAGTGTTGTGAACAAATTTTATTGCGAGTTTAATTATCTTTGCAACGGTACCTAATTGAACGTCATAAGTCAAACAGGTCAGCGGCAGCCGCCGGTCAAAGGCCAAACTTTGACTTTTGATTTCCGATAAACTACTTATTTTATAAACCTGTTGGAGTATCAAGGTATTTCATTCACATGGAGACAATAAGGGAAAAACGATCTAATACTTATACAATTTTATGGATAATACAAGGCCCACTCATAATTTTCAAACTTCACTGTGATTGAACTGATTCACACAGGGTGACAATTTAGGTACCATTACATAGGTCATTTAATTCCTTTTAAGACTTGTGTGCAAAACTTGATTGTACAGATTCAATAGCAAGAAAAAAACGACTGCATATAAAAAAAGGCAATTTACTATATCTTCCCCCACCCTCTCGAATACAAAAACTCAGTTTTACATAAAAAAGCATTGCCTCGTTCTTTATACCGCTCCATGGCGTCGAGTCGCTCGGCCTGCAGTGTACAGTGGCACATCGACCGTTCTGGCGGTGATTTCTCAGTCTATAGCTTTATTTTGGATCGTGTCATAGCCGAGACCAATGCGTTTCTGTTGCTAATCTATATATATAAAAGAAAGTCGTGTTAGTTACACCATTTATAACTCGAGAACGGTTGGACAGATTTTCATGATTTTAGGTTTGTTGGATTAGGCTCTGGCCAGAATAGCATAATAACTATTGAAACATGCAAAAAATTCACAATGAGCTAAAATTCGCAATGGGTTCTTTTTCACTTCTTTCTGCGTGTATTTCTTTAACATATGAGTGGATTTCAGTAAATTTCTTCCACAGGATTGGTCTCTACCCAAAGTAACAGGACAACCATCAAGACATATGAAAAATTCACAATGAAGACAATTCTTTTTCTTATACTTCTTTCTGTCTTTCTTGAACGAATTACAGGATTTCAGTCAGTTGACCCCCCCTTATGGGTGAACACAAGGCTCCGACCGGAATAGCTACACCGCTATTGAAGTAAGCAGAAAATTCACAATGAGCAACAATTTACAATGAGTTTTTTACATATTTTTTTGAACTTCTTAGAAACTTCGGAAAAATTGGAGAGAGCGTTTTGATACACATTTCTTTAAAAAAGCTAATTCGATTTGAAACGGAGTATTAGTGCGAGCGCAGCGAGCCCAAGATGTTGTACTATAATTAGAAATTGAAAAAACTTCTCGTTAACATTCCACACGTCACTTCGAGATAAACTACCGATTGCGCGGGCGCAACTTAATCCAACGGAATTCTTTTTTAACTGATTTAATGAATAAAAAGCATTTTGCATCATTGTTGGCAAAATCTCCCAAAAAACTATCTGCAAGCTAAACTCATAGCAGTTGCGTTTTTTTTTTTCGCTCATTCCGTGTAGTTTTGGGTAACGCACTCCATAAAAAAATAACACTTACGCCGCTAATTTTAACGCGTGCCACTACCCTGTGCGGGGTAGAGTTTAAGGTAATGAAATGTAGATGGAAGATGGTTAATTCATTTGTGGCGACCAGCTGTTGACGTTTACGACACCTGCGCTTCATCAGCTACAGTGACAGCTGACCCACCGCTGGCATTTTTTTATATGGAGCTCGTTACCCCAAACTGCACGGGATGACTCACAAAAACGTACTTATTCATCACCAAACAGCTGATACTAAATAGTAATGGGTGAGGTTAGGCCTGTTCGGTACCGAGATTTCAGTACCGGGTTTCGGTTTTTTTCAATACCCGGTACCACAAGCGGTTTCCCTGACTCAGGTTTTTTTTTCAGTACCGACGGTTTTTTTAACCATAAGCCGGTTTTTTTGAGTACCGGGTTAAAAACCGACCGACGAGTCGGTTTTTTGTACCGAGTTAAAAAAACCGACGAGTCGGTTTTTTGGTACCGAGTTAAAAAAACCGACGAGTCGGTTTTTTGGTACCGGGTTAAAAAAACCTACGAGTCGGTTTTTTGGTACCGAGTTAAAAAAACCGACGAGTCGGTTTTTTGGTACCGAGTTAAAAAAACCGACGAGTCGGTTTTTTGGTACCGGGTTAAAAAAACCTACGAGTCGGTTTTTTGGTACCGAGTTAAAAAGAACGATTCACTTCAACCATGAGCCGGTTTTTTTCAGGTTTTTTGGTACCGGGTTAAAACCGACCGACGAGTCGGTTTTTCGGTACCGAGTTAAAAAGAACCGACGAGTCGGTTTTTTGGTACCGAGTTAAAAAGAACCGACGAGTCGGTTTTTTGGTACCGGGTTAAAAAGAACCGACGAGTCGGTTTTTTGGTACCGAGTTAAAAAGAACCGACGAGTCGGTTTTTTCGTACCGAGTTAAAGATGGTCGATGTTTTTTTTATTTTTACACGTGGATGTGGAATATTATTATCGGAAACGGTATCATCGAAAGGTATGTCGACTAGGGATGAGCATCGAACATCGATGTTTCTGAAACATTAATATTTTTGGTTCGATGGTCGATGTTTTTTTATTTTTACACGTGGATGTGGATTATTATTATCGGAAACGGTATCATCGAAAGGTGTCGACTAGGGATGAGCATCGAATATCGATGTTTCTGAAATATTCATATTTTGGTTCGATGGTCGATTTTTTTTTATTTTTACACGTGGATGTGGATTATTATTATCGGAAACGGTATCATCGGAAGGTGTCGACTAGGAATGAGCATCGAACATCGATTTTTCTGAGACATTCATATTTTTGGTTCGATGGTCGATGTTTTTTTATTTTTACACGTGGATGTGGAATATTATTATCGGAAACGGTATCATCGAAAGGTGTCGATTAGGGATGAGCATCGAACATCGATGTTTCTGAAACATTCATATTTTTGGTTCGATGGTCGATGTTTTTTTTATTTTTACACGTGGATGTGGATTATTATTATCGGAAACGGTATCATCGAAAGGTGTCGACTAGGGATGAGCATCGAACATCGATGTTTCTGAGACATTCACATTTTCGGTTCGATGGTCGATGTTTTTTTATTTTTACACGTGGATGTGGATTACTATACTCCTCAAAACAAAATAAGGGCCACTTATATCCGTTGACTTTAACAACGTCTTTTGGCGAATTTTTAGTGTGATAATTATTTTCAAAAATGCCATTCTGTACCTGAATGTGATGTGAGTTATCACAGTATCATCCGTTAACATTAGCTTTAACGGAACTGTCTTAAACAGTGCTTTTGGGGTCACAAGTCATACATTTGGTAGTTTTGTTTATTTCTCATTTTGATTAAGAATTAGTTTTCGCCAAGTTCTTTAAATGCAACATTAGTTGTTGCACTTTTAAAGATAAGGAGAATCTGTAAAATACAAAATACCAACAATTCAGCACCATTTAAATTTAAATGCTGCGTCCAGAGCCTTAGAAATGTCGGAGGAAGGACGTTCGCAACGTTCTGTGGCCCTGCAATCAGGGTATCCGCGAAGAGCCATTTAAAATCTTTGGAACCGTTACCAGGAGACAGGAAATGTTTCCCATCATCATGGTTCAGGCCGACTTCGAATAACCACCCCCGCAGAAGACCGATATGTGACACTTTGTGCGCGACGGGATCGTACCATTAGTGCTCGTGGGCTACAAAGTAGGCTATTAAGGACGACTGGGACCATTGTTAGCCCTCAAACAATCAGAAATCGTTTGCACGAACACTAACAGTGGTCAAGGAAACGTGTTACCAGAACAGAACAGGGCAGGACGCATCGTACGAATCGTTTAAGATTTGCTCGTCGACATATCCAATAGGACATGCAACAATGGCGCAAGGTGCTCTTCTCGGATGAGTGCAAAGTAAAAATTTTTTGTGACGACCGACGCATAAGAGTCTGGCGGAGAACCGGAGAAGCATTTTTGGATCCTTGCATTAATCAAATTGAGAGGCAAGGCGGTCCCAGTGTGATGGTCTGGGTCGGAATTAGCTTGCAAGGCAAAACTAACCTTGTTATCCTAAATAACGGGACAATTACGTCCGAAAGTTATATTGAAAGGATTGTTAGGCCACATATCATTCCTTTTTCACAACAGACGTTGGATGGTTTTATCCTCATGCAGGATAATGCACGACCACATACTGCCCGGGCGACAATTTCTGTTATCGAGGAGGTCAATATTGAGGTCATGGAGTGGCCTGCCAACAGTCCGGACCTAAATCCGATAGAACATCTTTGGGATCAATTAAAACGCCGGATGCGGACCGCTTAAAAGGACATACACAATCAGCAACAGCTGATTCAATTGCTAAAAATGTGTTGGGACGAGATATCAATAGAAAGCGTCGATCGGCTTATTGAAAGCGTTCCGTCCAGGCTTCGAGACTGCATATCAAAAAGTGGAGGCCATACTCGATACTAAAAAAAACAAAGAATCAATTTTTTTTACAGATTAGACATACAAATTAACTGTTATTTTTACGATTACATGACCGCAAAAAGTAAGCAATCCGAAAAAATGCTAAAAAAAAGTGTAACTTTTGGTCAAAATTCAATAAAATTCATTACATTTAATGAAAAACATATTGTTTTATTAAATTAGACCAACAAAACTATGATTTTCCTTTTCCACAAAAAAATAATCAGAAAATTATTAGTGGCCCTTATTTTGTTTTGAGGAGTATATTATCGGAAATGGTATCATCGAAAGGTGTCGACTAGGGATGAGCATCGAATATCGATGTTTCTGAAATATTCATATTTTGGTTCGATGGTCGATTTTTTTTTTATTTTTACACGTGGATGTGGATTATTATTATCGGAAACGGTATCATCGGAAGGTGTCGACTAGGAATGAGCATCGAACATCGATTTTTCTGAGACATTCATATTTTTGGTTCGATGGTCGATGTTTTTTTATTTTTACACGTGGATGTGGATTATTATTATCGGAAACGGTATCATCGAAAGGTGTCGAATAGGGATGAGCATCGAACATCGATGTTTCTGAAACATTCATATTTTTGGTTCGATGGTCGATGTTTTTTTATTTTTACACGTGGATGTGGATTATTATTATCGGAAATGGTATCATCGAAAGGTGTCGACTAGGGATGAGCATCGAACATCGATGTTTCTGAAACATTCATATTTTTGGTTCGATGATCGATGTTTTTACCATCGATGGTACAGCGTCGATGTTTTTTTGACCATCGATGGTCGATGTTTTTCACCATCGATGTTTTATAACCATCGATGGCTTGAGGCTCAACCGATTGTCATGAAATTTAGGAGGAATGTGTAGAATGGTAACCGTCTTTGGCACGAAATACTTAGAAGTGGGTAGGGCAAAGATAACAGGGTGCCCCGAAGATTTGAAAATTTGTTCACTAAATAACTCGCGAACAGCTCAACCGATCCTTATGAAATTTGGTAGGAATGTAACAGTCTTTGGCAAGAAATACTAAGAAGTTGGTAGAGCAACGAAAACGATAACAGGGTGTCCCGAAGATTTGAAAATATGTTCACTAAATAACTCGCGAACGGCTCAATCGATCGTCATGAAATTTGGTAGGAATGTATAGAATGGTAACCGTCCTTGGCATGAAATACTTAGAAATTGGTAGGGAAAAGTTAACAGGGTGTCCCGACGATTTGAAAATTTGTTCACTGAATAACTCGCGGACGGCTCAACCGATCGTCATGAAATTTGGTAGGAATGTGTAGAATAGTAACAGTCTTTGGCACGAATACCTGAGAAGTTAGTAGGGAAAAGATAACAGGGTGTCCCGAAGAGGTGAAAAAACCGACTTTTTTATTTTTAATCGGAGATGGACGTATGGGTACTCAATTCAAAGGACTCTAAGAGTACATTTTATATCAGTTATTCAAGTAACGGCAACGGAGTGATAGGCATTTGAAGTTATCACTTCGGTTTTTCTATACTGTTATAGGTACCTATATGAAACTTTGCACAAAAATTTGGTTAGTATGAGCTTATATACGCTAAATGCTAAGAGTGTTGATATTTGATAAGAAAAAGTAACAGTAAATTTGTGAAATTTCAACTAGCGCGTGTGTAGCCCTTCTTAGATCTGAAAATATGAAAATGTTGAAGAGGGTTCTTAGGAAATAAGATAAAGAACGGAGAGGTTTGTGTGGGTACCCATATCAACGGGCTCAACGAAGTCATTTGATATAAGTAGGTTTTTCTTGATTCGGAAAAAACGGTAACGGATTGTGTAGCCATATTCACGTTTGCCTCAGTTTTTTTTTGTTGAGAAATCGGAAATTATCGAATCGAGAAATGTCTGTAGATTTGCTGTTGAGTACTTTAATCCAAACAGTTTCGAATGATGAGGTGAAAGTCGAAATTGCAGGATCTGATATTTAAGTACCGGAAATCAATTACATAATTTACTATAACTCACGGACAATAAATGTCTGAAATGTACGATTGTGATAGTTCCCGAGTCGGCAGTATCTGCAGTTTTCCCGTTTGGGAATATCTATGTCCCTGAGAAACAATTTGGAATTTAAGGCTTTGTTTCACATACCTTCACTGAACGAAAGATGTCCTGAGACTGTACTATGTACGCAATTATGCAAATTTTCAATTATTTTGAGAATAAGCATTTTTGGGAAAAACAAAAAATGGTTTGAGTTGAGCCATAAAATCAATCGTAGATGGTAAATGCTGCGTCAACACATAAAAAAAAGTTGGCCGACAAGATATGTTAAACTAGTCGTTACCAAATCTTGCAACATTGTAAGATATACAAAAAACATTCGGATAAAAAGTTGACCAATTTTCGTTTACACGTACCAACTTGTTTCAATGCTCTTTCAACTTCTAAATACAAACTTGTAGGAAAGCTTTTGTTTACATGCAAGTGCTAACTAGTAGGTATAAAGACTCAAACGTTGGAACGTGTTAACGACCATTTACTGCGTAATCATTATTGGTGCAAAATTTCAACCGGTTTCGTAACATGTAACATTCCATCATTTGTGTGTGAAGTACAAAATCATTCAAGATCTTCTCTCCTGAAAATTCAAAACAGAAGGCGCCTGTCAGGCCATAAAATCTTTAAGTTTCAGCAATAAAAAACATGCAGTTGCACTCCAGTCTGTGTGTCGCTCATTTTTATTCTTACGAAAGGATTTTCTTTGTCTACCTTTCGAAACTAAAGAGTCAAAAATATGTAACACCGGCGCGCGGCAGGTAGTTTATTGTCGCGCGACAATGTAGTGTATACTAGTGTGACGCGCGACACATTTTGTATCATTGAGGAAGGTTCTGTTCCGCAAACATGTTTGCGTTTCCGATCCACAAATCGCCGTTTTGCGGTTCAGGAATATTATCGTGTTATGGTTTCCAGTTTCGTCGGCTTGTTTGCACAGACTGTTTTTATATTTTAAAAACAAGCTTTACTCCTTAAAGTCGGTGAAATATTTTTATTTTCTATATACAAATAGCTGCCAAATTACGTATATAGAAAATAATAATATTTCACCGACTTTCAGGAGCAAAGCTTGTTTTTTAAATATTGTCGTGTTCCTTTTGTTTTTTGTTTGCTTCTAAACAGGTAGACCATGTTGATTAAATCCATACATTCATCAATAAAATACATAGGTAGTTTCTGCGGAGAGATCATATTAATTGGACCAGAAATTAACAATAATTTCCAAATCCTGGGGACACCCTGTTATCTTTGCCCTACCAACTTCTCAGTATTTCTTGTCAAAGACTGTTACCATGCTACACATTCCTACCAAATTTCATGACGATCGGTTGAGCCGTGCGCGAGTTACTTAGTGAGTAAATTTTCAAATCTTCGGGATACCCTGTTATCTTTGCCCAACCAATTTCTAAGTATTTCGTGCCAAAGACGGTTACCATTCTACACATTCCTACCGAATTTCATGACGATCGGTTGAGCCGTTCGCGAGTTATTCAGTGAACATATTTTCAAATCGTCGGGACACCCTGTTAACTTTTCCCTACCAATTTCTAAGTATTTCGTGCCAAGGACGGTTACCATTCTATACATTCCTACCAAATTTCATGACGATCGGTTGAGCTGTTCGCGAGTTATTTAGTGAACAAATTTTCAAATCTTCGGGGCACCCTGTTATCTTTGCCCTACCCACTTCTAAGATCTAAGTATTTCGTGCGAAAGACGGTTACCATTCTACACATTCCTACTAAATTTCATGACAATCGGTTGAGCCTCAAGCCATCGATGGTTATAAAACATCGATGGTGAAAAACATCGACCATCGATGGTCAAAAAAACATCGACGCTGTACCATCGATGGTAAAAACATCGACCATCGAACCAAAAATATGAATGTTTCAGAAACATCGATGTTCGATGCTCATCCCTAGTCGACACCTTTCGATGATACCGTTTCCGATAATAATATTCCACATCCACGTGTAAAAATAAAAAAACATCGACCATCTTTAACTCGGTACGAAAAAACCGACTCGTCGGTTCTTTTTAACTCGGTACCAAAAAACCGACTCGTCGGTTATTTTTAACCCGGTACCAAAAAACCGACTCGTCGGTTCTTTTTAACTCGGTACCAAAAAACCGACTCGTCGGTTCTTTTTAACCCGGTACCAAAAAACCGACTCGTCGGTTCTTTTTAACTCGGTACCAAAAAACCGACTCGTCGGTTCTTTTTAACTCGGTACCGAAAAACCGACTCGTCGGTCGGTTTTAACCCGGTACCAAAAAACCTGAAAAAAACCGGCTCATGGTTGAAGTGAATCGTTCTTTTTAACTCGGTACCAAAAAACCGACTCGTAGGTTTTTTTAACCCGGTACCAAAAAACCGACTCGTCGGTTTTTTTAACTCGGTACCAAAAAACCGACTCGTAGGTTTTTTTAACCCGGTACCAAAAAACCGACTCGTCGGTTTTTTTTAACTCGGTACCAAAAAACCGACTCGTCGGTTTTTTTAACTCGGTACCAAAAAACCGACTCGTCGGTCGGTTTTTAACCCGGTACAAAAAACCGACTCGTCGGTCGGTTTTTTTAACTCGGTACCAAAAAAACCGGGATATCGGTACTTTAGAATATCGGGTCCGGTACCAAGTGAACACCGGTTTTGTACCGGGATCCCGGTTTTTGGAACAGGCCTAGGTGAGGTCGCATATCATCCAATAACGTAAAGTTCGACTAAAATTTATAGAGGGGCTCAGAGGTTCGGCAATAATATTGTTCAAAGTGCATGTACAACGATGCTGTGGAGTAAGGCTTTTCTTGATGATTTGCCAAACGCAAGTAGATAAAAGCAAATAGAACAGTTTTGGTTATTTTCAAGTAAAAAAAATGTGAATAGCATTCAATAGCTGTAAATAGCAATTAACAACCTTTAAAAGTTATTAACCCATTTTCTGCCATTGGTTCGTTCACGAACCATTAATGTTTTATTTTTTTTAACTGCAAAAGTAAAATTCTTTTGAAAAATGAATTTAACAAATGCTTTCTAGAAGCATTGAAATTGTTTATATATTTTTTTTTTAATTTTAAAATTCGGTATTGTACGTCAAAAATAACGGTAAATTTGGCTAATTTTTGTACCCGTGACCTTTGTTAGGATGTTCTTCGGTTTCACCTTTATCCGAAAAAATCTTTTAAACAATATTTTTAATAAATGAAGCTAACTAATTGTGAATGACGAATATTATTTAAAAAGTTATCATTTTTGTTAAAAAAGATAATAAATATGACTCTAAACTTAATGGTTCGTTGACGAACCATTGGCGGAAAACGATATCTTGTGTCCACTTATAAGAGACTCATCATTTTCTATGCAAGCCTGTCAACTGTTGAAGAAAATTGCATTCCAAACTTGCATAAATATTTATTTAACGATAGGAAAGGCATTTATTTTATTTAAAATTCAAGTACAGTAAAACCCCGATTTTCTGGACCCCCAAAATCCGGAATGCCGATATTCCCGTTATGTACTTATGTCCAATTTTGTTTTATTTTTGATAAGATTTTGAGCTTTTCTATAGCTTATTATTGTATACTGCTCTGTAAACTTAATGGAATGTATATTTTGAATACAAGATTATTAGAAGTTAAAATTGTTAATTATACCCTTCGCTTATTAAGCGTAAAGGGTATATTAACTTTGTCATGAAGTTTGTAACGCATTGAAGGAAGCATCTCCGACCATATAAAATATGTATATATATGATCAGCGTGACGAGCTGAGTCGATTGGACGATGTCCGTCTGTCCGTCTGTCCGTCTGTCCGTCTGTCTGTCTGTCTGTCTGTTGCGACGCGTTTTGCTCGGCCAGTTTAAAAGCTATGGAGCTGAAATTTTGCACACATGCTTCTTTTTGTTGCAGGCAGTTTGTATGTTTGAATCGCTAAAATCCGACAAGGGGGTCGTGGGGCTGCCATACAAACCTACCCCCAAATTTAGGTTCTTCTTAGAAAAACTTTTTTATTTATGCACTAATTTCAATTAAATTTCACACAAATGTGTTTTAATTGGTAACACACGATATATGTAAAAATCGACTAAATCGGACAATGGGGTCGTGGGGCTGCCATACACACCTAGTCCCCCAAATTATGTTCTTCTAAGAAAAACGGTTTTTATTTGCACACCAATTTCAATCAAACCTCAGAAAATTATATTTCTATTGATACCACATAACAAACGTGAAATCGGACTATGGGGTCGTGGGGCTGCCATACAAACTTGACCCCCAAAATTAGGTTCTTCTAAAAAATATTTTTTTATTTGGACACAAATTTCAACTAAACCTCATGGAAATGTATTTTTAGTGATGGTACAAAACATATGCAAAAATGAATTATATCGGACCATGGAGTCATGGGGCTGGCATATAAACCCGACCCCCAAATTAGGTTCTTCGAAGAAAACCTTTTTGATTTGTCCACCAATCTGAACCAAATGGGTTTTAATTGATGCCACAAACATACGTAAAATTGATGGGAATGCCATAGGGCTGCCCTACAACCTCCTTCCTCCTCTTTTTGGAGAAAGAAAGAAACCCACGTCTCGCTTTGCCCAATAAATCTTCGCCACGGCACTTATGAGAAAATTCAAAAGCATGGAAGCGGGGAGGACTGAACACTAGTCATAGGTACGCCCGAAAAAACTTTTAGACCGAGGGGAGCGAAGGGTATCCAAATTTCGGCCGCGCCCGAAATTAGCCTCGGTCTCGTTTTTCAATGATTTTATTAACACCAGGAAAGCATTTCGAAAATTCAAAACAACTCGAAAATCCGAATTGGGTCCGGTCCCAACCATTTCTGGGTCTAATGTAGTTACCATACTGATAGTTTTATTAGTTTGGAGCTCATCGGGATGAACGTGGGAACCCTTGTCTCCTAGGACTAGACGCCAAGATATTTATTGATATGCTAGAAGTTGCTGAATTCAATCCACTGGGTTGCGTTTCTTAGTTCTCCCAGATCTGGACTGTCGGTTTGTGTCACTACCAATTGCTAGTGATACAATTTGGCTCGTTGTTCTTGAAAAATATATTTAGGGGAAAGTAAATTTTCTTCTTTATTTTCGTTCTAAATTAGTAGTGACACAATCCGGTAGTTCAGATCTTTGAGAACCCAATCTGTAAGGTTTCACCAAGATTCTCTTCAATTTGGGGGGACCACTCTAGATTCCACGGGCGAAGTATGCGTAACCTATGTTCACTGATTGTTAATGACTCAGTCGGACCAAATGCTTCCGTTTTTAATGGGCGGTTCATACATTTCAATCATAGGATTTACGATATCAATTTACAAATTGTCAGTCATACAGTCATCAAATGTGTAGGCAAAATCACAGAGACTGTGACTGTAACGTGTGAATCGACTTTAAGAATGTTATTTTTTAACAAATAAACACGATCATACAGATAATGTTGTTAGTTTTACCCAAACACCACAATACAGTATGACCAGGCAAAGTAAATTGACGAAAAATATTTTATATCGTTTTCCGCCATTGGTTCGTCAACGAACCATTTTTTTCCTGGTAATCCACGAAACCCAAAAAATTCAAAACACATTTTTTCTCTTCATCTAAGCTCAAACATCAAGAATATACAAGAAAATTATATAAAAACACTATGCGTCGTGGTGCGGCAGGAAATGGGTTAATAGCAGGGAATAGTTTTTAGTAGCTATAAATCCAGTGCCTGCTAGGACATTTCAGCCATACCAGTGCCCTCCCTAATGCATAAAAAATTATTATTAAATAATTATATTTCCGGCTAAATTTAGCTGTTTGAAAGTTTTTTTTTTAACTCAAGTCACATCCCAAAAACTGTAGATGTAGAAGAAGAAACCGATCAGTCAACGAAGATCACGCTTTAAATTGGCTCACTGGAGCACGAGCTAATCGCTTGATTAGAATAGAACACGACATAAATTGGTTCCGTTTGGTCACTTCGGAACGCAGCCAATGATTGTATTCTACCTCCTCGTATGGAAGAATTCAGATTGCGGATGAGTGTATAATGTGAACTCAGATTTACAAAAAAAAAAAAAAACACAAATTCATTTAATTTTGCAATATGAGGGATATTACATTTTCAACATTCACTGAAAGCAATCTATATTAGAATCTTATAGTTTCGAGAAATCTCTATGTCCAAATTTTAATATACACGAAACACGAGTACGTACTTCTGTACCAGTTTTCACAGAGGAAAAAAAATTGTTTTTGCCAGAAACTATACTTAAGTGCACATATGTATGAACTCGCATATTTATAGATTATTATGTATAGGGATTCAAAGCTTCTGAGAATTGTGCTGCTAAAATACGATCATGTAGACTGCTTGGTGCCAATCATGATCAACTGCTGCCAAGAAGAGCAAAAAAGTATTCTTTTTTTATCATGTGTAATAAGACATCGTGTTCTTTGATTAATAAATTAATATCTCTTCATGGCTGTATTTATGATAATGTAACGATATTGCAATATCTAAAGATTCCGATTAAAGACTTCTTATCTCAGCGAAAAATAAATATGATGGCCTGCAGTTTCAAGTTGAAAGCTCAATTATTTTTTTTTTACAACTATACATGGCTATAATTTTTTCAAAGCTTCTTCAATGTTTCAAATAAAAAAAAAATACGTACTCATATAAATAGTGAAACCAGGATTATTGACCAATAAAGATGATAATCTTTTTTTAATATACAATGGAACCTCGCTAATCCGACTTTGGGACCAGAGGGTACGTCGGAACGGTCCGAAAATCAGATTATCCGGAGAACAAAAAAATACCGAGCCTATAGAGGGCTGCGCTCGCAAGATTTATTAGAACTTTAATGCGCTAGTGAATATTTTTTGTATATACACTGCCTGCCATAAACTATAGCCGCACCATAAAACAAAGTGATCCTTTAAAATTCAAAGAGATAACAGTTATTTCACATACCATAAACATAAGGGATAATAAAAAGACAAATAAACTCACAAGAAGTTTTCTTATATTTCAAACCGTTATTTCTCTGTAAAGGAAAATCTGAATTTCCCGTCTGTCATATAACATAACTAATGCTACCAACTAGTATTACCGAATTTAAAGGATGTGACCCTTCCAGATAAAAGGATAAAAAAGTACATACATGTAAGGAATAAAAAAGGGTTAGAAAGTACGTGTATTCGTCCAGTTTTTATTTTGTTTCATTAAACATTTTGTAATAATGATAGATATACAGATATAATAGGCCAGTCAAAATCGACATTAACCTCGTTCTTTCGCTTAACTGTATATTTCGTATTACTGGCTATATAAATCCAGATTTGTAACCCTGGTGACCCTGTGCTAATTTTTTGGCGAGCGAAAAAGAGCGATTTTTGTGCTCTTTTTTACATTTCCAACAATATTTAAAAAAAAAAATACCTTAGAAAAAAACGATGATCTGCATTTTGAAATTAGACAAAATTCCCAATCCTTGATTGATTTTTATATTTCTGGGAGTACCAATTCAGCTATAAACACCTTGCCGTCAAATTGACGGCTGTGACCCTATTAGGTATACAAAATTCCTGACCCTTCTATTGTTAAAATAGCAACGAGTAGCTTAAAATAGCAAAGAGTAGCATAAAATAGCAATGAATAGCTTAAAATAGCAATGAATAGTCCAAAATAGCAATGAATATTAAATAAATAAACTAAAATATCAGCGGTCAAATATGAATAGCTTAAAATAGCAAGGAATAGCTTAAAATAGCAATGAATAGCTTAAAATCGCAATGAATAGTTTTAAATAGCAATGAAATTAATTAAATAAATAAAATATCAGCGAACAGATTTGAATAGCTTAATAGCAATGAGAATAGCTTAAAATAGCTATGAATAGTATTAAATAACAATGAGTAGCTTAAAGAAGCAATGCAAATTAAATAAATAAATTAACATCACCTAAAATAGCAATGAGTAGCTTAAAATAGTTATAAATAGCTATGAATAGCTTGAAATAGCAATGAGTAGCTTAAAATAGTTATAAATAGCTATGAATAGCTTGAAATAGTTATAAATAGCTATGAATAGCTTGTAATAGCAATGAGTAGCCTAAAATAGTTATAAATAGCTATGAATAGCTTGAAATAGCAATGAGTAGCTTAAAATAGTTATAAATAGCTATGAATAGCTTGAAATAGTTATAAATAGCTATGAATAGTTATAAATAGCTATGAATAGTTTGAAATAGCAATGAGTAGCTTAAAATAGTTAGAAATAGCTATGAATAGCTTGAAATAGCAATGAATAGCCTTATAGTCTTAAATTAACATCACCTAAAGTAGCAATGAGTAGCTTAAAATAGTTATAAATAGTTATGAATAGCTTGAAATGGCAATGAGTAGCTTAAAATAGTTATAAATAGCTATGAATAGCTTGAAATAGTTATAAATAGCTATGAATAGCTTGAAATAGCAATGCGTAGCTTAAAATAGTTATAAATAGCTATGAATAGCTTAAAATAGCAATGAGTAGCTTAAAATAGTTATAAATAGCTATGAATAGTTTGAAATAGCAATGAGTAGCTTAAAATAGTTATAAATAGCTATGAATAGCTTGAAATAGTTATAAATAGCTATGAATAGTTTGAAATAGCAATGAGTAGCTTAAAATAGTTAGAAATAGCTATGAATAGCTTGAAATAGCAATGAATAGCTTTATAGTCTTAAATTAACATCACCTAAAATAGCAATGAGTAGCTTAAAATAGTTATAAATAGTTATGAATAGCTTAAAATGGCAATGAGTAGCTTAAAATAGTTATAAATAGCTATGAATAGTTTGAAATAGCAATGAGTAGCTTGAAATAGTTATAAATAGCTATGAATAGCTTGAAATAGCAATGAATAGCCGTATAGTCTTAAATAGCAATGAATAGCTTGAAATAGCAACGAATAGCTTAAGATAAATTTCGTGAAAGTCGTCCAAAATCAGTTGTTGTTCCGGAAACCACTGATGCTGTGCGCGAACTGTCAAAATCGGCAGTAACCTCGGAATAAATGGAATACTACCGTTCTTTCGCTTAACTGTTTTAGAGTATTACTGGCTATATAAATCCAGATTTGTAACCCTGGTGACCCTGTGCTAATTTTATATATAATTAATTTTATATATAATAATTGCTATAGTTATGTTACATAACTATAGCCGCACTTATAACAAGTATGGGAAATACTAATTAAAAAGCGGAAAGTGAGGAAATTAATAACGGGAGATCCCATTTTGGAATAAAATAGACTCTGGGGGATTGTTTTGTTTATTTTTCGCGAAATCATTTTAACAGTTTTTCAAGTTTTTTTCTTATTAACCCCTAAGCATCGATAACCGCTGCATTTACATAAAAACTCCTCGAAATCGTTTTTTTTTTATAATTTGTACGTAATAATATTTCTCCAAGGCTGACTGTCTAATTTGGATAGATGGGAGGCCCCCTCCCTAACATTTGTACCATTGGAACCAACTTTAAGTACGACGACTGGTGAGAGATGATGCAATCTCTTGCTTCAAAACCCGTTGTGTCCTATTTTCTGTATAAAATGGTAGCTGTTTATCGTCAGCACAATCCCATGAAATTTTTCCTATGCTGTAAGTGACGAAACTCTAGGTTAGTAGACTAACCTGGCTAATACTTTTAATGGGCGCTGCCGGATTTCCATAGATCTCAATACAAACTTCGGTCAGAGTATAACCAGTATCAATCAGGGTTGTTTATGTATTTAAAAGTTGTTGTAACCACCGCTAATACAGTTGAAATTTCTCTGGAATGTTTTCGTTTTAATATAGAAGACATGACACATAACGGAATTCGTAGCAAGAGATTGCATCATCAATTGCATTCAAAAAGGTTTTAATGTAACAAATGTTACGGAGGTGGCCTCCTTCATCAAAATAAGACAGAAAAAATCTTTAAGGAATATTATTACGTAAAAAAATTATTTCAAATAGCTTTCTATGCAAAAGAAAAGTTTATCGAGACCGAGAGGTAAAAAAATCAAAACAAAAACCGTTATAATTATTTATTGAGAAATGAACAAAATAATCCCTAGGAAGCAAATTTTATTTAAAAAAGATTATTCCCGTTACGATTTTCCACAATTTCCACTTATTGATCAGTTTTCCTTTTCGGTTTGAAATATAAGGAATCTTCTTGTGAATGTATTTGTCTTTTTAATATCCCTTATGTGGTGTCGTCCGAAATGGCCGAATAATACACAAATATGATTATTTTAAAGTTCAAATATATTTTTCCATCTGTTCTCCGCGGCGGTTTTACAAGAATGATCTCGTCTTTTCTTACAATACTCTGACAGTTCTACAAAAATCTTCCTCTCTCGCCTCCCCAGCGCCACCTATCTTCTCAACCAATAATTAACCTAACGACTATTACAAATTTAAAAGTATAAAGTATCATGGAATAGACAGCTATACGGAAAGGAAAATCCGCTGTCATCCCATACAAACTGCATGGTCCGGTTTGAAACACAACAAAAAAAAACATTCCAATTAAATGCGTTCCCTTTCTGTCAACGCTTGTCAGCTGTTACACGTTCTGCAAATTCTCAAGAACATATTTGTCGCGTCGTGCGTTTGTTTTTTGTGATAACGTAATTCTTATATCATTTCAGTGTTTTTTAAGTGAAATCCAGTTACTGAGTGTGAGTTTGTGAAGTGAATTTCGCGCCTACATTTCAATGTTCCCTTTATGTCAAATACATGGCGATTAGTGTCATTTCAAAAACTGGACCATTTGAGTTTGATTCGGGCCTATCCTTTAGTTCTTTAATCAATGTAAAGTATTATGCTATAGCTCGGCCGTTCTGACAATTCTGATTGCCTTAAATCAAAACCACTACTTTTTTTTTATTACAAATTTTCACATCATTTGCTTATCAGTGTTGTTTTGTATCGACCACGCTAGAACTATCCACGTTCAATGCTACGATTTTGACATCTCGGCTCTGCGTCGCTTGTATCATGAAGTTAATCTCCATTTGATCGGCGGTTGTGGTTGTGACTACTTTACAGGATATTCTCTTACGGTTGAGTGTAATTTCGCTCTCTTCGTCGTCGTCGTCGTCCATTTGTTCCCCATTGGTATCTTCGTAATCGACGTACTTGTCTCGGCGGTCTGCGGCACTTACGGTGATCATGCGAGCCTGAGTTTGCTCGTTAAACTTCTCTTCGGCGTGCTGCTCACTGCGGTGGATGGTGCTGCTGCGATGGTTGTGGGTGCTGCGGTGGTGGCGACGGGTACGTTAATACGTGGTGCGGGGGTCGATTCGCCGTGTGGTGCTGCTGCGATTGTTGCGGATGCTGTGGTGGTTGATTTACGGGTGGCTGGTCTGCGTGGCACTCGTTTGCGGCGGTCTGTTTATCGTTGGCTCCTCTGATTCGTTCTCTTGGGATTGTGGCTTGCCACCTGTCGGTATTGATACAACTGTGGTACCTTCGTCGCCCGTTTTACTCCCGTCGGTAAGATCGGATTCATAACTTTTACGTGCGGCATCGGCGTACGACTTTTCACTTTTACTGCGGATCACGCGGTTCGACATTTTTTTTTTCGAATAGCCGAGAAAAATATGATAATACGCACGTTTATTTGGGTGTAAGTACACTATCCCACTTCTGAACTGTGGTGTCGTCCGAAATGGCCGAATAATACACAAATATGATTATTTTAAAGTTCAAATATATTTTTCCATCTATTCTCCGCGGCGGTTTTACAAGAATGATCTCGTCTTTTCTTACAATACTCTGACAGTTCTACAAAAATCTTCCTCTCTCGCCTCCCCAGCGCCACCTATCTTCTCAACCAATAATAAACCTAACGACTATTACAAATTTAAAAGTATAAAGTATTATGCTATACTTATGTTTTTATTATGTTGAATAACTGTGCGCTCTTTCGATTTAAAAGGATCAGTCTGTTTTATAATGCGGCTATAGTTATGACAGGCAGTAGGCAATAAATAAGAATTATGCACAATATTAATGAAATCTTCTTGTAAATCTAGTTTTGGATTTGTCTCATCAAAAGTGTTACATAATAAAGGCGTTAGATTTATTATGCATCCGGTTTGTATATAAGTACCGACACAAACCTTTCCTACGAGTATTGAACAAGTAGACTTTGCAGAATTAAGGAACACCCTGTTAACTTGGTTCTACCTACGTCAAAAGTATTCGTGCCAAACACTATTACTATATGCATTCCCACCAAATTTCATGTTCATTTTTTGATCCAGTCACAAGATTTATGCAGTGAACAAATGGTTAAGACGATGCCCTATGGGTATTGTGAAACGGACTTACTAAATATTTGATTCGCCATATTTCCGGTTTGCGTCAAGGTATTCGAATGAAAATTTGCAGACATATTCCATATGTAATTTTCTAAAAGCCTCCTTAAACATTTTCATATTTGCAGACCTAAAGGTGCTACACACGCACGAATAGAAATTTCACAAATTTACTGTTATTTAGTTTTTCTAAGCAAATATCAACAGTTTTACGCTATCAGCTCTCGTAAGAAGAATTTTCGGTACATTACGCTTTCAGGTCCCCAAGGGAAATTTTTGATGTTTCCGATATTTTCCGCCATAAAGCGGACACATAGCTTTATGGCGGACGGTGTCGCTCGTGTCGATAAGAAGAACAAGAAAAATTTCCCTTGGGGACCTAAAAGCGTCCTTCTTAGGACACTAGCGACGCTAGCGCCATATAGCGGAAAATATCGGAAACACAAAAGTTCCCCCTATGAGAACGGATAGCAGAACAAGCCAAAAACAGTTTCTGATCTATGGAAACAGCACATTTGACGGTGGCTGGCGAATTTCAGATGGTTTAAAGTGGTTGCGTTTGGGTCAGATTACCCGGAAGTCAGTTAACTTAATCCTCCGGAATGATAAAGTTAAGCACTGAAGACAGAGACACATGGTCTCCGAAACAATTGTATGCCTTAAATGAAACAATATTACGCAGTATAGGAAGAATATTTAATCGGACTTTATATTCATTAAATTAGTCAACTGTAATAAAAATGGACAACCACCTAAACCTAACATGATTATCTTTTTTTCAGATCCTGGAAAGGAACTCAACACTTTCGCCAGCAAACATCTTAGCAGATTTTACAGACACATTGTAGTCGTTTCAGTTATGCGCAAATATTAAAATAAGAGTATTCTATAGACATAGAGTATAGAGCGGCAGTATAATATGGAACAAACAGAAACTATTTCCCGATAATATCTAAAATCATCCAAAAACATAAAGATATACATTATATATCTACTATCCGCATCTGACCGTTGAAAACCATTTCAAGCGACAAAGCATTAATATGACATTATTAGTAACATTTATGCTAATTTATGTATCTCATTAATTCCATTTGATTTGACAAAAGACATTACCAAGAAATTATTTCCTGCACTCATAAATTTGCGTAGAAAATAAAACACATTCGCAATTCAGAAACATAGAAAAGATGTTTATATTCGTATAGCTGACCTCCTTATTCGGATAGAATAAATTCAATACTATACAGATATCGCACTATGTACACTCGTTCTAATAGATACATGCCGGGCGATAACAATCTGATAGAAGAGATCCCCATAATGTGTCTTGCCATACAATTAAATCAGTTCATGGTTTCGGGGGTTCTGTTCCTTGTCGATAAGTTACTTTTCCCTTTAGATAAGTACTTTTGCCTTTCGCCCTTTTTATTGTCCAAATTTAGACCGCAATAACTTTATCTTGTCAACCTTTTGCTTGATATCGCCTGAAACTAAATTGCTTCGCTATTTCGTGTACAGGAAGTGATGAACAAAGTGAAGTTAGGCACACAGGAACTCTAGGAGGGTTGTCGTCCTTAAAGATTTATTAGAAGGGAAATGTTCATATCTCAGATTTCAATCTGTGCAAAATGTACTTTCATATAGAATGATTTTGTTTGCTGAAACTAAATATGAATGCAGATACGAAATCTCTGGACTTGGTTTTTATTAACTACTTTACGATAATGATTCGACAAGTGAAAACTTGATAAACAGTTCAAGTTGAATTATAATATCAGTAGTCTAAGGGCGCTATTACACAGTCATATAATGGTAATATACGTATATTATAATAGATATTATCATATCCTTAAGCCTACTAGATTTCGTTTAGTGCACGTGTAAAAATTGAATCCGAATGAATCGAGTAGGCTCGATGATATGACTAGAAATATGAATATAAATATGTCTGTGTCATGGAGCCCTAATATCTGACCAAAAACAACAAAGTTGTAAAAGTTGCCCCGTCAAAGAAAAATGCATCTGCCGCAAAAAGAATACATATCACTCCAATCCGCCGCTCATTATGTAATTTTGTTTTAGGTGTAAATGCTGGAGAAGTTTTCAATGTACAGGACTACTTCTTAAAGTAATTTGTATTCTTTTTGCGGCAGATGAATTTTTCTTGGGCGAGGTAACTTTTACAACTTTGTTGTTTTTGGTCAGATATCATATATTTTTGCATATATTTTTGTACGCCGATGTCAGTTAAAGTTTCTTCTTTCGCCCAGATCAACACTGGCGTTTAAACTGCTCTGAATAAATGTATCACAATGCTTTTTGATTCCATTGATATGTAAATGTTTGTATAATGACCATGATTATATAAACGCACGTTCTGTAAATACTGCTTAGAATCTCATAATATGATAATATAATCGCGTCTCTTGATTATACAAAGACGCCCTAATGTCAACGTTCTGTTATTGCTATATAAATAGCATGTCGTAGATGTCAAGCTATCTCTTTTAATCCCCAATAAACGTTTTGTTAATGCTTTGCAAAAATTCTGCTTACGCTCTTCGTTAATTTGGTTAGTGTACTCTTTCCTACTAGCGATCTTGTAATGCTCTGATAACATTCCGTAAACTTTGTTCTGAATCTGTAAGCATTCTGTTAATGCATTGGTAAAATTCTGTTAGCTCAGTTAGCGTTCTTTTTAACATTCTGTTAGTTTCCAGTAAATCTTCCATAGATTTTTGTTATCTTTGTGTTATGGCTCTGCTAACATTCTGTTAGTAATCTGTTAATTTTTTGTTATCTCTGTTTATGCCCTATTTACGTTCGCTTCACACTCTATTATCTTTTCGTTAATGCTCTGTTGACGTTCTGTTAATCCTCTGTGAACGATATGTTAATGTTCTGTCAACTCTCTTAAATCATTCGGCTAAAGCTCTGTAAACGGTCTGTCACCTTTCTCTCATTACTCGAATTACGTTCTGTTAACGCTCTGTTAATTTTCTGTTAACGATCTGCTAATGCTCTGTTGCTCTTCTAACGCTTTGTTTACGTTCTGTTACTGATCGGTCTTAATGCCCCAGTGTCCCAATGTCACAATGTTCCAGCGTCCCAATGTCCTATTGCCTTAATGTCCATTGTCCTAGTTTCCTAATGTCCCAATGTTCTAATATCCCAGTGTTCCAATGTCCTAGTATACTAATGTGCCAATGTCCTGATGTCCCAGTGTCCCAATTTCCTAATGTGTTTATGTCCCAATGTGCAAATATCACAGTGTCCCAATGGTCTAATGTCCGAATGTCCCACTTCCCTAGTGTTCCAATGTCCCTGTAACGCAATATCCCAATGTCCCAGTCTCCCTGTCTCCCAGTGTCTCAGTCTCCCACCTAATGTCCTAATATCCCAAATTCCAATTGTCCTAATGTCCCAAGGTCTTAATGTCCCAATTTCCTAATAACTCAGTTCCCCAATGTCCCAGTATCCTAATGTGATAATATACCAATGGCCCACTGTCCTAATGTACCAGTGTCCCAATGTACAAATGTCCCAATATCCCAACTTTTCAATGTCCCAAAGTCTCAGCGGTCAGTGTCCCAATGTCGCAGTATACCAAGTGTCCCAATAGCCTAATATCCGAATGTCCAAATGTCCCAGTGTCCCCATGTCCCAATTTCCCCAGTGAACCTCATGTCCCAGTATCCAAATGTCACAGCGTCACAATGTCCTAATGTGCCAATGTCCCAATATTCCAATGTCCTAATATCGCAGTGCCCCAATGTCCAAGTGACCCAATATCCCGATGTCCTAATGTTCTTATATCACGATGTCCCAATGTGCCAATATCCCAATGTTTCAATGTCCCAATGTTCCAATATCCTAATGTTCTTATAACCCGATGTCCCAATATCCCGATGTCCCAGTGGCCCAATGTTCCCACGTTCCAGTTTCCCCAGTGTACCTAATGGCCCAATGTCCTAATGTGTTAATGTCCTAATGACCCAAGACCCCAATGTCCACATGTCCTTAAATCCCAGTGCCCCAAAGTCCTAATATCCCCATGTCCCAATGTCACAACATCCCGATGTCTCAGTGGCCCAATGCCCCTATGTCCCAATGTCCGATTGTCCTATTGTCCCAAAGTCATAATGTCCTAATGTTCCAGTGCCCCCATGTCCCAGTCTCCCAGTGTCCTACAATCCCAATGTTCCAATATCCCAATGTCCTAATATCCCGATGTCCGAATGTTCCAATGTCCCATTGTCCCAATGTCGCAGTGTGTTTTAAAAAATTGCCAATGCGATGAGCCGAAAGACGCAATAGTTGGAAATCTTTTGTTAAAGTTACCCATTAATTTGTAGAAATATCATTGTATATGTATACACTGAAAAAAATGGTTTAGACTTTTTATCTAAAGTGAAGTAGTTGACTTAAATTTAGATAGTTTTACCAAAGAAATAGCTGATTTCTCTAATCTTCGCAGCTGAAAATACTATTAAATTCGTTTATTTAACCACGCAAGATTAGAAGAAAAAGTTTAGTCATTTCTTCCACCAAAGTTGTTGATTGTACTATTCAAATATAAAATTTAACTACAAACAATCGTTCTATTTTCTTCAACACTATTTAGTTATCCAACATTTAACAATTTATAGATAATGAATAGCTGTCTTCACAAATGAATTAATTGAATTTGCAAATATAGTAGATGTTTCAACTAATGACGAATAGAAAAATTATCCATATCTTCGTAGCTGTTTCATCTACATAGAATCATAAGCTGAAAATCAACGCGAACTTTAGATAAATTCGACTATTTCTTTAGATAACCATTCCAATTTTTTTTCTCAGTGTATGTATGTATCGGGACACGGAATAGAAATAAATCAGTTGCTTACAAACCGCCGCGCGTTCTACTTCTTTAGGTTATGGGCCCAGCCCCGCGATCAAGAAAAATTAAATTTTGGAAAGTCTATTAAGAGTTAAGTTCGGTATTTAGTAATTCTTTTCGTTTTTGAAATCAAGTTTCAATGGCCGACGAAGACAGATTTGCATTTAGACAATTTGAGGGACGCGAGTTCGACAACTGGTTTTTTCGGCTCAAAATTGCAATGGAAGACAAAGGCATTGCGCGTTGGCTGGAAGAGGACGCGGATACTGCTATAGCGGCTGTAGGTGATTCACCGGATAAAATTCAATCGATTCGGAAGGAAGACCGGAGCTGTAAAGTCCAAATAACTCGGCGTGTTGCGGACTCCCACTTAGAATATCTTAAAGACAAAGGGACTGCGTTTTCAATGATAAATTCATTACGTGCCACTTTCGAACGGACAAGTGTGGCGACCGAAATTGGTGTGCGGAAACGAATGCTGACTATGAAATGCACCGACTCCGATAGTCTAGGATCGCATTTTTTGGCTTTCGACAAATTAGTACGAGAGTTAAAAGCATGTGGCGGCGAAACTAATGAACGCATGCTTGTAGTATCGCTAATGATCACTTTGCCAAAGCGTTACGATATGGTGGTGACGGCGTTGGAAACGATGGACCCTTCCAACCTAACCATGGAATTGGTACGAAGTCGATTGCTAGATGAGGAGAGTAAATCTAGTGCCGGTGGTGTTACAGATAGTAGTGTCGCCATGTACAGTGGAAGCAGGGAGCTCAAATGCTATTTTTGCAAAAGATGTGGCCATAAACGAATCGATTGCCCGAAATTGCGAATGAAGCAGAAAGACCGCATTGAGAAGAAAGTGTATCATCATCGTGGAAAGGGCACAGGTAGTCAAAAATCCCATTTCGTATCGACAAGTGATAATGATGATAACGATGGAATCGTGATAATGGCAACTACAGCCAGTTCAGCTGTGATTTGTGGTGGTGCGGTAATGCGATTTTTCATAGATTCGGGCGCTTCTGAGCATATGGCAAACAATGAGGATATGTTCGCGGATTTGACCGATTTGGCCGATCCCATCATCATTGGTGTCGCGAAAAACGGTTCTTCGATTGAGGCTACGAAGCGTGGTACGATTTATGGCATTGGAAAAGTTAACGGTGTTGAACAACGCTACACTATTACAAATGTACTGTTTGTCAAGAACTTAAAGTACAATTTGCTTTCCGTTAGCCGGCTCGAACAATCAGGTTTCCGAGTGGTATTTGATAATGGAATTGTCCGCATATCAAATGGAAATTCCAACATCGTAGTGGGAAAACGGAATGGAAAGCTATATGAGCTGGAATTGAATCGAATCAATGGCGAACAAGCGCATACAGGGACTTCGTTAAATATAAAACAGTCACCGCAAAGTTTGAGACTGTGGCATAGACGTATGGGCCACCTTAATTATGCGGACGTTAAACGACTCTCTACAGTTGTTGATGGAGTTGG
This sequence comes from Microchrysa polita, assembly GCA_949715475.1. Lineage (NCBI taxonomy): Eukaryota > Metazoa > Arthropoda > Insecta > Diptera > Stratiomyidae > Microchrysa > Microchrysa polita. The sequence continues at coordinate 92,586,058 of OX454416.1, forward strand.
GAAATTCGTCAACGATGCGGATACAATTTGCGAACCGTGCGTATTGGGCAAGCATTCTCGTGCACCATTTAACACTTCAGGTGGAGAACGATCGACTCGTCCTCTAGAAATTGTCCACAGTGATGTGTGCGGACCGATGACACCGGATGCGTGGAACGGATTTCGGTATTTAGTGACATTTATCGACGATTTTACACATTTTATGGCTGTGTACCTACTCAAAAACAAGTCTGAGGTTTATGAAATGTTTAAGCGGTACAAATCGATGGCTGAAACTCACATTGGACAGAAGATAGCTAAGGTTCGATGCGATAATGGTGGTGAATATACCTCAAATCGTTTTAAGTCCTTATGTGAAGAATTCGGAATCCAAATCCAATACACGATACCGTATACACCACAACTAAATGGTGTTTCGGAAAGAATGAACCGCACTCTAATTGAAAAGGCCAGATCGATGCTAGAAGGAGCAAAAATGGAGAAGAAATTCTGGGGCGAAGCCGTCTACTGTGCAGCGTATCTCATAAATAGAAGTCCGACCCGTGCAATTAGTCCAAATGTCACACCGTTTGAATTGTGGAAAGGTAAAAAGCCCGATTTATCAAAGGTTCGGGTGTTTGGATCAGTAGCATATGCTCATGTACCGGAGCAATTACGGAAAAAGATGGATCCAAAATCAATGAAAATGATTATGATTGGGTACGGTGTAAATGGATACCGACTATGGGATAATGTGAGGAAAAAGGTGACAATGCAGCGTGATGTCATATTTGATGAATCGGAGCCGAATTCTTCAAAAATGTCCCAATGTGCCAATATCCCAATGTTTCAATGTCCCAATGTTCCAATGTCCTAATGTTCTTATAACCCGATGTCCCAATATCCCGATGTCCCAGTGGCCCAATGTCCCCACGTTCCAGTTTCCCCAGTGTACCTAATGGCCCAATGTCCTAATGTGTTAATGTCCTAATGACCCAAGACCCCAATGTCCACATGTCCTTAAATCCCAGTGCCCCAAAGTCCTAATATCCCCATGTCCCAATGTCACAACATCCCGATGTCTCAGTGGCCCAATGCCCCTATGTCCCAATGTCCGATTGCCCTATTGTCCCAAAGTCATAATGTCCTAATGTTCCAGTGCCCCCATGTCCCAGTCTCCCAGTGTCCTACAATCCCAATGTTCCAATATCCCAATGTCCTAATATCCCGATGTCCGAATGTTCCAATGTCCCATTGTCCCAATGTCGCAGTGTGTTTTAAAAAATTGCCAATGCGATGAGCCGAAAGACGCAATAGTTGGAAATCTTTTGTTAAAGTTACCCATTAATTTACCATTATTCCATCCACTTATCAAAATGGAAGTGATTGATTCTTTAGAAGGACCACCAGAGAATCATTCATTCCAAATTTCATAAAAATCCCATCACGGAGAGAGACAGTAGAAGCAAGTCTTTCGCTTTCGTTTTTTTTCCTTTGGCGGGCGATACGCTCTCGCGTCTCTTGATAACAATTCATGGAATATACCCATCCAGCAAAAAACACATGTGTAACCTATCATTCATGCACCACGCGTCAATTGAGCTACCTTTGTCATACATCACGTTTTCATACAAACAGTATATGACATATACATATACATATCTATATCTGAGCCAGCATTGGCGTCATAATATCGTCAAAATAGCCAAAAATAAACTTCACTTCGTGCATCACGAGTCGACGTGCTGTATCTATAAGACGCATTGAAAGTGAAACACATAATGGTCAGCTGAGGGAAATGCCATTATTCAGTATGTGTGCTTGCATATGGGAAATACAATGGTTGTTTTCTCCTCAAATATGATTCATACCCTTGTCGTATTTTTCTCGCTATATAAGACGAACGCAAGATTGATTTTTTGCATATTTCTGTTGTTTTCACTTTCAATGTGTATAACTCTTTCAAAGCTTGACCTTGACTCGCCCCGATTGGTGATCGCGTTCCACTTTTAAGGTTTGTGGTCGTAAAGACGATTCAAGTGATGATCGCTCAGCTATCCTAGCTTAGCTTCAAATTCTGAGCCGAATTTGCATATTTTTTTAATGAGGCTACATTCCTTGTCTCGACTATGACCTAAAGGAACATTTCTGTATAGAGAATATACGCATATAGTGCTCAGAACCAGTGGTTAAACTGCGATCATCACATGAGTCGTATCTATCAACACAAACTTTTAAGGTACATTTTCCTCGACACGACCGCAGCGACTCTAGCGGCTCTAGCTGTTGACTATCACCTACTAGTGTATTCCTTGATGCAGCGATCGGGGCTTATGTACACTGCAATTTCCCTACCCCAAGCAGTCGTCGGCCGAGGCCTACAAACAAGCGAGTGCACCACGTTCACCACTCATGCGGGCATTATTTACAACAGAAGTGGCCCGATTACTTTCTATATACAGGTTCATTCGTGTATCGGCCGAATGAGTACGACCACTGTGCGAAGCAACTTCCCTACCCCAAGCAGCCGTCGCCGGAAGCCTACAAACTAGCGAGTGCACCACGTTCACCACTCATGTGGACCTTATTTACAACATGAGTCGCGCGATTCAATCGACAATTATCTTCATTGTTGAATGCTGACCTATGCTAAGCGATTATCATCTAAAAAGGAGTTTTTATATAGAATGAGCGAGCCGCGGTCGCTAGAGCCGCTGGGGTCGTGCCAAGGAAAATAAACCTTTATGCACTTACGGGCATGCTTTTGTATGTGTGTTAGTGACGTGAAGTGTTGGTGTAACATCGTGTTGCGCTTTGTCGTGAATAATAGTGAAATTAATAATATATTTGTGTGTGTGTCGGAAGCTTAATTTTCTATGCTTTATTTCCATTTCAAGTTCTATCACTAAAAAAAACACCCCGTGTAGGCACAGGCAGAATCAGAACCCTGCCGTGGATAATAAATGATAAACAAAAGAAAGTGAAGCGTATCACACTTTTTTATATCCTTCACATTATGTAACAGGGTATATAAACTGTGTCATGAAGTTTGCAACACACAGAAGGAGGCACCTCTGACTATACGATATATTATTGATAAGCGTGTTAAGAAGGAAATCGATTGGACGCTGTCCGCCTGTCAGTCCGTCTGTTTCTATGCAAACTCCTCAGTTTTCCTCAGTTTGAATTTTTGTATGCAAAGTTCTTTCGATTTACGCAGTATATATGTCGGAACTAATGGAATCGGGCCATGGCGTCCTGGGCTGCCATAGAAATCAACCCTCCGAAATTCGGTTCTCTTAAGAACGACATTTTTCTTTATGAACCAATCTTAACAAAGCTTCGCAAAAGTGTGTTCCTAGTAAAGTTTCAAAACTTATCTAGGAACGAATGAAATCGGAATACAACATCATAGGGTCATATAAACCAACCCCTTCAACATTAGGTTCTTCTATGAAAGCGATTTTTCTCTACGAACCAAACTTCACTCAAGTGTGTTCCTTAGTAAAGCCTCAACCCATATCCACGGATGAAATCGGAACACTACATCATAAGCTTAAGTTTCATTCATATGTGAAGTGTATTCAAATTTTGGCAGCACCCGAAATTAACTTCGGTCCCTTTTTTCCCCATTCTAGTTTTTATACAATACTTCTTATTTGTGTATACGTAATATCTAACATGTACATATAATATAAATAGAAAGAAAACAAGAAAATCTTCCAGTCATATTGTCTTGGTTATCAAAGTGGACGCAAGCTGTGATTCTTCTTGGCGCCCCTTCTGTTTTGTACAATTATCCTTAGCTTTTCCAAACAATAGCAGGAAACTAGAAAAATACACAAAAAAAAGGTGGTTGTTTACAAACACTGCTCTTTCGCCGTCATAACATAACAACAAGGAACACGAGAGGAAGATGAAAATAATGAAAAAAGACAATAACAATATCTGAGTTTCGATATGATAGTTGGGACTGGAGATGCGTATTTTAAATGATATAGAAGCTCTTATCAAGATTAGAGCAACTTAAAGAGTATTGTATTGTACGAGTATATCCATTGTTTTGTTCGTAGTAAAATAAACATCTCAAGTGAAAGGGAGAAAAGCAAGCAAGACATTTTCATACCCGTCACTACGTGAAAGGGTATATTAACTTTGTCATGAAGTTTGCAGCAGGCACAACCTCCGGCTATTATTGATCAGTGTGACGCGAGAAATCGATTGAGCGATGTCCGTCTGTCTGACCGTCCGTACGTCTGTTTCTATGCAAACTCCCTCATTTTTGAAGCTATTGTGCTGAAGTTGTGTATACAAGTTTCTTTTTAGTGTAGGCTGTATATATGTCGGAACGATTGGAATCGACCCATGCCCATATCGTCATGGTTTGGCCATAGAAACCAACCAAAAATCCAAAATTAGGTTCTTCTAATAAGGAACTTGTTTCTTTATGAACCAATCTTAACCAAACTTCAACCAAGTATGTTCCCAGTAAAGCCTTAAAACATATCCAGGAACGGATGGAGTCGGAACACTACGTCATAGGGATTTCATACAAACAAACCTCCGATAATAATTAGATTCTTGTAAGAAAAGTTTTTTCTTTTTGAGCCAATCTTGACCAACCTCCACCCAAGTGTGTTCCTAGCAAAGCCTCAACACATATCCAGGAACGGATGGAGTCGGAACACTACGTCATACAATCCAACCACCCAAAATTAGGTGCTTCTAAGAAAGGCTTTTTTCTTTATGAACCGATCTTGTTCCTACTTAAGCCTCAACACATCCAGGAACATATGAAATTGGAACACGTGATACAGCTGCGGTAGAAATTATTAAATCACAAAAGCTTAAGTTTCATTCAAATGTGACGGGTATTAAAATTTCGACCGCGCCCGAAATTAGACTCGGTATCACTGAACATCAATTGAAACAAAGAGAAGTAGAGGTTATTATACGGGTTGTCCGGAAACTACGGGATAAAACAACGCCATCTAGAAATATCATAGCCGCAACTCAGCTGTACAATGCCGTCATAGTTTACCCACTAAATTTTGGACGAATACGAACAAACAACAAGCATATAACGTCATTAAAAGGAACAACAAAACAGTGCAATTTTAGTCGTCGATTTGATGGTTAAGATTCTACATTGTGACCTTAATATCTAGACGGCGCGTTGGATAAAGTCACTGGAAAATCATGTGATTTCCAGTACAAAAGTGGCGCTGCCAAGGGGAAGGGGCGCTTGTATAGAAGGTGATAAGTTGGCAGTCTCTCTCCGCAACATTAGGTTTTCGCAAAATTGAAAGGTTTCAGTCTCGGAGACTCTCATATTTCAAGTACAGTGGCGTAGATAGCTTTTCAGAGAGGAGGGGGATCATTTTGCAGAATTACTTATACTTTTACGGTTATCAAATTTTGAATTTCAGAATAACAATTTCCGTATTTATTCTACTTCAAATTAACAGTTGTTTGAGAAAATTTTCCTGCAAAATAGATATCAATTTGGCTATACGAAAAAAACTGAGTCCTTAAAATATTGCATCAATAATTTTTGCTATTTTACTACGGTGAGTTAATCAACAGTATTTTAATTTTCGTACAAATTTTCGCTACTGTGATTGGAGTATCATTATATTGGGTTAGATCATTGCTCGCCTAACTTGTCGGAGTCACGGAACACCTACACACTACAAAATCAGGCGGTGCGAATCGAAAATTATCAAATGGGTTTCTTTTTATACATATGGGGCTAACTACAGTTATTTAACTTTGTCCTCAAGTATAAAATTTTTCGTTTATCCGTTAGGATAAAACACTGAAAATAAAATCCATTTGGAGTTAAATTCACACGGTTTTTTCTGTGCAGTATCGCCGCTTTTCTGGCCGAAACACCTAAAAACAGGGATTAAAATAAATTATAGCCATAGACAGTGCGATTTATAGGACAATCAAAGCTAACTTCTGTGGAGAAAGCACATTTCTGTGGAGATAGCTCATTATAGAATATTCGGTAGTGGACCCTAAAAAATTAGCTTTCTCCACAGAAATGCTTTGATTGTTCAATCGATTGAATGATGCTCTTATAGTTATTGATTGTTTGTTTCTTGTTGTTAAAAGCTCTTTCTACATTTTTCCTATATCTTCGCGAAACCCCTGAGAAATCTTCACGGAACCCGTGAACTCCGCGGAACTCTGGATGTTTGTTAATTTGTTTTCGAATTACTGCCTGCAATTGATGTCTTGTTTTACAATTTTGGAAATTTCTTCAATTTTTTATAGAAAATTTTGTTAAACAAATTATCATGATTATGGCTTTTATAAGTTTTTCGTATTAAATTCAATAAAATTGCGAACAAAAGAATGTTGAAAAACTCAAACAATAACGGATACTCAAAAATTGGAAGCAGTTTTGCAGCGTTTTCTCTTCATTCGAATTAGTTTTCCACTCTCCTGAAGAAACCTTTATAATCTTATGTACTGCATTTGTATTTCCCCATTGGAAATTGCGCTTCTGTGGAAGAGCTCCCCGTGTTCCACATTATCTTTTAATTTGTGCCTATGCGCGGCTACAGAACCAATGTGAAAAAGTAGATGAACGTACAGCCCTGTGCTGTAGTGTTTCTATTCAATCGATACGCTTCTATTATACTATTGAAATTTCAGGAAGTGCTAATTTTTTTTACTACAGTTCTGAAAATGGTTTCACGTTTTTATGAAACACTACACACGCTGAATAATTCCAGCAAAACGTTTACTTTTACTTTGTTTTACGTACCTAAAGTAATAATAAAAAAATGTGTGTCCAAAGGGGGGATTGATCCCCTTGATCCCCCCCTTATCTACGCCACTGTTTCAAGATAGGGAAATTAAGAGACATCCGCACATTAATGCTGAGACTCGTGTCTCCAAGACTAAATTTATGCTCGTACTTTTGAAGCATTTGATATTTGGGACGTTGATATCAGATACTGCAATCCCGCTTTTCGGACTTTCGAATCTGAAACCTTCTCCTTAGTGAGACGCCAGGATTTTCTTGTCGCACTGAGTATAGACAAGTTACTTTACCGGGTTCAATGCAATCAAATACGTGAAGGTACCGTTTATCGTTAAGAGGTGACAATCATTCTCGATTGTCCTTTCTTAAAATTTGACATTACATTTTTAACACCTTTTCTTCCAATACCTTTAGGGCCGTCAATGAATATAACTGTCGGGAAACCTTAATTGTTGTTGACGATTTAACTTTGTTAAATGACGTAGGCTTGTCCACGAGCGACTTCGGAACTTGCAAAAATACAAATTTTTATGCAAAAGAGAAACATACACAATTTTTTTACGCAAACTTTTAAGTCTGAGGTGATTTTGCACAAAATATGTCTTCTGAGTATTGAATACTTTACAAAAATTGTTGAACTGCTTCGATACTATTTGTGTCGGGATCTCTTTGTTCTGGCTTAATCGTATGCGAGTTCATTTTCAGCTCTTACATATGTATTTGAGTGGCTTCGTGTACACGCTTGGTGTATAAGAAAAAGGCATCGACACCAGTAACAGATTTTTATTCCATAGTGGTTTAGGGTTTGATTCACCGTTGGCTAAACGGGCCGGGCTACTTCTAAAAATCACAAAATTTGTCTGAAATGATATATAAGATAGTCGTCTCTGGATGGAATATTATCTTCGTTTTATTGATATCTCCAAATGTTGTGTCTATTTTTCTTGGTGAAAACCACCAATGTTTTCATACACTTAGCATTAATGTTTGTAATTCACTCTTCGCTGGTCTACCGAAGAGGTCCTAGGAAACGAATCCAATGACCCTATAACAGTGCAGGTGCAGGCTATAGTTCAAAGCGGTAGTGTAGGGCTGGGTTTGCACTGTTTCGTGTCTCTTTTTCCTCTTCACCAAGGAGAGAAAATCTGTATTTGACGATTTGTGACGGCGAGAACAGAAAGGGTAGTTGCTACCATACGACTTACATCGTCATGGGCTACGCAAACGATACCCGCCAAAGCTCGTCTACGTGCCCCTACTAGTTTGAAAAACTTTTAATTGACAAATGTAATTATGTAGTCTGGCTGGTGTAGCGGTTAGTGCGCGCACCTTCGGTGCACAGGGTCATGAGTTCGAATCTCACCGTGGATCATGGTGTTTTTCGAACTCACGAGCTTGTGACGGACTATGATCTCACTCAGATGTTAAACGAGTACCCATTTATGGGGATAAATAACACTGCTGAGCGTGATTACCTCAACAAAAAGCAGATAAGATCTTGGAAATAGGATGTCACTAACACATCCTGCGGCCTTAGTCCAATGCTGGATTGTCGCGCCTGTTATTTATTTATTTATAATTATACGGATAGCTTTGAAGAACCTAAACTATGCTGGGCCCCGGTATTAAGAACTCCTCCCTTAAAGGCGAGAAGCAATCTTTCCTGTTAACGCTAAAGCTCTTATTTCGAAAAGGGAGCCCTTTTTCCTAAAGCTAAAACTGATAAATGTGCTCTTTTCCACAAGACACTTCCCACACAGAATACAAACCAAGCCGGCTTTACCTCCGTCCTCGTCGTAAACTGTCACTCTGTTCCTACAGCGACCGCGTCTACGCACCGGAACGACCGTTACAATATGGCCAGGAGTCGCCACAAACCGCGTTCATACTTAATAAGTACGTTTTTTTGGTTATCCCGTGAAGGGAACACACTTATTTTCATTTAACTTGCTTTTTGGGTGTCGTTTCTATGGAAGCTCCAATAACGACCCATTCTTTTCCTTCGTTTCTATTAAGTTATGTGATGTTGATAAGACAATATTTATGTAAGGTCTGAAGTTTGAGTAAATAAGAAAAGAAAAATAATTAAAACAGAAAATTAATAATTTGGGGTGAAGCTTTGTAGAATGTAGATCGCTTTTCCAATTTAGTGTGTTCTGTTTTTTTATTTTGTTGGCTACGATAAAAGTGTTACTTCTGTGTTCTAGCTGGTATAGTTTTAGAGATATTGAGAGCATTATGTTCGTATGCATACTTTTTTTTCTCTATATTAAGCGCCCCACGTTGGGCGCCAATATTACATAAACTGTTCTTCTGAATCGCCGGATAGTGCTGCGGGGCCGACTCACTGCGGAGCGGGTCGTGGGGCGCCACGCGTTTTAAATTTTCCCTGCACTATGTGACACTTTGCACAAACACTTCGGCAAACGCGAATCCGAAGTTACCGGTCACACCGCGATTCAGGTTTTTGTAATTTTTAATTTTAAGAAAAAAAGAAGTGTTAACACTATATTATTTCGCCAAAGAGCAATCACTTAAAACTAACGGAAAGCTACGTTAAATGTATCGGCCGATTTGTAAAATAAAGAGAGTAACTATAATTTGTAAAACTACCTTAAAATTATTACTTACGTTACCAAAATGCATGGGCGGCAGCCTCAAAACTAAAACACTCGCTCTGCGCAGAACTCAAACCCCAAAGTAGCGCTTGTTCGACTCGCTTCGTTGCGTCAACGCGTCCTCGCCTCGGACATAGGACAGCCCGACGCTAAGATCAAGTTCACATTCGAGGTGAACTGGAAGCCGAGTTAAGTGAATTTTGCCGATCGATTTGACAAGTATCTTGGCCCCAACTTCTTCCAGCACAGGATTCACTGGTTCAGCATGTTTTGAGTCACAGCGAGCGAGACGCGCGATAACGTCTCATGTTCCAGTGTCAGGTTGTATCGACACGGTGGAAATACCGTCAATACAACCTGGCAAAACAATTCAATTCAAACTTACCGCCAACAAGAGTGACAACAGATGGCTCCAGCCAACTCACAGCATGACAACTTGACAACGATACGGGCTCTCTGAATTTCCGGCATCCGATGACTCTCTTGTACTGTAGCTGTCGTCGAAGCAACGTGGACCCTAGAAAATCATTGTCGAACATCCCAAACATTGGTCCGTCGTCGAGCCGAAATGGATGGAATTAGGAGCAAGCAGACGTTGAATGTGCAGGCGTTAAAACGAATAGTCACGAATTACAAGAAAGATTCTATGTCGAGGAAAACGCTTACGTATCTGAACCGAAAATTGCAACTTCTCGAAGAACTGAAAAATGAAGCTGTGGGTCTACATCAAGAAGCTGTTAAATTACTCACGGGTGTGCCGAACGAGCTGGAGCATCCGTACTTTAAGAACAATCTGTTCGGGAAATTCGAAGACGATTTCGACGAGCTAATTGTGGATATCGAAAGCATCAAAGCCGAGATCGAGCGTAATGAGCAAAAAGTGGAAGAGTCTATCGTTTGTCAGGTATCGGAATCTGAAGTTAAATTACCGAGAATCGCATTACCTACATTTGCAGGCGACTATGCCTCGTGGATTTCGTTTCGCGATCTATTCACATCCCTAATCCACAACAAAAAGAATTTGTCGTCAGTGGAGAAACTCCACTACCTAAAAAGCAGTTTGTGTGGAGAACCCGCGAAACTACTTAACCAATTCGCAATTACTGAAGCGAATTACATCCCTGCCTGGAAAGTGTTAAACGACCGGTTTGATAACAAAAATGTGTTGTTGAGATCGCAATTCAAGCGGCTTAGTAATATGAAGTGTGCTAGTGAATCCGCCAGTTCAATAAAATCTCTGCTAGACAATACGGTTGAGTGCTTGCAGACTATCGACAATCTACACGTCAACAATTTGTGGGATGCCTTCGTAGTGCACCTAACAGCAGAACGATTGCCTGTCATGAGCAGGCAACAATGGGAGCAAGAGCAATCGTCAAGAAAATTAACGTCATTTGAAGACATGAAATCATTTCTGACCAACAGATTTCGAGTGTTAGAAGCGTCAGTGAGTAATGAACGTCAAGTAGTTCGAAGTCAGGTGAATGTTTTGCGCGCAACTGACGAATCAGTGTGCGCCGTTTGCAATGAAAATCATACTGTTTATAAATGTAAACAATTCATTGAGTATACTTACAGTGATCGTTTTACAGCAGTAAAAAAGCACGGGCTATGCTTGAATTGTCTACGGAAAGGACATATAGTAGCGCACTGTCCCAGTCTGTCGAGGTGTACGCATTGCAAGAAAGCACACCACACGCTACTACATCGCCAGGAGTCGACATCCAACAGCCTTGAGCCAAGCCAGCATGTTAATATGTTAAACACCACCGCAGTAAGTACATGTTACATCAATAATAAACGTGAAGTCTTGTTAGCCACAGCTATGGTCATTCTCGAAGCCCCAAAGGGTCAGTTAGTGGTTAGAGCATTGCTGGATCAGGGCTCCCAAGTCTCCATAATGTCCGAATCAGTCGTGCAACAATTGGGACTGCAAAAAAAGAAAATAAATGCAAAATTAGTAGGCATTGGAGAAACGAATGTACGTACAAATAATACATCTGTAGAATCGAAGTTAGTACTAAAGGATGGCACAAAGTTACATGTCAACGCTATTGTAATGAGTAATCTTGGTAGTCTTATACCATCGCGATATTTATCGTTAGCTTCGTGTGACGAATTAAAAGGTTTACAACTAGCTGACCCTCAATTCGATAAGACCAAAAAGGTTGATATTTTACTAGGAGCTGATATTTATGCTGAAATCATACTTGGAAATATAAGGAAACTTTCAAGAGGACCTATCGCCCAACAAACAAAATTGGGTTGGATTATCACAGGACAACTCACACCCGTCGCGGAATATCGAAGCTACAAGGTACAAATCGAAAATTTCGAAGATCTAAATCATCAATTAAAACAGTTCTGGGAACTAGAAGAAATTCCTCACAGCAGCACGGAACAACCACAGGGAGACATTGAATGCGAAGAACATTTTGAACGAAACACGACAAGAAATATAGACGGACGCTACATGGTACGACTACCGTTCAAGTCCGCAGAAAGCAAGGACTCATTAGGAAATTCTCGAGAGTCAGCTGAGCAAAGCTTCAAACGTTTAGAAAGGCGATTTGAGTCCAATAAACAATTTAAAAAAGATTACACCGAGTGTTTACAAGAATATATCGAGTCTGGGCACATGGAACAATTGGACACTGATGAACGAAATAATGGATATTATCTACCACATCATGCGGTGACAAAAGAAAGTAGCACTACGAAAACGAGGGTAGTATTCGACGCGTCGAGGAAAACTACATCCGGAGTCTCATTAAATGACATACTATTAACTGGACCTTCCATTAATATAAACTTGATGGATGTCATCCTACGGTGGAGAATGTTTCGTTATGGATTCTCTGCTGACATTGCTCGAATGTATCGACAAATCCGTGTACATCCGGAAGATTGTAAATTTCAAAAGATTCTTTGGAGAACGGACACCTCTGAGTCAATCAAAGGATTTCGGCTAAACACGGTTACCTTTGGAACAACGTGCGCTCCATATTTAGCCATGAGAACGCTAAAAAAATTAGCTAATGACGAACAAGCTAAATACAGAAAGGCACACAACATTGTTATGAACAATTTTTATGTGGATGATGTTCTAGCTGGAGGCGACACCCTACAAGAAGCGATTGACAATCGAAAACAAATAAGTGAGTTATTGGCCAATGGAGGCTTTAAGCTACGCAAATGGGTCGCAAACGACATTCGAATTTTGGAAGGAGTAGAGCCAGATGACATCGACAAAACTAATATTTTTAATTTAGATCATTTAGAAGGAGTTAAATCATTGGGCATTGTTTGGATGCCAGCGTCGGACTTTTTCACATATCGAATCAAATCTAAGGAGGGAATGTCCATCACGAAACGTTCCATTCTATCCGACATTGCTCGTCTTTTCGACCCGATGGGATGGCTCGCACCCATCACTGTGACGGCCAAAATATTACTACAATCGTTATGGCTAATTGGACTCAAATGGGATGATCCCCTTCCAAATGACATCAAATCGCAATGGGCGCTTTTCAAGCAAAGATTACCGCAGCTGGAAAATCTCAAAATACCACGATACGTTGAATTCGACTCAAACATGACAACTGAATTACACGGATTCAGTGATGCGTCGAAGGATGCATATGCTGCAGTTATATATTTGGTAACGAGGAAATCGGACTCCAATGAAACTTACGTTCATCTATTGGCTGCAAAAACGAAGGTCACGCCACTTAAAACGGTAACAATACCGCGTTTGGAACTATGCGGTGCCGTACTTCTATCGAAATTGATGAAATGGGCTATCAACACGTTAACGATTCAAGCTACAGTACATTTATGGACAGACTCAACCATTGTTCTAGCGTGGATTAGGCAACAACCCCACAAACTTCCTATATTTGTGGCCAATAGAACAAGACAGATCTTAGAAAACGTCGGAAGTGGGTTTTGGAACTACGTCAATTCAACTGATAATCCAGCCGATTTAGCATCCCGCGGCATGGACTCTCAAAAAATTGCCGAAACTAAGTTATGGTGGAGCGGTCCGAGTTGGTTACAGGAACCCTCACCACGATGGCCTATCACTGATAGTGCGAGCCATGTTGACTTGGAGGAAACAGTAGACGTGGAAATTGGTTACATACATCACCAAATAAAGGAGTCTAATTGTTGGGATGAACTGCTCGCAAGACTTTCATCATTAACACGTTTAGAAAGAGTGACAGCACACTGCCTTCGATTCACCAATATCCTTCTAAAACGCCCACACACGAAAGGATTTCTGACAACGAAGGAGCTACGCATGTCGAGAGAATTTTGGATCAAGCGTGCACAACAAGAGGAATTTGCTTCAGAGTTAAATCAACTACAAAGCTGTGGAAGCGTTGACTCTAAAAGCCAGCTTCGAAATTTACACCCCTTCCTCGACGGCAATAACATCCTGCGTGTAGGGGGTCGTTTGGTGAATTCCGACTTGGCAAGTGATGCGAAGACTCCAATTATAATTCCAAAGAGAGGATTGTTTACCGACTTACTCGTGCGGCATATTCACGAGATATCGCTACATGGCAGCCCACAACTGATGTTAAATACTTTACGGTTAAAGTACTGGCTTATCGACGGAAGAAGAGTTGTGAAGCATCATGTACATAAATGTATTAAATGTTTCCGCGCAAAGTCTCATACTTCGTCGCAACTGATGGGAAATCTTCCGAGACCAAGGGTCACAATCACTAGACCATTCACTCACACTGGAGTGGATTACTGTGGACCATTCCTGATTCGAGATAGAAATGGACGTGGATGTCGAACCCATAAGGGTTATGTTGTGATATTTATTTGCTTCGCGGTTAAAGCTGTTCATATTGAACTGGCAAATGACTTGTCAGCACAGAGCTTTTTAGCGGCACTTACCCGTTTCACCGGTAGAAGAGGGTTGTGCAGCTATTTATACAGCGACTGCGGTACAAATTTCATCGGGGCAAATAACGAACTGCAAAGAATCTTCAAGACAAACGGAAACAAACTGAGCGAAATGGGGATAACTTGGAAATTCAACCCTCCTGCCTCTCCACACTTCGGAGGTTTGTGGGAGGCTGGAGTGCGTTCGATAAAACATCATTTAAGACGAATAGTCGGAGATGTATCACTCACTTATGAAGAGTTATCAACAACTTTAGTGCAAATCGAAAGATGCCTAAACTCACGCCCCTTGTGCCCCTTAACTGATGACCCGACCGATGCAATTGCCTTAACTCCGGCACATTTCTTAATTGGAGACAACCTACTCGCAACACCTGAAATCGATTTGACGGAACTAAACATTAACTACTTGACTCGCTGGCAATTAACTCAAAGATTGTCACAAAATTTTTGGAGGCGTTGGAAAAAGGAGTATTTAACCACGTTACAACATCGTCCCAAATGGCATTCGACCACCACATGCCCGAAGGTTGGTGCATTGTGTCTAGTTAAGGATGAAAGGAGTCTTCCCTACCGATGGCCACTTGGGCGAATAGTCGAGCTACATCCTGGTAATGATTCTCTACCTCGCGTTGTATCCGTTAAATTAGATGGAACAATCTTCAAACGTCCTATAACAAAAATTATTTTGCTACCGATTGATTAAAATTGATGACTGACTGGAACCGATCAAAATTAGAATGTTAAATTGAAACCTTGAATTACTTCGAACCTTGAATTTATTATTTGAACTATTTGAAAATTGAGGTTGGAATACGGCTCCCACTTTGAAAATTGAACTCGACAGCCCCACGGCTCCCACTTTGAAAATTGAACTCGACAGCTCCACGGCTCCCACTTTGAAAATTGAACTCGACAGCTCCACGGCTCCCACTTTGAAAACTGAACTCGATAGCTCCACGGCTCACACTTTGAACATTGAACTCGATAGCTCCACGGCTCCCACTTTGAACATTGAACTCGATAGCTCCACAGCTCCCACTTTGAACATTGAACTCGATTGCTCCACGGCTCCCACATTGAACATTGAACTCGATAGCTCCACGGCTCCCCACTCTGAGAATTGAATTCGATAACTTCACAGCTACTACGAACCTTGCAATGTTTGTATTCAACAGCTTCACAACTTCGCTCCTAGAACTCGAGCTAACTTCAAAATAGCATCTTGGACATTTGGACTCTCGAACAAACGAGATGGACCACGTATTCTACGACACTGATTTCATGAGGCACAATGCCTCATCGGGGGGAGAATGTTTTGAGTCACAGCGAGCGAGACGCGCGATAACGTCTCATGTTCCAGTGTCAGGTTGTATCGACACGGTGGAAATACCGTCAATACAACCTGGCAAAACAATTCAATTCAAACTTACCGCCAACAAGAGTGACAACAGATGGCTCCAGCCAACTCACAGCATGACAACTTGACAACGATACGGGCTCTCTGAATTTCCGGCATCCGATGACTCTCTTGTACTGTAGCTGTCGTCGAAGCAACGTGGACCCTAGAAAATCATTGTCGAACATCCCAAACAAGCATCTTCAACAGCTTCATGATGGTCATCTTCCTGGTTGGAAGATGATGATGAGGACGTTGCGTAAGGACTACGCCCGGTGCAGAAAGGACGACGGCGATGATGATGAAGAGGGCGGAAGCTCGCGGCTCGGGAAGTTCATCCTATCGCGGAATTAGGTAGTATACCAGTTTATACAAATAATAGACGAAGATCCTTTCGCTGCCTTTCATTTCCAGGTTATCGGCACGTGATGATATTGCTGGAGACGTGCGCTCGAAGCCCTAACAGGTAAGTAACCTACCTAAGCCGCCTTTAGTCCCTAAGCCGCCTGGTACAATTTAATCTAACCCTATTTCCATTACAGGTGCTTGTCTATCGCGTAACATTATCTTCCGGGTTGTTTATGTGGACCCCCTGTATATTCATACATTTCGCCTGATAAGCGGAAAATGTATACATACTAACTTTGTCATGAAGTTTGTAAGGCATTGAAGGAAGCATCTCTTTCAATATCAAATATGTATATACATACAGTTAGTCACAGTCAAAGTCAACCACCCTTTAAAGTGAGTCTTTCTTTTAAAATATTTCTTTGAATAATAATATAAGGGACCAACAAGACCTTATCCCTGAATCAAATAGCCTCCGTATGGCTTTTCTTTGGATTACTTGCAATCGTTTCTTTACTAGAAAAACGGTAAATATTTTAAAAGACAAATTCATACTTATGGGTGGGTTACTTTAACTGTGACTCACTGTTCATTATATGATCGGTATGACGAGGGGAATCGATTGGGCTTTATGTCCATCTGTCTGCCTATTGCGACGCATTTTACTTGGCGTGTTTTAAATCTAGCAAACTGAAATTTATTATTATTATTATTATTTTTACAAGCTGTTTTTATGTTTGAGCCACCGAAATTGGATCACTCGGTCGGTCATGGGTCTGCAACTTAGCACTAAACCAAGCATCCCAAATTAGGTTCTACTATAAGCAAAACTGTAATCCAAACTTCATGTAAATGTATTACTAGAAACGCCACAAAACGTATGTAAAAAGTGGATGGAATCCGACCATGGGTCATAGGCCTGGCATACAAACCCAAGGAAATCTTTTATATTTGTGTACCGATTCCAACCAAATCTCACACTAATGTCCCTCTGCTTATACTACGAAATGAATGGATGGAATCGGTCCATAGAGTCATGGGGCTTGCATAAAACCCTCTTCCCTCCAATTTGATTCTTCTAAAAAAACTTTTTCCTTTTGCACAAATTCCAAACAAACCTTCCAAAAATATGTCTCTATCAAAATGTAAAAATAAATAGAAGGGGGGGGGCTTCCCCCTAAAAAAAATCGAAGAATTTTTTTCATATTTGTGAAGCAATCCTAATCAAACCTCAAACAAATGTTGTTCTATCGATATTACGAAACTTATGTAAAAACGGAAGGAATCAGATGGGGTTTATGGGGCGGCCACAGAAACCAAACATGCAAAAATAAGGTTACAAGAATTATTTAGAAATGGAAGGACCCGCCGAAAAACTGTTAGCCCGAAAGAAAATGAAGGGTTTTCCAAATTCGGCGGCACCCGAAATTAGCCTCGGTCTCGTTTCTTTTTATATTAGATGTCTCTGGTTTTATAGTTCCCACTTAAAATTTTCTAGAATGGCAAAGCACTGTTCGAGTGAAATAAAAAAAAAATTGTTATAATGAAACCTAACGGTGCATATGAATCCAGAATGCGCAATTAGCACATTTGAACTGAAGTCAAACGTGCGTGCGAAATTGAAATCAGTTGGTAATAAATACATATATATACTCCTACACCCATTTGCCGAAGGATCAAGGGAAGTGATTTCCATTATGTCGACACTTTACGATTATGGCCGAGCATAATGTACTTTGATTGATTGAATATCGATCGTCCGTTATCCGTCCCTTATCAGCTCTTTTATAGCTCCTTTGTTGGGCATATTTCACATCATTCAGAGGCGGTATGCCCTCTCGAAGGACATTTTAACGAGCCTTTATGGATCCCCTTTTTTCGGTAGGAATGACTTTGGCCGCGCCTTCATCGCTTCCATCGCATTCATCGCCAAATGTTGAAACGTCTTCATTGAATTCGCTCTCATCGTCTTAAGGTTTCCTTCATCGCCTCGTGTACTGCTCTTACAGAATTTAAGTGGTTGTCGTGGCTCCCGTGGCGTTGGCATTCATCCTCAAAAAAGGACGCTCTTTCTAACATTTCGTCCGTTAGTATAGCATTTAGGTGCGGAAATTACCAGAAGGGTAATTTTATTGCAGCCGAATAAGGCCTTGTCCTTGACTACGTACAACATTGAATGTTTTAATGTTTCACCCGGGGCGGGTCAAAGAATAACGACCGTTTCCTACACATTCTTGAAGACGAAGGAAAAACATCTCGAACGTTGCGTCGTCTTTATGAAGGCTTTTCGTATGGTCCATTTTATGAATCTATCGGTGATTTATATCGCGGTCTTCAATGTGAAAATTTTTATTTTACCAGAAACGATTCGCCGTTCATTTATACACAGAGCGTAAGTACTTTCTGATTTTGTGTGGGTATCTATTGTTTTATTTGTTTACAAATCTCAGGAATGATAAATGATAAAAGCTTAGTAAATCTTATGAATAATTTATGGGAAGGTGTTACAACTAGGGACTAGGGTAGCACGAAATGAAAAAAACACCGCTTCTTTGTATACTTAGAACAATAATATATAGAATAGACTGACTTTAGGAGAACTATTCCGAGCTATTCAAATAACAAGAGCCAGCACAATCATATCCTACTTTCATTTCCATTAGCATTTTCCGACAGCAATAATTTACGCACTTAGTTTCTTGGACTATCGGTTCCACTACTGTTCGACTACCCTTTCCTCTTTCTTTGTTTGAAAAGCATAAATCCCTATTTAATGGAAGTTTACTATAGTTTGAGTGGCATCTCAAATGCTTATGATTGTAAACTAAGTGTGGAACGTGCCTAAACGATAATATCTTATTGAGCGGATTGCTATGACGTCAAGATACGTTTAAATCCCGTGTAATTTGGGAAGAATAAGTCTGTATAAAAGCGGCCCAAACAAGCTGACTTCGGCACCCGCACTATGTTGTTTCCTTTAAGCTCCAATTAGGTGCAAAGAATAGATTTGCCTTCTTTGCCGAGAATGTTGTGTTCCATGAGCATAGCTATGCCCTAATTAACATGCCACTTTGTCGCTTTATCCTTGGAAGATGTTTATTCCGTGTAGTCCTTATCATCGAGGAAAATTCAAAGTAAGTAGTGTTCTGCCGTCATAAGGCTTGAATACGATTACGACGACCGAGGTCCCAGAATCCTGATAGAAGCTTAATGCTTGCTATTCATATTTCCACTCAGTTATGTAACGTCACGAGCACCTCTTGTGCCATTGTGTACATAATTGAGTTATTATACAGCTTTCGTTGAGGCACAGAATATTCATGGCATAGTACAGTAGCGGCAGCCACTTGACGCACTTGACGAGAAGAAGGCCGGTCGTAGCGAAATCCTTTGGTAAATATCTTTTGCTTGCAGTTGAGATGCCATCGCATCCTAAGATATCACAAACTTAAGGAACTTTAAAACTTTATGTCCAATCCCCAATTGGTTATTCTTGAAAAAGTTTTTAAAACTGCACAAAAGGACACTAGAGTTGTTTTCGGTGTAAATAATTGAGGAAATTTGATCACACGCTTGTCACTCGGGGCAATGCCATTTGCTGAGTTTTATTTGCGCAGATAAGCTTGATAGAAGATATAAATTGTGGTGATATTGACACTTCTTACCCATTTCTCCTGAAAGCAGATTTCCTTACTCTAGTCTAGATACGAGTAGTTTACATTGTGTGGTGTAAAGTATTTTAAAACATTTACCATAATTAGATAAACGTGGCACATTTTTTACATCGAGCCTAAAGGAATCAACTTGTCTCTTTATCGAAACCATGTTTTCCTAAAATACTGCGTCAGGACTTTTTATCATTGTTTGGAAAACGTTTTCTGTCCCTTCCTGGAAACGCTGCGTCATCAGAATCCTTTTAAAAACATCTGTCCTTCTTTTCCGAATATTTTCAACTTTTCGTATCTTTTTCCTGTTTTGTTCACAATTTATATAGACAAAAAAAAACATGTCAGGATTCTTTTTCCCGATGCTGTGCAGAAAACTTTGAATTCAGAGGGGTCGCCGCCATTCAATAAACAAATGGAAGGCTGTACACCTGTAAAGGGACGAGCATCTAATACAGAAATTCCGATAATATAATTTTTTTCTCGCGTGAAGAAAACAGAATATTTTCTCAGCTTCCAAGAAATTATTACAAAGTTTAGAACAGTGAACAATTTTTCACTTGGGCAAAAATGAGAAAAGTTTTTTTTGTCTTCCAATTCTCTTTGAAAAATTGTCCCACTGCTACTTGATAACAATTTACAAGGATGATAAAAAATGGTTGGAGTGAAAGGGAACAAGGTTTAGAAGGGTTTCCTTTTTTACTGTCATGGATACAGGTGTGCTTTTACGCGACTTACTATGTATTTTATTGAGTTGAGTGAATCGTGAAAGTTGTGGGAGAGGCATTTGATAAGGCATACAGTAAATTTAACGGTGTTTGGATGGATGGTTTTGGATGTAGTCAATGGGTTTTTATGAAATTTGTATGTGGTAAAGCAATAAAGAAATTGTAATTTATCTTGGTGTTACCATGATATGTAAGGCAAACAAATCTGATCGAATACATTGAAAATTTCCCAATAGGGAAATTACATAATAGGTGTGTTTTTTTGGTTATCCTGTGTAGGTTTGGGTAACAAAACTCCATATAAAAAAATGCCAGCTGACCCACCTGTCATTTTTTTATATGAAGTTTCGTTACGCAAACCTACACGGGATAGCCAAAAAAACATTCCTAGTGTTTCGAGTTTACCACTTTTGTAGTACTATCTATCACTTTCTTTGCAATTTTTGAGAATCTACTAACCTACCACTAAAAATTTCAAATACGAAATACCCATATCTCATCAAAGTGACAAGCTAGCACGATGTCGGGCCTTGCCTGAAACGTTTACCTCCAAATGTCGCCATTACACTGCCTTGTCCTCCAATTTCCGAAGCCCACCAGCAGGTGAGCATCCTGACCTACAGAGTACCTACTCCCAGCCAGCTCTTTGTCGTCCATGCAATCTCACTCCTTTAACTCGTTGTGCGGCATCGTGGCTGTATCGGAGCGAACGAGCGAGATCAATGGCGCATCTCGCTCACGAACGGCCCCGAAAATTTACCGAAACCCCTTTCGATCGAATCTGTCCACTAAAATTTTGAAGGTTAATGTTTCGCAGCCATAGCCATGGGCGTAGCCAGGGGGGGGCAGGGGGGGCGACCGCCCCTCCCTGGCCGGTGAAACTTTTTTTATTGAATTGAATATTAATAATATTGAAAGAAAAAAAAATATTTCAGGGATAATTTTTTTCAGATTCACTTTTTCGCATTTTCGTTTGCAGTTTCCATGTTCCGAAAACCACACAAACATTTCCATATCAATTTATTACAAGCCGTTCTTCTTCCTTACATAGTCATCTACATAGATACATATGGACATACCTAATTCTATTCTATTTCGTCCAGATTTACAGCAATCCTGAGCGCTATGGATAGCTCTTTTCATGTCTATACAGTAGACTCGGGTAAACGTGTACTTCGCCAAACGTGAAGGTGAACAATTTTATGTGAGCTACTACTCTGAAACGTGAACAAGTCTTGAAAGCCCTAAAACATGAGGGAGGAATTCATAGTCCTCACTTAAGGAATACGGATTCCCAAGGAATAATTATAATGGAATGCTTATTGGGACAAAACGTCACTTTTAAATGCATTACCTCATTCAATAAAATAATTTAATTCGGAAGCCTAATTAAAGTAACTGACAAATAAAATATAAAGAAGTATCTAGTAGCTTAAATTTATTTTTCAAATACGAGCGACTATGAACTGTAAAATTTATAAGGATTCCCTTATAGGTCGGTCAATTTATGATTTTAGGTCGCAAAAAATAGCTCGGCTCTGTTGTTTTGGGATACTGTTAGGGTAGATACCAGAAGTGTACCACCAAGTTTGCAACTTCGAAAAGCTATCCTAACCCCGTGACCCTCAAAAAACCTAAAAATGTTCGAAGGTTTTTCATATTTTGGTTTGTGATTTCCAAAAGTCGTCTGCTTGATTCTCAAAGCTGATAAAACCTTCTTTAATTTGAGTTCAGCTTTGTAGGTGCAAAGGATCTCAAAATACTCGTACAGCACTTTCAACATTGTTTTTTTTTTTTGTAAAAAAGTTCGAAATGCTGTATCTTGGGATCCTTTGTACCTACAAAGCTGGCGTTGCACTCAAACTAAAGAAAATTTTGTTAGCTTTAAAAGTGCAGTGGACGACTTTCTTGTGCCTTACAGGCCTTCTACATCCGCAACTTCGTTGCCAACCTAGGTTGCAGGTACCTAACTGCACACCTGCAACATTTCGGCAACCACGCCATTCACGTTCTTGCAACCTGGTACTGCAACCTGCACCATGCTTACAAATCACTTATTTTCCGTTTTTTTTTTGCGTGTTACCAACTTAGGTTGGCAACCAAGTTGCAGGTGTATAAGGGCTGTAAACCACTTGTGGAAAATAGAGAATCGACTGCACTTACGTCCCATATCGTACGGTTTCTCGCAATGCCTCCTAATTTGACCACAGTTTTTTAGTCGAACTCTATGCATTCAGAGAACTAGCGTGAAATTTTGTCGGCCTGTTTGCATCGACCAGTAATTTAGGTACGCTCTCCAAGTACTGCTCCCTTTCAACAGCTTTGGTTTTTACAATTTGGTTTCCAAAATTTTGGACAAGAACTTGACTGTGGAATGCTCTTGATACCGCCATCCGCGGCAACGATATTGTCTCAATAGATGAATTAATATTTATGGAGGAGTTAAATTCCCTTTCAGACTAAAGGTACGTTGTCCTCGACGCGGCCGCACGACAGCGACTCGCTCATTCCATATGAAAACTCGTTTTTAAAATGAGAGAGAAATGAGTTTTTATGGAATGAGCGAGTCGCTGTCGTGCGGCCGCGTCGAGGACAACGTACGTAAGCTGGACTCAAATTTAGCACTTTGGTCTTGTTTAATTTTTTCTTTAAGTCGACTGCATTTGACTCCTTCTCGAGATCCAGAGCTATAACGATCAGATCGTTGATTTTGTGCGAGAGTACTTAATTGTCAAAACTTCATCATGCAAGCTCCACGGCGTCGCAGCAACTTAAGTCGAATGAGCAAAAAACTACCATCAGAATGGAATCCGGCCCAACTTCGGTTTAAACTTTACTGTGGGATTCCGTTCTGGGGAGGGTGAGCTAGGACTCCCGATGTTATTGTAGAAGTGTAGAGGAGCAGCTGAGTTGAGCAGCTAAAGAGTGCTCTCAGTGGAATAACTGAGCGCTTGGGCTCCTATTTGGAAAAGGAAAAACAGCTTAAGAGCTCCATTGGGCTCCTATTTTAAGGAAGTGGAAAAGCATGTACCCCTAAATGTCTCCAGCCGACTGTCGGATAATGTTTTTTTCTATGGATGCTGTGGATGTGAGATAAGAGGCTTCTCGGTATGTTTCAGCAGGAGATGCGATCCTGTAGAACCAAGCAAAGCCAGATTTCAAAACGGACATTGATGTCGCAAGTGGAATATGCTGCCCAAAAGCCAAAAATAGCACTGAATATAAACGAGTTACGTTTTAAAAAGCAGAAACGGAGGCCAGTTGAATGTAATCAGAATAACCAGTAAAATTCTAAACACTTTCAGGGGCAATTTTTCTTTAAATGGTCTTGAAAATCATTCTCGACTGTCCTTTCCTAAAATTAAAAAAAAAAAAACAATCATGAATGGGTACTCGTTTAACATCTTGAGTGAGTTCATAGTTCGTCACAAGGGGCGTGAGTTCGAAAAACAAATTAACTGAATTCGTTCACGGTTAGTCTCGAACCCGTGTGCAAAGAAGTTGCGGCCACTAACCATTACACCAGCTAAAATACTCTAAATTTTGCCTAACAATATTTTCGCGACAACGATTTCAAATCCTAAGAAAATCTTGATATTGAAAAAATTTCGGGCTTGCCCCCCCCTGACCGAAATCCTGGCTACGCCCATGGCCATAGCATAGTACGTCGGATGATCGTTTTTACATGCGGAAGTTCGTGTTTCAAATTCATAATTGGGAAGACCGAAAATACGTCTTATTTGTTAGTTGTATCCGTCGCATTATCTTATACCGTACACTCCTATCGATATTGGGTGAGGTTATGAAACAGAATAGTTGCGTATGTTTCCCAAACTGTGCCGCATTTTGCAAGCTGTTTTCTATATTGTTCTGTAAATGGGATGGGATCGGCACAGATTTGGCCTTCCTACCGCCACCGCCATCTCTCGGAAAGTGGAAAATGTGGCAGTTGACACTTAAGAACTGAAACGTTTTGTTCGTCAATATAAATTTCCAGTTTCAAATGAGATTCAGTTGCATTTTATTTCGAGTTTAGTCTAATAAATAAATGAGGCCGAAATGCTAGGTTCAACTGCCAGATGGTAAATTTCTTTCAATTAGTCAAGTGATAATCCGCAAGGTGGCGCTTAGGGGGTCTGTTTATAAAGATAAGTGGTACATTACGCTTTCAGATCCCCAAGGAAAATTTTCGATGTTTCCGATATTTTCCGCTGTGTCCGCTATATTGCGGACGGTAAGATAAGTATCGCTAGTGTCGATAAGAAGAACAAGAAAAATTTCCCTTGGGGACCTGAAAGCGTAATATACCAGATAAGTTTCTGGTCTGTAACAGAAGGTAGAATTTAAAGGGAACGGAAGATGTTTTCGGAACATACGCAACTGTTTTGTTTCGTTACCTCATCCATTGTCGTACGTGCTGGCTTAGAGTCGACAATTTTTTTTTATTAATCGTAGATTATTACAATTAAAATTCGAATAATTACTTATACGAGTAGTATAGTGATTTTAGCTCTAGACCGAAACATCTGCACACCCTCCCCTCTGTACGTACTAAAAAGTTACATTAATTTGAGCGTCACATTAAAGGGGGAGGAGGTGACGAAGAGGGGAAATTTTGGTTTTTAGAAAATATCTGAAAAACTGTTAGTCCTATCGCAAAATGTCATAAAAAACGAAATAAACTACATTTAATTTCCTTTGCAATGATATATACTTTAGACCATTTCTTGGAAAATTATACCCTAGACCCAAAAGTATTATGTTGAACTTACATTTTTTGATATTTACATCTCGCACTGTAACTTTTAATATAGAGTAAAGGTAGCGTGATAAGAATTAGTGCTGATATTGCCAATTAAATGTACTTAACTTATACCAAAAATGAGCTTGCTCCAGCCAAGGAAACCTCCCACGCCCCCGCTAACATTTCTCAAAAAGGCATACCTGTAACTTTTCTCTAAATTACGTCACCAAAAATTATATCGATCGGATCAAAACAAAGGGTACCTCCCATACAAAGTGAGACCGAAATCTGCCAAATTGCACATTTTCTTCTCTGTAGAATCCATCTAAAATAGAAAAACAATATTTATCTATTCAATCGTCACTAGAAGAATTATTTATAGTCTTATATTTTTGCACAAATCAAATAATTCTTCCTTCATAAAATACAGCAATCTGTTATAATTATTTGAAGGACTTCTAAAAGAATGGACCCTGGACTCAAGGCCAGAGGTAGAAGATTAAGTGCGGATTTGTCAAATGTAAAAGCTAGAACAACGCAATGGTCTCGGCGATGAAACGATCCAAGATAGATCTGACTCTAGAATTGTCGCGGACCACGGCTATGTGTCGAGCCGCCGTCACTGCATCAAAAAAATAATGGGAACGCCACTGACTCGGTGGCATAATGACCCGGCGAGGTCAGCGCGTGGCGTGGGCGATTTGAGCCAGCGCGTTCCCATCCTTGCTAAGCCACCATATTTTTTTTCTTCAAGGGAAATCTAACAGGAAAGGGAGAGGGAGGATGTGCCCATCCTTCGGGACACGGTTAAATTCATCAAAGAATAACAAAATAAATCTTTTGATTTAACGTTATAAGTTTAATGAAAAAGAAAACAAATCATAATGTACAAAGAATAATGGGGGAACGAATTTAAAAGAAAGCCATAAGAAAAGAATTCAGGTTAAAATAAACTAAACAAACAAACAGTAATTCGAAAAGGAAATAAAGATAGTAGCTAAAAAAAATCAATTCAAGTAAGATTGAGAAACCAAATTAAAAAAACAGCAAAAAAAAACAAACTTACAATTTACAGGAAACCGCTGACGATCGATCGTTGCGTTCGCTGCTAGTAATGAAAACTAGAATAAAAACAAAATTATGCATTTCACCCCAAATAATAAAAAAAAATCAAAATCAATGCACAAAATAGCACTAGTAAAAAAAAATTCGAGGAATCATTTTTTTTTATTGCAAGATCTGCTGATTCTACCCATCTACCGAAATTCGCCATGCACAACCGCCAGAATCCAGATATACGTTATACGTTGAATGTTTTGGAACTATGATGTCTCGTTGAGTAACCACACATACCAACATTCGAGTGACACCTGATCGTGTACTTTAATAGGTAATCCATGAAAAGTTGCGCTACTGTCATGTGCGAAAAAAAAACACCGGTCAAGCCTTCAGTGAACGAAGGGGGGGGGGGAACACATTTGCGAGGAGGGCTCATTTATCGGAGGACACTGCTTATTGTTTTTTTTGCGTCTGAACAGATTATTATCATCATTAAACAATCCTTATTAGTGCTGTTGACCATTATGTCATACACTGCTTCACTCTCTGCTACATTCACTTGAGCACAATTCATATAAAAAAACATCTGAGTGAGATCATATTCCGTCAATTCATATACCATTTCAAAATTTGTTTGTCTTTGGTTCACACCGCACAGGATTTCATAAAACAATACCAAAACGTGTCCGACTAACGATAAAAGAACTACCAGCTCAATCCCGCAAACAAATTGACCGGCTATCAGGGCGCAAACTCCCAACGGCGACCGGCGGCGCGCGCCGCGTTCGCACGAGTCAACGACTCAGTCGTAACTGACTAACTCCCGCTAGTTCATCCAAGTGCAACGGCAACTCATAAAACATCCAGCTGCCGGTCGTTGCCCTTTGCCGACCGATGTGACACATCCCATGGATCCGGCCTCTCCGACCTAACACTTGTCCATCGACAACAATCACCTGGGGACCGGTTGATATCATTCCAAGTACAAGCAAAGTGATACTGATAACATTATGTAAAATCAATAGATACATTATATTGCCATGCTTGTGCTTGAAGCGAACAAATAATCCAACAGCATAATTGTTGTGGACGGCTCGATTTCACTAGCCAGGTCCAGGTCATCTGTTCCAGCGCTCGGTATATTTCGTTTGTTAGCGAACAAAAGAAAATCAAAGGAAAATAAACGAAACAGACAATTGCAGAACAGATAACCGTGGTTCGCGACAATCGTGGGGACGACCCGACCCAGGAGATGTGTCTCATCCAGCCGGGCATCGGGTTGAGAAAACAAAACCCAAGAAGAATACCCTATCAAATTCACGAGGTGACCGTGAAAGAACCCAGCTTTGGTCGCAAAATAATGAAAACAAACCTGCGTTGTATTCGTTCGAAGAATCATGAGAAGGGATGGGTGACCCACGGGGAGATCTCACATTCTTTCTCCATAAATAAGGCGTCGACCGACTACAGCGGAGGTTACCACTGACTTCGTCCAGAGCCACCTCGTGAAATTGTTGATAAATTAAGTAGGATATGCCTCGGTCCTTTTAAGATTTCAAGTCACCCCGAAAGATACGCAACACAGAATCAATGAGGTCTCGCTTGTACATTTTTCAGGTAGTAGTATGCCCCGATACGTGACATGAAAAACGTACGTTGGACCTTTGGACTTGAAACCTCACCAGGAGTTCAGGCATAGAGTCCGTCCGTCCACAGCAAATAAGGATTCTGA
Source organism: Microchrysa polita (assembly GCA_949715475.1). Lineage (NCBI taxonomy): Eukaryota > Metazoa > Arthropoda > Insecta > Diptera > Stratiomyidae > Microchrysa > Microchrysa polita. The sequence goes on from OX454416.1 coordinate 92,614,031, forward strand.
CTTCTAAACAAATGGAACCAACCGACAGCGGGTGAAGATTTTTTTTCGCATCACAAGAAAAAAACAACTCACGAAACTAGATAAAAGTGTAAATAAGGCAATCGATTTCACAAAAAAAAACTCGAAAGAAGAACAACAAAAATATAGGAGAAAAATCAAATTCAAAAGTAAAATTCAAGTATGTACATAATTCAGTAAAAAAATGTTATGTTGAGTTTTATGTAAGATTTAGCCGAGCCCGTCCGGATAAACACAAGGAGAGGGTATGACAGGTATTCAAATTGGGATATGGGAAAACAATTAAGGAGGTTGGATTTCCGTCGCGTCGTAGAGTTGCAGTCTCTCTTTGTACCTAATTCGACGAATCTACCGTACGCCGGGCTTAATTCGGATGTAGATCACGAGAGACTGCACTCATCTATGAACTCGGATGGTCAACTGTCGAGCTGCTTCCTAATTCGAGCGGTCACACATGGACCTATCCCGCGCGGGAGATGTAGGAGCAGTCTCGACAGCCGAAACATCCTACGACGGGATCCACCCTCCTGTTGGGAAGACGTTGAGCGCCATTGTTGCAATGACGACTTCTCGACGCGTGGCCCGCGGTAATGGACCGCAGACTTTCAATTCGAGCAGATCAATCAAATAATCTAACGATGTGGTGAGCATCGGATATAAAAAGCCAACTGTACCAGTTTGGGCGCCACCTGTCGCGGACCACGGCTATGTGTCGAGCCGCCGTCACTGCAACAAAAAAATAATGGGAACGCCACTGACTCGGTGGCATAATGACCCGGCGAGGTCAGCGCGTGGCGTGGGCGATTTGAGCCAGCGCGTTCCCATCCTTGCTAAGCCACCATATTTTTTTTCTTCAAGGGAAATCTAACAGGAAAGGGAGAGGGAGGATGTGCCCATCCTTCGGGACACGGTTAAATTCATCAAAGAATAACAAAATAAATCTTTGTTTTAACGTTATAAGTTTAATGAAAAAGAAAACAAATCATAATGTACAAAGAATAATGGGGGAACGAATTTAAAAGAAAGCCATAAGAAAAGAATTCAGGTTAAAATAAACTAAGCAAACAAACAGTAATTCGAAAAGGAAATAAAGATAGTAGCTAAAAAAAATCAATTCAAGTAAGATTGAGAAACCAAATAAAAAAAAAAGCAAAAAAAAACAAACTTACAATTTACAGGAAACCGCTGACGATCGATCGTTGCGTTCGCTGCTAGTAATGAAAACTAGAATAAAAACAAAATTATGCATTTCACCCCAAATAATAAAAAAAAATCAAAATCAATGCACAAAATAGCACTAGTAAAAAAAAATTCGAGGAATCATTTTTTTTTATTGCAAGATCTGCTGATTCTACCCATCTACCGAAATTCGCCATGCACAACCGCCAGAATCCAGATATACGTTATACGTTGAATGTTTTGGAACTATGATGTCTCGTTGAGTAACCACACATACCAACATTCGAGTGACACCTGATCGTGTACTTTAATAGGTAATCCATGAAAAGTTGCGCTACTGTCATGTGCGAAAAAAAAACACCGGTCAAGCCTTCAGTGAACGAAGGGGGGGGGGGGAACACATTTGCGAGGAGGGCTCATTTATCGGAGGACACTGCTTATTGTTTTTTTTGCGTCTGAACAGATTATTATCATCATTAAACAATCCTTATTAGTGCTGTTGACCATTATGTCATACACTGCTTCACTCTCTGCTACATTCACTTGAGCACAATTCATATAAAAAAACATCTGAGTGAGATCATATTCCGTCAATTCATATACCATTTCAAAATTTGTTTGTCTTTGGTTCACACCGCACAGGATTTCATAAAACAATACCAAAACGTGTCCGACTAACGATAAAAGAACTACCAGCTCAATCCCGCAAACAAATTGACCGGCTATCAGGGCGCAAACTCCCAACGGCGACCGGCGGCGCGCGCCGCGTTCGCACGAGTCAACGACTCAGTCGTAACTGACTAACTCCCGCTAGTTCATCCAAGTGCAACGGCAACTCATAAAACATCCAGCTGCCGGTCGTTGCCCTTTGCCGACCGATGTGACACATCCCATGGATCCGGCCTCTCCGACCTAACACTTGTCCATCGACAACAATCACCTGGGGACCGGTTGATATCATTCCAAGTACAAGCAAAGTGATACTGATAACATTATGTAAAATCAATAGATACATTATATTGCCATGCTTGTGCTTGAAGCGAACAAATAATCCAACAGCATAATTGTTGTGGACGGCTCGATTTCACTAGCCAGGTCCAGGTCATCTGTTCCAGCGCTCGGTATATTTCGTTTGTTAGCGAACAAAAGAAAATCAAAGGAAAATAAACGAAACAGACAATTGCAGAACAGATAACCGTGGTTCGCGACAATCGTGGGGACGACCCGACCCAGGAGATGTGTCTCATCCAGCCGGGCATCGGGTTGAGAAAACAAAACCCAAGAAGAATACCCTATCAAATTCACGAGGTGACCGTGAAAGAACCCAGCTTTGGTCGCAAAATAATGAAAACAAACCTGCGTTGTATTCGTTCGAAGAATCATGAGAAGGGATGGGTGACCCACGGGGAGATCTCACATTCTTTCTCCATAAATAAGGCGTCGACCGACTACAGCGGAGGTTACCACTGACTTCGTCCAGAGCCACCTCGTGAAATTGTTGATAAATTAAGTAGGATATGCCTCGGTCCTTTTAAGATTTCAAGTCACCCCGAAAGATACGCAACACAGAATCAATGAGGTCTCGCTTGTACATTTTTCAGGTAGTAGTATGCCCCGATACGTGACATGAAAAACGTACGTTGGACCTTTGGACTTGAAACCTCACCAGGAGTTCAGGCATAGAGTCCGTCCGTCCACAGCAAATAAGGATTCTGACTTCTAAACAAATGGAACCAACCGACAGCGGGTGAAGATTTTTTTTCGCATCACAAGAAAAAAACAACTCACGAAACTAGATAAAAGTGTAAATAAGGCAATCGATTTCACAAAAAAAAACTCGAAAGAAGAACAACAAAAATATAGGAGAAAAATCAAATTCAAAAGTAAAATTCAAGTATGTACATAATTCAGTAAAAAAATGTTATGTTGAGTTTTATGTAAGATTTAGCCGAGCCCGTCCGGATAAACACAAGGAGAGGGTATGACAGGTATTCAAATTGGGATATGGGAAAACAATTAAGGAGGTTGGATTTCCGTCGCGTCGTAGAGTTGCAGTCTCTCTTTGTACCTAATTCGACGAATCTACCGTACGCCGGGCTTAATTCGGATGTAGATCACGAGAGACTGCACTCATCTATGAACTCGGATGGTCAACTGTCGAGCTGCTTCCTAATTCGAGCGGTCACACATGGACCTATCCCGCGCGGGAGATGTAGGAGCAGTCTCGACAGCCGAAACATCCTACGACGGGATCCACCCTCCTGTTGGGAAGACGTTGAGCGCCATTGTTGCAATGACGACTTCTCGACGCGTGGCCCGCGGTAATGGACCGCAGACTTTCAATTCGAGCAGATCAATCAAATAATCTAACGATGTGGTGAGCATCGGATATAAAAAGCCAACTGTACCAGTTTGGGCGCCACCTGTCGCGGACCACGGCTATGTGTCGAGCCGCCGTCACTGCAACAAAAAAATAATGGGAACGCCACTGACTCGGTGGCATAATGACCCGGCGAGGTCAGCGCGTGGCGTGGGCGATTTGAGCCAGCGCGTTCCCATCCTTGCTAAGCCACCATATTTTTTTTCTTCAAGGGAAATCTAACAGGAAAGGGAGAGGGAGGATGTGCCCATCCTTCGGGACACGGTTAAATTCATCAAAGAATAACAAAATAAATCTTTGTTTTAACGTTATAAGTTTAATGAAAAAGAAAACAAATCATAATGTACAAAGAATAATGGGGGAACGAATTTAAAAGAAAGCCATAAGAAAAGAATTCAGGTTAAAATAAACTAAGCAAACAAACAGTAATTCGAAAAGGAAATAAAGATAGTAGCTAAAAAAAATCAATTCAAGTAAGATTGAGAAACCAAATAAAAAAAAAAGCAAAAAAAAACAAACTTACAATTTACAGGAAACCGCTGACGATCGATCGTTGCGTTCGCTGCTAGTAATGAAAACTAGAATAAAAACAAAATTATGCATTTCACCCCAAATAATAAAAAAAAATCAAAATCAATGCACAAAATAGCACTAGTAAAAAAAAATTCGAGGAATCATTTTTTTTTATTGCAAGATCTGCTGATTCTACCCATCTACCGAAATTCGCCATGCACAACCGCCAGAATCCAGATATACGTTATACGTTGAATGTTTTGGAACTATGATGTCTCGTTGAGTAACCACACATACCAACATTCGAGTGACACCTGATCGTGTACTTTAATAGGTAATCCATGAAAAGTTGCGCTACTGTCATGTGCGAAAAAAAAACACCGGTCAAGCCTTCAGTGAACGAAGGGGGGGGGGAACACATTTGCGAGGAGGGCTCATTTATCGGAGGACACTGCTTATTGTTTTTTTTGCGTCTGAACAGATTATTATCATCATTAAACAATCCTTATTAGTGCTGTTGACCATTATGTCATACACTGCTTCACTCTCTGCTACATTCACTTGAGCACAATTCATATAAAAAAACATCTGAGTGAGATCATATTCCGTCAATTCATATACCATTTCAAAATTTGTTTGTCTTTGGTTCACACCGCACAGGATTTCATAAAACAATACCAAAACGTGTCCGACTAACGATAAAAGAACTACCAGCTCAATCCCGCAAACAAATTGACCGGCTATCAGGGCGCAAACTCCCAACGGCGACCGGCGGCGCACGCCGCGTTCGCACGAGTCAACGACTCAGTCGTAACTGACCCGCTAGTTCATCCAAGTGCAACGGCAACTCATAAAACATCCAGCTGCCGGTCGTTGCCCTTTGCCGACCGATGTGACACATCCCATGGATCCGGCCTCTCCGACCTAACACTTGTCCATCGACAACAATCACCTGGGGACCGGTTGATATCATTCCAAGTACAAGCAAAGTGATACTGTGATAACATTATGTAAAATCAATAGATACATTATATTGCCATGCTTGTGCTTGAAGCGAACAAATAATCCAACAGCATAATTGTTGTGGACGGCTCGATTTCACTAGCCAGGTCCAGGTCATCTGTTCCAGCGCTCGGTATATTTCGTTTGTTAGCGAACAAAAGAAAATCAAAGGAAAATAAACGAAACAGACAATTGCAGAACAGATAACCGTGGTTCGCGACAGAATTAGGCTGAGACATTACAGCCAGAACGGACGACGTGCCTATACCGCAGGCCGAGTGACGGTATAAATAGCGAGGCAAGGAAAAAGTAGCCGGTTTGTACGATTTAGGTTTTAGGTAGTAGCGTTTATTTTGAGTACAAATTAATTGTAATATACAAATTAAGTTAACTTTTTTATTATTATTTAATTTACAATTAATACTTGCCTAGCATTTTTTTAATTTTGAATAAATATCTGTCAAAGTGTTGGCTAAAAATCAAAAATCAGTTTTAATAAATTCACACAGGAACTTTACCAGTGTTTGTTCAAAAGCCTCGATTTTCTTTAAAAAAAAACACAAAAATCTAAATATCTCAATAACCACTGAAAATATGCCGAACCTTATACCTAAATTTTGAAGCATTATACGATGGTCAAATATAACGTGTTTCGGGGAATAGGTCTAGTTAGCAGTAACTCTGTACCTACATATACGTACGAAATTATCTCTGAGTAACACTGCCGTCAGTATGTTGCTTATGAGTATATTCATGGAGAAAAAGTGGTAAGTCGTGAGGTCTTGATAAATGCACAAAGCTGACAGATATCTTGAGCTACCGTCAATCTAAATTACAAACACCGAAATGGGAATTCGATGGCTCAGTGGGTAGAGAAGACACTCACACACTCTAATTATCGGAGTGTGCGTTTGAATCCCACTGTCACCATAATTTTGTGTTGTCTTTATAAAATGCTCCTACGGCAGCCGGTTCTTCGATGTAAATGTCTTGGAGCTACCCGGCCAAGAGCTACCAAAACCCCCTTCGATTAAGGAGAAAAAAATTAATTGCTACTACAACAACAACATATACTGAAACTCTGAAACATTGGCCACAAATTAAGGTTCTACTCGTCTCTGATTAAGCAAAACAAAGTAGCTGAAATATTAATCACATCACATTTATTAATATAACTTAAATAACACATTTTCTTCTATTTGAACTATTTCATTTGCCGTATCCTCCTTTGCCCTTGGAAGAGGAAGAAGCCGAGGCAGACGCCTGTGCAGACGCTCCACTCCCACCGAAACCGCCGCCTCCACCTGAATGTCCTTTGCCGCCATTACCACCAACGCCACCAGTATAACCGCCACCTCCGAGAGCACCACCACTACCTCCGAGACCACTACCATGTCCGCCACCGCCTCCAAGACCTCCACCATGTCCACCACCGCCTCCAAGACCACCACCATGTCCACCACCGCCTCCGAGACCACTACCGCCTCCGAGACCGCCTCCAAGACCGCCACCGAGACCACCACCGCCTCCAAGACCGCCACCTCCAAGACCGCCGCCACCTCCATGTCCTCCACCACCTCCTCCGCCACCACTGTATCCACCGCTGCTGCCGCCTCCTATGCCACCACCATGTCCACCAGCACCACCTCCGCCAAATCCAGAGCCACCTGAATGTCCTCCAGCACCCCCACCTCCATAGCCTCCCTTTCCACCGCCGCCACCTCCGCCAAGTTCCCCACCTCCAACAAAGCCGCCAGTACCGCCACCGTTTCCAAATCCACCTCCACCGGAATGTCCACCACCTAATCCGCCACCACCTCCTTTTCCTCCTCCTAATCCACCTCCATATCCGCCACTGCCTCCACCACCGCCGCCGCTTCCAAATCCTCCTGCTCCGTGGCCTCCGCCATTGCCACCACCCAGTCCTCCATCAAAACCATCTCCTTTTCCACCACCTCCCTTTCCTCCTCCTAAGCCACCTCCATAACCGCCACCGCTTCCACCACCTCCTCCGCCACCGCCGCCGCCTCCAAATCCTCCTCCTCCATGGCCTCCGCCATTGCCGCCCCCAAGGCCACCACCAAGTCCTCCGCCAAAGCCATCTCCTTTCCCTCCGCCTAGGCCTCCACCACCTCCTCCAAATCCACCAAGGCCTCCTCCGCCTAATCCATCACCACCGACACCATATCCTCCTTTAGCACCACCTCCACTTCCAAATGATCCCGAACTCGCTGATGCCGAAGCGCTTGAACTGGCTTTAGATCCCGAGTATCCGCCACCTCCTAGAAATTGAAGACATAAAAATGTTAGTTTGTCATAGAAAATTCAATAAAAACCAAATGTTCTTACCGGCTTTTGAAATCGCTATCAGAGCTGATAGTGTTCCTAGAACTATAAACAGCTTCATAGCTGATGAGTTTGGAAAACTAGACTGCTTACAAGGAGCACTTTACAGCCTTATATATTCGGGAATGTTCTTACGTTGCTTTGTACTAGACAAAAACAGGTATCATCAATAATGTCAGTAAAAAATTTCTTGAATTTGTAATATCTAACGCTATCTTAAGAATGTATATAGGAATTGCTTTTACTTTTTTCTAATTTTTAATGGAATCTTCTTGCGCAAGCACTTGTACGTAATATAAAATCTGCATACGACTGTATGAAATTTTGCCAGTCATTGTAAGAAGAACAATGTGAGAAGAACATAAGCAAAACAGATCAAAGAAAATTTTGATATTGATCAAGATTCGTTGGATAGAGGCTAGCTTATTGTCTCACACCAAATCATTTACACAGGGTGTTCCAAGAGTTAACTTCAGGCCAAAAGTGCATGAATATCAAAGCAGAGCGTGCATTTTTCGACTTCATTTTTTTTTAAATAAAATAACAAGCGCCACAGTCCCACATTGAACTAAGGCCGCATATGTGTTAGTGAGATCCAACTTCCAAGAGGTTGAGGTGTAGAGATCAACACCACGCTCATTGTTGTTGATGTTTACTCGTTTAACATCTGAGTGAGATCATAGACCGTCATATGGGTCGTGAGTTCGAAACACACCATAAACTAAATTGGTTCACGGTGAGACTCGAACCCACGGCCCTGTGCACCGAAGGTTTGCGCACTAACCACAACACCAACCAGACTACCTACTTTCTTGTTTTTTTTTCGAATATAAAATTAGCTAACAGCATTTTAGTTGAATTGGCTACGAAGTCCCGCCCAACATATTCCCGTTCTTAGAAATCGACAGAATTGCATTTCAAAAACACTAATTCAAAATAACTCTTTTTAATATCCCGCCATAGATGGTAAAGTATCGCGCGCGAGGTTTATGAAAGAATACCTACATTTTATGACGGGATATTAAAAAGCGCAACCACATTTACTGTTAAAATAATAGGTCACCTCACATGCGGTACTTAACTCTCGGAGACCTCACGGCCATAATTTGAAAAATAGGTGGTCTTTTGGTAGTCGAAAGTTAAGTCCCCTGTATGACGATCTTATTGTGTAAGGGCCCAATTATCATCTTCATCTAAGAAATAATCAAATATTCCGATGGATCTGTGCTAAGATAGAGTATTGCATAACTCCTGAGAATCACATAACTTTGAATATGTTTTTGCAAACAATGAATATATTTTTTGGAGGTATTTTGATGGGGTTATTTTACTATCCACTAGTGGGATTTTAAAACGGCGGGGTTTTTAGTGGGCGGGATTTTGTAATCGCAGGATTTAATAATGGCTGGATAATGTAAAGCGGGATTTTGTTTTTCGGGTTATGTAGGTATCCCATTTTTCTCAATATTTTTTTTTCGTACCGGCACCGAATGCGCTGTATTTTCGGGTTTAAGTTTATTTTTTTGTCACCCTGTATGTGATACTCAATATATGACATTTGTATATGTATAACTCAAATATATATAACTCGTACATCTGAATGTATACATATATGTAACACAATATTAATAATGTGCTCTGATTCTAAATCACAATCTTTGGTGTAGCGGTAAGCGTTAACATCAGCCATTTAAGGCAGGTAAAAGTACTGCTGGTATAGTGGTATGTACTTACCTATGTCGAGACTTACCGATAGGGACGTTTCGATAACATAAAAGTATCGATACTAGTCAAATGAGTAGCACTCAACATCAAAGTATCGATACCACTCATATGATTACCAAAAAAGTCTCGAATTTTTTTTCTCAGCTACAGTCGAACTTCCCATTGGGGAATGAGATATTGTCCGCTTATTAGAATTGAATAGAATATTCTCAAACGTATAACATTTTATAAAACAATTTTTTTCATTAATTCTAATATTACTTGGACGTTTTCTTCAAATGGCAAACATTTTGTTGTCACTTATTTAAAAATATATAAAATTGCATAAATAAAAGACGCGATATAAATTGAACTTACTCGTGAAAATCTAAGCAAAAACTCTTGTATCGAGAAATAAAAAATATTCGCAGTCGCTGGTATCGTTTTGCAATTCATGTAAATTGGGCCTTGTTTTATACGCGAAATACCCTTTTCCGGTAATAGCAGAACGCTTTACTTAACACAATTCTGTAACATACAAATGTGCAATTTTATTTTTGCAACTATCCGTTTATCGCTTCGTCAGAAGTGTATAAGATTACTGTCCATGTTCGGTTATTCCTAGTCAAATATTTGGAAAATATAAATGTCCCTTTATGAGAAAACTCCAGTTGTTAAAAGTGTCCGTTTGACTGTATCAATACAGGCTCGTTGTGTGTTTATTTGGTGAACATGGGCGTGTGTTTCTCCATTGATGCGTCTGATTTATTACTTAGGTACCTCCTTAAATGTAGTATGGCTGGTCTAGCGGTTAGTGCGCGAACCTTCGGTGCGCAGGGTCATGAATTCGAATCTCACCGTGGATCATGGTGTTTTTCGAACTCACGAGCTTGTGACGGACTATGATCTCACTCAGAGTACCCATTTATGGGGATAAATAACACTGCTGAGCGTGATGCTGATCTCATTACCTCAACAAAAAGCAGGTAAGATCTTGGAAATAGGATGTCACTAACACATCCTGCGGCCTTAGTCCAATATGCTGGATTGTCGCGCCTGTTATTTATTTTTTTACCTCCTTAAATGGAACATGTTAAGGGGAAATGATATTTCAACCTGGAGCAGTGTGAATGAGATTTATAAAAGAAATTCTGGTAAAGAAAACACCACACATAATGTGATCCTGAGTTTCGTGTGTAGGTAACTGGGTTTTATACCCTTCACTTTATAAGTGATAAACTTTGTCATGTAGTTTGTCACGTGAGGAAAAGTATTTATACCAAAAGTAATTGGTATTGAAGCAAAATTATTGATACTTTCCTTGTATCGGAACGTCCCTAACTATATATAGGTATCTATTATTATTAGTATTTGATTGTGTTTGCTGTGTGCAAAGTAAGCGTATAATCACTAGACTACTTTATTGATTGCTTTGTCTTACTAGACTTAGAGTACACAAAGTATCAATGATGTACATATACATATATTATTTTGAAAGGTTAAAAAACTCTACAGAAATTGCAAGTAAATTATTGAAACCCACACTTGGAAAGGAACCCGAAATTTCTAGGAACTAGCAGCGGCAACAAAACCAAATGCAGTATGAGTCAAATAACTTGCAAAAAACATCAAACAAACAATATTATTCAAAAGATGTTTTGCGATATTTGGTAGACACAGAAGCAGAAACAAGAATTACAAATTAAAAAATCTCCATTGTGGTGAGATGAGAAGCAATGTTTTATTTATATTAGTACATACATATGTACATATAGTAAAAAATAATAAATCGTGCTAAAAACAAAGTATTATGCGTAGCATCACTTATTCCCAATAAACTGCTATAAACTAATAATAAGGTAAATAAAAGAAATCAAACACATACATACAATATATTTCCGCGTCGCAAAATAATATAATAAATCAATTTGTGGCGGTGAAAACATGTAAACAGGCAGTTTGACATGTTTTTCGCCCAAAGACAAGGTTAACGTAACCATAAAAAAATTACCGAAAACCACAGCGAATCCTAAACACTATGCGAACTTGTTAAATAAACAATTTATTATACTCCAAGACCACTTGGCTTAACTCTAAAATGAAAAGACACCATACTTGTCAGTGGCGCAAATATAAAGATATTTCCTTTGATAGATCCTTGGGTGAATGTTCTCTTAAAATCATTTATTTCTAAAGGTCTGCAAAAACAAAAGATACGCAAGTCACCTACAGATAGTGATAAAACATTCAATTTTCTGTACGCAGAAGCTTGGGAACTTTGTTTATGCCAGAGAGACGCAACTTTTTGGTCAGCGTCTCTCAAGCTTGTTCAGTATGGATCTATCTAACTGAATACCAATTGCTTCTGGGTATGAGTATTAAAAAAAATATTTTAGCAGAAGTTCTTCGTTCTGTAAGCCCGTCCGTTACGGGTTAAATTTATAAAATATGATCCCCTAAATTTTATCAAGTTTTTTTTCGGGAAGTAGCGTAGTCCCAAAAGGTATACCACGCAGCCTCATATTTTCTCTGCTACAACTAATTAGATTACGACTAATGAAGGATTGATGAGTTCCTTGGATTTGTTGCATACCCGGAAGGTTATTTAATTGTTGTAGTTCTTTGGATTGGACGTGACCCAATCACTTATCAGGTCGTCCGTGTGTTGCATATGCCCTGCATATGAGTACAACGTAAGATATTACTACACGAAGAGAAATTTCTGAAGTAAATTTTCTTAAAATGAGTAATAAAATTCACTCAAATTTAAATAATTAATATTCACTACAAAATCAATAAGATTTTTTCGTTTTATTGCAAAATATTGTGAATTTGACAAGTCACAATCTAATTCAACTTCATTACACTGTAATGAAAAAAGTTACTACACTCTTATTTCGGTGAAATTTAATTGTAAATACAATGAATTTTCAACCGAAATCTAGTTTTCTATAAATTTTGTTGAAAATATAATGTAAATGTCATCAGAATATTTTTTTTATGAAAATTCATTGTGGTGCTGTTGTGAAATTTGGATTGTAGGATTTTGTTTCAATCCTTGCTGGTAAATTAATTTATAATATTACGTTTAGTTTTAAATTTTTTTACGACTACAATTATTATATTATTACAGGGAGTACAAATTGTTTAATGATTGCGATATCCCGGACTCATAAATACATACAAATGTACATTATGTATGTATGTATGTATGTATGTACATATGTAGGTAAATCAATGAAAGGTAGATAAAGGATATCAATAATATTACAAAAGTACTTAGTTTGAGTTTCGAGAGGTTATTTATTCAGAATTTTATATTTTTCTCATAGTGACTGCAAAAATAACAATAAGTTTCATTTTGAATTGATTGATTTTTGGTTTTCATTTCAGGAAAGAACTTAAAATAATCGAACAAACTCCTCAGTACTAAAAAAACGGATTGTTTAAATAATTATTGTTTTATATGTTTGTAAAAAATCCTTAAAAATTAAAATAAATAGGTACCGTTACATATAATTTTGGTGTTTTTATTGCATTAAAATAAACTGGACTCTGTAACTTAGAAAAAGCATAGTAACCCATGCCATGCGTTACAGCCCATTCACATTGCCGGCGATGCGATGCGATGCGATAAGCTTCCTATCGCAAGAAAAAAAATTTCTTAGCATTTAGATAGGAACCAGCGCGAACCTGCCTGTACCATTCAGACTGCTTGCGATGCGACGTCGGGTTGTACGATGGAGAACTTTTCCATGTCGAATCATCGCGCTGTTTTGAAGAGGCAATGCGCATTGCGGCGGCCGGAATCTTCTACCAGCGACATGGGGGATGTGATTTGTGTTTGGATCGGGTTTGTAGTAGCACGGAGTTGTACGGTTGTACGATGGAGAACTTTTCCATGTCGATTCACCGTGCTGTTTTGAAGAGGCAATGCGCATTGCGGCGGCCGGAATCTTCTACCAGCGACATGGGGGATGTGATTTGTGTTTGGATCGGGTTTGTAGTAGCACGGAGTTGTATGGTTGTACGATGGAGAACTTTTCCATGTCGATTCACCGTGCTGATTTGAAGAGGCAATGCGCATTGCGGCGGCCGGAATCTTCTACCAGCGACATGGGGGATGTGATTTGTGTTTGGATCGGGTTCGTAGTGGCATGTTGTTGTAAGATGGAGAACTTTTCTATGTCAAATCATCGTGCTTTGAGCAGCTGTAAGGTGCCTTGTCGCCGAAGGGAGCGACATGGACGATACGATTTGTGTTTAGATCGGTTTCGTAGTGGCATGGTGTATTGTATGTATGTACATAGAGAGGCTGGTTTCGTGCTGTTTGATGCTGATATCGATATGAGAGGCATGCTTTGTGCAGATCGGGTTGCATTACCATTGGGGATATTTATATATATGTACATACATACATGTCGGATGCTGTATAATGTTATAGATTTGTACATATTAAATGAATGGATAGCCGTATGTATGTAATGTAATAATGGATCGGTCTACTAAAAAGCCTTTTTGGAAATTTACAGTGCTGTCCAACCCAGTTCGTAGCGTACGCGTACCCCCAAAAAAGGGCATTCGGATTTGACAGTTGTTGTTGTATAAATCTGTGAATGGGTCAAAGAAATAACATTTGTGGAAATATGCAGTGCAGCACAACCCGGGTTGCTGCGCATACTTACGTGTAAGAACATTTCGGACTGCGCATGTATTTGCAATGAATTATTGAAAGTAGTGGTAGATAAGTGAGTTGTGGGAACATACGGTGACAAGAAAACCGGGGTACCATTTTGGGTCGGGCAACCCCAAAATTTTATTTTCTGTTTTTGACCTCAAATTTGGAATCAGCGGTCCATAATTCTTTTAGTGTTTCTTCCCACGCAAATTGCACGGAAACAGGGGTGCCGTTTTGATGCGGGCAACCCTAAAAAAATTGCCTTGTTTTTGACATAAAATTCGGAATCAACGACCCAAATTTACCTAGTGCTTCTGCCACGCCGATTGGACAAGTACTTCCCCGAGAAAAAAGGGGTACAACTTTGGGGGGCGGGCAACCCCAAAAAAAAATTTTTTGTTTTTGACCTCGAACTCGGAATCAGCGACCCAAATTTACCTTAGTGTTTCTGCCACGCCGATTGGACGAGTATTTCCCCGAAAAAACAGGGGTACCATTTTGGGGGCGGGCAACACCAAAATTTTTTTTTTGTTTTTGACCTCAAATTCGGAATCAGCGACCCAAATTTACCTAGTGTTTCTGCCACGCCGATTGGACGAGTATTTCCCCGAGAAAACAGGGGTACCATTTTGGGGGCGGGCAACCCCAAAATTTTTTTTTGTTTTTGACCTCAAATTCGGAATCAGCGACCCAAATTTACCTAGTGTTTCTGCCACGCCGATTGGACGAGTATTTCCCCGAGAAAACAGGGGTACAACTTTGGGGGCGGGCAACCCCAAAAAAAAAAATGTTTTTTTTTGACCTCGAATTCGGAATCAGCGACCCAAATTTACCTTAGTGTTTCTGCCACGCCGATTGGACGAGTATTTCCCCGAGAAAACAGGGGTACCATTTTGGGGGCGGGCAACCCCAAAATTTTTTGTTTGTTTTTGACCTCAAATTCGGAATCAGCGACCCAAATTTACCTAGTGTTTCTGCCACGCCGATTGGACGAATATTTCCCCGAGAAAATAGGGGTACAACTTTGGGGGCGGGCAACCCCAAAAAATTTTTTTTTGTTTTTGACCTCGAATTTGGAATCAGCGACCCAAATTTACCTTAGTGTTTCTGCCACGCCGATTGGACGAGTATTTCCCCGAGAAAACAGGGGTACAATTTTGGGGGCGGACAACCTCAAAATTTTTTTTTTGTTTCTGACCTATTTCTCCGAGAAATGGGGATGCCATTTTTTGGCCGGCAGGCTCATAAAAGTGCGCGTACGCTAGAAACTGGGTTTTATTGCACTACATGTTTCCAAAAATTACCTACCATTCATACATATTTGAACAACAATTAACACCAAATCCAAATGCCGCCCTAAAATTGTTTTGAAACGCGTAAGCTAACACTTCCAGAAAGGTTACCTACCTCTTTCAGTCATTCATCATTACATGACCTACCTACAATTTATCTACAACCGAAGCGCCATGCCACGAAGTCGATATGAAATCATACCTTCGTACATACAGCAGCAAATCGCACGAAATAGCGCCGGTATAAAATCCCATTCGAAAATCAGGTTTTCTTGTCGTGGAAGAAAAAGCATCATCTCGCAACAAATCTCATCGCATCGCATCGCCCAGCCCGACACCGCAAGGAGTGTGCACACATCGCATCGCATCGCGTCGCATCGCATCGCCCGGCCCGGAAAAGCTCGGCGTCGCTCTGTATGTGTACGCGGCCTTAGTCCAGAATGGCCATCAGAAAATAAAAATGGCACCGTTTTCACGCTATTGCAGTTCATAGTATGCGTGAAAATTTGATTCAAACGTCAATTTTTTGTTTACAATTGAGAATATAAAATCCGCGTAATATTTATTACTCTCTTAAAACGCCAACGTGATACTTAACCCTTCTGTTGGCGTATAGATCCAGACAGACCATTGGTACTATATCTTGATGAAAAATATCGTTCAACAATATTTTCCACCCTTTCCATATATATTTCAAAGGAACCGACGGCCACAAATGCGATCAAACGTTCGGCGAAATGTAAACTATGTCTAAAGAAAAAACGGCGCATCATCGTAAGACATAGTATGTAAACTGTTTCAAGATCGAAAATTAAACCTCTTCAAAAATTAAGATTGATTTCATAGAAAATTCAGCTACACCTTAGGCATAATAGCTCGTAGGCGACGACAGAAGGGTTAATAATTGCATCGACAATATTTTGACGTTTGAATTATTTCGTGAAGTGTAGTGTAATAAATTTGGAGTCAAACACATATGGGTTGTGTGATCACATAGCCATTCTGGACTAACGCATGGCATGGGTTACTATGCTTTTTCTAAGCTCTGTAATTAAAATTTACAGAAAACAAAAATTAAATTTATTAGTATGTGGTAAAATTCTTAGTGACAGGTTAATTATTGTCAACGATGAACTATTACTACAATTGTAGTGAAATTTTACAATGACCAATAGTTAACTTTATTACAATGTAATAAAATTTTCCACAACGCGAGTTGTAAATTTTACTATAAATGCGATGGGGTCAAAATTCATTCCATTTCCGTAAAATTTACTACCGATTTTGTAAAATTTCACTATTTTTTTCTTTCTGTGTACACTGCGCAAAAGTAATAAATTTGAAAACCCACCGCAAAACTAAAACTGACAATCAAGGACATAGTCAGGATTTCATTTAGAGAAGGGCAAAGCTAAAATGTGATTAATGATTTCCTAATTTTGCTTTTTATGCTGGCGTGTCAAACTCGAGGCCCGCGGGCCGCATGCGGCCCACTTCGCAGATTTGTCGGAGAAACACAATATATATCAGCACATTGTGTAGCGAGACCGAGTTCTAATCGGGCGAATAGCATGATGAGTGTAGGTATATCCTAAACCCATGTACAGACCCAGAAGACATGAAAAACCCGAAATTTTCATTTTCCTGTTTTTTTTAGGAGAGGGAAGGTATAGATGGGTCGGATCTGGTACATCTTTAACATCTTATCAAGGTATCCAACAGCTACCATTTTATACTAATTTGAAGTTATTCGCGACATACTATCAAAAGATGATGCTGAATATAACTTTGTAGGTAGGTAGGGGTAGGGGTAACCGGACCTACTCCACTTTCCATCAACTTAAAGTATAAATCCGAATTCAATGTAGGTACCCTATACCATCTTATGGGTAGTATAGGGTTTAAAAATAAAAATTTAAATGTTTGTAAAAATAAAAAATTGAGGTGTTGAACTAAAGTCTAAGAAATTTATTAAATCTCGTCAATAAGTCCGTGGCTTATGCAAGGTTAAATTACGTATTTTAAAAATCCTCCGCTAGGTTCTACGAACAACTCGCGAGCGGTTACTGAAAGTACGTTTGTATAGAAAAATATAAAGCCCCATCGTAAAATTGTTTTGTCTCGAAATTTAGAGAGAAGTTTTTGGGTTTTTCTGATAGTTATTTGCCCCAGTTGCATCATAGTTCGTGTTCGCATTTTTCAGGTTATTGGACAAGAACATCTTGGATTGAGATTTAGTTGAAGTGAAATCTGTATTTGGTGAAGAGATAGCCTTAATATGAACCTTCGCAAACTTAACAATTTCGGCTCATTACTAGATTTGTTTGCCTTTCAGTTTTATTAAGCTTTACTGTATGTATTTTTCACATCACATCCCAAGGAAATTTTGGTCTACTCGTTTTTCTAGCCTTTTCGTGCCTAACCATTTTGGCTCCCAATGTTGTTTCTGATTGACCGGTTCTGGCCAGCTGTCCAAAGCTTGGAGAAAATTAATTATAAAATAGTGGTTGATGATCGATCAAATTTCGGTGTTTTAGCTTCTTGTCTAAAGTTTGGTTAAAGAGCATTTTATAAATATGGCATTTCTAAAAGATAAATCTCGAGGTTGTTAGTGACTCAGATCGAAATTTCGAAAAACAAATTTTCATAAATGTTATACTGCGGCCTGCCATATTTTAATTTATCCCAAAGCATTATTCATTAGACACTGTAAAAATGCTATAATGTTACCTATAAACTAACTTACAAGCTGTATAAACAAGCGCGGATTTCCTAACTAATATCATTACATTACGAATTAAATCACACCAACTGCACATAAGGAGCATCAACCTGGAATTTAGCTTTTTTTATTTTATTTATTTTGTTGTTGTCCTTCACTAACAATTTGATACTATGAAATGCGCTGAGCTCCTGGAAGACCAATATTCGGCAGTTTCATACTGCTAAAATAAAAATAAAATTTAACCCCCAAAGAATAGCATGTACTCGCTAGCGATATCGGCCCCTGTCGAAAAATTATGATCTAACATAAAATAAAAATAAATAACAGGCGCGACAATCCAACATTGGACTAAGGCCGCAGGTTGTGTTAGTGACATCCTATTTCCAAGATCTTATCTGCTTTTTTGATGAGGTAATGAGATCAGCATCACGCTCAGCAGTGTTATTTATCCCCATAAATGGGTACTCGTTTAACATCTGAGTGAGATCATAGTCTGTCACAAGCTCGTGAGTTCGAAAAACACAATGGAACACGGTGAGATTCGAACTCATGAGCCTGTGCACCGAAGGTGCGCGCACTAACCGCTCGACCAGCCAGACTACACAATTGAATGATCTAACATATGTACTCGTAAATGGCAGAGCTTCCTATTTCTAATGAATTTTTATATCATTTGATGTAATGTTTCACCAGTGGCGTATTTACAGGGGGGGCACAGGGGGCACGTGCTCCCCTGTGAGCACATCAAACTTTTTTTTTTCTTATACTCAAAATTGCAGTACCTACCAAATGTTCCCTTTTTATTTTGAGCGTTTCTATTACTAAGCTTTGTAAATCTTTTCTGAAACATTATTATCACATTATCTTCTCAATTCGCCAGATCTCCTCGTTGATGAACCCTTTCCGTTTTTCGAACGGGTTGAGTTTATTTTCATAGACGTTTGGTTTCAAGAACAAGAACTCCCAGAGAATAAGTACAAGCTATGATTATGTCAAGGCAACGAGGTGGTCATGAAACGTTGCCCAATCTCGACATGAATCTGTTCGGAAACAAGGACTGCTATTGAAAGTCTCGCCATGTGTGAAGTGACCCCATCTTATGTTGATATAAGTTGAGGAGATGTTGTTGCGGTATCGATGTCTTGGAAGCCGCTGAATTGATAAATATTTGAAACAATCGGTCTGATTTTTCGATCGCGCTTGTGTATTTTTATTTGGCCGTAAATTCGTGTTGGGCTGCTGTAAAGGTCTTTAAACCAGATGCTTCTCTTTCTGTTAAAATGCTAAAAATTGAAGTGTTTTGGTGGGAAAGCATTTTAAGCATACATTTTCGAATTCCTACGGTTCGGTGTCTGTGGTGCCCTGCCTAGGGTACTTTCTTCAATGCTTCAATATTCACGAAGTAAACATCATCGTAGCCATTCCTTCTCATTTATATTTCGCAATTGATTTGCTAAAACATGTTGCTTCAGCTTACCATCTAGGACTCGTTTTAAAAGGTATTGCAGATACTATAGATTTGAAGCTAGTGTAGTACACAATGGAAATAACATATATGTATATATTCATACATTTCCATGTAAAAACTTCACGAAAAGTATAATTGAACTATATTAAAAGTATAAGTATTCTTGATAAAAGTTTTACTTTTCAATAGTATAAAATTGATAAGCAAATTTATACAAACCGCTCGAAAAAATAAAAATTGTAATACGAGTGCAGTCGGCTTCGAATCCACAATTCTGTGATTTGTAGGAAAGCACGCTGCTCACTGAACCAGACAGACTACAAATCAATAGATTTCTAGGTTGAATGGGTTTCTTGCGTTGATAGTGTAGATTTGATAACATAGTAGGATTGATTCTACCCTTTTTGTTATAACAACATTCAATGCAATTTATTCTATCCCGAACGGTGTAAAATGTATAATATTAACCTTCCGGCGGGCGCAATACTAATCCTAACACGATCGGGCGCAATGCATCTGACAGATTAAGTGCAGAAAAAGGATGAAACCAAGTTTCTGTATATTTTAGACTCTTATTTATTGTTGCATTGTCTTTTTGAAACAGTTCTACGAAATTTTAGAAATAAATACTGGCTCACAAAGTTTGATACCCTTCACATTTTCAATTTTCTAAAAATATTCTGCTTTCAATCGCTTCAATATTTAAAAAACCTCCAATAACTCGCCCGCTTAAAAAATGTGAGCTTATTTGATTAAAAACACACTATTAAACGATTTGGTGAGCCTTAATGGCAACACAATGTTATTACGCAATGTGAAGAGTATAACAAGTGGACATTTTCATAGAAAAGGAGAAAATAACACAATCGGGCGCAACATATCTGAGAGATTATTTCATCCCCTCCCGCCCCTCAGACATATGGTAGATAGAAACTGAAAACTGCTTTGGGTAGTTGATCGATAAAGATTAAGCTACTGTTAGTTTCAGATCTCTCCCTTTTCTTATCGCTGATTGGCGCAACAAAAACTGGTCACTCTGTCAGATGCATTACGCCCGCCCGAAGGTTATAAGGGTATTTGGATAGTTTTATTCTGTAGCGGTTATAATTAATATAATTTTTGAATAAACTAAAATTATAAGTTGAAAAGGGTCAAATTTGATTCAATTTTTAGAATATGTAGGAGTTATACCATTTTATTTATAAAATTTACTCCCGGTTTACACTAAAATTTACAAGCGTGTAGTATTCTGGATTGTACTTGTAAAATATTATTCGGCACTTGTTATGATTTTACGGAATCTGTTACTAGATTTTTGACAAAACATACAAACGTCTCTTTTTCAATGAATCCTAATTTTCCATTGATATTCGCTTAAACTTGCCATGGAATTCAAGACCACAATGTCAGCCAAAATTTGTTGTATGAGCTTTTCATCTGTGTTTCTTTCAAAAGTAAGCAGAACCACTTTTTGGCGGAATTTGGCCGAAATTCGGCAGAATTTCGGACGTTGTATGAAATTTCTCTTCGAAAGAAAAGTGTTCCGTCTGGAATCCGTTTTGTCATATGGAAACAGTCTCTTTGGTCATTGCATTAATTCCATAGCCAATTATTCGTAAAATTTCTTTTCGGCTTCAGGCTCCTTCGAACTACACTACGCAAACTTTTTTTAGGCCCTCCGTATTTTGGTTCAGGAAAAGCCAAAAGCAGTTAATGAGTGTTATTCCAAGATCTGTCAGGAAAACTAAACTTTTGGTGTAATAAACCTGAAATTCAAAGGACTCTCAGGCCCGTATTTATAAACATACCTTAACTCAAGGAGACCTTGAGTCAAGGATGCCAAAATTAAAATAAATGTCATTTTCAATACTTTTTCATAGAAATCACTTATATTCACGAGTCAATGCATCCTTAATTTAAGGAGAAACTCAAGGAGACATTGAAATTTTCTATAGTCAACCTCACTTGAAGTCAAGGTAGCTACCCACCTACCTTGAAATATTATATTTCAAGTCTATTGAGAACTTAAGGTCTCCTTGAGTTTCGCCTTAAATCAAGGATCAAGGATCAACGATCCCTTAGTCTTGCCAAGCTATGTAGCTGCTCTCGGGTATCCCCACACCAAAACTTTATGTAACAAATTAGCCCCGTACTCTGTGCCCCCCCTTTGAGAATTTTCTAAATACGCCACTGTGTTTCACTAACATTTCCACAAACTTAGCACTAAACATAATTGAGCGAGATTTTGATCGACGAGTTAGCATGTGTACTCCGATCCCTAAAAGAGATTTTCTTAATTTGCTTCGTTTTTGCTTGGTCGATTGTAATTATTTTAGTTACAAAGGTAAAGTCACATCTATGAAATCTGGCGTTTTCGTGGGATTAAGCCTAGCGCCCATCCTCGTACAAATTGTATTGGATGACTTGATAATCGGGACGTTGTTTAAATTGGATTTTTTGCCTTTATTTTGGTTTTCTTGCGTCGATGACCATATAACTGCCATTCCCAGAGACAAAATACAATATGTATTGAATACGCTCCATAGTTATGACTGGAATATTCGTTTTACATATGAGGTCGAAAATAAAGGAAAATCGATTATCTGCACCTTACAGGCCTTAAACATCTGCAACTTGGTTGCCAACCTAGGTTGCAGGTATCTTACTTACTTACTTACTGTTATTTATAACGTAAATTGCAAAGATTGCAACAAATCGTATATTGGCGAAACTATCCAGAAATTAGGTACGAGGCTAAACCAGCATAAAAACGATACCAAAAAACATCTTAATGAAAATATGTCGGCATTAGCAAAACATTCAATTAAAAATAACAATGAATTTAACTTTGATGAAGCAACAATACTGAAAATGGAACCTAATAAAAGGAGATTGCAAATTCAGGAGGTAAATCACATTATTATAGGTACACGAACACGAAATATGCAATTAAAAAACATAGAAGAAACATTACTCCGACGTACATATATGTATGAATATCAATTTAATCATAGAAACAATTTAAATTTATTTAGAGTGTTTTGTCACTTTACACATACATTTATTTGTTAAATTTTGACGTAATTATATATATATACAGTATACACTGTTCTTATACATTACACTTGACATCCATCTTTTCATGTGCAATATTTACACTTAATTTATTTTTGTAATTTTGTCTATAAATTAGTGCAATATCAGTGTATGTATGTTGTTCGTCTTATACTATTAATAACATCTTGTTCTCTTTGATTTAAGGTATGCCACATTTTTATAAATTTAAAGATTTTATTATAACTAATAAATGTAATGTTCTGTTTAGATTTAAAAAAAAACCCTGATGATGGGCATTAACGCCCGAAATATATCGGTTTTCTAAAGCAAAGGAACGTTTCATTTATTTCGTGGACCTAGGAGGCAATACGATCCTGTCTAATTTACTAATTGGTCACGGCAACACAAAAAATAACCCAATTTTAATAAATTGAGTTACATCAAAAAAATTTTCTTAGAAGAACTCAATTTGGGAGGTGGGGTTTGTATGGCAGCCCAATTTAGCGATTCAAACAGCCTGAAACATAAATAAGCAGCTCCCTAGCTTTTATAGCGGACGATGAAAACCCGCTGCAACAGACGGACAGACATCGCCCAATTGATTCCTCAAGTCATACTGATCAATTATACAGGGTGGATCAGAGGAAACGCATGTTTTTTGAACTGCTAGTACGCGACGACGAGAGGGATATTGGCCTTGAATGAATTTTGGCCGACTGCTACAGCTGCAGCGCAGTTTCAGCATAAGGTAAGTAATTGGAATAGAGATGGAACTCCATATAACATTAAATGCAGGAAGATATCTTCCTGTATGTACACGTTACTTACAGCACACACTCAAAGATAAAGATGTTTTTCAGTAGATTTTAGTGTTATATGGAGTTCCATCTCTATTCCAAATACTTACTTTATGGTTTCAGTCGCTATGGAGCGTTGGAGCGTAGAGCATCGTATATTCGTTGTCGAGCAGTGCTTTAGAAACAATAATTCCGCTTTTCCGAAATTTTTACGAAAGATGCAGATGCTAGAGCAGTGGTTCCCAAGTAGCAAATGACTGCGGACCACTTTGCTTGAACATGAATCACTACGGACCACCATATTTTTTAATGAAGGGAATCAAGCGATTTTTATACCAGTTGTTAGACTTTTTTTTAACGACAATAACGTATATGGGTGAAGAGTGTGCCGTTGTAACTACCAAAATTAAAGTATCAACACAGGCAGACACATCGCCATTTCTTTGGGTTCTTCAGAACAGGACATACACACTTAATTTTGAAAGTTAAAAGCGCCTTACTTTGTCAGATAATAATTCTTTGGATGCGGTTTTACCGGATTCATTTGAACTTTTTTGACGAAGGAATAAGTTAGTTGATTACTACTAACATAGTTTGCCTTCAAATGATTTTGAATGATTTTAATGCTTTTCTGTTGAGTACTGTGGCAAAATTTGGGCACTGTGCCGCCACTGTGAATAATTGACTTGAGAAGTAAAAACAGTTAGGTACAGACAATAGTGTCACATTATGTGAGAAAAAATGCACTGCTTCCCTTTAATCACCGGTACAATGTAGACTGAGACCATCGGGCTTCATGCACCTTAACTTAAGGCGCATTTTCAGATCGACCACAAACCTAGTAATAAAAGCATTCAGTACTTTATCTATACTATAATATTTTTCAAAGCTCATGCCTGTTATTTTAATTAATCACGAAGTAGTCCCCATAGTATCTCGCCGACCACTTTCGGTCCGCGGACCACCTGTTGGGAAACAGTGTGCTAGAGCCTTCATGAGTTCCCCCCTCGACGTCCAACTCTAAAATTTTGACGGAAAAGGCCAATTGGAGTCAGAGTTGATACAGCTTAAGTTTTTCTTTCAAAACATGCACGCTTAAGGCATACAGATTAGAGGGTGTGGCTACTCAATTGCATAGTTTTCAGTTTGTAGAAAACAATCAGTACTTCTGGCTGCTTTTCAACAATGGTAATGGTGACCCTCTGCATCGACAATTAAACTAAATTTCTCACGTTAATAATAATGTCTTCAGCTAGGCCTCAAAAGTTTTTTTTTATGTGCTTCGGATTATGCCCTAGTTCGCCTTCCGATCGCATATTCCACCAAGTTGGAATGCGTTAGTTATCCGAAACATTCTTCTGCTGAAAATCCGCCTTAAGATCGGATTCCCACGGGGTTATATTTTCGTAATAAATTCCAAGCAATAATCAAATTGCTCTGAAAACAAAAACGTGACAACAATGAGCACTTTAGGGAAACGTCTACAGGTCGATCGGCATATTTCAGCGGCTTAAAACGGCTAAGAGCTGGCTTCTTATTATAGTAGGGGCGAAGTCGAAGGATAAGCTGTCCCTTTTCTTAGGAACCGCTCCTCTGAATTAAAGTACTTCTGAGGGGTTTCTTTTTTTTTGTAACAACTTCCCCCTCCCCCTCAAGTTCTTCCTCCGAGTGCCGGACAAGAGACATGTTCGAAGTGGTAACTCTAATTCTAGACTGGCAATGTCGCGTCTTGGTGCGCACAATTTTTATGATACCATTTTTATGATAAATGATTTGATTTGAACAGATAGATCTGATAATATTCTTCTATCAATCATCTCTCCTATGTATGTGAAATATTAACGTATAATATGATGTGCATACCAAATATGAATATTATTGGCTCCACCGATCTTTGAAGAGTCCTTTTCCGGGCTTTCGCATGCACTTGCTTTTCAAGTTTCAACTGTCTAGTGTCTATCATGTTAATTAAAAGCAATCTTCTTCGCATATAGTCGGGTTTAGTGTCAGCAAATTTTCAATTTAATTCTGACATCAGCATACTGAACTAATAAGATTAGCGCCAAAGGCAGCCCTTGTTAAGGAATGTGAGGGCGGTTTGGATGGTAACGATATGAGCTTGATGAGAGCGCACGTATGCATATCAAGCGTATGTATATCAAATGTTAGAGAATAATGAACTACTGCTTCCAGTACCCCGGAATGCATTCATGAACCATCGGCTGACTTTTATCGATATTCTCCTCAACATGTATTCAATTCTAGAGCCATATGGTCGATACCTTATACATACATATTCGCGTATATAATTGGCATTGATGCATGGATGTGAACGAACGAATAGGCTAAGTTTAAGCACTAAGTGCATTGTAAAATATTTCATTTAGTGCAGAAGCGTTTAACCAGCTTTTTAATCGGATCAAGACACCTTTAAATAGAGCTGCTTATCCATTATACTTTATTGCGCTTACGAAAATGAAGTTTAATGAAATTGCATGCTGTCGACAATGTAATTTTGTAAAAAGACTTTCGATAAACATTGGAAAACAATATTTTCCATCTATGCTCGTCTTCGTTTCATATTTGAAACTTAGCGTTGCAGGTCTTTATTCCGTTGCTTACACATTATTTAGTTAATCTTTTCCTCAGAATCATGAATCATCTAGTTTAACCAAACAACAACTCCACTACCGTAACGGAATAACAACTACCCCCTCATAAAATAAAATGGAAAAATGATGCTTTATTTGAAATTCGAGTAAACCGTATCAGTTTCATAAAATTAATGGATGCTAAAAAAGACTAAGACTGAAATAATTCATCAATGGTATCGTCAATCTGTCATCAATGTCAACTGCAAATTGAATCATATCGAATAACTTCTTCTGCGGAATTTCAAGTGGCATTATCCCTACCGTTCATCAAAAATTCGCCACGTAAATTTTATGAATAAATGTTCACCATTTTTCGTTTTTTTTTTAAATAGGAAGAAGAAACCCCTAACGTTTCAGGAAGCTATTTTCTATCCCTACCGTAAAGTAAAATACATATAGTATGATTTATATTTCCCCGGGGAGGCCAAGGGTAATATTGTAAGCCCTTGAAATAATTGAAAAATGTTTTCACCTCAGCCATGACTACCAGATGATGCGTCAGATAGGTACGCTTTGTTTAGTCAATAAAAGGATATTCCCCCATTTTACAATTATTTTACACAACGTTTGTGAGATCGCGTTTGACCTTTTCAGCGTCGAAAGGACTATGAGGGTTTATCACGGAGTTTATACACAAGCCATTATATGTTTTCAGTCAGCAGCATAGCATATTTAATGAAATTAGGTATTAGCGGCGAAAACTTTTGATGTTAATTACAATCTGGTGCAGATTGCCTATTTAGTAGTCATGGAAATATTTCCCCGTTTCTGAGCAATTTATTCGGTTGTTCCGTGTCGACATATTGCATTACCCCTAAATCATAATACACATACATAGTGTACATTTACTGTATGCAATCGAAAATCTCCTCGCTCACATTGAGCTTGCTTCTCTATACTGACAAACAATCGCTCCATATACTCGCTCGTTCTATACTCTATCTGGCCAATTTTATATACCAAGTTCACCATCGATTTTCAATTTCCTGGGAATCAGCTGAACCAGAACTCCAGGGTTATGCTTATATCTAAACGACTTTATGGTAAATCATCATGTACAGGGTAGGTTCTTTGTTTTCAGCATTCGCCAAATGCCAATCCGACGAATATAAGAGCAGGCATATGGTTTCTCCCCAGGCGATAATTCTTCTAAATTTTCTGGAAAAAAATCTGTGAGTCCCCTTTGTTTTCTAGTTTTCCTCGAAAAGTTTCCTCCTCGACACTTTATCACTGCGACATAACATTAATCCCATAAGGATCCTTTAGGCTAAAGTAATGTGATCGAATGAAATATCGAAGAAATTAAGTTAATAATCGCATTTTATGTGCTCTCGTCGAAAGCTGCACTAACACCCGCCGGTCGTGACGGTATGGGCTTCCCATGTCGTGTTGGACATACAAGACAAGAGATATCCATTTGTTTTGGCCAGCAGCGTCAATTCTCAAATAAAATCAGCTGTCTTTGTATTACTGACATACTGGGGCAACTGTGTCTCTCTCGATATGGTATTTACTTAGGTATACAACCAATTCTTCAGGGAAATGCGAAACGAGAGCAAACAACTTACATAATCGTTCTCTCCTGGTCCTGGATTACTTGCACATTGTACTGAATGGTTGTTGCCAGGCACAAAATGCATCTATACATAGATTTTATGAAGGGGCTATATACCAAATAACTATTCAAGTGCAGCTTCTCCTCTCCGAACTGAGAGAATAAAGCTTTTTAGAAAACTGATGCTCTCCCCCTAAAATAAATCCTGCGCAGATGCAATACTCGAATCCTTTGTCCTTGCTAAAATATATAAAAGCCAAGCAATTCCCCACAAATTGTACACATTTACCTTACATCTGTGCATCATATACATTGTTCCGCAAGGATATGCTTTCTGGAATTTTCCTCTGCCCGGAATATTGCTCAAATAAAGTGACCGAGAACAAAGGAACTCCCGAAATCGAGGAAAATACTTTTCTGTTGTATATAAAGCAGGCGGTATGAATGGACAGGAATTCATTGAAAAAATCTCATCGAAGAAGCGCTGACTTCACTGAAAACATATACATAACCTGAAGAAGTAAAGGGAGCAGGCAGAAGGAGAGAGATTATAAAAATACCAAGAAACTGCGTAGGAGATTTGCAAGAGGAATAACATTCTTTGTTGCCCTGGCTCGTTGCTATTCTAGGGATTTTTTTGCAGAAAATGAGAATGTTTAACAATTAGTATGAAATATAATCTGAGACATTTCCCTGTAAATTGAATTCTTTTAATACTGTAAGTTCAAATGAATGTCTTCTGTAGACAGGATCATACAACCTAAGCTCCTAGGGCTCATTAAATCAAATTTATTTTCAATGTCAGCTGCGGCGGATATACACTTTGCCTGAGCACAGGGACGTAGCCAAAGGGGAGGGGGATGTATCACCCCCCTAACATTTTCAATTTTCATATGCATTCTAAAATTTGGCCTCAGTGATGATGATGATGATTTTTTTCGTAATTGTCTTTTTTACCGTAAATTGGGTATTTGAGGGACATACGTGTATCAGCTGAGTCGCAAAATTTCACATTTTTATTTTTTATCAAACACAAAAACTGGGCGTACTGTGCTACTGTGGATTTGAAAAAAATTATTTACGTTTCACTGATGTCCCCTTAGTCGAATAAAAAAAGATTTCCGATTATAAAAGATGTATGTTAGTAGATATGTAACAAAATGTCACTGTTGTTTTAAAACAACAGTGGGACTTTACTGCGTTTTTTTTTGGGGAAAATCAGATGCATACATTCTGATCTACAGGTAGTTCACTAGTTCATTTATATTGTATCAATTATGATAACTGAACATCAATCAGGTTTATGCTTGAAAAAAATTATATTGACGCTTGTAATTATTTGGTAAATCGGAGTCAAACAAATAGTCTAAGAAAAATGGACCAAAATATGGCCATCGAACGGCAAAAATCCTACATCGGAAATTTTTTTTGGGAATGGTCCCGAGATGATGGCATAGAAAGTCACAACCGATCCGGGGTCCTCAACCTTAAAAAAAAAGGGGGGAAAGGGGGGCATTTTTTTCGTTTTTGTGCGATTATGTATTTCAAAAACGGCAAGAGATACACAAAAATAGTCTGAGGACGAAACAAACTACATAAAATTACCTTTCCAATGATATAAAACACATTAGAGTTTAATTAAATATTTCGGCGCTAGCCTAACATAATAAATTAGAATATTTTCATTTTAGACCTTTTTTAAAAACTCCATAACTTTTGAAAAAATGCTAATTCAGCCGTAAAATTTTGTATAAGTATTCACAATAAGTTCAAGATTATTTTAAGGTAAACATTGAGTAGCTCCGGTCAAGGACCTTCATTATACCTCCATTTAAATTTTTCAAAACGGCATGTCCATAACTCCCCCCAAAATTGGAGCAGAGTGCTCAGTCCTCAGACTATTTTTGTGTATCTTTTGCCGTTTTGAAAATAATCGCAAAAAACCGAAAAAATGCCCCCCATTTCCCCCTTTTTTTTAAGGTTGCGGACCCCCGATCGGTTGGGACCTTTAATGCCATAATCTGGGGACCATTCCCAACCATAATCCAAAAAAATTTCCGATGTAGGATTTTTGCCGACCAAATATGCCATTTTTCTTAGACTAAAAGTGCAGCCTTTATGCAGTGCGTTGGAAAAATTGCAAATTGTGACTTTGAGAATTGTAGTTTGTGAAGGTTGTGTTGGATTTGCATTTATAGTGAGAACAATTGCAAATACATTAAATAAAAAACAGTGAAAATCGCAGTTTGCGAAGGTGGTGTGAGATTTGCATTTATTGTGAGAAGCATTGCAGTAACATTCAAAAAACAGTAGGTAATATGTTTAAACGAACCTACATCACCTTTATATTTTAGTTTTTCTTGTATTCTATAAAGACAATATTTATCTGGCATTATAAACCCGCTAACATGAGTAAGGCGCTAAACGAGGAAGAGATTCTCGAGCTTTTGCAATTAGAGGACGAGGAGGAATATAATGTGGGAGTACCGATTCCAGAAGGATTGGGTCGATCATGATGAAATCGATTTTGCTGAGCACGATGTTATTCCTATTCAGTTCTTAGAGAATATTATAGGACTCAAAATAATGAGTTGAATAGTGAATCAATGGTTACGTATATACTGCGGTTTAGCTTGAATGTTCTTTCATTCGGTTTAGGGAAACGAGCAAGCATCGACATCATCGACAACGAAAAAATCGAAAGCCATGAATCAAAAGGATATGTGGCGATTTAGGAGAATGGAATTTGAGAGTCCGGATAACACTTGGTAGGATGGTATTCCTCCCCCGCCTGAAGAGGATCTAACGCCGCTTCAATATTTCAGACAATTTATAACAAATGAATTAGTAGGGTTAACTGTGGAGCAAACCAACATTTATGCCCTACAAAAGGACGGAGTTATGCTAGAGACGACTCAGGCTGAAATTGAGAATCTGTTTGGCATTTTCAAAATGCCAAGCGTCCGCTTGTATTGGGCGAACGAAAGCCGATATGCTCCTATCGCTGATATTATGAGCCGGAATGGATTTCAGCAATTCATTTCAATGACAATGAAAAGAGTAAGCCTGTCACTGATCCGGAATACGACAAGTTGTATAAGGTACGTCCTCTTATCGAGCATTTTCAAAATTCTCTTCGTAGAACACCCAGGGAAGAGGAAATCAGCGTTGACGAACAGATGATACCTTTCAAAGGCAGAAGCAGCATAAAACAGTATATAAAAAATAAACCTCATAAATGGGGTTATAAATGCTTTACTGCTGCTGGTGTATCTGGCATTATGTATGACTTTAGGGTATATGTTGGGAAAGGAACATGCGACGACCACAATCTGGGATTCGCAGGGGACATTGTGATGTCGCTTTTAGATCAGATTCCCCAGAATAAAAATTTTATGATTTTCGCAGATAATTGAGTCGCTTCCTTGCCTCTGGCAAAAGCGTTGAAAGAGAAGGGTTTTCTATTCCTGGGGACCATAAGGAGTAACAGAATGCTAGATTGTCCATTGCGTTCGGAAAAAGATTTGAAGAAAAGCGGTCGAGGTTCTTATAATAGCATTGTGGAGGTCAATAGTAACATATGTTTGATCAGATGGTTTGATAGAAAACCAATTAATTTCATATCGACCTTTCACATCTGTAGAGCCAGTGGATACCTGTCAACGTTGGTGTAAAGAAAAAAAAAACAGCTCTTGGCTATCAATAGACCAAATACGGTAAAGCTCTACAACAGATTCATGGGTGGAGTGGATCTAGCCGATATGCTAATAGAGCGTTATCGTATAAACATAAAATCCCGCAAATGGTACATGCGTATTGTGTTTTGGATATTATCAGCTGCTGTAGTAAATGCATGGGTCGTAGGCATGTAAATCAAAAGGGACGAAAACAGGAGCTATCGCTGATACGATTTCAATCGTCTATAGCTAATGGACTTCCACAGCAGGGAAGCCTATGGCGAGAAAAAGAGGTCGACCTTTGTCTTCCAATTTAGAAGAAGGGCAAGCAGTACCGGAAAAAAATAAAAGTGAGTCTTCTTCCGATGGCATATGTTCGCTTCGATTCAATTGACCATTTCCCAAATGTCGTGGATATTCAAAAATAATGTGCACAAAATATCAAGTGCACTTTTGTCTCACTAAAGATAAATCTTGTTTTTTGAATTTCCATAAAAAAATTAATTGTACCCCAATTTTTGCTTCTTATAATTTCATATATATGTATTTACTGTATATTCTAAATAACAAATACAATAAACAATCGTTGCCTTATTACCAAATATTCTGTTTTTATACATTGTCATTTGTATTGTTTTATACATCGTCAATTATTTCGCTGGCTCATCATAATATAAACTGCGAACACCTTGGACTATACAACCCTAATAGCCCACTGTTGTTTTTAAACAAAAAAGTCCTGCGCACTACAAGGATATGCGTACATACAAAAATTAACTTTTATTACATTTCTAAGATGTCCCCGGCCAATTCCTATGTTTCTCTACAGGGCGTTACTTTCCCGCATTATCCGAGTAACCGCTGCGCCTGATTGCTGTATGTATTAACAACTTCAGCGTCTTAGGTTATTAAATGTAATAGGGTGACAAAAAACAAATAGTCAATCACCGAAGCAGCACCTCCGAGGCCTCTCCATGATGGGCCTCTTTCATTTTACGAATACTATTATGGTTAAGTGATGGACCGACAACCCATCCTTGGAAAAAATTCTACGTCAAGAAACATGGAATGAAAGCCTCGGATTGGACGGATACAACCCAACGACGACATCGCAAACGAACAACTGATTACTCTTTCGGAACCTGGAATGTACGCTCCCTGAATAGGCCAGGGGTCTTAAGGGCCCTTTTGGGTCAGGTCGACAAATATAAGCTGAGCATTGTTGCACTCCAGGAAACAAAATGGCTTAGTAGCGAGATTGATGACCGAAATTCGTACACAATTTTCACACGTGGAAAACCTTCGGGCCACAGAGAGTTTGGAGTGGCGTTCATTGTAAACAATCAACTTAAGCCGCATGTTATCGACTTCAAACCCATAAACGAGCGGCGTGTGCGATTCGCATTAAAACCCGGTTCTTCAATCTCTGGCTCATAAACGCGCATGCCCCCACCGAAGTCAGTGAAGACGCGGTTAAAGACGAGTTCTATCACCGCCTAGAAAATCTCTTCGATTCACTTCAATCAAACGATGTCAAATTGCTGCTGGGGGATTTTAACTCCAAAGTCGGAAACGAAAGTTGGCATAGGGATTACTGGAGGGTACAGCCTCCATGAAGACTGTAACGACAATGGCCAACGACTAATAGACTTCGCGACCAGCAAAAATATGCTCATTAGCTCTACCTGTTTTCCGCATCTTCGCATTCACAGGCAGACCTGGAGATCTCCAGATCAACATACCGTCAACCAAGTTGACCACGTCCTTGTCTGCAAGAGATGGGCATCGAGCATAATGGATGTTCGGTCCTATCGTGGAGCAAATATTGACTCTGACCACTATATGGTGAAGGCGACTTATAGGTGCAGAATTTCTTCGGTGCATCATTCGAGGTTCAACCCGGCAAAAATTTGTGCGGTTGACAAATTGTTGGATGATGCCACGGTGGTCACTTATACGACTGCCCTTGAGGAGAAGCTGACGCCCTTGCTAAATAACATCAGCAACAAAGGCGCCCTTGAGATCTGGGATGCACTCAAAGACACCATCAAAGGGGTCGCAGAGGAGGTTTACCATCTACGAGGTTTACCGTCAGGGGAGCACCTAGCCTTTCGGCCTTTATCTCCCGGTCCCTCGAACTGTTTGGACCTTCGGCTTTTTACTGACAAGATGTTGTTGCCTTGCCTTCTCCATCCGGCGAATGCACTCACCTTCAGGAACCCAACCCCGGGGTTGCATCACTAGCTGGATGACTTGGGTAACAACCTCCAGCCACTACGAGGCCAACACCTTGATGGGCAAGGACCATGGTCCCCTGGGCACACCCATCCCCGTAGTACACTATTCGCTATAGACTTCTCTATAGCAGGTGTGATCTTCCTTCGGCCCCCTATTGGTTAAGCCTCACGTAAGAATTCAGATGTGCACATCCCAGGCTCGTTGGACCTGTGACTACGAGCCTGTGCAGACTCGTAGCGCTGCTTTTCACATCCAGGCCCCTTCAGTATACTAGTCAGCAATGCGATACGGGCAGTGTGGTCATCAATCCACAAACTAGTTAGATATAGGCGCGTAGGCATTTACCACCAAGGCCGTTCTGCCTAACTAGCCCCTTCAGGACTGGGGTCATGCGAAGCCGTCAACTCCGAAGCTCACACGATTTACCATACGATGCAATCCCCCACCAGAGGACACCATAATCGTGCTTGGCCTTTAGTGACTTCCCTCCCGTAAGTCATGGGAGGAGGTAGGTCACGCCATGAGCCACCCGTACATAACTCAGGAGCTCGGGAACGTTACCGCCCGAATGGTCTTTGTACAGATCCACGCCATGGCGTATCAACTATACCAGGGGCCCCCTTGCGCTGCTAGGTCCGTGGTGTCGCAGCTCACCAAAGGTCTTTGTCCCACTACATACAGCCATTTCTGGATGATGTCACAAGGACACCGACCCCCTGCGGGGCCCAGAGGAGGTTGTGGAATACAAAGCCTGGCGAGCCCGAAATGATTGGTTTGATGAAGAATGTCAAAATGCGGTAGATGCTAAAAACGAGGCATATCGCCAATGGCGACGACGATTTTCGAAAAAAGGGGGCATTCGGTAGCTCAGTGGCAGAGATGTCTATCTCTGAGTTGCCGGTGCGTGGGTTCGAATCCCACTGTGACCCATGGATGTTTGTGTTGTCCATAAAATGCTCCTACGGCAGCCGGTTCTTCGATGTAAATCGTCCCGGAGCTACCCGTTGCTAAAAACGGCCAAGAGCTGCCAAGACCCCCTTCGATTCAAGAGAAAAAAAAATCTCTTGAATCGCTACAACAACAACAACAACAACAAAGATTTTCGAACACGTTAATTAGGCGTAAGAAACATAAGCATCTTGACGAGCAATTGATGCAAATAAACCAAAGACTAGCTAGTAGGAACAGTAGACAAGCGTACAAGCTGATTAATTCAATTAAAAGTGGATACCAACCCAGGACCAGCCTCTGTAAGGATAAGGATGGCAATATCATTAGCGACACCGATAGAGTTGATAAACGCTGGGCCTCACATTGTTGTTTGCCAGGTTTCCTGTGGTCAATGAATTGCTTAACGATGATATTGTTAAGGTCACCAATGCGATCACTAGGGTCTGCACTCCTTAGCTGATCCCTCGTCGTAGCCAATTTAGCTGCGGATGTTGGAAAGTTGGGTTTTAGGCTGGGAATGCGGCCACCTGGAATAAATCTCTTGGCTGCAGTGAGAATTTTCCGTCTAAGTTGATTTCCGGCCATACGTACATCACTTGGGGGGATGTAAGACTAGCAAAAGCCTCGCTAGTGAACCTTTTAAACCTATCCCAGTCAGCTTTCTTGAAGTTTGTGTACGTTTTCTTGTCGGGATGGACGAATTTAGACGGCATATCCAGCGTTAGTACAACTTGTAAGTGATCAGAAGACATAGTGGTTCCCATGTGATGTCATTGATAAGTCCAGAGATAGCGATGGAAATATCTGGTGAGCTAGAGCAAGACCCATAGCGATACGAGTCGGTTTATGGTCGTTTATTGGACACAAAATCTGATGCGTCCAGCTTAGGGATGTCAAAAACCGGACGGTTAGTCCGAAAACCGGTACTTTCAAAACGGTTAACCGGTTTTTTTCGGTTTTTTCATCCTCCCGGTTTTAACCCGGACGGTTGTTTGCCCATCCGGTTAAAACCGAAAAAAAAATTCCAAATTCATAAAATTTTTATATTTTCTTGATTTGTCAGTCTGTAATTCTATTGCTTGTCTTCTATGAAAAATTTCGTATTTCCGAACACTCTCCTTGGTGTTATTATTCCAAGAACCATCGCTTCGTCAAACTACCGCTCCTTGCATTTTTCCTTTCCAAGACAGATATTGTTTACGTTGCGTGTCACACGTGTATCTTTTGTGCGTCGTGAATGTATATGTGTATCAGATCAGTGCATTTAGAGTTCATTGTTATAGGAAGACGAATCGGCAGTTGCTACGACGTCCGCGTCCACATCGATATCCGCGTCCACTTCAACATCCGTCGTGTCCACAAAGGCTTCAACATCTACATCATAGTGCAGTCATATTAGCATTTCAAATAGAAAAAAATAGAGTAAGGTTAATTCTTGTGGTTTTTGAATCAGTGGGCTCCCAGGAATCTAAAACTCATTTTGCTAAAAAATTTTTTGATCGGTAAGGTCCCAAAAAGGACAAAAAATGATACTCTTTAATCCTTGACCGGAGGTCGGCATGTGGGGTATCAAATCAAAGGGGACGTCAAGTACATTACATATCCGGTGTTTGTTCCATGTTTCAAGGACCCTCAACGGAATAAATCGAGATTAAATGGAGAATTATTGTGTTTCCCGTGTATCTTTCCGAAGCCCTAATTACGAGAGTAATTCAAATTGTCACTACGTTTCTCACTTTTCCGAATCTATAATAGCTAAAGATTCTACCATTAAATTTGCTAAGAAAAAAAATGATCGGAAAACTCTCAAAAAGGACACTAATTACAAACCTTGATCGAACGTGGGCATGCGGGGTGTCATATCAAAGAGGGCGTCGAGTGCATTCCATATCTGGCGTTTATTACTTGTTTCAAGGACCCTCACAGGAGAAAATTGGGATCCAATGGCAAATTTTCATGTTTCTCGTATTATGTATCTTTCCAAAGCCGTAATTTTTCGTTTTAGCCCGAATTTTTCCATTTAGTGTCCTTGAAACAGCAAACAAACACCGGATATGCAATGCACTCGACGTCCTCTTTGACATGACACCCCGCATGCTGACTTTCAATCAAGGTTTGTAATTAGTGTCCTTTAATGTCCTTTTTCAGAGCTTTCCGATAATTTTTTTAGCAAATTTAATGGTAGAATCTTAACCTATCATAGATTCGGAAAAGTGAGAAACGTAGTGACAACTTGGGTTATTCTCGTAGTTATGATGGCTTTGGAAAGATACACGGAAAACACAATAATTTTCGATTTAATCTCGATTTATTCCGTTGAGGGTCCTTGAAACAGGAAACAAACACCGTAATGTACTCGACGTCCCCTTTGATTTGATACCCCATACATGCTGACCTCCGGCCAAGGATTGAAGAGTATCCTTTTTTGTCCTTTTTGGGACATTTCCGATCAAAATTTTTTTTTAGCCAAATGAGTTTTAGATTCCTGGGAGCTCGCTGATTCAAAAACCACAAAAAATAGCCTTACTCTATTTTTTTCTATTTGGAGGCCTGAAATGGGATATTTTGACTGCACTATATACATTGTCTAGCAATAAAACTCAGTTAACTAATTTTGAAACATTATGAATACTTCTGACAATATTATTTGATTATCTTTTTAGTTCAACATGTTTCTCTTTTAGGGCTCCATTACACAGTCATATTTCTATACGAACATCAGCTTAACGAGTGTGTATGCATTATTTTGCTAAAATTCTAAGCAATTCAGTGAAAAACCGGTTAACTGAAAACCGGTACTTTGAGCCCGGTTAAAA
This sequence comes from Microchrysa polita, assembly GCA_949715475.1. Lineage (NCBI taxonomy): Eukaryota > Metazoa > Arthropoda > Insecta > Diptera > Stratiomyidae > Microchrysa > Microchrysa polita. The sequence continues at coordinate 92,651,081 of OX454416.1, forward strand.
CCGGACGGTCTAACCGGCTATGCAAAAAAACCGAAAAAACCGAAAACCGGGTTATGGGCCGGTTTTTGACATCCCTAGTCCAGCTGATCGGCGCGATGATATTACCTCTGGTGTCGTTGTGGAAGTTGGAGTGCCACGATCTACGGCACTCCAATAGTTGAAATCAGCAAGCAGAAGACGATCTGCCCGCTTAGTAGGGAGCTAATATTGTTTTTGTAACTAGCGGGACAGCTGTAGACAGGTGGAATATAAATGTTGTAGATTTCAAAGTCAATATTTCCCGATTTGACGGTTATCGCTTGTTGTTCCATGATGTTATCGGCGGAAGTGACATCAACGATGCTGTACGGTAGATTGCTGTGAATGAGGAAGGCCAAACCCCCTCCAGCATTGCTTTCTCGATCGCGTCTGATGACATTATAGTTCCCGTGTGAGCTGAGCGAATAGTTGGATTTGAGTTTAGTCTCTTGGACAGCTGCTATCTGGATATGGTGTCTTGCCATGAATTCAGTAAGTTCGACGATTTTATGCTGAAGTCCATTGCAGTTTAGTTGGACGATTTTCGTGTTGGTGTAGTTAACATCGATGGTACGTGGAGTTGGGGTCAAATTTGGTCTTGGTTGGACTGGTCGTACAGCCTTTGCCGGGGTGGAAGGTGATGATTGTTAGGAACCTTGGTTGGCCGGCTGTTGAGGGTTGACTGATCAGCTTCGCCCTCTATTTCTTCACAGAATCGCTCTTTAAGTTGGTCCCCGTTGATTATGATAGGTAACCCGAGCAGTTCTTTAGGTGGACCCATTCCCCGCAGCATGTACATTCAACCGACGTTTGTACATTGGTCCAAATCCTGTTACCGCAGACTGAGCACATCCATGGACCTGGACTCGATTCGATGCCGGCACGTAGTAGTAGTATGTATGTGACGCTACATACACTGCCTGTCATAACTATAGCCGCACCACAAAACAGACTGATCCTTAGAGATTTAAAGAGAGCAGAGTTATTCCACATACTATAATTATAAGGGATATTAAAAAGATGAGTAATTACGCAAAAAATTACTTTTTATTTCAAACAGTTGTTTCTCTATAAAGGAAAAACTAAATTTTCCGTCCGTCATAACTATAAAGGCGCACTTGGAATTAGTATGGCAAAAACTGATTAAAAGGCGGAGATTGAGGAAATTAATAACGGGGGAGATCCTTTTCAAATAAAATAGACCCTGAGGGATTGTTTCATTTATGATTGCTTCGAGTTGTTTGCTTATTAACCTCTTACTGTAGATAACCGATACTTTTACATAGAAAACTCTTAGAAATCATGTTTTTTTTTGTATAAATTTTACGTAATAATGTTTCTCGAAGATTGTTTAATTTGGACCAATGGGAGGCCCCCTCTCTAGGATTTATAACATTGGAACCAATTTTAAGTACTGCGACTGATGAGAGATGATGCAACCCCTTACTTCAAAATCGTTCGTTCCCCTTCTTGCGTCGAAGGTTCGTAGACCCGGTCGCAGTAGGAACGTAACGTAGGTCATGGGTTGGAGACTCACCGTGAACGAATTCGGTTCATGGTGTTTTTCGAATTAACCCCCCCCCCCCCCCCCCCCAATTTGGTTCTTCTTTATTGTTTATTTTCTACCAATTTTTACGAGACCTCACTCAAATGTTAGTGCCACAAAACATATTTCCGTTCCTCTGAGAGAACATTCCAACCACACATTATATTAATGTGTATTCAATAATGTATTCAAAGCACAAAAATATGTTAACACAAATGGAATCATACTATAGGTCTTCCTCCCCAATTAAAGTTTTCTAAGGAAAAATTTTGTTTGTGCACTTATTCCAACCAAAACCCACTCAAATAATATTTTTTCATCGACGTCATGGAGCTTATGTGAAAACGAAAGAGAAGGAGAGGGGGGTAAACACAGGTCACACGTTCGCCCGAGAAACTATTAGCCCCGAGGAGAGTGAAGGGTATCGCTTTAATTTAACATTGAACGAAATTTTTGTCTATCGAATCCAGTTAAACCCTGAATCTTCCTGTCTAAAAATGTTAATAAACAAACCTCGCAGTGCAACCGAAAATGAATGCTATTAGGCCAGTCAAAATCGACATTAACCTCGGAATAAATGGAATACTACCGTTCTTTCGCTTATCTGTTTTAGAGTATTACTGGCTATTATATATTATATATTGGGCCATTCTTTCGTACATTTTATAGGCTGGTTAGTCTTATTGCCTAGCGAAGACACACACAATATTTGGAAAGCTTTTCCATTGTACTGAATGACATTTTTGTTTATTTTGCATAGTTATGTTATCTTTTGCTTATTTACGCTGTTGCATGAAACCGTGCAATGATTTTTTTAATCTAAGATGATGGTGTAACCATCAAAATATGGCAGAACTATGCAAAATAAACAAAAATTTCATTCAATAAAATGGAAAAGCTTTCTAAATATTGTGTGTGTCTTCTCTAGGCAATAAGACTAACCAGCCTATAAGATGTACGAAAAAATGGCCCATAATATTATATATATATTATATACGGTATATACTTGTACTTCGTATAAGGTATGTCAATCTGACCATCATGTTCTGCAATTAAACTTCGAATACCAGGATACGAAATGACTCTCATTAGATTGGCAATAAAGCGAGATATCCATGCACAATATCTATTGTGGTCTAAATGGCCGATATCGATCAATTGCTAGTAATTGGCGTCAGCCTCAACCCCGCTAAATAAATCTCAATTAGCCCAGGATATACTGAAAAATGGAACAATTTAGCAAATTAAAAAATATGCACGTCCATTAAAAAAGAAACATTTTTCTACCCTAAGGGTTTCAAATTTTACGTAAATTATGTCCTGTAAATTAATTATGAATTGTTTGTAAATTATTCAGAACTTTCCAACACAAACACTTTTCATTTTTTCCTAAAGAAGGATGTTATTTGCCTAACTGCTTATCATTAATCGTCCGTTTACAAAGGAAAACGGGGAAAAAACCGAAAATAATAAATATGTATATAAAGGCAACAACTCAACTAGTAAATTTCGAAATCGAAATTAAAATTGACCCTCGGGCATCGAAAGGGAGAGAGAGTGGCGACAATGATTGTTGGGATAACTTCAAATGAAATGATTAAACTGGATACTGCCAACGAAATACATTAGGAAAACGAATCGCAATTTTACTAAAAAGACGAACATCGAAATCGTATTCTTTTTGTCGCTTAGCGCCCGCAGGATTTCGCGTCAAAGTCATCCGTTTGCTTTTTCCACACCGTTGGGATTTTATCTGAAAGGCAGAAAGTTTGGATTTCATGTTTTTACGATCGACCATTTGGCCTTTTTTATCAAAAGGACTGTCCCACTGTGAGGTGAATGCCAAATTGAGTATCCGATGCGAAATGAAGGAACTTGTGTGGATGAATTTCGGATTGAACCCACCGAGGAAATGAAAACGGTTAAAAAGGAAACCGATGAGGATTTCGTTTAGCTACAATTTCACGTTTCCAATTAAGTAAAATTCGAGATGTAAGAAATTTTCCGCAAAAGCACCCTCCAATTCTTTTTTTCTTCCTTCTAACTTCTTTTGCTCATTTATACTTTCTAATTACGTTGCTTCTTGTACTTCTTCGTAAGTGTTCGCTAATGAGAACGTGGCTGACTGCGAAGAGAAAAATATTGATTGAACGAGATGTCGTTTTCCGTCGTAATCCCCCTGGTTTCTCACGGATTTTTCGTTTGTATATTTTGAATGAACGACGAAGCTTCTCGTTCAATAAAGTTTTCCTGACAGACTTCAACTCCAGAATTTATCAGTAGCTGAACAATTTGAATTAATTTTTTTTTAATGCTAAATTTGTTTTGTGCCTCATCGCATTCATCCTGTTTGCCTAACCAAGGACGAAGTTTTGGGAATTTCGCGTGTACGTGAGATACAGTTGACTGGGGTAGCTGTCATATTTAGAGAATGTTCTAATCGGTACGATTCTTCACAGGGAGGTTAGACGTGATGTAATTATGGCGTTATTTGAATTAATTACTTCATTAATGTGTGACGTTATTTTTTTCTTGTTTTGTGAAAAGAAAGCATTTTAGATGTGAAGAGTATTTGATGGAGGGTGTTGTAGGTCAGTTTCTGAGTTATTTATTTTATTATACCCTTCGCTTTCTAAGCGAAAAGGGTATAAAGTGTCGTCATCTTAAATAAAAGGCATATTTGGAGGCAAAACAAACATCAACACCTTTCAAAAAGGGGGTATTAACTTTTGTCCTGAGTTTGTAACGCATTGAAGGAAGCATCTCCGACCATATAAAATATGTATATACAGGGTATGCGAAAACCGCCGGATAAACGCACGGGATTGTGATTCCTCATGTGATTTCCAGACAAAGTTGTACGGAACATATCCCCAATTCTTAACCCTTTTAGCTGCCAGAGGCATGTGAAGATTTTTGAAAAAAAAGTTTCTTGTACATACAACCTAAACCTCAATATCTCCAAAGCTAGACTAGCTAAAATGGCGAAATAAGATGATTAAAATTTACCTAAATAATAAAACTAACCACACTAAGATCTGATAAAGTTTGGTTTTTACAGAGCTTCAAAGTAAAATTTTTGTGATTTGACCCAAAACCAATAAATTTTCCCCATTTTCCCAAGGTGAAGTGCCTGTACGATTCTTTTTAAAAAATTGGTGCATAGTATTGCAATCCATTATCTCTAACAGTTTTGATATGTAAAGTGTAGAAAACTAGAAATCAATTCAATTCAAACTGCCCATAAGGTTATAATTATAATTAGGTCAAAATCGAGCGAAAATTAACCCTAGTTTTCCTTCCTTCCTTACGTATAAATGTATCTCCATTGAAATCAAAACCCCCTCCCACCCTGCAAATAACTTTCTAAGATTTTTTTTATTTGTGCACATAACTAAACATTACACAATTGTTGTTCTACCGACGCGACGACGTCGCGTACCTTATGTAACGGAATGAGTTAGCTGGGAGGTTTATGGAGATGCCGCAGGAATATCAAGTTACAATTAGATTAGATCGAAAGGAAGTGAAAGGGCACTCAAATTTCGGCAGCGCCCGAAATTACCGTCGGTTTCGATTTAAGGCCTGGATAGACCTCGGAGCGAAAATGAAATTGAAACGGTAATGAACCGGCAAAATATCCAGGTGAGTTTATAATTTTAGATTTAACCAATGCTACAAAAGCGTTTTACACCATCAATCATCTTAAAAATAACTAACAAAAATAAATCCCCCTTGTCCGAATGCATTTTCAAGATGAAAATATACTGCTCAAAACAAAACAAGGGCCACTAATAATTTTCTGATTATTTTTCTGTGGAAGAGGAAAATCATAGTTTTGTTGGTCTAATTTAATACAACAATATGTTTTTCATTAAATTTAATGAATTTTATATAATTTTGACAAAAAGTTACACTGTTTTTAGCATTTTTTCAGATTGCTTACTTTTTGCGGTCATGTAATCGTAACAATAACAATTAATTTATATTGTCTAATCTGTAAAAAAAAAAATGATTCTTTTTTTTAGTATCGAGTATGGCCTCCACTTTTGGATATTCAGTCTCGAAGCCTGGACGGAACGCTTTCAGCAAGCCGATCGACGCTTTCTTTTGATATCTCAGCCCAACACTTTTCTAGCAATTGAATCAGCTGTTGCTGATTGTGTATGTCCTCTTCAGCGGTCCGCATCCGGCGTTTTCATTGATCCCAAAGATGTTCTATCGGATTTAGGTCCGGACTGTTGGCAGGCCACTCCATGACCTCAATATTGGGTTCCTCGAAAACAGACATTGTCGCCCGGGTAGTATGTGGTCGTGCGTTATCCTGCATCAAGATAAAACCATCCAACGCCCGTTGTGAAAAAGGAATGATATGTGGCCTAACAATCCTTTCAATATAACTTTTGGACGTAATTGTCCCGTTATTTAGGATAACAAGGTCAGTTTTGCCTTGCAAGCTAATTCCGGCCCAGACCATCACACTGGGACCGCCTTGCCTCTCAATTTAATTAATGCGAGGATCCAAAAATGCTTCTCCGGTTCTCCGCCAGACTCTTATGCGTCGGTTGTCACTAAAAAAATTTACTTTGCACTCATCGGAGAAGAGCACAGCACCTTGCGCCATTGTTGCATGCCCCATTAGATATGTCAACGAGCAAATCTTAAACGGTTCGTACGATGCGTCCTGGTCAGTTGTGTTCTGGTAACATGTCTCCTTGACCGTTGTTGGTCTTCGTGCAAAAGATTTCTGATTGTTTGAGGGCTAACAATGATCCCAGTCGTCCTTAATAGCCTACTTTGTAGTCCACGAGCACTAATGGTACGATCCCGTCGCGCACAAAGTCTCACATATCGGTATTCTTCAAGGTTGGTTATTCGAACTCGGCCTGAACTATGACGATGGGAGACACTTCCTGTCTCCTAGTAACGGTTCCAAAGATTTTGAATGGCTGTTCGCGAATATCCTAATTGCAGGTCCACAGAATGTTGCGAACGACCTTCCTCCAACATTTCTAAGGCTCTGGACGAAGCATTTAAATTCAAATGGCGCCGAATTGCTGGCACTTGGTATTTTACAGATTTTCCTTATCTTTAAAAGTGCAACAACTAATACTGCAGTTAAAGAACTTAGCGAAAACGAATTCTAAATTAAAATGACTAAACAAAACTACCAAATGTATGGCTCGTGACCTCAAAATAACGGTTTAAGCCAGTTCCGTTAAAGCTAATGTTGACGAATCATACTGTGATAACTCACATCATATTCAGGTACAGGATGGCATTTTTGAAATAAATTATCACACTAAAAATTCGCCAAAAGACGTTGTTAAAGTCAACGGACATTAGTGGCCCTTATTTTGTTTTGAGCAGTATAATTTCATTTGGTAGATCGTGAATTTGTGTTGAGATATCGGAAATTTGTCTTGAAAAAGGTATAGATCCATTTGCTACTGATTAGCAGCCCCCGCTCTAAGGGGGGCGAGCCGGGCGGTCGCCCGGGGGGCCAAATTTTAGGGGCGGCTTTTTGGCTAGCACTCGAATAAGAAACAAGATCAAAAAATCAATATCAATTTCGATTTAGTGGAAAGGTCTGCGGTTTCCTTTCTATGAAATGGGAAATAGGGAGTCGAATAAGCGCTGAGCACTTTACCCAACAAGCCATATTTCCGAGTGACGGAATTCTTTTCGGATTTCCACCACTTTTCCAAGACTAATTCCGAGACCGCACTAGCACACGCAAATCGATGTCGATTTTTTTACGAGTTTGCACTTTGTGTAAAACGTGGAAGCCGTCTCGGAATTGTTTCGGAAAAGTATGCAATTTTCCAAACAAAATCTGAGGCAGTTTCCAGGTAGAGATGTTTTTAAGTAGGCCTAGGTAGTGACGTACGTTAAACAATCAACTTTTTCGTGGCCTTAACTATACTACGCGTATTTCAAATGTCAAAAGATATAGTTTAGTTTTACGGATACGGTGCGCGAGTCAATTTTTCTATATGAAATTTTGACACTGTCGTTGATATTTCGAGCGGTAATCGAAAACTCTCTAATATTAATATTAAATTTTGCGAAAATATTGTTAGCCGAATAGCATTTTGGTTCGTATTTTATATATTAATACTTTATTTGTTTGTGAGTTGTGTCGAATTTGTGCCTATTATACTCGTAGATCAGAAAAAAATGTCTCGAAAATTTAACAGGATTATCTCAAAAGCTGCAGAGTAGTTCCTTGGCTATGCGACGTTAAACCTAGTTCTCACTACATGGCATCTCCTATTTTTTTGTTTGTTTTATATCTATGTATATTTTTATGAAGTTTAAGTATTAAGTATTTTTTTCAAGAAAAGGATTATGTTACACAACTGAAAATAAAGATGAGTTATTTAATAATAATAAAAATATTCTTTGATTTTTTTGTTGAAGACTTGTGCAGAATGCATTTACGACCAAAAAATTCGTGCAGATCCTTTTTCCTCTCAGGTATTTAGGTATTGGTCGACAATGGTTGGGAGACTGCAAGTTGTTTTGGTTTCCGGTTTCTTCGCATTTTGGTTGCTTTGCGTCCCGTTGAGTCCCTCTTTGAATTGAAAATGAAAGTAATAACAATACAAAACCCTCCAACTGAAATTATAACCCTCCATATTCCAAAAGCGATACTCGATTCCGACCTGAATTTTAATCGAAATTGGTATAAAACTCCGAGATGACGAAACGGAAATCTGTAACGATAACTATACTGAAAACTTTCGGAAATGTCTACGTTTTCCGACACACTTTTCATATTACGAACTCTCAGTATTCCGAGATGTTAAGGCTTGGATTCCAACTACGAAAAAGATCCCATATTCCGAAAGAATTCTCGCGGAATGGTTTGTTGGGGCTGTAACGTTAACTTTGCAGAAAAGTGTCGGAAATGTCTCTGCATTTTCCAAATGCATCATTTGAATGTATTAGTGCTCTCGGAAATGCTGAGACACTTTTCATATGACGAACCGTCAGTATTCCGAGAGTTTAAGTCTTGGATTCCGACTCGGAATATGGAAAATAGTTCCAGTATTCCGAAAGAATTCCCTCGGAATGGTTTGTTGGGTAAGGCGTTTAAAACAGACTCCTTTGTGAGAAATGTTATCCACAAAGGCATTAATTTCATCAATAATTTGTTTAGAGTTGTTTTCCATAATTTCCATCGACATTTCGCAGCATAATTTAAATTCAATTCGCCAAACCTTCGCGTCAATGGATTACGTTGGTCCCGATTGGATTTTAGCAAGATGAGGGATCGAACCACAGAAAACATTGCAGAGCTCCCTAATTTGTGTTCGGACATGCTAATATCGGAATTTGGCGATATAAATAGCTCTGATCTTATTCTCTTTAAAAATTCTCGAGATGACACATTTATGAAAATGAGCCATGCACATTAAAAAGCCTGAAGCAATCCGGCTAATTGAAGTTTTTATGGAATTTATGGAAAGCAACTGCAGAAGGTTAGTAATGAAAGCAAGCACAATTTTTGGCCTAAAATTTTTGAGGGCAGAGTTTTCTAAAAATGTATTGAGTGTTTTAGTGGAAAACAAAATTTCGCATTCATTTTCGATTTTTTACATCAAGCTTTAAAATTTGTAAATTCCAAACAAACTCTATAAGATAAGGCCTTGCTGAACTGTGGTGCGTTGCGCTTAAGAGTAGCTGATATGATAGCTGAACGGTCGCTCCGGTGAAATAATTTTTTGTGCTCGACGAAATCATGGTGACGGCCGAACTCACGAAATGAAATACTTCTAAAAATTTCCAGTAGTTCCATAATATGGGCTGCACTAACAAAAAAATTTTCAAACAATTTAAAATGTGAAAAGAGTGACCCATGACCCCATGGTCCGATTTGCTCCAATCTTACGTATGTTTTGTGTCATCAATAGAAACACATTTGTGTGAAATTTGGTTGAAATTGGTACACAAATAAAAAAGTTTTTCTTAGAAGAACCTAATTTGGTGAGTTGGGTTTGTATGGCAGCTCCATGACCCCATTGTCCGATTTTACTGATTCAAACATAAAAACTGCCTGCAGCAAAAAGAAGCATTTGTGCAAAATTTCAGCTTCATAGCTTTTAAATTGGCCGAGTAAAACGCGTCGCAACAGACAGAGAGACGGACATGGCCCAATCGACTCCCCAAGTCATGCTGATCATATACATATGTATACTTTTTATATGGTCGGAGATGCTTCCTTCAATGCGTTACAAACTTCATGACAAAGTTAATATACCCTTTTACTCTATGAGCGAAGCAGGGGCGGCGCATAAGGGCCCGCAGGGCCCGCGTGGCGGGGGGCCCACGAGATTTAGGAGCCCAACAGCCACATGAAAGATTTTTCGAACCATAAAAACACCCGACTGCGAAAAACAACACTCTGACGTAGATATTTTTTGTAGACAAGAACAGATATGTATACACTTTTCGAAGTCAAAACAATTACTAAATTTATTGTTCCTCTTTCACCAGGTCTTTTAGACAAACAAGTTTAATATTATCCTAAAATCTTTTAAAGTTCATGAGACATTCCGGTTCCTCAAATGGCTGCGCTATTTGCTGTAACTGTAGCCGCCGTTTGTAATTCGACCACCCTTTTCCTTTTATGAGCAAAAAGATTTTTTAGGTCTCTCTAAACTAAAACATTTTTGGTGATAGTACCTTTTTTAAATTTTTGGACCAAATTCCAATCCACTTTTTCATGAACTGTCAAACACGAACAAAATTAGTAGTACTAAACTTAGCTCAAACTAGTTAGTACGGCCTGTATATGTCGTGGAAGATTAAAATATTTTTTCTTGCTTGCGATATATACACGGTCATTAGGGCTGTGGTGCAGAGGCCACATTTGGTTTGAAAAGAGTCTTGCCAAGATTGCTGCATTGAATTTAATATTAAGTACAAAAGTTCTTAAAATTGAAGTATTTAAATTAGAGCAGACTTAGAAGCGCCACAGACCCTCCGATCCGAAATTTTTTGATTGCGAGATAAATCGGAAGATGTATGTGACCATCGGATTCAATTTTTTGATTTGACGTGTGGAAAGTATTGCCATGCAATTTTCCGTGCCATGACAATCATGTGTTCTCAGTTGCTGAATTTTTGACATAAACCTGTGGTCGTACTTCATGCTTTGGTTGTGGCAGTCATTCTCCATCAAAAGTAGCAAAGGATGTCCATCTTCCATCGCCCAAAATGGTATAATTTTCGCTATTTTGTGTTGTGTGTTGTGGACCGTGAGACTGTCAATTTCAGATTACCCGATAAATTGCCTAGTGTGTGTGCTGTACGGGCGGCAGATCGATTGTGGGCAATCGATTGACCAATAAATCGCTAGGAATGTGGCGCTCTTTAAATTTGAAGCTGGAACAAGGAATAGAGTTGCCGCTTTTATCAATTGTCAAGCAAATTAAAAACTTAGGCCGCCCACACACGAAACGTCCGAAACCATTTTTTGGATTCTTCGTTCTGGCAAATTCAAACATTTTCTTCGATTTTGACAGAACGAAAATTCAAAAAAATGTATTCAGATTGACCGCATTTGTGGGGCATCAGGGTATATCTACCTATCGGCCGCTCGTCTTCAAATCATAGGTTCACGGGATCGAATTTCATTGTAGGCGCAGGTAATTTACTTTGCTTAAATATCACCAACACCTGTGTTTCAAAATAGTTGGTTTAAGGTCGCTCCACACTTTTGAGTCATAGTCATTTTCCATTCAAATTACAAATTGTCACTTTGTCAGTCAATCAATTAACTGACAATATGTCAACTTGTATGGAAAATGACTGTGACTGAAAAGTGTGGATCGACCTTCAAGAGTTCTTTCAATTGATTTCACACTTTTCTTAGGGGGGCCCACTCAAGAAGTTGGCGGTAGGGCCCCGAGTGAAGTTGTTCCGCCACTGGAGCGAAGGGTATAGAAATTTCAAAAAAATCGGTCGAACACTATCGGAGGAGTTAGACCACAAACATCGTGACACGTGATTTTAATATATAAGTAGATAGAAGATAGATAGATGTAAATAAATAACTAATTAATCAATTTTTAGTGAGCTCTCTCCGGATGTTATCGAGCTTCTGCTATGCTGAGACATTATTAAGTCGTATGATAAAAATTTTTGCTCCAACAGTCGATTTAAATGTAAATTGTTGTTGTTTCTGCTTATTTGTCCAAGTAAAAAGCAAATCACCTTCTTATTCACATGACCTATTACCGCCAGAATGGGCAAAGAACCTACACCGCCCGCCAAGGAGAGGTATAGTAAAGCAAGGCAAGGCAGAAAAAGATAAAGCTCGGCTACGCGGCTCTGTCAGCAATGTGATTACAGTATTGAGAATTACCCATATGTTTTCATCTTTATCTTAGACCCGTTTTTGTACTAAAAGGTTCTATCCGACAATATGGTTGGTGTCATTGCTAAGTTCACAATATACCTTCCCTTTCTTCTATTGTGAACTTTTGATTATAATATATGTAGTGTCGGCTATTCGTACGTATTTTTCCATAATTTAAGCTTAAAGCATACTTGTAGCATGGTCGTTTACACTGGCTATAGAATGCTTCACGCTCTGTGGGTCACTTGGTTAAGTCGCACTCTACGATGCTAGTAATATAGAGGTCCGGAGATGGAATCTCGACGTGGTCCAGGAAATATACAGTTCTTGCAACATTATATACACTCCTTTATATGCATCCGTAAGGGAGAAGATAAAGGTTGAAAGGCTCCGGCTAATTCCTATATCTTCTTCAGTTGTGGCATAGCTGCCGACCCTTAGCTATGCAGGAGGAGTTTCATAGGGAGAACGGCTTCGGCCGATTCCTATGTCTTTCTACGGGGCGTTACTTTCCCGCATTATCCGAGTAACCGCTGCGCCTGAGTGCTGCATTATCATCTCCAACGTCTCAGGTTACTTAACGTGATAGGTGGCAGAAAACATTTAATTCAACCACTAAAGCAGCATCTTCGAGGCATGCCCATGATGGCCTTTACTCAACGATTAAACCCTATCATGGTTTAGCGATGTGCCGACAACTCATCCTAACAGAAACTTCAAGTCAAGAAACCTGAAACAAAAGCCTCGGATTGGACGGATACAAAACAACGACGACCCCGCAAACGAACAAATGATTACTCTTTCGTATCCTGGAATGTACGCTCCGTGAATAGACCGGGGGCCTTAGAAGCCCTTCTGGATCAGGTAGAACAATACAAGCTGAGCATAGTTGCAATCCAGGAAACTAAATGGTTCAAAAGCGAGATTAACAACCTCAATTCGCACGCTATTTTTACGACTGGTAAAGAGGAGGGCAACAAGGAGTTTGGAGTAGCTTTAATCGTGAATAAGCAGTTCAAGGACCACGTTATCGGCTTCAAACCCATCAACGAGCGGCTATGTGCGATCCGCATTAAGACCCGTTTCGCTAATCTCTGGCTCATTAATGCGCATGCCCCTACAGAAGTAAAAGAAGACGCGATTAAGGACGAGTTCTACAACGAACTAGAAACACTCTTCGACTTACTTCCATTAAAAGACGTCAAGCTGCTGCTAGGAGACTTTAACGCCAAAGTCGGAAACGAAAGCTGGCATAGGGGAACTACTGGAGTCATAGCCTCCACGACGAAAACAACAACAACGGTCAGTGACTTATCGACTTCGCGAGCGGCAGTAACCTGGTCATAAGCTCTACATGCTTCCCTCATCGACGAATCCATAAGCAGACCTGGAAGTCTCCAGATGAATACACCGTGAACCAGATCGATCACGTACTGATCAGCAAGAGATGGGCTTCTAATGTCCTAGATGTTTGATCCTATCGAGGAGCCAACTGCGACACCGATCACTATTTGGTGAAGACGACCTACAGGTGCAGAATCTCTTCGGTGCACCTAACGAGAATCAACCCTGCCAAGATCTTCGAGGTTGACAATTTGATTGATGATGCTACGGCGGCTGCGTATACTACAGCACTTGAGGAAAAACTGTCGCCCATGCTTGATAACATCAATAATCTAGGCATCCATGAGTTCTGGGAGGAGCTCAAAGACAGCATCAAGGGGGTCGCAGAAGAGGTCGTGGGCTATAAAGGCCGGCGCAGACGAGCAGACTGGTTCGACGACGAATGCAGGGCCTCGATTGAGGCGAAAAATGAAGCCTATCACCAATACACACAACGAGCATCCCGAGCCAAGAAAGAAAGATACAACGAACTTCGGCGAGTATCTAATAGGTTAATTAGACGCAAGAAACGCAAACATTTTGACGAGCATTTACAGCAAATAAACCAAAGATTAGCCAGTAAGAACATTAGACAGGCGTACAAACTTATAAATAATGTCAAGAACGGATATCAACCCAGGACAAGCCTATGTAAGGACAAGGATGGTAACATCATCAGCGACATCGAAAGCGTCAAACAAATGATGGGCCTCGCATTTTGAAGAACTCCTCACTGCACCATCAACATCCCCCGCGGAGCCAGCTCTTGGGCAGTTAGCCGAACCAGGCCCTCCCGTTCTACCCCTAACAGTAGAAGAGGTGAGTCTTGCCATACAGTCGCTTCAAAATAATAAAGCGCCCGGCGCTGACGAAATCCAAGCAGAACTGCTGAAGCATGGTGGAACGTGCCTGACCAACGCTATACATGTGCTACTGCTGGAAATATGGAACGACGAGGTAATCCCCGAAGATTGGCGCAAAAGCATAATCTGCCCAATCCACAAAAAGGGTGACAAGCTGAAGTGTGAGAATTACAGGGACATATCACTAGTTTGTACGGCCTATAAGATATTATCTAAAATTCTTGAAAAGAGAATTAATCCGTACGCAGAACGAATCATTGGCAAGTATCAGGGCGGCTTCAGACCTGGTCGCTCAACGACCGGTCAGCTTTTCACAGTGAAGCTACTACTCCAAAAGTGCTGGGAATATAACATCGACGTATACCAAATCTTTGTCGACTTCAAGCAGGCATACGACAGTATTGATCGAAGTGTACTGTACAACATTATGCTGAATTTTGGTATACCGGCAAAGTAAGTGCGACTCACGAAGATGACAATGACTAATACCGTCTCGCAGGTCAGAGTGCAGAACCGACTCACTGACCTATTTGAAACTCGTACTGTACTCGAGCCATGAATATGGACAACAGCGGAACGCTACTCATCAAGTCGACTCAATTAGTAGCGTACGCCGACGATATCAACATCATGTCTCGAACGTTGGGTGATTCAGAAAGCCTTCTGCATAACGTCAATAACGCCGCAAAGGAAGTTGGACTACATATCAACGAAAGCAAAACAAAGGCCATGATGCAATCGAAAACAAGGACGCCAGCAAATCCAAGCATCACAGTGGGGAACTTAATATCGAGTATATAGATAACTTCAACTATCTGGGTTGTAACTTATCAAAGGACGCCAACGAAACCGACGAAATTAAGCGACGGACACAACTAGCCAATAAGACATATTTCTCGGTCCTCCCTATAATTAATTCGAAACTTGCGCACAGGAACACGAAGCTCCGCGTGTACAAAACGATCATCCGACCCGTGCTATGTTATGGCTGCGAAACATGGACCCTCATCCAAGCCTCCCAAATTTTGCTAGACCGATTCGAACGAAAGGTCCTTCGGCGAATTTTCGGGGCCGTTCGCGAGCGAGACCAATGGCGTATCCGGTACAACCATGAGTTGTATCAATTGTACGATGAGCTGGAAGTATCGAAAATCGTGAAGCTTCAACGTTTGCAATGGGCGGGGCATGTACAACGGATGGACGATAATCGCATGCCAAAGAAAGTGATGAACGCACAACGAATTGACGGAGCGAGGTTGCGTGGACGACCGAGAGCTCGCTGGGAGAACTCCGTAGGTGAAGACGCCCACCAGCTGCTGGGGGACAAGGTGACGTAACCGCGACAATTGGAGGTGATGATTCAGGCGGCCAAGGCCCGACGTCGGGCTATCGTGCCACATTGATGATGATATGCAATGTAACGTTGACTCGAAGTCCTATAAACGGCTGAGTGAACGCACCAAGGGGTTACGGTAGAGAAGAAGATAGAATGCTTCAAGCTTATTTATTGGATAAAATGTATGAGTAACCGGTCCGTAGTGTATTTTATAACGGGGCTACCACCATCTAGAATTTTAGCCCGATTTTTCAATGTCCAGATAAACTTCAGTTAGCAGCCAGTTAATGTTCGGCATGCCTGTATCTTAATCCAATTTGTGTCACAGACGGTTTGTGACCACACCGGTGTTGCATAGCTGGGGACTGCTCTACCTATCGCTTTGTAAGTGACCAGCATGGTTTCTTCGTCCTTGCCCCAGGAGCTGCGTGTCAGTGCCTTTAGGACGTTGTTCCTACTATGCATTTGTTGACTACATCTTTAACGTGATTTTTCGACTTCATCATGGTGTCTAAATATACACCAAGGATCTTAGGATTAATAACCGTAGGAACAACGTCGTCATCATGCTTACCAGTACGGATCGTAAGCTCCTCCGAAAATTCCTGCGTCCAGGTGGTGAGAAGTGTTGCAGTACATTTAGATGGCGATATGACTAGGTTGCGGATACTGAAAAAACTCCACCAGTTTCTCAATATAGTCATTCAGTCGAGAACACATACCATTTAGATCATTCCCCGTGGTGAGTACTGTGCAATCGTCTGCATAGGAAACTAGTTCGATAACTTCTTAGCTAGATAGTTGGCAATCCATCTTACCTCTTGTGCAGGGATATGCATATTGAGGAGATCGGCCAGTGGTCCCACTGGCAACCATTGCAACCGGGGCGGACCACACCCGTTTGCTACAACAAACGGCCAAGAGTTGCCGAAACGCCTCCCTGGCAAGAGCCTCGAAGGTCTCGATGCAGGAAGGTTGTGTATGTCTGTGTATATGTATGGACTCGTTATATATGTTTTTTCGTCATATTGGGAGCATCACATCTCGGCTCTCAATTCGTCTCTTACGCGCCGGCATTGAAGCAAATCCAGGCCCTGTCTTGGTATGGATGTGTAGTGTCTGCAACCGACGTATCGGTTCTAATGCCAGGTCACTTCAGTGTAGTTGCTGTTCGGAGTGGGTGCATTTCAGATGCTCCGATTTGAGAAGGATGGGCCATTACATAGAAGGTACATTTGTTGCTCCAGGCTGTAGGAATTCTGGGCAGCCTCGGGTAATATCAGGACCCTCCCCCCACAACCAACGCCCCTTACTCCCCCCAATAATGTTGCCTTGAACGTAAGACACAGCTTAACTCCCGCCCCTCCGCCAGCAATTTTTACACCGGTGTCCATATTGCAGTTCAACTGTAATGGCATCCTAGGGAAATTTCCTGAAATCACTAGCTTCTTGAGAAAGTACAGAATTCTGATTGCAGCCATCCAAGAGACGAAACTCCACGCGAATTCACCATTCAACGCTGAAGGTGAATATATCAGCATACGCAAGGACAGAGAAGGCACCATGAATGATTCTCACCCTGGAGGTGGACTTGCCTTCCTAATACACAGGTCCGTACATTACAGTGTATTAGATGTAGTTTCAGACGTTACGGCGGAATTGCAAGCCATCTCAGTTTCATCAGGAAGCACCAATATTGAAATTTTTAATATCTACATACCACCACATTCTAGCTGTACAAACTACCATTTCAATATTGGTCCTCTTCTTAATGGAGAGCACAGGATCATTCTTGGTGACTTCAATACCCATAATGAACTCTGGCATTCCGCGCTTCACAACGATGCCAGGGGTCAAGCTATCGCCGAATCTCTGGACGCATCAGGTTTCTGTACCCTCAATGAAAACTCTCCAACCCGTGATGCAAACAATTGTATTAGCTCACCAGACAATTGTCAGCGCTAGCCTTATTAGTGAGACACTTACTGGTCTTCCCTATGATCACCTCCCAATCATAGTCAGAATTGACAAACCAGCTGACCTGACCAAGTCAGAGAAGCGAACTTTTGTCAATCACAAAAAAGCTGATTGGGAAGGTTTCAAAACACTCACGTCATCGAAGTTCTTCGCGCTTCCCCCTCCCACCAATATACATAAGGCCGAACGGAACATTAGGAGCGTCATTGCCAAAGCTGCGGCACGGTTCATCCCTGCAGGGCGCATTCCAAAGGTTCGTCCAAACTTTCCAACAAGTGCCGCAAGGTTAGCCGATGAACGTGACAACATTAGGCGCGCTAACCCTGGTGACCCCAGAATTCGGGAGCTCAACATTCAAATACAGCGACAAGTTAAAGACTACAAGAAGGCCAAATGGAACGAGCACCTCAATGACTGTAACCTTAATGAAGGTGCCAGTAAGTTATGGTCCACTGTCCGTGCCCTTTCGAACCCCACAAAAGATAAGGGCAATATAGCCATAACCTTCGGCAAAAAAAAAACAAGCAATCCTCTTCAGTGTGCGAGCCAGTTCAATAAACAATTTATTGAACATCCCAAGTCTGATGGTCTCAAGCGCAAAATCAGAAGACGGATTCGCAGCCGAACTGTTGACTCCGTACCAATTTATACTCCGGACCAGGTTAAAACAGTCATTGAGAATGCAAAAAATTCTAAGGCCCTAAGGTAGCAAAGACGCTGGAAGCCCTCATCCACCCCACTCTCGTTTCACATGCAAAGCTAGATCCCCATCAGCACGGATTCAGACGCATGCATAGTACAACCGCTCTGGACGCGATCACTACACGTGTAAGAGACGGACTAAACCACAGTACACCTTGCCATAGAACCATAATGGTGGCGATTGACCTATCAAATGCGTTTGATAAGGTTAATCACTCCATGCTTCTGGCAAACCTCCTCAATATGCATGTTCCGACTCAAGAGATAAGATGGATTGCCAACTATCTAGCTGGTAGGCAATCCTTCACCGAGTTTCGAGGCAGTCGTTCCAAACTTAGAAAGATCAAATTAGGTGTTCCTCAGGGTGGGGTTCTCTCTCCCACCTTGTTTAACATCTACATGGCCGGTCTCCCAACACCTCCGGAAGGCATTGAAGTTATTTCTTATGCCGATGACTGCACTGTACTCGCCACGGGAGCGGATAGGGATGTCATGCGCGAAGATATCAATAGATATTTAGCGCGACTAGAAGCCTTTTTCCATAGCAGAAACCTAACCATCTCAGCGTCCAAATCGTCTGCGACCTTCCTTACCACCTGGTCAGGTGATTGTCAGTGGCCGGTTGGGGTACGTATTGGCAACAAACCAGTTCCTGCTGTTGCAAATCCAAAAATTCTCGGGCTTCACTTTGAGAAAATGATGACTTCAGCTCATCACGCGGAAGCGGTATGTGAAAAGATGCGCAGTAGGAACAAAATTCTTAAAGCACTGGCTGGTAGCACCTGGGGCAAAGATAAAGAGACTATGCTAGCCACTTACAAAGCGGTGGGTCGAGCAGCGGCTGATATTGCGGCGCCAGTTTGCTCGCAAGGTCTCTGTAACACAAGCTGGAACAAAATCCAAGTCTGCCAAAATGCTGCTCTACGCACAGCTACAGGATGCCTTCTGATGTCTGCCCAGGACCACCTACATCAGGAGACACATTTGATGCCAATACGTGACCACAATCGACTACTTACAAAACAATATTTAGTAGGTTGTTATCGAGAGGATCATCCTAATCGTAACCTTATGGACGAAATTCCCCCTCCACGCAACATCAAACGTGGCCTCCGTGACCTTGAGAGAGAGGTCTAGGGTTACAAAAGGGATCCTTTCGATGAAGATTCATACCGGGCTGCCATTGCAATGATTCACACTGAGGAAGTGAGTAGGTCTATTGCGAGTTTAGGTACGAACAGAGTCCTCTCAGCGCTCCCACCACCTATTTCGCCTGAGGAGATTAGGCTCCCGAGAGCCACCAGAGTGACTTTAGGCCAACTTCGGTCAGGCTTCTGCTCACGCCTCAATTCGTATCTATCTCGCATAGACCCAAATATACAAAACGTATGCCCAAATTGCGCTGGCACGCCACACGATGTAGCCCATTTGTTTCAATGCCCAGCTGCACCCACTAATCTCACCCCCCTCTCACTATGGGAAGACCCCATTGCAGCTGCCACGTTTTTGTCCCTGGAGACTGCGGACGAAAACGACGACGAACTATAAAACGAGTCCATATAGATACACAGCGGTTCACACCTTTCTGTACCGCTAAAAGAAGAAGAAGAAGGAGAGCGGCCAACAGCGCACAATTAATGACCGTGTCGAAGGCTTTCGATAGGTCAAGAGCCCCTAGGACGGTTCTGTCACATGGCTTTTTCTGGTTGAGGCCATTGTGGATGTGATGGGTGATCTAGAGCTGTTGTGGTACTATGCATCTTCTTGAAACAATGCTGGTGAGAAGCTAGCTCAGCAAGTGATTCAAGTGTGATATGGGTGAGTGCTTCCAGCGTCTTTGGAACGGGTGATAGAATTGTGATTGGACGGTAGGATTCGGGGAGTTTTGCGTTTTTACCGGGTTTTAGAAGGGGGATAATTCGCCCCTTTTTCCAGAATTGAGGGATGACATGGATATCGACAAGTTAAAAGCCATCGCGAGATATTCGACGGCCAGAAGATCTCTATGTTGGCCATTGAAATGCCATCAGGTCCAATGTCTTTAGAATGTTTAGCGTTCTTGATTACTGCTGAAACCGTTCGGTTTCGAATCGTTCTTTTCATTTTGCAATTGATAATTTATTTTAGTTTTGGGGAGTTCAATAAATTGCTTATTGAACAAGTTCGCCCAAAGTTTACGATTTGCGGTGGTTTTCTTAGCGAATCTGATGGCTATACTACCCTTGTCTTTGGTTGGATGATGACCTTTTGGGAGGTCGCAGCTTTCGATTAATTTCGGAGTTTAGCTCCTGAATTTTGAGGTCTGCCGGATTTGCGCGTCTTAAGTTGTCCCGTTCGTCGGCTAACCTTGCGGCAGCGGATGAGAAATATGGCCGAACTTTGGGGATACGCCCTGCAGGAATCAACTGCCGCTCTATATGCCAGTTATAACTATGCAAAATAAACAAAAATTAAATTCAATATAAGCCAAATGCTTTCAGAAAATGGTGTGCGTCTTGTCTACCTATACGATAAGACTAATCAACCGACAGGTACTAGATAAGAGTTATAAAAAATCGGCCCTAGGTGTGTTACAAAGGAAATGTTAATTTTCAAATTTCAGAGAATTTTGTGTTATTGCTATCCGTTTCCATAAGCAGAACTTTTGTGTTTCCGATACTTTCCGCTATATGACGGATGGTAAGGTAAGTGTCGCCAGTGTGGATAAAAAAAAGAAAATGTTTCTTTCGAGATACAATAGCGGTTCACACCTTTCTGTACCGCTAAAAGAAGAAGAAGATACAATAGCGTAATGAACCTCATAAGTAAATACCGCGATTTATTGAAATTAAAGAAGCCTCTTTCCCTGTCTTTGGGTTTTCAGAACAGGTTTGACGCGACAACATTAGGCAATCCAGACGGGTTCTCCGTTCAGTTACGTGTCATGGCATGATTTCTGGATAAGTCCCGTTATGTAATGGGGAACTTATTATACCATGGAACTACAAACAGAAAATGTTTGGGGGAACAATTTCCGGAAGCTTAAAGCACTGATAAGCAATACAACTGTGAAGAAACTTTAATTTATGAAATCAATGCGGCTTGGAAAAAATATCAGTGCATCATATCTCTGCAATTATATATCGTTGAACCTAAGCATTTGTCGCGCAGTGTATGTATTTTTCAAGATAGTCCGCGAATGTAATTGCGAAGTGTTTATAGATTAATAATAAATTGGTGGTTGATTGTTTTCATACAATCATGAATATTCATGAATTGCAATCGCAATCCTGTAAGCACGAATTTTACTTTTAAGGAGCGGGAAATTATTTAAACTAGTTTTATTACAAATATAGAAAATTATCACTATGCTTATCTTATCTTTTAAACTTTTCCCTTGAATTTCTGGTACTTATAATAATCTTTGCACAAGTTCTCGTAAATTTGTCTGGTTGCGTCACTTGAACACCGCAAAATGAAGCTCTTTACATAATAATCGCACAGTGGTATCAATTTATAACAGATATTCTCGATGTGTAGTTTAATCTGAAAATCATCGTCAAGAAAACATAAATAAATTAAATTAAAAAAATAACAAATTAGCTAAAAGAAGGCTTATTTGTATATATGTAGCTTACCTTTGGAAAACGGACTGTAGAGCGATTATTTACAACCATTGCATTTATTATATACGTTAGTAAATATGGTGCGATACGCTTCACTTCTTGTTGTCTTGCCAGATTACTCGTAAGACTAAAATAAATTAATTTTTCACAAATTACCAAATCGATTTAGTAGAAAACAAGAAATTGCCATACTTTTCCAATTCATGCCCGAACGATCCCAGTTGTTCCAACTCAGCTGGTTCCAGTGGCGAAACTTTCAATCGATCGCTTCGATATGTCAACAGAGTTTGTACAAGTTCTCGGAATACATAGACAAATTGTGTCGATCGATTGAGCGTTTGATGGGTGCGATATTGAATTAGTGCGGAACACACGCGTATCATGCGTTTGTAAATTTCAAAGAAATTCTTTCGTGACTCGTCTCCCTCTTCAACGCTGTAATGTCTTATTCGGACGTCTACCAAAAACGCTAATATATCATCCATGAAAAGATTGCTGATTTGAAGCTGTACGAAGACAATTATAATTTTTCAAGTATGGAGTACAATTAAGTGAAAAATTAATTACCCGTTTCAATTCGCATATGGCCTCTAGGATTACTAAAACACGAAGAACATCCGAACTATCCGCGAAAGAACCCTTTTCAGTCTTCTTGAATGATGCTATTTTATTGAATAAAAGTACATGACAACAGGAAGTAAGGACCTGAAAGGATAACGAAAGAACATTCACTTTTATTCAATTTATGCAAATGATATTGATGATTGTTTAAAAAAGATAAAAAAACCAAATTCTCTGTTTTTGGTCGAAGGAATTATAGACCATCCGTAGATTTTTATTCTAACGTCACCTGTGATCTTCTGTCTGTACCGCAGGTATTGCAATTATTGGTCGACCAATTCAAAAACTTGCGCGTCTCTATTAAAAAACGAAACTGCTGTCTGGGCGAACGTTTGTCAATCATAAAAAAGGCTGAAGGGGCTTCATAACGTATACATCGGCTACGTTCACCGAGCTGTTTACTCCAACAAATCCGAACAAGCCCGAATTTAATATTAGTAGCGTGATTGCCCAACAAACTACTAACTGAACTATATACCCTGAAAAATCAATCAAATGTTCTCACAAGTGTCGCTATTTTAGCCCTGTGCGGAACAAAATCAGACGCGCCCACCCGGGGGACCACAGAGTTTAGGAGCTTAACAGTGAAAGGTAAACGACAAGGTAAAGGCTATTAGATCGCGGTTTCGGCAAGTTATACCGCCAAACGCACCCTCCAAAAACATAACACTGATCTACAATTTTCAAACTTTTTTTTGTCACACAAAAGTTTATATCATATTTTGAACCTACTGTGACCCCTGAACAATGCTACATAAATGAAAAAAATTGACACGTCAGGATTCTTTGTGACAGCTTAACCAAAATTGGAATTATAAGTTCCAAAAGTGACGGTACTAAGATAAATTATTTCATACTGTAGGTAAGCAGTTATGATTTTTTTGGGGATATGGCTTCTTGTAGGAAGCTTTCAAGCTTCCCTTAGTTATCCGTTATCTCTCTTGCACGTAGGACTCTCTAAACCCCCGTGGAACCATAGGTTACGTAGCAGTATGATTTAGTGGTTAAATTCCACATTTTTAGAGCTTTCTCCAACAAATTAGGAGCTTTTGCTATATTTTCCATTTTGGTGCAGGGAAAACCTTCGTATAGCTCAAGTTCATAATAAATGTTAGAAATTTTCAGCTCCATCGCTTCCTAAACTTTTTTTTTAACAATATTAACCAAATATTTCCCAAAGGATCCTGTAGGATCATTTAGTTGCTGTTGGCTGTTTTCATCCTTCATTATATCCCGTTATTATCCTTCACATATACCCGTTTAGAGAATTTTCATTTAAGGAATAAAACCACCAAATCTTTCGTCCATTAGGACTTGTGAAATTCGCTAAAAGGACGGATTTTTCATACAAACTGCGTCCAATTCTTCTTCAGGGTACACCAACAGTATGTTTTCAGAAATTTCATGTCGTTGCATAATTTATTTCATAGTAATAACGTCACTTAAAATTAAAAGAATAACACCAAACCACGTAAATTATGGAAAATTAATACATAACGGTGAAAAGATAACAGGACGTGACTGGAACGAAGTAATGTTGTTTTTGTAATGAGGGGACACTAAACTAAACAAAAATGATTACAAAGTTCGTGTGACAAAAATTGTGTTCCCCAGTGTAATCAGACATACTCGCTCCAGTTTGACACCAGCACCCCCTGAAGCAGTTTTCACGCAAAGCAAGGTCCTCTCGGGCCACCAACCACAAGTGGGAGCTATATGAGAGACAATGACTGCCGTGGCTTTGGATCTAGCTCTCCGGAAAGGAGAGCGTGATTTAGTAGGACTAAAACCAGCGCCTAAGAAACCAACCGAGACGTGGTCGGGTGTTGCTGGGGGATGGGGCTGAACGCACAGGAAGTGGAGAAAATGGTTAGACACTTATTGCACCAAATTGCACTTTTGAAGAATGGTAAGGTAGCCATTAGGATTCCCACTGAGGGCGAAATGAAAAAGGTCTGAAGAGTGGGAAATTTGTAGTGTGGACTGCACTCTGAGAAAGCTTGGCGCCAAGTGATTCTGTAGGATGTCCGCTGTTAGCTTTCGGCGGACACGTAGATGACGGGATATTTATGAGAATGGCCTTCTTCTTCTTTTAGCGGTACAGAAAGGTGTGAATCGCTGTGTATCTATATGGACTCGTTTTATAGTTCGTCATCGTTTTCGTCCGCAATCTCCAGGGACAAAAACGTGGCAGCTGCAATGGGGTTTTCCCATAGTGAGAGGGGGGTGAGATTTGTGGGTGCAGCTGGGCATTGAAACAAATGGGATACATCGTGTGGCGTGCCAGCGCAGTTAGGGCATACGTTTAGTATATTTGGGTCTATCCGAGATAGATACGAATTGAGGCGTGAGCAGAAGCCTGACCGAAGTTGGGCTAAAGTCACTCTAGTGGCTCTCGGGAGCCTAATCTCCTCAGGCGAAATAGGTGGTGGGAGCGCTGAGAGGACTCTGTTCGTACCTAAACTCGCAATAGACCTACTCACTTCCTCAGTGTGAATCATTGCAATGGCAGCCCGGTATGAATCTTCATCGAAAGGATCCCTTTTGTAACCCTGGACTTCTCTCTCAAGGTCACGAGGGCCAAGTTTGATGTTGCGTGGAGGGGGAATTTTGTCCATGAGGTTACGATTAGGATGATCCTCTCGATAACAACCTACTAAATATTGTTTTGTAAGTAGTCGATTGTGGTCACGTATTGGCATCAAATGTGCCCGGATGTAGGTGGTCCTGGGCAGACATCAGAAGGCATCCTGTAGCTGTGCGTAGAGCAGCATTTTGGCAGACTTGGATTTTGTTCCAGCTTGTGTTACAGAGACCTTGCGACCAAACTGGCGCCGCAAAATCAGCCGCTCCTCGACCCACCGCTTTGTAAGTGGCTAGCATTGTCTCTTTATCTTTGCCCCAGGTGCTACCAGCCAGTGCTTTAAGAATTTTGTTCCTACTGCGCATCTTTTCACATACCGCTTCCGCGTGATGAGCTGAAGTCATCATTTTCTCAAAGTGAAGCCCGAGAATTTTTGGATTTGCAACAGCAGGAACTGGTTTGTTGCCAATACGTACCCCAACCGGCCACTTACAATCACCTGACCAGGTGGTAAGGAAGGTCGCAGACGATTTGGACGCTGAGATGGTTAGGTTTCTGCTATGGAAAAAGGCTTCTAGTCGCGCTAAATATCTATTGATATCTTCACGCATGACATCCCTATCCGCTCCCGTGGCGAGTACAGTGCAGTCATCGGCATAAGAAATAACTTCAATGCCTTCCGGAGGTGTTGGGAGACCGGCCATGTAGATGTTAAACAAGGTGGGAGAGAGAACCCCACCCTGAGGAACACCTAATTTGATCTTTCTAAGTTTGGAACGACTGCCTCGAAACTCGGTGAATGATTGCCTACCAGCTAGATAGTTGGCAATCCATCTTATCTCTTGAGTCGGAACATGCATATTGAGGAGGTTTGCCAGAAGCATGGAGTGATTAACCTTATCAAACGCATTTGATAGGTCAATCGCCACCATGATGGTTCTATGGCAAGGTGTACTGTGGTTTAGTCCGTCTCTTACACGTGTAGTGATCGCGTCCAGAGCGGTGGTTGTACTATGCATGCGTCTGAATCCGTGCTGATGGGGATCTAGCTTTGCATGTGAAACGAGTGTGGGGTGGATGAGGGCTTCCAGCGTCTTTGCTACAGGTGACAGGATCGTAATCGGTCTGTAGGAAGTTCCTAGTTTGGCACTTTTCCCTGGTTTAAGGCATGGGACTATACGACCTTGTTTCCAGATGTCGGGGATGGCGAGCGTAGACATTGACAAGTTAAAGACTGCCGTGAGATACTCAATGGCAGGAAGACCAAGATGTTTGAGCATGGCCATTGAAATGCCATCAGGTCCAAGGGCCTTAGAATTTTTTGCATTCTCAATGACTGTTTTAACCTGGTCCGGAGTATAAATTGGTACGGAGTCAACAATTCGGCTGCGAATCCGTCTTCTAATTTTGCGCTTGAGGCCATCTGACTTGGGATGTTCAATAAATTGTTTATCGAACTGGCTCGCACACTGAAGAGGATTGCTAGTTTCTTTTTTGCCGAAGGTTATGGCTATATTGCCCTTGTCTTTTGTGGGCTTCGAAAGGGCACGGACAGTGGACCATAACTTACTGGCACCTTCATTAAGGTTACAGTCATTGAGGTGCTCGTTCCATTTGGCCTTCTTGTAGTCTTTAACTTGTCGCTGTATTTGGATATTGAGCTCCCGAATTCTGGGGTCACCAGGATTAGCGCGCCTAATGTTGTCACGTTCATCAGCTAACCTTGCGGCACTTGTTGGGAAGTTTGGACGAACCTTTGGAATGCGCCCTGCAGGGATGAACCGTGCCGCAGCTTTGGCAATGACGCTCCTAATGTTCCGTTCGGCCTTGTGTATATTGGTGGGAGGGGAAAGCGCGAAGAACTTCGATGACGTGAATGTTTTGAAACCTTCCGAATCAGCTTTTTTGTGATTGACAAAAGTTCGCTTCTCTGACTTGGTCAGGTCAGCTGGTTTGTCAATTCTGACTATGATTGGGAGGTGATCAGAGGGAAGACCAGTAAGTGTTTCCCAGGAGGTCTCACTAATTAGGCTAGCGCTGACAATTGTAATGTCTGGTGAGCTAATACAATTGTTTGCATCACGGGTTGGAGAGTTTTCATTGAGGGTACAGAAACCTGATGCGTCCAGAGATTCGGCGATAGCTTGACCCCTGGCATCGTTGTGAAGCGCGGAATGCCAGAGTTCATGATGGGCATTGAAGTCACCAAGAATGATCCTGTGCTCTCCATTAAGAAGAGGACCAATATCGAAATGGTAGTTTGTACAAGTAGAATGTGGTGGTATGTAGATGTTAAAAATTTCGATATTGGTGCTCCCTGATGAAACTGAGATGGCTTGCAATTCCGCCGTACCGTCTGAAACTACATCTAATACACGGTAATGTACGGACCTGTGTATTAGGAAGGCAAGTCCACATCCAGGGTGAGAATCATTCGTGGCGCCTTCTCTGTCCTTGCGTATGATGATATATTCACCTTCAGCGTTGAATGGTGAATTCGCGTGGAGTTTCGTCTCTTGGATGGCTGCAATCAGGATTCTGTACTTTCTCAAGAAGCTTGTGATTTCAGGAAATTTCCCTAGGATGCCATTACAGTTGAACTGCAATATGGACACCGGTGTAAAAATTGCTGGCGGAGGAGCGGGAGTTAAGCTGTGTCTTACGTTCAAGGCAACATTATTGGGGGGAGTAGGGGGCGTTGGTGGAGGGGAGGGGCCTGGTATTACCCGAGGCTGCCCAGTATTCCTACAGCCTGGAGCAACAAATGTACCTTCTATGTAATGACCCATCCTTCTCAAACCGGAGCATCTAAAATGCACCTCTCTGGGTTGATCACATGGGACGATTTTAAGAAGAATATAGTTGTTGTTGTTGTTGTAGCAATTCAAGACATTTTTTTCATTTTTTTTTCTCTTGAATCGAAGGGGGTCTTGGCAGCTCTTGGCCGTTTTAGCAACGGGTAGCTCCGGGACGATTTACATCGAAGAACCGGCTGCCGTAGGAGCATGAAGAATATAGTAATTCTAAGCCGTCCGATTCAAAAGGGGGCTTTTGCTACGGCAGATGTGGTTCTCGAAGCCAGCAATTCTGGAGGCGATGATCGAGCGGGTACGTCTGTAGATGAAGTATTTGTTGTGCCGCATTGCTGTTCGGGAGCTATTGTTCCCGACTTGCTGGGGTGTATCGAATTTTATTACCTTGCGGCACGGTTTTGAAAAGTGACGGCGACTGGATCTTCATCTTCTTCCGAGTAGCTTGAAATATAATCGCTGAAATTCGGGGTAGATTTCGTGACTTTGGGTGACATCATTCTAGGATTCAGCATTCGAGGTTGAAGTAAAACTGAAAATTACCTTCTTTCTTTTTGAACTGTAACAGCCGATACCCAAAGGAGATTGCTTGACTATCAGCGTATCCAACGAATAGCATTTCCGACGCTTTGACGTCCCATCCGTAATGGCTTCCGAACATGGACCACAACACGATTCCCGAAAGTTTTTGAATTTATTGCGCAAGTCTGGTCACTGTCAAGTCCATACTTCTTCTAGGGTTTCCCCACTGTCCGCTTGACCGACCGATTAACCAGGTAATCGGTTTTGCTCGGTCGTATACGATACGTCTTTTGGATAACTCCGGATGTTTTAGAAATATGCGTCATAGCCGCGTTCACAAAGTCTGTCCCATTTTCTGTACGGGCGCAGATTATTTTACGTGTGTTTGTTTCTCAGCCATTGATTTGAATGAACCTCAGGAACAACGATATTATGTGACAAAAAGTATATATAAAAAATTTTTGCGGAAGGCTATATTAGCATTAGAAGATTTTGCCTGAGCACAACTAGCACAGCCGACCAAAGCCACCTCGGGGCGATGAACTCTAATCCGTCACTTGTACATCTCAACTTGTACATACTGGCGATCATATCACTGTGTTTCGCTAATACACAACATATCTGCTCTGCTTGGATCTTTTGCTAGCAATTTGTTGTTTCGATCATAACGCAGCCACTGGAGTCAAATTTGACAGCGCGGCTGCTGATGAGCTCACTAACATGTGGAGCCAGCCCACAAAACGTGGACCACCTTTTCAATTGTACTGCCGCACCAACGCATCTAACACCCATTGCGCTTTGGGAAAAAACCAATGAGATGGCAATCTTCCTAGGCCTCGAACTTGAGGAAAGGATGCCAAACATTTACGAATGACACTAGTCCCCCCATACCTACGCCGCTACAACAACAACAACATGAACTCGGGTTGGCTACGATACCCCGCCCATCATATTCCCGTTTTTTAAAATCCCGACATTCAATATCCCGTTATTTCAAAATCCCGCCAATTAAAAATCCCGCTCAATTAAAATCCCGTCTAATCAAAATCCCGCCAATCCAAAATCCCGCCATTTCAATAACCCGCTTATTCAAAATCCCGCTTTTCAATATCCCGTCAACTCTAGGCCGGGATATTGAAAAGCGGGGCAGAAAAGAATACTTACCTTCTTACTACATCACATTTGCCGTTAAAATATTGATACTGCTATACAGATCGGAAAGCTAGCTAGTATTTTCTTATCAGTGAGGCGGTGAGATTCAATTTCAATATTAGTGAAAATACCTATGAATTTTTCGAATTGACACGAAGTTTGGAGGATGCAGATGCCAAAATATAGCAGATTGGTTTGGGATTAATTATATCCATGGGCAAAATACCAAGTCGGGAAAGCCAGGAAAACCTAGGTTCCCGCCTAAGTTCGTTTGCTGACGTAGTTGCAGCAAATTTTCCAAGAACTCAAAATAAAGTTGAGGCTTGGCACAGACGATTAAACAAGGAAAAACCATATCGGTAATCGGTATGTACCGGCTGGTGGAATTACTAGGTAGAGAATTGCTCGTAGCTAAAAACCGAGGGGAGCAGTCCCGATCCGAATGTCGCATCCAAAAGCAAAAGGTCTTTAGACGTAGCCAGCAGTTACTTTCAACTAAAGAGGACTATGAAAAAACGGATTTTTTTATAAACAGCGCATAAACTAATGTAAATAATTGAGAATTGATAAACAATTTGGCGGTATTTTAACGAGATTTTTTTATTATTTAATAGCGGGATATTCAAATGGCGGGATTTTGGAATGGCGGGATTTTGAGGTGGCGGGATTTCGAAATGGCGGGATTTTGGAATGGCGGGATTTTGATATGGCGGGATTTTGTAATGTCGGGATAACGTAAAGCGGGATTTTTTGGAAAAAGCGGGATTATGAACGGGCGGGATTTTGTTTTTCGGTATTATGTAGGTATCCCCATGAACTCACTAACGGAGAGCAAGTACCACCTGAGCTAGAAAGACTCAAAACATTGTGCAGAAATGTTTAAGTACGTAGTACAACTTTTAATCGGCCATTCTTTGCAACTGACATCTGCCATATGCCGAGAGGCTCCAATGTCGATGACTCAATAGGTTGTTTTTGTTGCACACATCGTTGCACTAAATGCATTAGCGAACTATACCGTTGTCATCACACTGTAGCGACATTTACGCTAGTAATGTAACATTTTGTTACAACCAAAACATGGTGGTTTGCCTTTGCTCGATCCTTTTTTACCATCGTGCCCACTATTAAATGCGGTTTCGGGCTTTACGGTGTTTGTCGGAACAAGATTGAGCAACGAAGACTTCACCTTCTCCGTCGTGAAATATGCGCCACATGCTATCACATCACACCCATAACGAACGGCTGATATCCCGACCCAAGTTTTCCCAGCAAAAAGGCTACGACTCGGTCTACGATAATAACTTTCGCTGCAATGCACATTTTCGATGCCTCCATCGTTTGCCCATCGATGGACAGTCAGCCAGCTTTATTCCAGTGAGATTCAACAGTGCACAGACTTCTCTGTCGATATCGGACTGGCTGAAAGACGTTTGGAACAATTTCCATATTGCCAGGGGACTACTTAAATCGCTCAGATGGTTCGCAACGTTGGTATCGGTCGCTAAGACCAGCTATCTCATACCTTGTTCAATCCTTCTCAGTATCCTCATGTATGTACCCTAAAAATATCAAAAGACCTCTGGTGGCCTGTAAAGTTTAGAATGAGTCAAATACCGACCATCCCTATTCAAAATTGAACTTTACAGATCTCCAGAGCTCTTTTGATATTTTGAGTGTTGCAATTTTTGGGCAAAAAATGCCATGGTTTTTGGTCTTTGGAAAAATATTCTGACTCCAATCGGGAATAATGAAGCAAACGTGGTCCTTAGAGTTTATCTTAACACGTTTCTCTTTAACACGTAAGATTTGCAATTTTCCAAATCCTTAGACCCTAATTTTTAAATGTCGTTCGAAAGCTAAGATAATGAGATAGCTTTTGTCAACTTTGTACATTTGTAAGTTCAAAGTACCGTCACGATTTTACAATTTGAATTTTCAACGAAAAATCCATTTTCGAATTTCTTTAAAGTTTGAACGGTGGTATCTGGGAAGCTATTTAAATTATTTAATTGGGAGAAGAGTTATTTTATGTAGAATTTTGTACAGTTTCAGTAAATATTTGCTAGTGTGGCAAATAGTGATTTTGCTCGGCAAGTCGAGCTTTTTGACACTATTTACAAAAAATGCTAAAATTGTATAACGGTTAAAGATAGAGGGGTCAAGTAGAACATTAATTCTACCTAAATGAACTGTAATATCATCCACTATTGTATGTACCATGAGTCGTGAGACACCCTGTATATAGTTTTTATATGCTCGGAGATGTTTCTTCGATGCGTTACAAACTTCATGACAAAGTTAATATACCGTTTCACTCTACGAGCGAATAAAATCGAATTTAAACGATAATACAATTTACTTACCGAACCCTCCTCTGCAGTAAATGGGCACTTTGTTAAGCACAGAAGAATTTTACATGCTTCCGCAATGCTGAGGGACTGCAATAAAAGTGTTTTACAACGTGTTCCAAATATGCTACTTTTCTGAAAATATACCTCTTCAATGTGATTAAACATCTCAAGCAATCGTTCCGTTGTCTGATGGCTTGTAACATTTCTTAAAATCTTTTCGCATTTTCCTAGATCAAAATTGTTACGTTTCACATCAATTAAGAGTTGTTTCCACATTTCCTCCAATATTAACTCCAGCTCAGCATCTTCAAAGCCCAACTGTGTTCGAAAGAATCTAGCTTCGCTAATCAAAGCAGAATAACTATCATCATTGCGCTGTCGAAATAGAAATACAAAAATGAACCATTAAAACTCATACAAATGTTAATGTAAAATAAATAATTTACCAAGAGTATAACATATTTTCTGTAAATATCTTTTATGTCATCATCGAATTCAACAAGGTCCGTTTGCGTTGCATGCAAGTGCTTTAAAAACTGTGGCATAATACTCGCTGTTCTGCGAGCAAATGCCTTATCATTTTCATGCTTCTTTCCGAACGATTTGGCAAAGTATGATCTGATATATTCCGCAACAACGCACAGCATTTCTCTTAACAACGGTGTTACTGTTGGTGTATCATGTCTTCGTTCAAATAGAATAATCGCCAGACAGACTTCGTCGTCGCTAAGCTCAAACTTATGTTGCTTCATTTCTTCTATAAGTTTTGCAATTGCCACCTCCGTCTGTTTATTCCACATGCGCCGATTTTCAAAGATGATATTATACAATTCACTGAACTGTGTTGGTGGTAAATATTGCATAAGAATAGCGAGGTCGAACAATAGGAAAATATTAACGAAATGGCCAAAATGGATGATTTCTGAAATGCCAACGAAAGGTTATGGTTAGATTACTGTAAACTACACAAGTACCTACATATATATATGTATTAAATAAAACTAAATAATAAACTGAATCATTACGCACACTATATTGAACACTGCTTCTAATAGAAAAGAGAGCAAAACACGTGTGTAATGTAAAGTAACGAGAGAAAAATCAATTAAAATTCGAACAGTCCTTTGTTCCCGCTCATAGTTAGGCAACCAGGAAACCTTATGCGGATTGCTATGCGTACATTTTCAACTAGCACTGGTGACTTATACATTTATAGAATTAGGAATCTCATCATACCGCCTGCTTGCAACATTTTTAATCTACGAGACTTTAGTATCGTTGTGTGGGGATGAGGGTCTCTTATGTTTTTAGTCTCGCAGTATATTCTCTACTCTCCGCGACGTAAATCTCTCCGTTTGAGTTGTCCCATTGTATCAAGTGGCAAAAAAATAGCATATGCAATTGTATTGCCCCATAATGCTCTCAGAGTGCGGCTAGTGGATGCAGCAGAGCATCGAAATAGGTGAGCCACATCGTAAGGAAGGCACACCACCGCATATCGGGTAAATATTATAGATGCTCGGCTCAATTCGAAAAATCGCTTCGTAAGTGACATGGTTTCTTTATCCTTGTCCCAGGAGGAGCTGTCGGCAGTGCAATTAGCGCGCTATTCATAATGTGAATTTTGTCGACTATGACTTCAACGTGACGATTCGACCTCATCATGGTAACCAAATGGATTCCAAGAATGTTGATATTCGTAACAGTAGGAATAACAATTGATCACGATTACCAGTACGGATCGTAAGCTCCTCCGAAAATGTCAGTGTCCAGTAGACTGAATTATAGGAGCTATCTAAGGAAAATTTATTTTAATCTTGGACGTACATTTGTTTGCCCCGAATTGAACGTCTGATCAAACGTGGAGATGGTGTCCTTTCCATAAGATATCTAGCTGATCTGTTCTATAGGGTGTTTCCAATAAGGGCGGGCAGATGTTGAAATGAATAAAACAAGCTGTGTGTGAAGTAAACGAGTTTTTTATTTTATTTGAAGGACCCATATATGCATTATACAGGGTGTCCCATTCATGGTGGAGAATATTTTAATAGAAGGTAGCCTGACTCATTTGGGGAAAATTAATGTATAACGGGACCCCTCTATTTTTAACCGTTACTATGTAATAGCATTTTTTATCAAAATGCCCGACTTCCTGAACAAAATGAAAATTTGCCACACCATCAAACATTTCATCCGAGATATGACTTCACTTTCTGAAACTACATAAAATTTCCAATAAAACGACACCTCGCCCGTTACGAAGTTGCTCGTATCTTCCGAGATACACCCATTCAAATTTTAAAGAAATTTTAAAATTGGTTTCTCATCAAAATCAAATCAAATCAAATAATAAAATTGTATACGTACAATTTTAAAATTACTTTAAAGTTTGAACGAGTGTATCTCGGAAGATACGAGCAACTTCGTAACGGGCGAGGTGTCGTTTTATTGGAAATTTTATGTAGTTTCAGAAAGTGAAGTCATATCTCGGATGAAATGTTTGATGGTGTGGCAAATTTTGATTTTGTTCAGGAAGTCGGGCATTTTTATAAAAAATGCTATTACATAGTAACGGTTAAAAATAGAGGGGTCCCGTTGTACATTAATTTTCCCCAAATGAGTCAGGCTACCTTCTATTAAAATATTCTCCACCATGAATGGGACACCCTGTATATTTGAATATAACATCATCCAAACGTCCGCCGCGGCTTGTCACGGTGGCACGGTCCAATTTTCAAGGGCAAGGGCTTGATTGATATTGACTTTAAAGGAATCGGTCGATTGCGGCTTATTGGTATACCCTTCGACTTCAAGAAACCCCACAGGAAAAAGTCTAGCGAGGTCAAATCGAACGATCTTGGGGGCCAATTCACGCCACCTCTGCGAGAAATAACCTTACCCTCAAATTGTTCATGCAGAATGTGCATCGTGGCATCTGCTGCACGTAGCGCCGTGTAACTTGACATGGTGATTTAGCATGAGTGACTTAAACAACAGATTATACCGAGGGCACAAAAAAAGAGGCCGCTACAGGCCTAGAATCCAGACAGTTATGTCAGATTCTTGTGGACTAAAAAACCAGGCCTTGCTAACGTTTTTTCTTCCGCAACAACCCCAAACATCTCCACTCCCCTTTTTCCCTGCGGAACGACCTTCCGGCATAACTTCACAGGGAAGGCTCTTGCCCATTGGCTACTTCGATTTTGGCTACTCCGCCGTCATTTGAGGCGTTCTGCCCTTCGCCTCTCTTCCTCTTTTCGCAATTCTCGATGAATGCTGCATATTGCACGGCTAACTGCCTCCCACATGCTGGGTGACTCAAGTGACCACCAGATTCTCCGGGCCAATGGCAGCACCAAGTTCTGCTTCCAGCTATTCTCGGTATTCTGCGAACCGTAGACACTCAAACTGAACGCGCTCTGCGCTCTCTTCAGCCTCTTTGCAGTTTGGGCAGTAGAACGAATTGTAATCCGACTTCCTCCAGCCACAGCTTGATGGTTGTGATTGCCTCGCTGGCATGCACTTCGACATTAGACGGACTTTTCGCTAAACGACTAATGCGATATCATCCTTGAACACCTCTAGGTACCGGGAGGTCGTTGTACATTATTATCCACAACAAAGGACACAGTACTGAACTCTGTAGAACGCCTGCTCTTACCATGTATTCTTTCATTCCTTCGTCAGTATTATACTGTAGAACTATGGACGATAAATAGCTTTTGATTATACCTATCAGATAGTTCGGTATATCGATGCTTCGTAAGGCCGCATGAATACAATCCCAGTTCGCAGAGTTAAATGCATTTTTAACTTCTAGCATCACCATAGCGCAGCACCTACCCTTATCCATTTGTTCCCGTGCCAGGTTCTTCACTGTCATTATTTCGTCGTGGAAAGTGACCGTCTGAAACCGTACTGTCGGTCGGGATATACCCGCCTTTGTTTCGACTACCTCAGACTGCCGATTAAAAATAATCCGTTCGAATAATTTGCCAGTGGTGTCCAGTAAACAAATTGGACGGTACGAACTTGCTTCTTCGGAGGGCTTATATGCTTTCGATAATAGAACTAGCGTCTATTTTTTCCACCGCTTAGGAAAAGTCTGTTCCGCGAGACAAGCTCTAAACACGTCGACGAACTTTACGAGTATTGTACGGACTGCTGCCTTCAACGCCCTATTGGGTGCTCCGTCGGGTCCTGGCGCTTTATCGTCACCAAATCTGGCTGCTGCTTTGAAAAGCTCGTCTTCAGTTAAGACTGGTGCGATCACGCCGTCCATCGGTGGTTCCGGTTGGTTGCGTTCCACTACAGGTTTCAAATATCTACCCCCGCTCGAATTGGACAATTCTTTATAACATCAGAATAAGTATTGCTTGGGGAAGAGTTAATTGTGGCTCGCCTGAGCTAGTCATTTATGTCTCTATATGATGTGAGGATATAAGACCTTAACCGGTGAGCCCCGTGATAATTGAATACGCTTTTCGCGTCTCGGCATTGTTGTGGCGTATATGGTGATAATGAAGAACGTAGGGCAAAAACCTCCAAAAGTGTCCGGTATTCATGGAAAACATTTTCTCAATTCTTTTCCCTCTACACGAGTTAGAGACAGGAGACTGAAGCAGCAATTAACGGAAACGGCATTCCAAGTAAAGCTCTGAAAATAACACTTCAAACAATGCCGGCGAAGTCTTTGAACCCTGTTTAGCAGAGCAGACCTTTCGGAAACGGTGGAAAAGGCAAAACCCAGTAAGCCAGCTGGCGAGCCGAATTCGCATCGCCCTATTTGTTTGCTTGAAACCACTGGAAACCTTTTTGAACGGATTATTTTCAACCTACTGCCAGCGGTGGTCGAAGAAGGAGGGGAAACTCTCAAACCGACAGTGTGCCTGACGAGCACGTTCAACAGTAGACGCTTTCACATTAGTAACAAACTTAGCAACCGACATCCTCCAAAAAGGCACATGTTGTGATATGGTGACGTTACATGTGAGAAATGCATTTAACTGCGCGAATTGGGGGTTCATCCCCGCAGTGCTGCAGAATATGGGTGTGCCCGACTCCCTGGCCGGTATAGTTAAGAGCTACCTCTCGTGTCGCAGCCTAGAAAATAATATGTACTAGTGATGGAACAAAGGAGTACACGGTAACCGTGGGCGTTCCACATGGATGCGTGCCTGATTCCCTTCTGTGGAACATAACGTACAATTCCATCCTGGAACTCTTTATGCCTAAGGGAGTGGATTCCCGGATGACATTGTGGTGGTCGCCATCGCCAAGACCCGGAGATCTAAGTCTGCCCGTTTGGTACTTGTATGTTATGATCGACTCCAGACTGAGTTTCGGGGAACACTTGAAGTACGTATGCGAGAAGACAGCGACCGATGAGTGTATTGGGACGGCTTATCCAACGCTAAGAAATTTAACAGGTGGTCTAATGAAACGTGAGGATTGATTCCCATCAAATGTTGATTTCGTATTGCCTCTGTGGATCCGCGAAAGTGACACATCGTTTTTTTCCTTTTAGAAGACCGAAATATTTCGGGCTGAGTAGCCCATCTTCAGGGTCATTAATATCTAAAAGGCATTGGTGGATCCCGGCAATAAGAAACAGATGGATTGTTATTACAAATAGCATATAACAATAATTGGTTTCAATATTATGAATAGGAGCACAATTATGTAACAACAGAATGAGTGTCGATGGTGGAGTTGGCGACGGTGACGCCAATGATAATAAGGAACAGAATTGTGTATCAGGAAAGCAAGACCTCAACCGGAATCTACTACTCGGTCCCGCTGGAAAATGGTGAAGTTCCTGTGCTAAGCACTGATTTGGGATTGAATTTGGTTTCCTGAATTGCTTCCATTTGAACGGTGTCAGTCCACTATACGAGTATCTGCCAGTTCAGCAACTTTACATTAACGACCATTGCAGTTAATCTGTCACCATGAACGTAGTGGTATCGTGGATAACGACAATATTGCTTATCAATGCAATTGATTCAACATCAAAACTGAGGCGGAAAAATTCCCAGTTTCCAATCACTGGGCTACCCCATAGAAATTGTATACAACTTTTTCTGGATAACCGTTACGATTTCATTTTCGAATGTCGGTGGATATAATCCTTATCTAGTAAGCTTTTACTTATGTTTCAGAAGTGTTGGAACGCATCGAAATGAAGCAATTATCCAAATTCTAATTCCGTAAGTTTCAAAATCCAGGCCACCAATCAACTAAGTTTTCTTCTTTGCTTGTAGATTAGCTGCGAGGTTACTTAAAACAGGATTGTGCGTTAGCAAAGACGAATACTACAACTAGTATACTATAACTAGTGGTCTTACGGCAACTGCCTCTACGGGCGGACCACTCCCGTTTTTTTTTGCAAAACGGCCAAAAGCTGCCAATATGCCTTCCTGACAAGAGCCCGGCAGGAGCCCTGAAGGGAAGGAAGGTTGTGTTTGTCTGTGTATATGTGTGGGTACAATATATGTGTTTTTTCGTTATATTGGGAGCATTACATCTCGGCGCGGCTGCTCACAATCTTATTAATTCGCGCCGGTGTTGAAACAAATCCAGGCCCAAGGGTATGGATTTGTAGTGTCTGCAACCAACGAATCGGTTCGAATGTGTAATTGCTGTTTAGAATGGGTTCACTTTAGGTGTTCGGGATAACGAAGACAAGGGCAACACTCCTTAGCCTATGTTGCGGCAGGTTGTATAAATGCTGGGCAACCTAGGGCTGCTCCCAGCCCACCTTCTCCACCACTGCCCCCTACACCGCCCAACAATATGATAAGGAATGCCAGACCCAGTCTTACGCCTGGCCCTCCTCCTTTAGCGGTTTTCACTCCACTATCTATATTACAGTTTAACTGTAATGGCATTCACCGAAAAATCGATGAGATCACACACTCATTGAGTTCCAACAGAATTCTCATCGCCGCCATCCAAGAGATGCTGCTTCACGCAAACTCGTCTCTAAGCGTCCATAGCGAATATGTTATACTGCGGAAAGATCCACTGGCCGCCTCGGATGATTCTCACCCTAGAGGTAGACTTGCCTTCCTAATACACAAGTCCGTACATTACTGTGTATTAGATGTAGTTACTGACAGTACGGCGGAAATTCAAGCCATCTCAGTTCCATCAGGGAGCACTAATATCGAAATTTTTAACGTGTATATTCCACCGCAATCTAGTTGCCGTTCTGGCTATCATTTCGATATTGGTCCTCTCCTTTCCGGAGAGCACAGGGTCATCCTAGGCGACTTTAATGCGCACCATGAGCTCTGGCATTCGGACCTCAACAACAATGCCAGGGGTATAACTATCGCCGAATCACTTGACGCCTCAGAATTCTGTTCACTCAATGAAGACTCGTCGACTAGAGTCGTTGGCACTTGCAGTAGTTCTCCTGACATAACTATTGTTAGTGCCAGCCTAATCGCTGCTTCTCGATGGGAAGTACGTACCACCCTTAGATCAGATCACCTCCCAATCATTATGAAAATTGACAAACCAGCGAACATGACTAAGCCTGAGAAGCGAACGTTTGTCAATCACAAGAAAGTCGATTGGGACGGTTTCAAAGCTTACTCGTCGGCGAAGTTCATCGAGCTACCATCACCTACCAACATACATAAGGCCGAGAAAAATATTAGGAACGTCATTAGTACAGCCGCGGCACGTTTTATTCCGGCAGGACGTATCCCGAAGGTTCGGCCTAACTTCCCCACTAGTGCCGCCAGATTAGCCGATGAACGTGATCAGATCAGAAGCGCTCACCCTGATGATCCCAGAATTCAGGAGCTTAACTCCGAAATCGACCGTCAAGTTACAGACTATAGGAGGGCGAAATGGAATCAGCACCTCGATGAATGTAACCTCAATGAAGGTGTCAGCAAATTATGGTCTACTGTCCGCGCCCTTTCCAATCCATCCCAAGTCTGACGGCCTTAAGCGCAAAATTAGAAGACGGATTCGCAGCCGGAATGTTGACACCATACCATCATTTACCGCGGACCAGGTTAAAAAAGTCATCGAGAATGCTAAAAACTCCAAGGCCCTCGGACCAGATGGCATTTCGATGACCATGTTGAAACATCTCGACCTTCCAGCCATTGAGTATCTCACGGCCGCCTTTAACTTGTCTTGTCAATGTCCACGCTTGCCATCCCTGAAATCTGGAAAACAGGTCGAATTGTTCCCTGTCTCAAGCCAGGGAAGAGCGCAAACCTCGGGGAATCCTACCGCCCCATTACGATACTTTCTCCTGTCGCAAAGACGCTGGAGGCCCTTATCCACCCCCCTCTTGTTGCACATGCGAAGCTAGAACCTCACCAACATGGCTTCAGGAAAATGCATAGTACCACCACTGCCCTCGATGCGATCACTACACGCATTCGTTATGTGCTAAATCAACGCAGTCGTTGTCACAGAACTATTCTGGTGGCAATAGACCTATCAAGTGCATTTGATAAGGTCAATCATTCAATGCTCTTAGCAAACTTGTTGAATATGCATCTTCCTGCACAAGAGATCCGTTGGATTGCCAATTATCTAGCTGGTCGGCACTCCTTCACAGAGTTTCGAGGCAAACGTTCTAAGCTT
Organism: Microchrysa polita; assembly: GCA_949715475.1. Classification (NCBI taxonomy): domain Eukaryota; kingdom Metazoa; phylum Arthropoda; class Insecta; order Diptera; family Stratiomyidae; genus Microchrysa; species Microchrysa polita. Next base: position 92,691,539 of record OX454416.1, read on the forward strand.
AGGAAAATCAAATTAGGTGTTCCACAAGGGTACTCTCCCCCACTCTGTTTAACATTTACATGTCCGGCCTTCTCACACCACCTGAAGGAATCGAGGTGATTTCCTATGCTGACGATTGTACCGTACTCGCTACAGGGAACGATAAGGATGAAATGCGCCTCCAAATTAATTGTTATCTAGGACGATTACAGGTATTTTTCCAAAGCCGAAACCTCACCATCTCTGCGTCCAAATCTTCTGCGACTTTTCTAACCACTTGGTGGGAGGACATGAGATGGGAGATTAATATACGAATTGGCAAATTCTGTTCCTACTGTAAAAAAAACCCAAAATTCTCGGGCTTCACATAGAGAACATGATGACGTCTGCGAATCATGCAGCTTCAGTTTGTGAAAAAATGCGCAGTAGGAATAAAATCCTAAAAGCTCTAGCTGGTACCACCTGGGGCAAAGATAAAGAAACCATGCTAGCTACTTATAAAGCGGTGGGTCGAGCGGCCGCTGATTATGCAGCCCCAGTTTGGACACATAGTTTATGTGACACAAACTGGTCCAAAGTTCAGGTCTGCCAAAAGCCGCTCTACGCATCGCGACAGGTTGCCTTCCAATGTCTGCCCAGGATCACTTACATCAGGAGACAAAATTGATGCCAAGACGTGACCACAATCTCCTACGCTCAAAACAGTATCTTGTTGGTTGCTATCGTGAGGATCATCCCAATAATCATCTCATGGACCGAATTCCTCCACCACGACATGTCAGGCGTGGTTTACGAGACCTTGAGAGAGAAGTTCAGGGATACAAACGGGACCCTTACGATGAAGTTACATACCGAGCCGCCATCGCAGCGATCCACACTGAAGAAGTGAGTCGGTCTATTGCGAGCTTAGGTGCGAATAGAGTCCTCGATTACGATTCCGCGAAAAAGGATTGCAAATTAGGTCGTTTCAGCCAATATTAATGAAATAGCATCATCAAAATTTGGCGCCGCAGATACTGAAATTTTTTCAACACAAAACGGAGAACAGAAAACCATCCTTCAGAGCAAGTTTCACTTCAGGCGGATTACTATCACCAAGGTTCTCAACGTTATTATTTTATTATATCAGTCATATCTACTGCAAGGAATGGTCAATCAATATTCTACTAAATACTAAAAAAAATGTAGATTTAAGTTTTGTGTAAAAGCTGGAAAGTACTTACTTGAGAGAATATCAAATGTAAGTCGAACAATCTCATCGTCTCCAATCGCCATCGCATCACGATAGAGTGCCAGACTCAATGCGAAAAATTTTAATTTATTCTCGGCAGAGCAAAAACCAATCGGAACATGCGCTGATACAAGTTGAACCAAATATTTAAGTCTTTCTGTGTCGCAATGCTTGATAGAATATGTGCCAATTTTTGACTGAATAGCATCTCTGATATCCTCAACAGAACTGCTATCGGTGCTTACTGCCTTCAAAATGGATTTCTTCGACTCGATACAGTCTGACATCAACTCGAAGAAGCGATGCACAATTAATTGCAAGCAATGATGGTCTCCCGATAGATTGTGTAGAGCCAAGGCATTAATTTCGCCAGTGTCGGGTAAAAGTTGGTGGCAAATTTTCCGCTTGTCATCTTTTGATATACGTTCCAACAGCCAGCTGCAATTTGTATCTTCAAACAGTCCTTTCACTAATTTACTTTCATCCAGGGTTTCATTGAGGAGATATCGTCTCACATCGTTGACACTCGATTTCTTTTCATTATCATAAAGTAAACTTAACTGCATTTTTTGTAAATGCAATTGATTGATACTGTGCTTGGTAGCACTATTACCGAAATTGACAATTCGTTGTTCGAGCGATACCCATTGCTCCTTGGACAGATAGCCGTGAAGTTCAGGCCGTCCGATCTGTTGTGTTTCCGGACAATAGTACGATACAGCTAGATCAAAGTACCCGGCATGGTTGCAAATTTCCAAAAAAGCGTCCATCGTACGATTGTTGTGCTCGTATTCCAAAAGCATTTCACCAAAGCTACGCAGAAGGTTTTCCATTACATCGCGACAAGCTTTAATGTCAGCCCAGAATTTGTCAGTTTGCTCGGGAAGTCGTGATCCCGAAAGATATTCACACAGCAGAGCGGAGTTAAAATCAATTAGTGCAATATTTCTTTCGTCTTTAGGCGATTGTCGTAGAGCCTGAATACTATCGTGGAGCGAGAAAATCAATGACTTCCAAAGAACGAGCGACGGTCTCCACGCTAAAGTAGTGACAAATCGTGTAAAATGCTTGCCGACAACATCATGTGGCCACGCCATATAGATATTCTTCCATTTTGAGCTTCTTTTCGTCACAGCATGCTTCCTTACGAATTCTTCGCGCAGGAGGTTGATGAATCTATCAGGTGCGTTGCAAATATTGTCAGCCGCTTGAACAGAGCTTGTTTCTGTTTTTCTTAATTTGCAAGGAGTGCCGTCTGATGGACGATTTTCACGTCGTTTCAGTGAATTACTTAGACCCGTCATTTCCAATTGAACTTTTAACGATTTCACTAGATACAAGACAAGTTTCTCCGGCCGTCCGAGTTTTTTAAACACATCTAGGATCAGAACGAGATACTCAATGTATGAATTCCACTCCCCATCCGTTTTGGGTCTGAGCATGAATTGAACTGTTATTCGAAACATGATTTTCTCAAGACTCATTGGTCGCAGTCTTATGGTACTACAAAGCAGTTCGAGAATCTCCTTTGGATTAGACGTGAGGTGTTGGTCAAGTTTAGCCTCAATATAGGCAGTCAGTCGTTCTATTATGGTGGTGTCATCTCTTAACTTTCCATCGACATCTACATCGTACTTACGCAATAAATCCAGAATATGAGCCACGAGGAAAATGCTTCGTTCTGGAGGCGATTGATCTGTTACGATTGCATCAAGCAGTTTGGCCATAAAATCGATATCTGAGCGATATTCATTAATTGCGAAGTCCATGCAATACATGCCCACGTGAAGCGGTGTTGAAAAGGCGTTCTTCCAAAAAGACTGCATCATCTTCAGAATCTCTAGTACTTCGTTGTAGATAGCCTTCTCAGTGGCTAAGAAAAGAGACGCCTCTAGGAGAGGTTGAATGAAGTTAATTCCTTGGGTTAAGTTACCCCGGGTGCGAAGAAAGCCTTTCAAACTGGTCAATCCCGATTGAAAAAAGGACACTTCAACACTTGCACAGAACTCTAGCTTCGATTGAAAATAGACAGAGTACCGGTTGAATATTGCGCTCTGAAGTGTAACAAAAATCCTGCGACTGCTTCCGTATAAGGTCTGAAAGGACGGATGATCGGCCAACTTGAGCAGCAGTTCAATTGGAGCCCGGCTGTCGTTAGTCGCCATGGAAGTTATATGGTCCACAATAGCCTGGACAAAGGTTGCCTTCGTAGCCTTTTGCACCAAGTGTTGCGGGAAGCTTACGCTAACCAATTCTAGCAGCTCATCCAAACTGATATTGGTCCTATTTTTTGAAAGATTTTTCGATATCCATTTGAAAACGATTTCATATTTGGACTGTAACGCGAACTCCAATGAACGGCAAATTTTGATGGCGAAGGCCAGATTCTCAGCAAATGTCTTCTCCTCGCGATGCAGCCACTGCTCCAGCTCTGCAATGGATATTCGTGATAATTTTCAAATGATGGCAGTAATTATGTCGTTTACCTTTTTCTGCAGACATCGTTTCCGGCAAAATCACAACTGAAACCAAAATAAAATGTTCCGACTAAAACAGAACCAGTTGCACGTGTGCGGCTATTTCTCACTTCACAACACCGCGCTGTCAAATCTCAAATGACATTCCTACTCCATGTCCATAGACATGTTATCGGAACATGGAACAAGTAAGTACATGGGAATGGTACAAACAGAAATGGAATATTCGATTTAATTCGAAACCAATTTAATCGGTTGAAATTTTTAAATATGTAGTTTTTTACGCATGAATTGAGTTATGTACTTATTTTGAAAAATTGAAAATATCGCGCTGACTTGTGACATTTGACGATTTAAGAAAAAAATACTTCGTTCACATATACAGGGAATTTCCTTTTGGACGAGATGAGTGAGATCGATTGCCGTATACATACTTCCAATTGGCTGTGCAAGGAGGGCATCATTTTTCATGTAAGTACATTAGCAACTTTATTTTGTATCGAGACATTTTGCGTAATTAAGATTCCTATTCCGGGATGCGTTGCTCATGTATCAAAAGCGTGCCGCCCCACTATCAGTACAAATGGCGATATGTGCACCACGGAGACCCCGTCTCAAGATCTCCCTGGCACAGATTCCGATGGCATGAATTTCCGCTTGGAAGACACTAGGCCATTTCCCCATTGCAACCCAGATCCTGGTATTGGGCCCAAAGACTCCAACACCCACACCGTGATCGGTGTTATGCCGGCCCAGACTGTCCGGGGTTTGCCAAACCGTGCGGTACAAAAGGTCAAAGTTGTGGACAACACATGCTTCAAAGAGAGAGACGATGGGAGAATTAAACAAACAAATAACGTTTGATGAATTCCCTCATCGCCCCTGTCTCTGCCAGGCGTATGTTGTCTATAAGGTTGATCTGCTTTACAGCACGTTTTTGCAAACCCCGAACTGTGTGGTTGCGGCCTTAGAGCCATCCGTGAACCAAGTGCTGCTTCTTCTACCCTGTGGGCAGCTCTTGATGCCGTTGATGTTGAGAGTCTCACCCTCAAGCGAAGAGTTAATCTCCCTACCTTTCAGCATGGTGTCAATGCACCAGATGGTAGGCAATGGCACCACTCTCATATCGAGGTATCGTATCTAGTATTGTCGAAGGCGTCCTCGATGTCTAAGAAGTCGCACAAAGCGATCTGTTTTTCATCTAGAGATTTTTCAATAGTGTTGACGAGCTTGTGATACGCCGCGCCGTCACCGTCGACTTGCAAATTCGACATAGGCAAATTGAGAATATGATTTAAAGGTTTATTCCCCACCATCATACTCCTGATGTGTAAGTCAACTATACGCTCCATAGCTTTGAGGAGAAAGGAGGTTAGACTGATGGGCCTGTCGGACTTTGGTAGGTCCTCCAGGTTTGTTACTTTGTTTAGGGATGAAAGTTACATTAATTTTTCTCCAAGCATGTGGGATATAACCTTAGAGAAAGCATAGCAACCCATACCATGCGTTAGTCCAGAGTGGCTATGAGCTCACACAACCCATATGTGTTTGAGTCCACTACACTCCACGAATTAATTCAAACGTCAAAATATTGTCGATGCAATTATCAACCCTTCTGTCCCCGCCTACGAGCTATTATGCCTGAGGTGTATATGGTGAGGTGTGAAATCAATCTTATTTTTTGAAGATGTTTAATTTTGGTTCTAGAAACAGTTTACATACTATGTCTTACGATGATACACCGTTTTATCGTTTCTTTAGACATAATTGATATTTCGCCGAACGTTTGATCGCATTTGTGGCCGTCAGTTCTTTCGAAATATATATGGAAGGGGGTGGAAAATATTGTTGAACGAAATTTTTCATCAAGATATATACTTAAGCCCCGGATAGAGTTCTAGCGGAATGAAAATGAAACGGTAATGAACCGGCATAAAAACCGTGGTGAATTTAAAATTTTAGCTTCGAAAATTGCTACAAAGGCGTTTTACGTCCTAAATCATCATCAAAATAATTAAAAAAAATAATTTACCCCTTGTCCGAATGCATTTTCAACGTGAAAATGAGTCGACTCCGTCGGGCGTGGTGAGTTTTGCAAACGTCAAACCGATTCACTGTCCACGACGAGTTCATCGTGGAAATTATCTAATGACCGGGGAATCGAAAAATAATATATAAAATGACAGAGACAAATTGTGGAACCATATTCGGATTGTAGCTTATGGAATTCCCGATCATTTCCGACATGTTCCACGACTGTAAGCATGCATTTTCATAGAGAAAAACGCAGCGGACAAAAATTTCATTTTCATTCCGCCCGATGTCTATCCAGACCTTTACGGACAAAAGTATCGACTCAACCTATAATCGCGTGTATTTGTACGTGTTTTTTGAAAAGTACGGTAGTTACCCATAAAAATCGTTTGTCATTCAAAAGCTTGAGACCTCAGCTTTATTATGGTACCATTAACCAATATTTCGTGAGTACTTTTAAAATTAATGCTCTTTGAACCGAATCGTAGGGAAAATGGGAAAATATGAAAATGGTTTGTGGTTAGGTTTTTTGAAAATAAAACAGAAACTGGTGGAAAATAACTTAAGTATTTATTATTCTAGTATTTGGTATTGCCTCCTCTTGCTCTAATGACAGCTTCACCATACGGTTAATTGTGTGAACTTTGGAGCTGGCAGCTTCGCATAACCCGAGCCTCGAAGGGGCTAGTTAGGGAGAATGGCCTTAGTAGACGATGCCTACGCGTCTTTATCTAACTAGTTTGTGGATTGATGTGTGGATTTGTGAAACACGGTCCGAATCGCATTGCTGACTAGTATACTGAAGGGGCCGCCCGGATGTGAAAAGCAGCGCTATGAGTCTGCTTTAAGCAGACGAGTAGTCCAACGAGCCTGGGATGTGCACATCTGAATTCTTACGTCAGGCTTAACCAATAGGGGGCCGAAGGAGGATCACACCTGCTATAGAAAAGTCTTTAGCGAATAGTGCACCTCGGGGATGGGTGTGCCCAGGGGACCATGGTCCTTACCCATCAAGGTGTTGGCCTCGAGGTGGCTGTAGGTTGTTACCCGAGACATCGAGCTGGTGATGCAGCCCCGGGGTTGGGTCTCTGAAGGTGAGTGCATTCACTGGATAGAGACATCCCCATCTGCCAATAAGACCTTGTCAGTAAAACACCGAAGGTCCAAACCGCCCGAAGGACAGGGAGACAAGGCCGTAAAGGCTAGGTGCTTCCCTGACGGTATACCTGTAGATGGCGCATCTATGTCCGGGCACTGACGGGTACTCCGTGAACACGACTCAGATTCTGCTGCGCAACAACACACGTGAGGAACAGCTTTCGTAACGTACTTGTAGCAATCAAACGGTCGTCTCTCTGAAGTGGATCGAGGGCGGCCCGTTCTAGGTTTCGAATTATAGCTATCAGTCTCTTGAAATCTCATGCTAACTCTCGAGACAGCAGACATTTTTTGTTACAAGTGGCATTAATTTAAAAACTGTGAACTGCGATAGTGTGAAAACGGTGTCATTTTTATTTTCTGAAGCCCACTCTGGACTAACGCCTGCAGTGGGTTTGCTATGCTTTCTCTAAGGATATAACAGAAGTAATAGCTAGCTCTGAACAGAGCCGTTAGATGTAGCAGGATGATATCCAGGCAGTTTAGAAGGAGAGCAGGAAATACTCCATCAGCCCCCGCGGCCTTAAATGGATACAAGGACTGAATAATAGCCACCTTCACTTTGTCCTTGTCGAAGATTACCCCAGAGAGTCTCACTAATCTTCTAGCCGGCTATCCTGTATAACCTGGTATGTGCAATGGGAAATTGTCTGAAGATACAGATCCAGGAAAATGTGTGTTAAGGAGAAGTTGGAGGGTCTCCTTGGGAGCCGTCCGGGAATTTGAGCAACCCAACTCCGTTGGAGTTACTTGCTGTCGTTTCTGGTCACTCTTATGATTTCCACTTGCTAGTGAAGGCGAGCGGCCTCAGGTAAAGACTGAAGTGCTTTACACTGCTTCCAGCACTTCCTTTTAGATTGCCTAATCATTGTATTATATTCAGTTAAGGAGCGCCTGCATAATGCTTGAAATAGATTGGATGCGTCAGCATCGGCATCAGCAGAAATATTTCAATTTAGAACACACGCATTTGCCTTTGATGACCCACATTGACAGCAGAAGGAGAAAAAAATGCTTCTGCCGCTGCTGCTGCTGTCAATGTGGGTCATCAAAGGCAAATGCGTGTGTTCTAAATTGAAATGTTTCTGCTGATGCCGATGCTGACGCATCCAATCTATTTCAACTATGACTCCCACTGACCACAGCGCTTCGATGAGTTAAACAATCTCCTAACCTGGGTCTGTTTCCGGTCGAGTTTCTCATTCCACCAGGGAGCCTTACGGGTAGACCATTAATTTGGAATGTAAGAGCTCTCCTGGTATGCATATGGAAAACATGTTTCCCATTCTATTTATTTATTTATTTATTCACCAAAGAAGGCATTTACATATACAAATTTACATAAACAAAATTACAATTAAGTAAAACTTAAAATAGTGGATTGGATATAGGGTTTTGTTGGGATAATAGCAGGGCCTGGGTCAACTTATGTTTGTAGGAGGATTTAGTTATGCCAAGGGAATAATGGGCACTATAAGCATTGAAAGTACGACAACATGTTATGTATTATTGTGTACATACGCATAGTGCATCGTATGTACAACGAAATAACCTTACCCCGATGGCTTGTAGGTAGCATAGGTTAGCACATTGGCGTTCTAGTTCAGCATTGTTGTTCTTGATCGCAATAAGTGGGCCAATATGTTTTGCCACTATGCGGAAAGAATACAAAGCTGACCTGGATTGCGAATGTGCAAAGTAGCTACAGCCAAGGTTTCGAGGTAAGTACTTTCGGAACTAGATTTAGTGTGTGAGGAAAAGCTTGTTTAAGATTGTTAAAATAGCTAATAAATATTATTTCTTTCTTTCACCAAAGCTAATAAAGATTATTTCTTTCTTTCACCAAGAATAGGAACAACCAAGAAACACAACAAACATTTATTTACGGGTTCATTATAACCATATAAGGTGGTGTGCTGATATTCTTTAAGAAGGGTTGTATGTCTGGTACGTCTGGGTTGATCATTAAGGGTAATTCTTTCGGAGAGAAAATTGACGTTAATGACACCACTAATAATGTCGAAGGTAAAACAAGCGGCAAGTAGTGTTCTTCTACAAGAAAGAGGCATTAAATTTAAGAGCTGAAGCCTGTATGTATATGACGGAAGATTCTGAAAATCGCGAGGATCGAAAAGGTTTCTTAAAGCGAAAAGAATTAACTGTTTTTGAATAGATTCGAATCTATTTCTGTAAATCTCGAAGGCAGGATTCCAAACGTCTCTTGATGAAACCAAGCTATTTATTAGCCCTGGATAAGATAATATCGTAATGGAGGGTAAAACGCATTTTGTGGTCCAAAACTACACCGAGGTCTTTGATATGGTCAACCTTTTTCAAAATAGCATTGTTAAGATGGTAGGAAGTGGACAAAATTTGATTTTTTCGAGAAAAGCTTATTACCTGACACTTATTGACGTTAAGGTGGAGATTGTTAAGGTTACACCACTGGTCAAGGGATTGGAGATTTGATTGAAGAAACTCAGCATCATCAAGCGTTTTAATAGAGCAGTATAATTTTAAGTCATCGGCATAGAAAAGATGGGGTATATTAGGCAATATGGATGAAATATCAGAGATGAACATATTGAATAAAAGAGGACCTAGGTGGCTTCCTTGAGGAACTCCGGAGAAGACATCTATGCTCTTCGAAATTTGACCCTGGAATTTTACAAATTGAATACGGCTGTGGAGGTAGGATCTGAGCCAGTTGAGAAGTGGACCAGTTACGCCAAAGGTACACACTTTATCTAACAGAATTTTATGATCGACCCTGTCAAACGCTTTGCTAAAATCAGTATAAACAACATCAACTTGATAACCCCTTTCCATGTGACAGAGGACATCGGAGACAAGAACTGTGAGGTTAGTAGTAGTAGAGCGGCCTTTTCGAAATCCGTGTTGTTGTTCATTCAGCAAAGGATCGATAAATGGAGTGAGTTTATCACAGACCATTTTTTCAAACAGTTTGGGAATTACAGACAGAATAGCGATACCCCTATAATTTTCTACCGATTTTTTATCACCACTTTTGTAGATGGGCGTAATATGAGACGATTTCCATAAAGACGGAAACGATCCTAATTGAAGGGATTTGTTGAAAATTAAGTGTAGTGGAGCTATCAACTGGTAAGCACACTGCTTTACGAAAATCGGAGATATTAAATCAGGACCGGGCCCTTTAGTGACTTTCAATTCTTGGATAGCTCTGGCAATTTCATCCTGTGTCAGAACAATTCCATTGATCAAAGAAGTTGGGACGATTTGAGGAGTTGGGGCTTAAACCTGAAGAAAAGCAGTCCTGGAAATTATCAGCAAATAAATTACAAATTTCCTGGGGACAAGAAGAGGTCGTGGGTCCTTTAGTCATGGAAGAAGGGAATCCTGTTGTCTTCCGTTTTATATTAACGAAATCAAAGAATTTTTTGGGTTCATGGATAATTTTTTCTCCCATCAAATTTATATATAGTCGATAAGCATCGTGGGATTTAATGCGAAATTCTTCCGCCAGCTCATCATAGTTTTTCTTAATATCTTCACTAATGCTGGAGTTATTTTTAATAGACTTATAGAGCTTATTTCTACGATTTCTCAATTGCCTTAGATCTCTGTCAAGCCAAGGCTCCGAAAGGGTGTTTCGTTTCTTGATTTTGGGTACGTAGTAATCAATAGCGTGGAATATTATATTGTAGAAAGAAGAAACGATATCATCGATTGTAGGGGAGGAAAGATATGTTAACCAATCGGTAGAATCAAGATAATTTTTGATGCTATCATAGTCAGCATTCAAAAAATCATATACGATTTCATTATTGTACGTTTAAGTAAGAGATAACTCAGTGGCAGAAAACTCGACTGTAAGGGCAGAATGGTGTATGGTGTTGGAAAAGAGATTCTCGGCGGCGATTGTAGGAGTAACTTTAACTTCGTCATAGCAGTTAGTAAAAATAAGATCTAACCAATTGCCATTTTGGTTGCGTATGGAGACAACCTGCTGCAAATCATTGCTATAGAATGTGCTGACGAGGTTAAAGTCAGTATTGTTAAGCAGGTTCACAGGAAGAAGCTGATTATCATCATCGTCTACTATGAATCTTATGTTTGGACGATTAAAGTCACCAAATACATTGATGTTGTCCTCGTCGTTCAGAGAAGCCATAACAGAATAAATTATTTCACAGAGCTCATTATATGTATCTTCATCCGTGCGAGGGGGTATGTAAACAACACCAATATAGAGGTAATGGCTTTTGATGGGAATTTTGGCAAATACATGTTCAAAAGCTATGTTAAAGCTGGTTGTTACTAGCTCACTAGGGAGCGGGTTGCGGATGGCGATGAGAGCCCCACCACCTCTAGAAACACCGGTCAATTCATAATTACGATCCGACCTATATATTGACCAATTGGAGTCGAGAATCTCTTCATTTTTAAAAGAGTCATTCAGCCAGGTTTCCGAGAAAGCAAGAATGTTAAAATGGGATGACTTAGCATCAAGGAAAAGGTTATTAATTTTGCCCCTCATGCCACTGCAATTATAGTAGAGGAATCTAGGAATTATGGGGTTCGCTCTATCATTAGGAATAGTACTTGCGATGGTCTTCACGCGATTTTTGTAAACGCGAAATATATTTAGAGCTTACAAATGAGCGGTAGGTCTCTAGATCACATTTCACTTGCTCCTGGGTCATGTCTAGCTCTTCATGATATCGGTTGTAAAAATTTCTCAAAGAGGTAACGTCGGTAGGTAGACCCTCTTGTTGGATCAACACTTTTAAATTGGTTTTAGTTTTACCGTCGATACATGTACTTTCGGGAGCATTATACATATATGCAAGATACAAACGTACGCTGTCATAAATCTTATGATCTCTGAATCTGGATAGTAGATATCTAGAGTCAAGATCATCAATTGAGTTCTTAGTAAGCTTTACGACAGGTGGTATCAGTGGATCAGGGAATTTCGGAGACGATGGTTGTACAGGAAAAGTGCTTGGAATATGCGTCGAACCTGATCTAGATGGAATCAAAGGGGCACCGCGAATGAAATTTGTATATTTAGAAGTTTTATCAGCATTGGTCAAGGAGATAGCATGAGAATTACTCGGAGGGTTAGAGGTTGATGGTTGTGTTTTTTGTTTTTCAATTGGAATTGGAGTTTTTATATTTAGTTTAGCTTTGGCGGAAGAAAGATTGTCTAGGGACTTATGTGGCGCAGTTTTTAAATTAGGGGCAGCAACATTTTGTGGGATTCTGTTGGAAGTTGAGTTAGGTTTTGATATTGAGGCATATTTAAAATCATTAGTAGAAGATCTATGATTTTGGGATATAGGGTGGATGGAATTACCTGAATACATATTTTTTTTTACATTTAAATTTTTGACTGTAGATATTTTGGATGATGTGGCCCGTTTGTTTCTCCATGAATTGAAAGTCATACCCTTCCACGAGAATACTCTTCCTCCATTCTGTTCATACTTACAAAACAGCCAATCGTACCGCGCTGGTATAGATAATTTGAAGCTGCGACGACGGGATGGTAATATTTCACACTTACAGCTTTCGATGAAAAAATCATCTCTCATGATTTTGCATAACTAGGCTCCATCGGCAAAGCTAGGTGCACTTTGGACCAGGAAAGTTGCGCTAGGCGGGTTATGTTTAGTTGTTACGGACGCTTCATATTTTTGAATGTTGTCAGTAGGTGTTTTGATCTTGGAGATACGTTGCTTCCACTCTTCCTTAGACCATGAAGTACCAAAGTGTAATATGGGTTTCCCAGGCGATTTTTGTATGGTCGCAGGTGGCGGTAGATGCTGTTGGTTCATATGGGGACCGCTTACCGGAGAAGAGCTGATGGCAGTGTTGGTGTTTGCATTTGGGTTCATTTCAGGTGTAGGGACAGGTATATTCGAGTCACAATTGGATGACGGCATAACTAGGTTGTTGATTTGGTCTAACATCACGTGCAAAAATTTTTCCAGGTTACTGATTTTCTCGAACAACTGGTTGAAATGCTCTGTTGGATTATTCAGGGAAATATTGTGGGCGATTGTTGGATGGATACCTTCAGTGATATTAGATTCTTTTGGAGAAATTTTTCTGTCGATTTCTAATAGCTTTTTTTCAATGTTCTGATAACTGGAACTTGATATAGTGTTGACCAAACCATCGAAGCTCCTGGCCATTTCAGTGAAACTGTCGCGGCTAGCTTTAGAGTGTGCAAGATGCTTAGCCACCAAATCATCCTTGTCAGTATTCAAGTTATCGATATGTTCCATTACGCTTCCAAACATATCTCGGAGAATCGCTTTCGTATCTTCACAATCCGAACAAATAAAATGTTCGGCCAGGTATGGCGAATACCAGTCACGTGGGGCATCCAAACATGATCCATGGAGCTTACGCTGGCAAAAACCTTTGCACGTGACGTATTTTGTTTTTTTGTCGAACGCTGTGCAATTTTCAAGGCTGCATTTATAGCTCATGGTGTATGTAGGTAATGGTGTTGAGTATTCACAAGTGACACAGATATTTATTATGCACACGGTCAATTATAAGTTATAGTAAGTAAATTTGTTGTCGATAGCACAAAGTTATGGACAAATCACGAAAAACGGGTCACTGTTATGTGTTTACAAACAAGAAAAAAGAGAGTTTACGATTATAGGGAACTTATACACATGTGGTATTATTTTAATTTTATTAATGCGCAGTAAAAATTAAAGACGTGTGCACTGGTTGACGGTCGGGACAGAATTTCCCCTAACTGCCATTTTGCGGAACAGAAATAATCTCCGGTTCTTTTCTTTTATCTGCCTTTGTGGAATATGTTAACGAAAACATCCGAAGATTATTTCTGATCCGCAAAATGGCAAACATGTTTGCGGAATATACGCAACTGTTCCGTTTCATAACCCCACCCAATTTCGTTAAAAGAGTTACACCTCTTAGAAGCATCACAGACCCTCCGATCGATTAGCGAGGTTTTGTGATTGCGAGATAAATCGGAAGGTCTATGTGACCATCGGATTCAATTTTTTTGATTTGACGTGTGGAACGTATTGCCATGCAATTTTCCATACAGGCTGTCATGACAATCATGTGTTCTCAGTTGCTGATTTTTTGTTACATAAACCTGTGGTCGTTCTTCATGCTGTGGTTGTGGCGGTCATTCTCCATCAAAGTGGCAATGGATGTCCATCTTCCATCGCCAAAAATTGTATAATTTTCGCTATTTTGTGTTGTGTCTTGTGGACCGTGAGACTGTCTATTTTAGATTGCCCGATAAATTGGCTAATGTATGTGCTGTACGGACGGCAGATCGATTGTGGGCAATTGATTGCTCAATCGATCGGCCGAGAAATCGTCAGGTTTGTGGCGCCCCTTAGTTGGATGGTACACGATCACAAACATTCGATAACACAAATACCTCTCAACATTGTTTTTTATGGTTGTTGGTTACGGTTTGTTATTCGCATTTGATTCAATGTAATGTCGCAAATTGAAGAAAATAGGCATGCACTTGAGAGAAAGACATATAATTTTCTAGATAAATATTTGTTTTAGTTTTCACAAGCAGCTAAGTATCCTTACCAACAAAACGGGTTTTGTGAAAAGAGAGTAGTGGAAATGAAAAAGGCTATATCGCTTGTTCTTTTCTTCTTATCGAGTATGGTATTTTCATTAAGTTAAATTTGGAACACGTTTACATATTTTATGCATGGTTTACCATGTTGGCAACTTTCCTTTTTTATCAGTAACGGTGACAATTGCCACATTTTGGCCTGGATTTCGGGGATGTCCATCTGGCTGTGATCCGGTGAACAATCCAGTATGTGCTTGGGATGGTTTCAAGTACCAAACATTTGCTAGCGCGTGCAAAGTTGCCGATTACAATTGTCAGTCTAATACCAGTAAGTCCAAATTACTATGAGTCGCCATGACTCTCCAATCGATTGTACAATCAAGCTCCTTTTGTTAAGTTTCACTACGGGTTTCAATAGAAAAAATGAGCTTTCTCCACAGAAAATGTGCTTTCTCTTCAGAAAATGAGCTTTATTGTACAATAGATTCTTTAGTCTATGGCGCTCTTATAGCTTTGAATTACAACAGTGCTAAGTGCTACATATTAAAACTAACTTCGAAATTGGTAGTTTATTCGATAATAATTGAATATGTATGTAATTCAAAATTAATTAATTAGAAATCTATAAGTTTCTCCTTCATGGAGGCATGGACTGATGACACAGTTCTTTTTACATTTTTTTTTCTCATTCCAGAATTTCGTATACAGAATTTAGGAGCATGTTAGAATTTTAAACGTTTTAATGTTACAACAAATAAACTCGGTTTCCGAAACGAATACTTGTGCCTATCCATCGTTAGTGTTATTTACATGCGAATGGTTTTCGGTAATGTTCTTTTGTGTTGGTTAAGGTCGCTCAAACACGGAGAATCCATGGATTCCGAATCCAGCAAAACTCCATTATAACAGCTGAGCACGTTGTCATTTTTTATATTGAGTTTCACTGGATTTTGAATCCATTGATTCTCCGTGTGTGTGCGGCCTTAGGAGGAAAATATGCGATAAAACTCCATGCTCTGTGGGTCTGGGTATATGTATATACATATGTCCACTAAAAAAAAAAAATTAATGAAGAGCATTGGTTGGATGCAATACGCCCTAGTCTATTGTACTATTGTCCCTACTATTGATTAGATTACCTCATATAACTGACTTCTCCCGATAAATCGATTTAGCTGGCTTATATTAAGAGAGGCGGTATGCTCTTCTAGAGGAAACGCAATCAAACGCAGATCAATCAAGACGGACTGCGCATGGTAAGCCCTAAGATTCACAAAGAACGTGCGATGCCGTTTCGTCATCGGCCTCACAGAAACGACGTTGACAGGTCGTATTGTTTTTTAGGTGGCCATTAACCCGGGAGTGCTCCGTGAGGAGCCCACAAATAATCCTCACCTTGTTCCCACTCAAGTTCATTAGACTTAGAGCGCATTTGCACGAAGAGCTTGGCGTGCCGAAGCCCTACGAACTTATCCCATGCATGTGCAGAGTGGTATCCCGCAGAGGACTCATGACCAAGGATGGGACTGGCACAAATTCTTGTAGCTAATTTATCTGCCAGTCCCTTGCCTTCAATGCTCGCGTGCCCACTTACCCAAAAAAAAAACAGATTGCTGGAGGAACTCATCTGTTGGAGGGTTGGAGGGAGTACAGCTCGTAAGCGCTTGCATTGCAGCTTGCTTGTCAGTAAATATTGACATTTTCTTATTTTATACATATAGCCACGTTTCCGGCATTTTCTATCGCACACATCAATTGTGTGTATTTCTGCCTGAAACAGGGTTAGTTGTACTGGAGTGGAACTGATCTGATCAGTCCTTTCGTCGCCCGGCGCATCAAAAGAAGCGTGAAATCGTATCTGATCTACTCAGTATGCCAGATAGTCAGTCTGATGGCATACTGAGTAGGTTACTGCTGCTTCTGTATATCCTGGTTGGTTGGTTGGTAAAAGTGGCGGCCTAGGCAGAGGCTAGCCAAAGCCCAATTAGCGCATAAAACGCCGTTTTGAAACCACAACTCCATGAAGTTTAACTAGTGTATATGATGAAGGTTAGGTAGGTAGGTAATGAATTTATAAGTGGGGAGGTGTCTTGAACCAGCCAGTGTTGTTTAGGAAGTACAGCAGCTCCCCTAATTTCACATTAGCTGCATCCTCCAAGCCTCCCAGAGAATCCATACCGAGCGTCCTATACCGGGTTCTGGCAAGTCCCGGGCATTCACACAGAAAGTGAATCAGGGTTTCCCTCTCATTTACATTACCGCAGCTGCGGCAATGCGCGTTGTAGCGTTGTAGCCTGGCAGCATGTAGCCCTATTGGCCAGTGCCCCGTGATAACGGCAGTAAGCTTGGCAATATCTCAACGTGGTTTAGTCAGAATCTCAGACGTTCTTTTCCAGTCGTAGGATGGCCACATCTTCCTTGATATAACGCAAGTCCTCAGATTTCGCCAGTTGGACTCAGCAGCCCTAATATAGTGGGTGGATATCTTACTCTTAACAGCCGCCATAGGGACGCAAACACGCTCCGCATGAGAGCTATCAAGAGTGGCACCCAATTTGGCTAGTTCGTCAGCCATCTCGTTACCCTCTATGTTCCTGTGTCCGGGTACCCAGAGTAGGGTGATTCTTTGTCGCGTGCCAAGGCTGGTTAATGCTTCCTCACATACTTCAACAACCCTGGAGGTCGTCTTCACCGATTGTAAAGCCATGATAGCCGCCTGACTATCTGAGCAGATAGCGATATTCTGGTTGTTTTGTATGTCCCTGAGAGCATGACAGGCCTTCATGATTGCAAGCATTTCTGCTTGAAAAATGCTGGCATGATCAGGAAGACGGTATATCCTACCTGTACTGAGTTCAGTGAACATACCATATCACAAGCATTGAGCCTAATGGTGGCTGTAGTCTTGCCACTGCCTCATATCCGAGACTGAAATTGCAATATCGACACCCAAGGCGTATGGTGACTCACCCACGCTTTGGGTTGCGGAGACGAAGCATATCTATGGATGAGGATGGCCGAACCTTGCCTTAGTTACACAGCCTTTAGGTCGCCGAAGACTACAATATCTCCTAAGCTTGCCTATACAGTTTGCGAATGTTTTACCCCATCTCAACAAGTTAACTGCGTGTATTACGTATTGGTCTAGGAGGCGATGACACGATCCAAGATAGAGCTGCCTGTAGAAATAGGCTGAGACATTACCGCCAGAACGGGCGATGTGCCAACACCACAGGCCGAGCGACGAGTGCGGTATAAAGAACGGGCAAGAAAGAAGAAGATGCATTTTTAGTTATGCAGAGGACGCTGGGCACGCTATGTGCAGACAAGAGAGGAAGTACCGACTGTACGTGTCCTAGCTAGGATATTCTTATGTTGCACCTTCAAAATTGAATCCCAGCACACACTATTGTGTGGGTGTCTTATTATTTCGCCACACGAACACAACAGACGATCATCACAAAGCTTTGGCGCATCCCACCAAGATAGGTTGTGAAGATGATCCGTTTCATGGAAATACTTTACAATACGATCAATTGCTGAATGCGCTATGGGCTTCTCATACAGAATCCACTTGTGGATCATCTATCTTTGCGCGGATCACTATTAAGATACTCAGCCTCGGATGCTTCTTCACTTCTTGTCGATTTTCTGGCTTTCAGTTTCAACCGAAACGTCGTGCGATTTGCGGCTGGTACCTCCTACAGTCACTTGAATCGAGCGTTAAAGATAAAGACGGGTGGAATCGAGTACTCAAAAATATTTTGTACGTTCAAGTGCACTAGCGATAAATTTATTCTTCAAGAACAGTTTATTATATCGTGTTACAGTGGTTAGGCGGGTGATTTAACGATTATCTAGTTTGTCGCCATTACGGAAATAGGTACTAGTCATTCTACATTTGCGGTCGGAATCAGTGAACTGTGTGACTAAGATCAATAAATCATCGCGTTGATGTGTTTGGTCTCAGATGTTTTTATCTTGTGTATGCCGTGCGAACTTTATTCTGGAACTAAATATTTATGTTATGTGTAATTAGAACACAAAGATTTTGCCAGATAACGATAAACAAAAAAAGAGAATAATAGATATTGATTACTCTATTGAGGATACCTTCTTGTGCTTCGAATTTGAATCAGGAAATTAGGACACAATACAAAATTTAATTATAAAAAACTGTAGTTTGGAAAGATCACTACGCAAATTTGCGTAATTCAAATTGCAAGCGAGTACTACGAGTAATTACGTGATTGCCGACAGTGATCTGCGTTCCTTTTTTTTTTGTGAAATTTATCTTGTTAATCGGTGTAGTCCTAATCACAAGATGTCAGCCACTACTATCTCTCGTATTCATCCTGTAACATCACAAAATCCTCAAATTACCGAAACGTCGCTGAGGCGCAGCGTTGGTTCAACTAGCGAGTCATCGGATCCCTTGGAATCCGATTACAGTGAAGAAGAGGTTGAGGAAGAGGAGGAGACTGAAGAAGAGGAGGAAGAGGATGAAGAAGAAGAAGAGGAAGAGGACGATGAGGAGGAAGACGAAGAACAAGTAGAGGCAGAGGATAGTGGTAGTGAATCAGATGATGAGGCTGAAAGTGAGGAGGAGGAAAGTAGTGACAATAGCACCAGTCTTGGTGACGCAAAGCAAGGACGAGAAAGAAAATATCATATTGACGACTTTCAGATAATAAAAACTGTCGGTGAGTACAAATTTCATTTGAGACAACTTTATGTGTACATACATACGAGTATTTGATATAATTTTATATACAACAGAAGTATTTATTTTATCGTTACTTGATTAGCTTAGGTGTCGTAATTGTACACATTATCCTGAAGAGTCCTCGAGTTTTTTTTCTAGACAAATCATATCAAAACAATACTCACATATAAGACATACGCGCGACCATCTGTGTCCGGTTAGGCGCCCGGGCAACGGAAGGTTAACCACAAATCCTGAAATATAAAATTCCGCTTGGATTTAAGAAAGGGACTACATATTTACGACTTACAAACTACACAGCGTTAAACACTCTGTTAAAAACTCCCTCAAAGACCAAGCTTCTATTCCTATGGTTACACTCGACATTGAAAACGCCTTTGATACTCGCACAACGTGGCACGTAGTTATTCTACCGGTAAACATATTCATGCCTCACGTTTAAGCCCAACTCTACTCAACATTTACGCGTCAGTTATTCCTTGTGATAATCAATGTGAGTTTGCCCTATTTGCTTTTCTTTACGCGAAATCAAGCGATCTGAAGTAATATTAAGAACTCTAGAAAATAAACGGGAGCTCCTTCACCAATAGTCCATAAAATTATACTGAATAAACCGTACATACACTGCGGTTTAAGCTTCACATGCGGGGTGCACGTGGTCACAATGTCACAATTTATAGTCGTTTTGAGTATTTTAAATACAATTCGTTGATTTTAAAAAATTTTGGGTCGTGGTAAAGCCTTAACAAGCGAAGAACAAGTTAAAATAAAAACTTACAGGGATTGTGACCTTTCAGTGACTAAAATATAAAAAAAAAAAATTGGAAAAAGCAGAAACGTGATTTACAATTTTATTAAAAATGGTGAAAATTATGAAAAAATTTGAAAGGTCGAGTAAGCAGTGTACTCTCTAATGCAGATAAGCAATCTATTTGGCGTGAAGCATCGAATTCACATGATTCTGTGGTCAAAACTCGGTTAAAAGTTGGTCTCAGCGCGAGTAAAACAACTGTATGGCGTGCTAATTCAAAAGCTAAACACCTTAAGCGTCTAAAATAAAGAAATAAAAACACCACTTAACCCCGGTCGTAAACAAGCTCGGTTGACTTTTTGTCGTACCAACATGTCATGGACCAAAGAGTGGTATCGCGTTGTTTTTTCTGATGAGAAGAAATTTAATTTGGAAGGGCCCGACGGATATAACTGTTATTTTTATGATTTAAGGAAGGAAACTCACCAGTTGGACCGTTTGCACAGTCGAGTTGGCGGCGTTATGGTTTGGGGAGCCATATCCTACTTCGGCACTTGTGAACTCCAATTCTTAGACACCACTATGAATGCTAAGTCGTATCAAGGTGTTTTAGAAAAGGCTTTTGCGACATTCGAAAGTCTCTTTGGACCATTGCCGTAAACTTTCCAACACGAGAATGCACCAATACACACTGCCCGTGCTAGTAGTAGTTTATCGAGTCCAAAAATGTTACTCTTTTGAACTGGCCACCATACTCGCCGGATCTAAACATAATAGAAAATGTTTGGGGATGGCTGGTCAGAAAAGTTTATGAGTCTTCATTTTTTTTAAAGATATTAAGAAAATAAATTTAATGTATAGAGTGTGCTATTCAAGTGAAACGCAGTGTATCTACTTTTTACATCAGATTGCTGGAGAATTTTATTCAAGATCTAATATAATAATAATAACTTATTTTCAATTTTCGCTCTAAGATAACAAATCATCCTCTTTTTGTCAATATTCTAAATACTGCGTGATGCAAATGTTTTTATCCTAAACAAACTAAGCCTCAAAAACAAGGTTTTTTGAAAATTTATCAGCCTTAGGCTAAAACGAGACCGAGGCTAATTTTGGGCGCGGCCGAAATTTGGATACCCTTCGCTCCCCACGGGCTAAATTTTGTTCGGGCGTACCTACGACCCCCATTCTTTTCCTTCCATCTTCACAAAAGTTCCGTTGCGTCGACAAAACAATATTTGTGTGGGATTTGGTTGGAATACTTAAGTGGCAAATAAAAATATTTACTCAAAAAATTTTATTTGGGGATGCGGAAGCATGGCCCCATAGTACAATCCAATTTATTTTGACCTTTTTGGCTGCTTTGATTAAGACATATTAACTCAAGATTTTGTGAAATTATTGTAAAAAATGTTTCTTATAAGAATCAAAATGGAGGTTTTTATGACAGCCCCATGACCCCATGGTCCGATTTGATCCATTCTTACATATAGGGTTACCACCTAAACCAGCTCTCTCGTCCGGCAGAAGTAACATGGGGAGGGCTCAATAGTATTCAATTTTGGACGGATGTCTCATATAACAGAGTATTCTAATTCCATTAGATTCCACAGGAAACGGTACGAAGGATCAGTCACTCATCCAAATGATAGGCATTCGTGCCGTATACTAATTGACGCATTAAAAAATATTTTTAAAAAATCCATTGTTGATATGCAGGCTGCTAAATGCTTGATAGAACCTTTAAAAAAAATCTCTCTCATGTGGGGTCCGAGACCCTAACACGCACAATGACATTAACAAAAATGGTGGCCTGCTTTTGCTCTGTCTGTCCTCTACTTAAGGCCAACCATTTTATTTTAGTATCCATTTCAAGCCCATTTTCTGCAAAAATTAAAGGTGGGTTCTCTCTATAATTGGTGATAGTACTATATTTAAAGGGTCTCTTCAAACTACCTCGATTCCACATAGTTTTTGTAGTTCGTAGATTAAATATCCATACACTCATGGATCAGCAAAATAGCCATTCCAGGCCACACAAACGCTCGGATTCAAGAAAAATTGCTGAGCCCGGTGTGTCAAGTTGATCCTCGGCCTCTGTTTCATTAATTTATATTCATTTACTGGATATAGTTGAGAACCTAAAACTTGACTCGAAAAATGCTGAAGTATGCATTGCGATTGAGATCCTACAGCACTCGATCATGTAACCTCGATCTCGGAGATCGAGACTGAATTTTGGAGCACTCGAAGAACGTTTGAGAGAAGGCAGCATTCGCCCCATCGGCATTGGCAAGTTACATACTTCAAATGTATAAGATCTCAGGACTTGGATTGTAAGTTCCTTATTATTATAGACCTCCACAAAGTTTAGGCCGATGTACTGTAGTTCCTGTTCTTGTTATGCCATACCAATTAACACGATCACTGTCTGACAGGTTTTCGCCGACATTATCAGTCACATGTGACTCATAGATGTGATCGGGGAGAACCGCTGTGTGCCCATGTGATTCATAGACGATGAATGTGTTAATTCGCTCTAGGAGTATCCGCTGTATATCGTATGAAGTTGCTAACATTGGCATCATTTGCATGTTCTTTGATGCTGGAGGAGGCGAAATACACCCCTTTTCAACTGTCCAAAATGTAAAGGTACTCAGAGAAAACTAGAGTCGGATATGCTCCACGGAGCTTGGTAATAGATAAATAGATATATAGGTACACATATAGATTCGAATCTGTACAAAAGCAATTCACACTTTTTGCTCCGAGGGACCGTTATAACCTTATAACCCAGCCAACTATCTAAATCCCCCATCGTACAGCTACAGGCTAAGTCTCTTAAATTTAATGACTCTATCTAGTTGGTTCATAAAGAAAAAAGTTTTTCTTAGAAGAACCTAATT
Organism: Microchrysa polita; assembly: GCA_949715475.1. Classification (NCBI taxonomy): domain Eukaryota; kingdom Metazoa; phylum Arthropoda; class Insecta; order Diptera; family Stratiomyidae; genus Microchrysa; species Microchrysa polita. The sequence continues at coordinate 92,714,386 of OX454416.1, forward strand.
TTGGATTTTTAAAGTAGGTATGTATTTTAGAAGACACCTTTTAGGCCAGTCATTTAACGATTTTAGGTCGCAAAAAATTGCTCGGCTCTGTTGTTTTGAGATATTGTTAGGATAGATACTTGAAGTGTACCACCAAGTTTGCAACTTCGAAAAACCTGTGCTAACCCCGTAACCCTCAAAAAACCTCAAAATTTTCGGACTTTTTTCATATTTTTGTTTGTAATTTCTAAAAGGTGCTTCCTACAAGTAAGTCGGACGACTTACTGCACTTTTAAAGCTAAGAAAATCTTCTTTAATTTGAGTGTAACTTCAGCTTTGTACGTGCAAAGGATTTCAAGATACAGCATTTTAAAAAATGTGTTTTTTTTTGTAAAAAAGTCCGAAATTGTATTTTAGGAGGTTTGTATGACAGCCCTATGACGTAATGTTCCGATTCTATCCATTCCTTGATATGTTTTGAGGCTTTACTAGGAACACATTTGGGTGAGGTTTGGTTAAGATTGGTTCCTAAAGAAAAAAATTTTTCTTAGAAGAACCTAATCATCAGGGGTTGGTTTGTATGACAGCCCTATGACCTATAGTGTTCCGATTTCATCCTTTTCTAGATATGTTTTGAAGCTTTACTAAAAAACACATTTGAGGGAAAGGTGGTTAAGATTGGTTCATAAAGAAAAAAGTTTTTCTTAGAAGAACCTAATTTCCAGAGGTTGGTTTGTATGACAGCCCTATAACGTAGTGTTCCGATTTCATCCGTTCCTAGATATTTTTTGAGGCTTAACCAGGAACATACTTGGATGAAGTTTGGTTAATATTGGTACATAAAGAAAAAAGTTTTTCTTAGAAGAACCTAATTTTCAGGGGCAGCCCTATGACCCCATGGTCTGATTCCATTCGTTCCGACATATATACAGCTAAGGAACTGGTTTATAGCTTCATGTCACATGACTTTCTCCGTAAAATACGCATTTAAGCCGATATTCAGCTCGGAACATGACTGAAATTATAATTTCAAAAAACTATGTTTAAAGTGCTGTATCTTGGGATCCTTTGCGCCTACAAAGCTGGAGTTACACCCAAATTAAAGAAGATTTTCTTAGCTTTAACAGTGCAGTGGACAACTTACTTGTAGGAAGCACCTTTTAGAAGTCACAATCAAAAATATGAAAAAAGGCCGACAATTTTGAGGTTTTTTGAGGGTCACGGGGTTAGCACAGGTTTTTCGAAGTTGCAAACTTGGTGGTACACTTCTGGTATCTATCCTAACAATATCCCAAAAAACCAGAGCCGAGCAATTTTTTGCGACCTAACGCCTTATTTTTCGGTTTATTGACTGGCCTATTTGTGCTAAAGATTCATTTGACAAAATGGTGCTCGTTTTAATCACTAGACTTTTAGAGAGTTTTTAGACTTTCACTGTTCGTGGACAGTTGTGTGCAGTTAATTTTCATCAATATTTCAAGAAACCGAAGAAAATAAATTCAGACCTGGTTAAGTCAGGGGAAACATTGGAACGTCGACCGATAAAATGATTTGAGCTCCCTGCTTGAACCACATTGCTCAAGTTCAGAATGGTCTTACGCGAAGGAAGAAATGCATTCCAATGAATATTGAAAGGTCGACGAAGCTTCGCTGTACGTACAATTCCTATAAAATGTTCAATCGTCTTCTGCTTGCCAATTGAAATGCGTTCAAAAAGACAACTGTCGCTACCGGAATCGATAAAGCTTACTATGGCTATGGATTTGAATCACTTTTTCCATCCATCGATTAGTACGAGGTTGTATTTTCTTTTTCCGTATCACCTTTGATTTTAACTGAACGTTTGTGCTTAACTTCAGCAAAAGAGTTATGTCGTCAATTTGGAATCGACCTTTATTTTCCGCCATTCGCTGAAATTGATAAATTGATAATGCATGCTTCCAAAAATTATGTTCACCAATTGGGCCTAATCTCGTGCGTGGAATTTTACCTTGAGTAGAGGCTCGAACTGAATTGCCCAATTTTGTGTCCTTGTTCTGAGCCACCGATGAGAATTTCTTTTTGAAATATAAAACGATCAGCAATAATTTGCAGAAGTTTCCATCAGTGCTTAAATTAGTTTAAGAATAAAAAGAAAGTAGGCCCCGAGCTCAGTTCAGAATAAGAGACCACCAAAGAGAGATTTGAAAAATAGTAAGCGAATTAGTTACTGTTAAGGTGAACATAAACTATACTTTGAATGCCTCTTGTCCTTTAAAACTGTATCATTAACTGAAAAGTGACGAATTTGGAGTGTGATCGGCTTCTTGCCTACGTGCGATATGGTTATTCGACTTACAACATTTTTTACTAAGGACGCATTTTCCTGCAAACCAATTAGCGCCCTAAGTAGAGGTATGCCTGTATTAGAATATTTTCTTAATAAAATCGTTTTATCGGAATTTAATGTACAAAATCACTGGATTTATATGCAATACAATCTACATTGGATTTTTGCCTACCTGTGTAATTATACCCTATACCCATAAGATGGTATAGGGTATATTGTTTTTGTTACGACGATTTATGTAACACCTCAAAGGAGCCACCGGAGGTATGACAAAGTATATATATAAATGATCAGGGTCGGTCCCTGATTCGAATAAGCTATGTCCGTCTGTCTGTCTGTCTGTCTGTCTGTCTGTCCGTCTGTGTGTCTGTCAGTTCGCACGATAACTCCCGAAATAATGAAGCTAGCGTTTTGAAATTTTGGTCAGATGATTGTTTTGATAAAAGCTTGGATGGTATTGAAAATGGGCCAAATCGGACTAAGGGTTCCCCTACCTCCTATACAAATGACCCCTCCGTGATAGTTTAATTCGGTCATATTTTTCGACAGAATATCGCTTGCGACCTGAAATTTTCATCAATGCCTAATTCTGACATATGCTTTAGTTGGTGGAAAGTGGGGAAGGTCTGACTACCCCTACCCCTACATCTCCTACAAAGCAATATTCCGCCATATATTTTGATAGAATGCCGCGAAAAACTTCAAACTAGTATCAAATGGTAGCCCTTGGATGCCTTGATAAGATAATAAAGATGTGCCAGGTCCGGCCCATCTACCCCTCCCTCCCCTGCAAAAAATATGAAATTGAATATATATGGTTTTGCGCGCCTTCTAGGTCTGTACATATGGGTATAGGGTATATACTCATCGTGCTATTCGCACGATTAGAACTCGGTCTCGTTTTTACATCATTCTGTGACGTCTCACTTTAACTTTCACTCACTACATGTTTTCCTAATCGTATTCTAAATCGTATTAAAGTCAAACATTGTGGAATCGACCAAGATCGTCGATGGCGAAAGAATTGAATGAAAAATAAGGTGCTAAAATATTTATGTCAGTTATGCTATATATATTTCTGTGTCAATTGATTTTCTTTAAAATCTCTCTACTTTTTGGCAGCAAAAATTTCCAATATGAAAGTCATTATATAAGTATCTTAGAAAAAGCATAGTAACCCATGCCATGCGTTAGTCCAGAATGGCTATGTGATCACACAACCCATATGTGTTTGACTCCAAATTTATTACACTACACTCCACGAACTAATTCAAACGTCAAAATATTGTCGATGCAATTATTAACCCTTCTGTCGTCGCCTACGTGCTATTATGCCTATGGTGTAGCTGAATTTTCTGTGAAATCAATCTTAATTTTTGAAGAGGTTTAATTTTGGATCTTGAAACAGTTTACATACTATGTCTTATGACGATGCGCCGTTTTTTCGCTTCTTTAGACATAGTTTACATTTCGCCGAACGTTTGATCGCATTTGTGGCCGTCGGTTCCTTTGAAATATATATGGAAAGGGGTGGAACATATTGTTGAACGATATTTTTCATCAAGATATAGTACCAATGGTCTGTCTGGATCTATACGCCAACAGAAGGGTTAAATATCACGTTGGCATTTGAAGAGAGTAATAAATATTACGCGGATTTTATATTCTCAATTGTAAACAAAAAATTGACGTTTGAATAAAATTTTCACGCATACTATGAACTGCAATAGTGTGAAAACGGTGCCATTTTTATTTTCTGATGGCCATTCTGGACTAACGCATGGCATGGGTTACTATGCTTTTTCTAAGATAAGTATATAAATTAATATGTATGTATGTATGTAAATATGTAAACTACTGGGCATACATACTTTTTGTTAGAAATTTCAATGAACCTTTGAAATCAAGTTTAGATATTAGCTCCTGAAGAATTCAAATTTAGTTCCCGAAAATAAATTATTACCTCCCCATTCGTGGAATTTTCAGAGGGTTCTGACACAATTTAAAGTTTCACATTTCAGTAAATGCTAAAACTAGAAAGTTCACCTACCAGTAAAGTATCGTAAACGAATGGAAGGCTGGAACATTGATAATATATCCTCCCTGGATGACAAATTAAATTTGGATCTGTCTTTTTTAGTCATACGTTTTTTAGCTGTGTACTCAACAGAGTGTCTTAAATTCAGAAGTGTTATGGCAAAAGCCGCTGTCCGTCTGTTCATCTTTTCACGTCCTTTGTCTAAAAATTTATTGTTTCATCATCAGTCAGAAATTCCGCCGAAATAAATTAATGCAACTATAATCGTTTTCCTAAAAAAAACAACCACTTCCTCCACGTTGGGCGCAATAATGTAGCAAAAGACTGTAGAAGAAGTATCGTACGCCTTACGGGTTGAGCCAAAGACAGGGCTCCTTAATGAGCTAGTAGAGTTATGAGCTTGTTGTGGGTTAGAGCGTAGGCCATGCGCTGTGTGGGGTTTGTTTGTTCCACTCGTTGCTTGTTCCTTCCTCTTAGATTTGTAATAGAAGCTGAGTTTCTAGAGTTACTAGATGTTAAGGAGTGTTTTTCTAGTGATTTCTACCTTCTTAATTTTTATTGAAGTGCGTGCTTATATACAGACTAAAACCCTTTACTCAGTTGCTGCACTATAACTATAAGTGAAGGGTTTAAAATCCAGGGTCCTTTTATTTTTCCTTTGGATAACCTTTATTCTTTTATCTGGTCAGTAATTATACTTGTTTCAATTGTTGACAATTTACTCCCACCTTAGGTACTATTTCATTGCGATTCACCATATTCCTGTAGTAATTAAACAAACTTCTTCTTCTCTCCTAGTTTTCCAATTTCAAACAAGCAAATATTTAGTACTATACACTTTTCAATAAAAATCATAAAATCAAGAATAGTTTCGTGGGCGTGTGACACGAATAAATGTTTACGTCCAGAAATATAAAATAAGTTGCAAGCTTTACCGATTTTCTTCGCACACACACGTTTCGAAATGTATCAGAAGTGAAATGGGTGACAACACTCACAGAAAATTATTTCTACATAATTTTTAATTTTGCTAAAAATATCAAAATGATTTGTCTTTTTTTTATGTTGCTATAAGAATGATTACTGCGCCTTTCTTTAGTGTCGGTCATTGATGTTTTTAACAATTAATTTAACAATTCCGTCTGACGGGGATACATAGATATATTTTCGTTAAAGATACTTAAGACAGCTTGGCGACATTCCCAAAAATATAATTATGTACATATTACATTTTCATATTTATATACATATGAAAGGTAAAAGGAATAAGTATGGAAAACATTTCACAACTACATGTATACATTTGCACCTATTGCATCCCACTAGGAAAAAGTGCACTAAGTTTAAAGCCTATACATTTACAATTTTTTGAGTTAAGTGAAATACATTGCAATTCTTGGCTCTATACAGGGTGTCCGGAAACTGCCGCATAAACGCACCGGATTGTGATTCCTCATGTGATTTCCAGCAAAAAAGTTGTACTGAACATACCCCCACAGCTTAACCCTTTAGCTGCCACAGGGACAAATTTACCTATAAAATAAAACTAACCACACTAAAATCGGATAAGAGGTTTGGTTTTTACAGAGCTTCAAAGTCAAATTTGCGTGATTTGACCCAAAAACAATCTTTTTTTCCATCTCAATTTTCTCTAACTTTTACCAAGGTGAGGTGTTTGTACGATTCTTTTAAAAAATGGCGCATAGTCTTACAATCATATCTTTCTTACATCATTTTAATCTACACTTACGGTCAAAAGTATCGACTCAACCTAAAAGCGCGTGTATTTGTACGTGTTTTTCGAAAAGTATAGCAGTTATCCATAAAAATCGTATGTCATTGAAAAGCTTAAGGCCTCAGCTTTACGTTGGTACCATTTTAACCAATATTTGGTGAGCACTTTTAAAATTGATGCTCTTTGAACGAAAACGTAGCGAAAATGAGCAAATATGAAAATGGATTTTGGTTAGGTTTTTTGCAAATAAAACAAAAACTGTTTGAAAATAAGTTAAGTATTTATTATTTTAGTATTTGGTATTTCCTCCTTTTGCTCTAATGACAGCTTCCAGCCGATTCTGCATTGATTTGATCAAGTTGCTGATGGTATCTTGAGGAATACCGTTCCACTCCTCTAATAGGGCTGCCTTCAATTCTTCAGTGGACGAAGGGACTGGATGTCTGGCTCGGACTCTTCTCTTGAGTTCGTCCCATAAGTGTTCAATGGGATTGATGTCGGGACTGCGCGCAGGCCAGTTCATGACGACATATTGGCTTCATTCAAGAACTGCCGAGTGAGGCGCGACGCATGACACCGGGCATTGTCGTGCATCAAAGTAAATATATATGAAAATGGATTTTGGTTAGGTTTTTTGCAAATAAAACAAAAACTGTTTGAAAATAAGTTAAGTATTTATTATTTTAGTATTTGGTATTTCCTCCTCTTGCTCTAATGACAGCTTCCAGCCGATTCTGCATTGATTTGATCAAGTTGCTGATGGTATCTTGAGGAATACCGTTCCACTCCTCTAATAGGGCTGCCTTCAATTCTTCAGTGGACGAAGGGACTGGATGTCTGGCTCGGACTCTTCTCTTGAGTTCGTCCCATAAGTGTTCAATGGGATTGATGTCGGGACTGCGCGCAGGCCAGTTCATGACGACATATTGGCTTCATTCAAGAACTGCCGAGTGAGGCGCGACGCATGACACCGGGCATTGTCGTGCATCAAAGTAAAGTTCTCGCCAATAAATGCTGCATAGGGCACAACGTGGACACGGAGAACATCGGTAACGTATCGCTCAGCTGTCAGCCCTCCTCCTCGGCCTCCTGCGGGCACGGATACGAGATCCGTTTTTCCCTCCAATGAAATGCCAGCCCACATCATACAGGAACCGCCGCCGTAACCGTTTCAGTGAAACAGCACTGCGCAAATCGCTCAGTTGGACGCCTGTAGACTCGACATCTTCTGTCACTGCCATGCAGACACATTCTCGACTCGTCAGTGAACAATACTGAGCTCCATTCCGTATCGCTCCAAGTAAGATGATTACGAGCAAATAAGAGGCGCGCTTGTCGGTGTCGTGCAGTCAATTTGGGGCCCCTGGCAGGCCGTCTTGGAGTGATATTCGTTTCCCTTAATCGTCTTCTTACCGTGCGGTCACTGACAGCTACTCCGCGAACACGCCTCAGGTTCCGCTGCGCAGCAACACCCGTGAGGAAACGATTTCGTAACGTACTTGTTACAATGAAACGGTCGTCTCTCTCTGAAGTGGATCGAGGGCGGCCCGTTCTTGGTCTCGAATTATAGCTACCAGTCTCTCGAAATCTCCTGCTAACTCTCGAGACAGCAGACTGACTCATTCCAAGACGGCGAGCGACGGTTCGCTGACTATGATTTTCCGACAATAGGGCTACAACTTGTGCCGCCTGTTCTGGCGTCGTATCCATTGATGACCAAACAGTGACTGAAATTATTTCAGATGTAAGTTACCTAACTTTCCTGATGCAACTGATAATGAGAAACCGATTACGGGCGCTTTTATAGGGGTAGTTTACCTGACCTGACCTTTACCTGAAACTTCAATTTGTCTGGGTTTTTTGTTACAAGTGGCAATAATTTAAAAGATGCAAAGCAAATGTTGATAAAAAGGGTACCAACAGGTAGCTAAGGTTTCGAACTTTTAAACGACATACGACTTTTATGAATAACTATCATACTTTCCAAAAAACATGTACAAATACACGCGCTATTAGGTTGAGTCGATACTTTTGACCGTAAGTGTAGCTCAATTACTTCTAACAGTCTTTATACGTTAAGTGTAGAAAACTAGGGTTAATTTTAGCTCGAATTCAATACAATTAAATTCACACTGCCCCTAAAGAAATTGAAAAAATCTATTCAAAATATGTCGAAATCGAGCCAAAATTAACCCTAGTTTTCTGCACTTAAGGTACTAAAACTGTTAGAAATAATGGAGCTAGAATAAAATGATGTAAGAAAGATATGATCGTAAGACTATGCGCCAATTTTTAAAAGAATCGTACAAGCACCTCACCTTGGCAGAAGTTGGAGAAAATTGAGATGGAAAAAAAATATTGTTTTTGGGTCAAATCACGCAAATTTAACTTTGAAGCTCTGTAAAAACCAAACCTCTTATTCGATTTTTAGTCTGGTTAGTTTTATTTTATAGGTAAATTTGTTGACTGTAATAATAATTTTATTTCACTATTCCAGCTGGTCTAGCTTTGGAGATATTAGGCTTTAAGTCGTGCAAGAAAATGATTTTTTCAAAAATCTTTAAATGCGTGGTTAAGCTGAGGGGCTATGTTCCGTACAACTTTTTTGCCGGAAATCAACTGAGGAATCATAATCCGGTGCGTTTATGCGGCAGTTTCCGGACACCCTGTATAAATAATTAATGGACAGAATGGTTAACACTGGGCAATATTTCTTCAGACGACTTACACACCGCTTGTGGAGGTTATTGCTATTTTCTAAGTTCTGAAAAAATATGTACTATCTACGGAACTGTTTTCATAATATGTTTTGATGTTTTAAGTTTTATTAAGTTGTGAAATAAATTCGTCGGGTTTTTGGCGTTCAAAATTTGAAAATTTTGAACCTATGGTGACGGTCTATGGGCACTGATTTCAGTTGATGCAGTTATATTCAGATTTAAAAATTTAAAATTCATAAAACTTTTTAATTAAATTTAAATCGTTTTTGGTTAACTAAAATATGAAAAAAAATATGTTTATTAATTATGGGAGGTAGCCTGGTTGGTGTTGTGGCTAGTGCGCACACCATCGGTGCACCAGGGTCGTGGGTTCGAGTTTATGGTGTTTTTTGGACTCACGATCCATGTGGCGGACTATGAGCCCACTCAGATGTTAAACGAGTACCCATTTATGGGGATAAATAACACTGCTGAGCGTGCTGTTGTTGGCAACACCTCAACAAAAAAGCAGTTAAGATCTTGGAAATTGGAACACATCTGTGGCTTTAGTCCAATGTTGGACTGTCGCGCCTGTTATTATTATGTATATTTTATTATGGAGTTATAAAGGAAGTGTATGCAGTTCATTTGAGATCTGTTAAGTCAGTGCTGCCAATTTAGCCGGAAACTGGACTGTTTAGCCTAGTGGTTCCCAATCTTTTCCCGCTCGTGCTCCCTTGCGAGATCTACTGATCCTGGTTCCCCCGGAGAAACTGTTGGGAATCACAGAGCGAAGGAAATTACTAATTCCGGCCGGCCGGATTTTTAGCCGGAATTATATTTTCTTCGGTCATTTTACTGCGGCCTAAGCTTTTTTTATGAAAATCATCGTAAAATTATTTCTACACACTTATTGTCGTGTAAATAAAAGCGGGGAGGTGAAATGCATGGTGAGAAATATAGGTTGAGTGGTTAAATCATTTAATTCAAGAAGAAATTGTTGTCAGTCTCTGGGCTCCCTCAGAGTAACAGAAACTTGTACTGGTGATATAATAATTTTCGAAATGAAGAAGAGTTTCTTAAATAAAATTCTTTGACGGAGTTCTGGGGGCATGGGGGCCTTTTTTCAGAAGCTCTTTTCAAATCAATTGGTAAAGCACAATTTATTTTTGATAGTGATGAATGATGATAAAAATTAAAACTGAATTTATGAAAAAGAATGTCAAATAACAAATTGCTAATTCCGAACTCTATGCAAAAATTTGAATTAAAGGTTTGGAGTGCAATTTTGAGCCGTTGAATATGAGTATGTATAATTTCACTTTTAGTTGTTTTTCCAGTGACTAGCTACGAGGATATCCAAAAAAGCGTATACTTATTGTAGAAAATTTAATTCAACCAGTAATTGATAGTTCTCATTTATGTACCTGAAAATGCTATACGATAGCTTGGGATGCAATTAATTTTGTTTATTACAGCTAATGAATCATTACCATACGATATCAATTATGCACATCCAAGTACAGGGTGTTTTTTTTTCGAGTGAAATAACTACAAATTTAAATAAGGCATTAGGAATTGCTCTTAATCACGCCAAACTAGATATAATAGAATGAGGTAGTTTTATAATTTATGTAAGGTCATATTTTTTCGACAGGTGCCGCCACCGCTTGCTCGTAATGTCGCTATTTGGGGGTCAAATTTTCAAAGATTTATCTTGCAGTAAATCAGGCATAAATCGGATAATAACAGAAACAGTTAGAAATTTCAGGTGGGTGTGGCGTGATTTAATTCGGATTGCAGTCAACTGTGAGCGGTATAAACACATTACCTTTTCGATTATCAGTTGAAACTCATACGTCCTAATTCACCCGCTTAATTTGTAAAACCATTTCGGGACTTTAAAAACAAAAAAAAAGTTAAATTTTTAACAAAAATATGCGAAATTCTGACTTCTATATTACGGCATACTCGCGAAAGCCCGCGGTCTCCCAATTGCCAAGAAACAGACATAAATGGCAGCTTCCTCTTTCGAATGAATCCAATTTGGGGTGCATTAACGGCATTTCTCTATGCTTTATTTCAATTTGAAATTCTGTCACTCGAAAAAAAACACCATATGTCGACAGTACATACTTGTATGTATCAGCAGCATATCATCATTTGCTTTCTTTAGGGCTCCATGACACAGTCATATTTATAGTCATATTTCTAGTCATATAATTAAGCCTACTCGATTCATTCAGTTAATTTTTTACACGTACACTAAACGAAATCTAGTAGGCTTAAGGATATGATAATATCTATTATAATATATATTACGAATATATGACTGTGTAATAGCGCCCTTACATGCATTGAACGATACGAGTAGGTAAACAGCCCTATTCGACTCACTGGATCATTTCCAGATTTATTGGAAATCCCATACAAAATGATAATCCTGGAGGTTGATCCAGGGTATGACTTGGATCATCTGCCAAACTAATCCCCTAGATGTCTCCGCGAACAATTTCCCTAAAATTTCCCGTATGTCATTTTGTTATTCAGTATTTTTGGTTTGTAAACTTTATTCAGAGTTAATCATTTTAATATTTCTTGCTACTTATCATTTTAATTGTATCTCGCACGGTGCATAATTACAAATGCAATTTATAATTTAGAATATCGCGTTGGGGCCAGATGACATGATAGTCAGCTGTTACCGATTTGGGAAATTTTGATCCGATTTCATTCGACTTGGATAGGATCAATGATCCAGTCAGTCGAATAGGGCTATTATATCAGTTGAAGTAGGCAATATGAAAATTGTATTTGGCCTTCTCCATTAGTTAATAGTTTCTAAAAGTTCCTAGAGGTTTCGGAGATATTTTTTTTATTTTACACTGCTTTCTCTGTAAATATGTAAAAAAAATTAGATATGAGTTCTTCTTCCTGGTCTGGAATATTCGCGATTGGTATGAATTTTCCTCATTTTATTTTCTTATTTAGTGCTCGGCCATTATCTGTAGTGTAGTAAGCAAGGAAATCTGTTTTTTTTATAAGCGTTCGTAGAGCGAATTTATAGCATCCGTAGCACATACATACATTGTGCGATTAATTTCTTTTAGATTTTATTTAAAATGGATTTTTTAGTGTACCTAAGTAGATAAATAAACTATTAAAAATGACATGTGTTAACCTTAACCTTGCAAGCCAATACGTTTCACGTCATTTTGTATCAAGTATGTATTATTTAATGGGAGATAATAATAGATGCATTCAGCGAACGAAATTCACTGGAAATGCTACAAGAATTACTCGCCACCGACCCCTTTCTTCGCTGAATAGTTTACGTGCGAAATGGGAATCTAATTGGAGTAAAACTTTTCTGCTACATTTTTGGTTCGCTGAATGCAGTAAATGACCGCATTCAGCGAACGAGAAAGGTAGCAGAACAGAATTACTCCAATTGAATTCTCACATCGCATATGACTATTCAGTATAGAAACGAAAACAACGGTTTTCCTTGTGATCCAAGCAAAAACTATTCATGTGCCTAATGTACCTGTTTGCCGATCAGCTGTGGGTTTGACAGCGAATGTAGCTCACTCCAAACTAGGGATGTCAAAAACCGGCCCATAACCCGGTTTTCGGTTTTTTTGCAAAGCCGGTTAGACCGTCCGGTTTTAACCGGGCTCAAAGTACCGGTTTTCGGTTAACCGGTTTTTCATTGAATTGCTTAGAATTTTAGCAAAATAATGCATACACACTCGTTAAGCTGATGTTCGTATAGAAATATGACTGTGTAATGGAGCCCTAAAAGAGAAACATGTTGAACAAAAAAGATAATCAAATAAAATTGTCAGAAGTATTCATAATGTTTCAAAAATAGTTAACTGAGTGTTATTGCTAGACAATGCATATAGTGCAGTCAAAATATCCCATTTCAGGCCTCCAAATAGAAAAAAAATAGAGTAAGGCTATTTTTTGTAGTTTTTAAATCAGCGAGCTCCCAGGCATCTAAAACTTATTTTGCGAAAAAAAAATTTTGATCGGAAAGGTCCCAAAAAGGACAAAAAAGGAGACTCTTTAATCCTTGGCCGGAGGTCAGCATGTGGGGTATCAAATCAAAGGGGACGTGGAGTACATTACATATCCGGTGTTTGCTTCCTGTTTCAAGGACCCTCCACGGAATAAATCGAAATTAAATCGAAAATTTTTGTGTTTTCCGTGTATCTTGCCAAAGCCATAACTACGAGAATAATGCAAGTTATCACAACGTTTCTCACTTTTCCGAATCTAGAATTGGTTGAGATTCTACCATTAAATTTGCTAACAAAAAAATTATCAGAAAGCTCTGAAAAAGGGAATTAAAGGACACTAATTACAAACCTTGATTGAAAGTGAGCATGCGGGATGTCATGTCAAAGAGAACGTCGAATGCATTGCATATCCGGTGTTTGTTTCCTGTTTCAAGGACACTAAATAGAAAAATTCGGGCTAAAACGACAAATTACGGCTTTGGAAAGATACACATATACGAGAAACATGAAAATTGTCCATTGGATCCCAATTTTCTCCTGTGAAGGTCCTTGAAACAAGTAATAAACGCCAGATATGGAATGTACTCGACGTCCTCTTTGATATGACACCCCGCATGCCCACGTTCGATCAAAGTTTTTAATTAGTGTTCTTTTTGAGAGCTTTCCGATCATCTTTTTTTAGCAAATTTAATGGTAGAATCTTTAGCTATTATAGATTCGGAAAAATGAGAAACGTAGTGACAATTTGATTTACTCTCGTAATTAGGGCTTTGGAAAGATACACGGGAAACACAATAATTCTCCATTTAATCTCGATTTATTCCGTTGAGGGTCCTTGAAACATGGAACAAACACGGATATGTAATGTACTTGACGTCCCCTTTGATTTGATACCCCACATGCCGACCTCCGGTCCTTTTTGGGACCTTTCCGATCAAAATTTTTTTTAGCAAAATGAGTTTTAGATTCCTGGGAGCCCACTGATTCAAAAACCACAAGAATTAACCTTACTCTATTTTTTTCTATTTGAAATGCTAATATGACTGCACTAATAGATGATGTAGATTTTGAAGTCTTTGTGGACACGACGGATGTTGAAGTGGACGCGGATATACACACACTTATCGTTAAAGTATGGAACGACGAAATAATCCCGGAAGATTGGCGTAAAAGTATCATTTGCCCAATCCACAAAAAAGGGGATAAATTGAAATGTGAGAACTACAGAGGCATCTCATTAGTTTGTACGACTTATAAGATTTTATCTAAGATTCTGGAAAATAGAATTAATCCGTACGCAGAATAAATCATTGGCGAGTATCAAGGCGGCCTTAGACCTGGTCGTTCGACGACAGATCAGCTTTTTACAGTGAAGCTTTTACTCCAGAAGTGCTGGGAATACAACATCGACGTATACCAAATATTTGTTGACTTCAAGCAGGCATACGACAGTATCGATCGAAGCGTACTGTACAACATTTTGCAGCATTTTGGCATACCGGCTAAGCTAGTGCAACTCATAAGGATGACGATGACTAATACCGTCTCGCAGGTCAGAGTTCAGAACAGACTCACTGACCTATTTGAAACTCGTACTGGACTCAAGCAAGGCGACGGGCTGGCGCCGACGCTCTTCAACCTGGCTCTGGAGTATGTGATTCGAGCCATGAATTTGGACAGCAGCGGAACGCTACTCATTAAATCGACTCATCTAGTAGCCTACGCCGACGACATCAACACCATGTCTCGAAGATTGGGTGATGCAGAAAGCCTGCATAATCTCAATAACGCCGCCAAAGAAGTTGGGCTACATATCAACGAATCTAAAACCAAGGTCATGATGCAATCAAAAACTAGAACGCCAGTAAATTCAAGTATCACAATATAGAATATGTAGACAACTTCACTTACCTGGGTTGATATTTGTCAAAGGACGCTATCGAAACAGATGAGATAAAGCGACGGATACAACTAACTAATAAGTGTTACTTTGCGGTCCTCAAAATTATGAATTCGAAGCTGGTGCACAGGAACACGAAGCTCCACGTGTATAAAACCATAATCCGACCTGTGCTATGCTATGGCTGCGAGGCATGGACCCTAACCCAAAACTCTGAACACCTGTTGGACACATTCGAGCGAAAGGTTCTCCGAAGAATCTTCGGGGCCGTTCGTGAACGAGGTGAATGGCGCGATTGCGATGGGCGGGACATGTACAAAGGAAGAACGACGATTGCATGTCCAAAAAGGTGATGAACGCGCAACGAGTGGACGGAGCCAGATTGCGTGGACGACCGAGAGCCCGATGGGAGCATTCTGTATGTGAGGACGCCCACCAGATGCTAGGCTTTCGGAACTGGAGGACAAGGTCGCGTGACCGCGACAATTGGAGGTTTTCAATCCAGGCGGCCAAGGCCCGACGTCGGGCTATCGGGTGGTCAGTTCGTGAGATGGCAGGTTGAAGGTGTCATCATCACGGGAAGTGCCCACAGTACCTCTCCGCGGTGGCCGCTAGTAACTTCACTCCGGTGAAGGCTAAACTGTGGGGGCCGGTGATCGAGGGACCTCCTCTCAGACAAGACTGACCATGCAAGTAAATATATGTTTAGGTGCATTGTGAGTCGGCGAGTCGAGATACCTATGGGTCAACACACTACTGTCTTTCAAGCGGAGGTGCATGCAATTGCAACTTGCGCCGATCTATGTTTGCGTGCTAACTATGTAAATAAACGAATAGCGATCTTCTCAGACAGCCAAGCGGCTATCAAGTCACTCACCAAGTACACCGTTACGTCAAGGCTGGTTCAGTGTTGTCTGAATGCACTGAACAAACTAGGCGCAAACAATAGATTAACACTCTTCTGGGTCCCAGGTCACATAGGCATCACGGGGAACGAACAGGCGTTATTTATGCGGCCCAGAACCCTTTAGTAGCATCTCTACATGCGTAGTAAAAAGACTAATCAAGAACCAGGAACAAATTAGAGCATCTGAGCGCTGGGATAATATACCCGGGCTCAGGCAATCCAAACTGTTCATAGCAGGATACTCCCATAAAAGAACGGCCGAGCTACTTCAGTTAACCAGAAATAGAGTACGTACCATATGTGGAATTCTTACAGGCCACTCCTGCCTAAGATCACATCTGCGCACAATGAGGCTCGTACAAGACGCGAGCTGCCGATTCTGCGAAGAGGATGACGAGACCTCGACCCACCTCCTATGCGAATGTGATGCTCTGGCCCAACGCCGCTGGACACAATTTGGAGTGGCCTATCCAGACACGGACGACATAGCGTCGACGTCAATCAGCAAACTCAGCTCATTTCTTAGCACGATCAAGCTCGATCGTCAGGACTAGTCCTGCCCACAGATGACCAGGGCGATAGCACAATAGGCCCTTCGGCTTCAGTGCTACGAACCCCCATCGGGGTCGCGCCCCCCCCACAATCTAATCTAATCTAATCTAATCGTGCCATAAAGAAGAAGAAGAAGCTTCAAAACGGAGGGACTAGTTTGTTTTGAAACAGACGGACAGACAGGCGGACATCGATCGTAGTCACAGGTCCAACGAGCCTGGGATGTGCATGTCTGAATTAGACGTGAGGATTAACCAATAGGGGGCCGAAGGAGGATCACACCTGCTATAGAGAAGTCTATAGCGAATAGTGAACTACGGGGATGGGCGTGCCCAGGGGACCATGGTCCTTACCCATCAAGGCGTTGGCTTCGTAGTGGCTGGAGGTTGTTACCCAAGTCATCCAGCTAGTGATGCAACCCCGGGGTTGGGTTCCTGATGGTGTGTGCATGCGCCGGATGGAGAAATCCCCATCTCACAATAAGACCTTGTCAGTAAAAAAGCCGAAGGTCCAAACATTTAGCGGGACCGGGAGATAAAGGCCGAAAGGCTAGGTGCTCCCCTAACGGTATACCTCGTAGATGGTTTGCTTGTGCGTTGCAAACTTTATGCCAAAGTTAATATACCCTTTCACATAGTGACGGGTATAAAAATAATCCAAATTATACGCATGCTTCAATTTTGCCATTTATGCAGTTTGATAGTGAACGAGAATCCTTCAGCAGTAATAATAATTGAGGTAGCGCACCAGTGGTGTAACGTTTTAAAAATATCTTGTGTTCGAAAACGAAATGGGGCCCCCTACACAATATAATTACTATTAGTCAATATTTTTGCAAGAATACCTTTAACCTGTTAAAGCTTAATTCTGAAAAATAAAATTTTTAGACAACCTTTGAAGCTAAACAAATTAGCTATTAGTTTTATTGCAGCAATTCGTATTCTCTTCTTTGATAGAAGCAGTGGCATAGATAGCTCGGAGGGCGAGGGGATCTGTGGCCAGATTTTTTTTATTACAAGGGAAATTCAATTTAAAGGACTGGGTGATCGTGAATAACCTGAATTCGTAGACTAGTTTTTGTACAAATAATGGGGATCACATTTTTCACAAAATTTAGGCCCACAAAACATTGTGAAACCGAAAATTTTGTGATTCTTTAGATCCACCTCTTATCTACGCCACTGGAGTAGCGTTAAGCTACCAACAACAATTCCAGAAATTAAAGAAAGTAAACAATTTATACTTTATACACTATAGGTACCACCAGTAGCTGTAAAAATATCCAATAACATAACAGTTTTTAAGAGAAATAAGTACATAAGTCGTAACCCCCAGGGCTATTATATATTATTCGCAGCTGTATGAATTTTTCAAGGTTTTGGTACTCCGCTCATTTAAAAATAGGCATGCCAGTGTATTTTTTCTTATTTGATGATTTGATTTTTTGCTAATGTACCGAGATTTCATTATTTGGAATCGCGTTTTAAAATTCATAGGGCTCAACATTATCAAAATCCACCTTTTCAACTATGTACTAAAATTGATGGACTTACACCGAGTGTATTTTTTACGCTGACTGTTTACCTTTCGAACAATTTCAACGTTTTTTTGCATTTTTGTCAATATTTTCCCCAAAGCAGAAGATCCGCTTAAAATATTCCGAATTTAATCAGGGCAGACAAATTTAACAGGCAATAGCAGCTTTAGGGGGTGCTGAGCAGGGTAATTATACATGACCTCACATTTGCCCATAGCACTAAAATGTTCCTTGAAACTTTTGCTTAAACCTGCTTCGTAACAATTTTAGATATTTAGATATTTATTTATTTTTCACAAAAAAATACATTCTGTAATTATAAAAATTAGTATCGAATGTCAAAAAATAACAAAATAACCAAAATTAAAAAATAATAATATTGTGAGGTGAAGAGCGTAAGGATAAAAACAAAATGAGATAAAAGTTAAAATAAATTAATCGACAAATTAAAATTAGGAAGAAACAACAAAAATAAACATAAAAATTGATAAATATGAAATAAATTAATAAAAAAAAAAAATTGAGAGACATAAGGTCCTAAGAGAGACAAGAAGCAAAAAAAGACAAGTAATCCGGACAAGAAAGAGTTTATAATGTGAACATTAAAACAACGTTAAACATATTCATTTAATATAACTAAAGGATATAAAAGCATATAAAAACATTAAACCAAAATATTATATAATATTGCACAAATTCCTGTATTGTCATGACCCATAATTCACATTTTTACCTCCTTAAGAAACTTTGGAAGAATTCGAATTTTTCTAATTCTGAAAGGTAGATTGTTAAACAATTTTGGAGCGGAACGTGAAAAAAATTTGGAAAAGCAAATTCTTGTATATCGGGGGACGTTTACTAAGGATGCAGTATTCAGTCGTAAATCGTAAAAATTCGAGTTACGAGCATGTAGATAGCCGCAGCGCATAAAAAATAATTTTAAAATCTTAAAGCAATATAAATGAAATATTGGAAGAATGTTGAGATCTTTAAATAAAGGAAAGCTACTGTGCTGTCTATTTTTATTGGAAATAATTCTAATGGCATGCTTTTGAGCCAGCAGGACGGGATTCAGTCTGGTTTTATAGGTTCCACCCCAACAAGATAAACCATACTCTAGCTTAGAGTGAAAGAGGCTGAAATATACCATTTTCAAGACCTGGAGGAGCTTCATAGGGTGAACGGCTTCAGCCAATTCCTATGCTTCTCTACGGGGCGTTACTTTCCCGCATTATCCGAGTCACCGCTGCGCCTGAGTGCTGTATTAACAACTTCAGCGTCTCAGGTTACTAAACGTAATAGGGTGACAAAAACCGAACAGTCAATCACCGAAGCAGCACCTTCCGTAGGGGGGAGGATAAAGGTTGAAAGGCTCTGCTGATTCCTATATCCTTTTCAGTTGTGGCATAACTGCGGACCCTTAGCTATGCAGGAGGAGTTTCATAGGGTGAACGGCTCCGGCTAATTCCTATGTTTCTCTACGGGGCGTTACTTCCCCGCATTATCCGAGTAACCGCTGCGCCTGAGTGCTGTATTAACAACTTCAGCGTCTCAGGTTACTAAACGTAATAGGGTGACAAAAACCGAATAGTCAATCACCGAAGCAGCACCTCCGAGGCCCCTCCATGATGGACCTCTTTCGTTTACGAATACTATCATGGTTAAGCGATGGGCCGACAACTCATCCTTGTAAAAAAATTTCGCCGTCAAGAAACCTGGAACGAAAGCCTCGGATTGGACGGATACAACTCAACGACGACCTCGCAAACGAACAACGGATTACTCTTTCGGAACCTGGAATGTACGCTCCCTGAATAGGACAGGGGCCTTAAGGGCCCTATTGGATCAGGTTGAAAAATATAAGCTGAGCATAGTTGCACTCCAGGAAACAAAATGGCTTAGTAGCGAGATAGGTGACCGAAACTCGTACACAATTTTCACAAGTGGAAAACCTTCGGGCCACAGGGAGTTTGGAGTGGCGTTCATTGTAAACAATCAACTTAAGCCGCATGTTATCGACTTCAAACCCATAAACGAGCGGCTGTGTGCGATTCGCATTAAAACTCGGTTCTTCAATCTCTGGCTCATAAACGCGCATGCCCCCACCGAAGTCAGTGAAGACGCGGCCAAAGACGAGTTCTACCACCGCCTAGAAAATCTCTTCGACTCACTTCAATCAAACGATGTCAAATTGCTGCTGGGGGACTTCAACGCCAAAGTCGGAAACGAAAGTTGGCATAGGGGGATTACTGGAGGTTACAGCCTCCATGAAGAATGTAACGACAACGGCCAACGACTAATAGACTTCGCGACCAGCAGAAACATGGTCATTAGCTCAACGTGTTTTCCGCATCGTCGTATTCACAGACAGACCTGGAGATCTCCAGATCAACATACCGTCAACCAAATTGACCACGTCCTTATCTGCAAGAGATGGGCATCGAGCATGATGGATGTTCGGTCCTATCGTGGAGCAAATATTGACTCTGACCACTATATGGTGAAGGCGACTTATAGGTGCAGAATTTCTTCGGTGCATCATTCGAGATTCAACCCGGCAAAAATTTTTGCGGTTGACAAATTGTTGGATGATGCCACGGTGGTCACTTATACGACTGCCCTTGAGGGGAAGCTGACGCCCTTGCTAAATAACATCAGCAACAAAGGCGCCCTTGAGATTTGGGATACACTCAAAGACACCATCAAAGGGGTCGCAGAGGAGGTTGTGGGATACAAAGCCCGGCGAGCCCGAAATGATTGGTTTGACGAGGAATGTCAAAATGCGGTAGATGCGAAAAACGAGGCATATCGCCAATGGACCGAACGCGCAACTAGAGCCAAAAAAACAAATTATGACGAGCTTCGACGATTTTCGAATAGGTTAATTAGGCGTAAGAAACGTAAGCATCTTGACGAGCAGTTGATGCAAATAAACCAAAGACTAGCTAGTAGGAACAGTAGACAAGCGTACAAGCTAATTAATTCAATTAAAAGTGGATACCAACCCAGGACCTGCCTCTGTAAGGATAAGGATGGCAATATAATTAGCGACACCGATAGCGTTGATAAACGCTGGGTCTCACATTTTGAAGAGCTTCTTAATGTTCAACCGTACAACCCCACACAAGAAGCGCTGGAGCTGACGGCTGAAACAGGCCCTCCCATTCAACCCCCAACAATAGAAGAAGTTGATCTCGTCATGCAATCACTGAAACATAATAAAGCCCCGGGCGCTGACGAGATTCCAGCTGAACTGCTAAAGCATGGTGGGGAGAGCCTTGTTACGGCTATACACACACTTATCGTTAAAATATGGAACGACGAAATAATCCCGGAAGATTGGCGCAAAAGTATAATTTGCCAAATCCACAAAAAAGGGGACAAGTTAAAATGTGAGAACTACAGAGGCATCTTATTAGTTTGTACGACTTATAAGATTTTATCTAAAATTCTAGAAAATAGAATTAATCCGTACGCAGAAGAAATCATTGGCGAGTACCAAGGCGGCTTTAGACCTGGTCGTTCGACGACAGATCAGCTTTTTACAGCGAAGCTTTTACTCCAGAAGTGCTGGGAATATAACATCGACGTATACCAAATATTTGTCGACTTCAAGCAGGCATACGACAGTATCGATCGAAGTGTACTGTACAACATTCTGCTGCATTTTGGTATACCAGCTAAGCTAGTGCGACTCATAAGGATGACGATGACTAATACCGTCTCGCAGGTCAGAGTACAGAACAGACTCACTGACCTATTTGAAACTCGTACTGGACTCAAGCAAGGCGACGGGCTGGCGCCGACGCTCTTCAACCTGGCTCTGGAGTATGTAATTCGAGCCATGAATTTGGACAGCAGCGGAACGCTACTCATTAAGTCGACTCAACTAGTAGCTTACGCCGACGACATCAACATCATGTCTAGAAGATTGGGTGATGCAGAAATCCTCCTGCATAATCTCAATAACGCCGCCAAAGAAGTTGGACTACATATCAACGAATCTAAAACCAAGGTCATGATGCAATCAAAAACTAGAACGCCAGTAAATTCAAGCATCAAAGTGGGGGACCTCAATATAGAGTATGTAGACAACTTCACTTACCTGGGTTGCAATTTGTCAAAGGACGCCAACGAAACAGATGAGATAAAGCGACGGTGGTGTTGAGATTCCTAGTAATATTCTTTATGCCACCTTGCGAAGCCTCATCCAAGGTTTCACCAAGTCATTAGTATAAAGCCTGTCTCCTATCCTGGACTTTAGTGTGGCTGTAATTACGCCGTCGAAAATAGGCTTATTGGCTATTGTGATCTTATTGAATTCTTCTGAATAAGGAAGCAGACCACTCTGATTACTGCAGAGTGTATAGCCATGTTGAGTATTAGATAATAATATTATGAATTTATTTATTGAGCAGTCCCAGTTTACTAGGGGGTTTTTGGTTGGTACCGTTACTGCTTACCGCTTTTCGTTGGTACTGGAATCTCCGTGACTTCACGTAATTGACGTTGGAGTCCGAAATTCTGACGTCATTGCTCCAAGCAAGCTTCGTTTCAATAATTAGCGCCTTCTTTAATGCCTCTTTGAGCGTTAACTTTTCATCTTCCTCGCACATTTTATGATAAATGCGTTCAGGAAGTTCCATGATGAACTTTTCTAGAACGAATGCGTCAGAATTTTCACCGTATTTACATTCCAATGCAAGCGTTTTCACACGCGCAAACCAATCCGACACAAATTCGCCATCTTCGCGTCGTGCACTGTAAAACTTCCGCCGTTCGTGGAACGCTATTGTCGGGGGCGTGTAGTGCTCCTTCAAAATGTTGCACAATTCGTCGAAAGTCTTCGCTGCCGGCGAAACTGGATCACAAAGACTGCGTAGAAGTTTATATACCGATGAGCCAATCGATTTTAATAAAACCGCTTTTTTGGAGTGTTGCTTCACAATTTATTTCCACAAAATGAATGTCGAGCCGCTCCCGCCAAATTAGCCATGACTCTTCTGTCGAATCGAACTCGCGCACTGTGGTCGACTGTAATACAGTTTATAATTGCTCGCTGTGCGCCTCGTCGCCAATTGTGATGTAGTGGAGACCGAGAAAGAAGACGTGTGCTCAGGTTGAGTGGCAGTTACCAACTGCTTGATTTATTTCAGTTATAATATGAGTTCACAATAGTCTGGTATTATTATAGTCTAGTAAACTGGGACTGCTCAATAAATAAATTCACAATATCATTATCTAATACTCAACATGGCTATAAACTCTGCAGTGATCAGAGTGGTCTGCTTCCTTATTCAGAAGAATTTAATAAGATTGTAGTAGTATGCATTTACTTATGTACTTAAAAATGTATAAATAAATATGACTATAGCGCGACAGTCTAGCATTGAATCAAGGCTGCAAATGTGTTAGTGGCATTCAATTTCCAAGATATTTATTGCTTTTTTTGCAGATGTGTTGAGATCAACAGCACGTTCTGCAGTTATTTATCCCTGTAAATGGGTATATTCGTTTAATGTCTGACTAAGATCATGTTTTCATGATGATAATTTCAATTTAATTGTTAAATATTGCACGGTTGAATGACAATCGATGCGGCTTTGTCGAAGGTCGATCTACAGCACCGCCATCTTGATAGACAGGCCAGACTATCAGCTGATAAAATGTGCTGTCATGTGGCTACGGAACCGCACTTACAACAATAGCAATAGCAACAACCACAAGCGCTAAGGGCTCCATTACACAGTCATATTTATATTATAATACGTATGTCATATGCCTAAGCCTAATCGATTCATTCAGTATAAATTTTTAGACGTGCACTAAACGAAATCGAGTAGGCTTAAGGAAAATGTCCTGTGGGGATTCAGGACCATTCATTTTGTTTGTGATATTTAATACTTTCAAAAATAACATTTCTTGAACTGGTAAGGTTTTATTTTACCGCTTTATGGAAGGAAATATGAGTGAACCTAAGCATTTGTCGCGCAGTGTATATTATAATAGATATTATCATATCCTTAAATTACAGTAGTTGATTTAATTCAAAGAGTCAATTTCCAGTGCGACAATTGCTTAGGTTCAGGGACGATTTTACCGTTTTACATAATGTTTTCGCTGAAAAATATTTCAGAAAAGTATGAAAGAGAATAAATACGAAAAAACAGGAGCATTTTTTTTGTAATTTAATAGTGTGTATTTTCGCCATTTTTATTTATAATTTCATTAAGCCTTCGAGGAAGGTAATCGTATAAAGAATGCAGCACAGATATCGGTATTTTAGACCAAGCTGTCTTAATTCCATGAATTAACTCTTCTTTAGAGTCGTATTGTTTACCACTACTGTAAACCTCCCGAACAAGCCACCCCCAAATGTTTAATGCCAGGGGAGATGGACACCCAGTCTAACAAAGCCACATTTTTCTCCTCAATAAGCGATTTAACCACCCTCGCTGTATGAATTGGGGCAAGATCATGTTGCAATATCCAAGGATCGCCTCCGTACATGACATTTATCATAGGGATTTCCTCTTCTAAGAGCTGTTTATAAGATGAACTGGTTTGGTAACCTCGTAGAATGACCAAGTCGATAGTTCCATGATATGATATGGCTCCCTATACAATAACGGAACCTATTCGGAAGTGATGGCGTGACAGGTACATAGGGTCCTGCCTATATAATCATGATAGTAGGAGAACCCATCTGGACCGACCACACAAAGCCGTTTTCCATCCGTAAATATTACCTGCCTCCATTGTGATGTCCAGTTCATGAATCTTGAGGCGAATTTCAGGCGCTGTAGGCGATGTTGCGGGGTTAAGGCTATTTTTTCTTCAATCGTAAACGTTTTAAGCAAGATGAAGATCTAAGAACTCGTTGGATGGTCCTTACACTTGCTGATAACACCAAAATCTCCCCAAGCTTACGCGCAGTAAAGGGCGAGTTCGAGGCTTCTCTTAAGAGACTTCGCCTTGATGCACCGGAAATCGATAATCGCTAATTTCCACTATCTCGTATAAAATTATTAACAAGGTTCAAGCTCCGCTGAATCCGTATTGCAATTTGTCGGTTTGAATATCCTTCTTGCTTTAGTATGGAAATTGTCGCCTTTTCCTCGGCAGAAAATTGATTTCCTTTTGACATTATCCACTATACGACTCACAGAGTATAACGCGAAAAAAAATGTTTCCACAAACACTTATCACCAGGACAAGATAACTCTTTAAAGTAAGTGAACCTATACAATTGTCGCAGTGGAAATTGCGATTTTCATTTTAAAAAATTCCGTTAGCTATGCGAGTTGCTTAATAGAATTGTAATATTTATTAAAATAACCGTTAGTTGAGAGAGCATTATTTAAAAATTATTTCCGATCAGAGTACATAGAAATTATATAATTTTAAAGGAAAATATCCATGAACCTAAGAATTTGTCGCGCAGTGTATATTACCAATATATGACTGTGTAATAGCGCCCTAAGGTACCAAATTTTCGAAATCGAATTTCGACAGTCCGGCCTGTCTATCAAGATGGCGGTGTCTACAGTCGATGCTATTCAGTGCATTCGTATTGCAATGGAAAAATATAAAGTAGCACGAAAGGACTTGCACTTTATATTCCTCGATTTGGAAAATGCATTCGATAGAGTACCTCGTGATTTGATATGGTTGGCCTTGAGAGCACTTGTTGTCCCTGAGGCATACGTCAGGAACAGGATGATACGAGACATGTATGATGGAGCTACGACTAAGGTTAGATGCACCGCCGGTGAATCTGAAGAATTTCCGGTGAATGTCGGAGTACACCAGGGCAGTGTATTGAGTCTGTCGTTCTTCAAGATCATCACGTGTGTTACTTATTAACACGTATCTCCGACGGCCTAGAAATATCTCTTCTTTTTGCCGATGATATATAGTCCTCAGAAGCCCAAAAATCGTGGCCTTGCAAGCTGCTCGTACAAAATGGTGTCACATTCTGGAGAGGAGTATGGAGTAATGGTTTAATTAGATATCCCGCGTCAGCATCGGCAGAGGCATCGGCATCAGCAGAAAAATTTCAATTTAGAACACACGCATTTGCCTTTGATGACCCACAATGACAGCAGCGGCAGAAGCAGAAAAATGCTTCTGCCGCTGCTGTCAAAGTGGGTCATCAAAGGCAAATGCGTGTGTTCTAAATTGAAATTTTTATGCTGATGCCGATGCCTCTGCCGATGCTGATGCTGACGCATCCAATCTATTTCAACTATAAGGGTTAGTATAACAATGACTGAAGTGGCGAGAAAACTTTGGAGTTTTCTGCGATAAGAAAATGCCACTGAAGCTAAAGGGCAAATGGTACAAAACGGCTGGGCGCCCGCCCACCTAATGTATGGATCTGAATGCTGGACCATGCACAAAGGTTATGCAAAAGAAGTGACGGCAACAGAAATGGGAATGTTACGCATGTCAGTTGGTGTGTGTAACCAAAAAGGACCACATCAAAAGTAGCTACATCCGAGGCAGCTTGTTCATAGAACAACCAATCACCGAAAACCTCGAGTATCGACATGTTGAAAGGCGTCCGCCTTGATTTACCCAAGGCGAGGGACAGACCGGGCAGACCCAAGAACACCTGAATGCGTCAAACGAAAAAGCAACAACAACGAATTGGTCTCGGCGATGACATGATCCAAGATAGAGCTGCCTGTAGAAATAGAACGGGCGATGTGCCCACGACGCGACGTCATGGAGCGGTATAAAGAACGAGGCAAGGAAGAAGAAGCACAACTTGTTAAAACTACATATTAGGAGCAGGCCTAACACGACTAGCAGATATCCGCTCCCAGTTTCTTGTCTGGACAATCGATTCAAAAAGTAACTCAATAAAGAAATTCAGTCTGAACGTAACTATGGACGATACGAATGTGTACCATCAATTTTGTTCATTTTGCATTTGCATACGTATTTACGTAACATACATGTCCACCGCTGGATTCATGCAGATACAGTAGATAGTGACTCTAAAAAGACTCAAGCTGCATATGGACTTGTACTTGGTTTTGATATCATGTGCGTCTGGTTCTCAATCTTCTTAGGATGCTCCACATCACTGAAGCCGGTTTCGATGATACAAACATACTGTGTATAGATTCCAAAAGGGAAAGTGGTAATTTTCGAGTAAATTATAATAGTAGCTATGCGAAAATTAGTAATGTATGTTTGATATAAGGATAAGGCTAATAACCTCTCAAACATAGAATGAAATTAATTGTAGTGAAATTTTCCATTAAAATCATAAATAAGATAGATTATATCGATGACACTACAAAAAGTGCGCTTGGAGCTGCGCTGGAAAAACAAGCAGTGTGAGTCATATAAGGATAGTGTCGAATAGAAACAGTTTTGTTAAAAATTGAGATTGAATTTGAACGATTCCCCTTGAAAATGTACATGTACTTTGAAAACACCGTTTTGCTTGCTGAAATATACATTTAAAATTAAATTGATTGTCCTTTTTGTTTTAGGGTTTGGTTATTTGTGGTTGTTTTACAATACATCCCGTTTCATCTATAAATAGTTGAAATAGATTGAATGTCAAATGTATTTCAAGCATAATATTGACTTTAGCCATAACACTGGTGCGGTAGACTGGTAACCCTACTTTTAGCACAGGACTATATACTTTTGCTGTAAGCAAAAACCGCGCGTGGCGCTAATAAAAGCAAATCAATAACAAAAGAACCACTACTTTTACACATATACTTGGGATATTTTATTTAAATTTACCACTGGCATTTCACAAAAAAAAGCAGCCATAAACCGAAACAACAAAATGCCACCAAATTTTCTTTTTGTTCTTCAGGTTTTTTAAAATTAAAACAATAATTATTGTTCCATTTTAAACAATTGACGTTATCGGATGTTCTGCTTTTCTATTTGAAAATAAAAATTGGAAATATTATGGTGAACATGATAAATTTAGCTTTTATTTTTATAAAGCTATGGAAGGTTATAAATAATAAAAATCATTTCCGTTTTAGTAATTAGAAGAAATAAAGGGTTTTCCAATAGGGACGCTTGATCTTTGAAATGAAAAAAAAAAAATACATGTAGGAGAGATATTTGCGAATTTTTTTTTTTATTTGAAAGGTCCATCGACCCCATTACATATGGAATATGACATCATTCAAATGACCGCCACGGCTTCGGTTGGTGGCGCGCACACGAAAGGTCCAATTTTCGATGACTCTGGCGCACAAATCGGGCTGTATACCGGTCGATGATAACCAACTTCTTTTGGCCTGAAATCGAGAATATGGATCTGCACAACATGTGGTTTCAACAGGACGGCGCTACGTGCCACACAGCACACG
This sequence comes from Microchrysa polita, assembly GCA_949715475.1. Lineage (NCBI taxonomy): Eukaryota > Metazoa > Arthropoda > Insecta > Diptera > Stratiomyidae > Microchrysa > Microchrysa polita. The sequence goes on from OX454416.1 coordinate 92,742,445, forward strand.
CTACGATGGATGTTCTGCACGAGCAATTTACGGGCATGGTCATCTCGCGCGGAGGCGACGTGAACTGGCCACCGAGATCGTGCGATTTGACCCCGCTGGACTTTTTCTTGTGGGGTTTTCTTAAGTCGCAGGTCTATGCCAACAAACCGCAAACCACCGATGCCCTCAAAGTTAACATACGCCACGCCATCGATCAAATACAGCCCGATTTGTGCGCCAGAGTCATCGAAAATTGGACCTTTCGTGTGCGCGCCACCAACCGAAGCCGTGGCGGTCATTTGAATGATGTCATATTCCATATGTAATGGGGTCGATGGACCTTTCAAATAAAAAAAAAAATTCGCAAATATCTCTCCTACATGTATTTTTTTTTCATTTCAAAGATCAAGCGTCCCTATTGGAAAACCCTTTATTTGGTTATGGTCATTGGCCTTCAAGTAACTATTTCACGTAATAAGCTCTCAGGCAAAAATGATATTCACAGAAAAATAAATACACTGAAACACACAGAAAGCGTATTTTTTATGGAAGTCAAATTGTTAGCAACAAAATGTCAGAATTTGATTGACTGATTACTAAATGAGCGCGTGTACGATTCCTTGTCTTTCCAATACAAGTATGTACATACCTCACTTTATTTTAAAATTTCAAATATTAATTTGAGTTGAGTTCTGCAGGATTTTTGAGACTGAAATGCTTCCGCATGTCATGCTCGGTTGATCTTCACCATTTGGCGGGAGAGAATAAGGATATTTGCAAGCGTTTTTTAATGGTTTTGTAACCCAATAACAATGCCATTCAAAAAATGCAAACAATTAGATGATTTCGGGTTTCTAATGAACCAATTTGTAACTTCAGCTAAAATGTTTTCAAATGCAAGAATATACGTACTTAGATTTTAAAGTAGGTACACCAGGTATTGTGTAACACTGAATGTGGGACACCAAGTGGTTTTCGTTCACTTAACGTTGGAACTTTTAAGGAGTTGATATGTTTTGTATTTGAATGAAAAATCGATAAATTATATTCAGAATAATCCGACGACCTACGACTTTTCTGAAAACAATGATCCACTCCCTGGCTAACCGCTAACCCCACCTGGTGGTGTTGCACTATCAACTTGCAAATTCTTATAGCTCTCGACCTATCTTCAATGATTGGAGTAATGAATTCAGTCCCCATCTGAAATAAGAATGATTAAATAAATACAACTATAGACGTGTTTTTTTTTTGCATTCCGGTGTTATGGCGCGTCCCGACGATCCAACTTGTAGGGCATTCTGTGGCTCAGTGGTAGAGATGTCACTCTATCTCTCAGTTGCCGGAGCGTGGGTTCGAATCCCACTGTAGCCATGGATGTTTATGTTTATGTTGTCCATAAAAATGCTTCTACTGCAGCCGGTTCTTCGATGTAAATCGTCCCGGAGCTACCCGTTGTTAAAACGGCCAAGAGCTGCCAAAACCCCCTTCGATTTAAAAGAAAATATCCCTTGACTCGCTACAACAACAACAACGATCCAACTTGTCTTCCATCTTGGTTGCGCAAACTTTTTCCTCCATCTTGTCGCTAGTTGGAAGGCTGTTTAGACGATGAGATATTCTCTTCGACTCAAACAAGTCGTTCAACTTGTTTGCCGTGTAAACAGCAGTTGGAAGTTGAAGCGGTCGTGAATCGCTTTTACAATACGAATTAGTACAGGAAAAATATATTTGTTGTTTCGTTCATTTCTCTTGAATTTGTAAAGTATTGAAGGTAACATCTCTGACTCAGTATGTATACAGGGTGTCCGGAAACTGCCGCATAAACGCACCGGATTATGATTTTTCAGTTGATTTCCAGCGAAAAGTTGTACGAACATACCCCCTCAGCTTAACCCTTTAGCTGCCACAGGCATTTAAAGATTTTGAAAAAAAAACAATTTCTTGCACGATTTAAGGCCTAATATCTCCAAAGCTAGACCAGCTAGAATAGTGAAATGATATGATTATTACAGCCAACAAATTTACCTATAAAATGAAGCTAACCACACTAAACTCGGATAGGAGGTTTGGTTTTTACAGAGCTTCAAAGTCAAATTTGCGTGATTTGACCCAAAAACAATCTTTTTTTCCATCTCAATTTTCTCCAACTTTTGCCAAGGTGAGGTGCTTGTATGATTCTTTTAAAAATTGGCGCATAGTCTTACAATCATATCTTTCTTACATCATTTTATTCTAGCTCCATTATTTCTAACAGTTTTAGTAACTTAAGTGCAGAAAACTAGGGTTAATTTTGGCTCGATTTCGACATAATTTGAATAGATTTTACCAATTGCAGATCTTTAGGGGTAGTGTTAATTGAATTGTATTGAATTCGAGGTAAAATTAACCCTAGTTTTCTACACTTAACGTATAAAAACTGTTAGAAGTAATGGAGCTAGGTTAAAATGATGTAAGAAAAATATGATTGTCAGGCTATACGCCAATTTTTAAAAGAATCGTACAAGCACCTCACCTTGGCAGAAGTTGGAGAAAATTGAGATGGAAAAAAAGATGGTTTTTGGGTCAAATCACGCAAATTTGACTTTGAAGGTCTGTAAAAACCAAACCTCTTATCCGATTTTAGTGTGGTTAGTTTTATTTTATAGGTAAATTTGTTGGCTGTAATAATCATTTTATTTCATTATTCTAGATGGTTCAGCTTTGGAGATATTAGGCTTTAAGTCGTGCAGAAAAATTATTTTTTTTTAAATCTTTAAATGCCTGCGGCAGCTAAAGGGTTAAGCTGAGGGGGTATGTTCGGTACCACTTTTTTGCTGGAAATCTCATGAGGAATCACAATCCGGTGCGTTTATGCGGCAGTTTCCGGACACCCTGTATATGAGAAGTACATATTTCATGATTTGATTACCAGGACAATCACTGTACCCTTTCAATTTATAAAACAAATGAAAAAAACCGTTCGGTTAATTCACTTTTTATTATTAGAAAGTATGATGATATTTCGATCAGACTATAGCCAATGTAAGCAAAGTGAAGGTGTATGAACTCACACAAGTTGTCCAACTTCTGTTCAGACCGTACAACTTGTTTGAATGCTCTTTCAACTTCAAACTTATTGTCTAAAAACATACACACGTACAATAAGTCTTCCAACATGCTTGAAAGCTCAAAAGTTGTACGACAAGTTGAATCGTGCGAACGGCGCTTTACAATAACAACATGACCCATTCAGGTTATGTTGTTATTGTAATTCCATTATAGTTACACTGAAGTTATCCACACCGGAGTGCAAAAAAATACGCCTAATATCAACTCTTCAAAAATTTTACTGAGAAGTTATTCCCAAATATCAAAGCATTTTTAATTCATAGGAGTACGACCTAATGTTTCTAAAAAATATATTTTTATTTAATTGATCTATACTAGAGTACGACTACAAATGCTGCAAACGCAACGTGGCTTATTTCCAATTAGATATGAAAATATTTTTTCATGTTGACCCATATGTGTGCTCATATCGTTTCTTCGTAACTTTTCTTCTCATCTTTTCTTGTCACTTTTTTTTTCCTACTACATATCATACTGCAACATTGCAGTTTTGTTGATGAACGCGTCACAAATTATGGTTATACGGTGAAAACGACTATCATTGACTTTTTTGTTTACAAGAAAGTAGTTAGACATTAAACCATGTTGGTAAACTGGCCTCTTTTACTTGACTATTATGTACTTAGGTAATGAAAAGCAAACCCGTCACTTTAAGACATTAAATTAATGCGATAGTTTGCGACGTAAGTCAATGCATATGAAGTCAATAGAAACGTGTAAATAGAGAATAGCGCGTATTTTTTCTATCGTATTAATTATCAAATTGTTTTCTCGATAAAATTCTGAAAGTCAATAAAAAAGATCGTCCATTCAATGTTAGGGGTTTTGTTACGAGTAGTTAGGTGGCCAACTTACCAAAAGTCCCCCATTCCAAGAGGTTAACGTATGGGCGTCAGATCTGTAACTTTGTATTTTTCGCCGCGACTTTTGTCTACCGGTTGGGAAGTGATTGACTAAGCGCCGTTCATACGATCAACTTGTTGTTCAACTTGACCATTTACAAGTTGGAAGACTTATCGTACGTGTTGGACAACAAGTATGAAGTTTAAAGAGCATGCAAAGAAGTTGGAGCGTCTGAGCAGAAGTCGTACAACTTGTGTGAGTTCGAACACCTATGCACTCTGCTTACCTTGACTATTATAGCCCAGTGGCGTAGATAGGGAGAGCATTAAGGGGTTCAATCCCCCTCTCCTCTGATTATGCATTGCACTTTGCGTTAAAAACAAGGCAAATAGCTTTCAAAAATCTTGAAAAATGAACATGATTTTAGAATTAAATATTTATGTAGAGTTACAAATATAAAAAAACGTTCATAACTAAAATTAATCCGAAATTACCGACTTTTTACATGTTATTTATGCATGGGGTTTATGTAAACTTTCATTGTTTTATTTTATTTGCTTCAAAATGATAAGCTGAATTACAATTATGAAGTAATCAATAACCTTGAGGTGTCCAGTTTGTTCCTTATTTTGGATAACAGATCAGAGTGAAGATGGGAAAATGATTTTAATCTATTCGTTCCGAACTTTTTTGGATAGAAGTGAATAAAGTTTTGTCTTTATGCTGCCTAGTGGGTAGTCATTTTTCTGGAAAGTGTCTATACTTTTGGACGTAATATTTGTATGGCAGTCATATGACGAAGAATTCCGGTTACAATTTTGACATTTGTGACTTGACTCCAGCGGTCTTAAAACGTTATCAGCTTTTGCAAGAAGTATTAGTACAGGAAAAATATACAGGGTGTCCGGAAACTGCCGCATAAACGCACCGGATTATGATTCTTCAGTTGATTTCCAGCAAAAAAGTTGTACGAACTTACCCCCTCAGCTTAACCCATTAGCTGCCACAGGCATTTAAAGATTTTTGAAAAAATCATTTTCTTTCACGAATTAAAGCTTAATATCTCCAAAGCTAGACCAGCTAGAATAGTGAAATAAAATGATTATTACAGCCAAAAAAATTACCTGTAAAATAAAACTAACCACACTAAAATCGGATAAGAGGTTTGGTTTTTACAGAGCTTCAAAATCAAATTTGCGTGATTTGACCCAAAAACAATATTTTTTCCATCTCAATTTTCTCTAACTTCTGACAAGGTGAGGTGCTTGTACGATTCTTTTAAAAATTGGCGCATAGTCTTACGATCATATCTTTCTTACATCATTTTGATCTAGCTCCATTACTTCTAACAGTTTTTATACGTTTAGTGTAGAAAACTAGGGTTAATGTTAGCTCGAATTCAATACAATTCAATTCACACTGCCCCTAAAGATCTGCAATTGGTAAAATCTATTCAAAGTATGTCGAAATCGAGCCAAAATTAACCCTATTTTTCTGCACTTAAGGTACTAAAACTGTTAGAAATAATGAGGCTAGAATAAAATGATGTAAGAAAGATATGATCGTTAGACTATGCGCCAATTTTTAAAAGAATCGTACAAGCACCTCACCTTGGCAGAAGCTGTAGAAAATTGTAACCGGTCTAGCTTTGGAGATATTAGGCTTTAAGTCGTGCAAGAAAATGATTTTTCCAAAAATCTTTAAATGCCTGTGGCAGCTAAAGGGTTAAGCTGATGGGGTATGTTCTGTACAACTTTTTTGCTGGAAATCAACTGAGGAATCATAATCCGGTGCGTTTATGCGGCAGTTTCCGGACACCCTGTATTTGCTTTTTCTTTTATTTCTCGTGAGTTTTTAAAGCATTGAAGTAAACATGTCCGAATAATAGTCTAGTACAAATAGCTCAAAACCCAAACATCCAAAAATAAAAGAAATTGTTGATGCCAAATTGTTGAATACACTGCCTAATATACGCAGTAAAAAGTTACACAAATTTGCGCAATGGGGTAAGGGGGGAGGGGGTGGCAAAGGGGTGAAAATTCAGTTTCTTGCAAATATCTGGAAAAATATAAGTCTGACCTTAAAATGAGCTGAGGGCAAAACAAACTACATAAAATTACCTTTGTAATGATATGTAACACTCTAGACATTTTCTCAGAAAATTATACCCTAGACCCAAAAGTATTATATTGAATTTACATTTTTTGAGTTTTACGTTTCGTACTGAAACTCTTGATAGAATGGACCTACTGTCATAAGATCTTGTCCATATATTGATAGCAACATTTTTTTTACTCGTACCAAAAATTGGAGTGCTCCGACCATTGACGCCCCCCTCACTCCTCCTAACATTTTTCAAAAAGGCATGCCTCTAGCTTCTTTTCAAATTGAGCCAGGCAGATAAAATTTGGTGAGGTGCCTAGTCTAAGCCCCATTATGCTTTTTACCAAAAATTGTTACCATCCGATCAAAACTAAGGCTACTCCCCATACAAAGTCAACCAAAATTCTAAAAAAATTCACTTTTTTTACTTCTAAATTCTATCTAAAACGAAAAAATAAAATTTATTTCTTAGAACGTCATTATAACAGTTAATTGTAGTCTTCTTAATGTATATTCAAAAGTTTGTAGCAGAGCGTGCCTTACAAGTACGAAAAATGGGGTTTGAAGGTTGCTAGTACACGTTACTCGATATTATTCGGAACTAGCCTTTGAACTAGTACCAATGACTTTCAAACACAATTTGTTTATACTTGTAGTGTACGCTTTGATGCAAAATTTTGAACATACATTCAGAAGACTACAATTAACTATCATAATGACTTTCTAAGAGATAAATTTTATTTTTTCATTTTAGATAGAATTTAGAAGTGAAAAAATGTGAAATTTGTTAGAATTTTCGTTCACTTTGTATGGGGGGTACCCTTAGTTCTGATCGGATGGTAATAATTTTTTGTGGGGAGCATAATGGAGCTTAGACTAGGCACCCCACCAAATTTGATCTGTCTGGCTCAGTTAAAAAAGAAGCTACAGGCATGCCTTTTTGAAAAATGTTAGGAGGAGTGAGGGGGGCGTCAATGGTCGGAGCACTCCAATTTTTGGTACGAGTCAAATAAATTTTGTTATCAATATATGGACAAGATCTTATGACAGTATGTCCATTCTATCAAGAGTTACAGTGCGAAATGTAAAACTCAAAAAATGTAAATTCACTATAATACTTTTGGGTCTAGGGTATAATTTTCTAAGAAAATGTCTAGAGTGTTACATATCATTACAAAGGTAATTTTATGTAGTTTGTTTTGTCCTCAGCTCATTTTAAGGTCAGACTCATAGTTTTCCAGATATTTGCAAGAAACTGAATTTTCACCCCTTTGCCACCCTCTCCCCCCTTAACCCATGGCGCAAATTTGTGTAACTTTTTACTGCGTATATAAGGCAGTGTATTCAACAATTTGGCATCAAAAAATTGTTTTATTTTTGGATGTTTAGGTTTGGGGCTATTTTGAACCAATTGTACTGGACTATAAGTATATATGAGAAGTACATATTTTATGATTTGATTACCAAGGCCCAAGGCGCGTCATCAGGTGAAAGATTCGGTTTGAGCTGGTATCATAAGCACTGCCACCGGTGGTCTATAGTGCCATTGCTCGTACTATTTATCTTCTCCCGATAAACGGATTTAGTTGAGTTGGGTTAAGGAGGCGTATGTCCTCGGTCAGCGAAAATGCTCACAGATGTATGTATGTAGCTTCGTAATCGGTTTCACAGAAGCGACAACTCGCGAAGGCTACAATACGCATCATCTTAAGATCCATGTGAGAGCCTACTTGAAAGGATTTCCTGACAGATCCTTCTACTTCCTTGCCTCCTTGTAGTACTCCATGGCGTCCCATCGCTTGTTCTGCGGTGTAGGCACATCGCCCGTTCTAGCGGTAATGTCCCAGCCCATTCATACAGGCAGCTCTATCTTAAAGGTTTGTGTTCGTAGAGACGACTCATGGGATCATCGCTCAGCGATCGTAGTTTTGCATCCAATTTCGAGCCGTATTTAAATATTTTTTAAATGGTTCTAGTATCCTAGTATCGACTATGGACTAAAGGAACATGTCTGTATAAAAAATATACCCATATAGTGCTCAAAACCGGTGGTTTCACTTCGATCGCTGAGCGATGATCCCATGAGTCGTCTCTACGAACACAAACCTTAAATCGTGTCATCGCCGAGACCAATGCGTTTGTTTTTTGATTGCCCATAGGTATGGGAAATCCGGGCCTGCCGGTTGGGAAACGATTGACTAAGCGTCGTTCACACGATTTCACTTGTTGTCCAACTTGAGCGGTAGATAGATAGATAAATGTTTTATTCATATAAATTCAAAGTTACATTATTATTAATTTAATTGAAAACAAGAGCTTGTAAACAAGTTGGACCGTTTGAGCAGAAGTTGGATAAGTTGTGTGAGTTCGAACACCTGCACTGTGCTTACATTGACGATTATAGTCCAGTGGTGAGACAGGGAGGGGATCATTCCCCCTCTCCTCTGATTTTGCATTGCACTTTACGCTAAAAACAAGGCAAATAGCTTTCACAAATCTTGAAAAATGAACATGATTTTAGAATTAAATATTTATGTAGTTACACATATGCAGTGGCGTAACGTTTCTAAAATATCTTGTGTGCGAGATCGAAATCGGGGCCCCACAAAGTGTAACTTATAATTAAACAAAATGGTTGAAACCACTATTTTTCCTGATTAGTACACGTTATGTATTTGGAAAAATATTGAAGGTACAAGTAACTCCAGGACTAAATTTAAAGGGACTTACACTTCTTTTTCTTCCTTGCCTCGTTCTTTATACCGCTCCATGGCGTCGCCTCGCTCGACCTGCTATGTAGGCACATCGCCCGTTCTGGCGGTAACGTCTCAGCATATTTCTACAGGCAGCTCCATCTTGGATCGTGTCATTGCGGAGACCAATGCGTTGTTGTTGCTTTTTCATTTCACACATCCAGGTGTTCATCGGTCTCCTCTGGCCTTGGGTCCATCAAGCAGAACTTCCATTGATATCGCTATCTTTGCGGGGTTATCAGGCGGACGCCTTTCAACATGGAGCTTTTCGGTGATTGGTTGTTCTATAGACAAGCTACCTCGGATGTAAGTACTTTTGGGTCCCTTTTGGGTACACCAACTGACATGCAAGGATTTACACTATCGACAGTATATGCTAAAACCTCACGATTCAATCCAGTAAGCGGGTCGAAATAATTTTTTTTTAAGAAGTAGAATCCGTTTAAATGTACATTCCGAATATTTGATGCATGACTAAAACTGTTTTTTTTGCAACATAGGCGAAATTAACCGCATTTTACCCAACTTTCTTATAGATTTAGTCATGGATTTTGTTTTAAATCGCGTTATGAACCCGGTGAATTTTTTTCTGTTAATTGGATTTTACCTTTAGTATCAGAGCTATTAATGGGTGAAGTCATTTCGTCTGTTCACTTTATTCATATTAAAAATACATTTTCTGAAATTATCTTAATTTTGATTTATTTTGAATAATTACTTAGAAATGTATTGTATCAATATTGAGGTAGATTAGGAGCAGACAAGGCAAGGCACCACGCCACAGATGACATAAACTGCTTGTTCTGCTATCCGTTCTCATAAGAAGAACTTCTATGTTACAAATATTTTCCGCTATATGGCGGCTGCTGCTGATTTGTCGCTAGTGTCACCAAAAAGAAGAAGAAATTCCCCTTTCGAGAGCTGATAGCGTAATGTTCCATTTTTTTTAATCACAGTCAAAAATTGTCCACTCCTCTTGACTACGTTAGGGGGCCCTGTGGGTTGGGGGCCCGTGTGTAACCGAACACATGGAACACCGTACGTTACGCCACTGCACATATGTATAAAGGAACGTTCATAACTAAAAAAAATCCGAAATTAACGACTCAACGGATTTAGTTGAGCTGGGTTAAGGAGGCGTATGTCCTCAGTCAGCGAAAATGCACACAGAGTAGGTATGTATGTAGCTTCGTTATCGGTTTCACAGAAGCGACAACTCGCGACGGATACAATGCGCATAATCTTAAGGTCCATGTGAGAACCTACTAGTTGTAGGATTTCCTGACAGACCCTTCTTCTTCCTTGCCTCCTTGTAGCACTCCATGGCGTCACATCACTCGTTCTGCGATGTAGGCACATCGCCGGTTCATACAGGCAGCTCTATCTTGAATCGTGTCATCGCCGAGACCAATGCGTTTGTTTTTCCATTTGACACTTCCACGTATTCTGGAACTCCAAGCCATATGGCCACGCTGATATTCTCAACCAGCTGCCACTAGATGAGATCAAGGCTACAACAGACTTTCCAGTGACTACACTGAGTCTTGGCAAAAACTTTGCTGTCAAAATTCCGACTAGGTGCGAATGGGGTACGGGTGTAGGGGATTACGAAATCTGTATTTTCACAGATGGATCTAAAATGAGCTCCGGTGTAGGTTCAGGAGTCTTCTGCGATACACTTAACATCTCTGAATCCTACAGTCTTCCTGATCATGCTAGCATTTTCCAGGCGGAATTGTTTGCAATCATGAAGGCCTGCCTCGCACTCGGAAATATTCAAGACAGCCGAAACATAGCCATCTGCTCAGATAGTCAGGCGGCTATTAAGGCACTTAACTCTGCGAAGATATCCTCTAAGCTTGTCAAATGCTGTGAGGAGACGCTAAACAATCTTGGTAGAAAGCACTCAATCACACTAATTTGGGCTACTGGACATACGAATATAGATGGCAATGAGCTGGCAGATGAGTTGGCCAGAAAAGGGGCCTCTATGGACACCTCCTATGAGAAGCGCGTACACGTTCCGATGTCAACTGTCAAGGGACAGATTTCCTTGCATTATCTTACGATTGCAGGCGGTTACTGGCGAAACATAAGAACTTGTGCCATATCACGGAAGTTATGGCCATCATATGACTGGAAAAGGACGTCCGAGATTCTAACAAGACCGCGGAAGGATATCGCCAGACTTACAGCAGTTATTACGGGCCATTGGCCAATAGGGGACCATGCAGCCAGGTTGGGTATACCTCACAACTCGCATTGTCGTAGTTGCGATAACGCAAATGAGAGAGAAACTCTAACTGACTTTCTCTGCAAATGCCCAGGTCTCGCTAGATCCCGCTATCGAACGCTCGATCGTGCGTTTTTTGATAGTCTAGAGGATGCGTCGGAGGCGAAAATAGGGGAGCTGCTTCAGTTCCTCAATTGTACTGCGTGGTTCTAGACGCCTCTCCACTCATGACATTTAACCTTCTGTAACCTCCTTCTTTATTAGTTTAACGGAATATGTGGTTTCAAAACGGCGCCTTCTGCGCTAATTGGGCTTCTGGTCTGCTTGACCTAAGCCACCACTTTTACCTACCTCCACGTATTCTTCGGTCTGCCTCTGGTCTTGCTTCCTTCAAGTGGAACTTTCATTGATAGCCTTCTTTGTGGGGTTCTCAGGTGGACGACTTTGAACATGACAATACTAATCCATTTGACGGTTTTCGAGCTTTTCGGTGATTAATTGGTCGATAGACCAGCTGCCTCGGATGTAAATACTTTTGATGTGGTCTCTTCATTTTACACCAACTGACATGCGTAACATTTTCATTTCGGCCGTTGACAGATCCATATGATTCGAATATGTATATTGATTGTCAGAGAAATATCCTCTAATCTATACGAAACAAATCTGCTTATGTCAGCTTTTGAAGGTCAACATTATGAGAGAGGATTCACCCTAATTTAAATTGATTTTTTTCCAATATTTATGTACTGTTGCTTACGATACGATATTTATTATTCTACTCTATAAATATGTATGTACAACACATCAATCCGTAATCGCGCTGACATCTCATTACTATTTGAGCCGCTCAGAAGCCAATGTGTCTAAGTCCATTTTTAAAAATTTTCGGTTTATTTTAAATTTATACAAAGTAAATGGTGTTCTTTCTTATTATTTACCAATTTTCTAATTTTTACTTCATTTGAGTATTTTATCACTATATTTTTTATGGCTTCAGAAAATTTAAACAATCATTTCAGAGGCCATTACGGCTAAGTCCACTATTTTGTTGTCTAAAATTTCTACTAATGTAACAATTGAACTTTGCCAAGACTGCACAAACTATTAAACAAAAAAATACTCAAATTACTGTTATTTTAATAGGAGTTAAATTTCGTTACATGTATCGTGTACAGGGTGACCCATTTAAATGGATATGACTTGAAGTGGTCATAATTTTTTTTTTATTACGAAGAATAAACTAGGCACCTGGGAGATTTTTTGACTTGATTTTCAGTAGGTTGGTAATATTACGAAGCATAAATTAATAAAATTGATTTTGCACTAGAATTGATTCAATAAAAAAAAAAGTTAAAAGAAATTAACCAATCATTGGCGCAATCAATACTTCTGAAAAAACCTAACATAAGTGATGAAAACGGGCACCATTCTTGGTAAAAAATGGCGTTTTTACAATAGAGTACATAATCTAAAATTCCATTATTTGGACACAAATTTGCACATTTTTTTTAACGAACGTGTTAAATGTTTTCTGATTCCCGTGTGTCAACCTGTATATATTTTTTTAAATTTTAATTTGTCGAAACAGTCTAGCCTACAAAAACAGTAGCCTAAAAGGGTAGGTAGCTCTTGATAAGTACGCTGAAACCCTGAGTGCAGCCTACAAATGGTAATAATTTAGCAATAAGTCACCCGTTCACCGTTATAAACAGGAGTTCGGCGGTAATTGCCCAATTTAATGGTATCAATGGACAAGAATTGGATAAATAACTCTGATCAACTGTTAACATTTCAAGCTCAATAGCTATTATAATTACTGTCAATTAATTTTACTAAATGTAATACTAGTCTTGTGTTTTTGTGCATCCCGTGTATTTTTGGGTAACGAACTTCATATGACAATTTTCCCCGCATTTTTTTCATTTAGTGCAGTCAAAATATTCCAATTCAGGCCTCCTAATAGAAAAAAATATAGTAAGGCTAATTTTTGTTGTTTTTGAATCAGTGGGATCCCAGGAATCTACAACTGATTTTGCTAAAAAAAAATTTGATCGGAAAGGTCCCAAAAAGGACAAAAAAGGATACTCTTTAATCCTTGACCGGAGGTCGGCATACGGGGTATCATATCAAAGGGGACGTCGAGTACATTACATATCCGGTGTTTGTTTCCTGTTTCAAGGACCCTCAAAGGAATAAATCGAGCTTAAATGGAAAATTTTCGAGTTTCCCGTGTATCTTTCCAAAGTCATAACTACGAGAATAATTTTAGATGTCCCTACTTTTATCACTTTTCAGAATCTATAATAGCTGGAGATTCTACCATAAAATTTGCTAAGAAAAAAGTTGATCGGAAAGCTTTGAAAAAGGACATAAAAGGACACTCATTTAACACCTTGATCGAACGTAGGCATGTGGGGTGTCATATCAAAGAGGACGTCGAGTGCATTGCATGTCCGGTGCTTGTTTCTTGTCTCAAGGACCCTAAATGGAATAAGTCGGGCTTAAATGGAAAATTACGGCTTTAGAAAGATGCAGATACGGGAAACACAAAAATTTTTAACACCTTGGCTGTCATGTATCACCGGTGAACACACTAAACTCGATTCCCCACAGGCCAATGTGTCACCGGTGAACACCACACAATTATTCCTCCCAGGCCAAGCAATTCAAAAGAAGACTACAAATATGTCACCGGTGACACATTGGCCTGTACAGAATGTCTTTCTCTGTGTTCACCGGTGATACATGGCCTGTGGTGAATCATTTGTGTGTGTTCACCGGTGACACATTGGCAGCCAAGGTGTTAAGTTGAGCCCAATTTCCTCGTTTGAGGGTCCTTGGAACAAGTAAAAAATGCCAGATATGGAATGTACTTGACATCCTCTTTGATATGACACCCCACATGCCCACGTTCGACTAAGGTGTGCAATTAGTGTCCTTTTATGTCCTTTTTCAGAGCTTTTCGATCAACTTTTTTCTTAGCAAATTTTATGGTAGAATCTTCAGCTATTATAGATTCTGGAAAGTGATAAAAGGAGTGACAACTTGGATTATTCTCGTAGTTATGGCTTTGGAAAGGTACACGGGAAACGCCTACTGATTCAAAAACAACAAAAAATTGCCTTACTCTATTTTTATACCCTTCGCTCATAGAGTGAAAGGGTATATTAACTTTGTCATGAAGTTTGTAACGCATTGAAGGAAGCATCTCCGACCATATAAAATATGTATATATATGATCAGCGTGACGAGCTGAGTCGATTGGACGATGTCCGTCTGTCTGTCTGTTGCGACGCGTTTTGCTCGGCCAGTTTAAAAGCTATGGAGCTGAAACTTTGCACACATGTTTCTTTTTGTTGCAGGCAGTTTGTATGTTTGAATCGCTGAAATCCGACAAGGGGGTCGTGGGGCTGCCATACAAACCTACCCCCCAAAATTAGGTTCTTCTTAGAAAAACTTTTTTATTTATGCATCAATTTCAATAAAATTTCACACAAATGTGTTTTCATTGCTGACACACAATATATGTAAAAATCGACCAAATCGGACAATGGGGTCGTGGGGCTGCCATACAAACCTAGACCCCCAAATTAGGTTCTTCTAAGGAAAACTTTTTTATTTTCTCATCGATTTCAATCAAATTCCGCACAAATGTGTTTCAAGTTATATCACAAAACATATGTAAAAATTGAACAAATCAGACCATGGGGTCATGGGGCTGTCATACAAACCTAGCTCCCCAAATTAAGTTCTTCTAAGAAATTTTTTGTTATTTATACACCAATTTCAACAAAACTTCACACAAATGTGTTTCTATTGATGACACAAAACATATGTATGAATAGATGGAGTCGGACCATGTGGTCATGGGGCTACCATACAAACCTAGCCCCCCAAATCAAATTTTTCAAAGCAAAAACGTTTTTATTTGCACACCAATTTCAATCAAACCTCAGAAAATTATATTTCTATTTATGCCACATAACAAACGTGGAAATAAATGAAATCGGACTATGGGGTCGTGGGGCTGGCATATAAACCCAACCCCAAAATTAGGCTCTTCGAAGAAAAACTTTTTTATGTATCCACCATTTTCAACCAAATCTCATAGAAATGTGTTTTAATTGATGCCACAAACATACGTAAAAATTTATGGAAAGGCCATGCGTTCGTAGGGCTGCCGTACACCCCCCCCCCCTTTGGTTCTTCTAAGAAACCCACATCTCCCGCTTCTCCCATTAAATCTTCGCCACGGCACTTATGTAAAAATTCAAGGAAAAGCATGGAAGCGGGGAGGACTAAACACAAGTCAAAGTCATAGATACGCCCCAAAAAACTTTTAGCCCGAGGGGAGCGAAGGGTATCCAAATTTCGGCCGCGCCCGAAATTAGCCTCGGTCTCGTTTTCTATTTGAAATGCTAATATGACTGCACTAATTACCATACGCGGGATAAAGTTTAGGGAAATGAAATGTAGATGGCAAATTCATTGGGAAAACAATTAGGCAGTTTGTTTTTCTATGTTGGCGTACCTATAATAGCTTCTGCCAGCAAACTGCTGGCTTCAACCGAAAATCTACTCGAAAAGTTAGACCCACTGTCTTAATACATGTTACGATTTTAACCAGGACAGGAAACAGCGAATGTGCATATCGTTTTATTGATGTTTTACCAAACCGAAAGATAGCTTTTTAGAGTCGGCGATCTTGCAGTTATTGACTTTATAACTACCAGCCTGGATATGCTCAAATTATTGCAACCTAAACGGTAGAAACAGTGTTTATAAATACTTTCTTTTGTTTACCGTTGTTTGCACATAGTTGATTTTCATTCAAATGAGGAATCAAAGGTTTCTTACTACAATTTAGTTTTATTTTCCCATATACGTATGTCGAGGCTACTTGCTCCCTTCTTCAGTGGAATTTTGTTTCTGAAAAAGAATAAAACTAAAATTGTAGTAAGAAACATGTGTTTCCTCATTTCGATAGTGTTCATAGTATATTTGTTAGTTTACAAAAAAATTATCAAATTTTTCACACTTTGTGTTAAACTATTACAGGTATTACAGATTCTCTGAAAATACTACTCTACTACTATATTATTTATGTTTTAATACCCATTAAAAGCGTGCTTTGACTTATTATATTAGTCAGTGAGTGGCTAAAAACTACCTACTAAAAATACTTAGAAACGTCACGCATTCGCTACCATTTTCATGTATTATCTGCTACTGCCTAATGAATAAAACCTTTTAAATTAAATTGTTGATATTCAAATTTTAAGTAATCGGATCATATTTACTGGAGATATGACGCTAATACAGACCCCCCTCTTTTTTTAATTTTTTTTTCTATGAAAATTTTCGTTAACCCTAATTTTTTTATAGCCAAATGGACTGCGGACTACTTTTTTAATAATTGATCCAGATTATCAAGTCAAGACTGAATTGCTAGTTTTTTATTCGAATAAGGTTAAGTCATGTTCACGAAAGTGCTTATCAGAAGGGCAAAGGGTTAAGAGCGTAATCTTGGGAACACCGGATGTTACATTTAATTTACCGAACGGTCACTGATTCCAACTTCTAGCCATTGGTCAACACCATTATTCTGATAACGTGTTTTTTAATCAAATAAAGGCAAATCATAGCAAAGGCGATCATAATTTTCAGAAGCCAAAAAATATAAGTCCATACATTTTCAGGCTACACGGATTCTTCCTTAAAAATATTTATGTTTTTGTTCAGAAAGCTTTGTGAAATATATTCTATTGGACAGCCTACATCCTAACTATTATTTTCGTATGCCATTCTAATCGAAAAATTTAGCAGATAATTTACTATAGAAGGTTTTGTAAAATGTTAGTTTTCTCGATTTTGACAAAAGTGGACTTAGTCACTTTGGCAACTGAGCCACTCATTTACTGACACAATATTCCTTGGCCTCCAATTACGAAATTCAATAAATAAGGTCAAAGTCTTTGCTCCTTTAACTTTAATATGAATCATTTTTAACTCGAATTTCGATGAATCGCTATTTTGTCGGGGATGGCATAATCATATCAGTACGCACGAGATGATTTAGAAATAAACATAAATTTTTGCATGTTAAAACATTCCTTTTATTGTAAACATTTCCTTGATCGAGTAATCTGTCCATTTCTTAAATTAGACGCGTCATGGTAGATTTTTCATTGACAAGTTGAGTAAATTGTAATTCCATTATTACCATGTAAACGGGCAGACGATCGATAAACGATGAAGCACACATGGACATATGTAGATACAGACAAGTGATCGCTGTGTATTTATTTTTAAAAGCCGAAAACACATCTAATTTGGCCATGAAAAATTGGGCTGCATTGCCTAATAAATATGTATAGAGAACAGAAATTTTATGAATTTTTCTTTTTATAAAATTTAAGAAAATTTATAAAAACACATATGAATATAAGGTACATTATGTAGAAACAACCGCTCATATTATCAGTCTATAGGAACTGGATTAATGCTCAAGTTAATCTTTTTAACAGGATACTGCTTCAAATTTCTCTACAATATTTAATTGCTTTATTTTTAAAACCGACAGCCTTTCCGTAATACATGCATGTAGATAGACTAGATTAGATTAAAGAGGGTTGTGAACCCAAAGGGATTCGCAGCACTGAAGCCAGTGGAGTGGGCGTATTGTGCTATCGCCCTAGTCGCGAATGGACAGGACTATGCCAACGATCAAGGTTGATCGTGCTGAGAAATGAGTTGAGATCGCTTAAAGACGTCGAAGCTATGTCGTCCGTGTCTGAATAGGCCATTCCGAATTGTGACCAGTGGCGCTGGGCCAGAGCATCGCACTCGCACAGGACGTGGAAAGAGGTCTCGTCGTTTTCCTTGCAGAATCGACAGCTCCCGTCTTGCATAAGCCTTATTGTGCGTAAATGTGATCTCAGGCAGGAGTGGCATGTGATAATGCCATAGATAATACGTACTTTAGCTCTGTTTAGCTGAAGCAGCTCAACTGTTCTTTTGTGGGAATACGCTGCTATGAACAGTTTAGTTTAGATTGTCTAAGCCCAGGTAGTTTATCCCAGTGCTCAGTTGCCTTAAGTCGTTCCTGGTCTTTGATTAGTCTCTTTACTATACAGGAAGAGATGCTACAGAATGGTTCAGGTCCACAGAAGGGGGGTGATGCAGCTATGCGTGCCAGCTCATCAGCCTGCTCGTTCCCTGCGATACCCATGAGGCCTGGAACCCGGAAAAGTGTTAAACTATTATTTTCGACTAGTTTGTTCAACGCCTTCAGGCAGCATTGAACAAGTCTTGACGTGACGGTGTACTTAGTAAGTGACCTAATAGCCGCTTCACCATCTGATTTCGTAGTTCTCTCGTATGCTGAGATGATTAAATGGTGTAAAGTGGTGGTAAAGTTCACTTAAAAGTAGTTGGGAGTAGTTCTCTCGTATGCTGAGATGATTAAATGGTGTAAAGTGGTGGTAAAGTTCACTTAAAAGTAGTTAAGAAACTTGTAGACAGCAGAGTTTCAAAGGAATTGATCAAATTTCTCGACAATACGTTTACGTGCCCTAAAAAAGAACTTTTTATGATTTTCATGCATGAATCCATAAAGGGAATTATGCGGGCTCAAATGTTTAAATGGACAATTTTTTGGTTGACGCTTATTAAAAGGTGGAATGTGACAAATTTGTATAGCTTGTATAAGGCTCTTAACAAAATGTTGAAACCCCATAAAAATGCATGCACCCCTTAGGGGATGATAAGGGTTCACATAGTTTTTTTTTATGAGAATTCTAGTAAATATCTTGGTAGCTATGGTCTTGGTATGGTAGCTTTTAGGGTCATCAAGAGCCTTGAAAGGAAGCCTCATGCAAAGATTCAGATTTTCCCGAAGTTTGGTCAAATGTTTGTTTAAATTTTCTACACTCAGCGAAAAACCATCATTTAAAATCAAATACGAATTCCATTAAATTAAAGATACTACGAAAAAGAGTTTTTTTTTTACAAAATAATACAAAATAGCTTTGATTCAAATTGTTTCATTTTGATTCATTATATTTTCACATTGATTTTACTTTTGACAAGAACCATTCGTTCGTTGTGCAAAATGTAACCAAATATTTTTGTTTCAAAATGTTTCATTTTTGATTTTATAATGACTTTGCAATGTATTACAATCAAAGGAACAAATTTTATTTTCAAAATAGAAAACAGTAGAAGTTAAATTGTTTCGCAATGAAAACAAAAGTTATGATATCACTTGAATTGAATTGGCTTCATCACTAAGTCTGGTTTGTATACGTTTTTATTTTTAAAAATTTTAATGCTTTAAGTGCAGAAATAAAAAATAAAATAAATAACAGGTGCGACAATCCAGCATTGGACTAAGGCCGCACTAATAGCCTTCAGTCGCAAACACAACTTGGAAGAGCTCAGTGCTCCAACATTATTCAACCAACAACTGCAGTTTACCACGGAGGTAAAATATCTGGGAATCACCCTGGATAACAAACTCACGTGGAACAAGCAGCTGCAAAACACAATTGCCAAAGGCAAACAGACCCTATATGCGACAAAAAGAGCAATAGGGAAAACGTGGGGGTTAAAACCACGAATGATACACTGGATATACGAAGCTGTAGTCAAACCCCGTCTGACCTATGGCTCTATAGTCTGGTGGACCAAAATCAAGCAAAAAACAGCAGCAGCGAAGTTGGGATCAGTACAGAGACTGGCCTGTGCAAGCATAACCGGCGCCATGCGCAGTGCACCAACTTTAACTCTAGAGAAACTACTAGACCTGCCACCACTGGACCTCACAATCACAGAAGAGGCAAGACTTGCAGCGTACAGACTCCAATCATTGAACATGTGGACACCACAAAGGACAGGACACTGTACGATTACAGAAACTATTGCAAACCCAATCCTAGATATGGGCAGCGACTATACCCCGGCCATGTACACCTTCGACTCCAATATCCAAACCTCAACGGTTAGGGAAGACTGGAGTAAATGGAACGACAACCATCTATCAAATCACATCGTGTGGTACACGGATGGGTCGAAGACAGACGAAGGAACAGGGGCAGGAGTTTATACTAAAACCAACAACTATTGTATCTCCAAACCCCTAGGTCAATATACAACTGTGTTCCAGGCAAAACTTATAGCCATAAACCTTGCAGCGGGGGAGAGTACTCGAAAGGGATATACCAATAAGACCATATTTATTCTCTCCGATAGTCAAGCTGCTATAAAAGCCATTGCAAATCCCAAAACAACCTCCAAATTGGTTTGGGAATGTTAACAAAATCTCAAAAACCTAGCTACCCGGAACAAAGTAACTCTAAAATGGGTGAAAGGACATAAGGGGATCGAAGGAAATGAGAAAGCGGACGCTCTTGCAAGAGAGGGTTCCGAACTACCCTTAAGTGGTCCTGAACCTGCAATCGGAATCAGTAAATCTACTGCCAGAACCGTTGCTAGACGATGGACCGAGGATAAATCCCAAAATCGATGGAGACTAGCTGAAGGGCTCAGGCACAGCAAGCGTATGCTGGAATCTAACTGGCAAACCAACTGCACCGAAGCCCTCAGTCTAAGTAAAACGAACCTCAGGGCAGTGACAGGCCTTATAACCGGTCATTGTACCCTACGAAAACATCTGCATACAATTGGGATCTACACACAAGACCCACTATGCCGCCTCTGCAACGAAGACGAGGAATCAGCCTCGCACGTTATCTTCGAATGCCCCGCTCTTATGAGCTGGAGACAAAATTTCTTTGGGGCTCAAACTACCACAATGGGTGCACCCAAAGTAAACCTGGTTAGCTTTCTTCTAAGCCTTATACGAAGGACAGAGCTCTTAACCTGAAACGTTCTCGCTTAGATGAGATATACAGTAAGCCAGCAGGCTGCAGTGTTGGGCGCAACCAGCCCAACCTATCTCAGCGCCATATCCATCCATCCATCCATCCAAGGCCGCAGGATGTGTTAGTGACATCCTATTTCCAAGATCTTATCTGCTTTTTGTTGAGGTAATGAGATCAGCATCACGCTCAGCAGTGTTATTTATCCCCATAAATGGGTACTCGTTTAACATCTGAGTGAGATCATAGTCCGTCACAAGCTCGTGAGCTCGAAAAACACCATGACCCACGGTGAGATTCGAACTCATGACCCTGTGCACCGAAGGTGCGCGCACTAACCGCTAGACCAGCCAGACTACTAAGTGCAGAAAACAAGGGTTAATTTTGGCTCGATTTTGACATAATTTGAATAAATTTTGCCACATTGCAGATCTTTAGGGGCAGATTGAATTGAATTGAATTCGAGGTAAAATTAACCCCGTTATAAATAATGGAGCTAGGATAAAATGAAGTAAAAAACATGTGATCGTAAGACTATGCGCCAATTTTTGAAGGAATCGTACAAGCACCTTACCTTGGCAGAAGTTCGAGAAAATTGAGATGGAAAAAAATTGTTTTTTTTTTCGAGTCGAATCACAAAAATTAGACCTTGGAGTTCTTTAAAAACCAAACCTCTTATCCGATTTAATGCGGCTCGTTTTGTTTTATAGGTAAATTTGTTCGCTGTAATAATCATCTTATTTCGATATTTAAGCTAGTCTATCTTTCGAGATATTGAGGTTTAAGTCGTACAAGAAAATTATTTTTTCAAAAATCTTCAAATGCCTGTGGCAGCTAAATGGTTAATATTTGGGGGTATGTTCAGTACAACTTTTTTGCTGGAAATCACAATCCGGATCGTTTGTGCGGCAGTTTCCGGACACCCTGTATAATTAAACACCCTACTATTGCTGTGTTTAAATAGTATTTCATTCTCTCAATAGTTTGTTTACTTTCAAAATTGCAAATATAAATAATTTATGTCAACTAAACAAATCAGGCCAGAATCTTTTCAAAATGCATAGCTGAATGCAAAAGCAACGAGAGTTGCTGTTGTTGTTGCTGTTGATGCTGATGTAAAATAAACACTAGTAATGACGGCAACCATATTTTCCCCAGTCTACGATACAGGTGTAAGTTGTCCGAAATAAATAAATCATAATTAAGTAAATTTTAATGGAAAATGTTTCTCTATGAATGCTGAGTATTTCGAAAGTGAATTCACTTGGAAAGCATACGTCCAATGATTTTCCCTGACCCATACGTCTTACAATGTCTCGAAATGATGAAATGATGGGAAAGTCCTCGGAGTACTTGAAAATTATTTTGGGAAATGTAATGACACACTTTCCATGCGTTATTCTATGAAATAGTCGTGAATTTTGAAAATATTGGCTTACGAAAAAGTTGACATCAGAAATGGCCTATATTAAATTCTTTGGTTTATTTATCGATACTCGTATAAGAAATAAATAACAGCCGCGACAGTCTAACATTGGACTATTGCCGCAGATGTGTTAGTGACATCCAATTTCCAAGATCTTATCTGCTTTTTTGTTGAGGTGTTAAGAACAACAGCACGCTCTGCAGTGTTATTTATCTCCATAAATGGGTACTCGTTTCACATCTGAGAGAGATCATAGTCCGTCACATGGGTCCCGAGTTCGAAAAACACCATAAACTGAATTCGTTCACGGTGAGTCTCGAACCTATGACCCTGTGCACTGAAGGTGCGCGCACTAACCACTACACCAGCCAGAATACTGCGTATAAATCTTAGTGCAATGGAACATACACTGCGTTTCACTTGAATAGCACACTCTATACATTAAATTTACTTTCTTAATATCTTTTTAAAAAAATGAAGACAACAGATATTTTGTATTTTTTATTTGTCATTTGATTAATTAGCTTTAATTTGAAATAAAAAAAATTCGAATTTTTCCAACATGTAATCTTAGAGAAAAAAAAATGAAAAACACCAATGAAAAAACACATAAATTCTGTTTCACTTGAATAGCACACTTTTTTTAAAACTTATTTTAATTAACTTTTTATGCAGTGAGGATAACTTATTATTGTTCAGAATGCAAGTTGAGATCAATTTGAGTTAAAATCAGCAATTTTAGTAATGGGTTGAGCCTCCCCCCTTTGAAATAACCTCCTAGATCCTATTAGGCAAAGAATCGTACAAAATTTGGATGTAAGCAAGGGATATTGTAGCCCATGATTGCTGAATGGCTTCAATTCGTCCAGTCTTTGTTGAAAACTGTTTACCAGACTCATAAACTTTTCTGACCAGCCTTCCCCAAACATTTTCTATTATGTTTAGATCCGGCGAGTATGGTGGCCAGTTCAAAAGAGTAACATTTTTGGACTCGATAAACTACTTTAGCAGGGTGTATTGGTGCATTCTCGTGTTGAAAAGTTCACGGCAATGCTCCAAAGAGACTTTCGAATGTCGCAAAAGCCTTTTCTAAAACACCTTGATACGACTTAGCATTCATAGTGGTGTCTAAGAATTGGAGCTCACAAGTGCCGTAGTAGGATATGGCTCCCCAAACCATAACGCCGCCAACTCGACTGTGCAAACGATCCAACTGGTGAGTCTCCTTCCTTAAATCATAAAAATAACAGTTATATCCGTTGGGCCCTTCCAAATTAAATTTCTTCTCATCAGAAAAAACAACGCGATACCACTCTTTGGTCCATGACATGTTGGTACGACAAAAAGTCAACCGAGTTTGTTTACGAGCGGGGTTAAGTGGTGTTTTTTTTTTTTTATTTTAGACGCTTAAGCTGTTTAGCT
The DNA here is from genome assembly GCA_949715475.1 of Microchrysa polita. NCBI lineage: Eukaryota > Metazoa > Arthropoda > Insecta > Diptera > Stratiomyidae > Microchrysa > Microchrysa polita. Next base: position 92,766,199 of record OX454416.1, read on the forward strand.
TTTGAATTAGCACGCCATACAGTTGTTTTACTCGGGCTGAGACCAACTTTTAACCACAGAATCATGTGAATTCGATGCTTCACGCAAAATAGATCGCTTAACTGCATTAGAGAGTACACTGCAGTCGAGTACTTTCATATTTTTTCATAATTTTCACCATTTTTAATAAAATTGTCAATCACGTTTCTGCTTTTTCCAGTTTTTTTCCGATATTTTAGTCACTGAAAGGTCACAATCCCTGTAGGTTTTTATTTTAACTTGTTCTTCGCTTGTTAAGGCTTTACCACGACCCAAATTTTTCTAAAATCAATGATAGTATAGTGATTTTAGCTGAAAAAATGATGAAACCCAAACATCCAAAAAAAGAGCTGACTTTTGATGCCAAATTGTTCTATGGCTTGACCGCATTACGCAGTAAAAAGTTAGACTTTTTTGCGCGTCACATTTGGGGGGGAGGGGGTGGCAAAGGGGTGAAATTATGATTTTTCGCCAATATCTTGTTAACTGTAATATTTACATCAAAATGTTCTGAGGACGATTTAAACTACACAAAATTTCCTTTCTAATGCTATATTATATCATATACCTTCTCTTGGCAGATTATATACTAGACCTTAAAACATTTGGTGTAATTTAGATTTTTTGATAGTTACATTTGGCGCTCTAGCTCCTGAAGTAATTTAATTGGAGCCATGGTAATTGGGATAACTATTCCTAACAATATGTAGCTGTACCACACGGAGACTCAGGCTGCTCCGACAAAGCATTCCCCTATACTCCCTATTAACATTTAAAAAAAAGACATGCCTGTAACTTTTCGCCGAATCACAGCAGGCGGAAAAAATTTTGGGAAACGTTAAGGCTAAGTCCCATTAGACCCTTCACCAAATATTACTTCGATCGGATTAAAACAAAGGGTACCTCCCATACAAAATGACCGGAAAATTGCCTACGAGCAAAACTTTAATTTTGGTTGACTTGTTCCCTTATTTCTTAATAAACTAGTGGCATTGAATTTGAACAATTTGTATGGGAGGTACCCTTTGTTTTAATCCGATCGAAGTAATATTTGGTGGAGGGTCTAATGGGACTTAGCCTTAACGTTTACCAAAATTTTTCCCGCCTGCTGTGATTCGGCGAAAAGTTACAGGCATGTCTTTTTTTTAAATGTTAATAGGGAGTATAGGGGAATGCTTTGTCGGAGCAGCCTGAGTCTCCGTGTGGTACAGCTACATATTGTTAGGAATAGTTATCCCAATTACCATGGCTCCAATTAAATTACTTCAGGAGCTAGAGCGCCAAATGTAACTATCAAAAAATCTAAATTACACCAAATGTTTTAAGGTCTAGTATATAGTCTGCCAAGAGAAGGTATATGATATAATATATCATTAGAAAGGATATTTTGTGTAGTTTAAATCGTCCTCAGAACATTTTGCTGTAAATATTACAGTTAACAAGATATTGGCGAAAAATCATAATTTCACCCCTTTGCCACCCCCTCCCCCCCAAATGTGACGCGCAAAAAAGTCTAACTTTTTACTGCGTAATGCGGTCAGGCCATAGAACAATTTGGCATCAAAAGTCAGCTCTTTTTTTGGATGTTTGGGTCTAGAGCTAAAGTCACTATACTATGAATCGTATTTAAAATACTCAAAACGACTATAGATTGTGATATTGCGACCACGTGCACCCCGTATGTGAAGCTTAAACCCAACTGTGCTATTCTAGTGAAACAAAAAATCTGCTCTCTTTTGAAGCAAATTGGTCAAAAAAAGGTAACGGTAAATTTCAAGAGCAAAATTTTTGTTTCGGGGAGCCCACACAAAGAAGACAAAAAAAAACTATTAGCAGTCATAAGAATATTGATATATATGTAAATTACAATGAAAAAACGGAATGTGCTATTCAAGTGAAACGCAGTGTATCACTTCCGGACTTGTTTATTACACATGCGAAAAGCATTTTTGTTGGCTTGAATCTGATAGTTGTGGCTAGCTAATTTTTGATCGTAAAAGCCAAAAATGATAACCATTCTTTTTTCTATCACGTCCAGTTTTTGGGATACAGATGATCTTTTTGCACTCTATAAATATAATTAGGTTGAAAAGAAACAATATTAGAGCATATTATTATAATGCATATCATTAGTTTGTACGGCCTATAAGATATTATCTAAAATTCTTGAAAAGAGAATTAATCCGTACGCAGAACGAATCATTGGCGAGTATCAAGGCGGCTTCAGACCTGGTCGATCAACGACCGATCAGCTTTTCACAGTGAAGCTACTACTCCAAAAGTGCTGGGAATATAACATCGACGTATACCAAATCTTTGTCGACTTCAAGCAGGCATACGACAGTATCGATCGAAGTGTACTGTACAACATTATGCTGAATTTTGGTATACCGGCAAAGTTAGTGCGACTCACAAGGATGACGATGACTAATACCGTCTCGCAGGTCAGACTGCAGAATCGACTCACTGACCTATTTGAAACTCGTACTGGACTCAAGCAGGGCGACGGGCTGGCGCCGACGATCTTTAACCTTGCTTTGGAGTATGTAATTCGAGCCATGAATATGGACAGCAGCGGAACGCGACTCATCAAGTCGACTCAATTAGTAGCGTACGCCGACGATATCAACATCATGTCTCGAAGGTTGGGTGATGCAGAAAGCCTTCTGCATAACCTCAATAACGCCGCAAAGGAAGTTGGACTACATATCAACGAAAGCAAAACAAAGGCCATGATGCAATCGAAAACAAGGACGCCAGCAAATTCAAGCATCACAGTGGGGGACCTTAATATCGAATATGTAGACAACTTCAACTATCTGGGTTGTAACTTATCAAAGGACGCCAACGAAACCGACGAAATTAAGCGACGGATACAACTAGCCAATAAGACATATTTCTCGGTCCTCCCTATAATTAATTCGAAACTTGCGCACAGGAACACGAAGCTCTGCGTGTACAAAACGATCATCCGACCCGTGCTATGTTATGGCTGCGAAACATGGACCCTCACCCAAGCCTCCGAAATTTTGCTAGACCGATTCGAACGAAAGGTCCTTCGGCGAATTTTCGGGGCCGTTCGCGAGCGAGACCAATGGCGTAACCGGTACAACCATGAGTTGTATCAATTGTACGATGAGCTGGAAGTATCGAAAATCGTGAAGCTTCAACGTTTGCAATGGGCGGGGCATGTACAACGGATGGACGATAATCGCATGCCAAAGAAAGTGATGAACGCACAACGAATTGACAGAGCGAGGTTGCGTGGACGACCGAGAGCTCGCTGGGAGAACTCCGTAGGTGAAGACGCCCAACAGCTGCTGGGCTTCCGAAACTGGAGGACGAGGTCACGTAACCGCGACAATTGGAGGTCAACGATTCAGGCGGCCAAGGCCCGACGTCGGGCTATCGTGCCACATTGATGATGATGATTATAATGCCAAAACAACATTTCATTAACTTTAAATTATGTTCAGAGTGGACGAAAACCGATTGATTTCGCCGTACGTTTTCAGAAATCACTGAAAACTATTTGTAATTTCATATGACAACCGGCAATATTATTTTGGCTATAAATCTTTTAAAAGATGTATAAAAATTTGCTAGTGCAGTCGTTTCCCAGTAATTTGCAAAATATTTCGTCACTTCATACATTCTCTATCATGGGGAAATTCAGAACATTGGCGAACACACGAAACTGAACTGAAGTTAAAATATCGGAGTGAGCCGAAATGTACTGAATAGGGGAAATTAGGTTTGGGTCCTGGTTTTTTACATGTTTTCATTTGAAAAAAATCAGGGTTTCATAGAAAATACTCAAAATAGGATATTTTCAATGTGTCAATTTGTATATGGGAATTGAAATGTTTTGGGGCTGTTTTCATACCAAAACCTGAAAATAGCCCCAAATGACACGTTTTCGGTCACTCTGAATACATTATTAAAATTAACGAAACTCATTACATTTGTTTTTATTTATAGATAATAATATTAGCTAATAAATAATAAAAAAATTATGTTCGTTTACATATTTTACTAGTGTATTCAACTTGAGGATAGTTCTGCTTTGAACCCCATCAATAGTTTATCTCATCATAGCCGCATCACATCGGGCTTCTACACTTTGATATCTTAGCTCTCGATCGCGGGATATACACAATTGACTTAATTGATAGACCAAATTAGTTTTTATGGTGAATTTTACTTAAATTAGTAGATATACGAGAAAAGCACATTTTGCAAACGACGCGTGTGGTTCTTACATGCTCGCATTTGCGTAGACTAGACAGCTGCTTTTGAGAAAAGAAAATTATTATTATAGGAATACCTACATTATTATTTATCTGAAAGCTTAAAACAACAATAAAATATATTTTTTTAAACATGTTTCTTTTTATTTTAATACCCACGTCGTTATTATTAATGTTACGTATGATTTATATATGAGAAACCCATATACCATCTAAAACATCTGGTCAAAATCTGATCACTTATGTAAGTTCCGCCAAAAATTACGTCAAATATATGTACATGTGGCTCAGACGAAGAGGATGTGTCTGCCTTTTAGTATGATAAAAGAACAAAAACATGGATGGATGTCACGACTGATTTTAGGCCGAAATGAAGGTTGTGAATTTCAATCAAAATATCTTACAGTCATTATGATTCAAAACCGAGCCTAAGTTCTTAAAATCGGCAATGTAACAATTCGTCCTTCAAATATTTTTGCAGTTTAATAAATTTCATTTAGCTGAGAATTCAGACCCTTTAAAGTGATGCCCACACCAACGCGTCACGAAAATTCGCGGCAAATTATTTAGTGCCCACACCTGCGCGGCGCGAATAATAATTGCTGGGTACTATCAGCTCACAGCTAATATCATGTTGTTGCCTTAGGAAAGGTATTCGATTTATGTAAGGAAAGGACTTAGACATGATAGAGAATAACTGCCACAAGTGGCCAAATACAATTTCGACATTTATAGGTATAATCTTGCTGCAATTTTCGTGCACTATATCAAAATGTCGCGGCATCATTACTTATTATGTAAAAGCGCATATGGAAGAAATCAACGTAAAATTCGACATTTTACCTCTCCTTGCCTATACTTATTCTAAGGATAAAATCATTGACATGCGTAAATTGATAGAAATATGTGAAAGTGCAGTACAACCTTGTTGTACCGTACCCTAAAAAAGGTTGAGGCATTGTTCGATTGATTGTTTGAATTAATTATCGCGTACTCGAAAACTCATCCATATTATCTTGTGCCCGTCGAATGGATAGTCTTATCGTATAGACACAAGACACAAAGCTTGAACATTGTTTTGTGGCTGTTTTCAATTGAATTATGTTTACTTAGCATGGTTACGCCAAATTTTGCTTGGCTACGCCTTCGTATGAAATTCCGTAATAATTTTTAGTAGAATCCTTACGTGATTCCGTATGATGACGTAACCAAGCAAAACATGGCGTAACTATGCAATATAAACATTCAATTCAATAGAATATCCAAGCTTGTATGTAACTAATTTGGGAGAAACGCAAGCATCGAACCAGCAGGATCGTCATTTCCTATCGTATACTATTCATGAACGAAACGATTGACCTTGTATTCTTTCGAAAATTCGTCGATCAATCGTGTGGCGACACGATCGAGGTGTCGCTAGACTTACCATAAAATTGCCTAAAGGGTCATCGGATCCTCTTTATTTGTCCGGTCAGTGCACAGGGTGGTCAGAGATAACCGTTAACATGGATGTTGGCTACAGCAATTTCACGATCAACTTTGTACTACGCACTTTGGAAAATCGTTCATATCTCTGCAATTCTTCGGCCGAGCTATTCGATCGGGTTGTCGCCGGACTTGCCACAATAGGGCAATTTATTTGTGTAAGTCCAAACAACTAACAAAAACCTTCCTTCCATGGAATTCATGTTTCCATAATTCTTATTTCTTTTACTTATCCACTGATACCATAAAACAGTTCATTGAAATCCTTAATGTTCAATCGGTCAATACGGTACGCCCACATCCTGAGACGCTGCAGATGTAAATACGAGGGGTGCCTTTTATATTTCGGGATTAGAGAATCATCGAAAATCGCTTATAATGTTTTTTAAAATATTCCCAGATTGCAACACTAGTTGTCCAATCCCGAAATATAAAAGTCTACCTATGTACAGCACTCAGTCGCAGCGGTTACACGGATAATGCGGGAAAGTAACGCCCCGTAGAGAAACATAGGAATTGGCCGAAGCCGTTCACCCTATGAAGCTTCTCCTGCATAGCTAAGAGTCCGCAGCTTTGCCACAACTGAAGAGGATATCGGAATCGGCCGGAGCCTTTCAACTCAACGTATTCAATACATACATTTTGCCAGTGTATTGAACAATTTGGCATCAAAAATTTCTTTTTGTTTGAATGTTTGGGCTTGGGCCTTTTTTGAGCCAATTATACTATACTACCGGTCGTTGCAAGAAGAGGTGTTCCAACAGGCAGTTCAAATGCCAATTGAGAATTTACGTACATAATATGTACGTACATAATATTTACGTACATACGAGCATAGAGTCAATTATAATTCTATATAATTCAGCGGTCAATTTATAATTCTGTTTGTACAATGTTCTAGCATAAACAATGCTTTCTAATAATTAAACCCAATAACGATGTTTAGATACTCGTCAATTCATTTTAAATATGTACCTACATACTCATAAAAAGCATATTACGGTTTACGTTAACATTTGAATTAGGCACATACATTTTGCACATTTATCAGCAATTTGTTTCAATTTCGATATATTCTATTTCTATAAAAAATTAATGACGATCTGACGATCAATTGCAATGAAAATATCTGACAATCTCCACAGCAGATCAAAATTCAACGTCCAACCATTAGACTTGTAAAATTGCAACTGCAAATACAAAACGACAATCCAGACAATTGGTCCTGATTCTGGCTGGGGTATCTGTTTTGAGAATGCGAAAAATTTCCCTAAATTTATCGTTACGTAAAATGTGGCAAAATCAAATGTAATTTTATTTTTAGTCTATCTAATGATACATAGGTATTATCAAATTTATCATTTGCCGCGCTGTCGGGCTTCCTTTCGGTCACCACTCTGTGATGTACAGGGTGTCCCAAAGAGTAACCTTAAGCTGGAAGCACATGATAGCGAATTTTGTGCCAACTACAAAAAAACTTAAGTTACCTATTTGTACAGTTATACACCTGTCAATTTGGAACTGCACAGATAGCACGGCACGGCACGGATGCATACTAGAGCTCTTTGGAACATAACCTGACGGAAGTGTTCTGTTTCGCTTTTAACTGTTTTGCTCTTCAGAGAAATTAAAACTTCTTTGTCAATCATAGTCATTGTTTTGCCTAAGTTGAAATCAACTGCACCAGGGCTTTGAGGCAAGTAGTTGTAAAAGTTTGCCCATTTTGTCTAAATTCCATTACGGTATTATATTTGCTGCATTTGTTCCTAATTTTAGTCAAAATATTTTTTGAAGGGCAGATTGTATGGTAAGGTTAAGGTTAGCTAAATCATTGCAACAATTAAAAGTAATTTGGCATCTGGTGGTTCGTAAAGTCCGCACTTGGTCAAAAAAATACAAAATGATGTGAGGGGGTTTGTTGGAAATACATAAGACTTGCGGAATTGTTTGGATTCTTTTCGGAACAATTTCGGGAAGATTTTTATTGCGGAACGTCCAGTTGGATCCGAGACGATTAGACGCCTTACTCAAAAGACACACTGGGGTATCTCACACCCCAGCATTTCTGGTTTTGCCATTATTTTGCTCCCCAGTCAAGCTGGGCGATTTGTGTTTCCACGTAGATAACCTCTATTCACATGTGCATGATTTGCGGCCTCAGGATGTTTTGAATATACTATGAGAAGGGAACACAGTCGTATGAAAGTTTGATTGGGGTACCTCACACCCCAGAGTGTCCTTTATGTTAAGTTTTGTGTCTACTATCGAGGAAATTCAAGAAATCAAAACCGACCTAAAAACGGTTAAACTAAGTCAAAAATATTATAGATGCTCATATTATGTAAGGAAAAAGGAATTTAAGACGAAAATTGACATTGGTTCGTGCAAAACTGCAATTGAAGTTATGAATTTCACGGTGTAATTCAAGCTTCTCACAAACCGCTAAGAATTTAATTTATTCCGGTTTGGATACAGTTATTCAAATGAAAATTCGACATATTCCCTATGTAATCTTCTAAAAACCCTTAGCAGAAATTTCATATTTGGAAACCTAAAAAATTTAAATTTTACAAATGTACTGTTATTTACTTTTCCTTAGCCAAAGTCAACAGTCATAATATTTAACGTACCATACTGACCAATCTTTGTGCAAAGTTTCATATCGATCCCTATAACGGTTTAGAAAAACGGAGGTCGAAAAGGAAGTTTAACTTTAAACGCCAATAACTTTTTTACCGTTACCCGAAACTGGAAAATTTTTAACTAATATGAGATGTACTCATTTAGATCTTTGATTTAAATACCCATACGTTAATCTCCGATAAAAACTAAAAAAGTCGACTTTTTTCAAACGTTCGGGACACCCTGTTATCTTCTTCCTACCAACTTCTAAGGTATTTGTGCCAGACTGTAACCATTCTACACATTCCTACTAAATTTCATGACAATCGGTTGAGCCGTTCGCGAGTTATTTAGTGAACAGACGGACGGACGGACAAAATCGATTCATAAGGGTTTTTAAACAAAAAAAAAACTAGAACACCCTAAAAATACAAATACAAATTATTTCGGTAAACACATCATTTTTTATCGAGAAAAGTTTGACTGGGGTATGTCCCAGTACCCCAGTGTGTCTTTTATGCTACAAAAACTTAAGTGTGTCTTTTGAGGGTTAAAATAACGAAATATGTATTCGAAATTCGTGTAATGGCACGTGTTCATAAACGACAAGTTGACCGATCGTCAAACTTCTGTAAGTAATAAAAATTAAATGAATTTGGACGGCTGTTCACATACATATAAAAATAGCTTGCTATTTTTTATTTCAAAAATTGGCAAACTTGTCGTTTAATGTAGATCTTAAGCCATGTGACAAAAAAAAAAGTAATCAAACGTGAATGTCAAACTTTGTCTCTAATGAATCTAATTTCATGGATAATAATTTTTAAAAATCACTTCTAAAAACACATTTGCACATATGTATGCATTGAATTATTAGAGAGTTTTAGCAAGTCGTATGGAATAAAACGACATAATTTGACATTCCATATAAAAATTCGCTTGCTTACCGTATACGAAACACAATATCTTAATTTTGCATGTCTCAAGTAGGCATGGGTGTATTTCCGTATATTTGATTCTCTGGAAACAGTCGAAATTGGCGAAATAATTTGTCGTTTTTGACACCTATGCCTACTTAGGATATGCAAAATTAAAATATTTTGTTTCGTATACGGTAAGCAAGCGAATTTTTATATGGAATGTCAAATTATGTCGTTTTATTCCATACGACTTGCTAAAACTCTCTATTGTTGAAAACAACGAAAATCAAACGAACGAATAAACCTTACACTAGATTGATTTGTGATGATCGATCTATGAGTATGTAGTAACTCCTTGATCTTTGAGGTACAGAGTACAATCACCGCAATACTGAATGTGTTAAATCACCTGTATTGCGTCAAACTTATACATGTCTATATACATATATTGGTTTAGGGGCATGTGCGTGTATTTATTTACAATAAGGATATTGACCCAAGCAAATCATTATATTGCCGATATAAGTTATATTGAACTTGCTGTAAAAGAGGTAAAAAAGTTGATGGACATCTGTGCAATTTGCTCCATTTAGTGGGGGTTTCGTTTACATATTGTGAGTTCGTTTACATTCGATATGTTTTTACGCCATTTATATATTTTTTTTACGATAATCTTCAACATTTCCTGGTTGAATCAACTTTGCGCTATTCTTGAGAGAGAAATTATTGTTTCCGGAAAGCAACTAGTGACAAAAAAATGTACCGGAAACAGTGAACAGGTGATAGTAAACTTACCGTTTACACCGTTGATCATGGTGTTTTTCGAACTCACGAGCTTGTGACGGACTATGATCTCACTCAGATGTTAAACGAGTACCCATTTATGGGGATAAATAACACTGCTGAGCGTGATGCTGATCTCATTACCTCAACAAAAAGCAGATAAGATCTTGGGAATAGGATGTCACTAACACATCCTGCGGCCTTAGTCCAATGCTGGATTGTCGCGCTTGTTATTTTTATCCACAATAAGTTCAAGATCATTTTTGGTGGAACATTGAGTCGCTCCGATCAAGGGACCCCATGATCCCCTCATTTGAATTTGGCAAAATGACATGTCCATAACTCCCCCCAAAATTGAAACAGAAAGTTAAATTGGTTATTGCCATTCGAGGGCATAATCCCACCAAAAATCAGCTTAATCGGATCAAAACTAAGGGTACCACTCGTACAAAGTAACTCATCAGTAGTTTGTTATACGCACTACTCATTTTACAAACTGTAGAACAAAGTTGTCTTGGGTCACTTTGTATGGGAGGTACCCTTAGTTTTTATCCGATTGAGCTGATTTTTGGTGGGTGGGGTGATTATGACCCTCAATGATAATAACCCAAAATTTAGCTCGTACGAAGACATTATATTTGAACACTGTACATAACCACGAAACTCAGTGGAAAAACACCGTTATTTTATATTTATAATATTTAATAGAAATAAATTTTAGAATTTTTAAATTCATATGCAATTTTCCGAAAATTAATTTTTTTTTTAAATATTTTCTCTTTTTTTGCACAGGTACTGGAACTTTTGGTCGTGTTTGCTTGTGCAAAGACAAACAGACAGACTCATACGCCGCGATGAAAATTCTGACAATGACAGATGTTATACGGTTAAAACAGGTGGAACATGTTAAAAACGAAAAAAATATTTTAGCCGAAGTTGATCATGCTTTCATTGTTAATATGTAAGTATAGGCGCTATTTTCTAAAGGCATTTTTTTTTTATTTTTTTCTTATTTCCGCTAGACCGATCTACATATCGGCCTAATCTTTATTTTTTTTGGTAAATGGAAGACAGCATTATAAAAACTGATGTATTTGACAATTTTTATGTTTGCAGGTTGTGGTCCACAAAAGATGACTGCTGTCTGTACATGCTGTTTGAATTTGTTTGTGGCGGAGAACTGTTTACATACTTAAGAAATGCCGGCCGCTTTAGTACGTCAACCGGTAAGTTGAAACAACAAACACTACAACTTGTTCAAAGTCACAAGGATTTTTAAGGTCGAATGAAAATGTCTACATACATTTGTAAGAACACAAACAAAAAATAACTAAAATAATATTTATTCCTTGAAATCTTGAGTTGCATTCCGGCGACCAAAAAAATATTAAGGAAAATACAGCTGAGCTTATATGAAAACAAAACATAAGCAGTTTAAATTATATTGTTCAAGTGAAAATGATTAAGAAAGACGCGAAAGCCAGTTTTCATATCCGAAAACTGTCGGACAATGGTCTGGATTGAGAGGATAAACTTCTCTAAACCACAATGAGGATAACCTCCTCACGACCCCGAAATGACCAGGGAGTCCACATCCCTGCAAGGTTGTAACCCAACTCCGGAACCTTAACTAAACTAAACACACTAAAATACAAGGACGGTTGCGGAATTTAGATAACACTCTTTTAAAAATTCCATGCCAAGAAATCACTGAACTCTTGGGGTCGTTTGAATTTTTCCAATAGGATTCACTCAAATTGCCATTCGGTACAGTACAGAAGACGGTCACCGTGGAATGTTAGCAGCGCAGTTGGCATGCCCTACCTTTGTTAAATGCGTTTTAACTTTTGAGATAGACGAGTAGACAATTAAACCCTGTGTTTGTGCATATGATGCGTGAAAGCGTAATAACCTTGCTTAGAATGAGAGTTTCGTCCTCCCTTAGTATTTCTCAATTGAAAAAAATCCTTATCTCAAATGAAAACGAGACCGAGGCTAATTTCGGGCGCGGCCGAAATTTGGATACCCTTCGCTTTCTTTCGGGCTAAAAATTTTTTCAGGCGTACCTACGACTTGTATTTACCACCCCCCTCCCCCCCCCCAATTCTTTTCCTTCCGTCTTCACAAAAGCTCCATTGCGTCGATAAAACAATATTTGTGTGGGGTTTGGTTGGAATAAGTGTGCAAATAAAAATATTTACTCAGAAAATAGCATTAGGGGATGCGATAGTTCGATCCCATTTGTTTTAACCTTTTTTGTTGGTTTGCTTAAGACACATTAATTCCAGGTTTTGTGAAATTGTTGGAAAAATGTTTCTTAGAAGAACCAAAATGGGGGGTTGCGTTTGTATGGGCAGCCCCATGATCCCATGGTCCGATTTGATCTATTCTCACATATGTTATGTGTCATCAATAGAAATACATTTGTGTGGAATTTGGCTGAAATCGGTGGACAAACAAAAAAGTTTTTCTCAGAAGAACCTAATTTGGGGGGTTGGGTTTGTATGGCAGCATCATGACCCCATGATCCGATTTGATCCATTCTCACATATGTTGTGTATCATCAATAGAAATTCATCTGTGTGGAATTTGGTTCAAATCCATGCACAAACAAAAAAGTTGTTCTGAGAAGAACCTAATTTGGGGGGTTTGGTTTATATGGCAGCCCCATGACCCCATGGTCCGATTTGATCCATTCTCACATATGTTGTTTATTATCAATAGAAACACATTTGTGTGGAATTTGGCTGAAATCGGTGGACAAACAAAAAAGTTTTTCTCAGAAGAACCTAATTTGGGGGGTTGGGTTTGTATGGCAGTATCATGACCCCATGATCCGATTTGATCCAATCTCACATATGTTGTGTATCATCAATAGAAATACATTTGTGCCGAATTTGGTTGAAATCGCTGCACAAATAAAAAAGTTTTTCTTAGAAGAACCTAATTTGGGGGGTTAGGTTTGTATGGCAGCCCCATAACTCCATGGTCCGATTTTACCGATTCAAACATACAAACTGCCTGGAGCAAAAAGAAGCATTTGTGCAAAATTTCAGCTTTATAGCTTTTAAATTGGCCGAGTAAAACGCGTAGCAACAGACGGACAGACAGACAGACGGACATCGGCCAATCGACTCCCCACTCCCCATGTTATGCTGATCTTATATGTATACTTATTATATGGTCGGAGATGTTTCCTTCAATTCGTTACAAACTTCATGACAAAGTTAATATACCCTTCGTTGACTCTACGAGCGAAGGGTATAAAAATCCTTATCCCAAATGAAAAACTCCTTATCCCAAATGAAACGAGACCGACGCTAATTTCGGGCGCGGCCGAAATTTGAATACCCTTCACTCTCCTCGGGCTAAAAGTTTTTTGGGGCAAACCTATGACTTGTATTTAATCCTTCCCCATTCTTTTCCTTCTGTTTTCGCATAATATTTGATATTGGCAAATTCTGTGGCGTCGATAAAACAATATTTGTGTGAGGTTTGGTTGGAATAAGTCGTAAAATAAAAAAAAATATATCAGAAAACTTTATTGGGGGGATGCGGGAGCATGGCCCCATAGTACGATTCCATTTGTTTTACTTTTTTTTGTTTTGATAAAGACGCATTGAGGTTTTTTTAAATTGGTGTAGAAAAAATGTTTCTTAGAAGATCCAAAATGGGGAGGTTGGGCTTGTATGGTAGCCCCATGACTCCATAGTCCGATTATTTATGGCATCAATTGAAGTGCACTTTTACGAGTTTTGGTTGAAAGTGGTGCACAAATAAAAAAGTTGTTCGTAGAAGAACTCAATTTAGGGGGTTGGCTTTGTATGATAGCCCCATGACCCCATCGTCCGATTCCATTCATTTTTACACATGTTTTGTGGCATCAAATGAAATGCACTTTTATGAGGTTTGATTGAAATTGGTGGACAAATAAAAAAGTTTTTCTTAGAAAAACTCAATTTGGGGGCTGGGTTTGTACGACAGCCCCATGACTCCACAGTCTGATTCCATTTATTCTTACATATATTTTGTGGCATCAATAGAAACACATTTGTGTGAAATTTCGTTGAAATTAGTAAACACATGAAAAAGTTTTTCTTAGAAAAACCTAATTGGGGGGGTTAGGTTTGTATGGCAGCCCCATGACCCCACGGTCCGATTTTAGCGATTCAAACATACAAACTGCCTGCAATAAAAAGAAACATGTGTGCAAAATTTCAGCTCGATAGCTTTTAAACTGGCCGAGTAAAACGCGTAGCAACAGACGGACAGACGGACAGACAGACAGACGGACATCGCCCAATCGACTGATCATATATATACATATTTTATATGGTCGGAGATGCTTCCTTCAATGCGTTACAAACTTCATGACAAAGTTAATATACCCTTTACTCTACGAGTGAAGGGTATAAAAATCCTTATCCCAAAAGAAAGAATCCATATCCCAAATGAAAGAATCCTTATCCCAAAAGAAAAAATCCTTATCCCAAATGAAAAAAATCCTTGTGTGTGAATTAAAATAAAATTATGTTAAAGGAGTTTTTTGCATGAAATTATGAGGTGAGGTTGATGTTTTTGAGGATATGAATATTATTAGCTTCGTGGAGTCGGCTAATGCAATTGCCGTGTTCGGATATTTATGAAATTTTATACTTGTACGTAATGTTCCTTGTGTGTCGCTGGCTTTTGATCTTCATCATGTACGACAATTAAGTGCCTCAAAGAAGGAATAATCTTAGTGTAATACGTGATAAATGAGGATGACAAGAGACAAGAGTAACCTTTAGCATAATTGAGGGTGTATAGTGCCAAAATGATGTAGATACAGGGTGCCCGGAAACTGCCACATAAATGTACCGAATTGTCATTCCTTGTTTAATTTCTAGCAAAAAAGTTGTACGGAACATACCCCCAATTCTTAACTCTTTAGCTGCCACAGGCATTTGAAGATTGTTGAAAAAATCATTTTCTTGTATGACTAAAACCTCAATATCTCAAAATAAGAATAGCAAAATAAGATGATTATTCCAGCTAACAAAATTACCCAAAAAAAAAACTAATCGAACTAAAATCGGATAAGAGGTTGGGAAAAGGATTTTTTAATTTGAGGTAAAGATTTTTTCGATTGGGAAATGCTATATATTCATCGAAGTTCATCTGTTCCTTCGCGTAAAACCACATGGCATTGACTAAAAAAAAGTTTAAACAAGGTGGTTTCAGCAAAATGAGACCACATTGCACACTGCGACCGCCTCTCTCATATCTTACACCTTAAATTTCTTCCCGGCAGGGTCACATACATTGAGACAACTGAAGATATCGAGCGAATCAAAGTTGATTTTCTGCGGAAAGTGAAAGAAAATTACCGAAAACTATACTCTAAAAGTTTAGTGATAAAAACGGACAACATGCCCAGAGGGAAAAACAATTTTTATTTACCATTTCCATTTATCTTTGCTCACTTTGTTTAATTTATTTGTCATTACCGGCTTTGTGACAACATATTTTTTCGATAAGAATGAGTAGCTCACATTACCAGATTCAATTTTATACAAGATTACTTTTTTCTCCACATGTGTTAGGCACTTTCTTGATTTCCGCTGCATTATCCACCTTTTTCAGACCAACACCTACAATCCAACTATAGACATTGCTTTTCATAGAACATTCAAAATGCTGAATGTTGTATAAGTGAATGGTCACTTAATATAACAAAGGTGCTTAATTTGCAGAATCTGGGTGTTAATATTAAAGGACGCAAATATAAGTGAGCGTTAATATAAGTGTCTACTGTATATTGAATTTTAGAATCCTACTTTGCTTTAGAGGCAAGTTTCCCAAATTGGGTTCTTCTACGAAAAAACTATTTTATTTATCTCGTACAAAGACAGCCTCCATTTTAGTTCTTCTAAGACAAAAAAAAATGTTGCTGCAATTCCAACCAAACATTATATTAATGTGTCTTTATTCAAACCACAAAAATTTGTTAAAACAAATGGACTATGGGGTAACCTATCGCCCATAGGTCACCCTCCCCAAATTTGTCTAAAGAAAAATGTTGCTTGTGCATTTTTTCCCACCAAAACTCACTCAAATAATATTGTTTCATCGACATCATGGAGCTTATGTGTAAACGGAAGGAAAATAATGGGGGTGGGAGGGGGTTAAACATAAATCATAGGTACGTACGAGAAACTATTAGCCCGAGTAGAGTATCCAAATTTCGGCCGCGCCCGAAGTTAGTCCCGGTCTGGTTTTTTTTAAACCGGAATTTAATTTGGATGATTTGCAAAAACATGTTTACTATGCAAAATCATTATATGTACATAAACATTTTTGCCACGGTATTTCCCCCGATACCTTCACATTGTTTGCAAGCAATGTTTTCCGAAAATTCATTCAAATTTTCATAGATATTGTTTTTTGTTTGGAACATGTTTTTTTTTCGCGTGGTTTTGTTATTTAAATCATGCTTGCGCCACAGGCAGAGGAATTCGAAAATAAAAATAAAAACTTGGATGCTTTCACACACGTGCTATTTACATACTAGTTTGGGGTAAGTACCGTGTTCACCGAGCAAAAACATGCATTCATGTCTCCCGTCAAAAATCTACGGTAAAGACTTTGTCTTTTATTCACTAAATTAACGATACACTCGTGGCCAGATCAACTGAATTGTTTTCGCTGGCGAATCATCAAAAACCAGTGTATAATAAATGATATAGAAAAAAGACTCTTGAAAAGCTACAACAACAACATGGTTTAAGGTTATGGAATTGGGCCTGGTATGAAATTCTCTCTCTACTCAAACCAAATGCGCCATTTTAATTACAAAAGCGGAAATATCCTTTAATCAGGTGGATTTCGACTTAAGGTATAAGTATATCTGACCAAAAACAACAACGTTGTAAAAGTTACCCCGCCAAAGAAAAATTAATCTGCCCCAAACAGAATACATATCACTCCAATCCGCCGCTCATATGGAATTTTGTTTTAGGTGTAAATGCTGGATGTAATTTTGTTTTAGGTGCAAATGCTGGAGAAGTTTAAATGTTCAGGAATACTTCTTAAAGTAATTTCGTGGGAGCATTAACATTTTATTCAGTGCCACTTTGACGGCTCCCACCAAATTACTTTAGGAAGTAGTCCTGTACATTTAAACTTCTCCAGCATTTACACCTAAAACAAAATTCCATATGAGCGGCGGATTGGAGTGATATGTATTCTTTTTGCGGCAGATGAATTTTGCTTTGGCGGGGTAACTTTTACAACTTTGTTGTTTTTGGGCAGATATCATATATTTTTGCATACTTAAATAACCAAGTAATATTTTTGTTTTGGGATCCAGATGTCCCAGTGTCCCAATTTTCTAATGTGCTTATGTCCCAATGTGCAAATATCACAGTGTCCCAATGGCCTAATGTCCGAATGTCCCACTACCCTAGTGTCCCAATGTCCCAGTATCGCAATATCCCAATGTCCCAGTCTCCCTGTGTTCCAGTCTCCCACCTAATGTCCTAATATCCCAATGTCCAATTATCCTACTGTCCCAAGGTCCTAATGTCCCAAATTTCTAATATCCCGGTTCCCCAATATCCCAAATGTCCCAGTATCCTAATGTGATAATATCCCAATGTCCTGATGTACCTGTGTCCCAATGTACAAATGTCCCAATATCCCAACATCCCAATGTCCCGATGTCCCAATATCCCAATGTCCCAGTGCTCAGTGCCCCAATGTCGCAGTATACCAAGTATCCCAAGGTCCCAATAGCCTAATATCCGAATATACTACTGTCCCAATATCCCCATGTCCCAATTTCCCCAGTGTACCTAATGTCCCAGCGTCACAATGTCCTAATGTCCCAATGTCCCAATATCCTAATGTCCCAATGTCCCTATGTCCCAATATTCCAATATCCCAATATCCCAATGTTCCAATATCCTAATATCGCAGTGCTCCAATGTCCAAATGACCCAATATCTCAGTGGCCCAATGTCCCTATGTACCAGTGTCCCAATGTCCGATTGTCCTATTGTCCCAAGGTCATAATGTCCCAATGTCCCAATGCCCTAGAATCCCAATGCCCAACGTCCCAGTCTCCCAGTGTCCTAATGTCCCAATATCCAAATGTTCCCATGTCCCAATATCCTAATCTCCCAATGGCCCAGTGGCCCAATATCCCCATGTCCCAGTTTCCTCAGTGTGCCTAATATCCTAATGTCCAAATGTAAAAATGTCCCATTGTCCCAATTTCTCAATGTTGCAATGTCCTAATGTCCCAATATCCCAATGTTTCAATGTCCTAATTTCGCTGTGCCCCAATGTTTCAATATCCCGGTGTCCCAATATCCCGATGTGTCAGTAGCCCTATGTCCCTATGTGCCAGAGTTCCAATTTCGGATTGTCATATTATCCCAAGGGCATAATGTGCCAATGTCCTAATATCCCAGGGCCTCCATGTCCCTGTATCTCAGTGCCCTAATGTCCCAGTCTCCCAATGTTCCAATATCCCAATGTGCCAACATCCCAATGTCCCAATGTTCTAATATCTCGATGTCCCAATATCCCGATGTCCCAGTGACCCGATGTTCCCACGTCCTAGTTTCCCCCGTGTACCTAATGTCCCAATGTCCTAATGTGTTAATGTCCTAATATCCCAATGTCATAATGACCCAAGACCCTAATGTCCCAATGTCCTAATATCACAGTGCCCCAATGTCCCAATATCATGATGTCCCAATGTCACAATATCCCGATGTCTCAATGGCCCAATGCCCCTCTGTACCAGTGTACCAATGTGCCAATGTCCGATGGTCATATTGTTCCAAAGTCATAATGTCCCAATATCCTAATATCTCAGTGCCCCCATGTCCTAGTCTCCCAGTGTCCTAATGTCCCAGTATCCCAATGTTCCAATGTCACAATGTTCCAATATCCCAATGTTCCAATGTCCTAATATCTCGATGTCCCAATATCCCGATGTTCCAGTGGCCCAATGTCCCCACGTCGCAGTTTCCCCAGTGTGCCTAATGTCCCAATATCCGAAAGTCCTAATGTGCTAATGTCCTAATTACCCAAGACCCTAATGTCCCAATGTCCTAATATCACAGTGCCCCAATGTCCCAATATCATGATGTCCCAATGGCCCAATGTTCCTATGTACCAGTTCCCTATTGTCCCATAGTCCGATTGTCCTATTGTGCCAAGGTCATAAGAATGTCCCAATATCATAATATCCCAGTGCCCCAATGTCGCAGTCTCCCAGTGTCCTAATGTCCCAATTTTCCAATATCACATTGTACCAATATCCCAATATCCCGATGTCCCAATGCCACAATATCCCAATGTCCCCACGTCCCAGTTTCCCAAGTGTGCCTAATGCCCCAATGTCTTAATGTCCTAATATCCCAAGACCCTAATGTCCCAATTTCCTAATATCCCACTGCCCCAAGATCCTAGTCTCCCAGTGTCCTAATATCCTAATGTCCTAATGTCGCAGTGTGTTTTACAAAATTGTCAATGCGATGAGCCGAAAGACGCAATTGTTGGAAATCTTTTGTGAACTTTACCTATTAATTTACCGTTATTCCATCCACTTATCTAAATGGAAGACATTGATTCTTTAGAAGGACCACCAGAGGATCATTCATTCCAATTTTCATAAAAATCCCATCACGGAGAGAGACAGTAGAAGCAAGTCTTTCAACTGTAGTCTCCAGTATGAAATTGGGTTACTCGTTTAAGTCTGTGAGGGTGAAAATTTCACCGTTTATTGCATATTTTTTACCCGTTATTGTGCCGATCGAAGATTTCTTTTTGGAAAAGCACTAGAACAGGATCTGTGAAATATTTTGGTAAAAAAAAAGTTTTTGGGGGATGTTGCCTGGAAGGCTGTAGCCAGTGGCGGCTCGTATACAATAATACTGGGGGTTCACAAAAAAGAAAACTAAATACGATATCAAAGCCTCAAAATCTATTTTAACGTATACTTAAGACTACCTACTTTGAATTAAAATTATTTTATTTTAATGTCAAAGCATAGTCCATACATACGTACATTCTAATTTTTTGCGAAAATGAATACTTCCTCAAGCCTGTTTTTATCCTGTTTTCCTGCATCTCCTTCTAACTGCGAACAAAAATCTAGATTTTATAACTAAAGAATCACTGCGATTTTCACATAACAGCCAAGAAAAAAAGTTACGATTCAGCAGCACACCAACATTTATTTTTTATCGTTTACTTGGCATTAAATTTTTCCACAAAATGCTTTTCAGTTCAGACAAGGCAAACCCAATCCCAGAATATTGAGCATGAATTTGGTGTCCTTAGAAAAATTATTGTCAAAAAATTTCTAAAGTTAAACATAAAATCTCTAATCATTCTTATACCTATATTCTTTCATTGAAAATACTCACCCAAAATTCATACATTCCGTTCATCACCAAGTGGTGTGCTGTGCACGAATTATTTGTGCACAAATTCTAGTGTAAATTTTGCACTATCCCCTCGCTCCGAGAACCCGTCGCATATCTGATTTTGGAGCGAGTGCACCAGTTCATATGACTGTGCACCAACACTGTGGGTGTTGGTCGCTGGTCGAGATATAGATTCAATGCATGGCTTGGGTATATCGTATGTGCATAATGTACGTACGCTTCTTAGAGTAGGTTGCGTCGGTCGGTTTGTTCTTTTTTGTGAAGTGTTTTATTTAGCACATTATTTGTTGATATGGTTGTTTTATCAGGGGGTGCACGTGCACATGTGCACATATGGGCGAGCCGCCACTGGCCTGTAGCCCTGTCAAAGAAAAAAGCAAGTTGTCTCCGGTAATCATAAACTTGTTCGCTTTCGTTTTTTTTTCCTTTGGCGGGCGATACGCTCTCGCGTCTCTTGATTTTGAAAGTTGACATCTATGGCAGCAAATAATTTAATCAAATGAAGTATCCTTTTACAGTTATTGCTGCGAAGTATTTCGGTGTTTATAGACTGTAGACTAGGGATGTCAAAAACCAGACGGTTAGTCCGAAAACCGGTACTTTCAGAACGGTTAACCGGGTTATTTTCGGTTTTTTTCCCGCCTTCCGGTTTTAACCCAGACGGTTGTTTGCCCATCCGGTTAAAATAAAAAAAAAATACCGGCCTACAGAGGGCTGCGCCCGCAGTACGAGGGTTTTTTAGATTTAGGATACATACATAGTGAATAATTTTACACATGTATTTCATAGGTAATAAATAAGAATTATGCACAATATTAATGAAATGCTTCATATAAATCTATTTTTGGATTGGTCTAAAAAAACGCGTTCCAGAATGAAAGGCGTCACTTTTAACATTATTACACCTTTAATAGATTTACTATGTATCATGACTGCAAATATTAACTGAAGTTATTAGCTGTAACTCCGTTACCATTACTCGAAACTGGAAAAAAGCAACTGATAGGAAATGTACCCATCGAGTTCTTTGATTTGAGTACCCATACGTACATGTCCGATAAAAACTAAAAAAGTCGACTTTTTCAAATCTCCGGGACACCCTAATAGCTTTATCCTACCAACGTCTTAGTATTTCGTGCTAAAGGCTGTTACGGTTCTACACATCAAATCCAAAAAACCCTAAAAATTCTTTCAAAATTCATACAATTTTTTATATTTTCTTGATTTTTAAGTCTGCAATTCTATTATAATTTGCCTCTTATACGAATGAATTACATACACACAAAACTAATAAAATAATTAAATCACATCTGAGAATTTTATTTGATTTGATTATTATCTTTTTTGTTCAACATGTTTCACTTTTCAATTAGCTGTCTTACTACATCATGTACGTGCATGATTAAAATCGGACGGTCTAACCGGCTTTGCACGAAACCAAAAACTGGGTTATGGTCCGGTTTTTAACATCCCTACTGTAGAGACTTATTACTTTTTTAAAGGTATGGATTGAGTGAATTCATGGTATTTATAAAAAATAATTGATAAATGTAAATTTTTCTGCACCGATTAAATAAATGATGCATGCCATAATAAACTTGTGTGTTTACCTTATACTATTTACATAATTTACATCTTTTTACATCCCCATAAACTCAATATACAATATGTATGTATGTCGAAAACATTTAACTTCCTTTATTGAATTTGAACAATTTTATTACATGAATACCTGCATTTTATACTATTTTTACTTCCGCCATGTTTATTGATGGTCTTCTGCTCAAAAACACCCGTTATACAGATTTAACAATGACATTTAAAATTAGGTGCCTACAAGATTTTATGCTGAAAAAAAATCACATCTACAAAAAATAAGTGAGCAAAGTAAGCCAAACATGAAAATCTCGGGAAGAAAAACTCTCCTGGCTTCGTGGTCCACATGTATGTATTATTTCCGTGTGCGAGAAATTAGCCTTGACTCATTATAATTCGTTGAATTCGATTTCGCGTACAAAACAAATGAGAAATGATCAATTCAATATAATTCTTCATTGATTTACGGTTCAAAATAAGGTGTCAGTAAGTTCATTAATAAAAACTTTAGCTTTGTTTTTTTAATGTAGTTGAGCAAGTTTATTCTTATTTTTTCACATTTTGCAAAAGGGGTTTGTGTGTCGGGCCAGTCATCAATTATTTCGAGATTGAACAAATATACGCACATTTATTTGTTTGCTAGCGTAAATAATGCCTACTGTACTATGTACAATATTCTGCCATAAACAAAGAATTTCCTAGTATAATTCGCATTATGTGAAAAGTAATAAAAGTTGCACGGGAACAACATGTTGACTCAAATTTAATCATTTTAGTCTTCTGCACCATCCCCAATGTACCCGAATTGTGCAACCTAACCTTCCTAAAGCTGTATCTAAATTGGGTGCTAAATGGAGGCTCGTCAAAAAACTGGCTTAGCGAACTGCCATACTTAGCATCTACACTAGCTACCAAATGAATGCTGAAAATGACAACCAGGCATTCATTTTGGCGATCTTTTTTTTATTTGATTATCAAAATCAGACTCTGCGCGTTTAAATTATTACTCAGACATTCAAGAATTATTATTCAATTTCAAAATTGTCCCTTTGAATTCGACAAGCGGTTGTCAAAGCGTCAGCTGGCATATGATTCATTGCCAACCCACCAATATTGTTTTCAAGTTATTTCATCAAGATTCATTTTGTAGCTGAATCATATCAGCAATGTAATTTAGCCCCTGTTAATATTTTGTGAAATCTGGAGGAAATCTTATCAAATCTGTAAGCCGTATTTCATAAAAAAAATTTATAAATTTTGCTCAGAAGAAAAACACTGACAGACGACACAAACTGATCTCTTTGTCTATATTTCTTTTAAATTGCAAGTGGAATTTACAGTCCGAGAGACAAAAGTTTAATACAGACGAGCTACGGTCTAAAAAGCTGGAATTGGAGGCCATTTGAATGTAATCAGAATCACCAGTAAAAGTCTAAACACGTCCCGGGCCCACTTTTCGTTAAATGGTGTAGAAAATCATTCTCGACTGTCCTTTCTTAAAATTTGGCTCTAACATTTGCCTAACAATATTTTCGCAACCGACAATTTTAACTCCTAAGAAAATCATGATGTTGAAAAATTTTCGGGCTTGCCCCTCCTGACCGGAATCTTTGCTACGCTCATGCAATGACAACTGCCAGTGATCCATACAAATACATACTGGCAAAATTTTGATAATCATAAAATCAAAATTCGCATGGTGGTACATACTGTTATATTTTTCTCGTCTTTTCTAGACGCTCCAGTGGGTTCGATAGATTATCGCGTACGCGATAATGAATAACACTCGCTTTACTCTAACACTATTTATTACAACACACACGGATATATATACACGATTTACAATTTCACTAATTACTGACTAGTTATTGATCCGACATAATGCACGAGTAAAACTAGACTGACTGACTGACTCTAGTCGACGCCCTTATATACCCATTTCCACTGTTCCGGAAACTTCTGTGATGCACTTTCCAGCAACGGCCAGCAAATCGTCTCGCTAGTGACACTAGCGCCATCTGGTGCCAAGTACGAAAATACCATTTGGGTTGACGTATAGACTAGGCGCGTTACAATATACTTACTTAGCACCAAAGTCTTCACACTGGTTTTTTTTTATAACTTGCCAGCGAAAAGGATGCAGTTGTATTTTATTTCACATGGAAAAGGTGTATGTAACTTAAATGAATTAAATAAAAGTTGGAGGTATAAAAAATTAAACTAATCGTTAAGTAGTTGTTACTCTTTAACTATCGGAAGTAACGATTACCCAGTACAAAAAGTAGTCGTTACGTATGTAACTAACAACAAACAAGGAAAGAATTCTATTATGTATGTATCTTAGAGAAAGCATAGCAACCCATGTGCATGCGTTAGTCCAGAGTGGGCATCAGAAAATAAAAATGGCACCGTTTTTACACTATTGCAGTTCATAGTATGTGTGGAAATTTAATTCAAATGTCAATTTTTTGTTTACAATTGAGAATATAAAATCCGCGTAATATTTATTACTAGAGCCCGGATTCTCGTGCAATTGCACATTAATGCACGAAATTGCACGTTTTAAGGTTTTTGCATGTAAACGAACATTTGCATTTTTAACCGTGTTTCATAACAATTTTTCCCAGAAATTATCCAATGTTCAGAATTTTTCGGTAGACATCTCTCTCTAGTTCCTGTCAACCCCTTGTGGGGCATAGGGCATTAACTACGCCTACTCTCCACCTCGTTCTGTTTTGCGCCAACGGCGCTAGCTGTGACCATGTAAGATTTAGCGTTTTAGCCTCGCTTGTTACTGATCTTCTCCATGTGTTCCTTGGCCGTCCAACACGGCGTCTTGCTCCGGAATCCTGTGGATTCCAGTTCAGGGCCTTTCTTGCGATGTTATTGGGCCCTCTTCGGAAGGTGTGACCTATCCATTGCCACTTAAGTCTTTTGATCGAAGTGCCTATCCTTTCTTTGCCAGTTATAGTGAGGAGATCCTCGTTCGAAATGATCTCCGGCCAACGAATATGTAGGATGCGCCGTAGACACTGATTTACAAAAGTTTGCAACTTATCAGTAATCTCTTTAGTCACCTTCCAGGTGGAACAGCCATATAGCAGCACGGATTTCACATTGGAATTGAAGACTCGAAGTTTGGTGCGTCTGGAAATATTGTTGTTTAGCCAGAAAGGAGTCAAATTGAAGAAAGCCGCCCTAGCCTTGTTTATCCGTGATTTTACATCAGCATCCGCTCCACCATCTGCTGTAACTACGCTCCCGAGATAGCAAAATTCATCAACTTTTTCGACTGCCTGTCCCGAAATACAAATTCCGCTTTGCCCCCCTGGATATGTGCTCAAGAACTTAGTCTTGGCAGCATTGATTTTCAGCCCCGCATTACGACTTGCGCAATTTAGAGCTTCTGTCATTTGAGCGACATCATCCGTATTAGTTGATAGAAGACAAATGTCGTCAGCGTAGTCAAGATGTTGAAGGTGATCAAACAATTTCCATCTGATACCTTTGTTACGATGTAATTGAAGTGCGGAGCCGAGTACATCACTAATGACAATAAGGAAGAGAATAGGTGACAAAATGCAGCCTTGTCTCACTCCACTGTGCACCTCAAAAGGATCTGAAAGCTTGCCCTTATGCAAGACGTGACATTGGGCTCCATTGTAGGATTCCTTAATGATGGAGATTATCTTATCTGGAATATTTCGTCTTCGTAAGGCATCCCAGATGTACTGACGATCAACACTATCGAAGGCTTTTTCAAAGTCGATGAACATGAGATGTAATGGCGATCTCCACTCCACGGATTGCTCGATGATAATACGGAGGGTGTTAATGTGGTCGCTACAGGAGAACCCTTCGCGAAAGCCAGCCTGTTCATCGTTCAATGTGCTATCGACTTTTTCCTTGATTCGTCCTAAAACAATCTTAGCCATCAACTTGGAAATTGCAGGAAGTAGGCAGATCCCACGCCAATTATTACAATTCTTCAGGTCACCTTTCTTCGGAATTTTAATAATTAGGCCCTTTTTCCACTCACTGGGAAGAGTTTCAGTTTCCCAACACTCTCGGATTAAGGGAAGAAGAATATCCGCTGTAGCGTTAATATCCGCTTTTAAAAATTCTGTCGGATTTCCATCAATCCCCGGGGCTTTACCGGCGTCCATTGATTTGATAGCGTCTGTTAGTTCCTTTTTGGATGGTGGACCGGAACTAATGCCGTCTATTTGAGGGACGTCTTCTGCTGGCATCGAAGATACACTTGCAGGCCCGGAAGTGTTATTCAGGACCTCTAAAAAGTGTTCTCTCCATCTTTCTAGCTGTTGTTCTTCGGTAACGAGCAGAACACCTTCCTTATCTTTCACAGGATGTTCCGTATATAAAGATCTGCCAGTTAATGGCTTAATAAGTTTGAAGAGTGTTCCACTGTCACCGCGGAGAGCCGCATCCTCTGCCTCCTTCGCAAGTGCGTTGATATTGTTACGCTTATCACGTCTTACACTCCTCTGAACGCCTTTTTGGAGCGAACGGTATTCAGCTCTGTATCGTTCTTTAGCTGAGTCGTCAGCAGCTGAGTTAATCTGCTCGTTAACTCTCTTGCGTGCTGAGATAAGAGACCAAGTAGAGTCGCTAATAAATGGTCGCCTACCGCGATCCAATCGTCCTAAAATTTCTTCGCCACATGCAATAAATGAATCCTTAGCGACTTTCCATCTATCTTCAATTGTCGGATTCTCATTTGGTGGTGGTGCATTAGCTTTTTCGTGCAAAGCGGTGGAGAACGCACTCTTGGTTGATGGAATTTTGACCTTCTGCACATTATACCTAGGGCAAATATTTGCACGGTTAGGACGCTGGATTGCTGCCGTTCGTAAGCGCATTTTTGCGATGACAAGATGGTGGTCACTGCCAATATCAGAACCACGTTTCGTCCTAACGTCCAGGACACAGTTTCTCCACGTTTTGGAAACATCAATATGGTCTATCTGGTTCTCAGTTCTGCCATTTGGAGAAGTCCAGGTTGATAAGTTTGTGTTTAAACAGAGTCCCACCAATGACGAGCTGACGAGAGTTACAAAACTCTATAAACATCTCGCCATTCTGGTTTCTGTCGCCTAACCCATGATTTCCCATAAGATGTTCCAATCCTTGGTTATCTGACCCGACTTTAGCGGTGAGATCCCCCATTGTGATTTTAATGTCACCTCTGGGAGCCCTATCAAAGGTGTCGCCAAGTCGTTGGTAGAAGACGTCTTTATCAGCTTGATCAGCTGGTTCGGTTGGTGCGTAACACTGAATTATCGTGATATTTCGTACTCTGGATTTGAATCGGGCGGTGATAATACGGTCGGAAACTGGTTTCCAATCGATAAGGGATCGGCGTGCATCCCTTGTCAAGAGGATTCCGACGCCTGCCTGCCGAGGAGCATTTTGGTCATCATTTCCAGAGTACAATAAAACAGTATGAGAGCTTGGTGATAAAGTCGCTCCTGATCCGAGCCATCTTGTTTCGCTCAGTCCTAATATAGCGATGTTATACGCGGTCATTTCCCGTTCGACTTCAGTGAGTCTCATGTTGTTGCACTCGCCCCACATCGTTCGAACGTTCCAAAACCCAATCGTGGTCCGTTGTTTATAGCCAAAAGTCGTTGCCGATGAATCAGTCCGAGGTATCCGAGACTCGTTAAATGTTTCGAGTGTAAAGAAAATTTCAAGTACGCGGGTTACAAGCCTACGTACCCTATCCCTCAAGTCGCCTTTTACGACAATCCGGGAACGCTGTGGCATAATTCTAACCCCAAAAACCACAGGGGTCAATTTTTTGTTAAGTTTCGTACATATCTGAACCCTTGAGCACACAAAGCAGAGTCGCTGCGCGCACAATTGTAGAGATATGTTCGAAACTCAGGAGAGTTTTATTCTCTCCTGTCCCTTTAGTCGCCTCTTACGACACGTCGGGAAAGACGGAGGCACTATTCTTGACCCGCGCCACAGGGCGCAGGGCGGTAGACATAGAAGAGAGTAAAAGTATTGGGAAAGAAAAATCATGTGAAATTACAATAAAGTTATGCACTTTATGGAAATTTCATCAAATGCCAAATGTATTTCATACAATTTCGCAGTTGCTGTTTTTAGAGTGCTTGTTAATTTGGTGATTAACAAAATTTACATTTAGGAAAATCAGCCCTTTTGAAGACGATGCACTCACGAAATAGATAAGCACAAAGCGCGATGGATCCTAAACAAAAACCGCTCATGAATTTCGGGTGTCATATTTAAATTAGCTATTTTAGACAGCTTTTTATGGAAAGAAGTTTGTTCGGTAGAAATATTGAAAGTGTACCGTATTTTAAATAAAAATAATTTTATCTTTTAAGCAAGTCTTCTTATTTTTTTTCAATGCTTTTTCTGTGTCCACTGTTCCGAAGTCTAACTTTTCAAAAGCCTAAAATTTCCTGCACGGAAATTGCACATACGCGCATTTATGTTGCACAATTTTGCACGTTTCGGGATATTTATTGCACGTTTTTCAATTTTTTACTGCACGAAAATCCGGGCTCTATTTATTACTCTCTTAAAATGCCGATGTGATAATTAACCCTTCTGTTGGCGTATCATCATCAATGTGGCACGATAGCCCGACGTCGGGCCTTGACCGCCTGAATCGTTGACCTCCAATTGTCACGGTTACGTGACCTTGTCCTCCAGTTTCGGAAGCCCAGCAGCTGGTGGGCGTCTTCACCTACGGAGTTCTCCCAGCGAGCTCTCGGTCGTCCACGCAACCTCGCTCCGTCAATTCGTTGTGCGTTCATAACTTTCTTTGGCATGCGATTGTCGTCCATCCGTTGTACATGCCCCGCCCATTGCAGACGTTGAAGTTTCACGATTTTCGATACTTCCAGCTCATCGTACAATTGATACAACTCATGGTTGTATCGGATACGCCATTGGTCTCGCTCGCGAACGGCCCCGAAAATTCGCCGAAGGACCTTTCGTTCGAATCGGTCTAGCAAAATTTCGGAGGCTTGGGTAAGGGTCCATGTTTCGCAGCCATAACATAGCACGGGTCGGATGATCGTTTTGTACACGCGGAGCTTCGTGTTCCTGTGCGCAAGTTTCGAATTAATTATAGGGAGGACCGAGAAATATGTCTAATTGGCTAGTTGTATCCGTCGCTTAATTTCGTCGGTTTCGTTGGCGTCCTTTGATAAGTTACAACCCAGATAGTTGAAGTTGTCTACATACTCGATATTAAGGTCCCCCACTGTGATGCTTGAATTTGCTGGCGTCCTTGTTTTCGATTGCATCATGGCCTTGGTTTTGCTTTCGTTGATATGTAGTCCAACTTCCTTTGCGGCGTTATTGAGGTTATGCAGGAGGCTTTCTGCATCACCCAACCTTCGAGACATGATGTTGATATCGTCGGCGTACGCTACTAATTGAGTCGACTTGATGAGTAGCGTTCCGCTGCTGTCCATATTCATGGCTCGAATTACATACTCCAAAGCTAGGTTGAAGAGCGTCGGCGCCAGCCCGTCGCCCTGCTTGAGTCCAGTACGAGTTTCAAATAGGTCAGTGAGTCGGTTCTGCACTTTGACCTGCGAGACGGTATTAGTCATCGTCATCCTTGTGAGTCGCACTAACTTTGCCGGTATACCAAAGTTCAGCATAATGTTGTACAGTACACTTCGGTCGATACTGTCGTATGCCTGCTTGAAGTCGACAAAGATTTGGTATACGTCGATGTTGTATTCCCAGCACTTTTGGAGTAGTAGCTTCACTGTGTAAAGCTGATCGGTCGTTGTTGGCGTAGAGACCTAGACAAACCATTGGTACTATATCTTGGTGAAATATGTATATCGTTCAATAATATTTTCCACCCCTTTCAATATATGTCAAAGGGACTGGCGGTTACAAATACGATCAAACGTTCGGCGAAATATAAACTATGTCTAAAGAAACGAAAAAAAAAAACGGCGTATCATCGTAAGACATAGTATTAGAACTCTTCAAAAAATAAAATTAATTCTACAGAAGATTCAGCTAAATCTCAGGCATAATAGCTCGTAGGCGGCGACAGAAGGGTTAATAATTGCATCTAAAATATTTTGACGTTTGAAGTAATTCGTGGAGTGTAGTGCAATAAATTTGGAGTCAAACACATATGGGTTGTGTGATCACATAGCCACTCTGGACTAACGCATGGCATGGGTAGCTATGCTTTCTCTAAGGTATGTATGCACATACCTCTAGCCAGCATAAACTGTTCGTGAATACGGAAGTGGATTATTCTCGATGAATTTTGCTGTTGCTGCATAAATAAATCTTCTTCCGGCATTTTGGTTTCGATTCGAATGAACTGCTGAAGTTTGTGACATAGGAATGTCAAAAACCGCCCCTGCGCCCGGTCTCAGTTTTCCGGTTATTTTTTAATATTAGACCAACCGGTTTTAAACCGGATAGAAACTACCGATTTTCTGGTTAACCAAGTCATTTTATCTAATGGTAGTTTAAGCCGATCAAACATTATGAAATTACGTTAAATATGATCCTGGTTGTGTATTGCTCATCATTAATTTGCTAATGGACCCTAAAGGCTCGGCAAATTCTGTCAACAACATTTCGTATTATGTATATTTTTTTTATCAAAAAGTCAAAAATACAATTTGATATGATCCTGTTCCAAACAGTGACGGATTTTATCACTGATATGGTCCATATATCGATAAGAAATGTACTTTTATGCGCGTGTGGGTTGTAACAGTTGCCCCTTAGGGTCGCTTGATCGAATTCAAAGCAATAATTTAATTACGAATTACGATATAAATATGATTCCAGTAATGAAAATATTCCTTCCTCTGTTATTCTGACCCATCTCATCTCACACATTTCTTTCTACGAGGCAAGAGTAAAATTTGAAAATTTTGTCTTTTAAATATGAAAGGAAATTCATATTCCTGGAGTGCGTTCCGGAATAAACTATAGTCGTAGCTGTAGTCATCGCATGACTATTTTCGTAGTTATGAGCGTTGTGAGAGGGCTCTCAGGAGAACATAATATGGAAATGTCACAACAGCCGTTGAATTCAAAAATTTGTTTACCAAAAATAATTTTTAACTCGATGGGATCCATATTAAGTGTTTACATTCATCGAAATCTATCTGTACACTTAGTTTATTAACTTTAGTGTCATTTAAAAACCAAACATTGCCTAAAAAGTAATTAATAATCGCATTTGATAAAAACATCAACAACCGACCCGACATAACCTCACATACTTGAACTTGCCAACGGACATTTTCCATAGCTATCGATGGATCATCTCGAGAGTGCGAGTGGAAATAGCTATCAACGATTGTGGACCATTTGAAATTTGAAACGTCAAAAGTCGACTCGGAGAGATAGCTATTTGTGACTATTGATGTTTTGGAACAATGGAAAGTCAATGTTAGTAACTATTTTCACTCAGATCGTATAAATGGAACGTACTCCGGTTAAAACCGAAGGATTGAACAACCCGGTTATCCGTTCTGAAAGTACCGGTTTTCGGTCCGTCTGTCCGGTTTTTGACATCCCTAGTTGTGACCCACATTTGAGATAGTGTCCTCATTTGGATTTAGAAGAAGTTGCTGTTGGCATCGATGGATGGTGAAACAGGTGAAATTTGTGGAGGTGGGCCATGGAATAGAGAGATAAAAAGGAATGGTAAATCAGCTGTCACCCATACAAACTGCATGGCCCGATTTTAAAAAGCGGTTGTCCCTATCTGTCAAGTGTTATTGTGAAGTTTTTACAAAGTAAGTGGGGGGGGGGGGAAAGATTGTTGCTGGAGGAAGTCAGGAAGTGTATCTATAAAATGTAATAGTCATATCAGTTTCAGTGCGACACAAAGGTAAAAAAGACGAATTGTCCCCACCTGTCAGATCCAGTCTGATATGAAAAATTGAACCATTTATCGTTTCTACGGGGCATTCCTTTAGTTTTCTTTATTCAATGAGCTGGGCGGACATCCCAGAATTGATTCCTTTTCATTTGTCAACCACCGCCACCCTTGTAGCGGAACGTATGAAACAGAAAGGGAACATATTTTGTAAAATGACGGTTAAATTACAACTGTTCTGCTTTAAAACATCACCGAATGAATAGTTATAAAAAAACAGATATATGTAAATGTATGTATGTCTGTTTCACAAATTGTTCTGTAAATCAGCTCTGAGCTGTAAAATGTCTTTGGGGAACATGCAAACGAAAAGAACCGGGTATTATATTTGATCTACGAAATGGCAGTTTGGGGATCGGAACGACGACATGTTTGCGGAAGGAGAATGTTTTGTTTTTCCATTGCAACCAAGTTGTACGCTAGTGCATACCTAAAGTTCTCCTCAGTTACTTATCTGATTTTCCTAGCGTTTCCGGTGGATTGTTACATATTTGTTTGTGTATATGTAAATACATACACTCCCGGTCACTTGAATAGGGACAGCCTTTTCGAAAATATTGGAAAAAGTAAATCGGCTGTGTTTAACTATTTAAAAAATAAAAGTGGATATGAACGAAACATGAAAAGGCGTACGCGAGGTGCCCTAACCCTTAAAGGGAAAAGGGCAATTCTGCGATCCGACTCTAATTCTGCACTATCAGCGGCTAGAATTGGAGCTAAAGTCGGCGTTACAGCTAGTTTATCAACAGTGTAATAAGGAATTCCTCACACCTAAAACGGAAGAAAATTCAGAAAAAACACCGTTAGATGCAAAGAGGAAAAGCCATCGTCTGGATTTTGCTCGCCAAACGGTTTCTGTCAAGGCATCATAGCAGAGAAGGTAGCGTCATGGTTTGGGGAGCTGTATCTTATTACGGAGCAATACCTTGGAGCTTCCAATCACTTCACTGATCACACATATCAAACGGTATTAGAAACAGCATTTCCACAATGTCAAAACATCTTTGGGCCTCTGAGATGAATGTACCAGCACGATAATGTCCCTATTCACACGGCGCGGTCAATAAAAACATGGATCCAAACCCAAAATGTCGATTTAATGGTGTGGCCACATACTCCCCAGACATTAACATAATGGAAAACGGATGGCTGACGCAAAAAGTTTACGAAGATGGCGGGCATTTCGAGAACAAAAGTCAGCTGATAGAGCCAATCAAAGTCAATCAAAGATATCTTTAAATTACCTCAAATCATTGTATGATTCGATATCCAACAGAATTTTTGAAGTAATTTAAAATAAAGCATGAAGTACACATTACTGAAAAAAAATTAATCGAATACTACTTGCATTTTTTCGTAACACCTCGATTTCACTAGTCTCCCTATTCAAATAACCCATTTTTGAACGTAGAATTTAGTAGTGCATCAGCATAATGTTGATGAAACATAATTGTTGTTATTAAATGCTTAATTTTTTTCTCTCAAACTATAAGCAACAACAACAATAGCCTTTGTAAACAAATACTGAGTTATGCTCTCTGCTGCAATGAAGAGGATATTTTGAGATGAAAAACTCTCGAAAAGGCTGTCCCTATTCAGGTGACTGGGAGTGTATATGTACGTCGAACCAGCAATAAATTCGTGAAATTCTTTTCAGCTTTTTTGTTCAATATTTTCCCCAAAACGTGTACGTACGTTGGAATAATAATTCCATATTGTTTTGGGAAATAACGAATAAAAACGCTCTGAATTATTAGCAATAATGCAAACAGTTCTTTGTCTGTCAGCACACGTTTTGAAATGGAATGCATTTTATAGTATTGTTTGAATTTTCTAATTTAAATTCCTTTTAGTTGTATGTACATTTTGGAATCCTTTGCGTTTCGGTATCCATATTTTTCGTCAAGCTGCAACTTTTTTTTACTATTTTATTAATTATTTTGAAATATGAATAAATGGACATACACAAGTCTGTATAAGTGTTTCAGATACATCTAAGTCCTAAGGCCGAGATGTCAAACTCAAAATCTGGGCTGGACCGAATAACACAGACAGAATAAACTCCAACTAAACTTTCCCCGAAGGAAAATACGTTAAAATTAATCAT
Organism: Microchrysa polita; assembly: GCA_949715475.1. Taxonomy (NCBI): domain Eukaryota; kingdom Metazoa; phylum Arthropoda; class Insecta; order Diptera; family Stratiomyidae; genus Microchrysa; species Microchrysa polita. The sequence continues at coordinate 92,800,365 of OX454416.1, forward strand.
GAAAACACTTGACATGGAACAAACAATGGCGGTATGTTATCTTTTCGGATAAAAAGAAGTTTACTTTAGAAGAGTAACACAGTTATAATGTCTACTTCCAGGATCTTTGCTAGGAAGGACACCATTAGGATCGCGTTCATTGTCGGACAGATTGTGTAATGGTCTCAAAGGCCAAGTGATACTGTGAGATGATACTTCTTTTTATTCGAAAAGACAACATAGCGCCATTCTTTATTAGATGTCAAGTGCTCTCGAGTTTAATTTAAGCGCACTTTCCTTTAGTTTTGGTTTCTTTAGATGTGGAGCATTTTCGTATCACTATTTGAACAATAGGCTCACCTTAATGTCAAAATTTACCCTAATCCTTGCGACCGAGTCATGAGGACTGGATGCTTCTCTCAAAATTACTCTCTCATAGGGATTGAAAAATGCTCAATTTTTATCGCCTCTGTTATTTTTATCTTAACGCTACTTATTACACACGAATTCGGATTCAACTTATCGACTTTTATTATTTTTTTCTCGAAATTTAACTTTTTGACCACCTTGACTCCTTGTAAGCTTTAAATTTTGATCCCTCTTCCGCAGATAATGATTTTCCATTATTCATATTAAAGTTAATATCTTACTCACACAACCACAAAAAATTAGGGGTCCTACGTCTTTAATTGTGGAAGATAGCCAAAAACGAAATTGCATGTGCTATCCTGATGACAAATTTTAAGTGGCTATTTTGTGTGTTCTTTTTCGAAAAACAATTATAAATCAATAATAAAAAATGTAAACATCATTCTTTTTGTGTTAATTATCTCAGAATTGAATAGACTATTAACAGTTATAATTTTGAAATTTCAGCTCTTTTAGTTTCGTTGGAAATCAGCCGAAACTATTCATGCGAAGGGGTGTGCTAATCTGATGACGAGCAGTGTATTCCTGAATCACTAGCCACCTCGAGATTATATAGATTAAGCTGACCGGACGTACAGCATTTTACTGTACAGTACAGCATTTCGACCTGTTGTACAGCACTGAGAAATGTACAGCATTCCGAATGCCACACAATGAAACTTAATTCACTACAGAATAAGCTCCTTGGTGAGGCCAGGCCAGGCCTCGATCGATATTTAGCGAGATAATCGCCCTTTTATGTTTGGCAACCGTTCATTTCCGATACCTCGTAAACCGTTACCGATCTTTCTCAAATTTTGTATACACTTGTAGAACTAGTTGGCGCTCCTTTTCTCCCAAATTTCCCGACATACCTATCCGCGTTCGGAAGTTACAGCTGCCAAATCGCACTTGTATGATTTTAATCGTAAATTGTCCATAATTTGGGAATTCTTGAGCGGAATTTTGTTATTTTGCAAACATGTTATAGGCACTTGACTACCTGCTGCCAAAGTTCAAAAGTTACAGCCGCCGAAAGATGCGATTTAAATTATTTTCACTATCACAAAACGATGAAAAACAGCCACTGTACTCCATCCGATTCCTTTATCAATCTCTATAGGAAATTGCATACAAAAGAAAGAACTCGGCATTAGTTTTAAGCCGGCCCCAGACCGACCGCACAAAAGATTGATACGGAAAATCGTGCAGCAGCAGTGCTGTGTATTTGGCGACTCCAAGGTATCATCCTTGGAACCGGTTTTTTGCGCGGTATGTGCCACACTCCGGTCGGTGTGGGGTCGGCTTTAGATAAAGTTTTTGCTCATAACATTGCCTTAGACTCCATTTAAAACGGTGCTAAAAGCCCAGGGGACCGGGATGGCATCATCAGTGTAACGACGGAGAATTGCATACTCTCCTCCAGGAATAATGCAACCAGATTTATGTAAAATTTAGGCCTCTGGCTCCTCCCTAGGTTTATTTTAATCATGTGGCTTGCCCTTCGCTCCACTCAGATCTCGCACTATATGTCGAGCATTAGAGGATTCTCTAACATTTTTGACGCAGTGCTGTTGTGAGATAGGTGCGAGCACAGCGAGCGGTGAGCTTATGGAAGGCAATTCGGAAGATGTATACCTCTGGTTTGTCCATACGTGTATTCAGATCCTGTGGCTCGACCCTCGCTTCTCTCAGACCCCTGTCTGATGCACTTTTTATAATTCGCCAATGTCCTTGCGACCTGCGCTGGTGGGAAGCGGATAAGGCGACGTGCGTTCGCGGCCAGCGGTGAGTCGATGGAAGGTAATTCGTGAGACTTTTGACAGACCTCTGTCTGTCCTTAGGTTAACGTAAATCCTATATAGCTAGCCTTGCAATTGATAAGATTTAGGCCTCCGGCTCATGCTTAGGTTTACTGAAATCTTGTCTGTAACGCTTTTCAGAATTCGCCACACAACGTAGCGCTGCTGGGAAATAGGATAACACGAGCGTAGCGAGCGGTGAGCCAATGGAAGGCAATTCGCAAAACTTAGACCTCGTCCATACGTTTACTCAGATCCGCTCGCCCTTCGCTCCACTCATACCTCGCTCTATCTGTCACGCTTTTCATAATTCGCCAACATCCTTGCGACCAGCGCTGATGGGAACCAGATAAGGCGAGTTGGGAGCGAAGCGAGCGATAAGTTGATGGAAGGGAATTCGTAAGATTTAGACTACTGGTTCGTCCATATGTTTACTCAGGTGTCTCGCTCTTCGGTTTTTTCAAACTTTGCCTATCGCGCTTTTTAGAATCTTCCAACATTTTTACGACGCAGTGCTGCAGCGAAAAGTGGTAGGACGAGAGTGAAGCGAGCGGCGAGCCAATGGAAGGCAATTCGTGGAATTTAGACCTATGACTCGCCCGTATGATCACTTACATCCAGTAGCTCGCCCTTCGCTTGGCTTAGACCTTGCTCTGCTGTCGCGCATTACGTAATTCGCCAACATTTTAGCTTAGGAATATATCGGACCTCGAAGTATGACTGAGGATTTGCCTCAAAACCGAATTCCCTAAGTATGTGTACAGCATTGGGCGTCTGGTCACCTTAATATAGATGTCCTTGAAAATGCCATTTTTTTAAAATGTAGGTATGTACTTAATAAAGTTTTGCCAAGAAGTAAAAACGCGAAAATATGTAACTACGAGTATTCGTCAATTATAGGTAGTTTCCGCCAATTTTCACGCCGTCACACAGTCCAGATACGTTCAGGTTGTATATATGTACATGTCCCAATCAAGCTTGATAAGCTAAAAGATAAACGAGACCGAGGCTAATTTCGGGCGCGGCCGCAATTTGGATACCCTTCGCTCCCCTCGGGCTAAAAGTTTTTTCGGGCGTACCTATGGCTTGTATTTAATTCCTCCCCCCCCCCCCCATTCTTTTCCTTCCGTCTTCACAAAAGTTCCGTTGCGTCGACAAAACAATATTTGTGTGGGGTTTAGTTGGAATAAGTGGGCAAATGAAAATATTTACTCAGAAAATTTTATTGGGGGATGCGGGAGCATGGCCCCATAGTACGATTTCATTTGTTTTGACCTTTTTCGTTGCTTTGATAAAGACACCTTAATTCAAGGTTTTGTGAATTTGGCGTTAAAAATGTTCTTAGAAGAACCAAAATGGGAAGTTGGGTTTGTATGGCAGCCCCATGACCCCATGGTCCGTTGTTTTTTGTCGTCAATAGAAATACATTTGTGTGAAATTTCGTTAAAATAGGTGCACAAATAAAACAGTTTTTCATAGAAGAACCTAATTTGGGGGCTTGGGTTTGTATGGCAGCCCCAGGACCCCATGGTCCGATTTGACCCATTCTTACATTTGTTTTGTGTCATCAATAGAAATACATTTGTGTGAAATTTGGTTGAAATTCGTCCACAAATAATAAAGTTTTTCTTAGAAGAACCTAATTTGTGGGTTGGGTTTGTATGGCAGCCCCATGACCCCATGCTCCGATTTTACCGATTCAAACATACAAACTGCCTGCAGCAAATAAAGAAAGAAGCATTTGTACAAAATTTCAGCTTCATAGCTTTTAAATTGGCCGAGTAAAACGCAACGGACAGACAGACGGTTAACGCCCAATCGACTCCGCAAGTTATGCTGATCATATACATATGTATACTTTTTATATATATGGTCGGAGATGCTTCCTTCAATGCGTTACAAACTTCATGACAAAATTAATATACCCTTTCACTCTATGAGCGAAAGGTATAAAAATCGGGCACCTGGGTTATTCCTATGATGAAATTTCATATCCTCACCCAATTCAAAATTTTCGGAGCATGGCCTTTTTTCAATTCAAGATTAACTTGTCCCATAAGGGAGAAGGTACGATAAATCGGGTTATTAGAATGTAACCGTAGACCATAATTACGTAGCATGGTCGGCAAGGCAGAAACTTTTCTCTGATCCAAATTTTGGAACAGTTTGACCCATAATTACGTAGCATGGTCGGCAAGGCAGAAACTTTTCTCTAAGCCAAACAGTTTGACTTCAGAGATGAGAGAAAGATATTTCAAATATGTATACATATGTATATGTAGATACATGAATCATTGATTAATTCCTGAATAGCCTACAATACGAATTGTTTTCAAAACCGCGATCTATCGTACGTACTTTTATTCATACACATTCATATTAAATACTTTAGAAACTTTCAATTTTGAAATTCCTGGTTGTAAGTATACATATCTGTCCAAGTGTCCAATTTAAATTTCAATTATTGATCTGATTCTTAGTTATGTACATTAGTATACATATCGGTTCCTCCAAACCCAATTCTGAATTACTTGGAGGAAAACAGGGAATTTTCGTTAAAATTATATATCATGTATTTTCCTGTTGGATGAAAATTTTGAATTCCGATGTTTCAAATCAATATCTGTAGACTTCTTTTAATTTAAATTAGCGGATATGATCAGTGGATTCGACTAAAGGTCATCCACATGGTTTCTGTCCAAATTTAGAACCACAGCTTCCTTACACATGTATTATTCAACTCTGTGTACTTGAATTCATACTGAAATTTTAATTTAAGATAAATTTTCTCGTTTTTTTCTATTTGCAGCGAATTTTTATTCATGTGAAATCATCTTAGCTTTAGAATATTTACATTCACTTATGATTGTTTATCGTGATCTGAAACCAGAGAATCTGCTTATTAACCGCGATGGACATTTGAAAATCACAGATTTTGGCTTTGCCAAAAAGTTACGAGATCGCACGTGGACACTATGTGGAACGCCAGAATACCTGGCGCCAGAAATTATTCAATCAAAAGGACACAATCGCGCCGTAGACTGGTGGGCGTTAGGTGAGTACATCTTTTTTATTATTTATTTCAATCGGTATATTTTTTCCAATTAAATTTTTTGTATAGATTTATCATATTCCTATACTATACACCGTTTTAAACGATATTTATTCTCACGAACGTCATAATGGCATCCATGTGCGTATATTACGATGCAAATATTATTTTTTTTTTGTTTTCTTGTTCTCATTCCCGCACTGAATACTTGCGCTCCCATTAAGCTTTTGGAAGATGTTTGGCAATTGTTCTTCCCTAGACTCAGATATTTCTGGAATCATAAAATAGTATGAGTTCTAAAAATACTAGAGGCAATTCAGCTTCGAATATAGTTTATATATTTTTTTTTGTATAATGTTTTGTTCGCATATTCTGACCATCACGAACTTTGCGGCATTTTCCTGGATCATGTGAAAGTTGCTTTGTCTCTCATATTTAATTTTAGAATATTTTTGAGACATGATAAATTTAATGACATCATAAAAGTCAAATACTTACGTGTTGTTAATCGACTTTTGTTTTTACGCAAACAATATACATACTTACATGTATATTGTATATGTGGAGCGAATTGTACGAGACCTGAATCTAAAATTAACAAAACTGGATTAATAATAAAAATCTACTAGTGGCTATTATGTGTGTATTCATACACATGTAGATTTATTTACGAATTTTTGCATACTTAAATGCACATTTTTACAGTCAGGCACGAGTGTGCTAATGACAGAATGAATGAAAAATTGGTGTTGATGTGAGAAGACGCAGAATAATCAAGTTGATTGATTTATTTTAAATTTAATTGATTCCAGTTTGCAAATAAGCATTAAATTGAAAATTACAAGTTTTAGAAAGAATTATTTATAAGCTGTCGAAAGCATGAGGTTTGGTTTATTGTGGCTCTCATTAGAAAGCGGTACACATACACATAAAAAAACCTTGTTTCCACACCCCATGTGAACGCTACTTTGCTCAAGTTATCTGCAGATCTGAGCCTGATCTCTAAGTACAGGTGGACATTGAGATTGAGATTTCTGAAATATTAAGAATTCCAGACGTAATAAAAAGAACATGATTTACGTATAATAACGTTTGGCTGTTACTAGAAAACATTTTGAAATCAGCGACTGCTTCACTCTCTCTCTCTCTGGTTCCTGTTAACCCCTTGTGGGGCATAGGGCATCAACTACGCCTTCTTTCCACCTCGTTCTGTTCTGTGCCATCGTCTTTAGGTCTGACCACTGTTTGTTTAATGAAGCAGCCTCGCTATTAACCGATCTTCTCCACGTGTTTCTTGGCCGTCCAACACGGCGTCTAGCATTGGCTCCCTGAGGGTTCCAATCTAGGGCCTGCTTTGCAATATTTGTTGGCCCTCTTCGGAGAGTATGACCTATCCATTGCCACTTTCGCCTTTTGACAGAAGTGCCTATCCAATCCAGGCCTGTGATACTCAGGAGATCATCATTGGAAATAATCTCCTGCCAACGGATTTGTAGGATGCGCCGTAGGCACTGGTTTACGAAAGTTTGCAGCTTAGTTGTTATCTCGTTGGTCACCTTCCAAGTTGAACAGCCATAAAGAAGCACATATATTACAATAGAATTGAAGATTCGGATTTTGGTGCGCCTGGAAATGTTGTTATTTTGCCAGAAAGGAGTCAAAGTGAAGAAGGCTGCCCTAGCCTTATTGATACGCGATTGTACATCAGCGTCCGCGCCGCCATCTGCTGTGACTATGCTTCCGAGGTAGCAGAATTCGTCAACTTTTTCGACTGCCTGGCCCGAAACACAAATTCCGCTTTGTCCACCAGGATGGGAGCTCAAGTACTTGGTCTTGAGCCCGGCATTACGGCTTTCGCAATGCAGAGCATCGGCCATTTGAGCTACATCCTCCTTTTTATTTGAAAGCAGACAAATATCGTCAGCATAGTCCAGGTGTTGCAGGTAATCAAACATTTTCCATCTGATACCTTTCCTCTGGTTTTGAAGCGCGCTCACTAGTACATCGTTAATGGCTATGAGGAAAAGAATAGGTGATAAAATGCAACCTTGTCTCACTCCACTGTGCACCTCAAAAGGATCTGAAAGCTTACCCTTGTGCAAAACGTGACATTGGGCTCCCTGATAAGATTCCTTGATGATGGAAATTATTTTATCTGGTATGCCCCTCCTACGAAGAGCTCTCCAAATATACTCCCGATCAACACTATCGAACGCCTTCTCGAAATCAATGAACATGAGGTGTAATGGGGATCTCCATTCGGCGGATTGCTCAATAATAATTCGGAGAGTGTTTATATGGTCGCTACATGAAAAACCCTCACGAAAGCCAGCCTGTTCATTGCTTAAAGTGCGATCAACTTCATCCTTGATCCGGTTCAAAATAATTTTAGCCATCAGCTTGGATACAGCTGGAAGTAGGCAAATACCGCGCCAATTATTACAATCCTTAAGGTTACCCTTCTTGGGAATTTTAATAATTACGCCCTTTTTCCAATCTACTGGAAGAGTTTCGGTTTCCCAACACTCTCTGATGAGGGGAAGCAGAATATCCGCTGTAGCATTCGAATCCGCTTTAAATAGTTCGACCGGAATTCCATCTATCCCCGGGGCCTTACCGGCGTCCATAGATTCGATAACCCGCTTTAATTCCGTCTTAGATGGTGGTCTGGAATTAATACTGGCTACTGGAGGGACGTCTTCTTCTGCCGATGAAGATGCACTTGCAGGCCCGAAACGGTTGTTAAGGACCTCAAAAAAGTGCTCTTTCCATCTCTGAAGCTGCTGTTCTTCAGTAACAAGCAGTAACCCTTCTTTATCTTTCACAGGATGGTCCGTTGTGAACGACTTGCCAATTAGTGGTTTAATTAGCTTAAATAGGGTACCGCTCCTACCACGATCCAATCTTCCCACAGTCGCTTCGCCACATGAAATAAAAGAATCCTTTGCAAAATTCCATCTATCTTCAATTGTAGGATTCTGAAGAGATGTTGCTGCACAAGCTTTTTCGTGCAAGGCGGTCGAATATGCACGCCTAGTTGAGGAATTTTTTAGCTTTTGCACATTAAATCGTGGCAAGATTCGCGTGTTGTGAGATCGTTGAATCGCTGCCGTTCGTAAGCGAAATTTCGCGATAACAAGGTGGTGGTCGCTGCCAACATCAGCCCAACGCTTCGACCTGACGTCTAAGAGGCAGTTTCTCCATGTGTTAGAAACAGCAATATGGTCAATTTGGTTCTCTGTTCTGCCATCAGGAGAAATCCAAGTTGTTAGGTGGCAGGGTTTATGCTTGAACAACGTTCCGCCAATGACTAGTTGCCGAGAGTTACAAAACTCCACGAACATTTCGCCATTGTTGTTCCTGTCGCCAAGCCCGTGATTGCCCATAAGATGTTCCAAGCCTAAATTATCAGTACCGACTTTGGCGTCGAGATCCCCCATTATAATTTTGATGTCACCCCTGGGAGCCATATCAAAGGTGTCGCCTAGTCGCTGATAAAAAACGTCCTTTGCTTCACTCTGGAAGACAATAATATACTACTTGGCAGATAGGCGTTGAAAACCTCTTGATTAGAAATGCACGCCCATCGCCAATCAACTCAAAACATATTTACGTCTAACCAAATCATAACAGTCAGATTCAAATCCAGAGTACCTAGCTTTACGATTATCGAAAATTATGCTACGCGCCGACTAAACCTGCATCAGTGACTTTGCAACACGAACGACCATTGAAATACCAAGATCAGGCAGTCCTTATAAGTGAGTTCGTAGCCATTTTTTGAACGTGTTCAATTTCTTCTATCCGTTCACATTCAAGTTGTGAGAAATTTGTTTGTTCGAATGGAATGCATGATTCAGAACCACACATATTTAAGATTTTTCAAATGCAAAATTCCATTGTACTGAGTGCCACCCCCTTGCACAACACCTCCCATTTTAGATGACTAGCTTGAAGTGAGGCAAGGCTGCATTTTGTCACCTATTCTTTTTTGCCACTGCCATGATATTTGACAGAAGCTGACGTTTTTTTTCGTCTATCAAATAAAAAAGAACTCTTTCTAACTCTAATGACTGATGCTCTGCATTATGGAGGTCGTTATACTGGGCTAGAATTAGTTGAGCCGTCTTGACGTTGACTTCTTTCTGGCAAAATACAACATTTTCATGCATGGCTGAGTGCACCCAGAGTGACAATGGAACGTAATTACTTCCTTTACGTTCCATTGTCACTAAACATATTTTATTAGCACCTATGGAATCGAATGACGTATTGTCAAGAAGTATAAAAATGCACATTGTGTCATTTCTTTAATAGACATGGCCTCCTCGATCTCTTCCACTAAATTTTGTAGTGCCGATTCCGTCGATTTGCCCGGTTGATAGGCATATTGTTTTGGTTGCAGCGGTCGCGTCTTCTGAAGTCTACTCCTAAAATGAGCGTCGAGTAACTTTTCCATAGTTTTCATAAGGAAAGATGTAAGGCTGATGGGGCGATACGACTTAGGGTCACAGTTGCCACCTGTGAGTACATGCCCATGTTCCCGCTGGCTGTTGCCAGAGGGGTGACAGCTGAACCTGCCGATGTCACCGGGTGTGCGTTTAGGTCGCTTGTTGGAACAGCTGCTTGTGGATGGATTCCTCCTCCAAATGAATACAGATTGAGAGGTGGATGCTTTCGGAGTTCCCTTGCAGTCGCTCTTACTCCTGTTCACCGTATTCGTAGGGGGGGACACTGATCCAGATGGACCAGCAGAGGCAACCAGGGGTGCCCTGAATCCGCAGGCCGCTAAAGTGTTGGCTCGACGTTCCGCTTAGGGATTCCTGTCGTCCTGTCTTTCTTGGTGGAAGCGGCTTGCTTCCCGGAATTGGGAGCACCGTCTTCCTCCGATCGTTGACGCTTGGTAGTGAAGGCATTGTGATTAGAATCAATCGAAAGTGCGCTTGCCTTATCGGCTCGTCCACATCCGACAAATAAAGTTCCGCAGAAACGAAATCTGAGGCAAGACCTCTTGATCCGAGTCTGAAGCTGCCTTAGTCGTGTGGTTTTTTGTTTTGGGTTTTGTTGTTGTTCTTGCTCATGTGATTCCCACGAGTAGCTAGGGAAAGGAGATTCCCACCCCCGCTTGATGTGGTAAGGCTAGATAGCACCGGAGATTGCCGGGTCCCTGGACGGGCACGGGTCGCTTAACACCCCAGGGAGTTAGGACGAATCTAACATCCTAGAGCCAAGCCTAAAGACATATAGTAAATGTGGTTAGCCCTTTGCAGGGATGTATGGCAGTTACTATGAGGTTCCCGATTCGCCCGCTCTGGATTGAGCCTTGCCTGAACGGAGAACCCCAGAGCAACTGGCCCTCACAGTTTAGCCTTCACAAAAGTGAAGAAGCTAGAAGCCACCGCGGAGAGCTACTGCGAGCACTTCTCGTGATGATGGCACCTTCTTCATACCATCTCACGAACTGACCACCACTCAGGGCCGGCTTTAGGGTGGGGCGAGCGGGGCGGTCGCCCCGGGCGCCAGGTTTAGGGGCGCCAAAAACCGTATTTTTAATTTAAATGCCATCAATTAACGCGCGTTCTAATCACAAGTTAACGGGATATTTTTATACAAACTCAGACCTGCGACAAGAATTCTATGTGCAATTACACAACGTTCAAGGCCGCACGACACAAAATGTCACCTGTATCTTTATAGAAATCAGATAAGAATTTAGTAGGGAACTCATCGTCATCTCATAAAATCAGATTCCCACTTCAGGAATTGACTGCGTTCCAAAGATACATGTAACCTTTAATTAAGAGAAAGCAGTACACAATTCTAATAAGCACATTCGTTTTCGAACCATCATCATCAATATTTTCTATGTGGAAATGCTATTTCTGGATTGTGTTTATGATTTGGTCTTTATTAAACTTAAGAGCGCCACAAACCTGACGATTTCTCGGCCGATCGATTGGGTCCACAATCGATCTGCCGCCCATACAGCTCATACATTAGGCAATTTATCGGGCAATCTGAAATTGACAGTCTCACGGTCCACAAGACACAGCACCAAATAGCGAAAATTATACCATTTTTGGCGATTGAAGATGGACATCCATTGCTACTTTTGATGGAGAATGACCGCCACAACCACAGCATGAAGAACGACCAATGGTTTATGTCAAAAATCAGCAACTGAGCAACACATGATTGTGATGACAGCTTGTACGGAAAATTGCACTGGCAGCACGTTCCACACGTTAAGGGCTCTCGTCCACTGCAAGCGTAAACTTGAGCGGCGCGGCGCTCCAGCGGCAAAGCTTTCACAAAATGTTCGAAAAAAGCTTTTACTAGTAAAAGTATAAGCACACACAATATTCAGAAAGCTTTTCCATTGTATTGAATAGAATTTTTGTTTATTTTGCATAGTTACGCCATATTTTGCTTGGTTACGCCATTAACATTCGGAAAAGCTTTAAACGCGGGAGCGCCGCGCCGCTCGAAGCAGGTAATGGACGGCAGGCGTAAATCAAAAAAATCGAATCCAATGGTCCCATACACCTTCCGATTTATCTCGCAATCAAAAAATCTGGCCATTCGATCGGAGGGTCTGTGGCGCCACTTACGTTTATTGATATTTATGTATGTAGAAAAGTTTTTGGATTTTTGGTAATATGTATGTAGGTATTGCATTTTAGAGCAAACATTGTTGTCTTTTCTCGCTCAATTAAATTTACAAAAACTGCTTAAAAAATAGAAAAGTTTATAAACGTATTTGCAAAATTATTAACTTAATGAACGTTTAAATGTTGGTGATTCAAAAATGAACCGGTGGTACCTACATAGTGTAACCTGCAGTAATGCCAAAAAGCCAGGTTTTCCGAACAAACCATTTCTAACCACGGTCGAAATTACAAAACGAAATGAATTAATGTTTTGAAAAATATGGACTACTATACTATACGTAAAATCGATACTGACTGAATTCGGTACCATCAAATTGATGGGATTTGCTATCGTCTTCCCATTCAACATAATGAATGATTGTGAGCTAAGATGTATGGTTCCTTATGTTTCTGCGACGTGAGATTGTCTGTTTTTATTTTTGAACTATTACAAAACTTTCTGCGACGTGAGATTGCCTGTTTTTATTTTTGAACTATTATTAAACTGGCAAAGTATTTTGTGGTTTGATTTAAAAATTTAAAAATGAACACTACCGCAGTTCCTGCAATAGATCTACTCTTGCTCACACAAAACTCGTTTTTTATAATATTAACGAAATAATGATTTTCTAGGACGAATTATGAACAAAATTGAATGGATAGAGACATACTTTTATGTTCGCTTTAAGCAATCAATTGATTGAGAAACAGGGGAAAATGAGTTAAAAACAGTTAAAGTGGATAGTTTCAATGGCGGCCGGGGCGCGCCGAGCAATGGAGGAAAATATATCCGTAGAACGTTGAAGTTCAACTTCTATTGCAATTTTTTTCGTGTCTTGAAACTATAAGGGGCGCTTCTTTCAAGTTCGCCCCGGGCGTCGTTACACCTAAAGCCGGTCCTGCCACCACCTGAATGATACCCTACTGCATAAATAAATTGGATAATTAAATCTCTTTGGATATTTAGTCCAGTGAATGGTATAATTTATAGATGTTAGACCAAAAAAGTTTACCCAGATGTTGGGACACTTTTAGTTGGTCTAAGCGTATTCCATAGACTAAAAGTTAGATCATTTGAACCGCCTTCCTATTAATATGTTTTGTGTTTAAATTAGTGTAAATCAATTTCTTTTTTCTTATTTTAGGTATTCTGATTTATGAAATGATTGTCGGTTATCCACCGTTTTATGACGACAATCCGTTTGGTATTTATGAAAAGATCCTTAGCGGGAAAATTGAATGGCCGAAAACAATGGATCCCGTCGTAAAAGATTTAGTTAAAAAGTTACTCGTACTAGATAGAACAAAGAGGCTGGGAAATATGAAAGTAAGAATCTAATTTCCAATTACAACAAATCTTCTAATATTAATTTCATTCCTTTTCTATTTTTATATAGAATGGGGCAGAAGACATTAAGAAACATCGATGGTTCAAAAATATAAACTGGTCCGATGTACTCAACAAAAAGACACAAGTAAGTATTCAATATCTACAGAATACTCATCATAAGGCTATTAATATCTCACGTATGTACGGATTAAATCATAACCTAGAAATAAATGAACATTTGCTTGGTTCCAGCAAAAAAAAATAATGTAAATGTTTCTGGTGGAGAATTTCAGTTTATTCTCCCACCTGCAGGGCTAATTTTCCTTCTACTCTAAATCATACAGACACACAACTGACGTCAATTTATAGAAAAATATTTTTTTTTTCTTTAATCTTACATTGCCGCAATATGTTAGTTTGGTGCTTTTCAATTGCTTCTGAAATGTACGCATATGCATATTCGTGATTTTCTGATGGAAAGATTAATATTCCATCCAATTTTCTTTTTTTTTTTTTCAATATTTAAAAGAATATTCTGCCTTTGATCAGAATAATTATTGTCCATATAAAATTCACCAAAGTCCATAATCGACTGGGAAAGTGTAAATATTTGATATGATTCATGGATGACTGGGCGGAACATTTGAATTGAATTTGATTTGTCTTGATAATGAAATTAAGAACTAAGTATTTCATTCTACTAAAAGCATTTGTTCATTTCACATGGATTATAATCGAAGGAAAAAACTTATGAAATTTACATTTTCTGTCCTTCAGAGTAACAAAAACAAATTGTAATTTGATTTCAGCATTATTAAAGCTTACTTATGATCTAATGCTTAATCTATAAATAAAATATCACAACTAATATGTACATACTTTCTTCCAAAGTGATACGTTTTAAATCCGTTCATTAAATCATTTTGCCAAAATCCATGCCGGCAATTTTGACTTGTCTAATTGCCACTTATAATTTCTATCTTATATACCTCAGAAGAATTATTTCGTACACTTTTCTCTCTTTATTCATTACCGAATAATTTATAGTCATTTTGATTAAAGGAAAACATCCGATTTGGCAAAAATATTACACATTAACACGCTTCACTAAATATCATGATTACGCTCAATTGCGAGTTAGTTGACATCATGAGTACTTATAAACTTGTGAATTTATAATATTTACTTATCTAAGATAAATTTAAAGCTTAGACCTTATATTGAAATAATTTTTATTAATTAGTACATATTTTCGTTGTTTTTTTTTTCACCATATAGCCGCCAATAATGCCCGAAGTTCATTACGATGGCGATACAAGCAATTTTGATGAATATCCAGAAACGGATTGGAAAGCCGCCAGATCTCTAGACGACAGTGACATGCAGCTGTTTGCAGATTTCTAAGATCTTGAAAATCTTTTCTCCTGTGACGTGGTCCACTATTTTTCTTCGTTTTGTTCATCGTCATTTATTTATTATACATACAGTAATGTTCTTTTTTAGAAACAACTATCATCTTTAATAATAAATTCGAATTTATTTATTTTTTATCATAATGTATAATATTGAGATTTTGTAAGGACACATTTTAAATGTTTGTGTCACTAGTTGAGATTTTTACAAATTCATTAAATACGTAGAGCATACATATTCCTATCACATCATCAATAATGTAAACATAATGCACCATTCATTTAATTCAGAAAGTCATCTAATAACACAGCATCACAAATCGAAACCAAAACAAAAACAAATTAAAGTATAATTTTAGTAAGGGGACTATGGTGTCTTCCCTCTCAAAATCGTGGAATAACTTTATTCTTTTTTACATGACAGAAGCATGTTTGTAAACAGAATATCTTTTCTACTCGCTTTTGTATTTTTGAGAATCATTATTTTCACTCAATAATACCACAGACAAATTTAATAGCAAGTCGTTTAGATGGCCATAATCTTAACGCGTAAACGTTGCCAGTACGACTAAAAGGCTGCCAAATTGTAAATTTGGATGGCAATATTAAATAAGATGCATACATATTGGTTAAATGTAAAAGCTGTAATATAGTTTTGTCTGCAGGTGAACAATACTGGTATAGTTTGAACCTTTGACATCAGCGAAATTACATACATCATGGTATAAAAATGTTCATTTTTTCCGAATTCCGATTAAACACTAAATTCATATCTTGAAATAAACCGATGCGGAAGGATAAAAAAAAACAAAAAATATATCTTCTCATATTTAAATTGAGACGGACAAGTTTTATGGGGGCCTCAGGCACAATAAAGGAATAACTTTAGCTGAATTTCCTACGAATGACTATTTTGTGTTCCTTCTAGATATGTATATGCTGCTACTCGCAGGATTAGAACTCGGTCTCGGTTTAAAATCATTTGCCATAAATTAGATGCATATATTTATTTATAAGTACTCGTATATACGAATGAAGTTGTTTTCATCAACTTTTTTTGTCACTTTGTGCGATTAGTATAGTGATTTTAGTTGAAAAAATGATGAAACCCAAACATCCATAAACTGACTTTTGATGCCAAATTGTTCTATGGCCTTAAGATACACTTATTAGCGCGTCACAATTGGGTCGGGAGGGGGTGGCAAAGGGTTGAAATTATGTTTTTTCGCAAATATTTTGTTAACTGTAATATTTACAGCAAAACGTTCTGAAGACGATTTAAACTACGCAAAACTCCTTTCCAATGATATATACCATATACCATATACCTTCTCTTGGCAAATTATATACTAGACCTAAAAATATCGATCGTTTAATTTCGATTTGTTGATAGTTTGCTCTCTAGTTCGTGAAGTAATTCAATTGGAGCAAGCGGGAAAAAAATTGGTAAACATTAAGGCTAAGCCCTATTAGACTCTCCACCAAATATTACTTGGATCGCATTAAAACTAAGCGTACCTCCCATACAAAGTGACCCTGAAATCTTCCAAATTGCAATCTTCTTCTCCTCAGAAGCCATCTACAATCGAATTTGTTTTTATCTATTCGAACGTCACTATAACAATTAATTATAGTCACTTAACCAAATTTTATTTGCCTGACGTAATTTAGAGAGAAGTTACAGGCATACCTTTTTGAGAAATGTTAACTGGGGCGTGGGAGTTGTCCTTGGGCGGAGCAAGCTCATTTTTGGTATAAGTTAAGTACATTTAATCGGCAACATCAGCACTAATTCTTATCACTCTACCTTTACTCTATTAAACGTTACAGTGCGAAATGTAATTATCAAAAATGTAAATTCCACATAATACTTTTGGGTGTAGGGTATAATTTTCCAACAAATGGTCTATAGTAGTATAGTATATCATTACAATGGAAATTGAATGTTGTTTATTTCGTGCTTAAGGCATGTACTGAGTTCACCGAGCGAAAAACTTGCATATATGTCTCCCGTGAAAACGGTGCCGTGGAGACTTGCTTTTTATTCACTCAATTTTCACTCGCGTTCTGATTGATTGTCGACGATATCTTTTCACTGTGAAATAAAGTGCAACTGCATTATATTCGCTGGCGAAATGTCAAAAACCGGTGTGGGGACTTTCATGTGAAGTGAGTACCACCAAGCGAATTCGATTTCACGATCATCAAAATTTTGACAATATTTGCATGGATTTCACGTGAACTGACGATGTTAGTACCTACTTTTAGGACATTTTGCGATAGGACTAGTATTTTTTTTAGATATTTTCGAAAAACTCAAATTTCCCCTCTTTGTCACCCCCTCCCCCCTTAATGTGACGCTCAAATTAGTGTAAGTTTTTAGTTTAGTTTTTAGTAGTATAGTATATCATTACAATGGAAATTGAATGTTGTTTATTTCGTGCTTAAGGCATGTACTGAGTTCACCGAGCGAAAAACTTGCATATATGTCTCCCGTGAAAACGGTGCCGTGGAGACTTGCTTTTTATTCACTCAATTTTCACTCGCGTTCTGATTGATTGTCGACGACATCTTTTCACTGTGAAATAAAGTGCAACTGCATTATATTCGCTGGCGAAATGTCAAAAACCGGTGTGGGGACTTTCATGTGAAGTGAGTACCACCAAGCGAATTCGATTTCACGATCATCAAAATTTTGACAATATTTGCATGGATTTCACGTGAACTGACGATGTTAGTACCTACTTTTAGGACATTTTGCGATAGGACTAGTATTTTTTTTAGATATTTTCGAAAAACTCAAATTTCCCCTCTTTGTCACCCCCTCCCCCCTTAATGTGACGCTCAAATTAGTGTAAGTTTTTAGTGCGTATAGAGGGGAGGGTGTGCGACAATTTGGCATCAAAGCTTTTCTCTTTTTTTGGATGTATGGGTCTAGGGCTAAAGTCACTATACTAGATGCACTAATTAATGTGCAAAAAGTAAATAGCAGTACATTAATAAACGTAACATTAGTAAGAATAAAGTCATTTATGTCATAAATTATTTTTTTTTTAATTTAATGCTTTTAGTTAGTTGTTGTTTGTGTAATTTTTAAACTACGAAAGGAAATTTAAAACTGTGATAGGCTAAGAAAGTGTCATATCGTTTTCTTTTTGTTTTATTGAAAATTTAAATAGCTAAATTTAAAATGTTTATTCATGTAAAATTATTTTGATTTTAAACTTATATTTAATAAAATGTATTTAGTAAAACGTGTAGTATTTTTTGAAGTCTTTGAAACATACGTATGATCGCACTATAATTTTGTCCAAATATTCAAAGAATGAAAACTCGTATCATATTTTGGATGATGAAATTTTATTCTTATAAAGAGTAGTTATTCTTCCACTCTATTATTTTTCTGTAATGTGAAGGTTTCATTATCTCTACCAGTTGAAATCTTACGAGTGTTTTTTTTTTATCATCGCAGTTAAATCTGACTAAAAAAAAACGTTCGCGGGTGGGTGACGTCATGTTGGTAGCATCACCGCCGTCTATATATTAAGGCCGCAATGTAGACTCGTAAACGTCAAATCCGCAGTTGAAATTGCATTGCATTGTTGTTGCCTCTTATGACATTGTTGTTGTTTGCCCGTGTTCGACGAACAATTCAATACGGATCCATGACGTCATTGTACAGCTGAGTTGCGGCTATGATATATCTAGGTGGCGTTGGTAGCATGCCACCTTCAGCCAGTAGTAGCGAACATGTTTATGGTTGTCAGTTAATTTGGGGGTTGTACGTTTTTTTTTTTGCGCGAAATTTGAATTTAGCACCATCTTAACCGTTAGCTGTCGTTAGGTGTAACTTATGTATTTTAACAAAGGTCCGTTTGTAACTACAGGGTGTCCGGAAACTGCCGCATAAACGGATTGCACGGAACATACCCCCAATTCTTAACCCTTTAGCTGCCACACCAATTTGAACATTTTTGAAAAAAATAATTTTCTTGTACGACTAAAACCTCAATATCTCAAAAGCTAGACTAGCTAGAACAGCAAAATAGCAAACAAATTTACCTAAAACACAAAACTACCCGCACTAAAATCGGATAAGATGTTTGGTTTTTACAGAACTCCAAAGTCAAAGTTTTGTGATTTGACCCAAAAACAACATATTTCTCCATCTCAATTTTCTCCAACTTCTTCTAAGGTGAGGTGTTCGTACGATTCGTTTTCGAAAACTGGTGCATAGTCTAACGATCATTTCTTTCTTACATCTTTTTATTCTAGCTTCGTTATTTCTAACAGTTTTAATTGCCTTAAGTGCAGAAAACTAGGGTTAATTTTAATCGATTTTGATATGATTTGAAAAAATTTTACCATATTGCAGAACTTTAGGGGCAGTTTGAATTAAATTGAATTGAAATTGAGCTAAAATTAACCCTAGTTTTCTGCACTTAAGGCCTTAAAACTGTTGGAAATAACGAAGCTAGAATAAAATGATGTAAGAAAGAAATTATCGTTAGACTATGCGCCAATTTTTAAGAATCGTACGAGCACCTCACATTGGAAGAAGTTGGAGAAAATTGAGATGGGAAAATATATTGTTTTTGGGTCAAATCACAAAACTTTGACTTTGAAGTTCTGTAAAAATCAAACCTCTTATCCAATTTTAGTGCGGTTAGTGTTGTTTTAGGTAAATTTGTTGGCTGTAATAATCACCTTATTTTGCTGTTCTAGCTAGTCTAGCTTTTGAGATATTGAGGTTTTAGTGTTACAAGAAAATTATTTTTTCAAAAATCTTCAAATTCCTGTGGCAGCTAAAGGGTTAAGAATTGGGTGTATGTTTCGTACAACTTTTTTGCTGAAAATCACATGAGGAATCCCAATCCGGTGCGTTTATGCGGCAGTTTCCGGGCACCCTGTATATCGAGTTCAGGACAGAACAGCTCAACTTCCATACAATAGAACACAACCTTACAGGTTTACTGGTATCTCGACGTATTTCGTGAAACACGTTATCATCATCATGAATGTGGCACGATAGCCCGACGTCGGGCTTTGGCCGCCTGAATCGTTGATCTCCAATTGTCGCGGTTACGTGACCTTGTCCTTCAAGCCCAGCAGCTGGTGGGCGCAGCGCCCGCTCTAAGGGGGGCCAAGCCGGGCGGTCGCCCGGGGCGCTAAATTTTAGGGGCGGCTTTTTGACTAGCACTTGAATAAAAAAAATGTATAAAAGCCGGAAGAAAAAATTCAATATCAATTTCCATTAAGTGGAACGAAACTACAGATGAAATAAAAAGTTGAAAGTTGTGTTTTGAAGAAGCATAATCCTTGGGAGGCTTTGAAGAGCCCACAATTGATAGAAGGTGCTGCATTTAGAATCCTAAAATGCTGAGTAAGAGTTGCGTAACTGTACGTCTGTGATGCTAGCCCCCGGCCTACTTCCGAAATTATGCGTTATTCAAGTTCTACTGTAAAACAGAAATTGGAGATTTATAATTGTGATTTTTGTATTACCTCATTGATCCAATGAGGTAATACAAAAATCACAATTATTCTAATTCGATCCCGGCAATACAACATACGAAAGTTGTTTTATCAACTTTTATCACATAATTGGAGATTTATGTTCTAATGTCGTCGTCCAATTGAACATTTAGTACATCTTCTTTTGACCAGCATGAAGGATTATATTTGATCTTTCTATGCATGATCCCTTGTTCTTACCAAAGGGGAGACCCACCTAATTTTTAAATAGAGGACGAAATTAGCTGGGGCTGTTCCGCTCCCTGATTTTTTCAGTGCTATTATATGGGAACAGCACTTGGAAATTTACCGCTGCAGTTACCAAGAAATTGCAAAGTTTCGTAAATACTTGTCTTCGTCGAATATTAAGAAGTTTTTGGCCCGAAAGAATTTCAAATGAAGATTGGCAGTGGATTGGTCATCGTTGCGAAAGACTGAGAACTGTATTGCTGGTCGCGCTATGAGATGGAACCCCTTCTCCCAAAGAGGCCGACAAAGGGGTCGCCCTAAAATCATGTGGCGCAGATCGGTGGATAGAGAGTGTGCCTCATTAAGAAAGACCTGGGGTCAGCTTCGATACATGGCCAGAAAACGTACGCGATGGCGAGGCGAGTAGATGTAGTAGACGCGCTATGCCCCACAAGGGGTTAGGGCAAATTAGTAATCTTATTATTGAGTTTATTTGCGGAACGTCGCACTTTAATTTCCGGAAGTAAGGTCTAAAACTTTATTTTAGTCTATTGACTCGGAGGAGAGCATGTCCCCTAAAAAATATCGAACCTCCGGAGAAATTGATATTAGAGAGTTTTAGCTTGCCGTTCGAAATAGTACGACATAATTTGACATTCCATATAAAAATTCGTTTCCTTACCGTATAGTGTAGTTACTACGTGATAAACCTAGTACATCAGATTGCAAAATGTGGTGGAGACAAATTTTTTTTTGTTTCTTATGTTTTTTGGGGTGCTAACCACGAATCCGGAGCTTCCCACCAAAATTTCGTTGCGGAACAGGGTCAAAATCGCGAAAAACCCTTAAATTTATGCTGTTTTTCCGTTATTTGGCCCCTAATTCTGAAACTGTTTATTTCTGCGAAAAGCTCTCCATGAATATTTTAGAGAGCACATAATTGCGCGTCCAAAGAGACATAAATATTATAAATCTGTTGAGCGGTATTACTACAATGGATAATTTAAATTTGCCATTTTTAACATAGTTCCATTTTATGAATAAAATTTTGAGATTGAACGGTTTTTCATTTTTTTTTTTCAATGTTCTGGAAGTAGATTTTCGAAAGGTCGAAGTTCTCACGGCAGTATATCATAATTTTGCATGTCGCAAGTAGGCTTGGGTGTATTTCCGTATAGTTGATGTTCTGTAAACAGTCGAAATTGGCGAAATTATTTGTCGTGATATACACCCATGCCTACTAATTACATGCAAAATTATGATATACTTTTTCGCATACGGTAAGCAAGCAAATTTTTATATGGAATGTCAAATTATGTCGTTTTATTCCATACGATATACTAAAACTCTCTATTAAATGAGAAATAATGAGTCGTATAAACACTAAACACATAAAAGCGATTAAAACAAACTCTCCTGTGAGAAATTTTATACCCATGCAGGAGTTTTGGAAACTTGGCGGCAATTTGACTTCTATTCGCCCGATCTCCTCGTGGAGGGATCGCCTCAGTTGGTTCTAATTGCATTTATTCATCTGGCATTTAAAGGGCAAATTTCGAACAAAGTTTTTAGGGTTTCAGCTAGGTGAGGGATGGAATCACAGTACACATTACCAGAGCCGCAGTAGCAGTACTTCCTTTTTTCGGACATACTAAGTGAGGGCTTGTCTTCCTCTGATTTACCTAGTTTAATTCTGATCATCATTTTTTATAAAAATTCGCAGTATGGGCGAAGGCTGGCTTTCCTCTAGACGTAAACATTTTTTCAACATCATGCCCCTAGCCCGGATTTTTTTTTAGTAGGTCGGAGGGTATGTCATTCTCATTAAACTATATGACAACAAAAATATTTTTAGAAAAAGGGTTAACAATTTGCGAAAGGTAAATCCAGAGTGACCTTAGTCCTTTTAACAATAAATGGCGTCTACATGAGTTTTAATCTTGAATACATCACATGACCTTTGACACAAAATTTATCCCTTTTAGACGAAATGTTTTTAAATCGATTTACTTCCCAAAGGAAACTTCGTGTGAGGAATCCTTTATTCTAACGGTAAAACATGGCGGACAGCAAAAACTTTATAAAGTATAGGTACATTTAAGCCCAGAAGTCATGGAGTGATGAAACACGCACAATATGGGCTTTTTGGCTTCGAAATATTTTATTTGATCCTCACAAAGAGAACTTTGGATGTCACTTAGGGCATAATTTAAGTTTCGAAAGTTGGATATTATGATGTTGATGACACCTACCTACATGTGGTTGTTAAAGTTTCGGATAACAAATGCCTAAAACTGCAGTCTCAATAGAATTGTGCGGATGATATGCTTTTGGTATCCCTGTCTCGGAATAAGCGAGACCACCAGACTGAAATCTTTCTTAAAATTGCGATTGAATCCAGGCGCCAACTGACACCACCAACACCCAGATTTGTAGTATTTAAATTTTCATACGTAGAGCATCGATTTTTTATGAGGTAATACAGCAGTAAGACAAAAAAAGTATCCTTGATCAACCGTCAGCCAGGGGAGGGAGGATCAAGCGCCACTCCCATGCCCTGCTTCCCCAACCTCCTGGGCTATGCCTATGATTCTCAGATGTCGCATTTATGAAAATAAACCACGGACGTTCCACACTGAAGAAATCAGGCTAATTGAAGTTTATCGGCTGCGCAGTCTGCAAGGATGTTATGGGAAACTACTCATCTACTTTAACGACGTAAATATTATCTATCATCAATCTGCAGGGCATTCGGTGGCTCAGTGGTAGAGATGTCACTCTATCTCTGAGTTGACGGAGCATGGGTCAGACTCCCACTGTAACCATGGATGTTTGCGTTGTCCATAAAAATGCTTCTAGGACAGCCGGTTCTTCGATGCAAATCGTTCCGGAGCTACCAGTTGTTAAAATGACCAAGAGCTGTCAAAACCCCCTTCAATTTAAGAGAAAAAAATCCCATGAGGCGCTACAACAACAACAACTATCAATCTGCCTGGTATATCGCCTAAGGGGCGGCAATTTGTCATCTTGCCCGGGGCGGCGTGCTAGAGCGGGCGCTGGGTGGGCGTCCTCACCTATGGAGTTCTCCCAACGAGCTCTCGATCGTCCACGCAACCTCGCTCTGCCAATTCGTTCATCACTTTCTTGGTATGCGATTATCGTCCATCCGTTGAACATGCCCCGCCCATTGCAAATGTAGAAGCTTCACGATCTTCGATACTTCCAGCTCATCGTACATTGATACAATTCAGATATCGGATTAAATATTTGGGAGTGTGGCAAACAGTGATTTTGCTCAGCAAGTCGAGCTTTTTGACACTAGTTACCAAAAATGCTAAAATTTTATAACGGTTAAAGATAGAGGGGTCATGGAGAACATTAATTATACCCAAATGAGCTCTATATCCATTGTTGTATGTATGAGACACCCTGTACGTATATATCATACATCGGTCGCACTATACTTTTGACCCATGCTACAGGGCAATGCGCTTACTGCAAATAAATGAGTGCAGTTAGCGAACGAAAAATGCAGAGAAAATGGCTATTCCAATCGGATTCTCATTTCTCATAAACATGGCGGGCCAAATGAGACCTACCAATGTTAAACGCGTATAACTCTTGAAATTACACCATTTGTTTCATTATTTTTTTATATATGAGGAGCCTATTTTCAAAAGCCACCATCTCCAATTTTTAAAAATTTTGAGTTAATGATGCCAGCCGATAGGTAACTAAATTATCTATAAGCTTCTGGAATCAGAATCCTTGATTTTCAATTAAAAACCCTCTAAATTTAGTAAAGAAAAATGCGGTTATTTATAAAATCCGCCATCTCCAATCCAGTTTGGGTTTCAAAATACGCCAAATCCATTTTTTTCATGGTAACAAAAAACGCCAACTCCTGTACAATATGGTAGTTGAAAATTGTTCACTATCAAAAACGTACATATCCTTAGATCAAATTTTCGATTAAACTTCTGACGGATTCCGGATAAAAATTAAGAAATTCATTCTAAAGTTTCAATTCCCATAATTTTGTAATAATTACTCCAATCACCTACAACATTTTCGGGTTGTAACGAGTAATTTAGCTCAATGTAATCGAAACCTAAGATTAATTATAGCTTGCAATTTGTTGGCTCCAGAACATGAACTTTTCCTACCTGTAATAATTTTTCCCGTCAAATTTATGTATCGAAGTTAAATTTCTGTTCTGGAACTAAGGAAGTGTAAATTTTTATTTTAGTGGCATACGATTCAATATTTGATGCGTTTCAACATGATTTATTTATATTACTTTTAGCAGTGAGTTCGCTGTAAGGCTCGCAATCAATTCCCAATCATTTTAGAATGTTTCACTACTAGGGGGAGAAAAAAGAAATCTGTGTATACGAAGTAGAAGTACTTATGTGGTTGGTTCTGTAAAATAATAGCCTCTGGGGGACAGAGCTTAACGACTCAATGCTTTGTTGCTTTGCCTAATTAATATTAGCAGCTATAGCAGCAGCAAGTACCAAGGACGAGGCATCAAATAATGCAATAGAAAGGTATTAAAAAAATCGGAAAATTATGGCGTGCTAAAATTGTAAATTAATGATAAAAAAGGCCAAAATTCCAAATCCATACGCCCGAAGAGGTCCAGATCAAATGTGTCAATAAACGGGTTCCAATGCTAGTTTTAACAGCAGAAACCTTTTCTGAATTTTATTCAAAATTGGGTGATATACTCAAAAATAAATTAAAATATTTTCATATTAGACCTTTTTACAAAGCTCCACAACTCTTGAAAAAACGCAAGTTCAGTCATGTAATTTTGAGTGAGTATTCGCATTAAATTCATGATGATTTTTGCTCCTATCAAAGACCCCCATTATCCCCCCTTTTGAATTTGGCGAAACGGCATGTCCATCATCAGCTGGTGGGCGTCTTCATCTACGAAGTTCTTCCAGCGAGCTCTCGGTCGCCCACGCAACCTCGCTCCGTCAATTCGTTGTACGTTCATTACTTTCTTTGGCATGCGATTATCGTCCATCCGCTGTAAATGCCCCGCCCATTGCAAACGTTCAAGCTTTACAATTTTCGTTATCAATCGGATAAAAACTAAGGCCCGTATTTATGAACATTCCTTAACTTAAGGAGACCTTGAGTCAAGGATGCCGAAATTCAATAAATTAAATGTCATTTCCTATACTTTTCCATAGAAATCATTTATATTCAGGAGTCAATGCATCCTTGCTTTAAGGCGAAACTCAAGGAGACCTTAGGTTTTCAATAGACTTGAAATATTATATTTCAAGGAAGGTGGGTAGCTGCCTTGACTTCAAATGAGGTTGACTATAGAAAATGTCAAGGTCCCCTTGAGTTTCTTCTTAAATCAAGGATGCATTGACTCGTGAATATAAGTGATTTCGGCATACTTGACTCAAGGTCTCCTTGAGTTAAGGAATGTTCATAAATACGGGCCTAAGGGTTCCCATACAAAGTGACCCACCAGGAGTTTCTTCTTGCACTACTCATTTTATAAACTGTAGAACAAAGTTGTCTTGGGTCACTTTGTATGGGAGGTACCCTTAGTTTTTATCCGATTCAGCTGATTTTTGGTGGGTGGTATATTGGTGTCCCTCCTCCCCATTGACAATAAACCAAAATTTAGGTTTCTGTTTCAATTTGGGGGGGGGGGGGGGGGGGGGGAGTTATGGACATGCCTTTTTGCCAAATTCAAATGGGGGTCCTTGATTGGAGCGACTCAATGTTTTGCTCAAAATGATCTTGAATTTATTGTGGATACTTATAGTTATGAATTGTCAATGCATCGAGTTAAATTAAGCAAAACAGATCTTTCACGGTATCGTAGGATACGCCGAAAAAGAAATATTTCAATTTATATTTGACGTGTTTAGCATTTTTATGGCTTGCTAAAACTCGTGCTTTTCTAGGGATATACGAGTATGCATTAAATTATATTTTCTCAACTGTATCCCGTAACTCACTTTCGAGTCATTGCTCAACGATTCAGTCATGTATTTACTATTTCGAGTTTACTTTAGGGAGCTTAATTTTCCTAGAACCATCACATGAAAAGGTCTCTAGCTTTCTAGTAATGGTGGATTAAAGCTCAACCGTATGGACCACCGGGGCTAACATAATTTAATTCAATTGCCTTCAAATCAGATAGAAATACCGCCCCAATGAATTTCGTCGTCGTTTCAAAAACCATAAACTTCACTGCTTACGTTTATTAAAAAATCTCGTTGAAGATCATTTTCTTCACCGTTTTCTGAAACTCTCATTGACTATTTATTACGAAAAATATAAGTGAGAGATAATTTAATCGTTTCTATTTCTTTTCTCATTGGGAAAACAGACAAATCTTAACTGTTATGACGCTGAAAATTTAGATTTTTCACTTTCAAAATCCGCCATATTCAGAATGCTCACTTTCAAAATCCGCCATTATTACACTTCACTTTTAAAAACCGCCAACTCCAATTTTTAAATTGAAATAACTCCCTTGTTTAACCCGGGAGATTTTTGAACCTCTGTGAATTTAACAAACGGGCAATAATACAAATATAGAGTTAAACATTTGAATTGTACATTAGGTAGTATAGCCGTAAAACGTCTTTCTTGATTTACTCAAATTCCTTTGTCGTGGAGATGGCGGCTTTTGAAAATATGCCCCTCATATATGAAATTCATTTTATGGAAAATTATTGTGAAAAATTAAGTCAGACAAATTGTCCACCATTTGGCTTGGTACAGGCATGCGAATTTTAGCCTGTTTTTCATTACATAACTTAATGTTTGGCTGCTGGCTCCGTACTTCGTCTCGTATTTTCATGCTCTAGCTGCTTTATATTCTCTAGCATAGTTTGTCCACCAACAGTGGACCAAACTTCTAATTATAAACGCGGTAAGAACTGATAAAAATGAAAAATGTGCGTTTTTTTTACAGCAAAAATTATAACAGAGAATCGAAAAAAATCAATCGCGTTTAACATTGTGCCTGTCCACACATTTTCAATGTTCGTTCGTCTTCGTCATTGTCGATTCATCGTCTTGGGATGTCTGCGCTATTGAAAAGAAGAATTCAATCTTGTCAGTGGTAACCAAAGTTGATTATGTCAAAATCGAAGAGGAATGGATGGAAAATTGCTACCCACTGAAGTCGGGTTTGCTATCGTTTTCTCTTTCAACATTTTTATACCCTTCGCTCATAGAGTGAAAGGGTATATTAACTTTGTCATGAAGTTTGTAACGCATTAAAGGAAGCATCTCCGACCATATAAAAAGTATACATATATGATCAGCATGACTTGGGGAGTCGATTGGAGCATGTCCGTCTGTCTGTCTGTTGCGACGCGTTTTACTCGGCGGGTATTGAAGCTAGGAAGCTGAAATTTTGCACACGTGCTTCTTATTGTTGCAGGCTGTTTGTATGTTTGATTCACCCAAATTGGATCACTGGGTCATGGGGCTGCCATACAAACATAGCTCCCCAATTTGAGTTCTTCTAAGAAAAACATTTTTATTTGTGTACCAATTTCAACCAAATTTCACACAAATGTGTTTCTCTAGATAACACAAAATATATATGCAAGAATGGATCAAATCGGACTAGGGGGTCATGGGGCTGCCAACCCCCAAATTAGGTTCTTCTAAGGAAAACTTTTTTATTTGTGCACCAATTTCAACGAAATTTCACACAAATGTATTTCTATTGATGACACAAAACATATGTAAGATTGAATCAAATCGGACCATGGGGTCATGGGGCTGCCATACAAACCAAACCCCCCATTTTGGTTCTTCTAAGAAACAATTTTTTACACCAATTTCACAAAACCTTGAATTAATGTGTCTTTATCAAAGCAACTAAAAAGTTCAAAACGAATGGAATCGTACTGTGGGGTCATGCTCCGGCAACCCCAATAAAATGTTCCGAGTAAATATTTTTATTTGTCCACTTATTTCAACCAAGCCCAAAACTTTTGTCAAGACGGAAGAAAAAGAATGAGGAGGGGGATTAAATACAAGTCATAGGTACGCCCGAAAAACACTTTTAGCCCAAGCGAAGGGTATCCAAATTTCGGCCGCGCCCGAAATTATTAGCCTCGCCCAAGTAACAATTTCATCCCTATAATATTTCATATAATATTTTCTTCTAACGATAATAGGGGCACTTTACAGGGTATAAACTCTGAATAATAGTCCAATAATGGCGTTTGGCGCCGTTTTTTTATCCAATTGCACCTTATTGTAGCACTGAACTAAGCTTTGAAAAAGACATACATCAATGTGTTATGTCATCATTTTTTGTCATTTTCTCGTGAAAAAAAGAATAAAAATTCCCCCAGCCAGCGTCGAACCAGCGACTGTCGTACGCCAGTCCGACGCCCTAACCACTCGGCCAACCTCACATATAGTTAACATTGCTCGTAAACACTACAAGTGCTCAACACTTCTTTATCGACTCTTCTCCATTGCACCTCCTTCTTTATATGTCAGTCAATTGAATTTGAATAAATCCACACATTCATCAAAAAAATACATACATTTTCTGCGCTGAAATTATCTTAATTGATTCATAAGCTAACAAGGAGTGAGGAAATGTTGGTTTCAAGCAATATTTCAATGAATTCAATTCAAGAAACGTGGTATTCCAGAGCACTTTAAAAGTGTCAATTCAGTAAACCACAAAGTCCATCCTTTTATAAAACTACGTTGAACAATTTATTGGATGACCATACGAATGTCACACTATAAAAATGACACCGACTGTGCTATAGAAGAATATAATGCATGTGTGTGAGTTAACTTAGAGAGACCATTGCAAGTGTGTGCTGTATCATCCAATAAACACAAGAGTGGAGTATTTAAATGAGTACGTTTTTAGGTTAACGTTTAGAGACAGTTTTATCGAAGTTTTATACCACCATCTTTAAATTTATTCCATAATGATGATATAAGCTTTCCGGAAAATACTTTAAGGATGTTTTATCGGATCAAAATATTACTTTAAGCGATGTCACACGATAAATGAATTTCGTGGTACTATATGATTGCTACAGTATGAAGTGCTTCTTTAAAGCAAACGAATTGTTGCTTGGGCGACCACGGGGGTTGGCGAGCAAAGCGTGCAGGGGGCGAAGCCCCCTTGTCATAATTCAAATCGGGTGTGATCTTCAAATTTAGCTGGATAAAATATTAAAATATGTCTAGGCTTAACTCAGAATATTGCAAGTTACCCCTCCCAATGGAGCAATTGTTCTTTGTTTAAATGTTGAAAATTTTTGGAAAAATAAAATCCGAGAAGTTTTCCCTTAGGGGAAAAATTTTAGATCAAGTAAATGTCTAATTAGAATAATGACCACCAAAATAAAGAATGTTTAGTAAACTTAATAAAAAGATAATAAACAGACAAAAAATCGTATGATCTCTATGGGGATTGGAAACATCATCACTCCCACCTCAACCGACTGCGCTATGCTGGCTCTTGTTTTAAATTTGCTGAACTAAAATTGATCGGATTTATGTCTGCGACTTGAGAAAAGAGTGTTTTCATTTCTTAGCGATTGGATAAGTGCTAAAATGTGTTGACATTAAATTTCGATGTTGAAAAATGCGGAATCTACTCCTTATCATACAAAACACAAAACTTTTTTCATAATTTTAACAAAAGAAGTAATTATTTGCGCGTTCTGAACGAGTCGCGATAAATTAATATCCTCTACGACGAATGATGAACAAATGTGACATTCATCATTCGTGGATGGACGTAGCCATTGATATGATAGGTCTCTTTTCGTCCACCCTATAGACTA
Source organism: Microchrysa polita (assembly GCA_949715475.1). Lineage (NCBI taxonomy): Eukaryota > Metazoa > Arthropoda > Insecta > Diptera > Stratiomyidae > Microchrysa > Microchrysa polita. Next base: position 92,830,528 of record OX454416.1, read on the forward strand.
TTCAGTGGAGAAAGAAATCAGTGTGCGGGTAGTAAATAGCCCTTGTAGTTCCAGTGAATCGCCCGCTGAATGCAGCCCCTATAACCGTTTTCGAATTCGGGACTTTCGACTTGGGTGCATGTACACAGAACAAATTAACATGGCGGAACGTCTGAAATAAAACACAACTCTGAAATTTGGCACACGAAACAAGCTGCAATGAAATGTCAATTAACGTCAAATTTGCGGCGGTGTCGTGGTGTCGTGTCTCTGATCTCTGTCGAGTTGTCATCGTTTCCCGGTTGTTTAAAAGTTTTCTCTAAAAAAATGTCGACAAAAGTGAAGAAAGACGACAAAAATGCTCCCGATGAGGTAAATATGGTTAAAATGGTTAAACACTGGGAATATGAAATCCTATTGCTAACCAGTCTGCAAACAAAAACAGCATCGTGGACACGTCAGTAGATAGCTGCAGTGTGCAGTAGATTCCTCCATTGGGAGTAGTTTAACCGGAATTGCTTTCATTATAATAAAACTTATGGAACTTTCATGGGAAAACAAATTTGTTTAAATTACTGTCCAGCATGTCGAAGTTTTGCTTATGGACTTATGTTTCAGTACAAGTAGCCAAAAGCAACAGGACGATTCGTCCTTATCTGATGTCTATTTAACAAAAATGGCTCCTCCCTCTCTACTTTTCTTATGCATTATTTTAGCAAATTATTCTTATTTCTTTGCAGCCCGTCAAAATCAACAAATGGGACGGATCAGCAGTGAAGCACGCTTTGGATGATGCCATCAAAAATGCCTTATTGGATCGCCCAAATTGTAAGGAAAATTTCGGCATTATTGACGGTCGTCTCTTCATTTGCGGACTGGCTGTTGGCATTGCATTGGTAGCTCTAGCTTGGGATCACAAATATCCTTTCCCGCTATCCCGTCCTGTTTTGATCATATGCGTGTCATCGTATTTCGTTCTGATGAGCATCCTCACTTTGTATACAACATTCCGGGAGAAGGGCATATTTGCAGTAGTCCACCAGAACGATGGAAATGGCAAAAAAGTGTGGCAAGCTAGTTCAGACATGAAGAAATATGATGACAAATACACGTTGGTCTTGTCTGTAAAGGATTCGAAATCGTTACGCGAAGTGACCATTACAAAGTCCTGTGCAGCCTTCATCGATGTGAACGGCGTGATTCTGGAGAACTTGGTTGCAAATGAAGTGAATCGTCTGTACAACTCGTTGAATTCAGAAAAAAAGGAGAAATAGATGAGTGCGTTTCGGATATTGAACCGGAACCCCTAAATGTGTTAAGAGTATAAACATTTTGAAGACATTTTGTTTGAATTGCACTTAAATTTTGTGAAGAATTCAAGGATGCGTTTACCATGTCCATTATTAAATATAATTTATTTGGTAGACTGATTTTTTATTTTTTTATTACTATCCAGATGTCCAGCCTCTGAAACCTGCCACCAAGGATTAGTAATTTGGAATCAGCTTTTAAAGTTATGGCTAATTGAAGTTATTGAAGAGTAACCATTTTTGCGGAAAGATTCTATAGGCTGATTTATTGTACCTAATATGAATGAAGTGAAATTTAAAATGTCATTTTTGGTGCAATGCTATTGATTCACATCAATATGTAGTAATAATACCACCAATTTCCAATTAAAAATTGAACAGCCCCATATAAATGTCAAACTATCATTAGACATTAAATATCTGGAGAACCGTTACGATTTCGCGAAAAAGGATTCCAGATTTGGTCGTTTCGGGCCAATATTAATGAAATGACATCATCAAAATTTGGCGCCTCAGGTACTGAAATCGTACTCTCAGCCGTACGAAAACAAGAATAACGATACACCAATGGAGTATTGTGTTGTTTGTCCTATCTTTCATCTTCTTTGCCTCCTTGTTTATACTACTCCATGTCGTCACATCGCCCGTTCTGGCAGTAATGTCGCAGCCTAGTTCTACAGGCAGCCGTTTTTGGATCGTTTCATAGCCGAGACCAATGCCTTGTTGTTGCTTTTTCATTTGACTCATCCAGGTGTTCTTCGGACTGCCTCTGGCCTTGGGTCCATCAAGTGGAGTTTTAATTAATATCGCCTTTGTGGGGTTCTCAGGCCGACGCCTTTGAACATGGCAATACCAATCCATTTGTCAGTCTTCGAGCTTTTCGGTTGTTGGTTGGGTTACTTTTCCAAAGGACAGTTTTTTAACGATTTTATGTGCTGATTGCTTATACGATTCCTCATTTCATATGAATTAATTGGCAAGAACTAAGAATCATACATGTACAATTAGAATCCTTAATTTTTATGAAGAGACGAGGAACTAAACTTTCAATTGAAGAGCGAAGTTACCACATAATTCTGCAATGCAAATTCCTTCCTTACTACGTTTTATTTCATCTGTAGTTTTTATGGTTTCCCTTCCACAAAAAATAACTTGTAACTCCCGTGTGTCAGCGAGACTGCCAGTAGGGCCACTGTACTCCGGTATCGGTTAGTTTAGTGTAATTACAATAACGACATGGGTCATGTTGTAATTGTAACCCCAGATCATTACGCTATCAGTTCTCTTGTTCTGATTGACGCTAGCAACACTTACCTTGCCATCCGCCATATAGCGGAAAAATCGGATGCCCAACTAACAATTTTAGCCCTCTAATATAAGGTGACCAAACGTACAGCATTTCGCTGACACTACAGCATTTCGCTGACACTACAGCATTTAGTCCTGTCGTACAGCGTTAAGTAGCGTACAGTCAAATGGACAGCATTTTCGACCTAACGCAATGGAATCTTGTGCGCTAGAAAGCAAGTCCTTCGAACGACCTATATTATGTACTGTTCTCCTATCGCATATGATATAATGGTTGAATTACATATCCCGCGTCAGCATCGGCAGAGGCATCGGCATCAGCTGAAAAATTTCAATTTAGAAAACACGCATTTGCCTTTGATGACCCACATTGACAGTAGCGGCAGACAGAAGCATTTTTCTGCTTCTGCCGCTGCTGTCATTGTGGGTCATCAAAGGCAAATGCGTGTGTTCTAAATTGAACTTTTTCTGCTGATGCCGATGCCTCTGCCGATGCTGATGCTGACGCGGGATATGTAATTCAACCATAACTTACACTTTTTCTTTTAAAAACGATAGAAAAAAATTAATCTGCGCGCATTAGGAGCTCACTTTTTAGAAGACGGCTGATTCACCCCAGGCAATTTGTCCTTTATCCCTAATCGGAAAATTCATGAAAAAAGCTAACATGTCCGCCAAAGAGACGGCATGGGACAGTGTTTTTGTTTTTCACATTGAAGGTGCTTTTCAGAATATGTTGTTCGAGTTCACTAGAATGATACTGAAAAGCAAAGGGACGACATTCGAAAGACTCCCTATGTGCAACCCATGGCTCAATTATATTGAAATAGTCATAAGAAAGCTATCTGAAGTCTCAAAGCTCGCATAAGCATTTAAATTGAACTTGGACCAGCTATGATGGGCAGTAGCAGCAGTTTGCGTAGTATATCAACAGAATTGCTAGTTCTTTAATCTTCCGCAGCTTCGATTCAGAAAAACTATCTTCATCTGTACCTATACAGCACTGTGACTGACTAAGCAACAATTTGTGGAACAATATTCTTTCTTTTAGATATCGAGTTCAGCGCAAAATACTTAGGGCAAGTTTCACGTACATCTTATCTAATGATTAGTCTTATCGTATAGAGAAGACACACACCATTTTCAGAAAGCTTTCCATTACATATAAAAAAAATAACAGGTGCGACAATCCAGCATTGGACTGTTTTATTTTGCATAGTTATGCCATATTTTGCTTGGTTACGCTATCATCTGAGATTGAAAAAATCATTGCACGATTTCATAAAACGGCGTAAATAAGGAAAAGATTGCATAACTATGCAAAATAAAACAAAATTCAATTCAATATGGGCCAATTTTTCCCTTTTGGCGATAATATCTCAGCATATTTCTACAGGCAGCTCTATCTTGGATCGTGTCATCGCCGAGACCAATGCGTTGTTGTTGCTTTTTCATTTGACACATCCAGGTGTTCTTCGGTCTGCCTCTGGCCTTGGGCTCATCTAGGGGAACTTCCATTTATATCGCTTTCTTTGCGGGGTTCTCAGGCGGATGCCGTTGAACATGGCAATACCAATCCATTTGTCGGTCTTCGAGCTTTTCGGTGATTGGTTGGTCTATGGACAAGCTGCCTCGGATGTAGCTACTCTTGATGTGGTCCCTTTTCGTTACACCAGCTGACATGCGTAACATTTTCATTTCAGTCGTTGTCATTTGTTTCGCGTAACCTTCATACATGGTCCAGCATTCTGATCCATACATGAGTGCGGGACCCGGGACGTACAACCGTTTTGTACAACTTGCCCTTTACCTTCAGTGGCATTTTCTTATCGCAGAAAACTCCAGAGTTTTCTCGCCACGTCATCCACCCAACCTTTGTGCGATGTTTGATGTCATCATCGCATGTAGCTCCGTTGTTCACCATCGAGCCAAGGTACTTGAACTTGGTACAAGACTTAAGCTGCTCTCCTTTGACGTACATATCTGGTATCGGTGCATCTGGGTCTGAGAATGGGCGGCATAAGAACTCAGTCTTTGTTATACTTACCCTCAGTCCATGCTCCTCCAGAATGTCACACCATTTTGTAAGTGCAGCTTGCAAGGTAACGATGTTTGGGCTACTGAGGACTATATCATCGGCAAAAAGAAGAGATATTTCTAGGCCGTCGGATATACGTGTTAATAAGTAGCACATGATGATGTTGAAGAGCAACGGACTCAATACACTGCCCTGGTGTAATCCGACATTCACAGGAAATTCTTCTGATTCACCGGCTGTGCATCTAACCTTAGTCGTAGCTCCATCATACATGTCTCGTATCATCCTGACGTATGCCTCAGGAACATTAAGTGCTCTCAAGGCCAACCATATCAGATCACGAGGTACTCTATCGAATGCCTTTTTCAAATCGACAAACACAAAGTGCTAGTCCTTTCGTGCTGCTCTATACTTTTCCATCGCAATACGAATGCACTGAATCGCATCGGCTGTAGATCGACCTTCAACAAAGCCGCATTGATTGTCATTCAACCGCACAATCTTTTTCAATCGGTTGCAGACAACTCGCTCGTAGATCTTCAGTGTATGAGGTGTTAACTTTATAGCCCTATAGTTGTTGAGTTTGCGTGAGTCTCCCTTGTTCTTATAGAAAGGAAGAAGAAAACTTTCCCTGAAAGCATCAGGCATCGGTTGCCCACCTTTGATTTTGTTGAAGAGAACTGTGAGCCAACTAAGCCCGACATTTTCCATTTTCAACCAAAATTCCGCGGGGATTTTGTCCGGTCCGACTGCCTTTCCGCGTTTCATCTGATGCATTGCCTCCATCACCTCTTCCTCTGAGATATCTTCAATATTTGTGGTATTCGGCTCAACATCTCGAAAAGCTGCTCGAGGAAATTCTTCATTTAGAAGTTCGTCAAAATACTCTCGCATCCTGCTACAAATTGCCGTATCGTCAATCAGCAACATTCCTTGCGCGTCCTCCACGTACTTTGGCGCCTGTATTTCCCGAGCGTTCCTTCTCCTTTGGGCTGCGACCCTAAATATTCAGGCGTCGTGCTTAGTTCTCTCGCGCAAAGACGGTCCTTCGGTCGCAGTCTGAGTTTCTAATTCTTGGTAGAATTTCTCAGCTGCCTTTGCCTTTGCTTGAGCTACCAAGCGCTTTACGTTTTTCCGGCATTGCCTATAATTTTCGCGAAGTTGAACCCGTTCGGTTTCACTGCTTGACTCACATTTCGTCCATGCCTTAAATGCGTTCGATTTGGCTTGCACTGCTTCCTTAGTTTCGGTGTTCCACCACGATGTTTCTTTCTTCGTGTGGAGTGGACCTTTCGAAACTCCAAGTGCCTTTTCCGCCTCACCTACTGACATGTCAGCGAAACTATTCCACATTTGTGCGCTCGGTGCAGTTTATGTTGTTTTGAAACCACTCCGTCATTTTATCAATGAATGGAGTTACTACAGGTTCAAAGCTGTCGTTTGTGAGATTGTGCCACTTGATTTTTTCGACAGGCTTGGGAGTTCTTCTATTTCTTGCTCCTCCTACTTTCAAAATAAATTCTGACAGGAGCAAACGATGTTGGCTAACTACTGATTCACCCAAGATCACCTTGCAGTCTTTTACCCACCTTCTCATAAAATCGAAGCAGAGGTGGTAATCGATCTGCGTTTCATGTTTCCTATCTCCGTGTCCACTACTGTAGGTGATCAGGTGTCTTTCGTTTTTCACAAACCATGTGTTTAGGTTGACCAAACCGTGCGATCTGCACATGGTCAGAATAGCTTCACCTTCGTCATTTCTGACCGTTGAAGGGCTACCCTTTCCACCATGGCAATCCTCGTAACCATAATTTGATTCACCTGCATGGCCATTTAGATCGCCTCCCAAGAACACCAATTCGGTATCTGGAATGGTCTGAATCAGGGTGTCAACTTCGTTCCAAAAGGCCTCTTTTTCTTCTGGTGGCAGTCCCACTTGGGGAGCGTAGGTACTTATTACGTTCCACACCCTTCCGCAGATAACCAATTTGATGCTGATCAAGCGATCACTTCTCTTCAAGACACTTAAGAATAAGCAAAGACGACTCCAGAATAATGCCAACTCCGTTTCTTTGATTTGAGATTCCATAGTAGTACAATTTGTACTTCTTGGAATTTGTAAGAAACCGGGCTCTGTCGATATGGGTATTTCGCCACTTCGTCTCCTGCACGCACATAATGTCTATCCCCCTCCGCTTCATAATATCCTCAATCTCCTCGCTCTTCGACGTCATGGAACCTACATTCCAGCTTGCAACCCTCAGCTTCTCCACAGTGTAGTTGGACTGCCTTATAGTGCTCGCCCCCGGAAACCGTCCAGCTCTGGCGCGAACTAAGTTTCCCCCGGGATCACTCGACTGGATAGCAGAAGTAGTGCCCGGCGGGGTAGTGCTTATATTTGCTTGAATTTCCATAAGGCCTTCCATTCTTTTACACCTTTTGTAGAAAGGTTGTGTTTTGGCACTAGTGTGTGGAAAGAAGTAAATTTATGGACTTTCCTTTTACATCCGCCGGCTATCTCCAGACACGGCAACCCATACACACACACACACTAATCTATGGGAGATCTCGTTGATGTTAAAATGTGCCTCAGGCTTCAGATGTAATGGTTGCCTGCTGCTACCTTCGCATACTAGGGCCAAGCACCCTCTTGACCATGCATCCATCGGCGCATGCTGATCCACCTTGGATTAGGGATTTTTTGTCACTGTAAGAGTTCTCATCTCTCTTGTCCCTCTTTTGTCGCCTTCTACGAGACACGCCGGGAAAAGCGGTGGCATCATTCGTAACCCATGCCACAGGGCACTTAAATACATATATCCAAAAGTAAATAATTGTCGTTATTGCCCTAACCCTAAGTACAGACACTAACTGTGAGGGTTGGGAAGCACTTCTACAAAAATATTTTTTAGAAAGAAGTTGCCTTTGCGAGTATAATTAATAGCGATCACAATAAGCCCTGCTGTTCTTGAGAACTATAATCACCGAATATCTTGTATGCCGGATTAGTCTAAGTTATGACTGAGTTTGCTTAAAAGCGATGCTCTTGAGACAGCAAAGAAACTATGTTGGTCACCTACAAAGCGATAGGTAGGGAAATCCCTAGCTATGCAGCACCGGTGTGGTCACAAACCGTGTGTGACACAAACTGGAATAAGATCCAGGCATGGCAGAACGCTGCTCTGTTATAGGAGAATATTGCATGTGTGTGTTCACTTGTGGTTATATGCTATAGGAGACTATTACATGTGTGTGTTATGTCATCCAATAAACGCAATAATAAAAATTTAGAGGAAGTGTTATCGAACTCCTACAGCACCATCTTCAAATACATCCTGATTCGAGCTCTTTATAGTGCTAATATTAAATGATTATTATATATATAAGGGGCTATTCACACTTGAACATAATCTGGCCAGATTGCTTAATTTGCGGTATGGTGAATATAAATTTGCTGTGCAATTTGACAACTCAAATTAAGTAATTTGCACAGATTACGTTATTCGGCCGTAAGTGTGAAAACTTTTTAATCGTACATTGATTTTAAAGGATTTTAGACGTTTTATATAAAAATTTTAAAAGATTATTTGACGGTTCAAAATACTCCTTTAAGCGATGTCACACGTTAAACTGGGTTTAGTCATTACTATACGATTGATACAGGGCGAAATGCTTCTTTAAAGCATGCACATTTTTATTTCCAAGATCTGAACTGCTTTTTTGTTGAGGTGTTGAGATCAACAGCACGCACTGAAAAAGTCATTTGCTAAAAGCAAGAAAAAACGAGTTCTAATCGTGCGAATAGCACGATGAGTTTATACCCTATACCACTGCCATCTAGATAGACAGGCCGAACTGCAGAAATTTGTTCGTCTACAAGTGGACAAAGTGCGTTCGTGACCAGTGACAGTTGACATTTGTAAAGCCCACAACCTCCAGTGCTTCTGAACCCAAAAGTTTAAATATGCCGAGCGTTTATTACGAAACAAAGGTTATGGTTTGCTTTAATGTGTTTTTGATGTGCAAGTGGTAAAATAGTATACATCAACATCGTACTTACCATATTTATCTCAAAAATCAACGCACTGGCATGTGTATATCATAGCAAGTCACACGAAATGACAGGCTGACAGCCACTGATATTTGGATTGTGGACAATTTGTGGATTGTACTGAGCGGTACTTTGGCAGTACTAAGCGCGGACCATGACCAACCATGGCACTACTAGTGTTGCATGACCACTGACAGATCAGCTGATAATCCGGCCTGTCTATCTAGATGGCAGTGCCTATACCCATGTACAGACCTAGAATGCGCGTAAAACCGAAAATATTCAAATTTTTTTTAGGGGAGAAGGGGTAGATGGGTCGAATCCAGCACATCTTTAATATCTTATAACGGTATCCAGCAGCGATCATTTGATATCAATTTGAAGCTTTTGCGACATTCTATCAAAAGATATGGCGGAATATTGCTTTGTAGGGGATGTAGGGGTAGGGGTAATCAGACCTTCCCCAACAACTTCACGCATATGTCACAATTTGTCATTGATGATCATTTCAGGGCGCTATCGATATTCTGTCGAAAAATATGGCCACATTAAACCAGGGATTTGGAGCGGAGCGATGGAGCGGAGCGGAGCGACCTTAAATTTCGGAGCGAAAGAGCGGAGCGTGGAGCGATTTTTTGCAGGCTGGAGCGGAGCGAATTTTGCTTTGAAGATCGCTCCGCTCCGCTCCGCTCCGATGTAAAAAATCAAAAAATTCCGAGAAAAAAAAGGATTTTTTTCGACGAAATTTTTCATTTCATGCAACGAATTGATGATTTTGGGCTATTTAAAGGCGAAGAATTCGCTGAGAGACTTGCAAAATTTCGTATTATTGTGAAACTCATTGTGATAAAAAAGGTTTTGCGTTAAGTCATAATCATCACTCTTCATTATTAAGAAATTCAAGATCATCCAGGACAGAAGTCCTGTCCTGTACTCGATAAATGAAACGCCCTTTTTAATTTAAATTAGTTATTAGGTGCGTTTTATTGGATGGAGTACAGGACAGCGCAGCTTCCAGAACCATTTGAGAGATCTCGTTCTATCCGGGATGTCCGGAAACTATCGCATAAAAGCACCCAAATATGATTCCTCGTAATATTTCCAGCAAAAAGGAGTATAAAAAAAAAGTATTAACTCTTCAGCTTCCACAGACATTTAAAGATTTTTCAAAAATTTAACATTTTACAAATACATATTTTCTTTCGGTTGGGCCCAACAATTTTTCCTAAGAATAAACCCTATAAAAATTGGATTCGGTGCCGCCGAATCATAAACACCTTGGTCAAATAAAAAAAAAAATATATATATACTTGTTGCAGTGACGACGGCTCAGCAAAACCGTGGTTCGCAACATAATACACAGCTTCAAAGACAAAATTTTGTGATCTTACTGCATATACATTTTTTTCCCACGGAGGTGTTAGTGGTAGCATTTTTGGAAAATCTTTAAATGCTAAGGAGTTAAGAATTCAGCACCTATTTTGCTGGAAAATACATTAATAATCAGTCTTGACTCGGTAATCCGGATCTCCTTTAATCCGGATATCACGCTAATCCGGACGACTAAATATTTCCACTATGTCTTCTATAGTCCGGATTTCGGCAGCAATGTTGACTCTAAGATCCAGATATTTGAGATTTAAAGTGTGAAATGGTAGATTTGGTCTCGTACTTTTTTACGGGACTGTTTAGCAATTGACATGATGCTGGCTAATTTCTAACAAATAAAACATTTATCGACTTTTGTTCCGCCTTTTTATTTGCTTGGATTGTTTTTCCTAGAAAAAAGTGATTGCGCTAATCCGGATGTTCCAATGATCCGGATCACCCCTTGCAATAATTGATCCGGATTACGAAATTGGTTCTATCCTGTTCTGTACCTAATCGAATAAAACGCACCTGTTAAGTCATATTCTATAATACGTGAGTAGATATACGTTAAATTGAATAATTCGAGGAAAATAATAAATATTTACTAAGAACAATGAAGTTTTGTTGTATTTTTGTAATGGAGCGGAGCGGAGCGTGGAGCGGAGCGGAGCGAAAAAATTTTAGTCGGAGCGGAGCGCTGGAGTGGAGCGGTTTCAAATTGGTCGGAGCGGGAGCGGAGCGGAGCGAAAAAATGTGTCGCTCCAAATCCCTGCATTAAACTATCACGGAGGGGTCATTTGTATGGGAGGTAGGGGAACCCTTGGTCCAATTTGGCCCATTTTCAATACCGTCCAATATCAAAACAATCATCTGACCAAAATTTCAAAACGCTAGCTTCATTATTTCGGGAGTTATCGTGCGAACTGAGAGACACACGGACGAACAGACAGACAGACGGACATGCCCAGCCAGCATTTAACACATTTGTAATCATTATTTCATGCAACACGCGTAAGCACATATCGCTTATTCATTCATCACGTTTTCATACAAGCAGTATATGACGATGTCCCCCTATTTCATGTATATACGCATTTGCGCCTTATTACGGATAATCATTATAAAATCGTTATTCGTAAACATTATGTAATAGTTAAGTATCATATATATTCATTAAAAAAAAATACGGGCGACGGAGAGTCTTGAACTCATAACCCTATGCACCGAAGGTGCGCGCCCTAACCACTGCTCCAGCCAGACTATATGAATGATCATGATTTATTCGTGATTCTAATCACCCCAGCAACAAAAATCACACTTGAGGAGAAAACCATTATACAGTAATCCCCCGACATTCGCGGGGGATACGTTCCACGAAAACGTCGCGAATGTCGAAATCGCGAATGTCGGGGTTCCACGCATATATAAATTTAGGGGATTGGTTCCGAAATGTGATTGAACGGCGCAAAAATGCCAAAAAAGTAGTAAAACACATTGATTTAAATAACACTAAAAATAAATGTATTTCATTTTAATAATATATATACATACAAAGAAAAAAACAGTCATAGTATGTAACTCCACTTGAAAACAAATTGGTGAATAATTCAATCTTTTGCAGCAGTCGCAAATTTTTTTAAATAGTCGGTTGCTTAACTTCCTGTTGCTTTTCTTGCAATATGATACGGTAAGGTGTAAGTGCGTCTTCTAATTTTGTTTGTAGACTTTCAGTTCTTGCAGCGTTATCATCAAAAGACTTGGCAAAGTTGACAGCATCACCAACCAAATCTATCAGCTTAGACAAATTAGCGATAGTCTTTTTGTCTTTGGCAATTGCAGAGACTGAACCTTCGTTCTCCCCTTCATCTTCTATCTCGTTTTCCTCGTGTATCTCAACTAGTTCTTGGACTGTCAATTCAGCATCGTGTGAGTTGATAAGTTCGCGAATATCACTCTCTTCAAGATCCTCAAATCTTTCTCCTCCAACTCGCCTACCTAGCGCTACCAAATCTGTTAAATCCTCCTCGCAAATCTCAACGTTTTCGGAAATCTCTATCCACAGCTTTTTCCAAGCTGCATTCAAAGTCTCCTTTTTTAAGCGCAACCAGGAGTTGTTAATATTTTTTACGCAGTCCAAAATGTTGTAGGATTTCCGAAATTCTTTAAGCGTAGGTTTATCAGGAAGATCAGTATGGTCCAACATAGCATCGAAAGTTTGTCTCAAATAATTTTTTTTGAAATTAGCGATAATACCCTGTTCCATGGGCTGCAATATGGAAGTCGTATTCGGAGGCAAGAATAAAACTTTCACATTAGGGTGCAGTGCCTGTATTTTCGGAGGATGGCTTGTTGCATTGTCAACGATGAGCAATACATTGAAGACAATGTTGGCCTGCTTCCAAAAATGTTCAGCCTCTTTGCAGAAATAATTGAGGAACCAATCTTCAAAAATTGACGACGTCATCCAGGCCTTCCGGTTAGACTTCCAATAAACAGGTAGACTTTCTTTTTTAACTTGTTTTAAGGCCCGCGGATTCTCGGAAGTATAAATAAGAAGTGGCTTACACTTGAAATCCCCTTTTGCATTGGCACAGAATAAAATTGTTAGCCTATCTTTTGCCACTTTGAATCCAGAAGCTTTCTTTTCCTCCTTTGAAATAAAAGTTCGACTTGACTTCCAATAAAGGCCGGTCTCGTCGGCGTTGAAGACTTGTTGAGGTGTATATCCGCCGGATTCTATAATTTCGTGGAAGGTTGGAGAAAATTTAGATGCTGCATCCACATCTGCACCTGATGCCTCCCCGGAGATTATCACATTATGTAGATTGTGGCGCTGCCGTAATCGATCAAACCAGCCATTACTTGCGACGAAAGACTTGCTTTCGGAAGATGAACCGGCTTCTTGTCGTTTAATAAGCTCGTAAAGTTTAAGGCTTTCCTTGAAACGATGCTCGTATCCATCGGAATGTGCTTCTGATTGCTGTCGTTGATCCATTCTATCAACAACATTTCCACTTTCTCCACGATCGGATCTCGGGTCTGTTTTATACGTTTCGCCGATAATGGTGTCGAATTTTTCAAAGATGTTTTAATATTCTCTTTACTTGCTTTTATCGAACGTACTGTCGACTCATTCATATTATAAATTCGACCGATAACTGACGGGCCTTCCCCTTTTTCCAGCAAATTGATTGTCTCTAATTTCTTCTCTAACGTAAGAACATTTTTCGTACTCTTTTTCGGCTTTTCTTCCGAGCTGCTCATTTTTATTTTAAAGTCCAAGATTATGTCTTTGTATGAATGCTTTTAGATATTTTCCCTCACTGGAAACAACAAATCTATTGGAATTTTTATTTTTTGATGAAAATTTAAACTTACATCTTAACGACAATCAATTATATCGACAGGATATCAATATGTAAATCGAAATTAGTTTAACAAGAACTTACAGGTCACCACTAATATGACAATAATTATACTCAACTGAATGCAATGCAAAGTCAAGGGCGTCATGCTGGTCGGAACGGTAAATAGCATACGAAAATGCGTATCTACACCATGGAAGACTGAGAAGCAGGATGTAGTGGTACTATTCACACTGTATATGCTTTGCTCAATGTTTTTTCTCTGGTGCGACTGCGTTATGGCTTTAATCTCAAAATTTTCGCCAAACCGCCCCGTGATCTACATACATATAGAACATACATATTTGGAAAAATTAGAATCGCGAATAAGCTTCGCGAATGTGGGGGGAAAGGGGTAAAGTTGAAATCGCGAATAAGCGAATTCGCGAATGTTGGGAGCGCGAATGTCGGGGGATTACTGTACTTCCTATATGCATGATCCGTCGACATTCCTTCAGCTGACCATCATGTATCTAACTTTCAATGCGTCCTATCGATACATAATGCCGATTCGAGATTCATGAAGTAATGCTTATTTGTCGCTATGTTCACGGTACATGAGGCCGATGCTGGCTGGGTGGCTTATTCGAATTAGGGGCCGACCCTGATCATTTATATATATACTTTGCCATACCTCCGGTGGCTCCTTTGAGGTGCAACATAAATCGTCGTAACAAAAACAATATACCCTATACCATTTTATGGGTATTATAGGGTATAAATACATACAATAAAAAACAGCCAAGGAAGAATTTTTCCTGATTTAAGATGTATTTTCTTGTTCCAAGAAAAATCGTTGCTTAAAATAAGTAAATACGCATTATTTTATGCGACAACTTTTCTTGGAACAATAAAATACATCTTAAAGGTATGTACTGAGATCACCGAGCGAAAAACTTGCATATATGTCTCCCGTGAAAACGGTGCCGTGGAGACTTTATTCACTCAATGTACGATAAATGTTCACTCGCGTTCTGATTGATTGTCGATGACATCTTTTCATTGTGAAATAAAGTGCAATTGCATTATTTTCGCTGGCGAAATGTCAAAAACCGGTGTGGAGACTTTCATGTGAAGTGAGTACCACCAAGCGAATTCGATTTCACGATCATCAAAATTTTGACAGTATTTGCATGGATTTCACGTGAACTGACGATGTTAGTACCTACTTTAAATCAGAAAAACTTTTCTTGGAACAAGAAAATACATTTTAAATCAGGAAAAATTATTCCTTGGCTGTTTTTATTGTATTTTTTCTGTTTTTTTTTTTTTGGAAATGATTTTTTTTAGTGGCTCAGCAGTGTTATTTATCACCATAAATGGGTACTCGGTAACATCTGAGTGAGATCATAGTCCGTCACATGGGTCGTGGGCTCGAAAAACACCATAAACTGAATTCGTTCACGGTGATTCTCGAACCCATGACCCTGTGCACCGAAGGTGCGCGCACTAACCACTACACCAGCCTGACTACTGCAAAGGAAATAAAACACAAAACATCAAAAGATAATTACTGTATTAATTCTGATTCCCAAATTTCGTGGGTTCGAATTTTAACTAATTGTCACTTATCGTTCCATTCTATACACCAACTGCGGTGCATGTCTGTAGTAATTATGGCATGGCAACTTACCAGCTCTATGGGAACTACGCGGAACTTTGTCTGTTTGATAAGTCACAATTAGTTAAAATTCGAACCCACGAAATTTGGGAATCAGAATTAATACAGTAATTGTAAATTCGAGAGGGAAAAATATCTAACTACCATCACAACTCCCAAAGCAATGTGACCATTCAACACCGGTACCAGTGTT
This sequence comes from Microchrysa polita, assembly GCA_949715475.1. NCBI lineage: Eukaryota > Metazoa > Arthropoda > Insecta > Diptera > Stratiomyidae > Microchrysa > Microchrysa polita. The sequence continues at coordinate 92,845,803 of OX454416.1, forward strand.
ACCAGGTTAGGGGAAAATCCCCTAAATTTAGGGTTTTTTCAACCTCTTAGGGGGAATTTTAGGGTGATAAAATTTTTAGGGGAAATTTTAGGGGGAACCTAAAGAACCTTAGGAAGAATTTGGGGCTTTCTTTCCTAACACAAATCAGCAAATTTAATCAAAATTGGTGTCAGCGACAGTCGCTTCAACTTTTAAAATTTGCTGGTTGGACCAACAAATAAAATTGTTTACTTGTCCTGTACCTCCAGAATATCCTCGATTCGAGATCGGTGGGAGATATAGTAGACATATTTACATATTGGGGAGTTCAACATCTTCTCTTATGAAACTGGTACGCGTTTTTTAGATTGCTAATAAATATGTAAATAGAAAATTTGTAATAATGTGTTCGTTTAGAAATTCGAGTGACTCCTTTTTCTCTCGAACTATGTATTTTAGGAGCAATAAGAGGATGAGCTATCCTCAATCTGACTTTTTTCATTTTTCTTTGATTATAGTTGGCTACGGACGGCAAATTCCCACTTTCGATTAGCCTTAGAGCTACAGCTAAAAGCTCTCGTCGCTTCGCCTGTAGACCGATATATGTTTTCGCCGTACCATTAGACCCACACATGAAGCGTCTGAATCCCTTTTTTTTAATTCTTTGTTCTGTTAAATTCATACATTTTCTATCATTTTGACAGAACGAAATTCAAAAAAAATTGATTTGGTTTGATCGTGTGTGCTGCATTGCGTTTCGTATCCTCGTCTTCATATCACAGCAAGAATCCTTTTTGGTAATTTTCTGTCCTTTTTTCAATTTAGGGGTAAACCCATCATTTTAGGGGTAAATCAAGTTGAATTTAGGGGAAAATCACGCAGCCAACCTGGCAACACTGACCGGTACAGACCTGCACGGTCGAGCGTCATGGTGGTAGCCTTCACGGCAAATCAAATCTCCATAGAATTCTCCCGCTAAAATTCAAGTGGTCGTCTTGTGCACAGATAGACAACAGACACAAGACCTGATGAGTGTGTCTATCTGTACGAAACCACAAAACTTTGGGAAAAAATACCAAAAATTGAGGAAATTGAGGGAAAAAAGTTTCGTTCCAATCGGGATTCGAACCTCCGACCTTCAGTCACAAGGTCAGCAACTCTACCTACTGAGCTATAGACGCTTAGAGGTCTCAAGGGCAAAGATTCCAATGTGACATTTCCGAAATTGAATAACTCGATATTTCTCCCGTTGGGGCTCTTCTCCTCCAAACAGACAAAGTTCCGCGTAGTTCCCATAGAGCTGGTAAGTTGCCATGCCATAATTACTACAGACATGCACCGCAGTTGGTGTATATAATGGAACGATAAGTCACAATTAATCAAAAGATAATTTTATTTTCCAAAATAAGATTATCTTTTGATTATATAAGATGTACGAGAAACTGGCCCCAGTCTGTTTTATTTGTTGCCCGGTTTTTCGTATAGTGTAAACAAATCCGCATATCCGAACATCCGCTTACGATCCGAGCAATTTATATGCAAACCGGTTCGGTTATTTGTATAAATGTGAAACCGGCCTATGTCATCCCATCCCTAATGGCACAATCCAAGTAACATGGCAAGTCTCAACAGATGGCGCTAGCGTTTTTAGCGAATATTTTAACCGCCGTTTCGAATGCCCATATAAGATCTCTAAACAGATGGCGCTAAAGTTATTTAGCGAATATTTTAACCGTCGTGCCGAATACCATCTACAAATACAATCCCAAAGATCTACAAACTCCACATGTTCCACATGATTTACAGTACATGTAAACAATATTTGACTATTCAAAAAATTAAGTTTCTATTCACACCTAATGAGCACCGTAGTAAAGCTGTATGCGTAACGAAACAGATTTTCGGATATTTTAAAGTGGCTAGCATAAGATGGGAAGAATTAAACATAATATTTCTTCACGTATTATGATCATGTACTGTAATGCTGGAAATAGATATGATGCAGCAGCAGCAGGCTATGTGAAGTTAGCCAGTCATGTTTTTGAAATTAGGTCCTTTTGCTCGGTGAACCGTTTGTTCTACAGCGGCTACGTTTGTTCTTGATTGTTAACCAATTAATATCGTTTGTGCTTCTCTAATTATTTAATTATAGCAACTTTAAAATTGTGAGTGTGAACTTAGCCAGTCATTTTTAAATATGGGTCGGAAAGGTATATGTTTGGTATCAATCGAAAGCCAGACGTTTGTTCATTTTGTAGGGCGTTTGTTCATCCTGGAAACGGAAGGATACAGGAATTATTAAGGAAAAAGATATTAGTTGTGACGTCATCTTCACTCAACCAACGCCATCTACTCAGCTCAGCTGTACGATGATGGTGTGGATCTTGCATAAATTGTTCGCGGGACACGGGTTGCCCGTACAGCTGAGCTGAGTAGATGGCGTTGGTTGAGTGAAAATGACGTCACAACTAATCTCTTTTTCCTTAATAATTCCTGTATCCTTCCGTTTCCAGGATGAACAAACGCCCTACAAAATGAACAAACGTCTGGCTTTCGATTGATACCAAACCTATACCTTTCCGACCCATATTTAAAAATGACTGGCTAAGTTCACACTCACAATTTTAAAGTTGCTATAATTAAATAATTAGAGAAGCACAAACGATATTAATTGGTTAACAATCAAGAACAAACGTAGCCGCTGTAGAACAAACGGTTCACCGAGCAAAAGGACCTAATTTCAAAAACATGACTGGCTAACTTCACACAGCCGCAGCAGCAACGATAATGAAGTCCAATGCATTTTAAATGGGCATTCTATTTCTCTCACACATCTCTGCCCGGTTATGAGAGGGTTCTGGAGTTCTGGTTATTGGAATGTATTAAAAGATTACTGCAAATTAACTGTTTTCCTTAGGAGGTTTTCACACTTATACTTAATCTGGCTAGATTACGTAATCTGAGGTGGGGTGAATTTAAAAATGTATGGAATTTGACAGCTCAAATTAAGTAATTTGCACAGATTACGTAATCTGGCCGTAATTGTGAAAACCTCCTTAAATATTGTTCTAAGTGAAATATCCGGTGAAAAGTAATGCTCACCCATTGGAGCTGTCCATTAAGAGAGCAGTGCACAGTATATACTGAAATAAAAAGCAGTCAGTTACAAAACCTTCAAAATCCAGTAATAAGTTTTTAATTTCTACACAGCGTCAAAATCAAAAGGCTTTTTTTTGTGTACTCCATGCAGTTTTGTGTAACGAAAACACAGCCATTCTGGGGCCCTATCATGTATTTCGATTCGAAAGGAATTGCTTTCGAAACGACTAATTTGGTATCATGTAACTCGAAAACGAATAAATTCTATTCGAAAGTAATAGACCTTTCGAGCAGACGAAACGAGTATCCCCTATCATGTAATTCGAAAACGTATTAATTTTTGAATATTACTATCGAGTAATCATTCGACAGATGTCATAAGTGATATTTATAAAATTTGGACCTTCAATCACAGAACTGTAAGTTTTTATTTCTTCGTTGATTCAAATTAAATTAATCTGATTAAATTTAGGGGAAGAAATACGAAAATTGAACAATATGAAACGCTCCTAGAGTTCATGGAGGCCAACAGGAGTTTGGCTTCGGGGTTCTTGACAACGAAACAAGCAAAGGTGAGCTCGAATCAAGAATGGTTTCGCATTGAGCGGGAACTTAACTCCTTGGGTCCGCCATCGAAATCTGCTGCAGACTGGAAAAAAGTAAAACTCTATGGTTTTCAATCGTCTTAAATGCATAAAATGTATTTTGTTAGACTATGATTTTGTATAGCCTCCTGGCCCCACGAAATGAATGAAACGCTTGTTTTCAGTTAACCGATATATGTATCTCGGGCTTTAGTGCGGATAATTAGGGTTGTTTTTAAATTTCCAATAAAACATTTAATACAGTGAAAATATAATTAATTTATAAGTGTGAATCCCTTAAATCGAAGATGTAAAGGAATAAAACACTAATATTGGACAAATTGAGGGACAATTACGATAACAAATTGAACATAAATAATTTGTAGTCACACTTACTAATTAATTGTATTTTCATTGTATTAAATGAACGTAATGTCCTATTAAGAATTTGAAAACTCCGAAGCCCGAAATATATCGGTTAACTGAAAACGAGCGTTTCATTTATTTCGTGGGGCTTGGAGGCTATACAAAATTATACTCAAATTAACTAATTGCTCCGGCAACTACCAAAACATGAGTTACATCAAAATGTATTTTATTTGTATACATAGGTCTGGGCCGACTTCAAATATAATGTAAAAAAATGTGCACGGAATTTGCAGGAGCGGCAAAAAACTGGCGGCGAGCCCAAAAAGGAAGTCTTCCTTTCATCGTTAGTGCAACGAATAGCGTCGTTGTTAAGAACTAATGAAGCTGTCAACCCAGATGGCTTAACATTTGGTGAAAGCGATCCCCAATTACTGCCGGAAACAGCACAAATTGAACATGAAAATGATAATCATGTTCCTCACAAGAGTTAGGAAAATGACCAGAGACGATCTGCTCAGGCAGCAATTATTGCTAACAAAACGAACACATTTGGAAATAAGAAAGATTGCTGACATGTCAAGTGGTATTCTTGCTTTTCAAAAAAAGATATTCAAACTTAAACTTGAAAAACTTAAAATTATGGAGACAAGAAATATCCAAAAAACCAAAAATGAGATAGAAAATTTAAAACTAAAAAAATTAAAATTAAACCTAATGGAGAGAAAGCTAGAGTTGAAGACAAAACAAGCTTCCAGGTAAAACTTGTTTTGTCTTGAATTGTAACTCTCTTTTGCATTTGTGACATTTTCAGTTCAATAAGATGTTTCTTTTTTTTAAATTTCTTCAAACAATTATTTTTTATTGTAACATAATAATAATAATAAGGGAATTGATTTATGTATTTTTGTAATTTGGCCAAGAAAAAAATTACGATGTTCTAGCAAAAGAATCAATAATTTGTTGTCTTATTCTAATCGCGGTATTTCGATCGTTTGAGTTTTGTTCGTTATCCGGAAACTCGTCATCGTGGTCTTCTTCTATATCGATCATATCTTCGATATCGAAAGGTACATTAAAATAAATTAAAATGTTGTGAAGTGCACAACAATAATTCTCGTGGCTTTTTTTGGTGTATAGTGCAGGGTCATTGCTTTCATTAAACATCTGAAACGAGATTTTATTAATCCATTGGTCATTTCAATCACATTCCTTCCCTCAGCGTGTTTTTTATTGAAGCCAGCCTCCAGGCTTCCTTCGGCAGCTGCCCGGACCCGTGTTATAAACCATGGCTCAAGCGGATAACCGGAATCTCCTGCGACATAAATAATGAAACTATCTAAACAAAAATATTAAATAGTAAATACCTACCAAGTAACCAGCTGGTTGTATCCCCATTATTCCTTTCTTGCTGCATATATCGCTTGAGTGCACTTAAAGACCAAATGAAGGAGTCGTGTGGGGCCCCACCAAACCTGCTATCTACACATCGAATCGTCATCTTGTAATCACACATCTGGAATAGATCGTATATACAATTGTGTCGAAATGTTAATTATTATTATCAACTTACCAGCATAACATTTAAGCTATGAAACCCTTTTCTATTGAAAAAGTGATGCTCATTATTCGTTGGAGCAGCAATTGCAACTTGGGTGCAATCAATACATCCAGTTACACCTGGAATCCCCACTTTGTTGAAAAAGTATTGTTTACTTTTTACTTTTTTTCCTCGCGGGTTTGCCGGAATGTAATCCATTTTGGGCAAAGTTTCTTCTCGATGGCCGCCGTTACTTCGTCTAAAACAGTGGACACCGTCGATTGTGCCATTCCCACGAGGTAATCCTGTCGTACACTTCTCTGGTAGCTGCCTTCGGCATAAAATCTGAGGGCAGCCGCTAGTTTTGTCACAGGTGGAATAGAGGTGCATCGTGATCTTATCTTTAATTCGGGCTTTATCTCGTCCAGTACAAAACAAAATGAACTTTTGTCAAAACGGAACATTTTAACAAATCTGTGAAATATTCGATCTTAGAAAATCACTGCGAAGTTCACCGTGTCATTAATGAAGCTTCCTTATACTTACAAGGCTGATGGCAAATCGAGGGGATTAGAAGCATCCCGTAATTTCCTTCGAACGATCCTTACGTTCGCGCCTTCCTCCTCGCTGTCTGACAAGTAACCTGCGATGCTAAACATTGTTTGGTAGATTTGTTTGGATTAAACACAATTTTTTCGTTTAATTGCACTTGTGAACTTCACTTTAATAACGTATCTTATCACCCTTTATAAAGTTAAAACACTTCCAAATGTATTTTTTTAACCCATAGAATCCCAAAATTTTACCTATGTATAGAAGCGTGTCACTGGTGTTACTAATTACGCTAAGTAAATAATCATAATTCATTAATTTTACTCTCTGAATATTATTAAAACATAAAAAAAATGTACTACATTCAAAAAAGTGCGTACTCGATAATCCGAAGCCTCGAAACCTCGAATTTCCAGTACATAATCCGGATCAGCTCAAAGATTGCATTGTACACTCTGTAGTCCGAATTTCAAGAGCTTCTCTAATCCGAATCTGGCTTTTTGCTCATAATTGATATTAGCGTCCGAAATAAAAACCAAATTTTTCTTTGTTCTTGGAAACAACAAAATCTAGAATAACAGAGTGAAATTCTTCGAAAATAGAAAACAGATTCTTCGAACAATTTGACTAAATTCGTCCATTTCCTCGAAATTTAGAGCAAATTAAAGGTTTCCACTAGTCCGAATTCCTCTGTAGTCCGGATCGACCCTGGTTTTCATTAGTCCGGATTATCGAGTTCGCACTGTATATATATTTAATTTTACATATTTTTAAAATTGTTGGTTTGTTTTTGCATCGCTGGAATAATATGGGTTAAATATGATAGACATTTCTTGCAAATGATTTAATTTATTCTAGTACTGTGAGGGAAATTTTATTCGCACATCAGATACCACTAATTACTCGAAACGAACGAGTTACATGATACCAAATTGCTTTCGAATCGAATACGAAAGTGTCGGCACTACCTGCCAAGTAACCAGTGTCAACATGAATTCTCCTTTGATGACTGCGACTAAATTTGCAAAAATTAGTTACCAAATGAATTAATCTTTCTTTAACTTTTAAATGTTTGCGAGTATCTTCACAATGTATGAGTACGACTGACACTTTTAACTTCCTGACATTTCAAATTCAAATCTGGCCAACTAGATTATTCTATTAATTCTAGTACTTTTGCGGAAATTTCTATCGCATATGAGGCACCACTATTTACTCGAAACGAACGAGTTACATGATACCAAATTACTTTCGAATCGAATACGAAAGTGCCGGCACTTTCGTTTTCGTTTCGAATTACATGATAGGGCCCCTGAACGTTTTTTTTGTGTAAAAAGACAGGTGTGGCGTGGTCTGCCACAGACAGGCTGATTGCCATAAAGGCAAAGGTTGTCAAAGCACCACAGGGTCAAGAGTTGCGGGTGTTTTTCGTACACCGTGTTTATGCGACAATTTCGGCTTATCTTTCTGTTTAACTGTTAATTTTTTTTATTAACGAAAACCCGTAACTCCACACATCGATAAAACAAACAATTGCTATTAATTGCATTTTTTATTTCTAATTAAAACTTCAGTTTTATATTTCAGTTGTATTTAGACGCAACCACATTGTTAAAACTCGATAACGAAAATACATTTGATTCATTTTATGTTTCTTATACAAGAAAATAAAATGCTTACATTAACCCTTAAAGCTACATTTTAAAACTAAAAAAAAACATGTTTATTTAGAGGCAAATATGGATAGAGAGAGAGAGTTTAAAATGTATACGCTAAAAATGTGTTTGTTTGTATAATATTATTGATTGCTACGCATGCATTATCTCTATCGTTCTAAACGAAAGAAAATCTTTTTTTTAAACATATACAAAATTACAAAATGTTTTTCGTTCTAATGAATTTTATTCGTTAAACATCGAAACAAGAAATGAAATTTGTAGTTTACTTTTCAGCGAACGAATTGAATTTTTATCAAAAAACTTATTGATAACTCATTGTGTTGCAAGTTCCATAAACTGTTGGTATCGCTAATACTAAATACAATTATTATTATTATGCATGTATACAGTGACGTGAAAAAAATATTGCTTCATCATCCTATTAGACGTTAGTCGTTTTATTACTCCTTAATGAATATTCTTACGACTAATTCACATGCGATTGCGGTAAAAATCCTCTTAAGTTTTTTCACGTTTCTTGAAATTTCGTTTCGATGCACATCGATGAATGATGTCCGATACATGCGTTTTATGATCGAAGATTTTCATAATTTGAGATCGTGCCTCGTTCACACCATCGACAATAATTTTACTGCGTTGCATATTACCCTAAAAGATAAAACGAAAAAAAATGTTTACAAAAATGTTATGTTTCTTCAATGAATGAGAAAATATATTGGGAACCCCAAATATTAAAGTTTAAAATGTGGCCGTAATTTATTAAATTATAATACAGTGAAACCTGTCAAAAAGACCACCCGTATTAAGCGACCACCTTTTATAACAACCGAACCAAAATTGGTTTCAATACATACAACCCCATACATGTATTCCCCGTATTAAGCGACCAGCTGTTCATAGGTCCAACGACCACTACATCACTCATTGCTCCATACAAATTTTATCCTTTTAAGCGACCACCTTTATTAGCGACCGTGAAAAATGCCATGTGCCCGTAAAAAAGCGACCATAGGCGTATATATATGTGCTTATCTTTAATAGATTTTATAATGTAAACTATAAATTGTTGGTACGCAGCCTCCGCATCCCTCGAAGAAGCCGTTCCGTGGGGCCCTCCGCCGCTGTCCCGTTTTCCATTTAGTGCGGCTGCACAATCATCATCTTCGAGCGATTTCCCGAAACCGACGAATGCCATTGATTTTGCAATCTCCGAGTAGATACGCCCGTAAATCGGAAAATCGCTCGGAGATAAACATTCCAAACAAAATTGTACTTGTTAGGTTTTACATACATATATTTTTCACGTACTAATATTTCAAAAGTTGATAACGACCGCTTCAAATTCCAACTTCTGTTTTTTACACGGCAAAGAAGTTGAAAGAAAGAAAGTTGTGTGAATGCACGAACGTTTGAGAGAATATCGTCTAGACCAGTGTGAACAGCCTTCCAACTTCCGACAAGTTGAAGGAAAAATTGTCTGCACACAAGTCGGCCGACAAGCTGCTATGAATGGACGCGGCATTAGAGCATTTAGCTAGTGTAATTTTTAAGGTGGAAGTGTTTTAGAAATCTGAAGAAGTGAATTATTTTTAAAAATTATTGAAATGCCTGGGGCCTGTTTATGGGTTAAGATTTCTACATATTTGCAGTGAGTTTCCAAACACTCTTTATTGTATAGAGTGTGTTTTTGGTAACGACATATTGCTTCCGTTCCCAATATAATGTCTACGCCTTTTTCTCTTTCATCCCTCATCCAGAATATTCTTCGAATGCTTTTTACCATTTGCGGCTTGTTTACTGGGCCAAAGGGAGAGACAATAAGAATGAGTTGGTGCCATGATGTATACTGCATTCTCCTACTACACCCAGCTCACTTTATGGTGCATATCGACCGAGTGCTAAGGCTGATGACTGACTGGTTGCAATATTTGTTGTTGCTTCTTGCAAGCTTGCACCATATAACGTGAGCAAATGCATCACCATACAAAATCTCCAGACCTAGACAGGTCGGTGAAGGTCATTGCTTCCAAGCTCTCACTCTCCGTTATGTTTATCAATAGCAACGTTCGCTTTGAGCGGGCGGAAGCAAGTGCTATTTATGCGCAGTTTCATACATTGCGGGATATGCAATCCTTCTGGAGACAGGCCAGAACACTCGTCGAATGACACCCTTAAAAAAATTTTCTGCACAAGCAAGTCATTGTTGCAGTCATGAACATGAACCCTAACAGTACGAGACCCTTAGTTCACCAGGCGCAGACACAAACTATAATACCCCGTCCACACACAACAACAATTCAACCGACTTTAGCCATCCAACTTTTTCCATGCAACTTTCCAATTTGGGCGGCTGTTTACACTGAATGATAAACTGTTCAACTTTCGTGTATTCACACAATTCTGCCGACTTTGTGTAGACAAAATTGGACAAAAATCCAAGTTGAAGTCGAAAGCAGACTTTATCAACTTTTGGAATATTTTATTGTAAGACGTGTAAAAAATATTAGTACGGGAAAATGTTAACATGTTTCTGTTTTTTTTTCAACTTCAAACTTGTTGGCAAACTTCTCTTAACATGTACATGAGATAAGCGTGCTAAAAAGTTGGCCAACTTTTCGATTAATGAAATCGGCCCTTACCTCTGCACTGTGCAAAGTAGACTGCATGCACCCACCCTCAGATTTAACCCTTCTTCATAGAGAGGCTATTGCCCATTCCACTCTACAGTCAAAGAGCGTAGCATGAACTTTAGTTATGTCGATTTGGGATACCTACATAATCCCGAAAAACAAAATCCCGCCCGTTCATAATCTCGCTTTTTCCAAAAAAAAAATCCGCTTTACGTTATCCCGCCATATCAAAATCCCGCCATTTCAAAATCCCGTCAAAATACCGCCAATTTTTTTTTATTGTTATAAAAAAAAAATATAGATATGCGTTCGACTTATCAATTATTTACATTAGTTTATGCGTCCACTTTCTCAAAAAATCCGTTTTTTCATAGTCCTCTTTAGTTGAAAGTCACTGCTGGCTACGTCTAAAGGTATTTTTCCCATGGATATAATTAATTCCAAACCAATCTGCTATTTTTTTGGCATCTGCATCCTCCAAACTTCGTGTCAATTCGGAAAAAACGGGCGGGCGGCCCTGTCGATTTTATATTGGGTTGGGTACGATATCCCGCCCATCATATTACCGTTTTTTAAAATTCCGACATTCAATATCCCGCCATTTCAAAATCCCGCCAGTTAAAAATCCCGCTCAATTAGAATCCCGTCTAATCAAAATCCCGCCAATTCAAAATCCCGCCATTTCAATAACCCGATTATTGAAAAACGGGGCAGAAAAGAAAACTTACCTTCTTACTACATCACATTTGCCGTTAAAATATTGATACTACTATACAGATCGGAAAGTGAAAGCTAGCTAGTATTCTCTTATCAGTGAGGCGGTGAGATTCAATTTCAATATTAGTGAAAATACCTATGTATTTTTCCGAATTGACACGAAGTTTGGAGGATGCAGATGCCAAAAAAATAGTAGATTGGTTTGGAATTAATTATATCCATGGGAAAAATACCTTTAGACGTAGCCAGCCAGACTTTCAACTAAAGAGGACTATGAAAAAACGGATTTTGATTTGGCGGGATAACGTAAAGCGGGATTTTTTTTGGAAAAAGTGGGATTATGAATGGGCGGAATTTTGTTTTTCGGGATTATGTAGGTATCCCTTTTATATTACTGTCTAGAATACTGTGTCTAGACCTTGATCACTATGTAATGCCTTATTGCCCACCTCAACCCATTCACCCACTTAGTCAAGCTCTTCTTGGGATTATAAAATGCATAAGGGGAAAAACGAGTAATATCCTTTTTACTAATTTTCTCGAAAAATTTTACAAGTAACGGTATTAATTCATATAAAGGCAAGACTGCTGATGCAGCTGCTGCTTTTATTGTAATTCATCATACACCAATCTAACAAATACACACTGTCATTGTCATTTTTCTGTTAACGCGTGTCTGATCTATTTTCAAGTTTAAACGTGAGGTAACTAGGGTATGATAGTAACCGCTTTTCAACGAGGACCTTCGACCTTTTAAAAGAAGATTAACTTTTCGTGTATAGAGAAGATTTCGTTTTTCAATTATGTAATTCAATAAAGATTGTTGCGTTAATGGCCAAATGGGAGTTGAAAACGCCATTCAAATTACCAGATGTAAGAAATTCATCCAGGACACCTCCAGCCCAGAAAGTTAAGTTATCCTCTTCAATTCTGGATATGAATGATGGGCGTTGATTAGTAGCTTTGGAATGTCCGATGTGGCTTCAATTTAGGAAAGGTGTTGCACTTTGATTCTAAATTAATGATTTCAGTCCCTTAGTTCATTCCCCTTATTAAGAGACCTAATTTTTCGGGAACGAGCTGTGATCTCTTTAGACAGGTTTCACTGTAATCAATTAATTTACAATTAAACCAGACAACTTCTTTTGACACGCCCTTTGCGGGACATCCACACGATATTACTTCACCACGGGTTTTCGGTCGCTCAGTAGTAAAGATGACACCCTATCTCTGAGTTACCGGAGCGTGGGTTCGAATCCCACTGTTTCCATGGATGTTTGCGTATCCTTTATAAAAAATACCGATCCTACGACAAAATTGTCCCGGGGGTATCCGTTACTACACAACTGACGATCCTCTCGATTCAAGAGAAAAAGAGACACTTGAGTCGCTACTAAATGAACAACAAGTTTACATGGCGGCTTCGGCTAAATAGCCCGTATGCTGATTTGTTAACTTACGAAGCTTTTTCTCTTTGAAGTTTTTATTAATGCTTCAGACACACTATCACTCACTACCTTCCAATTGTGCTGGCAACATACGGTAGACCACATTCTGTGGGCACATTTCTCCTAATTCCACATTCAGTGGCGTGCGCCGCACGACAAATCTAGGACAGCCGATAAATACGTGCTTTGCATTTTCTGCGAATCCCTTGCAGCTAAGACACTCTGGCGAGTCATGCAGCTTGAAACGGTGTGAAATACGTGTGATGAGAGATTGAGTCCATCTAGCGGTTGCAGCTTCATCCAATCGCAGTTGCCATTGCCTCATGCTTTTCTGTCTGTCTAAGAAGTGATATGAAATTTTTTAGAATTTTGCTTCACTTTGTATGGGGGGTACCCTTAGTTTTGATCGGATGGTAATCATTTTTGGTGAGGAGTATAATGGGTCCTAGAATATGTACCCCACCAAATTTGATCTGCCTGGCTCAATTTGAAAAGAAGCTACAGGCATACCTTTTTGAAAAATGTTAGGAGTGAGGGGGCGTTAATGGTTGGAGCACTTCAATTTTTGGTACAAATCAAATAAATTTTGTTGGTTATATAATGGCTGCGAAACATGGACCCTTACCCAAGCCTCTGAAATTTTGCTAGACCGATTCGAACGAAAGGTCCTTCGGCGAATTTTCTGGGCCGTTCGCGAGCGAGAGCAATGTCGTATCCGGTACAACCATGAGTTGTATCAATTGTACGATGAGCTGGAAGTATCGAAAATCGTGAAGCTTCAACGTCTGCAATGGACGGGGCATGTACAACGGATGGACGATAATCGCCTGCCAAAGAAAGTGATGAACGCACAACGAATAGACGAAGCGAGGTTGCGTGGACGACCGAGAGCTCGCTGGGAGAACTCTGTAGGTGAAGACGCTGCTGGGCTTCCGAAACTGGAGGACAAGGTCACGTAACCGCGACAATTGGAGGTCAACGATTCAGGCGGCCAAGGCCCGACGTCGGGCTATCGTGCCACATTGATGATGAATATAATGAACAAGATCTTGTCACCCTAAGTCTATTCTATCAAGAGTTACAGTGCGAAATGTAAAACTCAAAAAATGTAAGTTCTCTAAATTACTTTTGGGTCTAGGGTATAATTTTCCGAGAAAATCATTACAAAAGGTAATTTTGTGTAGTTTGTTTCGTCCTCAGGACATTTTAAGGTCAGATTCATAGTTTTCCAGATATTTGCAAAAAAACTGAATGTTCACCCCTTTGCCACCCCTCCCCCCTTAACCCATGGCGCAAATTAGTGCAACTTTCTTCTGCATTTATTGGGCGGTGTATTCAACAATTTGGCAACAAAAATTTCTTTTTTTTTATGTTTGGGTTTTGAGCTATCTGTACTATACTACGTCCTGACAAGCCCCCTTTTTCACTACCACTAGCAGTCTATCAAAGATAATTTGCTGAAAGAGTTTCCCCAATATGGCCGATATGAGCTTGGCACTGGAGCGGTCTTATTCGGTTTGGGAAGGTGCACCAACTTTTGCCGTTTCTATATTATTGGTAAGATGTCTTCGACCAAGCAAGTTTAGAAGACTTTGACAAACTTCTAATGAAGAGTACGGATTGCAAATCTTCAACGCCTAATTAGGGATTCCATCTGGTCCTGAAGCTTCTTCATATCTTGAAGCAACGTTCATCATCTGTTATAGCAGGAATGTATAGTACCATCTGCTCTACCGAACCTTGTCCTACGGGCTACAGTTCATGTTGAGCGAACAAGACAGAAATAATATTTTGGAGCAACGTCGGGCTTGTGCCGCTTTTTGTCGTATTTTTCTCATTACCACCCTATACGCCATTCCTTGCGGGTTTATATCCGCATCGTCGCAGAGTTTTCTGAAACCGTTTTGCTTGCTTGCTTGCTTAAGACTTAGAAGGACATCATGAGCGCTTCTTAGGATTCATTCAAACAACGAACCGTACGGCTCTCGCCCGTCCCAAGCAAGCCATACGGCTCGTTGTTTGAATGAAGCCTTATAGTTGAACGTTGACGCAAATATCACGCGTTCAGGAGATTATGCCTAAGCCCTGCAATTTCACCACCAGTAGCTGTCCTTCACTCAAGCCTCCGAAACTATACTGGACAGGTTCAAACGAAAAGTCCTTCGGCGAATTTTCGGGACGTTCGCAAGCGAGATCAATGGCGCATCCGGCACAGACATGAGCTGTATCAATTGTACGATGAGCTGGAAATATCGAAAATCGTGAAGCTTCAACGATTGCAATGGGCGGGGCAAGCACAACGAATGGACGCTAATCGCATGCCAAAGAAGGTAATGAACACACAACGAATTGACGGAGCGAGGTTGCGTGGACGACCGAGAGCTCGCTGGGAGAACTCCGTAGGTGAAGACGCCCACCAGCTGCTGGGCTTCCGAAACTGGAGGACAAGGTCACGTAACAGCAACAATTGGAGGTAAACGATTCAGGCAGCCAAAGCCCGACGTCGGGCTATCGTGCCACATTGATGATGATGACCAGTTGCGGACATTTCTTTGACTTGGTGACTTCTTCAAAGGCATATATGCTTTAGATGATCTGTAAAGCAGCCAGCTGTGCTGACCTCTGTCCCGCAGAACCTTCCATTGAAAAACCTGAAAGCAAAAGTTCCATGAAGAGTGCATAGTCAAAACTCTTTGTAGACCATCCAATGTCCAATGGAATCTGGGGTCGATATAGTCTGCTAGCTACAGAGTACAAAATTGCTTGGTGATCGCTTTGAATATGTATAAAGCTTATTACTGACACTCCAAAAACGATGCCAACGAACTGCTGACAAATATAATCACAATAATGGATCTCACATTTCCTCTCCTTTAAGTACGTATTACTATTCCCTGAGTTCCAGAGAACAACATCCCCCAGACACATTCCGTGGCCCAAGCGCTGATCCCCGCAATTATTACAATACTTTTGGTACTCCTATCAAGCACCAGCCCGTCCCAAAATTGTTCGTGTTGGAGCGTAGCAGCTGTACACATATACTTTTGCTTTTACAACTCCTCTTAGTTCTCCTGACGGACTTGATCACCCTTATGGACCCAGATGGCTTCGCCTAAGTTCTTACATTGGTCACAAATTGCGACGTCGACAGCCTTTTTTTCACAGTTTGTATCAGAATGGGACTTTTCTGTGTGGTGTTTTTTCCAAAATTTAAATCACATTCTTGACCTGTTGTGATTGATGTTGCAGTCCTTGCATAGTATGCGAAATATTTTTAGCATTTCTCAGGGATCAATAGAGGTCTAAAGTGTCAGTTTGTCCAATCGACTTTTAATTTGTCCCCTTAATGGCTTCATATTTTTCTTCTTTTAGCGGAGCAGACAACGCTGTGTATCTATGTGGATTCTAGTTACGGTTCGTCATTGTTTTCGTCTGAGATGTCAAGGGAAGGGCCAAAAACATGACTGCTGCGATAGGGATTTCCCACAGCGAAATAGGGTCATTGGGCACAGCTGGGCATTGAAACAAATGATCCACATCATGAGGCGCGTCAGCGTAGTTAGGACAAATGTTTTGGATATCTGGGTCTATGCGAGAAAGTTATAGGAATTAAGGCGCGAACAGAAACACGACCGAAGTTGGGCTAATGTCACTCTGGTAGCTGTCGGGAGCCTAATCTTCTCAGGCGAGAGAGGTGGTGGAAATTATTGGCTTCATCTGTTGGAATGTTTACGTCTGTGATGTGAGTGCCACCGTACGCCCTTCAGTGATTTCACCGTCTCAAGCTGAAGGTTGACGTTGTCAGAAAGCCGCCTTTGTTGTCACTTTGTCAAGATCGAGGACGTCTAGTCTCGTCTCCTGATTAAAGATTTTAGCGCCTGCTAGATTCGTTCCCATCAAGTTGGTTATTTATTTATTTATGTTAGTCCTTCCACCTGGTCCTTTTTTAGTTGGAACAATACTTCACCGTTTCGCGTGCCACGAATACGGGATACATTGTCACCTATGTATCCCTGGCTCGGATTTCAATCTTTTGAGAATTTCCACATTTCCATTGCTCTACCTTTGCCCAGAAGCTAAGGGTCGTAGCTAGACCGTCTGTATTGAAAATACCCTATCCGTTTTCGTGGCTGCCTTAGGTTAGGTACAGGGGCCGCCAGATTTACACCCACCAAGAGAATCATGTCTCTACTAACTGCCTATTCTAGGAACCAGCCAGTGCTAACAACATATTTATTGATGTGGGTTCACATCCCGAAGGTCATCGGTATCATGAAAATATCTTGAGCCCAGAAAACGACTCCGTTTCTTAGCCAGAGTGGGAAAGTGACACACACTCTCTTCCTCTTCTTCATCAGAACTTCTGCAAAAGTCGTTTTGAGGAATTCTCAGTCTTCTACCGTGCTCACCAATAGGACAGTGTCCTGTTATTAGTCCCTAAATACTGCGAATATGCTTTCTGTCCAACGAAAGTAGCATGGTAGACATTGCCAAGTATTGGCCAGATCATTCTCGTCGTTGCGCATGTCCAGCCATGGATTCATCTTGCGTTGGTCCTGTGTTCTGCAGCGGCCACTATAATCAATGCGCAAGCGACAATAGGTGTTTTCAAGTTGGCGCAACCGTCTTCAACGCTACCTTCTGTCGCATGCAGAGGCAAGTCGTCTGCATTACCTGCAAAACCACTATGGCCCGGTATCCAGCATAGCATAATGTTGAAGAAGCGACTCATCTCTCTAAGTACCGAGCGACACTTCTCAAGCAGCCTGACTATCAGTAAAAAAACAGTGACGACGTGAAACCCCAGCCAAGTTAGGGCTTCCGTGGCTGCTTTACCTTTCCTATCCGTCTTCTTTTTATTGAATTTTTCTCCCACATTGTTGCTTGGAATGGAATGAAGTAACCATCCATCCATCAACCTTTACATCACCAGTTTGATTTGAAACTCGCGATATCTATGAGGTTGACGAAAAAGTCACCCGATTTGCTGAACATGTACATTTTGAACGTCGACTCATCTTCGCTCGCACAACCATTTACCAGAACTGGCCGATGCTGCTGCAGTCTCACCTGTTACAGCCCTGAAGCTCAAGGAGCGGATTTACGTCGATTATATGGACTTGTCATCTTTTAGATCTGCCTGTTCATGTGCAAGATGTTAAATGAGGTATTGAACGTGAAATTGACAGTCGTTGTTGTTGTTGTAGCGGCGCAAGAGAGGGGGGGAACTTGTATCATCATTCATAAATCGTAGGCATCCTCTCCTCAAGGTCAAGACCTAAGAAGATCGCAACTTCGATGGGGTTCTCCCATAGTGCGATAGGTGTTAGATGCGTAGGTGCGGCAGTGCAGTCAAATATATGATTCACGTCGTGTGGGCTGGCTCCACATGCTGGACAAATATTTCCAATGCTTGTTGTCAATGCGTGACCAAAACGAATTTAGTCTGGAGCAAAATCCAGAACGAAGCTGAGCCAAGGTGGTACGTGTGGCTCTCGGTAGTTGTTGTTCGTCGGCTGAGATGTCGGGTGGTCGAGCGCGAAGGACGCGGTTTACGGATAGCCTATTTGTGGCTTTGGTTACCTCGCTGGTGTGCAGTTGATTTAGGGCCGCCTTGTATATGTTGGAGTTGTCGAGAGGAACTCGTTTAAACCTTTGGACTTCCCTTTCCATGTCCCTTAACGAACGTCTTACATGACGTGGTGGTGGGGTTTTGTCCATGAGGTCATGATTTGGGTGTAGGCTTCGATGACAACCAACAAGATATTGCTTAGCCAGGAGATCATTGTGTGCCTTGAGGTCTAGCAGCTTGGTTTCTTGGTGCAGGTGGTCTTGAGATGACATGCGAACGCAACCAGTAATGGTACGCATGGCTGCATTTTGGCATGTTTGAATCCGTTTCCAGTTGGTTTTGCATGGGTTATTTGTCCATATCGGTGCTGCATAATTTACCACAGAACGACTGACGGCTTTGTAGGTGGTGAGTAAAGTCTCCTTATCAGTGCCCCATTTGCTGCCAGCAAGGGACTTCAAGATCTTGTTTCTGCCCTTCATTTTGTCACTAATGTTGTCGGCATGGGTGTTGAATAGGCCGTGTCATTTACTCTGATGTTAAGCCGTTGGTTGAATTCTTTGTTGTATGTGGTAAAGAGGGTGGCCGAAGATTTGGGCGCTGATAGCATTAGGTTCTTGTTGTTGAAGAAAAGGTTGAGCTCTTCCAAGTAACCGTTGATGAGATCGCACATGTCGGGAATGTCGTTGCCAGATGTCATTATGGTGCAGTCGTCAGCATAGGATACAATGTCGATTCCTTCAGGTGGGGTGGGAAGCCCTGACATGTATAGGTTGAACGAGGTGGGGGAAAGTACAGTACCCCGCCTTGTGGTACGCCTTGTTTTATCCTTCTTAGTTTAGATTTCCCATTTCTAAACTCGGTGCTGGATTGACGTCCGGCAAGGTAGTTTGCGATCCATTTGACTATATGCGGCGGTGTGGATGAATTGCGGAGATCCGTCAGTAGGAGCGAGTGGTTCACCGTATCAAACGCTTTCGACAGATCTAAAGCCACACGAATGGTACGCTTAAACGGCGGGGGTTGGTTGATCCCATTGAAGACCTTAGACTGATTCGGTCTAGTGCAGTGGTGGTGCTGTGCATTTTTCGGAAGCCGTGTTGGTGATTAGCGAGTTGTATGTGCGTCGCAAGAGTCTTGTGTATCAGCGATTCCAATATTTTCGCCAGAGGGGATAGAGTCAGAATAATTGGCAGGTGATCAGATGATGTTGTGAGGATTGGTTCCCATGAGATGTCATTAATAAGTCCAGGGCTGGCGATGGAAATGTCAGGTGAACTTGTGCAGGATCCAGTGATACGCGTGGGTTTATCGTCATTTAAAGGGCAGAAATCCGAATCATCCAGTTGGTCGGCGATGATGTTACCTCTGGTGTCGTTTTGGAGGTTGGAATGCCATAAATCGTGGTGGGCGTTGAAATCACCAAGTAGGAGGCGATATTGTCCGTTTAATAGAGGGCTGATATTGACTTTGTAACCTGTGGGACAGCTGGAGACAGGTGGAATATATATGTTGTAGATTTCAAAGTCAATATTTCCTGATTTGACGATTATCGCTTGCTGCTCCAAGGTGTCATCGGCGGAAGTGACATCAACGACGCTGTATGGCAAATTATTGTGGATGAGGAAAGCCAAACCTCCTCCTGCGTTCATATCACGGTCTTGTCTGATGACGTTGTAGTTCCCATATGACCTGAGTGAGTGACTAGAGTTGAGTTTGGTTTCCTGTACTGCCGCTATTTGAATGTGGTGTCTGTCCATGAGTGCTGTTAGTTCAGCGATTTTGTGCTGGAGTCCATTACAGTTTAGTTGGGACTATCCTCGTGCTGGTGTAATTTGCATCGACGATACGTGGAGCTGGGGTCAAATTGGGTGGAGCGGGCCTCACAGCATTTGCAGGGGTGGAAGGTGATGATGGTGGGGAACCTTGGTTAGGCGGCTGGTGATTGGATGATCTTTGCCTACTGTTTCCACACCGGATCGCTCTGTAAGATGTTGACCACTGATTGGTGTTTGTGAGTCCCGAGCAGTTCTTGAGGTGGACCCATTGTCCGCAGCATGTGCACTGAACTGACGATTGGACATTGGACCAAATTCTGTTGGCGCAAACCGAGCACATCCATGGACCAGGATTCGTCTCAATGCCGGCATGTATTAGCAGAATGAGGAGTAGCTGGGCCGGCCAGAACTGCTCCACAAAAGAAAAAACGATGAATGAATGATGATACAAAGTATCCGACCCCTTCTTGCGTCGAAGGGGGTCTTTGCGACTCTTGGCCATGCCTGGGGCATGGGTCGTTCCGGGACGTAGACCCGGTCGCAGTAGGAACGAAATTGACAGTCAATTTCCGCGGACTTATTTGCGGGTCCGTCTCTAGGTGGTTCCAAGTCGCAAGAATTTTGATCGAAACCACGTTCAATATCAAACAGAATTTAAAAGCAGTGTTGGGCGGATCCACAAAATATAAATTGGAGGAAGCCAGGCTTTAACCGTGCTGATTGGCCAGTGAAACAATATCAAAGGTGATTGGTCAGAGAAACACGACTAAGCAAATAACTGTCTTAGGTTTAAGCATAACTACATGGTGCGGAGCAGTATCCGCTACATATGCTTCAAGAAACAAGTCCTTGGCCGATAATTACCTTTATCAAATCATTCACTCGATCGATATCTTGATTTTGACCATGTGTTTCCAATTGAGTTAACATTTTGGACAGTTTTTCGAAAACTTGACTTTCAAACTCACACTGCAAAGAAACAAAACGAAGAAACATGTAAATAAACAAAATATTAAACTCAATCCGTTTATATCCTACCAGATCCTCCATCTGTGCACTCAAATGGTAGATCTTCCATCCGTTTATCTTTTGCACGACATGAGCTTGATTCGCTAGATCCATCACCGTGGGTGGACGTTCTTCGCGTGGCTTCACGTCCGAATAGCGTTGAAAATGATTGTTGGCGGCTTTCCAGTTTTGCTTGTAGCCCTGCAATAAATGTACACATTTAGCATAACGAAAAGGAAAACCCATTGTGAACACTTACATCAAGTAGAGTACATGTTCGTGGCTTCTTAATGATGATCTCGGTAGGTTTGGCGTTCTCCTTATTGCTAATTGCAAGCACGTTTGCGTTGTTGTTATTCGTTGGTTTGAATCCTTCATGATGGCCTTGTGACGACTGCCCCGTTTGGCCTTGTTGCGATGACTGTGCCGCGCTTTGTTGATTGTTCGTCGTATTGTTTTGGAGTTGCTGATTGCTGGGCAAATGTTGCTGATGTTGTGCGGCTGAAGAGTTGTCACTGTGAAATAAAAAAAAAATGATTTTATGATAGTGACCAAACAGTGTGGAGTTTTCAGCTGCGTAACTTACATTGAACGTCGCGGTTTCTTCTTGGGTGGCGGTTCGACCGTTCCATTACTGGTCGATTGAGCCGGCTGGTGTTGCAACTGTGTCGAATGCGACTTGGACGATGATTGTGCCATGCTACCCGGATGATTAGGATACATCTGAAACAAATTCAATTTAATATCATTTCATCATGACCAATCTTTTAGCAAAACTTACATCGTTGATTGGACTGAAATGCGAGTCGTTTCCGCCTCGATTCATCGGAACCATCGAGTTCATTTCTTCAGACATTTGCTGATCGACGCCTGGACTGGAGTTTGCACTGACTGTCGTCGAGCCGCCCGACGAGCCCGGACGCGAGTGTGGCGACGTGGGACGTTCGCGATCTCGTTCTTTCACTCGCTCGGCTATCAAATTCGAAACTTGTTGCGAGCCCATCGACAAAAGTGTGGGTCCAAGATTTTTCGCGGCACGAATTGGCGATCCGTCATTATCGCGTTTGCGCAAGAATGCTGAATTAATCGAGCTCAACGTAGCGGCCGTTGTTGCGACACGTGGTGGCGAGGCTGCCACAACAGTTGCTGCAGCTGGCAATTTGATTGATGTTTGCACTGGAATAAGCATGGTGGCTTGTTGCACGGCCGCCTGTGAATGTTGCGGCTGTGACATGGCTATAATCTGCGGATGTTGGTTGCTTTGTTGCTGAGAGATGGTTGCCGGTTGATTAGAAATTGCAAGAGACTGTTCTTGGATGTGCTGCGACGCGAAACGCAAAGGAACGGCTTGAATCTGTCCAATGCTCTGAGATTGACCCGCGGCGGCAGATGACACGGGAATTTGAACTTGACTTATCGTTCGACTTCCAGCCGGAACGACGGTGTAAGTGCTGGTCGGATTGTAGCTTACGGATGATGCTGAACCGCCGGTCATACTAGTCGATGTGACGCCCTGACTAGTAGAAATGCTGCTGGTCACAGTAGTCGTCGTTAGAGACAATACGCCAGTAGAAACGGTAACAGAACTAGCTGGTACCGATTCGTAATAGAAGCTGCCAGGTTGCTGAATGAACGTACTAGGGAGTACAGTCGTGCCTCCGGCACTGCCTGAGCTTGATGGCCGCGTATGAATGTAAACACTTGTCGGCTGCTGGTGTGGCGTAGAAGATACATTTTCGTTCCCTTGTTGGCCACTTGCGCTTTGGCTTGACTGATGATGCTGTTGTGATTGTTGCGGGATTACCTTTGCCACGGGCGGTACGGCTATAGTAGCCGTGGCCGTTTTCAGCGGGGTAATAGTACCAGTGAGTACATTGGGCGCTCGAGAAGAAATAGCCAAAGGAACTACCGTAGCCGACGGAGCAACGTTCACGTTTTGGGCAATGATTTGTCCGCTTGACTGATTGACATTCACAATTTGTGTGATGGATGGTTGAGTGTTGGACACGCTAACGCTTTGCTGCGTCGGCGCCTGTGATTGCTGCTGATTTTGCTGCGATTGTTGTTGCTGCTGTGACGTTTGCTGTTGCACAGCTTGGGCCTGAGCCGACTGAGCAACGGTACCGCCCGTCACAGAAGCAACAACATTCTGAGCCGACGACGGCGTTATGGTGGCACCTTGAAGATTAGTAGCCGTCAATGTTGGCGTTACGCCCGACTGTCCAGTCGCTAGTTTTCCCAAACCCAGTTGCGTTATAGTAACAGACGATTGGACTTTAGCCCCTAGTGATCCTTGTGTCCGAACTCCTGAAAGAAATTGAATCCTGTAATTCTCTGTTCGTGTTAGTTTCGTTCACCACAAATCACTTACCAATCTTACCGCCCCCTGCACTCATGATGATTGGCTGCAACATCAAATTGTTGGGAATTCGCCCGGCGCCAATCAATTGCTGACCACCTGCTCCCGGCTGTTGTTGCTGCACTTGAATGATTCGCGTAGTTTGCAAACTGCCCGTCGTTAGATTCACATTGCCAGTTGTCGTGCGCGCTTGCAAATTCGCCACGGTCCCTCCGGCGGTGAGGGTGGGAGCCAGCACTGGAATATTTGGTGGTGGTCTTAGTCTTATGTTTACATCATTCGGAAGCGGTAGAATACCAATTTTAGGTGAGGATAACGTTCGATTACTCAGCTGAATGGGTCGTACTTGGCGCTGACCGCCTATAGCCGCGGCTGTGACTGCATAGCGTTGTGGCGTCGATCCGGTCGGATTGTATTGCTGCGCTTGCGAGCCTGAAACATTCGTGTAGACCAATGTGGCGGTCGGGCGAGGTTGCAAAACGGTCGAGAGAGTGGCTACGAAAGCCTGTTGTGCCGGCTGCGACGTGGTCGTCTGAATAGTTGCTGTGAAGGAGAAACTTTCGTGATCAGTGATCACTGGCCCAAGTCGTATACTTACCTTGACTTTGAGACTGTTGCGACTGTAATTGGTTGCTGGCCAGACTGGCTGCCTGTCCTACGGCCACAACACCTGCATTCGCGCCCGACGTGGAGACGAGACGCTGCCGCGGTGGGTTAATTGTGCGAATAAACTGCATAGGACTGCCTCCGGAGGCCGTCATCCAAGTGGCCGTTGTTGGTGAAATTACAGTGGTAGCCGGCGAGGTTGAACTGCGCGCAACAGCAGTGCCGCGAACGAAGCTGCCCGGTAGCCCAGCCACCGAGGGCGGTGTTGGTGTACGAATGGGCGTCACTAGACGCTGTGTTTGAATGTTGGCTCCCGCACGTGGCAGAAACGTGGCTTGCGTCACGGGTCTGGTTACGGTAATCGATGTTTGCGATAGTGTCCGGTTGGGAATTGCAGTGATTTGCGCGCGCACACCTTGCGTTGATGCGCCTGCTTCCAATTTTGGAATTATCGATTGCGACATGAGCGTGGCGTTCGGCATGACGACACGCACTTGTGACGCCTGTCCCGAGCTGATAGTTCGGAATGTCGCTTGTTGTGCTGTTCCTTGCACCGATGCCACCTTGAGGGTCTCATTGGACGGCTTCACGTGGGCAATTTTCGCTGGGGCCAAGTCAATTGGAAATGTAGCCGTGCCAGAGGTTTTCTGCACGGCGATTTGTTGAACAGTTTTTTCATTTGTATTTCCGCTCATTGCTATTGCGTCTGGGTTGCTCATATCATTGAAAGCGAACCTGAAGCGGAAGGAGACATATGTGAGTATAGTTCCCCGAGGAAATAAGAGAAAGTTCGCAAACAAACACGAAAAATCCAAACAATGCCACTTTATTTGGCGTGGTACGATAAGGACGAAAACTGAATATTTCTTTAATTTTCGTACTCGGCAGTGGAAATCTGATGCTCAATTGTCGATCAAATACTCTATTCATGGAATTTTAAGCAATTTTGGGAATTTTCCAAAGCGCGTTTCTGCATTTTAACCTTTTCAACAATCAATTACCTGAACACACGAACTTAGACTATGGACATCGAATCCATATTACACGTTTATCATTTGAGGACACTTTCCATAACAACACTTGATGAAATTACCGAGAAAATTGAAATTTTATATCCGCAGCACAATAGATTGAGATTTTTCGCAATCGCAAGATGTCGACTTGTGAAGCTTCTGCTTTGACGGCATTCGTCGTTCAATTTTCGAAGATTGTTTAGATGGCATTGCCATTTTCGAATTGTTAACGATGTCATTGTGAATAAACATGGCTGCATTGAAATTAGCCGGTTCCGAGGTTTAAGATCTATGCTAAGTTCACCGAGCGAAATTATGTCTCCGTCGAAAAAATGTGCCGTGTGGACTTGTCTTTTACTCACCCAATTTAGCGAAAGAGGTGTTATGCTTGAAACAGAACCACATCAGCATAACTGTGGACGAAAGCAGTACAATGCATTTTGCATGTATATGTCCTTGCGGAGGCTACCTGAGAAATACTGGGCGTCGCTCCGTGAAAAAGCGTCACGAAAAACTGTAACGAAAACGTTTAACGCTTAAAAACGACCTTCCCGTAGTTCGATCTTAACCAAATTTGGTATACACTATCCTTTGATCGCTCTGACTCAGATTTGACAATGACGATTTCAATAAGTTACGGGAATAGCGGTAAATTCGCCATTGAAGCGAACGAAAATTCATCCTTCAATTGGTTCTCCTGGCTCTCCCCGTGGATCGATGTCGACGAAACTCGGATGGAAGTTAAGTGCTGCGATCCTTAATAGTTTGGTGCCAGCACTTCTTATGAGGAAGATGTCTTTGGAAACAAAATGTCCTTTTTTCTGTGGGAATGCATTATAGACGCTATGTATAAGATATGGATATCAAAATACAGAATCCGTTGCGACGAGTCTTGTAAAATCACGACAAGTTGATTTTGAGTTTTGTTCAAGGAGATTACCACCAAAAAGGACATTCTTCTAGCATAGGAAACAGAGTATGGGCATTATGGGTGTCGTTCGAAAGGTGATATTTAAGGCACTGTATGTGATCGGTTTCAAAATATTAAAAAAAAAATCTGACGTCCCAGGGGGGTTCGAACCATGGTCTAAACCGTCGTCAATACCTTCCAAAAAGTCAGCACCACCAAACCGCCTTGACCACACTGCGCCTTATCAGTACGAATAACTTTAGTGATCATCATCATCTGGTCTATAGTCATCAAACAGTGCAGTATAGTCACAGAGGAGTTAATTTCGTGGTACTATATGATTGGTACTGCGTGAAGCGCTTCTTTAAAGCAAACGAATTGTTGCTTGGGTAGTAGCGTACGCCGACGATTTCAACATCATGTCTCGAAGATTGGGTAATGCGGAAACATAGAAATACTACTACTGGAACGGGTTTCTACACGTTCATGTGCGTATGTGACTGAGACCGAAGCAAATTCCCCCTATGCACACCTCACTCCCTCTGAAACAACGTGTGTCTAGAAGCCAACTGCATCTTGTCATCGTGACAACTGTCCATTGTGAAAGTGTAAACAAGTGCTATTGGTGCCATTAAAATTTTTGCAAGAGTTTGTGCGTCGTAATTAAAATATCGGTGCGTGATTTTTCGTCACAAAGTGTTTTTCTTATTTGTAGTTTCCGTCTTATTCGTAGTGGCCTTAAATTTTTGATTTTAACCCTCTATAGAAATCTACAGACAAAAAAATGAAGTGCCTGGTGTTTGGTTGTCCCAACGATACGAAATTTAACATAACCCGCGTATCTTTTCATAGGTAAATAAGAAGTTTTATTCTCCCAGTGATGTCCTAATACTTAAAAAGAAGAAATGACTGTGACATTTAATTCGTGAAGTGTTCAATTTGGAAATTTGTCCACTTGGTTGCGTTTGGCGGAAGACTTGCGATTTTGTTTACTTTCATTTTGACAACCAGCAACCCAGATGTTTTGGAAAGCATAGGCGTTGTCGGAAATATAGTTTTGTGGACCCAGTAGTTTTTCTCTTATTATTTAAAGAAATATTATGTGCTTTGTAAATAAACTTCATCAAAGAAAATTATAGTAGCTATGTATTATATTATAATTAAATGAATGAAATTACTTTTCTTTTCAGATTTCCATCGGATCCTATGAGAAGGTCTGAATGGTTGAGTCGTTTGAATATTCGAACAGCAAAAAAATGTTCTGTTGTTTGCTCGGATCATTTCCGGCCGGAAAATATATTCAAACTACCTAGACGTGCCGTACTAAGGGAAGATGCGCTTCCAGAACTGCGAATGAGTGATTCACTGTCTTCAACTATTTCTACCGACAGAGATTTTGGTTCATCCCAAGGGATGGTGAGTATTAATTTTTAAAATAAACTATACTCAAAATAAAAATAAAATAAAAACTTAATTTTCGTTTTAGATAACCACGAGCTACATTGGAGAAATGACGAATGCATCGAGTCTTCAGTCGGTCGATACAGCGAGGAATGTCAATATATCAATGGTAAAGCCCTTACATATTTTTTTACGATCGCTATCTTCTGAACTCGTTTTGATCAGTGTTAAGGCACGATTTCAGTATCTGCAGCGCCAAATTTCGATGATGGCATTTCATTAATATTGGCCTGAAACCATCGAATTTGTAATTCTTTTTTCGCGAAATCGTAATGGTTCTCCAGATATTCAATGTCAAAGTTTGGCATTTCTATGGGGTAGTTCTGTCTGTAATGGAAAATGGAGGTATTTTGACTACAGTTTGATGTGAATCAATAGCCTTGCACCGAAAATAACATTTTAAATTTAATTTTCCTCTCTGTCTAGCAAATTTTACAATTCTTGCTCGAAAATGTATTTCCACATTTCTTATTATTAACATCTTTGCCAAATTGAACCGTTACGAATTCGCGAAAAAGGATTGCAGATTCGATCGTTTCAGGCCAATGTTAATGAAATGCCATAGTCAAAATTTTGCGCCACAGATACTGAAATCTCCCCAGTGTTAATTTGATAAAACATTGAAAGCGAATCACGCAAATGTGAGTCAGCCCGGTCCTGTCCGGGTCCACAGCCATACTGGCCTTGTCAAGCGTTCTTGATATGGTCAGCATGAGTCGAAAACAGTCCATCACCACAGTTTTTTTGTTTAACTTTTAATTATTAAACTCATATCTCTCTTCATTTTCATACTTTCAGGCATGTACCGATAATATGAACAGCATCCCATCGTTCGCTCCGTCAACTTCAACAGAACAACATTTTGGATCATCTGAGATAAGGGTAAAGACGGATCAACGTTATATGAACTAACAAATAATGTTTATTTTTATTCAAATGTTTTTTTTTAGATGACGTCCGATTACTTCGATGACACGACGCAGGGATTAAGTCTGAATGGGAATACTGTCATAAATGAGAACTCGAACATTGTACCGCTGAATGATCTGACAGTTGAAACTTCCACACCATTGACATGCTTTCAGACAGATAACCTCATAGGAGTTTCTTCGATCGCTCCCTTGACTTTATGCGGAGAATCATCTGAGAGAAAGGTAAAGACAATTCAACGCACGCACTAACAAGAGATGTTTGATTTTTATTCACATGTTTTTAGACGACGTCCGATTACTTAATTTTAAATGACCCATCGTATAACAGCGGGCCGTTAAGTCTCGTTCGTTTAGCTTCGGCTAATGCAGACGTTGGCTCATTTGAAGCAATGGTGAGGACAATTGTTAAATATCTACAACCATTTGTTATTAAGGTCTGATCAGAACGGGCGCAAAAAGCAGCGGCATCAGCAATGCGTCTACCATTCTGAAAAATATCCTGTTGCTGAAGCCCCTGATGCTCCTTTCTGGTTTGACCGTTAACTTTTAATTATTAAACTCAAATCTCTCTTCATTTTCATACTTTCAGGCATGTACCGATAATATGAACAGCATCCCATCGTTCGCTCCGTCAACTTCAACAGAACAACATTTTGGATCATCTGAGATAAGGGTAAAGACGGATCAACGTTATATGAACTAACAAATAATGTTTATTTTTATTTAAATGTTTTTTTTAGATGACGTCCGATTACTTCGATGACACGACGCAGGGATTAAGTCTGAATGGGAATACTGTCATAAATGAGAACTCGAACATTGTACCGCTGAATGATCTGACAGTTGAAACTTCCACACCATTGACATGCTTTCAGACAGATAACCTCATAGGAGTTTCTTCGATCGCTCCCTTGACTTTATGCGGAGAATCATCTGAGAGAAAGGTAAAGACAATTCAACGCACGCACTAACAAGAGATGTTTGATTTTTATTGACATGTTTTTTAGACGACGTCCGATTACTTAATTTTAAATGACCCATGGTATAACAGCGGGCCGTTAAGTCTCGTTCGTTTAGCTTCGGCTAATGCAGACGTTGGCTCATTTGAAGCAATGGTGAGGACAATTGTTAAATATCTACAACCATTTGTTATTAAGGTCTGATCAGAACGGGCGCAAAAAGCAGCGGCATCAGCAATGCGTCTACCATTCTGAAAAATATCTCATTGCTGAAGCCCCTGTTGCTCCTTTCTGGTTTGACCGTGTTTGAAACGCACCAGTGTCTCCCAGCACAGTACAATGCATGAATTCCTTCGAAGAACTCCCAGCACGCCTTTTTAATATAAAAATGTTGTAGGATAAATAAATAACGCTCTGTGAAGTATTTTTTCAGTTGATAGAAAACGAGGATTTTAATGTGGTGGAAGTGCCTTTGTGGTAGTCAGTTTTATATTTCTGTGTAGTATGTATAACATCAACTTCATTGAAATATATCACGCATGTATTTAAAAATATTTCCATTAGGATAAGATCCCATAACCGATATCTGCATTTATTTGTTTTCTTTTATGAATATTTTAAATTAAAATTATGAATATTTTAAATTAAAATTAATAAGAAATAAAATTTACAAAATATATATCATTCGGCTTTTACTTTATCAGTTGGAAATTCCACGATTTCGACTGTGTTAAGCATATTAGAAAAATAATTACAATAATGATATAAGAGGTGTGTTTTTTTGGTTATCCCGTGTAGGTTTGGGTAACGAATTTCCAAATAAAAAAAGTGCCAGCTGATCCACCTGTCATTTTTTTTTTATGAAGTTTCGTTACCCAAACCTACACGGGATAACCAAAAAACACACCTTATGTATATTTGAATTGTTTGATCACTTTCTATCCTGTGTAACTTAAAACGAGGTGTTGAAATTAATTCAACCAGGCGATTAAATACTTAAGTTATATTAAGTGGTATACCAATTTGGTAGTAATTACGCCGTTTTAAGATTTTCGTCTGGTAAATCAATTTCACTTATTTAGTATGTTTCATTACATTGAAACATGTTATACAAAAATAGACCGTTGCAGATATGAGTCAGAAGGTATCTTAGTCTATATGAAGAATATACAATGAAAGTTTATAATTTATTTTCATGTTCCCATGGGGTACATAATAATTCGTCGTAATTATAGCATAAAGTAAGTAATTGGAATAGAGATGGAACTCCTACTCCATATAACATTAAAGTCTACGGAAAAACATTTTACCTTTGAGTGTGTGCTGTAAATAACGTGTACATACAGGAAGATATCTTCGTGCATATGTACACGTTACTTACAGCACACACTCTCAAAGGTAAAATGTTTTTCAGTAGACTTTAATGTTAAAAGGAGTTCCATCTCTATTCCAATTACTTACTTTATGATTATTGTTTCGGATTTAAACTTTCATTGTACGATTTTTTAGATAAAATAGATCTACGTCCAGCTTTGGGGTCAATTTGCGTGCATTTTATGTTAAATATTAATACACCAAATGTTGTTTAGGATACGGCAAACCCTTCTATTTGCACAGAATGTATAGAAAAGGATTCTGTGATAAAAAGAATGGAGACGCGCATAGCCAAACTGGAAGAAAAATTAGCGGGAAAAAACAAAACTGATTCGTACTCTTCGGCAAAAAAATGTCCGGCACAAAAAGAGATCCATAGATGTGAAACGTCTTTTAGTATCTCTAAAAAACCAAAGACTGATATCTGAAAAAGTAAAAAAAAGCTTAGAAAATATTAGCGGCGCGAATCAGAAATTGGCACTAAAACAACTATCTGATTTTAAGTCTCCTCGTGGAAGCAAGTATGATCCCGAGATAAGATCGTTCGCACTTAACTTGAACTTCCTGTCTCCCAAAGCGTACGACTATGTCAGAAAAACTTTTAAAAACTGCGTGCCACATAGCCGTACTTTACGGAAATGGTACGAGGGAGTAGATTGTTCTCCGGGATTCACAAGGGAATCGTTCGATGCCATAAAGAGAACTGTGGAGTCCGCTAAAGAAAAAAACGAGACCATTGTTGTAAATATCGTATTTGATGAGATATACATTCGACAACATGTTCAGTGGAATAGGGATACGGCATTTGGATATGTTGATATCGGCGATGGGGGAGCAAGTAACGTAATAGCCAAACAAATTCTTGTGTTCATGGTGGTATGTGTCAACAAACGCTGGAAAATTCCGGTGGCGTTTTTTCCAATTGTAAGTATTACAGCAGAGCAAAAAAGGAACATTCTAGCCCTGTGTATTGACCACCTTGAGGAAATTGGGGCCGTTGTAATTGGAGCTACATTCGATGGCCTATCGTCCAATTTGCAAATGTCGAGAGCTTTCGAGGAAGGAAATGAGCGCTACAAGAAATACATAATGCACCCTGACAGTTGCCATATGTTCAAGCTCTGCCGAAATACATTAGGTGAGCACAAAACATTCATCGACAAGGACGGCAATTTAGTTCAGTGGAAGTTTATTGTTGCACTTCAGCAGTTGCAGGAGAAGGAAGGGCTCCATTTGGGCAATAAGCTACGGAAAGCGCATATTTACTTCGCAAAACAGAAAATGAACGTGCGTTTGGCAGTACAAACGCTAAGTAACTCCGTAGCCGACGCAATTGACTATTGCAGGGAAGTTTTAAAAATTGAAGATTTTGTAGGAAGCGAGCCCACAACAAAATTTATAAGAATCTTCAATGATGCTTTCGACATTTGCAACAGTAGGAAATTATGGGCACAGGAAATAGCAAAACAGGCACTCGGTGAACGAAATTTTGAGATAATAATGGAAAAATCGAGATCAGCGATAACATACATACAAGAATTAAGAAATTTTGATCGGCAGCTGCTCATAAAGTCGAAGAGAAACGTTGGATTCAATGGCTTGATCAAATGCCTCCAAAATATTGAAACCTTGTACAGTAGGTACATTAAAACAGGAGTTTTGCGATTCCTCCCACTCTACAAGCTCAGCCAAGATCACCTTGAGCTTTTTTTCAGCGGTATAAGGACAGGATTGGGCTACAATACGAATCCAACTGTATGGCAATTTGCATCTAGATATAAAAAACTTATTTTCAGAGCACAGCTAAGAGATGGAGGAATTGGCAATTGCGTTCCACTTGAGGAAATTCCTATTCTCCACGTCACATCCACAAAACCTTTGGATTCGAACAGTACCATCGTTCGAACAAACCCTCTGGAAGAGATCAATAAGACAGTCGACAGGCTTGCTATTTTGACAGTATCTGCCGATGATCTAAGCGTTGATCAAAATACAGATCAGATCATTGAGGAACACAATTACGCCCAAAATCCCGCAAATATTTCCAATTTTGCCGAGCACGTCGTTGAATATATAGCTGGCTTTATAGTATATAAGCTCTTTCACGCTCTCAAATGTAACTGCTGCATAAGAGCGTTACAAGGAGAGGAAAACGCACAGTCGCTGCTCTTTTACAAAAGTCGAGGGTTTTTGAAAGTGCCGTCGGAAAGTGTGATATTTATCTGCAAGAAGGCGGAAGAACAAATTCGACTAGCTGATCGATTAGGCAATGACCGTCTATTGAGCAATAACGCTTTCCAATCAATAATCGTGAAAGTGCAGCGAGAGTGTATTGGAAAAAACCTTTTTGCGGAGGAATCAGACCATATGACGACGACTATGCATTATGGCCTTCTGATTAAAGCTGTTGCCGAAAAGTTTATAGTGACGAGATACCATTTCGAAGCAAAAAAGCTTTCCGAAAAAGTATCCATCCGACAGAAAATGAAAAGCATTGTGCATTTTAGTGGCATGTAAGAATTGTCTGGAGCTACCCCACCCATTTCAGTGGACGAATTCGATTTCCCATGAAGTAGGTAAGTAAGCCGAGTTTTGAAACTTTAGTATGTACGACTTACAAATTTAACCATATCAGCACCTTAACCTTCACTCTTTCAGCCACTCTCTTCATTAATTTTTTCTTCTCAGTACCGTATAGCCCCATGTGGGGCCATGGTGCGTTAACTCAGCCGTAGGCAATTTCGAGTCAACGTTACATTGCATATAATTTCGGAGTGTATATAATGTTGCAAGCACTATATATTTCCTATCCGCACATGTACGGAAATTTTGGACCACGCCGAGATTCGATCTCCGGACCTCTAGATTACTAGCATCGTAGAGTGCGACTCAACTAAGTGAGCCACAGAGCGGGTCACTAACTGGATTCGTCAATTACATCAACAGCTCAACATGATCGTCAACGGCGAGCGAAGCTCCACCGTTAACCACCCCAAAACAACTTGAACAGCTTGGCCAACTTCTCGCCACATGCGTCCAAAATTTTGAAAGATTGTAAGGTTAACTAATATTTGGCCTCTCGTAAGTAAATACTATTTTTTTCATTTACAATTTATTCAATTCAATTCAACACAAAAATTATTCTAATTACAAAATAGAATAATGGTTGAATTAGATATCCCGCGTCAGCATCAGCATCGGCAGAGGCATCGGCATCAGCAGAATTTCAATTTCAATTTAGAACACACGAATTTGCCTTTGATGACCCACATTGACAGCAGCGGCAGAAGCATCGGCAGAAGCATCGGCAGAAGCATTTTTCTGCTTCTGCCGCTGCTGTCATTGTGGGTCATCAAAGGCAAATATGCGTGTGTTCTAAATTGAAATTTTTCTGCTGATGCCGATGCCTCTGCCGATGCTGATGCTGACGCGGGATATCTAATTCAACCATAAAAGAGATATGTCATGTCATATGGCCACTGAAATATTTAATTTGAAGGTACTTCATTCTTGATGGTCTAAAAAAAGACTCCAGACTATACGAGTACTATTTGCCTGGGTCACAATTAGACAGAGACCTATTAAAATTTACTCAATTCGATGTCGTTTCGAGCAAATGTGATTACTAATATTTGTAAATTTTAATAAAATTTGAAATATTTCCCGCCATTACTGCGCTCCCAACCATGACCAGCATCCACGCCACTGCTACCTGTGCTGGTGTTAGTGATTCACTCACACTATCATGACGCTGGCTTCAATTATTTTGCCAAAGGGCCTTTCCAGTAGTACAGTTCTATTTGCGGAAAGCCTTCAGCATAACCTCAATAACGCCGCAAAGGAAGTTGGACTCATGGGGCGGCCTTTCTGCCAAATTGTTGGCACGATTTTTGTCGACTTGTGTGCGTGTTATCATAGTAGTTGTAAATTTCCAGTGGAGCCGGTAATTAGGGATAGATTGTAAAAGAAGGGTCATGTATTTGGCGCGAAAAAGTTTAAAAGAGAATTTTCAATAGAATCATAAAAAAAGGAAAAAGAATTTTTATTTTATGTAGTTATACTATACCGCCGCACAGTGGGTCGAAATCGATGATTTTTCGGACATCGCATATTTGCGAAGATGTCCTGTTGCAAAATCCACCATGTTAAAGCTATAAGTTGAATTTGTTTGTGCTGAATCGAATGGTGAATTCCATTTTCAAAAAGAAAATACTTTCTTCTATAGCGGCTTTAAGGATGCTTTTACCAACCCCATAGTATAGATATACCGTTTCTTCTTTCTGATGTTACAAATGATGCTAATAGATAGTACGGGTAATTTAGAGTAAAATATTATATGGCCATATGGCTTTCTCATTTACCGTTACAAAAATGCACTATTATTTATTCAATCTTTAGGAAAACTAGAGTTACCAAACAAAACCCAAAGTTATTCCGTCTTGATTGGTGCAATTTAGTATTTGGGTTAAGGTTCTACAAATACATTTATATACATTTGTTGTAATTTCATTGCTCCCCCGTTGAAAAACTCACTGTTATTTCGAAGATATAGTAATGCAAACATCGAAAAATTACAAAATTTATGAGACGTAGAAAATGCACACGCTTATATCATAACGGTTCTTTGAATGGATAAATCTGAGTAATTCACAAAAGGTCGTCGCGTCTTTCAACGGCTGTAACTTCCGAACGGAAATTTGCAGTAAAAACTGTCCCAAGCCATCCTCTACGTCGAACCATTCAAACATTTTCATTTTCGCCAAAAAAGGGCGATCGATGTTTCAGAGTTTAGAAGTTTTAATAAAAAAAATCATCAATGCTGGGATTATACCACACGCCTCCCTCTTCCTTTAAAGGACCACATATATTTCAAACATAATTTTGAATCTCATATGTAGTTTATAAACGGGCTTGGGACCGTCTTCGGCGGAATTAAGGTGTTGGCATCCTTGTTTCAATTGTGTGAAAAGAAGCAATAAAAATAAACCATACATTCATTGAAATATTTATTACATAATAACTAAAATGGGGGGATTTCAGTATCTGCGGCGATAAATTTTGATGATGCCATTTCATTAATATTGACCTGAAACGACCGAATCTGCGAATTTTGCGAAGTATTCAATGTCAAAGTTTGACTTTTCTATGAAACCATATTTAAGTAATTTGATGAGCAAAGGGGGATATTTTCGCTTTACACATTGGGGAAATTGTGTGATGCCATCAAATTGACGTTTTAGTTTTAATCAGTCCCTCAAGAATAGTAAGTTTACCAATTTGGCAAAGATGTTAATAACATGAAAAGTCGAAATATATTTGCGGGCAAGAATAGTAAAGTTTGCTAGACAGGGAGGCAAATGAAATTTAAAATGTTATATGCGGTGCAATGCTATTAATTCACATCAACATGTAGTAAAAATGCCCCCAATTTCCCATTAAACACTGATTAACCCCATATAAATGTTAAACTTTGACAGTGAATATCTGGAGAACCGTTACGATTTCGCAAAAAAGGACTGCAGATTCGGTCGTTTCAGGCCAATATTAATGAAATGGCATCAAAATTTGGCGCCGCAGATACTGAAATTGTGCCACAAAAATTATTAATCATGACTTGCCCCCAACAGCAAAACGAAAATTGTTACGACTATGGACTGCGATGGACACATAACAGAAAAAAAAAGTGATATATCCTCTGAATGTCAAACAGACAGTTCGGTCAAAACAAAAGTGTTCTGCGGGTTGTACGTTTCTTTTAAAACGCGGAAAAAAGGTATTTTTCGTGCTGTGGAAGTAAAAGTGAAACTTTTCAGCGAAAGTAGATACAATATAGAGAACAATTCTAAGGTTTACCTGTGGAAAGACACTCCCTTCGAATAAAGAGCTCTCGAGTTCCAGGATCCGGCAACAACACACTGCATTTTACGTGTTTTTGGAGACTATGCGTTTGAAAACATTCGTACAAAGGTACACTCCTCGCAATATAGTATTGTTAGGCACCAGAAATCACTCAAAAATGTTGCAATACGCACAGATAACTAAAAGTTTTTTTCGCAACACTAGGTGAAATCGTAAGAATCGTAAACACTAGCTGGCAAGTGACATTTGTAGGTGACAAATGGGCGGGGCAAATTGACAAACAGTTTTACGTTCCTGGATATTTGAGGGGTGAAGGTGAGGTAAGGGGAGTCAATTTTTGTGCCAAACACGTACGCTCATATACGGGAAGTAAACCTTTCCATCTTATCTTGTGTTCCGTGGTTGGACTACATATTAATGAAAGCAAAACAAAAGCCATGATGCAATCGAAAACAAGGACGCCAGCAATTTCAAGCTTCACAGTGGGGGACCTCAATATCGAGTATGTAGACAACTTCAACTATCTGGGTTGTAACTTATCAAAGGACGCCAACGAAACCGACGAAATTAAGCGACGGATACAACTAGCCAATAAGACCTATTTCTCGGTCCTCCCTATAATTAATTCGAAACTTGCGCACAGGAACACGAAGCTCCGCGTGTACAAAACGATCATCCGACCCGTGCTATGTTATGGCTGCGAAACATGGACCCTCACCCAAGCCTCCGAAATTTTGCTAAACAGATTCGAACGAAAGGTCCTGCGGCGAATTTTCGAGATCAATGGCGTATCCGGTACGCAACCATGAGTTGTATCAATTGTACGATGAGCTGGAAGTAACAAAAATAGTAAAGCTTCTACGTTTGCAATGGGCGGGGCATGTCCAACGGATGGACGATACTCGCATGCCAAAGAAATTAATGAACGCACAACGAATTGACGGAGCGAGGTTGCGTGGACGACCGAGAGCTCGCTGGGAGAACTCCGTAGGTGAAGACGCCCACCAGCTGCAATTAAAGGTCAACGATTCAGGTGGCCAAAGCCCGACGTCGGGCAATCGTGCCACATTGATGATGTGACCTTCGAATCCAATTTTTTTTTATTAGACATGTGGAACATTTTGGTTGACAATCATGTGTTTTCAGGTGCTGATTTTTTAACATAAACTGGTGGTTATTCTTTGTTATTCTTTCATCTTCCATCGCCACACAATACATATATAATTTTCGCTATGTTGTGTTGTGTCGTGTGGACCGTGAGACTGTCATTTCAGATTTCACGATAAGTTGCATAAGTGTATGTGATGGCCGTCAGATCGATTGTATGCAATCGATGCTCAATCGATATGGGTCAGTATATGTCAAGCTTCATAGGCTGATAATTGATTTTAGTCAGAGCCCCCTCTAGTTCGAAGCCAGGAACTAGAAAACTCTCATACACTTTGACAGGCAATCATGGGGTTGAGAAGATTGCAAATTTACATTGCGTTAAAGGAAAACTGGACGTTGTCGCGACAAACTTTACTTGATAAATATTGGTTCCCGGTCGACCAAAGAGAACATAAGCGACGTTTTTTTTCGCATCGCGGGTAAATCTGACTCGAAAAAAACGATCGCGGGTAACATCCCGGTTAAGACCAAACAGCTGACATTTGACAGTTTTTGCGCATCTTTGACTCACCTTCGTCGTCTTATTTTTTAGATGTGGTGGATTTTATCACAAAAGATGATTATTTCTTTGCAAAATCTTTTCTCGTGATGAGAAAAACTCTCACATTTGGTCTGAAAAAACAAATTCCCTCAAATTTCCCCTATGCGTCAAGCATCTACATTTGAGCTCTATCCCGTGTAGGGTAGTTGCACGGATGAACTTTACCTGGGTAAATGTCATTTTTTTATATGAAGTTCTACCCAAACCTGCACGGGATAAACTCAATAAAACGTACCTATAGTGAAATAATAAAAAAAAGTGCGCGAAATATTTAGCTTTAGTGGATTTTTGAGTGTTTGTAACCTGGACGGCACAATTTTCCCGTACAAAGGCTGCATTCAGCGAACGAAATTTACTGGAAAAACACTGGAAATGCTACAAGAATCGCCACCGCTCTCTTTCTCCGCTGAAATATATAAGCCCTCATGCGCAATGAGAATCTAATCGGAAGAGCACTTTTCTGTTACATTTTACATTCGCTGAATGCACTCAAAGGCAATCATGGGCTGATTTCCCCAGTTTCTCTCGCTGCTTCCCGGCTTACTAAAACAGGTGGATTTTATTTTAGTACTCGACTTTAAATAGGACAGAAAAAACCGCCTTCCCCTTTGCATCGCATACTCAACGAACAAATTTCCCTAGTTCAATCATTCGAAAATGAAAATCCCATTCGGACTTGTCACACACTTCAAACAAAACAAATCGCGTTTTCGGCTATTCTCGGAGGTTTATGTCAAATGAAATCGTACTTATCGCCGTCTTGAAAACGTTGGGGGCTGCACCACAATTCCATGTGATTTTTTCTAGTTTTACGCTTCATTCGCGTTTGTTTATAATTCAACTGATTTGCCACGAAATTAAACGCATATTCAGAACATTTTAAGGCGTACATTCGGTCCCCCTTGTACGAAACATTTAGCGAGGAACATTTTCGCGAGTGCAATTTTGTGTGAACTCTCCTTTCGTTTCGAAGTGAACCGCGTGTGTCCGCTATAATAATGGAAAACCCTGGACAAACGGTAAAAACTTTGGAAAGTGGCGAAAAACAACCGGACGGAATTGCTGGACAGAATTTGCAAACGCCACCAGCGCCAGTGACGCCTACGGGGGTAGTGACTTTAGGAGGAAGACGGCGTGTTATTCGAAGAGTGGCCGTTCTCGAACCTAGCAAAATTACAAAACTCGGATTGGACAAAGTGTTTATTCAGGCTGTGAACAAACTGCAAGGTAATTATTGGTTCTAATCAAAAAATTCAAAATTCATTCTCTTGTCGTGCTCTGTGGCCGTGGATAAGTGTAGATAAATATTCACTGGAGCTGCAAAAATATTTTTCCGGCACTTTGTGGCCAATAGCAGTGTTTCAGGCGTGTGGTGTCAATTGAGGAGTCTCGCATGGCTCTTTTTTTGAGTACAAATCGTGTCTGTTGTTGGTGTCTGAATTATTTTTTCTTCGGAAATAAAGAACACCACATTTCAGAAAACATTCTAGTTCGATAGCCCCTAGCTTAGATGATAGCGTTGTCAGTGTGAACCAATCGACCACGCAAGACTGTGTTCAAATCTCACTGGGGGCAATGGTTAGAAAAAACCTCCAAAAGAGCTGCATTTTTTTGTATCCTATAATTTCTAGTTTGGCAGTCAAATTTTAAAAACTTATGCAGATAATAAAAAAAACGTATGTAATTTAGAAATTGAAATTAATTTTTTAAATGTTTTTGTACCATTATGGGCCATTTTTTCGTACATCTTATAGGCTGGTTAGTCTTATCGCATAGAGAAGACACACAATATTCAGATAGCTTTTCCACTGTATTGAATGGAATTTTTGTTTATTTTGCATAGTTCTGCCATATTTTGCTTGGTTACGCCATCATCTTATATTAAAAAAATCATTGCACGGTTTCATACAACAGCGTAAATAAGCAAAAGATAACATAACTATGCAAAATAAATAAAAATGCTATTCAGCACACCTTGCGATTACGCACATTTCAATTGCATCTTCATCATGAAGAAAGCCGGGTAAGATTCTTATTGCATCCTGGCTTTAGGTTCAAGGCCACCTCCATCGTGTTTGGTTTTGGAACCACTGATAAATCACGTAATTTTCCTAGAATCACTCCACAAATTGTTATGCCGTCGCCCAATCTGCGATGGGAAGTGTGGATTTCCAGTTACATTTGTGATGCAGGATGCCCATGTGACTCCCATCGTGGAAGTCATTCTCTCTCTCTCTCTGGTTCCTTTTAACCCCTAGTGGGCATAGGGCATTGACTACGCCTCTTTTCCACCTCTGCCTATTAGCTGTTGTTGATGTTGTAGCGGCGCAAGAGAGGGGGGGGGGGAAACTTGTATCATCATTCATAAATCGTAGGCAACCTCTCCTCAAGGTCAAGACCTAAGAAGATCGCAACTTCGATGGGGTTCTCCAATAGTGCGATAGGTGTTAGATGCGTAGGTGCGGCAGTGCAGTCAAAAATATGATCCACGTCGTGTGGGCTGGCTCCACATGCTGGACAGATATTTCCAATGCTGTTGTCAATGCGTGACCAAAACGAATTTAGTCTGGAGCAAAATCCAGAACGAAGCTGAGCCAAGGTGGTACGTGTGGCTCTCGGTAGTTGTTGTTCGTCGGCTGAGATGTCGGGTGGTCGAGCGCGAAGGACGCGGTTTACGGATAGCCTATTTGTGGCTTTGGTTACC
This sequence comes from Microchrysa polita, assembly GCA_949715475.1. Taxonomy (NCBI): domain Eukaryota; kingdom Metazoa; phylum Arthropoda; class Insecta; order Diptera; family Stratiomyidae; genus Microchrysa; species Microchrysa polita. The sequence continues at coordinate 92,886,643 of OX454416.1, forward strand.
TCGCTGGTGTGCAGTTGATTAAGGGCCGCCTTGTATATGTTAGAGTTGTCGAGAGGAACTCGTTTAAACCTTTGGACTTCCCTTTCCATGTCCCTTAACGAACGTCTTACATGAGCTTTCCTACGGAAACTGCCTCTACGGGGCGGACTACACCCGTTTTCTACATGGAAACGGCCAAAAGTTTCCAATATAGCTCCCTGGCAAGAGCCCTGAAGGTTCGATACAGGAAGGTTGTGTTTGTCTGTGTATATGTATGGATTCGAGTTATGTGTTTTTTCGTCATATTGGGAGCATTACATCTCGGCGCGGCTGCTCTCAGTTTTATTAATTCGCGCCGGCATTGAAACAAATCCAGGCCCAGAGGTATGGTTTTGTAGTGTTTGCGGCCAACGAATTGGTACGAATGCCAGGTCAGTGCAGTGTAATTGCTGCTTGGAATGGGTACATCTCAGGTGTTCTGGCTTGAGAAGGGTTGGTCAGCACTCCACATCATATGTTGCACCGGGATGCATAAAAACAGGGCGACCACGGGCTGCTCCTAGCCCTCCACCTCCTCCTCAGCCCCCAGCACCCCCAAACAATATGATCAGGAATGCTACGCCTAGTTTAACCCCTGCTCCTCCTCCAGCGGTTTTCACTCCACTGTCCTTATTGCAGTTTAACTGCAACGGCATTCACCAAAAAATCACGGAGATCACTCACTTCATGAGTGTAAACAGAATTCTGATTTCTGCCATCCAGGAGACTTTGCTCCATTCGAACTCGTCTCTTAGCGTCCATGGCAATTACGTTATACTGCGCAAAGATAGACCAGCCGCCAGGAATGATTCTCACCCTGGAGGTGGACTTGCCTTCCTAATACACAAGTCCGTACATTACTGTGTATTAGATGTAGATGTCGAGGGTGGCCGAAGATTTGGGCGCTGATAGCATTAGGTTTTTGTTGTTGAAGAAAAGGTTGAGCTCTTCCAAGTAACCGTTAATGAGATCGCACATGTCGGGAATGTCGTTGCCAGATGTCATTATGGTGCAGTCGTCAGCATAGGATACAATGTGGATTCCTTCAGGTGGGGTGGGAAGCCCTGACATGTATAGGTTGAACAAGGTGGGGGAAAGTACCCCGCCTTGTGGTACGCCTTCTTTTATCCTTCTTAGTTTAGATTTCCCATTTCTAAACTCGGTGCTGGATTGACGTCCGGCAAGGTAGTTTGCGATCCATTTGACTATATGCGGCGGTGTGGATGAATTGCGGAGATCCGTCAGTGGTTCACCGTATCGAACGCTTTCGACAGATCTAAAGCCACAAGAATGGTACGCTTAAACGGCGGGGGCTGGTTGATCCCATTGAAGACCTTAGACATGATTCGGTCTAGTGCAGTGGTGGTGCTGTGCATTTTTCGGAAGCCGTGTTGGTGATTAGCGGTGCGTCGCAAGAGTCTTATGTATCAGCGATTCCAAGGGATAAAAGCGTGATTGGTCGGTAGGATTCTCCTAAGGAGTGTTGTTTGCCAGGTTTGGGTAACGGTATGATACGGCCTCTCTTCCAAATTTCTGGTATGATGAATGTTCGTAACGAAAGGTTCATCGTGGCAGTGATATACTCTATGGCCGGTGTGTTTGAGCATGATCATTGCTATACCGTCTGGACCAAGTGCTTTTGAATTTTTGGCATTCTTTATGGCCATTGCAACTTCTGTAGAGGTGATTTGGAGATGTTCATCAACTTTAGTGTTTCGGATGTCTCGTGTGATTTTGCGCTTGAGTTTATCCTTAGTTGGGTGTTCGACGAATTGTTTGTTGATTTTGCGCATTTATTAACGTCGCTCACGGTTGAGTTACCAAACTTGATAGAAACCCTCCCTTGAGTTTTAGTGGGGTTGGATAGGTTTCTAACCGTGCTCCAGAGTTTGCTCACCCCAGTGTTTGAATTTAGTTTTCTAAGATGTAATTGCCATATGCCTCTCCTGTGGTCGTTGACCTGTTTGACTATGATGTCATTAAGGTCGTTTATCCGTGGGTCACTTGGGTCTGCACTTCTGAGTTGATCCCTAGTTTTTGCCAATTTAGCCGCAGATGTTGGGAAGTTGGGTTTTAGGCTGGGAATGCGGCCTGCTGGAATGTATCTCTTAGCTGCAGTGAGAATAATTCGTCTAATTTGTTTTTCAGCCATACGTACATCACTTGGGGCGGTGAGACTAGCAAAAGCCTCGTTGGTGAACCTTTTAAAGCTGTCCTAGTCAGCTTTGTTGAAGTTGGTGTACGTCTTCTTATCGGGATGGATGAATTTCGACGGCATATCCAGAGTCAGAATAATTGACAGGTGATCAGATGATGTTGTGAGGATTGGTTCCCATGAGATGTCATTAATAAGTCCAGGGCTGGCGATGGAAATGTCAGGTGAACTTGTGCAGGATCCAGTGATATGGGTCGGTTTTTCGTCATTTAAAGGGCAGAAATCCGAATCATCCAGTTGGTCGGCGATGATGTTACCTCTGGTGTCGTTTTGAAAATTGGAATGCCATAAATCATGGTGGGCGTTGAAATCACCAACTAGGAGGCGATATTGTCCGTTTAATAGAGGGCTGATATTGACTTTGTAACCTGTGGGACAGCTGAAGACAGGTGGAATATATATGTTGTAGATTTCAAAGTCCTGATTTGACGACTATCGCTTGCTGCTCCAAGGTGTCATCGGCGGAAGTGACATCAACGACGCTGTATGGCAAATTATTGTGGATGAAGAAAGCCAAACCTCCTCCTGCGTTCCTATCACGGTCTTGTCTGATGACGTTGTAGTTCCCATATGACCTGAGTGAGTGACTAGAGTTGAGTTTGGTTTTCTGTACTGCCGCTATTTGGATGTGGTGTCTGTCCATGAGTGCTGTTAGTTCAGCAATTTTGTGCTGGAGTCCATTACAGTTTAGTTGGACTATCCTCGTGTTGGTGTAATTTGCATCGACGATACGTGGAGCTGGGGTCAAATAGGGTGGAGCGGGCCTCACAGCATTTGCAGGGGTGGAAGGTGATGATGGTTGGGAACCTTGGTTAGGCGGCTGGTGATTGGATGGGTTTTGCCTTCTGTTTCCACACCTGATCGCTCTGTAAGATGTTGACCATTGATTGGTGTTTGTGAGTCCCGAGCAGTTCTTGAGGTGGACCCATTGTCCGCAGCATGTGCACTGAACTGACGATTGAACATTGGACTAAATTCTGTTGGCGCAAACCGAGCACATCCATGGACCAGGATTCGTCTCAATGCCGGCACGTATTTGCAGAATGAGGAGCAGCTGGGCCGGCCAGAACTGCTCCACAAAAGAAAAAACGGTGAATGAATGATGATACAAAGTATCCGACCCCTTCTTGCGTCGAAGGGGGTCTTTGCGACTCTTAGCCATGCCTGGGGCATGGGTCGTTCCGGGACGTAGACCCGGTCGCAGTAGGAACGTATTATCCTATTATTATTATTATCCTATCCTGCCTATTAGCAGCCATCGCCTTTAGGTGGTCCCACGATTTGCCTATAGATGTTCCCTCTACTTCAACAGATCTTCTCCATGTATTTTTGGGCACGATTTCAGTATCTGTGGCGCCAAATTTTGATGATGCCATTTCATTAATATTGGCCTGAAACGACCAAATCTGCAATCCTTTTTCGCGAAATCGTAACGGTTCTCCGGATGTCAAAGTTTGACATTTATATGGGGTAGTTCAGTTTTTAATGGGAAATTGGGGGTATTTTTTACCACAGTTTGATGTGAATCAATAGCCTTGCCCCGAAAATAACATTTTCAATTTATTTTGCCTCGCTGTCTAGCAAATTTTACAATTCTTGCTCGCAAATATATTTTGACATTTCCTATTATTAACATCTTTGCCAAATTGGTAAAACTTACTATTCTAGTGGGACCGATTAAAATTAAAACGTCAATTTTATGGCGTCGAATACTTTCCCCAATGTGTAAAGCGGAAATACCCCCCAGAACCGTTACGATTTCGCGAAAAAGGATTGCAGATTCGGTCGTTTCAGGCCAATATTAATTAAATGGCATCATCAAAATTTGGCGCCACAGATACTGAAATCTCCCCTTTTTTTGGCTTTTTTCGAAGTGTGTGACCTATCCACTGCCACTTTCGCCGTTTGATGTCGATGCCTATCCTATTTTGGCAAGTAATTTTTAGGAGGTCGTCGTTAGATATTACCTCATGCCAGCAAATTCGTAGGATGCGTCGTAGGCACTGATTCACGAAAGTTTGCAGTTTGGTGGTAATGTTACTGGTCACCTTCCACGTGGAACACCCATATAAAAGCACAGATTTTACATTGCTTTCGAAGATCCGGAGTTTGGTATTTCTGGAGATGTTGTGGTTTTGCCAGAGAGGAGTCAAACTGAAAAATACTGCTCGGGCTTTATTTATACGCGACTCTACATCGGCATCATCCCCACCATCCGCAGTCACTACGCTTCCAAGGTAAGTAAAGTCCTCGACTTTTTCTATCGGTTGTCCGGAGATAGAAATGGTGTTTTGCCCTCCTGATGACAAGCTCATGTATTTCGTCTTAGCGGCATTAATTTTTAAGGCAGCACTTCGACTTTCACGATGCAAAGCATGCGTCATTGAGATCTGGTGTGTTTGAGAGAAGGTAAATGTCGTAGGCGTAGTCCAGGTGCTGAAGGTAATCGAATAACTTCCACCTGATACCCTTACTTTTATGGTCGCGTAGAAAATCGCAGATTACGTCGTTGATGGTAATAAGGAACAGTACAGCCTTGTCTGACTCCATTATTCACCTCAAAAGGACTGGACAATTCACCCTTGTGCAAGACATGACATTGGGCTCCATTATAGGACTCCTTTATGATGGAAATAAGTTTCTCTGGTATGCCTCTCCTACGTAAGGCTGTCCAGATATAAGCCCGGTCAACGCTGTCAAACGCCTTCTCGAAGTCAATGAACATAAGATGTAACGGGGATCTCCATTGAGCGGATTGTTCAATTATAATTCGGAGGGTGTTGATATGATCGCTACATGAAAAACCTTCACGAAAACCGGCTTGTTCATTGTTCAGAGTGCGGTCGATTGTTGTCTTGATCCGGTCCAAGATTATTTTGGCCATCAGTTTAGAGACTGCAGGGAGGAGACAGATTCCACGCCAATTATTGCAATCCTTGAGATTTTGAAGAGAATTGTACTCGGTCCTTAGTTGTTGCTTGACTGTAGTGAAGGTCAGCAGCCGATTTCAATTACTCTTTAATTCTCTTCCGTGCAGTTATCAGAGACCATGTATCGTCGCTGATAAATGGTCTCCTACCTCGCTGAAGTCTGCCCACAAATGTTTCGCCACACGATATAAAAGCGTCCTTCACAATGTTCCATCTATCATCAATTGATGAAGGAGTATCTGGCGTTTGTGCATTAGCTATCTCGTGCAATGCACTAGAAACTGCACGTATTGTAGAGGGATCTTTAAGTTTTTGCACATTGAATCGTGGCGATACACGCTCGTTTTGTGTGCGACAAATGGCAGCGGTCTGCAAGCGAATTTTTGCGATGACAAGTTGGTGATCGCTGCCTACATCAGCACCACGCTTAGCCCTTACGGCCATGAGACAATTGCTCCATGTTTTGGAGATGGCTATATGGTCAATCTGGTTCTCTGTTCGGCCATCTGGAGATATCCAGGTTGCTAAATAGCAAGATTTGTGTTTGAACAGGGTGCCATCAAAGATGTCGCCAAGCAGGTGGTAAAAGGCGTCCTTAGCATGCTGGTCGGCTGACTCAGTTGGGGCGTAGCACTGAATTATAGTAATGTTCCTTACTCTGGACTTGAAGCTGGCAGTTATTATTCGGTCGGAAATAGGCCTCCAATCTATAAGAGATTGGCGAGCTTCCTTGTTCAAAAGGATGCCGACTCCAACCATTCTGGGTGAGGCTTCAAGTTCACTACCAGAGTAAAGCAGCACAGTTTGGGAACTAGGTGATAGGGTCGTTCCCGAGCCGGTCCATCTTGTTTCGCTTAGTCCTAATATCGAAATTCTATATGCGGTCATTTCCCGTTCGACTTCCGTGAATCTTGTACTACTGCACTCGCCCCACATCGTTCGAACGTTCCAAAAACCAATCGTAGTCCGTTGTTTGTAGCCAAAGGTCGTTGCCGGTAAATCAGTCCGTGGTATCCGAGGCTTGTTCAATGTTTTGAGTGTAGTTTAGTTTCAGGTATGCAACTTACAAGCCTACATACCCTATCCCTCAAGTCGCCTTCTACGACAAGCCGGGAACGCTGTCGCATAATTCTAACCCCAACACCACAGAAGTCATTGTCAGACGAAACTTTGTGTTGTTGTTGTAGCGGTGCTGAAAGACTGGATGTGTCTTAAGTTTTCATCGTTGATGTTGTTGTAGTTGTTGTAAGTTGCGTTGGTGTAGCAGGATAGTAAAATATATGGTCTATATTGTTCGGGCTGTTCATTGTGTTTATTTAGAGTCGTAATTTTTGTCTCCTGATGAAGATGATTTTGACATGTCATAAGAACGCAGCCGTTGATGGAACCTAGTGCTGCATTCTGAAATGTTTGGATACATTCTATTGTGTTACAAAGTTTGTTTGTCCAAACGACTGGGGAGATATCAGTATCTGCGGCGCCAAATTTTGATGATGTCATTTCATTAATATTAGCCTGAAACGACCGAATCTGCAATCCTTTTTCGCGAAATTGTAACGGTTCCCTAGATATTAAATGTCGAAGTTTGACTTTTCTATGAATCCAGTTAAGTAATTTGATACGAAAAGGGGGATATTTCCGCTTTACACATTGGGGAAAGTGCTCGATGCCATCAAATTGACGTTTTAATTTTTATCAGTCCCAATAGAATAGTAAGTTTTACCAAATTGGTAAAGATGTTTATTTCAAATTCAAATTCTTTATTCAACCAATTATATGTAATTATATGTACAAATGAAGTGAACAGTCGTTTAAGGGTTAGAGATCAAGCACTTGCTCATACAACTAAAATTATATACATATATCGAAATAGTGTAAAAGTTACAAACAAAATTAATGAAATAAGTGTGTGTGTGATAAAAATATGAAAATAACAATTTAGTAAGAGGAAACATGGGAACCAGTTTCTGATAGAATTATGACCGCCAGGTTCCGTACTAAAATGAGAAACATTACAATAATTCAATGTTACGCTCCAACTGAACCTGATAGCGCCGAAGCGAAGGACTCTTTTTACGAACAACTGAACACCATCCAGTGTAAAACATCTAAGGGCGACATTGTAGTGGTGATGGTGTAGGTATCAATGTTATTGTATGTAATTATGAATTAGAACACTTTTAACTAGTTTTAAGTATTTATTAAATCACTAGGTATTCTATTCTATATTACAATTATTTTAATATGTTTTAATTTTATTTATTTTAATTCGATTGTTTAATGCACGTACTATTAGCGACTATGCTTCAAGTGACTAACTCGTCGAACTGCTGGGTGGAGAGTGAGAGCGTGTATAGGTCGTGTCGGAACTAGCTAATATTCAATTAAGACAGTTGGTAGAATTGATTTTAAATCGGAAGTTTCGTTCAAATATAGTAATAGATTATTTTAAGTATTAGAACAAATTATCATTAAAATAGATTTAACTTGAATTTAAATATGCTCAATAATGATTTATTATTAAACCGCCACAATGGGAGGTTTAAATGCTAAGGTTGGTGCCGACAACGATGGACTGAGACACGTGATGGGGAGACACGGTCTGGGTAACCGGAACGATAACGGTGAGAGGTTTGTAGAGTTCTGTAACTTCCACCGCCTCGTCATTGGTGGAACTATGTTCGAGCATAAGAATTGTCATAAGATCACCTGGACGTCTGTTGATCGATACCGAACCGAGAATCAAATCGACCATTTTGCCATTTCTAGCAGATTTAGAAGTTGCCTTCTGGATGTCCGTAATAAGAGAGATGCTGACGCAGGTATGGGAAGAGACCACCATCTGATGGTTGCAAATGTTCGTTTGCGGATAGCTTCCGTGCAATCTCGGCGAGATACTTCGTCCCGGAACCGTAAGTTCGACACCGCCAAATTAAAACATCCAGCTGTAGCTCAACAGTTTAACGATCACCTTGCCCAGAAAACATCTGTGATTTATTAGTCACCCAGTTGATGACTTAAATGCTCACTGGGATGTAATAAAAAATGCGTACCTGGAGAGGGCTGAGACCGTTCTTTGGCCAAATCCGGCCTCCCGGCCAAAGCCTTGGATGTCGGACGCAACATGGCAGCGGATTTTCGAACGGAAAGAGCTTAGGGTGTGTCTAGCGTTGGCAACAGACGAGAATCGTAACAACATTGAGCTCCTGTACCGTTCGAAAGCTCGGGAAGTTAGACGTAGTGTACGCCGTGACAAAAGAGTCTATACCAACTCTCTTTTTGCTACGGCAGAGGAAGCAGCACGGAATAATGATTTAAATACCGTTTACAATGTCATCAAGGAGTGTAAAGGTGGCCTAGCTCCTATCAACACCCGGTGAAAGATAGTGACGGAAGGCTACTTATCCATACCGACGATCAGTTGAGGCGATGGAAAGAGCACTTTGCTGCAGTTTTAAATCGTGTGACTGATGGCGAAGTCCCCCCTCATATTGATAATTTAGCTTCCCGTCAAAACGCAGGTACACGATCAACTCCCCCAACGAAACAAGAAATTCTGGACGCAATTATTGCACTGAAACGTGGCAAGGCTGCTGGGCTCGACGGAATTCCAGCCGAACTTTACCAAGCAACACCGGGCTTAACAGCGGAGTTGTTACACACTCTTATTGGTAGAGCGTGGGTTTTCTAATCTTTTCCCACTGAATGGAAGGATGGTTTGATTGTCAAACTTCCAAAAAAGGGCAGTCTTACAGAATGCAATAATTGGAGGGGTATTTGTGTGCTTCCTGCTGTTGCCAAAATAATAGCTAGGATAATCTTGGAGAGAATCAAGCTCCACTTAGAAAGCAAGATTGATGAAGAACAGGCTGGGTTTCTATCTGGGTTTTCTTGCGTGGACCACATCAAAACCTTGCGGATTGTAATTGAGCAATGTGTCGAATATAGATCTCCATTGCACATGTTGTTGATTTTGAGAAGGCTTTCGACAGTGTGAACCGAGAATGTATCTGGGTGGCCTTGCGCAAGAGGGGAGTTCCAGAGAAAATAGTGGCTATAATTAGGGCAACAAACGTCGATGCAAGGCCTTCTAAGGCCTTCGACACTGTTGACCATAGCATCCTACTTGCTAAACTACAACAGTTTGGTGTCAATGGTAACCTTCTTAACTGGTTTTCGTCTTATTTATGTAATCATGAGTGTCGGGTTATATATAATGGTTCCTCCTCTTGTCCTTTTTGCCCTACATCAGGTGTTCCCCAGGGATCAATTTTAGGACCTCTCCTGTTTAAGATTTTCATCAATGATTTGCCTCTAGTAATTTCTTCTTCCTGTCTACTTTACGCCGACGACCTGAAAGTTTACCGAGCCATCAGGTCAGTTAATTACTGTCTTTTCCTTCAGAATGACATAGATGCATTAGGAAACTGTTGTGAAATAAACCATCTTAACCTAAATGTAAAAAAGTGTCACACTTTGACATTTTGTCTTAAACAGAATCCAATGATATTTGACTATCACATTGGAGACGCTTCATTATGTAAAGTTGACCGCTTTAAGGACCTGGGGGTCCTTTTTGATAGCAAACTAAAATTCGATCTGCATGTATTTGATATATGCAACAGAGCATCTAGAACGGTTGGCTTTATCCTTCGTAATTCGCAAGTTTTTAACAATACTTCTACTAGTCTTCTGCTTTTCAATTCCCTAGTGCGAAGCATTCTTGAGTATTGTTCTCCTGTTTGGTCCCCTCACCTAAAGTACTTAAATGCTCTTATCAAGTCGGTGCAACGTAAATTTACTCGCATCCTTCTCTTCAAACACCGGGTCCCCTATTGTTCATATAATGATCGTCTGTCACTTTTAAATGTCCCTCTTCTTGAGAAACGCAGAGTGTTTCTGGATGAGTGCTTTCTTTACAATATTTGCAACAGTCCATCTCTGCCGTCTTTAATCAACGAAATCACTGTTCGCGTTCCTAATAGACCTACCAGACTGACAACATTATTTGTAATTCCTTTCGCTCGCACAGAGTTATACTTTCATTCGCCACTGTTACGATTACCAAGAAACCACGACTTTCTCCAACTTGGTCCTTTCCCCTCTTCACTTTATTTATTTAAGCTCGCAGTAAGGAACATTATCTTTGAAAGGGTTTCTCGTTAGTAATTTTTAGTTTTCTTTTTTCTTCATTTATTCTTATGTATTTTTTCGTTAATTTAATAATTTTTAATTTTTTTTTCTTTTTTCTAAATTTCGTTTCCCCCTCATGTATTTTTTTTTTCCTTATTTGTGTAAATAACATCATTTTGATATGTAATTATTCATTCTTCTCTTTTTAATATTTAACTTTTGTTGTTCTGTAATTGGGGCCTATGGGCTCTGTTGAACATCCTCTAATAAATAAATAAATAAATAAATAAAAGTCAGATTTCCAGTGACTTGGGAAAATCGAGACCAATTTGCCTTGTGAAAGAGGAATTTTTAGGAGCTTCATTTAAAACAGGTACATCATTCAAGTTGAAAAGCACCGGTAAATGATCGGATGAAAGTTCTGTGATCGTTAGCGGTGGAGAAACGAAAATGAGACAATTGGTTAATGGAAAATCAAGCGTGGAAGGATGCACTCTGTGTGTTCTGGGGTAGAATGTCGGTGTAGGCGGGAACAAAATGTCAAAGTTACTACTGTAGGAGAAAAATGAAAATAAAACAAAACCATTGACTTCTGTGTTCAACACGTCTTCCATGTATTGATACTCAAACGGAAGTGGCACGAGGCCCGATTACAGTGGCTTACAAATACATAATTCATTTTAACAGCGCCATCTATATTTGATCATGTTAATTCAATTTGAAATTCAATTTTCTTACACTCTACACTACTAGTGATCTTTTGCTGTTTAGGTTGTGTTTGTCTGTGTACATGTGTGGATTCGAGTTATGTGTTTTTTCGTCATATTGGGAGCATTACATCTCGGCGCGGCTGCTCTCTTCTTCTTCTTCCTTGCCTCGTTCTTTATACCGCTCCATGGTTCCGCGTTGCTCGACCTGCGGTGTAGGCACATCGCCCATTTTGGCGATAATTTCTCAGCATATTTCTACAGGCAGCTCTATCTTGGATCGTGTCATCGCCGAGACCAATGCGTTGTTGTTGCTTTTTCATTTGACACATCCAGTTGTTCTTCGGTCTGCCTCTGGCCTTGGGTCCATCAAGTGGAACTTCCATTGATATCGCTCTCTTTGCGGGGTTCTCAGGCGGACGCCTTTGAACATGGCAATACCAATCCATTCGTCGGTCTTCGAGCTTTTCGGTGATTGGTTGGTCTATGGACAAGCTGCCTCGGATGTAGCTACTCTTGATGTGGTCCCTTTTGGTTACACCAACTGACATGCGTAACATTTTCATTTCAGTCGCTGTCATTTCTTTCGCGTAACCTTCATACATGGTCCAGCATTCTGATCCATACATGAGTGCGGGACGTACAACCGTTTTGTACAACTTGCCCTTTAGCTTCAGTGGCATTTTCTTATCGCAGAAAACTCCAGAGTTTTCTCGCCACCTCATCCACCCAACCTTTGTGCGATGTTTGATGTCATCATCGCATGTAGCTCCGCTGTTCACCATCGAGCCAAGGTACTTGAACTTGGTACAAGACTTAAGCTGCTCCCCCGGCGCGGCTGCTCTCAATTTTATTAATTCGCGCCGGCATTGAAACAAATCCAGGCCCAGAGGTATGGTTTTGTAGTGTTTGCGGCCAACGAATCGGTACGAATGCCAGGTCAGTGCAGTGTAATTGTTGCTTGGAATGGGTACATCTCAGGTGTTCTGGCCTGAGAAGGGTTGGTCAGCACTCCACAGCATATGTTGCATCGGGATGCATAAATACAGGGCGACCAAGGGCTGCTCCTAGCCCTCCACCTCCTCCTCAGCCCCCAGCACCCCCAAACAATATGATCAGGAATGCTAGGCCTAGTTTAACCCCTGCTCCTCCTCCAGCGGTTTTCACTCCACTGTCCTTATTGCAGTTTAACTGCAACGGCATTCACCAAAAAATCACCGAGATCACTCACTTCATGAGTGTAAACAGAATTCTGATTTCTGCTATCCAGGAGACTTTGCTCCATTCGAACTCGTCTCTTAGCGTCCATGGCAATTACGTTATACTGCGCAAAGATAGACCAGCCGCCAGGAATGATTCTCACCCTGGAGGTGGACTTGCCTTCCTAATACACAAGTCCGTACATTACTGTGTATTAGATGTAGATGTCGACGGTACGGCGGAAATGCAAGCCATCTCAGTTTCATCAGGGAGTACTAATATCGAAATTTTTAATGTATATGTTCCACCACACTCTAGTTGCCCTTCTGGCTATCGTTTCGATATTGGTCCTCTCCTATCTGGAGAGCACAGGATCATTCTTGGTGACTTTAACGCGCACCATGAGCTCTGGCATTCTGACCTCAACAACGATGCCAGGGGTATAGCTATTGCCGAATCTCTAGACGCCTCAGATTTCTGTCCACTCAATGAAGACTCGCCGACTCGAGTCACAGGCACTTGCAGTAGCTCTCCTGACTTAACTATTGTAAGTGCCAGCCTAATCAGTGCTACTCGATGGGAGACGCACACTGCTCTCTCGTCCGATCACCTCCCAATCATAATAAGAGTTGACAAACCAGCAAACCTGACTAAGTCTGAGAAGCGAACGTTTGTCAATCACAAGAAAGCCGATTGGGAGGGTTTCAAAGCATACTCGTCGGCGAAGTTCATCGAGCTACCCACACCAACTAACGTTCATAAGGCCGAAAGAAATATTAGGAACGTCATTGCCAAAGCAGCGGCACGTTTTATTCCTGCTGGACGTATCCCGAAAGTTCGACCTAATTTCCCTACCAGTGCCGCCAGATTAGCCGATGAACGAGATAACATCCGACGCGCTCACCCAGGTGATCCCAGAATTCAGGAGCTTAACTCCGAAATCAACCGACAAGTAAAAGACTATCGGAAGGCGAAATGGAACGAGCACCTAAATGACTGCAACCTCAATGAAGGTGTCAGTAAACTATGGTCTACTGTCCGCGCCCTATCCAATCCTAGGAAAGGAAAGGGTAATAATGCCATCAAATTTGGCCATAAGAGCACCAGCGAACCCCTTCAGTGCGCAAGCCTGTTCAATAAGCAATTTATTGAACATCCCAAGTCCGATGGCTTAAAGCGTAAAATTAGAAGACGGATTCGCAGCAGAAATGTTGACACTATACCATCGTATACTGCGGACCAGGTTAAAAAAGTCATTGAGAATGCTAAAAATTCAAAGGCCCTCGGACCCGATGGCATTTCGATGGCCATGTTGAAACATCTCGACCTTCCAGCCATTGAGTATCTCACGGCAGCCTTTAACTTGTCGATGTCCACGCTTGCCATCCCTGAAATCTGGAAAACAGGACGGATTGTCCCCTGTCTCAAACCGGGTAAAAGCGCTGGTCTCGGTGAATCCTACCGACCCATAACAATACTTTCACCTGTCGCAAAGACGCTAGAGGCCCTTATTCACCCCACTCTTGTTAAGCATGCTAAGCTAGAACCTCACCAGCACGGCTTCAGGAAAATGCATAGTACCACCACAGCCCTCGATGCGATCACTACACGCATCCGTAATGGGCTAAACCACAGACGTCCTTGCCACAGAACGATTCTTGTGGCAATTGACCTAACGAGTGCTTTTGACAATGTCAATCACTCGATGCTTCTCGCTAACTTACTGAATATGCATATCCCTGCTCAAGAGATCCGTTGGATTGCAAACTATCTAGCTGGTCGGCATTCCTTCACTGAGTTTCGTGGCAAACGTTCTAAGCTTAGGAAAATCAAATTAGGTGTTCCACAGGGAGGGGTACTCTCCCCCACTCTGTTCAACATCTACATGTCCGGCCTTCCTACACCACCGGAAGGAATCGAGGTGATTTCCTACGCAGACGATTGCACCGTACTCGCCACCGGGGAGGATAAGGATGAAATGCGCCTCCAAATTAATCGCTATCTCGGACGATTACAGGCTTTCTTCCAAAGCCGAAACCTCACCATCTCCGCGTCTAAATCTTCTGCGACATTTCTTACCACCTGGTCGGTGGATTGTCGGTGGGAGGTTGATGTACGTATTGGCAACAATCCAATTCCTACTGTTGCAAATCCTAAAATTCTCGGGCTCCATTTAGAGAACATGATGACGTCAGCTCATCACGCAGCATCCGTTTGTGAAAAGATGCGCAGTAGGAATAAAATCCTAAAAGCACTAGCTGGTAGCACCTGGGGCAAGGATAAAGAAACCATGCTAGTCACATACAAAGCGGTGGGTCGAGCAGTTGCTGATTATGCAGCCCCAGTTTGGTCACATAGTTTATGTGATACAAACTGGACCAAAATTCAGGTCTGCCAAAATGCTGCTCTACGCACAGCCACAGGTTGCCTCTTGATGTCTGCCCAGGATCACTTACATCAAGAGACAAAATTGATGCCAATACGTGACCACAATCTCCTACTGTCCAAACAATATCTTGTTGGTTGCTACCGTGAGAATCATCCCAACAACAGTCTCATGGACCGAATTCCTCCACCACGACATGTCAGGCGTGATTTGCGACCTAGAGAGAGAGGTCCAGGGATACAAGAGGGACCCTTACGACGATGATGCATACCGAGCTGCCATCGCTGAGATTCACACTGCAGAAGTGAGTCGGTCTATTGCGAGATTAGGTGCGAACAGAGTCCTCTCAGTGCGCCCTCCACCCATTTCGCCTGAGGAGATTAGGCTCCCGAGAGCCACCAGAGTGACATTAGCTCAACTTCGGTCGGGCTTTTGTTCACGCCTCAATTCGTACCTTTCTCGCATTAACCCGGACATTCAAAACATCTGTCCAAACTGCGCTGGCGCTCCACACGATGTGGGTCACTTGTTTCAATGCCCAGCTGCGCCCACTGACTTAACCCCTATCTCACTGTGGGAAAACCCTATCGCAGCAGCTATGTTTTTGTCCCTTGACATAACGGACGAAAGCATCGACGAACCATAACTCGAATCCACATAGATGCACAGCGGTTGCACACCTTTCTGCACCGCTAAAAGAAGAAGAAGTGATCTTTTGCTGCAAAAGTTTCCCCCAATGATTGGTTTTTGCGCAATTCCAGTTAGTGTGCCTAGAATTAAAGTCGCCCGCTATAATATAACTTCCCTGAATCCTATTAAATAGCTGCAGATCGTTGATGTAATTTGCTTTTTTAGTAGAGTTGGAGTTACCTCCAGGAAAATAAGCGCCGACTACTGTGAAAGTATTCGTGCACAAATGAATGTCGATACTAATAGTTTCAAAAACCTGAATTTTCAAAGCTGGTTTTAATTGGTGGTTTATTTTTTTCGAAATTGCAATAGCTACACCACCAACCCTAATATCGCATCTATCCATTCTATAGATTTGAAGAGAGTAACTATCTTTTACCATGTCTCCGTGATGACTCTCTCTCGATTACCGAACTCCTAGTGGAGCATGGTGCGTTGATGACTACCGTGTGTAGTCCATCAACGTTACAAAGACAATTGAATTCGGGATGTGATACGGTTGTCAGCCATACCACTTCCTAGTCGCATTGTTAGTTTATTATTCTACGATAAGAATATTTCTTATCATCTTCTTCTGAATAATAAACTTGCGACGAGTCGTGCCGAGTTTGGAAACTCGTTTCTCTATGAGTTATTTCATAGAGTGGCGACCGAACGATCACGGCCACAGAGCACGACACGTGATGACTGCGACATCTATTTTGTGTTCCCTTAAAAATAAAAAAAATCGATACGCTTTGTTTATTTATAATATGAAAAATCGAAATATTTTTGCCAGCAAGAATTGTAAAATTTGCTAGACAGGGAGGCAAATGAAATTCAAAATGTTATTTTTGGTGCAATGCTATTATAATTCACATCCGTATGTAGTAAAAACACCCCCCATTTCTCATTAAAAACTGAACTACCCCATAAATGTCAAACTTTGACATTGAATATCTGGAGAACCGTTACGATTTCGGGAAAAAGGATTGCATATTCGGTCGTTTCATGCCAATATTAATGAAATGGCATCCTCAAAATTTGGCGCCGCAGATACTGAAATCGTGCCAAACGGCTTAATTCACCGTTGATCGAACAATAGTTTGTAATATGGTAAGCAAAGTTTCTTTGTCGGTTCCCCATGTGCTGCAAGCTACAGCCTTAAGGTGGGAACTTTTAGGTTGTCTACGTTGATGTCGAGTCGTAGGTTAAATTCCTGCTTGAAGGCGGTGAAAATAATGGCTGAGGATTTAAGCGCTGACAACATGAGGTTCTTACTGACAAAGAAGGCATTTAGCGGGAATAGAATTGCCGGTTGTCATGACGGTACAATCATCCGCGTATGAGATTATGTCGATCCCTTCAGGTGGAGTGGGAAAGCCTGACTTGAAACAACTCCTCCTTGTTGTACCCTTGATTGCTTTTCCGTAGTTTAGATTTCCCGTCTCTAGGACTCGCAAGGAATGTTCCTGATTGACTATACGGCAATTTGTAGCAGGATGCGCGGGTATTTTGACGAACTTCCAGATGAAGATTTGTGGATTCTAGATTTCCTCGAACAGCTTTTCAAGATGTTGAGCCGAATACCACAAATATTGAAGATACACTGCGCGACAAATGCTTAGGTTCACACATATTTCCTTCCAGGAAACGGTAAAAAAAAGTTTACCGGTTCAAGAAATGTTATTTTCGAAACTATTAAATATCACAAATAAAATGGATGGACTGATGCCCTACAGGACATTCTCCTTAAATTACAGTAATTGATTTTATTCAAAGAGTCTTTTTCCACTGCGACAATTGCTTAGGTTCAGGGACGATTTTACCGTTATACTTAATGTTTTCGCTGAAAAATATTTCAGAAAAGTGTCAAGCAGGAGAAATACAAAAAAAACAAGAGAATTTTTTGTTATTTAATAGTGTGTATTTCCGCCATTTTTATTTATAATTTTATAAAGCCTTCAAGGTAGGGAATTGTGTAAAGAATGCAGCACGGATAGCGGTATTTCAGACCGAGCTGTCTTAATTCCATGAATTAACTCTTCTTTAGAGTTTTACTGTTTACCACTACTGTAAACCTCCCGAACAAGCCACCCCCAAATGTTTTCTAATGTGTTAATGTCAGGGGAGTTGGGCACCCGGTCTAACAAAGTCACATTTTCCTCCAAAATAAACGATTTAACTACCCTCGCTGTATGAATTGGGGCAAGATCATGTTGCAATATCCAAGGGTCGTCTTCGTCCATGACATTTATCTTAGGGATATCCTCTTCTAAGAGCGGTTTATAAGATGAACTCGTTTGGCGACCTCGTAGGATGACCAAGACGATAGTTCCATGATATGATATGGCTCCCCATACCATAACGGAACCTATTCGGGAGTGATGGCGTGACAGGTATATAGGTTCCTTCCTAATATCATGATAATAGTAAGAGAACCCATCTGGACCGTCCACACAAAACCGTTTTTCATCCGTAAATATTACCTCTCCATTGCGATGTCCAGTTCATGAATCTTGAGGCGAATTCCAGGCGCTGTAGGCGATGCTGCGGGGTTAAGGCTGGTTTTTTCTTTAACCATAAACGTTTCAATCAAGAAGAAGATCTAAGAACTCGTTGGATGGTCCTCACAATTGTTGATAACCCCAAATTCTCCCCATGCTTACGCTCAGTAAGGGACGAATTCGAGGCTTATCTTAAGAGACGTCGCCGTAATGCACCGGAAATCGCTTTTGTTCTGCCTCCTGCGTATCGTCGACCATAATTTTCACTATCTCGTATAAAATTACTTGCAACCAGTGTTGCCAACTGGAAATTCAGAAAACGGCTAAATTTAGCCGGAAAACCGGCTATATATTTTTCAAAAACGGCTAAAAATCCGGCTAAATAAATTGCAGCGAGAAAAACGGCTAAATCATACAGAACAGTCACATTACGAAAAAATATAGTAAAAACTGATTTTAATAATTTTATTTCTTTTCTGGAGTACTACCCGTAATCTATGCCTTAGGAAGATTTCTTAGAGCATATATTTCTTAGAGCATATATGTATGCTCCAATCACTGGCATTACAGTCAAAATTTATTTTGTTCGGAGTTAGATAGCTCTAGTCAAAATTGTTGTATACAGGTACAATTTCTCGGTCAAGTCCATAACCACATTAGGTTCGAAATTGTGGAACATAAAATTCGTAAAAGGAACGTCCAATGCGTAACTGTGGGCAAGGGCAACCGCATTTATGTATGGATACCTTACCATCATCGCACCTGAACAATCTTATGTTTTGATTAAAATTTAACCATTTTAGGCCCAAGACACATATCCAAATCATCATGACGATAATCCATCATGATGATGAAAGTTCGAAATTGGAGTGACACATATGCTTTCGTCTTTAGAATTCGTCATTTACTTTTGATGTTTGTGTTAATGGTGAAAATGTCCCTCACAATTGCGATATTTTGATGAATATTGAATTCAATAATTTGAGGACACACTTTTCTTAAAGAATTTGAATAGAAATGTGTAAAGATTGATAACAACTTTAATATTTTTGTAAATATTTTCTTAAATTTTACAACAGATGGCTGGGGACATTATTGAGCAAATTATGGTGCAAATGCGTAATTTGGAACTCGTACTAATGACGATAAATTTGCGTCGTTCGAAAATATGTGCGTTAAGCTTGTTATTCATTTTCGAATTTGAGCCCTCCAAATTTTATTTTATTTTCCATAGTTACGAAATTTATGTTCCATTGTCCCATTGTTAATATTCCGTAATTACAAATTTGATGCTTCCAAGATACGAAGCTGATGTTCCAAAATTATGAGCTTGGCCGGGAAATGGTATAGATTTCTGATAAATTTGTTGCTACAAACCCCAACAACTAAATATAATGCATCTACGAAAATGTGTAGTTTCTAGCAATCGTCAGACGTTGTGAAAGTAGCTTGCCCAGCAAACTTCAAAAATTAGTTTTAAGTGAGTATATCGGGGGAAACTTACCCCTTTCTTCAGTACTTAGCTTTTGTGCTGAAGAGGGGGGTAAGTTGCCCCCGTCAGGGGCGAACCCAAGGGGGAATTAGGGGGATAAAACACCCCCAGAAATTATAAAACCGATTTTTCAAAAGTATTAGTTTAAACAAAACTTACTCAACATAACTATATTGACAAAACAAATAAGTGATGATTTTCAGACTCAAGATCTATAGTGTAGTCACTAGATGATTTCAGATTGCAAAATGTCGCGAAGAATTTTTTTTTGTTTCCTTGTTTCTTGGTGTGCTGAGCTTAAATCCGGAGCTTCCCACCAAAATTTCGTTGCAAAACAGGGCCAAAACCGGGAAAAACCCGAACATTTTCGGAGTTTTACGGTTTTTTGGCTTATAATTTCGAAACTGTATATTTCTCCTTTAAAATGCGTTATGCGGTATCGCTACAATTGACAGTCATTTATTTTTTGGTTATTTCCTAAAGGAGTATTTAAAAAAAAATACTTAAATTTATGTGATGAAAATCAACTTTAAATATTTTAAATTAAATTTTTCTGAAATTTAGAATTTATAAAAACGATTATCTTAAGGTTAAGGTCTCAAAATAAACGTATGATTTCATGAGTCACTTGCATACACAAATCTACCCCCGAAATAAATTCCTAGGTTCGCCCCTGGCCCCCGTAATACATATACACACTTAAATTTAATTTTTGTAATTTACTGGACAAGCTACTTGCACAACGTTAGTGTTGAGCACTACGAAGTTCTGGCATTATTATCAATATCTATGAATAGCGCTAAAAGGTTTTCACCCTTGTACTTAATCTGGCATGATTACGTTACATGTGGTAAAGAATTGACACTTTAAAAAATGGAAAAATGTTCAGGTACCTCCGAGAATTGCTCAACAAAGAATTTTATCTAAGAAACTGTCTTCCATTTTGCAAAGTATTCAGCATATTGGTGATTAGTAAATTACATGCTTAGACGAGGTACTTATATCGTCAGTTTACGTGAAACCCATTACCCTAAATTTATTGAAAAAAGGCAAGTCTCCGCGGCAAATTTTTCCCAGGAGACATAAATGCAAGTTTTCTTCTAGCTGGACATAGTAGGTACTTACCCAAATACACGATAGTAAGTGTATGTATGTAGAAATAATTTCACGGCGATGAATTGTTTTGTTTTTGAATATTGAAAAATTGATTCTAGTTTCAAAGTAAAAAAAACATAAAATAATTTTAGCCGGCAAAACCGCCGAAGAAAATCAATTCCGGCTAAAAATCCGGCCGGCCGGAATTATAAATTTCTTCCGGCTAAACAGCACGGATTCCGGCTAAATTTGGCCGGAAAACGGCTAAATTGGCAACACTGCTTGCAACGTTCGAGCTCCGCTGAATCCATATTGCCATTTGTCCGTTTGAATATCCTTCTTGCTTTAGTAAACACTTCTCACCAGGACGAGATAATTCTTTAAAGTAAGTGAACCTATACAATTGTCGCAGTGGAAATTACGATTTTCATTTTAAAAAATTCCGTTAGCTATGCGAGTTGCTTGATAGAGTTGCAATATTTATTAAAATAACCGTTAATTGAGAGAGCATGATTTAAAAATTATTTCTGATCAGAGTACATAGAAATTATATAATTTTAAAGGAAAATATCCATGAACCTTAGCATTTGTCGCGCAGTGTATCTCAGAGGAAGAGGTGATGGAGGCAATGCATCAGATGAAACGCGGAAAGCAGTCGGACCGGATAAAATCCCCGCGGAATTTTTGTTGAAAATTGAGAATGTCGGGCTCACAGTTCTCTTCAACAAAATCAAAGGTGGGCAACCGATGACTGATGCTTCCAGGGAAAGTTTTCTTGTTCCTTTCTATAAGAACCAGGGAGATTAAAACTCAAGAACTATAGGGCTATAAAGTTAACACCTCATACACTGAAGATCTACGAGCGAGTTGTCTGCAACCGATTGAGAAAGATTGTATGGTTGAATGACAATCAATACGGCTTTGTTGAAGATCGATCTACAGTCGATGCGACTCAGTGCATTCGTATTGCGATGGAAAAGTATAGAGCAGCACGAAAGGACTTGCACTTTGCATTCATCGATTTGGAAAAGGCATTCGATAGAGTACCTCGTGGTCTGATATGGTTGGCCTTGAGAGCACTTAACTATACGAACGCGAGCATGAATCCCCCTTTTGTGACTAAAAATTACATTTTCAATACCAATCTGATAAAGTGTTGTCAGATAAACTTGTAATAAGAATATGTACTTGTTTTTATATTCTATGCGCTTTAAGTATCGATTCTAGGGGCACTTTGGACTGCACAGTTATTAAGTCCTTCGATAGCATTTCGATTTAAATTTTGGAAATTATTGTTTTGTGGCCAGCTTGAACATATGTGTAAGGATGGATAATTGAGTCACAAGCCAGGTTATACATTTAAAATGATGTATTCAACTTTTTCTTTTTGTTTTGGATATACATATAATACTTATGTAGTTGTCAGGGGTGTGTGTTGATGCTGGTGGACCGAGCCTGCAAAGATATAAGATGTAGAGATGAGCATCGAAAGAAAAACATCGATGGTTGCCGTCGAAAAAACATCGAGACGAAACCATCGATGGTGAGAAAACATCGAACCAAAAACATCGATGTTTTGGGTTTTTTGAGTACTCATAAAAAATAGTCACTTTAATATCAAAAATTAACCTGATTGAATAGAAATATGGTTTAGTTTATGGTTTTCCTTCATTGCCTCCTCCACATACCAGAATGTAAGGGTTTTTTGTATAATATGCATTGTTATCGGACCCACAGCCCACCGCATAGAGCAACCAGTGGTAC
Source organism: Microchrysa polita (assembly GCA_949715475.1). NCBI lineage: Eukaryota > Metazoa > Arthropoda > Insecta > Diptera > Stratiomyidae > Microchrysa > Microchrysa polita. The sequence continues at coordinate 92,908,759 of OX454416.1, forward strand.
CGCGCGGAATCTGTGAATCCGTGTGACGATGACGACGACTTGGAAAAGTACGAAACGGGATGGCAGTGGGATGCTGTTCTCCTTTCTCCATAGTCTCTGATCACTGAGGGAGAAAGAACGATAAGAGCAAACATCTTTTGATTTTGCATAGGATAGTTGGGGATGGCCCCCTGATTATGGGAAAAACTCCTCAGTGATTGGAGGTCCGCAACCTTGAAAAAGTTGTTTGGTGTTTTTAGCGATTATTTCAAAAACGGCAAAAAACAGACAAGTTTACCACCTACAGGTATACCGTCAGGGGAGTACCTAGGCTTTTCGCCCTTATCTCCCAGTGCCTCGAGAGTTTTGGATCTTCGGCATTTTATTGACTTCTTATTGTCTTATTGTCAAATGGAGATTTCTTCATCCAGCGAATGCACTTACCTTCAGAAAACCAAACCCCGGGGTTGCAACACTAGCTGGTTACTCGGGTAACAACCTACAGCCACCTTGATGGGCAAGGACCATGGTCCCCTGGGCACACCCATCCCCGAGGTACACTGTTCGCTGAAGATTTCTCTATAGCAGGTGTGATCCTCCTTCGGCATCACATAAACACTCAGACGTGCATGTCCCAGGCTCGTTGAACCTGTTGTGACTACTCGTCTGCTTAAAGCAGACTCGTAGCGCTGCTCAGGTACGTGGTGACGCAACCAATGAATAAGAAAATCTAAAAAGGAAATGAAAATAACCGCATAATATACTAGATATGCGACTTTTTTTGGGACCAAAATATTTGGTGTATTTATGGTGACTTGATTTTGTAGCTTCGATGACATTTCTCATTTGAATTTTATATGGAAAATTAATTGTAAACAAAATCATGCGCAGCTTAATGCTGTAACTTCGTGTAGGGGCATCGGAAAAAGGGGGCAATGAATACGAAATTTAAAAATTAATAGATGCTTAAAATTAATTAATCGCCAACGTTCCTGTTGCATAGCTGTATCCCAACAGCATCAAAATTTACACTATTGTGAAAAGTACATTTAAATGGGATTGCAAAGCATTGCGTGGTATAAATTCGTTTAAATACAAAATTTTTAAATAGTGTGTATTCCAGTGAATTGCGGTTGAATACTCAAACCAATGAAAAAGGCAAAAAGTATTAAACCACACCAGCCCCTAACACTAAATTTCCTACGCCACTGCTAGCTATAAAAAAAATCAAATTGTCTCCTTTATTTTCAGATATTTCGTTTCCTTCTTTTTGTTCTTCATTGGACGCAACTCACCAAAGACCTGTGTCCCACTACACAGCCGCGCTGTGTCAGAGGGACCCAGACCCCCCTGCGGGAAAAAGATACAGACAAATGGTTCAGAACAAAAATAACTACATAAAACTTCTTTTGCAACCATATATAATAGATTAGAAATTTATTGTAAAATTCGCGCGCTAGACTATTTCTAAATATTATGTAGCATTTTTCGTTCTTAAACCATTTGTCTGCATCTTTTGTCGTAATTGAAATAATCGCTAAAAACTCAAAAATTACCCTCTTACCCCTTTTTTTTCAAGGTTGCGTACCTCAAATCGGGAAGGACTTTTTTTCCCATATTCAAGAGCCATCCCCAACCAAAAATCCAAAGATGTTTGACTTTTGCCGACCGAATATCGTATTCTTCTTAGACAATAATTGAATATACTTCGGCCGTCCGTCGATTGGGCTGTTTACGGTATTCGCATTCACTTATAAAGACAAAGTTTAGTTGTAGAAAAAAAATATGTTGAGGTAAGAAACATCAATGGTTGAAAACCATCGATGGTGATAACCATCAACCATCGAAACGCAAACTATCGATGGTGAAAAACATCGACACAAAACCATCGATGGTAAAAACATCGACCATCGGACCAAAAACATCGATGTTTTCGAAACATCGATGTTCGATGCTCATCCCTAATAAGATGCACTAATGAGTGGGGCTACATATAGAAATCTACCGAAACTACTCGCTATTGGTCGTAACAACAATAATAACAATCATATGACTTTATCACATTTATATTCCATTACGGGTGCGACTGTTGGCTCCACCATGCCTGACCGGCACATCACTAAGGGCACATCCTCACAAAGTGATTGGGTGTTTCAGAGCCCCTGGTTGGTGTCTGATACAACTGTATCCACCGGCCTGATAGGCAGGTCGCTAAGGGCACATACTCACAAAGCGACCGATACACTATTCCACTAGGTTCATCGTCAAGGGCACATCCACGCGAGACGATATCACGAACCATAGCACTACACCAGTCCAACCAGGTAACAGGCACTTTGCGTCAACGTGTCATCAACGGCACATCCTCAGATGATGACACAATCAACTTGCCATAACCAGTTTCCTCACGATTTCCTCATCAAGGGCACATCCTCACGAGATGAGGTAATCGTTGGCGCACTTCTAAACACTAACCAAGTCTCCATCGCCAAGGGCACATCCTCACGAGGCGATGGGGTCACTGGGGCACAATACTAGCTCGACCAATAACGAGTATTATCTTTTAACTTCACCGTTCTACAATTCTATGCTAATTTATTTACGCAGTAACACTACTTACTACTACTCAGTAAGACTACTTACCAATTCTATTCAGATTGGGCACTACAGTATTCACTTCAACTAAGCACAAACACCGCACTCTTAAGTCAAATCCAGACTGAATAGAGTTCGGTGATCTAACTCAAATGTATCCTTCTTAACATTCTTATCAGAAAGGACACATTTGTTCTACATATGCGTTGTATAAACAAACGCAGATCTATTTATATTTTACGATGACCACACTGAGCGTCTATAACAGAGATACCCCGAATTGGTCATTTCATCAACGATTCTACTTAAGTATTTAATAAGGACAAACCTTTGTCTTACATATGACCAAGATTTGAAGTTATTTGGCCCTTGCCAGATTCTAAGTTTGCAACAGCTCCTATGCTATCTGGGTATCGATACCTCCGAGTATAGAATCAGCCCTAGGTACGACCTTCACCCAATAGTGGCTGTTTATCGCGGGTTCAATATTCTATTGATGAAAATAAAATAGATTTATTTTTATGTTTTTTTATGTGCATACATTGGTGTAGAAAAAACAAAACAATTTTTCCCCCATCATACCAGCAGAGTTCTGGAGCAGTTCTTTTTTTTTGCATAAATGGCCTTAGAGAAAGCATGCGTTAGTCCAGAGTGGGCATCCTGTAGAAATATGCTGAGAAATTATCGCCAAAACGGGCGATGTGCCTACACCGCAGGTCGAGCAACGCGGAACCATGGAGCGGTATAAAGAACGAGGCAAGGAAGAAGAAAGTCCAGAGTGGGCATCATAAAATAAAAATGGCACCGTTCTCATACTATTGCAGTTCATAGTATGCGTGAAAATATTATTCAAACGTCAATTTTTTGTTTACAATTGAGAATATAAAATCCGCGTAATATTCATTACTCTCTTAAAATGCCGACGTGATATTTAACCCTTCTGTTGGCGTATAGATCCAGATAGACCATTGGTACTATATCTTGATGAAAAATATCGTTCAATAATATTTTCCATCCCTTTCCATATAAATTTCCAAGGAACCGACGACCACAAATGCGATCAAACGTTCGGCGAAATGTAAACTATGTCTAAAGAATCGAAAAAACGGCGCATCATCGTAAGACACAGTATGTAAACTGTTTCTAGAACCAAAATTACACCTCTTCAAAAAATAAGATTGATTTCACAGAAGATTCAGCTACACCTTAGGCATAATAGCTCGTAGGTGGCGTCAGAAGGGTTAATAATTGCATCGACAATATTTTGACATTTGAATTATTTCGTGGAGTGTAGTGTAATAAATTTGGAGTCAAACACATATGGGTTGTGTGATCACATAGCCACTCTGGACTAACGTATGGCATGTGTTGCTATGTTTTCTCTAAGTAAATGGCTCATTTCTTCGCTTCTAGGTATTATTGCAGTATAGACACGAACCGCTAGATATTTCCCTTGTTTCGAAGATGGGAAATTTCCTTCCCCTTCATGAAATGCAATTAAACGTCAAAAGTGAAATATGTCTGACGTTTCGCGGTGTCGGTGAATACACAGTTTTTTCCGAGTTTTTATAATTCGATCTAGTGTTGTTATTTTTCAATCCTGAATTACAAAAAGTGCATTGAGTGGAAGAGCAGACTGTCTATAAGTGACGAAAAGGAATGTATTGTTTCTTAATTTATTGGTGGAGCTCCATCCGTTCGATTAGGTTAAGGGTGTATTGTACATGGATGTGTAGTGTGTGTTCACAGATTTTCCCGACTTTCACAAGTTTTCAAGAAGATGGCTTATCAGTCTGAACAATCTAAACAGGCAAACTGAAAAGGCAAAATAAATAGTTTTCTGGCCGTGTAAAAGAACTATGCAGCTTGTTGTTTGGATTGTTCTGAGTGTGAAATGATTTTGAATTACCAGCAATCTCTCATTGTCCGCCGAAAAATATGTGGTTGAAAAAAATCTTCACCAACGTGGGATTTGAACCCGAGGCCTTAAGAGTACAATTATGGCGTCCGTGTCAGTGTTACCGCCACCATTTCCGAATAGTATCACTTTGAATCCTCCCACACTCGGAATTATTACTTTTCTATATTGAAACACTTTGTGGCAGCTTTATGAGAAATTGCATCTAGTTCTATCTAGCAGATTCATTTGATTTATTTTTATAATTGTTGTTACGGGTTAAAAGCATGTTATCATCTTCTTTATATACAGGTTGTCCGGAAACTACATCATTAACGCGTACGGAAAATACATCATTAACGCACCCGAAAATGATTCCACATGTAAGAAAGGTGTATTGGTCAAACCTCCAATTCATAACCATTTAGCTGCCACAGACATTTGACATTTTTTTTTAAAATGCATTTTCTTTCGCGTATATGAACCTCACACCGATAGAAATTAGAAAAAATTAAGATAGAAAAATAATTTTTTTCACGAAAATTCGGCTTGGAAGCTCTGTAAAAATTAAACCACTTGTGCGATTTTTGTACGGTTACTTGCATTTCTTAAGTTAATTGGATGTGATAATCATTTTATTGCGGTATACTAGATAGATAGATAGGTTAATAATAATTAGGGTATGTCCCGTAAATCTTTTTTTTGTGTGGAAATTACACGAGGAACCATATTCTGGTGCGTTTATTTGTGTTTCCGGACACCCTGTGTAAAATTCGGCTGAGCGCGTGTTCCTATTGCATCTCCTCCTAAGCTAATGATTTGGTGTGTAGTATCCTTGATATGATTTAGGCTACAGAAAGTTGTACGTGTCGTAGGTCATGGGGCTGCCATAGAAACACACTCATACCCCAAAAGCAGGTTTCTACGATTTTTTTTAATGTAACCAAACCTCATGTCTGTGTCTCTATCGAGATAAAAAAAACATGTAAGAATGGACAAATCAGACCAAGAAGTCATGAGGCTGTTGTTGTTGTAGACGATGACATACATAGAAACCGGACCACCACAAGTAGGATTTTTAGGAAAAACATTTTTCTTTTTGAACTTGTCCTAACCAAAATTCAGACAACTGTCTTTTTATTGAAGATACAAAACATCTTGGAGCGAAAGAGAATTTAGCATTGATTGATGCCATAGAAACCTGACCCCAAAAAATAGGTCCTTTATAATGAAACCCGACAAATTCACCGCGTCTGCCTTCCGAATATATTTGTGTTCTTTCTGTTTCACGAGTCATATGTGACTCATAGCCGTGAACATGGAGAACCGTTTTGTACACATGTGACTTATAATAAGCCAACATGCCGATACAAATTTCACTTGCGAAGTTGAAAAGGACGAAAAGTTTGCGTTCCTAGATTTGGAACTGAATCAAATTTTAAATAAAATCATAATCTCCATTTATGAAGAGTCGTCAACAACATGCTACATCACAAGTGATTCATATGCACCGATACAATACAAAGTAGCCGTTTTCCATTCTCTTGCCCATCGGTTGGCTAGTCTCCCCCTGTCCTTAGCAAACTATATAAAAGAACATGCGTACATACAGACGGTAGCCAAAGTAAATGGATACGGAGTAAAGACGGAATGACGGTTGATAAAATAATAAAATTACACGCGAGAAAACAGTCAAAACAAAAATTGTCAACACTTTTCGTCCAAAAGAAAATCTACGAAAAACAAACGGATGAAAAGCGCGTATCATTAATCTTTGCTTCGGATATAACGAATGCCTTAAAAGCCATGTTTCATCGATACAAAATAAAAAATGCGTTCGAATCCTTTCAAATTAAAAAACCTGCTACCAAGTCTGAATCGAATTGAGCCAATGAACAAGCTCGGCATATATCAAATAGCTTGTGGAAGCTTTTGTTAAACAAAACGATCCATCGGTAAACGATTCGAAGCGCACAGCCAATACGTGTTCAACAACGAACCTAAAAATCTAAGTCCGCATTCTTTAAGGCGACAGTTGCGTTAATTTGAGCCATCACGCAGTTAGTGGTGGCAGTTTCTGCCGTGCAAATTGTTATTCTTTTTCCATACGATTTTTTCCTTAACATTAAATAACTACAACTTTATTCTAACGACGATTTTCTTGAGTATATAAATTAGTAAATTAGAAAATGAAAAAAATCATATCAATGGAAGTTCCACTTGATGGACCCAAGGCCAGAGGCAGATCGCAGAACACCTGGATATGTCAAATGAAAAAGCAACAACAACGCATTGGTCTCGGCGATGACACGATCCAAGATAGAGCTGCCTGTAGAAATAGGCTGAGATATTACCGCAGGTGTTGGAGAAAATTCAGATGGAAAAACATTGTTTTTGGGTCAAATAAAAAAAATTGACTGAAGTTCTGTAAAAACAAAACCTCTTATCCGATTTTAGTACCGCTAGTTTTATTTTATAGGTAAATTTGTTGGCTGTAATAATCATCTTATTTTGCTATTCTAGGTAGTCTAGCTTTTGAAATATTTAAGTTTTAGTCGTACAAGAAAATGATTTTTTCAAAAATCTTCAAATGCCTGTGGCAGCTAAAGGGTTAAGCTAAGGGGGTATGTTCCGTTCAACTTTTTTGATGGAAATCACAATCCGGTGCGTTTATGCGGCAGTTTCCGGACACCCTGTATATGGATAGTTCATTTCAGTTTTGTGTTTCGGTTCATCGAACCTCAGACTAAACAGCTTACTCGTATGTACTCGATGTTTTCATCTGCATTAAAAAATGTCCCTATTCTCATTTATGAAAAATAAATCAAACTGAGATGAAAAATTGCCTTCAATTCTTCAGTGGAGTTCGTCCCATAAGTGTTCAATGGGATTGATGTCGGGACTGCGTGCAGGCCAGTTAAGTGACGACATATTGGCTTCATTCAAGAACTGCCGAGTGAGGCGCGATGCATGACACCGGGCATTGTCGTGCATCAAAGTGAAGTTCTCGCCAATAAATGGGCACAACGTGGACACGGAGAATATCGATAACGTATCGCTCAGCTATCAGTCCTCCTCCTCGGCTTCCTGCGGACACGAATACGAAATCCGTTTTTCCCTCCAAGGAAATGCCAGCCCACAGCATACAGGAACCGCCGTATGCAACCATTTCAGTGAAACAGCACTGCGCAAATCGCTTGGGCGCCTGTAGACTCGACATCTTCTGTCACTGCCATGCAGACACATTCTGGATTCGTCAGTGAACAATACTGAGCTCCATTCCGTATCGCTCCAAGTAATATGATCTCGAGCAAATAAGAGGCGCGCTTGTCGGTGCCGTGCAGTCAATTTGACTGGCCGTCTTGGAGTGATATTCGCTTCCCTTAATCATCTCCTTACTGTCCAGACACTGACAGCTACTCCGCGAACACGCCTCAGGTTCCGCAGCAACACTCGTGAGGAACCAATTTCGTAACGTACTTGTAACAATGAAACGATCGTCTCTCTCTGAAGTGGATCGAGGGCTGCCCATTCTTGGTCTCGAATTAAAGCTACCAGTCTCTCGAAATCTCCTGCTAACTCTCGAGACAGCAGACTGACTCATTCCAAGACGGCGAGGGACGGTTCGCTGACTATGATTTTCTGACAATAGGGCTACAACTTGTGCCGCCTGATCTGGCGTCGTATCCATTGATGACAAAACAGTGATACCTAACTTTCCTGATGCAACTGATAATGAGAAACCGATTACGGGCGCTTTTATAGGGGTAATTTACCTGGCCTGACCTTTACCGGAAATTTTGGGCATTCGGTGGCTCAGTGGCAGATATGTCACTCTATCTCTGAGTTGCCGGTGCGTGGGTTCGAATCCCACTGTGGCCCATGGATGTTTGTGTTGTCCATAAAAATGCTCCTACGGCGGCCGGTTCTTCGATGTAAATCGTCCCGGAGCTACCCGTTGTTAAAACGGCCAAGAGCTGCCAGGACCCCCTTCGATTCAAGAGAAAAAAAAAATCTCTTGAATCGCTACAACAACAACAACCTGAAATTTAAATTTTTCTGGGTTTTTTTGTTACAAGTGGCAATAAAAGTGCGAAGCAAATATTGATAAAAAGGGTACCAACTGGTAGCTAAGATTTTAAACTTTTAAACGACATACGACTTTTATGAATAACTATCATACTTTCCACGCGCTTTTAGGTTGAATCGAAGGGGCGCATTTGGAGGAGGAATTCCCCAAGTTTGTTTCCCATTATAGTCAGTTGCCATCATGCTCTCGTGTAGAGATCAGCAAGCCTCGAGAGATTCTTTTCTAACTGTCGCTCACTTGGAACATGATCGATGATTTCCTTCTTCCAAGCCTCGAAGAAATGAATGTTAGGCTGAAACGTGTGGTCTCAGCAAGATGGAGCCACAGCACTCAAAGTACGGGGCTCAATGAATTCGTTGCGACAACATTTCCCCGACCGCCTCAGCTCTCTCAGTGGCGATCTCCCATGGCCGGCGCTCACCAGATTTGGTTGATTTATGGTTATTTTAAATTCCTGGTTTATTTCGATCAACCGCGGACCACAGCTCGCACAGCAATAAGGAGATTGTTAAAAAATATGTTAGGGTAATAGAGTAATAGAATTGCTGACTAAACTTCAAGAAAATATAAAAAATTTAATGAATTTTGAAAAAAAAAATCCCGGTTTTAACCGGATGGACAAACAAACGTCCGGGACGAGGAAAAAACGAAAAGAACCCGGTTAACCGTTCTGAAAGTACCGGTTTTCGGACTAACCGTCCGGTTTTTGACATCCCTAGTCTAAAGCATTCGATTCGGTTGATATTCCACTACTCTTCCAAAAATTTAAAATCATGGTAATGGATCATTTACTACTTAACTGGCTTACCGCATAATTCAAACGAAGCAGATAGTGAAAATCAACAATTCAACTACATATGTCAAAACCCTTCAATGAGTGCATTCAGCGAGCACATATTGGAAAGAGCTACTGGAAAGTGTTCTCTCCCCGCGTCCCACTCACCCGCTAATCGGTCCACATGCGATGTATCGAAAATTTCCCCTATATAGCGTTGAATTGGAATGCTACATTTAGATGTGTAGCTGCTACTTGGACTGCTCGATCAACTGTCACGCACAGCTGCTCGACCATGAATACTGTAAATTGTTTATTCACAGTTCAGCTGAAAAAAATGTAATTTCGGAGCCAGGTTTTAGTGAACGTTATAAATTGTGCGATGAGAGTACGTATTTTGAAAGGAAAGTTGCAGTTTTAGGTTTTTTCAATTTTGAATTGCCGCAATGTCTGCGGATGTATCAGCTGGTTAGAGAGAACTGACATTTCATATAGCAAGTCCATTCAGCGAACACAAACTTAGCAGTTTACCAATTTCTTGTGGTGGGGGTATGTAGCACATCACAATATGTGCTCGCTGAATGCACTCAATGTTACATTATTTATCTTGTTCATATTGAATAGCCGTTTTATATGAAAACTGCATCGATTCATCTTTAAGCCAATGATGCTAAAATTGTACTTCCAATTAATTCTGGAAACGATTGCCAATCACTGCAAAGTGATCTGGATGAACGATTTACAAATGAATTCGACGATCCGTGGGTTGTAAAAAGGCTTGTCGAGACGTTTGTAATACCAATTATTGAATATGCCTTGCAAATCTGGACACCGAAGTACACTGCGTTTCACTTGAATAGCACACTCTATACATTAAAATTATTTTCTTAATATCTTTAAAAAAATGAAGACAACAGATATTTTGTATTTTTTATTTGTCATTTGATTAATTAGCTTTAATTTGAAATAAAAAGAATTCGAATTTTTCCAACATGTAATCTTAGAAAAAAAAAATGTAAAACACCAATGAAAAAACACATAAATTCTGTTTCACTTGAATAGCACACTTTTTTTAAAACTTATTTTAATTAACTTTTTATGCAGGGAGGATAACTTATTATTGTTCGGAATACAAGTTGAGATCAATTTGAATTAAAATCAGCAATTTTAGTAATGGGTTGAGCCTCTCCCGTTTGAAATAACCTCCTAGATCCTATTAGGCAAAGAATCGTACAAAATTTTGATGTAAGCAAGGGATATTGTAGCCCATGATTGCTGAATGGCTTCAATTAGGCTAGTCTTTGTTAAAAACTATTTGCCAGACTCATAAACTTTTCTGACCAGCCATCCCCAAACATTTTCTATTATGTTTAGATCCGGCGAGTATGGTGGCCAGTTCAAAAGAGTAACATTTTTGAACTCGATAAACTACTTTACGGCACGGGCAGTGTGTATTGGTGCATTCTCGTGTTGGAAAGTTTACGGCAATGGTCCAAAGAGACTTTCGAATGTCGCAAAAGCCTTATCTAAAACACCTTGATACGACTTAGCATTCATGGTGGTGTCTAAGAATTGGATTTCACAAGTGCCGAAGTAGGATATGGCTCCCTAAACCATAACGCCGCCAACTCGACTGTGCAAACGGTCCAACTGGTGAGTCTCCTTCCTTAAATCATAAAAATAACAGTTATATCCGTCGGGCCCTTCCAAATTAAATTTCTTCTCATCAGAAAAAACAACGCGATACCACTCTTTGGTCCATGACATGTTGGTACGACAAAAAGTCAACCGAGCTTGTTTACGAGCGGGGTTAAGTGGTGTTTTTTTTTAATTTTAGACGCTTAAGGTGTTTAGCTTTTGAATTAGCACGCCATACAGTTGTTTCACTCGCGCTGAGACCAACTTTTAACCGAAGAATCATGTGAATTCGATGCTTCACTCCAAATAGATTGCGTATCTGCATTAGAGAGTACACTGCTTACTCGACCTTTCATATTTTTTCATAATTTTCACCATTTTTAATAAAATTGTAAATCACGTTTCTGCTTTTTCCAATTTTTTTTTGATATTTTAGTCACTGAAGGGTCACAATCCCTGTCAGTTTTTATTTTAACTTGTTCTTCGCTTGTTAAGGCTTTACCACGACCCAAATTTTTTTAAAATCAACGAATTGTATTTAAAATACTCAAAACGACTATAAATTGTGACATTGTGACCACGTGCACCCCGTATGTGAAGCTTAAACCCAACTGTACTATTCTAGTGAAACAAAAAATCTGCTCTCTTTTAAAGCAAATTGGTGAAAAAATGTAACGGTTAATTTCGAGAGCACAATTTTTCTTTCTGGGAGCCCACACAAAGAAGACAAAAAAAAACTACTAGCAAAGTTATAAGAATATTGGTATATATGCAAATTACAATGAAAAAACGGAATGTGCTATTCAAGTGAAACGCAGTGTATAAGTCCGATATTTCCAAAATAGAATCCATACAAAACAATTCCTACTGCTTGCTTTGAGAAAATCTATTTGGAAAAATACGATATATTTTTTTTTTACTTAATGTTGGTTCTAAGTTGGTGGTTTGATTTGTAGGATTGGGAAAAACAATGGTTTCGTATTTCAACCATGCTGATCAATTCCATGATATGGTATCTTCTTTAAGTTTTGATGGAAATATTCCACTTGATGCCCCATCATCTGGATTTTCGCGAGATTTTACATAAAACCATTTAGTAGGCTCTGTACATTTTGGATTTCAGCGGCTCTGTTTTCCATCTGGTGTAATGGTTAGTGCGCGCACCTTCGGTGCACAGGGTCATGGATTCGAGACTCACCGTGAACGGATTCAGTTTATGATGTTTTTCGAACTCACGACCCATGTGACGGACTATGATCTCACTCAGATATTAAACGATATGGGGATAAATAATACTGATGGGCATGCTGTTGATCTCAACACCTCAACAAAAAAAAGCAGTTAAGATCTTGGAAATTGGATGTCACTAACACATCTGGGGCCTTAGTCCGATTTTGGACTGTCGCGCCTGTTGTTTTTATTTTTTTTTCCACAAAGTTTTTCTATTTCTGTTAATGAAATCTAACTGCAAAGCAATAAAATCATGGTCGTCAACTGGCATTGTTGTCTCCATAAGGAAAAGAGATAGGCTAGCACAAATGGTAAAAAAATATCCTAATAATAAAAGTTTGCTGTCGCACTATAAAAAATACAGAAACAAACTAACAAGCGTCATCCGGTTAGCGAAAAATCATTATTATTCAAATAAAGTTAATAGTGTCATAGGTGACAGCAAAAAACTGTGGAATACTATAAACGAAGTTACTTCGCGAAAAAATCGAAAATCTTCCTTCAGTATTAAAAATATATCAAACGAAAACGGTGTCTTAGTATCCGACAAAAAAGAAATAGCAGATGTCATGAATAAATATTTCACAACTGTAGGTCAGAATTTATCATTGGATATAGACAATCAAATTAAAAATAAAAGTAATGGAAATCGGGCTCCTTCATCTAGACTTAGGACAGCTTTAACAAATTTTTATCTTTCTCCTATCACTGTCCTAGAATTACATCAACATATAAAAAATATTGACTCTAAGAAGTCCGCAGGTGTAGACGGGTACAGTGGTAGGTTCCTAAAATTAATAATGGACCACATTACAATACCACTCGTGCATTCATTCAATTGTTGCTTAAGACAAGGAATTTTTCCTTCTAAACTAAAGCATGAAATAATTGTTCCACTTTATAAAAATGGTGATGTAGCCAATCCAAACAACTATCGTCCCATCTCCCTTTTGTCAAATTTGTCCAAATTATTTGAGAAATGTATCAAAACAAGACTGGTAAAATTTCTTGATGATAATAACATCATTGCACCGAATCAGTATGGTTTCAGAAGTGGCTTGAGTACTTCTGATGCGTTGTACGATGTTACCAAATATATTTCAACTGCAATGGAAAAAAACGATAAATCTATTGCCATTTTCCTGGATTTAAGGAAAGCATTCGACACCGTAAATCACACTTTGCTTCTGGAAAAACTCGAAAATTTAGGAATAAATGGAACTTGTTTTTCATTCTTTAAATCGTACTTGTCTAATAGGACACAGATGGTTAAAATCGATGATACAATTAGCTCTCCCGAAACTGTAAGGTGTGGTGTACCACAGGGGACAGTACTCGGTCCTATTCTCTTCTTGATTTACATTAATGATCTTTGTAATATAACGTCCATTATGAATGGGCACTTAGTTTCATTTGCGGACGACACAGTCTTGTTATTTAAGAGTTCGACTTGGAATAAACCTTTAAGAGTGGCGAATGAAAGTATTTTATTAGTTAACAACTGGCTTATCACACACAAATTGTCATTAAACCTACAAAAAACAAAATATATTAAATTTGGAAAAACAAACGCTGTGGAAGTCGATAACCTGATCTCTTTAAACAATATAAAAATCGAATCTACAACTAATATTAAATATCTAGGTATCATATTTGATAATCTTATGAAATGGGATAATCATATTAATTACATCTGTGGTAAGGTTCGCAAAACGATGCATATGTTTTATATTTTACGTGATATTGTTAACTTAAAAACTCTGAAAAATGTGTATTTTGCAGTTTTTCAATCAATAATACAATATGGAATCCTTGTGTGGGGCTCCACATACAGCTCCAAGCTTTCTCCGCTTAATAATAGCGACGTTTTTTTCGTATCGCGTGTAAGTCTGACTCGAAAAAAACTATCGCGGGTAACATCCCGGTTAAGACCAAACAGCTGACATTTGACAGTTTTTGTGCATCTTTGACTCGCTTTCGTCGGCTTATTTTTTAGATGTGGTGGATTTTATCACAAAAGATGATTATTTCTTTGCAAAATCTTTTCTTGTGATTAGAAAAACTCTCACATTTGGTTTGAAAAAACGAATTCCCTCATATTTCCCCTATGCGTCCGCCATCTACATTTGAGCTCTATCCCGTGTAGGGTAGTTGCACGGGTTAACTTTACCTGGGTAAGTGTCATTTTTTTATATGAAGTTCTACCCAAACCTGCACGGGATAAACACAATAAAACGTCCCTAATATTCAAAATACAATAGTCAAAATATGTCTACATAAATCGAAATATTCGTCTACCACTAATGCTTACTTAAATTTCAACGTCATGAATTTAAGACAAATTTACCTTTTCACTCTATACAAATTCATGTTTCTAAATTATCGAAAATTTCCTTGTCTCTGCACGAACTATTCGACTCGCAACAATCAACGTAGCTATTTATTGAAATTAATTAAGTGTAAGAAATTTGTAATGCAAAACCATGCCAGCTCGTTAGGCCCAAAAGCATTTAATTTATTGCCTTTAAATATTCACTTGCAACTAACTTCACGAAATTATAAACAGTTACTAAGAAAGTATGTTTCAGACAATCCTAATTTATACAATGAATTAACCTATATTGTAGTGTAAACTATTTGAAATTATAATAATATATGTTAGCAGTATGTACTTGAATGTTATTAACTAGCGCGTTATCTCTGTCTTCTTCAGCGCTCACCCACAAGCCCTTCTGGCTTATGTGAGTTGCAAAAAAAAAAAATATATATATAATGGAATTTTGAATCTATATTATGTACCATACTGTAAAATGAATTATTTTTTATTTTTTTTGCAATAAATAAATATTATTATTATTATTATTATTATTAGAATCGCTAATAGTTTTGCTCCACATAGTTCAAGTTTTGGAAGTGAGAGAAATGATTTCCACGGAGCAACTTTCGTTTTGCAGTAAGAAGATGCACTTGCACAGAATCTTCTCGAATTATTCAAACCTAGACGGTTTTCACATTTGTTATTAGCAGAAAAATCAATCAATCTACGATATTTAAATTTTTCTCAATTCCGGTGAATCTTCGGCCGCAACCACACTGTCCGGGGTTTGCAAACCGCGCGGTAAAAATATCAACGTTGTAGACAACATAAAGTAAAAAAAAAAACAGAGGCGACAGGGGAAATCAACAAACGTTATTTGTTTCTACCTCTTCCAAGCGTGTGTTGTTCACAGCTTTGATATTTTATACCGCACGGTTTGGCAAACCCCGGAAAGTGTAGAGCCCCCCAATGAATGCCCTTCTTCTTCTTCTTTTAGCGGTACAGAAAGGTGTGAACCGCTGTGTATCTATATGGACTCGTTTTATAGTTCGTCATCGTTTTCGTCCGCAATCTCCAGGGATAAAAACGTGGCAGCTGCAATGGGGTTTTCCCATAGTGAGAGGGGGGTGAGATTTGTGGGTGCAGCTGTGGCATTGAAACAAATGGGCTACATCGTGTGGCGTGCCAGCGCAGTTAGGGCATACGTTTAGTATATTTGGGTCTATGCGAGATAGATACGAATTGAGGCGTGAGCAGAAGCCTGACCGAAGTTGGGCTAAAGTCACTCTGGTGGCTCTCGGGAGCCTAATCTCCTGAGAGGACTCTGTTTGTACCTAAACTCGCAATAGACCTACTCACTTCCTCAGTGTGAATCATTGCAATGGCAGCCCGGTATGAATCTTCATCGAAAGGATCCCTTTTGTAACCCTGGACTTCTCTCTCAAGGTCACGAGGGCCACGTTTGATGTTGCGTGGAGGAGGAATTTTGTCCATGAGGTTACCATTAGGATGATCCTCTCGATAACAACCTACTAAATATTGTTTTGTAAGTAGTCGATTGTGGTCACGTATTGGCATCAAATGTGTCTCCTGATGTAGGTGGTCCTGGGCAGACATCAGAAGGCATCCTGTAGCTGTGCGTAGAGCAGCATTTTGGCAGACTTGGATTTTGTTCCAGCTTGTGTTACAGAGACCTTGCGACCAAACTGGCGCCGCAAAATCAGCCGCTGCTCGACCCACCGCTTTGTAAGTGGCTAGCATTGTCTCTTTATCTTTGCCCCAGGTGCTACCAGCCAGTGCTTTAATGAATGCCCTTGATGTACTTCGTCATTCCAGCCGTCTCCAAATATTTTGTAGGAGTAATTTAACTTTTATTACCACCAGTGCAAAAAAAAAAAAACAATACGGTAAAATATTCTAGCTGATTGAGAAACAACTTATCGCTTGATCACGGGAGTAGGAATCTTATTCTTCAGTGATGAATGAAAACTATGCACCTTGAGCGAAGTAGAGTATAATATCCATTGCGTTGTAGTACTCGCATTATAGCCGCTGGTAACAAGAGTGTGTAATAACATTGACACACATATCTTCGAATGACGGAAATAAGTCATTATGACGAAAATTTACCATCATTAGCACGAATTCCAAATTACACATTTGGACCATCATTTGATCAATAATAACAGGAACGCCATCTGTTGCAAAAATGAAGAACAAGAATTTTTGCAAAAATATTAAATTTGTTATCAATCTTTACACGTTTCTATTCAAATTCTTCAAGAAAAGTGTGCCTTTAAATTATTGAATATATTCATCAAAATATCGCTGTTGTTAGGGGGGACATATTCATCATTTACCAAAACGTCAAAAGTAAATGACGAATTCTAATGACGAAAACATATATGTCACCTCGATTTCGGACTTTCATCATTATGACGGATTATCGTCATAATGATTTGGATGTGTGTCAAGCTTGTAATTGTCATAATTACTTGTTCTAGTTACTAGATATTATACTTTACAGTGAAAAAATCGCCCCTATATTTTGCTTCTGCTGAGAAAAATAGAATGGTAAGGTAGCAGCATAAGATTGTGTCTCAAAGTATTATATTTCATATCGGAAATAATATTCAATTGCTGATTTTAAAATTCGAGACTGCAGCATTTTTATTTTTCTTTAATATCACACTGGAGGGCAACTAAATAACATTTATTCTTTTTTTTTTGCAGGAACTGAGAGATCGGCTACTATAAAAGAGCAGGTCTTACCTATTCAAACAAGGCGTTTTTCGAAACCGCATAAAGAATCTCTAGAAAGCGATACAAAAAAAGCGGTCGAAAATAATTCACCTCACCCTCAACAAAGCCATCCTACAGGATGTCATCAAGAAAACGTCACAACCGAAAACAAGGAACCATTATCTAAATCGTCTAGTAGTGTAGAAATTAAACAATCTAATGAATCAAGAAATGCCAAATTGGCCTTAAGGGAACTAGTGCAGAAACGTGCAAAATTAAAACGTGAAACAAGAAAAAATTCTTTTTGCGATGCTTCTCTTGAAAGTGAGTCTACTACTAGCAGCTGTCAAAGTCCAAACATAGTTTCAGTGCCGAAAAGACGAAGAAGAAGTGTCAAAGTAGCGACACCGGAAATAGAACTTAAACAAGTGGATGAGTTAGTTGAATGTTCGAACAAACACGACAACGATTTTGTTGGTTTTACATCGGATGAAATAAAACGTGATAGGGAGGTGTTAAAACGCCTGGAAGAAGCTATTTCAAAATGCATTCCACAATCTTCAAAGAAGATACCGCCATTCGATCAACTAACCGACTATCTTAAAAAGAAGGGGACGCCTGAACGCAGTAGAGGAAAAAGAACAGGTCAAAATCAGGGGCGAAATTTAACAAAAAAGCAGGAGTTGGAAATTTCAGAAAAGACAATTTCTGCGGTAGAAATTTTAAAATTGCCAGGAGAAGTGATTGGTATTGATAGAATTCCTGAGGTTGAACCTATTGAGAGCCCGGCGCCAGTTGTGCAGGCGTCCAAAGAAAAGTCTCGAAATACCTGTCAAGATAAAAATAGTTCTGTTCTGCCGTCAGTAAGCAATGCAGAGATCGAAGAAGAAAAGTCTCTAAACGTGTGTCAAGATAAGGATAGTTCTGTTCAGCCGTCAGTAAGCAATGCAGAAATCGTGAAAGAGGTGTACAATCTATCAACAAATGAAGTTCCTGCAGTAACGACTAAAGAAGTAAAGGAAGATTCTGCCGTTAACGAACATCCGATTTGCCAGACTGTAGAAAATAAGTTGGTCGTTACCCCGGGAAAACCTGGAATTGCAGAAGATAGGAGCAGAACTCTATCGGAGAATATTGAATGTCCGCTGGTACAGGACATACCAGCCAGTTTACCGATAATTGAACTTCCGGAAAAGGAAACAGAATTAACTAATGCAGATTCGGATATTATATGTCGGGATATATCCTTCACTTCAACGACATCTGAAGTTCCAGCAGAAAGTAGTGAAACTGCATTGAAAGACGTTCTTGTAGATACTGTAGCCCAAAGGCCCCACGGCTTAAATAATCGTGGACTTTCTGGTGAAGCTGGGCTAGACAACGTTGCTTTATCGCTTGATTTGAATCAGGTGAATGTAAGTGACGAGTTTGCAACTGCCAACGAAGAAAAACTTGAGACGCGCTACTTGTCCGACGAAGTATTGCCAAATACAACGCAGATTTTCACACATAACTGTGAATTAAAGGTTGGACATGAAAATTCTACGATTGTCAAAGAAGATTTGCGCTCAGAAATATTGTCAAATATTGTACCATTGGATCAGTGCATAATTCAGCCAAGTATAGTTATTCCTTTTCAATGCGACAACAATAAGAGCGCACAAGACAATTCTGAAACTGCTGGAACAGCGGGTCTTGAATATAATTACACAAATGTCTCCCGGCCAAAACGTTCGGACAAAGGCATAGTTGTTCTCGATCAACAAATTATCAAATCGGAAAAACCGTTTCCGTCTTCAGTGCTTTATTCGAATCTGATTAGCAATTTACCCAAAAATATTAACCTGTTCGAAAGTAGTAAATCAAACAAAGAATACGTATCAAAATCAATTGCCGACGGCCCAGTATCGCCGATTGTTTTGCCAAAAACGCGTTTGAACAAACACATTGAACCGGTGAATCACGAGAAAAGTACTTTCCATATAAAGCCAAACAACTCTCTGACAAAAGCCCCAGCTGAACGAACGATTTTGGTAAAGGTACTCAAAAAAGATCCACAATCAAACGATATTCAAATCGAAATTGTTGATCCTATCCTTAAGCCGCCAAAGAAAGTGGTGGATCCAATAAAAAATATTTGTAAGTCGTATGTGAGAAAGATGATGAAATCATCGGGTATTAAAAAAATAAAAATTAATTCACCGAAAACAGATGTTCAGTCGACATTAAGAACGGAAAGTACAAAGGGATCGAATGATTGTGATAGTTTTAGCATAATGGCAGAATCGCCCGTTAAGCCAACTGATCGTCCCGGCAAAGAGTTGCCTTCCGTTGTACCGCATGTAAATTTACTGTCTGCCCGATGGAATGATGATTTAGGCTTACAGCAGAGCACACTAACGAACAGCATGAACTTAGAAAGAAACGATCCGATTGGAACGGAAAGCACCAGTGCGTCGCAGCCTATGGATGCGGTCGAGTATATTTTGAATTGCACTCAAAACAGTGACACGGTAAACCGTGCTATGAAATTTGAAGATGAAGACTGGGCGATGGAAGAATGGCAGGAGGACAACTTTGATAACGCATATCAACAAGAGTCAAATCTGAGTGAATTCGGGCAAAATGACGAGTCTTCTGACGTCGTCTCGATTATAGAATCGGCAGAGATTTCATTTGAAGAGGACATTAAACCTACGCCTCAATTATTGGAAGAAATGCGCATGAATAATGCCAGCCCTTATATAATATCAACCTACCAATCCAGCGAAAATGCGCCAAAGCTTACACCATCGGCATTCGTAAAAACCGAGAAAACGCAAGAAAACATTAATACCGGAAATGGTTGTAGTACATTCGATCGCATGCCTTTTAATCAAGACGCTGAAGACTCTAATGATTGCGATTCAGCAATTGTTCCTCCCAAAAAGCGTAAGCGTGTAATTTTGAATTGTGCAAACACTTTAGAAAGTACTCCAGTAGATAAAATAACAGAACGAATACGACAGCGTTTGATTGATAAGGGAAAATTTTCGGAAACATTGACTCCGAAAATCGAACCGCAATGTTCCAGCGAATCGCAATGTGCCAGCAGTGATTTTCATCTAAATACCAGTAAACAAGCGGAGAGTGAAAATAGACTAGAATCGCCACTTTTGATAACTCAGGAAGAAACCTCGGAAAAGGAGACTCGAGCCGGTGAAAATACCCAGACTAACTCCACTCCACAAGTGGCAAATCAAACAAACGCGCAGAACCCTGATAATAAAAAGGCGGTTAACGTAAAACGAACTGGTTCAGTTCGACGGACCAAGGTTGTGCCAGTCATGTGCGGACGTCCCCGTGCGTCAAAAGTAACTAAATCTGCAGAAACACAACAAGCATCATTACTATCCAAAGGCGATTCTACTGCAGCAAATGTAAAGGCGAATATAAATGAGAAAGCACTTTCTTTGACTAAAGACAATTGTGATACTGCAAACGTGGATATAAACAGAGATGAACTATCTGCTGAAATGTTGAAACAGCGAGAAACGAATCAATCCTCGACACATTTGCAGTTACCTGCAGAGACATTTGACTTGACAGCTGCTTCACGCCTAGCACAAAATGAAGTAAATGACAAAAAGAATAAAAATGAATTAGAAATTCTATCTCTGAAGTCGACAGCGACTTCAGGGCAAACAAGGGGTGAGTTCGCAAGATCTCGATATTTCCCATGAAAACCTTGTTTATTAACGATAATCCAATTTCATTCCGTAGAAGCCAGTATTGACATTAAAGCAGCAAACTTGAATCAAGATATTGAAAAAACATTGGTTGGTGAATGCGAAAACGCTAGTGTTGAAGAAAAGACGACAAAGGTGAAAAAATCTCATAGATCGAACTCTAGACGAAAGAACACTTTATTAGAAATTCATAAATTGGGACTAAACAATCGTCCACTCAGTCGGCCATCCATTGATGGGGATCTAAATGAATCCAACGAAAGTGTTGAAGAGTCTTCCGAATCGTTAAATGACAAAGTACATACAGTGGGTAAATATACGCAGCCAGTTTTAGACAATTTTTTTGCTGTTTCGTCAACGCCCAAGGTAGAAACAACAATTCGTCCAGCCTTAGTAAACAATGTAAATTTAATAATTCCAAGTCCGATTCCGGCTGTAACTCCCCGGCGACGAGGGAGACCTCCGAAAAAGCCCAAAATGCAAGTTAATCCAATCTTAGTTCCACCGGAATCGCAATATTCCGAAACAATGTCAGCGTTTACAAGTGAATATATTGTTAAACAAGAACAGCCAGACCAGTATATGGATACTTTTGCAAACAATTTATCGACATCGAATCTAGAGAATGAAAGAAAATTGGTGGCCGATTGTTATTTCCATCCAATGCTTCTTGTGGCCAGAAGTCGCGATGAAATGCAAGCTCTTTATAATTTCAATGAGACCGAAGCAAATCAAACACTTTGTCCAGTTTCGAGTGATAGTGCGCGATGTGGTGTGTGCAAGGATGTATTTTTCAAAGAAGATTTCAAACATCACTTGATAAAAGATCACTTTGGTGTTGGCTGGCGTATGAATGAGGATCCACCAATTGTAAGTATTTTTTGATTATTTTTGGAAGTTCGTTTTATTTCTGAAGTATTCTTTGCTTATGCTGTTGTGTTTTGTCCCCGCAGGGGGGTTTGTGTCCGTGTGACACTCAGCTTGGAAGGCTGTTTGTAGTCGGACAGAGATCTTTGGTGAGTTGTGACACCACGGACCTAACAGTGCAAGGGGGCCCCTGGTACAGTTGATACGCCATGGCGAGGATCTGTACAAAGACCATTCGGGCGCTAACGGTCCCGTACTCCTGAGTTATGCACGGGTGGCTCTTGGCGTGCCTACCTCCCCCCATAGTTTGCGGGAGGGAAGCACTAAAGGCCTAGCACGATTTTGATGTCCCCCGGTGGGGGGGTGCATCATACGGAAGTCGTGTGAGCTTCGGAGGTGACGGCTCCGCATGACCCGAGTCGAGAAGGGGCTAGCTAGGGAGAACGGCCTTGGTGGAAAATGCCTACGCGCCTATATCTAGCTAGTTTGTGGATTGATGACCACACTGCCTGAGTCGCATTGCTGACTAGTAAACTGAAGGGGCCGCCTGGATGTGAAAAGCAGCGCTTCGTTGTCTGCACAGACGCGGAGTCACAGGTCCAACGAGCCTGGGGTGTGCATGCCCGAATTCGCCGTAAGGCTTAACCAATAGGGGGCCGAAGGAGGATCACACCTGCTATGGAGAAGTCCATAGCGAATAGTGTACCTCGGGGATGGGTGAGCCCAGGGGACCATGGTCCCTTCCCATCTTGGAGTTGGTCTCGAGGGGGCTGTCGGTTGTTAAGCAAGACATCGAGCTGGTGATGCAGCCCCGGGGTTGGGTTCCTGAAGGTGAATGCATTCACCGGATGGAGAAATCCCCATCTGACTACAGATCCGGGTCAGTAAACAAGCTGGAGGTCCAAACCGCATAAGCTAGGACCAGGGTATAAAGCCACTAGGCTAGGTGACCCTTAGACAGTAACCTCGTAGATGGTATGCTTGTTGTGTTTTGTTTCGAAGGACCATGAGATAAGGTCTACAGTAGTGATGTGTAGCACATGAATGAGTCGTTCAGTTTGAACGACTCAGCAAACTGAGCAAAAGAGTCGGCTCAGCAGCGGTGCTATTGATTCGTTCAGTTACAAAATATATAAAATACTTAAATCTATAATTTGCCGACTTGTAGAATAGCAACCGCCAAGCGCCAACAATAACATTTTACAAAATTTATCCAGTCAAAAAATCTCTTAACAAAAGTCAACGATTTCCATTGAACAATGCTCAATATGAAGATGTGGCACACTACTGAGCACTGAGCTGATTTTTTACTCTGGCACACTGAACTGATGTGCTCACAGCTCAGTGTGCATAGCCGAGTCGAGTACTGACCGACCGAGCAATATGAAGATGTGGCACACTACTGAGCACTGAGCTGATTTTTTACTCTGACACACTGAACTGATGTGCTCACAGCTCAGTGTGCATAGTCGAGTCGAGTACCGACCGACCGAGCACTGAGTGGTTTGTTACTCTTACTCAGATACATTCTGTTGTGCTGAGTGATCGATTCGAATCAACCGAAATTAGCAAATGAGTAGTAACACTATCATTGAGGTTTTCTGATTTCGGAGACATGATGCGGAGTGCGTGGGCAGTAAAAGTATGGTTGTATAGACAGACAGACGGACATTCTCCAATCGACTTTCCCCGTCATACTGGTCATTTATATACATATTTTGTATGATCGGAGATGCTTCCTTCAATGCGTTACAAAATTCAAGACAGAGTTAATATACCCTTTCACTCATATAGTGAAGGGTATAATACACTGAGCAGCCAATCAAGATGCACTCAATGTGCATGTCAGCAAAAAAAAGCTTGCTATGTATGTATATAAGACGAGATGAGTCATTGAACGAGTTTTAATGAACGACTCAGTGAAAAGAGTCAGAGGTGATGTGTCGGCTCAGTGAAATGAGTCAAAATTCCCATCACTAGTCTAAAGGCTAGGTGCCCCGTAGATGGTAGACTTGTCGTGTTGTGTTTTCGGTGAGTGGCGCCCTGGATTACAGGAAATCCTACTGTAGCAGTGCTTTTGACATTGTGAATTGTTCACCGAGGCATTGTAAATTTCGTAGCAAGAGGGCTCTGAAGAATTTATCTCTTCTGCCTGTTCTTAGAGATGGGACTATCGTGCTCCCTGTGATTTAATGCCCATATCGCGGGAAGAGTGTTCTACCTCATCTTGATCCAACGTGTTCTCACCCGGAAGGCGGGGCCGAGATCGTTGATTGTATGGTGCATTTGGTACCCTGCCGGGTTTGTCATGTCTCAGAAATTTGTAAAGTTAGGGTCAGTAGTTGGTCTGTCGTCTAAAATGGTAATTGTCTCCGAAAAATGTTTCTAACGTTTCGAACATTCGCCGACTTTGCTGGGAACTGCAGTAGTAAAAAAAAAATAACAGGCGTGACAATCCAGCATTGGACTGAGGCTGCAGGATGTGTTAGTGACATCCTATTTCCAAGATCTTATCTGCTTTTTGTTGAGGTAATGAGATCAGCATCACGCTCAGCAGTGTTATTTATCCCCATAAATGGGTACTCGTTTAACATCTGAGTGAGATCATAGTCCGTCACAAGCTTGTGAGTTCGAAAAACACCATGGATGATGTTGAGATTCGAACTCATGACCCTGTGTACCGAAGGTGCGCGCACTAACCGCTAGACCAGCCAGACTACTAGTAGCAGTAGTCAAAAATAGTACAAAACTGCTTTCTGCGATAAAGAGCTTAACTGTATATTTCGCAAGAAAGCACCTCGGACTAACTGTAAGTACCAATTTGGGTGCGTTAAGGTGTCAGGGGGGCGATAAAATTAATCCTCAAATGTGATTTCAGCATCCAAAATTGGATCCTGACCATGCAGCACAAGATCTGCTTTCACAATTATGTATCTGCGAACAATACAAAATTCAACGTAGCTCGGTTTGGGTCGCAGATAAGGACAACGAACAAACACTTTCCACGTGTGAAATCAGGAGATTTAAATGGAGTGATTATGTCAGTGGTTCCCAACTCAGAAGCGTCTGCGGTCCCACGTAGCCTGAAACTCGCGACGCAACTGATTATCATTGGGCTTTAATTTTTATACCAACATCATCTTTTAGGGAGCATGATTATAGATTTGCATGTTTACCAGGTTGAGAGAAGGGGGAAAACTGTTTTCTTTGCGTCAACACTTGCCTCATCAGCTGCGATTTTGCTCGCACAGGAATAGGTGTCTTCTTGAAGAGCTAACTTGGATTAACATTTATCCAGTAAAGCTAGGTCTTTAGACTCGGATTTTTGATGGTGTTTAGCATCAAAAACCATTTGAATTTTTGCAATCGAGTTCGAATTATGATAATTTGTTTGAACTGAGCTATAAGCAACGAACCTAAGCAGGATACTACTAGTGCCGCCAGATTAGCCGATGAACGAGACGCGCTCACCCAGGTGATCCCAGAATTCAGGAGCTTAACTCCGAAATTAATCGACAAGTAAAAGACTATCGGAAGGCGAAATGGAACGAGCACCTCAATAACTGCAACCTCAGTGAAGGTGTCAGTAAACTATGGTCTACTGTCCGCGCCCTATCCAATCCTAGGAAAGGAAAGGGCAATAATGCCATCAAATTTGGCCATAAGAGCACCAGCGATCCCCTTCAGTGCGCAAGCCTGTTCAATAAACAATTTATTGAACATCCCAAGTCCGATATCTTAAATCGTAAAATTATAAGACGGATTCGCAGTAGAAATGTTGACACTATACCATCGTATACTGCGGAGCAGGTTAAAAAAGTCATTGAGAATGCTAAAAACTCAAAGGCCCTCGGACCCGATGGCGTTTCGATGGCCATGTTGAAACATCTCGGCTTTACAGCCATTGAGTATCTCACGGCAGCCTTTAACTTGTCGATCTCTACGCTTGCCATCTCTGAAATCTGGAAAGCAGGACGGATTGTCCCCTGTCTCAAGCCAGGTAAGAGCGCTGGTCTCGGCGAATCCTACCGACGCTTAACAATACTGTCTCCTGTCGCAAAGACGCTGGAGGCCCTTATTCACCCCACTCTTGTTAAGCATGCTAAGCTAGAACCCCACCAGCATGGCTCCAGGAAAATGCATAGTACCACCACTGCCCTCGATGCGATCACTACACGCATCCGTGACGGGCTAAACCAGCGTCGTCCTTGCCATAGATCGATTCTTGTAGCAATTGACCTAAGGAGTGCATTTGACAATCAATCACTCGATGCTTCTCGCGAACCTGTTGAATATGCATATCCCTGCTCAAGAGATCCGTTGGATTGCCAACTATCTAGCTGGTCACTGAGTTTCGTGGCAAACGTTCTAAGCTGAGGAAAATCAAAGTAGGAGTTCCACAGGGTGGGGTACTCTCCACTACTCTGTTCAACATCTACATGTCCGGCCTTCCTACACCACCGGAAGGAATCGAGGTGATTTCCTACGCAGACGATTGCACCGTGCTCGCCACGGGAGGGTAAGGATGAAATGCGCCTCCAAATTAATCGCTATCTTGGGTGATTACAGGCTTTCTTCCAAAGCCGAAACCTCACCATCTCTGCGTCTAAATCTTCTGCGACATTTCCTACCACCTGGTCGGGGGATTGTCGGTGGGAGGTTGATGTACGTACTGGCAACAATCCAATTCCTACTGTTGCTAATCCTAAAATTCTTGGGCTCCACTTAGAGAGCATGATGACGTCAGCTCATCACGCGGCATCCGTTTGCGAAAAGATGCGCAGTAGGAATAAAATCCTAAAAGCACTAGCTGGTAGCTCCTGGGGCAAGGATAAAGAAACCATGCTAGTCACATACAAAGCGGTGTGTCGAGTAGCCGCTGATTATGCAGCCCCAGTTTGGTCACATAGCCTATGTGATACAAACTGGTCCAAAATTCAGGTCTGCCAAAATGCTGCTCTACGCACAGCTACAGGTTGCCTCTTGATATCTGCCCAGGATCACTTACATCAAGAGACAAAATTTATGCCAATACGTGACCACAATCTCCTAATGTATCTTGTTGGCTGCTACCGTGAGGATCATCCCAACCACAGTCTCATGGACCGAATTCCTCCACCACGACATGTCAGGCGTGGTTTATGAGACCTAGAGAGTGAGGTCCAGGGATACAAGAGGGACCCTTACGACGATGATGCATACCGAGCTGCCATCGCTGAGATTCACACTGCAGAAGTGAGTCGGTCTATTGCGAGATGAAGTGCGAATATAGTCCTCTCAGTGCGCCCTCCACCCATTTCGCCTGAGGAGATTACACCTTTCTGCACCGCTAAAACAAGAAGAAGGATAATCTGTTACATGATAATTACGGATATTTAGTTTTTACGAAATAGATGCGAAATTCGGCGAAAATTGTTCAGTTTTACGGATAAATGCATCATGTTCCAATTTCTACTTTTCCCACGAAAAATTTAATTTTTCTCCAACAAAATCAATTGTGGAAGATAATTTTTCATCTCAAAATGCTTTTTAGAAGATTCCAATTAATGAGAATACAGACATTTCTAGAAACAAGGAGTCCGCAGAATCACGAGCACGCTAAACACCAAACAGGCGGTTTAGTCGGAGGCTCTATGAATGTACATTGTTTTCTGCGATGCGATTTTTAGGGTTTTTTAGATTTTTCAAAAAACCCTTATGAAATCGATTTTGTCCGTCCGTCTGTTCACTCTCGCACTCGCGAACGGCTTAACCGATCGTAATGAAATTTGGTAGGAATGTGTAGAATCGTAACAGTCTTCAGCACGAAATACTTAAACGTTGGTAGGACAAAGCTAACAGGGTGTTCCGGAGATTTGAAAAAGTCGACTTTTTAAGTTTTTATCGGACATGGACGTATGGATACTCAAATCAAAGAACTCGATGGGTACATTTCATATCAGTTGCTTTTTTCCAGTTTAGAGTAATGGTAACGGAGTTACAGCTAATAAATTCAGTTAATATGTGTAGCCATTTTTGGCTATCTTTGGATTCGTCCAGAATGAAAGGCTAAAGGTACATTTTCCTCGACACGACTGCACGACAGCGACTCGCTTATTCCATATAAAAACTTGTTTTTAAAATGAGAGAGAAACGAGTTTTTATATGGAATGCGCGAGTCGCTGTCGTACGGCCGCGTCGAGGACAACGTACCTTAACGCCGCGTTCCAGAATGAAAGACGTTAGATTTACAAGCAGCATTTCATTAATATTCAATGTATGTATCCAAAATCTAAAAAAAACCCTCGTATTGCGGGCGCAGCCCTCTGTACGCCGGTATTTTTCTAGGAAGATGTTGAAAGATTGAAATAATCTTTACGAGAAATATAGAAAAGCGTAACAATATTGGGGCGCCTCTACCCCTGTTGTCAGTCACACTATTTCCTAGACGATTTTTTGCTTTTTTTTTATGACTGAAAAGTGTGGATCGACCTTAATAAACACCCGACTTTTTTCAGCGCGAGGGTTTTCTGTGCGATGTGTGCGATGCCAAAATTCACACTCCCGTAACAAATGCGATAGACTTCAACGCGTAGGCTCGGGTGTTGGGCAACCGTGAATTAAATAAGCGTGGACGGATGCTTTCTCGGTTCTTATGAAGTCAGAGGGTGAATACTGAATACATCTTACAAAAATATGGCGTCCGTTACTGAACTTAATTTCCCGAGCGATTCGTTGGTTTCAACAATAAAGTGGCAAGTTGGCAAGGATTATACACAAAGCGATTATCAGGGATTTTGATTCTCGATTGTAGACCATCTCCAGTTATGACCAGGCGTGGTCCAATATTGCGGTAGTCAACGAGACGTTTTGATGGGGCATCGTTTATAGAAACCCTGTGTCATGTAGATTCAAGTAACAAGATCAACGGATTAGAGGATGTGGCAACTGGTCGACCAACTAGATGTTGTAGTAGCAATTCAAGAGTTTTTTCTCTTTAATCGAGGGGGGTTGACAGCGCTTGGCCGTTGTATTAACAACGGGTAGCTCCGGGACGATTTTATCGTAGAACCGGCTGCCATAGGAGCATTTTTAAAGACAACACAACCATACATGGTCACAGTGGGATTCGAACCCACGCTCCAGCAACTCAGGGTTAGAGTGTCATTTCTACCACTGAGCCACCGAATGCCGAAAGTCGAGCAACTGGTAATAACATGCGATGTCTCCAAGTCAGGAAAAATGTTGCCCAATAAAAGAAGAGAAAACTATTGATGCACCGACACGAACAAAACCGGACATTGATTTGGTCTAGGCCTATAAAACCGCCCCAGATTTCTAAACTTGCAATTAAATTGAGCGAACAAAATTGATTCAAACAGCTTTGTGAAGTTACGCGAAGTTCATCCAGCTACTTACACTTCAAGCGTAAACGACGCCGAAAAAATATTTAAAAAAGGTCATTCGGTGGCTCAGTGTTAGAGATGATCCTATATCTGAATTTTTGGAGCGTGGTTTTGAATCCCACTGTGACCATAGATGTTTGTTTTGTTTTTAAAATGCTCCTGGAGCCAGTTCTACGATAAAATCCAGCCAAACCCCCCTTCGATTCAAGAAAACAACCTTGAATCGCTACGAAATACGTCATTATTGAAACAGCCTCGTTTATAGTCCTGCAGGACGTATCGCAAAGGTTCGAGCTAACTTCTCTACAAGCACTGCAAGGTGAGACGATGAACTAGACAATATCAGACGTGCGATGAATTCAGTAGCTGAACAGTAAAATCAGACTACAAGTTAAATATTATTAGAAGGGGAAAACTGGAATTGAGCACCTAAATGACTGTAATCTTAATGACGGTGTCAGCAAGTTAAGGTCTATTGTTCACGATGTGTAAAATCAGAAAACGAAATCGCAGCCGAACTGTGAACTAAGTCATTCTGAATGTCAAAAACTCGGAAGCTCCTCCAACCAGATGGAATTTACACGGGCATACTTAAACTTCACAACCCGTTGAGTATCTCGCGGCCGCCTTTAACGATATCCACGTTTGTCATCCCGGAAATCTGGGAAATGGACGTATTGTTCCTCGGACGATTCTCGCCGAATCCTACCGACATCGATCCCTTCTCGCGCAGACTGGAGACGCTTATCCACTCCATCCTTGTAGCACATGCTAAGCTCAAATCCCACCAGAATGGCTTAAGGATAATGCATAACACAATCGCACGCATAAGTGATGGGCTAAATCCACGTCGTCCGTACCATAGAACCATTCTAGTAACAACTATTTACCTGGTGTAGGCACTTCCTACACTGAGTTTCGAGGCGAACGTTCCAAGCTTAGGAAAACTAATTAGGATTTCCACAGGGGAATACTCTCTCCGACTCTGTTCAACATTTGCATGACTCACTATACCTCCGGAAGGAATTGAATTGATTTCCTATGCGGTCAATTGCAACGTACTCGCTACGGGGATGGATAAAGATAATATCATCGCAAATATTCACACAACCGTTGTGAATCGGTCAATAGGGAGATTAAGCATGAATAGAGTCCTCTCAGCGCCCCACAACCTATATCATCTGAGGAGACTAGGCTCCCGAGAGCCACACGAGCGACACTAGCCCAGCTTAGGTCGGGTTTTTATTCGCGCCTCAACTCATACTTATCTCGAATAGACGCGGACATTCAGAACATTTGGCCGAGCTGCGGTGGTGTGCCTCATGATGTGGACCACCTGTTCCTGTTCACTAACCTCACTCCGAGGGCGTAATGGGACAACCCTATTGCAGCTGCTACGTTCTTGTCGCTTGAGACAATAGGCGAGAACGACGACGAAACATAGAAGACTTTCACAGCCATGCACAGCAGTTCACGCCATTCTGCACCGCTACTACGACAACATAAAGATAATATGCGCCTCCTTAATAATGGTGTTTTAGCGTTTAGTTTTCTTTGAAAGCCGAACATCAAAATCGCCTGCGACATTTCTTACCACCTGATTAAGAGATTGTCGGTGGTTTGTTGATGTTCGTATTGGTTTGTGAAAACATGCGCAGTAGGAACAACATTTTCGGAATTCCTCCACCACGATATGTCAGGTGTGGTATATAAGATCTAGAGAGAGAGACAGGTTCAGGGATATAAGTGGAACCCTTTGACGGTGATGACGAAACATTTGGGCCGTCAATATGGTTTTAGACAAGCGCGGATTGCGAGGCAATCACGTAACCCACGTTAGCGACGGATTTATTACGTAAGTGTGCATGCGGTGCTGTAGTGACGCTTGATGCCTTTAATTTCGCGATGTCCTGTTCGAGAGTTCCTTATTTGGAGATATCCATCCGCGATTCATGCCGCAGAATTTTAGTCGTTGGCACCGCTCATCATGTGAAGATGTTTATTTTATATCACTCCGTAATAAGGGTAAATTTATCCTTCTTCTGAAAAGGACATTTGATTATGAACTACATAATAATGAAAATAGAGCTACCGATATCTGAAAACAAGTGAGGGTCCTTACAGGAACTACCAGAAATTCTACTGAAAATTAGTGAATGCACTCCATTTTTGGTATTAACTTTTTTTTATCCGTAGAGTAAGGGTAGTAATGTGTGTAATAAATACCACTTAACACACATCAGCCTTTAAGAAAAAAGTATTCGTCTTAATGTTTGTGTTCGTAGAAACGACTCTGTTGTTGTTGTTGTAGCGTCGCAAGAGGGGGGGGGGGGGAACTTGTATCATCATTCATAAATCGTAGGCATCCTCTCCTCAAGGTCAAGACCTAAGAAGATCGCAACTTCGATGGGGTTCTCCCATAGTGCGATAGGTGTTAGATGCGTAGGTGCGGCAGTGCAGTCAAATATATGATCCACGTCGTGTGGGCTGGCTCCACATGCTGGACAAATATTTCCAATGCTGTTGTCAATGCGTGACCAAAACGAATTTAGTCTGGAGCAAAATCCAGAACGAAGCTGAGCCAAGGTGGTACGTGTGGCGTAGTTGTTGTTCGTCGGCTGAGATGTCGGGTGGTCGAGCGCGAAGGACGCGGTTTACGGATAGCCTATTTGTGGCTTTGGTTACCTCGCTGGTGTGCAGTTCATTTAGGGCCGCCTTGTATATGTTGGAGTTGTCGAGAGGAACTCGTTTAAACCTTTGGACTTCCCTTTCCATGTCCCTTAACGAACGTCTTACATGACGTGGTGGTGGGGTTTTGCCCATGAGGTCATGATTTGGGTGTAGGCTTCGATGACAACCAACAAGATATTGCTTAGCCAGGAGATCATTGTGTGCCTTGAGGTCTAGCAGCTTAGTTTCTTGGTGCAGGTGGTCTTGAGATGACATGCGAACGCAACCAGTAATGATACGCATGGCTGCATTTTGGCATGTTTGAATCCGTTTCCAGTTGGTTTTGCATAGGGTATTTGTCCATATCGGTGCCGCATAATTTACCACAGAACGACTGACGGCTTTGTAGGTGGTGAGTAAAGTCTCCTTATCAGTGCCCCATTTGCTGCCAGCAAGGGACTTCAAGATCTTGTTTCTGCCCTTCATTTTGTCACTAATGTTGTCGGCATGGGTGTTGAATAGGCCGTGATTATCAATTGTGACACCAAGAATTTTGGGGTGACAGATAGTGGGAACTTCAATGTCATTTACTCTGATGTTAAGCCGTTGGTTGAATTCTTTGTTGTATGTGGTAAAGAGGGTGGCCGAAGATTTGGGCGCTGATAGCATTAGGTTCTTGTTGTTGAAGAAAAGGTTGAGCTCTTCCAAGTAACCGTTGCTGAGATCGCACATGTCGGGAATGTCGTTGCCAGATGTCATTATGGTGCAGTCGTCAGCATAGGATACAATGTCGATTCCTTCGGGTGGGGTGGGAAGCCCTGACATGTATAGGTTGTTTTATCCTTCTTAGTTTAGATTTCCCATTTCTAAACTCGGTGCTGGATTGACGTCCGGCAAGGTAGTTTGCGATCCATTTGACTATATGCGGCGGTGTGGATGAATTGCGGAGATCCGTCAGTAGGAGCGAGTGGTTCACCGTATCAAACGCTTTCGACAGATCTAAAGCCACAAGAATGGTACGCTTAAACGGCGGGGGTTGGGTGATCCCATTGAAGACCTTAGACATGATTCGGTCTAGTGCAGTGGTGGTGCTGTGCATTTGTCGGAAGCCGTGTTGGTGATTAGCGAGTTGTATGTGCGTCGCAGAGTCTTGTGTATCAGCGATTCCAACATTTTCGCCACAGGGGATAAAAGCGTGATTGGTCGGTAGGATTCTCCTAAGGAGTGTTGTTTACCAGGTTTGGGTAACGGTATGATACGGCCTCTCTTCCAAATTTCTGGTATGATGAATGTTCGTAACGAAAGGTTCATCGTGGCAGTGATATACTCTATGGCCGGTGTGTCGAGGTGTTTGAGCATGATCATTGCTATACCGTCTGAACCAAGTGCTTTTGAATTTTTGGCATTCTTGATGGCCATTGCAACTTCTGTAGAGGTGATTTGGAGATGCTCATCAACTTTAGTGTTTCGGATGTCTCGTGTGATTTTGCGCTTGAGTTTATCCTTAGTTGGGTGTTCGACGAATTGTTTGTTGAATAGGTTTGCGCATTTATTATCGTCGCTCACGGTTGAGTTACCAAACTTGATAGAAAACCCTCCCTTGAGTTTTATTGGGGTTGGATAGGTTTCTAACCGTGCTTCAGAGTTTGCTTACACCAGTGTTTGAATTTAGTTTTCTGAGATGTGATTGCCATATGCCTCTCCTGTGGTCGTTGACCTGTTTGACTATGATGTCATTAAGGTCGTTTATCCGTGGGTCACTTGGGTCTGCACTCCTGAGTTGATCCCTAGTTTTTGCCAATTTAGCCGCAGATGTTGGGAAGTTGGGTTTTAGGCTGGGAATGCGGCCTGCTGGAATGTATCTCTTAGCTGCAGTGAGAATAATTCGTCTAATTTGTTTTTCAGCCATACGTACATCACTTGGGGCGGTGAGACTAGCAAAAGCCTCGTTCGTGAACCTTTTAAAGCTGTCCCAGTCAGCTTTGTTGAAGTTGGTGTACGTCTTCTTATCGGGATGGATGAATTTCGACGGCATATCCAGAGTCAGAATAATTGGCAGGTGATCAGATGATGTTGTGAGGATTGGTTCCCATGAGATGTCATTAATAAGTCCAGGGCTGGCGATGGAAATGTCAGGTGAACTTGTGCAGGATCCAGTGATACGGGTCGGTTTATCGTCATTTAAAGGGCAGAAATCCGAATCATCGAGTTGGTCGGCGATGGTGTTACCTCTGGTGTCGTTTTGGAGGTTGGAATGCCATAAATCGTGGTGGGCGTTGAAATCACCAAGTAGGAGGCGATATTGTCCGTTTAATAGAGGGCTGATATTGACTTTGTTACCTGTGGGACAGCTGGAGACAGGTGGAATATATGTTGTAGATTTCAAAGTCAATATTTCCTGATTTGACGATTATCGCTTGCTTCTCCAAGGTGTCATCGGCGGAAGTGACATCAACGACGCTGTATGGCAATTTATTGTGGATGAGGAAAGCCAAACCTCCTCCTGCGTTCCTATCACGGTCTTGTCTGATGACGTTGTAGTTCCCATATGACCTGAGTGAGTGACTAGAGTTGAGGTGGACCCATTGTCCGCTGCATGTGCACTGAACTGACGATTGGACATTGGACCAAATTCTGTTGGCGCAAACCGAGCACATCCATGGACCAGGATTTGTCTCAATGCCGGCACGTATTAGCAGAATGAGGAGCAGCTGGGCCGGCCAGAACTGCTCCACAAAAGAAAAAACGGTGAATGAATGATGATACAAAGTATCCGACCCCTTCTTGCGTCGAAGGGGGTCTTTGCGACTCTTGGCCATGCCTGGGGCATGGGTCGTTCCGGGACGTAGACCCGGTCGCAGTAGGAACGAGAAACGACTCTTGTGATGATCGCTCATCGGTCGTAGTTAAGCTACCGGTTCTTAGCACAATATGCGTTTATTTTCTATACGGACATGATCCATTAGGTCATAGCCGGTACAAGGAATGCAGCCACATTAAAAAAATATGCAATTAGGGCTCGGAATTGGATGTTAAACTACGATCGCTGAGAAATCATCCCAGCCGTCTCTACGAACACAAACCTTTAAAGGCCGTTGATACATGTATGATAAACTTAAAAATAATCCTCTTTTTCTCTGAAGAGATATTTTAATTTCTTCATTGGAAACTGCCTTCCTTTTCCCAAAGACTCCTTCAAGAATGTAGAGCGTATACGTTTTAGCCTGGCAATAAATTATTATTATTGTAAATAAATAAAAAAAACTTTGTTTTTCTCTTTTCCAGAACGTGACATCGTACCGTGAAATTCTTAATGTAATGAATGGCATTATGAAACAACACAAGATTACTTCTTTAGAATGCAAAGCATGCAATGTGTCTAAAAAATCTGCAGCTGGTATGATAACGCATTTATGGTCATGCTTGCTAACGGCCGAACAACTGTATAATATGCAAGAAACTTGTGAATTTTGTGATAAAAGATATTTGCCCGTTGCTCTCTGGACTCATTCAAAAACTTGCAAACGAAATCCAGTGTTTGACAATATTACAGTTGTGGAGGCATCCGATGAACCCAATGGATCGAAACGTAAATCCGCTATCAAGTAAGTAGAAGGTTTTTTTTCCGTTAATTTATAGGGGCCTAAAGTTTTCAGGTTCATTATTTTAAAGAGAGAATTGATATCTGAGTGTTTATACCATATGCTCGAAAATATGTGATATGAGGAAGTCTACGGAAATAAGAGCCATATAAGATTGCATTAGACATGTGTCTTTTCATACGGTTTTAATAAAGATTGAGGCCTGCATATTTGAAATTTCAAGATATTTCAATATAGGAAGTACACCTTTGCACAACAAACCCTAGTCCCTATTTCCCTATTCTTAGAAAATGCCCGATTAGTCTAGTACAATAGGTTCAAAATAGCCCCAAACCCAAACATAAAAAAAAGAAATTTTTGATGCCAAATTGTTGAATACACTGCTTGAATACATATACGCAGTAAAAAGTTACACCAATTCGCGCCATGGGTTAAGGGGGAGGGGGTGGCAAAGGGGTAAAAATTCACTTTTTTGCAAATATCTGGAAAACTGTGAGTCTGACTTTAAAAAGTCCTGAGAACGAAACAAACTACACAAAATTACCTTTGTAATGATATATAAAATTATTGACATTTTTTCAGAAAATTATACCCTAGACCCAAAAGTATTATAGTGAATTAACATTTTTCGAGTATTACATTTCGCACTGTAACTCTTGATAAAATATACTTAAGATCTTGTCCATATATTGCTAACAAAATTTATTTGATTTGAACCAAAAATTAAAGTGCTCCGACCATTGACGCCCCTCTCACTGCTAACATTTTTCAAAAAGGTATGTCTGTAGTTTCTTTTCAAATTGAGCCAGGCAGATCAAATTTCGTGGAGTGCCTAGTCCAACTATTCCAAGGCCCATTATACTCCCCACTAAAAATGTTTACCATCCGATCAAAACTAAGGGTACCCCCCATACAAAGTGAACCAAAGTTTTAATAAATTTCACATTTTTTAATTTCTAAATTCTATCTAAAATGGTAAAATAAAATTTATCTCTTAGAACCTCATTATAACAGTTAATTGTAGTCTTCTGAATGTATGTTCAAAAGTTTGCATGAAAGCGTACACTACAAGTGTCAACAAATTGTGTTTGAAAATCATTGGTACTAGTTCAAAGGCTATTTCCGAATAAATCGAGTAACGTGTACTAGCAACCTTCAAACCCGATTTTTCGTACTTGTAAGGCACGCTCTGGTATGTACACACTTTTGAATATACATTTAGAAGACTACAGTTAACTGTTATAATGACATTCTAAGAAATAAATTATATTTTTTCATTTTCATTAGATAGAATTTAGAAATGAATAAATGTGAATTTTTTTAGAATTTTGGTTGACTTTGTATGGGGAGTACCCTTAGTTTTGATCGGATGGTAATAATTTTTGGTAAGGAGCAGAATGGGGCTTAGAGGAGGAACCCTAAATTTGATCTGCCTGGCTCAATTTGAAAAGAAGCTACAGGCATGCCTTTTTGAAATGAGTGGAGGAGGAGTGAGAGGGGCATCAATGGTCGGAGCACTTCAATTTTTGGTACAAACCAAATAAATTTTGTTGGTTATATATTGAACAAGATCTTGTCACCCTAGGTTCTTTCTATCAAGAGTTACAGTGCGAAATTTAAAACTCAAAAAATGTGAATTCTCTATAATACTTTTGAGTCTAGGGTATACTTTTCAGAGAAAACGTCTAGAGTGTTATATATCATTACAAAGACAATTTTGTGTAGTTTGTTTCGTCCTCAGAAGATTTTAAGGTCAGATTCATAGTTTTCCAGATATTTGCAAAAAAGTGAATTGTTACACCTTTGCCATCCCCTCCCCCCTTTAACCCATGGCGCAAATTGGTGTATAACTTTTTACTGCGTAAATTGGGCAATGTATTCAACAATTTGGCATCAATAATTTCTTTTTTTTTAAGTTTGGGTTTTGAGCTATCTGTACTAGACTACGATCAGTTATTGCCACTAAAAGTGCGGAAATTGTGACCAAATTTGAGCGATATGGTAACGTTGGATATCTGAAATATGACGATGATATCGATTTTGACGATCGGCCGAAATATTGAATTTGTTAGGCAAAGTGTTGCAGAGGACGGTGAAACATCAACGCTACAACGTTCAACACAGACTATAAAGCATGGCTCAATTGTTAGGTTTTTTTGGAAAAATTAAACAAAATTTACAAATACACTGTTTTCATATATTCTTATTTTAAGTCCTTTTTTGCCTCATCTTGGATTATCCCCACAAACGCTCAGTAATGTTGACAAAATGAGTACCAAAATCAAGCTTTAACATGACATGCAATCTGAAAGAAAGTTTTGTGCACTTTTCAAAATGTATATGAGTCGTTTTATTTGAAAGTGGTACAAGTCCATTTTTGACGAAAATGAATTAATGGCATTTACAAATATATCTTAATATGCACTAACTACACTCGGCTTCACAAAAATCGGGCCACTCGCCACTTTCGAACTCAAATTCAATTTTCTCAAAAAGTATGAAACTTACTTATGAAAGTTATATCTACAGAAAGTGCATTTAATGGCAATTCAAATGACTATGATTTTTATCTGAAGTACCATTGACTCACGCAACAAACACAATGCCTGTTTTGATTAGAGTTCGCGCTTACCGTGTGGCCCGGTTTCATTGAAGCTCAGTGTATAACTACAATATCATACCAATCTATGTGGAATAACATGCCGAAATAATGAGTGCAAGTTTACTGAAATATCGAATGGCTTATATGTTTTATTTGAAAATGGTAAGGTTCCCTTTCGATAATAACACTAGAAAACGGTCGGTACATATTTGTTTAGCTTTTGTAGTGGCCAGCAGACAAGCACTGTGCATTGCACATTGTAAGAACGATGTTTCTTGTCGTGCAAGTTTACCCGTCCGGTTTCGTCTTACAATCTGAATCCACCCAATGCAACAGAGAAATGAAAGATATAAAATAAAAAATCAATCCTCTGATTTCGGAGAAATGTTATGCAAGATATATGAAATAGCTGAGATTATATCTGACCTACTCTTTAAGGTCGATCCACACTTTTCAGTCATCACTCATCAGTCAAAGTCATTTTCCATACAATTTGAAAGATTGTCAGTCAATTGATGAACTGACAAACTATCAACTTGTATGGAAAATGACTTTGACTGATGACTGAAAAGTGTGAAACTTTGAAGAATTAAATTCTAAGGCATCGTTTTTTTAGGGTTTTTTAGAAATTTTTTTTTTTCAAAAAACCCTTATGAAATCGATTTTGTCCGTCCGTCCGTCTGTTCACTAAATAACTTGCGAACTGTTCAACCGATTGTCATGAAATTTGGTAGGAATGTGTATAATGGTTACAATCTTTGGCGCAAATACCTTAGGAGTTGGTAGGAAGAAAATAACAGAGTGTCCCAACAGCGCCCGCTCTAGCAAGTCACATATCATCCTAAATATAATGATATTGTTCAAGATGTATTGCAAAACCTCCCACAGAGTAAGTAATTAATAACACAAACATCTTATGCAGTTATGCAGACATAGTGTCAGCACTTTTCGGTTCTTAGAAATGCATAAGATATGTGGCTGCACCGAGGTGTAATATAGAGTATTAAGTATCAATTAAGTCAGTTGATGTACGATCTATGACCGAGCAAGGCTAATAAAGTCTGTTATTAATTATCAACCAAAGTCTTTTTTTTGGGCTACATCCCAAAGACTTATAAATCTGGCGCAGTCGGGAAACTTGAGAATTTCGCGAAGAAAATCTTAAAATTAACAGTGCTGTGATTAAACAGTGAAAAGTTAATAACATACGTACTTGAAGTGAATTCAGTCGTTTTGTAATAATTATTATACGTTCCTGAAGTGAATTCAGTCGTTTCAATAATAATTATACGTACGTGAAGTGAATTCAGTCGTGTTAATAATTGAAAACATTCTATAGAGAACAGAGGCCTAATGCTGTTGAAAATTGGATGGTGAGGCTGCCATTCAATCTCTATTCTAACAAAACCTAATAAAAAGTGAATGCAAAGAAAAGCAAGAAGACGTGAAGAACATAATAGGAGAAGAAATCTTCACTTAACGATGGAAGAAATGCATCAACAAATCCTCGAAAGGGACCAGCATATCGAGCAGCTGGGTGCTGCCCTTCAGCAACTACAATTAGCCGCTCAGAATCAGCACAGAGTCAACGAAAATAGACAAACAGTTCTGAAAGAGCTCAGATATATGGGTAATTTTACGGGTCGTGGCGACGTAACAATCAATTCTTGTATTTCTAGTATTGAACATTATTTAAACACAATTAATGATGAGGTTACACGAAAAGAAGCCGTTCGTACGATATATTACGAGAAAATTCAAGGAGAAGCGAAGGAAGCGATAATCAATTTGCAGGAGACCGATAACTGGGATTCTATCAAAGAGTCTTTGAAGCTACGATATAGACCAGACATCGAACCTGGGGAGTTATACAGGAGAATCAATGCAATAAAAGCGAACTCGATTTTTATAATTATGCTGTTGCTATTAACGTTCTTGACACCCTCTAGTTACGGGCAGTTACAGGTTCATAACATAGACGAAAAAAACGGATTTACAGAAGTTAAATTGAAGCAGGTTGATATAGTAAACCAGACTCAAATAGTGGTACATTTGATAAATGCCACAGAAATTTTAAATATTGTAGACAATTTTGCTAAAAACATAGAACTTTTGGACCATAACCACAAAAATTTATTTCTTAGTGAACTAAAACATTTACGAATAAAAATAAACACAATTACTCCAGAAAATAAGCCAAATTTTAATAGAACAAAAAGAGGACTAGTAAACATAATAGGTAACATTCAAAACTGGCTGTTTGGGACAATGGACGAGAATGACCGACAGGATATTGACAGACATTTAAAAACAACTGACGAGAACGTACATAATTTAATACAAAATAGTAATCAACAAATAATCATAAACAATAGATTCAATAAAACATTCAAGCAGTTCGAAATAATAATTCAAAATGACAGAAAAATGATTATGGATAAAATAAATAATATTTCAGATAGAGTAAGTAATAATAGTATATTCCAAGACTTAGCATTTAAGTTTCAAATTCTAAACGGTAAAGTAGAAAATATATTGGAAAATATTGCTTCAGTTAGAAGTGGTATACTGAACCCAAATATCTTAAACGACATAGAAATTGAAAAG
The DNA here is from genome assembly GCA_949715475.1 of Microchrysa polita. Lineage (NCBI taxonomy): Eukaryota > Metazoa > Arthropoda > Insecta > Diptera > Stratiomyidae > Microchrysa > Microchrysa polita. The sequence goes on from OX454416.1 coordinate 92,949,483, forward strand.
TATAACATTGATATTGTAAAACTACAACACATTCGATTAGGTCTTGCAACTCTTGAAAACAATCTTTTAATCTTTGCTATCAAAATTCCTAAACAATTTATAAAAGTTCAACTTAGATTAACCATTCCTATTCCAAATTTAGAAAAAAAAGAAGTTGATGCTAAAGTAGAACCAATTTTTAAATATAACAATAAGACATACAAATATGATGTAACAAAATTTTTAAGTGAACATAGCCTAAGTAAACATTGTGTATATAGAAATACTTGCAAAATGATAAAAAATATAGATACCGAAATAATAGAAATCGATGAAGAAACTATTCTGATTAAAAATGCTAAAAATTTAAATATTATCCAAAATTGTGATGAAAGAAATATTGTAATAAACAGAAACGTTTTGATACATTTCAATCACTGTCAAGTAAAAATATTAGATCACTATTTTTCAAATACTATTGACAAAATTCAAGACAGATTTTACTACCCAATCGAAGGAAATAATTATAAATTTAACGATAAAATAAATTTTGACCATATTTATCTAACAAATGTTGAAAATATTAAAAAAATAAAAGAATTACAATATCACGAAAACATATCATATGGAATGAGCACAACAGTTTTTATTATAATAATAATATGTATTGTATTAATAATATACCTGAAATATAAAAAACAAAGAAACATAAAAATAGTTAATAGAATTCAGGAGAATTCTAATTGTAAGGAGGGGGCAGTCACATATCATCCTAAATATAATGATATTGTTCAAGATGTATTGCAAAACCTCCCACAGAGTAAGTAATTAATAACACAAACATCTTATGCAGTTATGCAGACATAGTGTCAGCACTTTTCGGTTCTTAGAAATGCATAAGATATGTGGCTGCACCGAGGTGTAATATAGAGTATTAAGTATCAATTAAGTCAGTTGATGTACGATCTATGACCGAGCAAGGTAATAAAGTCTGTTATTAATTATCAACCAAAGTCTTTTTTTTGGGCTACATCCCAAAGACTTATAAATCTAGCACTTACGCCGCCCCGGGCAAGAGGACAAATTGCCGCCCCTTAGGTGAAGTACCAGGCACATTGATTGAGAGTAGATAGCACATATGTTATGTCGTTGTTGTTGTAGAAGCGATTTAAGAGACTTTTTATTCTTGAATCAAGTGATTTTGGCAGCTCTTGGTCGTTGTAACACATCGGTTCCACAATGGCTGCCGTAGTATCACATATCAACACAAAAATGCATAGTCACAGTGGGATTCGAACCAACGCTATAGTAATTCAGAGAATAGAATGTCTACCCACTGAGAAAGCCCAGATAGTATGTAGTAGAAACCTGTTCCGCCATCATTCATACTCTTAAGCGCAATTCAGCTCAGTACAGCAAGGCCTTCTAGAGAGTTTGTTTGAAATTCCAAAATTAAAGCTAAGTATTGAATTTCCCGAGCACATGCTATTCACCACCGGAAAAAAATATAGAAATGTCAAACCTAGCGGAATTTAGAATGACGTAAGAGATTGAAAATTAATCGGCACATTTGTTTTCCTCGAAAACACTCAACACAACAACACATTTTAGAAAACTCCGCTCTAGAAAATGGTATGCCAAAAAAATGGTGGAGCGGATAAACATAAATTAGCCGGGTCTCTTCGTGGACGAGTTTCTTCAGTGGTTTAAACATGGGTGGCTTATTTTCATAATGGCATCATTTCGCGAGTTGTTATAGAGAATAAGGTTAGAGCTAGCTAAATTGGCGGAACCTAGCCAAATCCCGATATTAGCATGTCCGGAAACATATTAGGGAGGACTGCTATTGCGGCTCTGGCAATGTGTACATCCCTCATTTTACTGGAATCCAAACTATCTTGTCCTAATTTTGACCACCCAATTCTTGATGAATTGCTGCCAAATCCGAAAAGAAATTGTGTTTAAAACGGTGCATTTGGGCAAGAAATTTCTCATAGAAGATTTTTTTAAACGCTTTTATGTACTGAGCGTATATGCACTACTTATTTCTAGTTTCTTATGGTTTCTCCGGAGGTTCAATATTTACTTAGTGGACGAGATCTGACGCAACAAACTGAATAAAAATATTAGGACGCAACCACACTGATCGGGATTTGCAGAACCGCAAACAAAACATCAAAGTTGTGGACAACACACGCCGGGAGGGTTAGAGACTTTGGGGAGATCAATTTGTCATTTGTTCGGTTTGGTCAATTGATAGGGAATATTTATGCTATCAGCTCTCGAAAGAAGAATTTTTCTTTCTTTTTATCGCCACTGATAAAAAGAAGAGGAACTAATTTTCAATTGGAGGACGAAATCAGCACACCAATCTCCAATAAGTTTTTTTTTTAAAGACGAACTTACATACTTAGCACATAACTTTGCAAGCATCACAGACGTAAAATTTAGGCAAATCTCACTAAACATTTTTAGATTCTAAATGCAGTACTTCGTATATCAATTGTATGGGCTCTTCAAAGCCTAGCAAGAACTTTGCATATTTAACCTCCTGAGTTCCAGAACAATTTTTTTATCGAAACTGAAAAATTGTATTGCTAATGGATCCTATAAAGACTAAAAGGGCTTGGAAAAATTTAAAAAAAAATCTTTCGTTTGAAATGTGAGTTTTGTTTATGTCCTATAATAGGACACTGGTTCTCAGTGAAGGTACATCTCTATACATTTATATTAGTTGGGCTAGAGGAATGGACAACAGAAATCTATTGAAATTAGACAAGAATATTGGAAAATAATGTTTATTTCAAAGTTTTCAATATTATACAACAAAATTCATATTAGAATTGTAAAAAAAAAATAAAAAAAAGTTTAAAATAGGAACTCCAATAAAAGTATTCAACTCTTTGCGTTTAAGGTTGAAGCTTCTACCCTTTTTCTCGACATACGTTGTGTTGGTTTCTTCAACGATTTAATACAGTTGTTTGTCAGGTAAATACTGTCCAGCTATTGCAATCAACTTTCGAAAGAGAACTAATGATACAGTTGATTAATTTAAAATGTAACGCGTTTCCTAAAGAAGCAATTGTTGAGCTTCTTTACTTAAACAAAGCCTTATTTCTTATTTTGTTTCACCCCTTTTTACTTCATCTGTAGTTGTCATGGCTTCCTTTACACTAAATCCAAGTTGATATTGAGTTCTTACTTTTGGTTTTTCGATTTTTTTTTATTCGTGTTTTGGCCAAAAAGCCGCCCCTAAAATTTGGCGCCCCGGACGACCGCCCGGCTTGCCCCCCCCCCCCCCCCCCCCCTTAGAGCGGGCGCTGGTCCCAAACGTTTGAAAAAATTCGACTTTTTTAGTTTTTATTGAAGGTTGACGTATGGGTATTTAAATCAAAGATCTAAACGAGTACATCTCATATCAGTTAAAATTATTCAGTTTCTAGTAACGGTAAAAAGTTATTGGCGTTTTAAGTTAAACTTCTTTTTCGACCTCCGTTTTTCTAAACCGTTATAGGGATCGATATAAAACTTTGCACAAAGATTGGTCAGTATGGCCTTATATACGTTAAATATTAAGACTGTTGACTTTTGCTAGGGAAAGTAAATAACAGTAAATTTGTAAAATTTCAATTTGTTCGTGTGTAGACCGTCTTAGGTTTCCAAATATGTATAAAAATTCTGCTAAGGGTTTTTAGAAAATTACATAGGGAATATGTCTACGAATTTCCATTCAAATAACTGTATCTAAACCGGAAATATAACCAAGTATTTAGTAAGGGCCTTTCACAATGCAAGGGAGGCCTCTCAAGCATTTCTTCAATGCATATCTTTTAACTTGATGAAACAATGAACATGAAATTTGGTGGAAATGCCTAAAATGGTAATAGTGTTTGCCACAAAAATTTTTGAAGTTTGTATGACCAAGTTAACAGGGTGTCCCTGAATAGCTGCAAAAGTATACTTGTTCAATACTCATAGGAAAGCTTGCGTGGGCTCTTATGTCAGGGGACACATTGGAACCATTTCATATAAGTTGCTTTTCCTTGATTATTCTTTTATTATTTACAGAAAAAGAAATGGAAATTCAAAAGTGTAGTTTTCCGAAATTACATAATGTCTTATCTAAATGTGTTGGGAAATGAGGTTTGAATTTTTGTAATTAACTTATTCCTACCTTACAATAGGAGATAAATTATGGTTTAAGGTTTAGTCAGAGCCACATTATACTCGGTAATATAAATAAATAATTTCAATCGGATATAAATAAATTTGTTTTAGGTTACAGAAAGCGATTGAAAATAATGTCAAGGCAGAGCCTTAACGGTAAACCTTCCTACTGTATAGTGGGATCGAGTTTAGGTATGTTGTTTTTCTGAATATTAGTAGAGGAACGTTATTATTCTTTGTCGCGACAATCCCTTTTCGGAAGAACTTACATCTTAATAAGTAGAGAGTTTTAGCAATCCGCATAAGCGTTAAAAGTTAATTTGAAGTATTTGTTTGGCAGCATATCCTAATAGGATAATTTAAGGCAAAAGAATTCGTTCTAATAGTAAATCATAACTAAAAGTACGGAAATTTCGCCGATAAAATACAGGAATTTCGCGTAAACTTAAAATAAGTAGTAAATATTCAAAATTAAAATGAGAAACGCAATTATTGTTGCGTTTTTTTACGTATTTTTCATTTGAACTTTGGGGCTCACCGAACGACGAAAAAGTCTCTTGCTACAAAAATCGCATTGCTGAAAACATAGTTCATTCATCAAACCTCCGACTAAACAGCTTGCTCGGTGTTTGGCAAGCAATCGTGCTTGTGGTTCTGCGAAATCCCTGCATTTACAAATATCTGTATTCTCAAATCAATCTCAGATGACAAATATTCTGCCATAATTTATTTTTTTCTGGAGAAAAATTAACTTTTCGCGAAAAAGGATTCAAATTCATTTTGTATCAATTCGCAAGAATGAGAAATTATCGCTGAAATTCGAAGACCCTCAGTTCCAAGTAACGGTATCGGAGTTATGGGCGTTTGAAATTAAGCTTACGTTATCACCTCCGTTTTCATACCTGTCACTATGTGAAATGGTATATTAACTTTGGCATGAAGTTTGCAATGCACAGAAGGAAGCACCTCCGACTATATAAAGTATATATATTATTGACCAGTGTGACGAGAGAAATCGATTGAGCCATGTCCGTCTGTCTGTCTGTTTGTCTTTCGTCTGTCTGTCCGTTTGTTGCAACGCAAACTAGTCCCTCAGTTTTGAAGGGGCTGAAATTTCTTTTTAGTGGCCGCTGTATATATGTCGGCACTAATGGAATCGGACCATGGGGCTGCCCCTGAAAATTAGGTTCTTCTAAGAAAAACTTTTTCCTTTATGAACCAATCTTAACCAAACTTCACCCAAATGTGTTCCTAGTAAAGCCTCAAAACATATCTAGGAACTGATGAAATCCGAACACTACGTCATAGGGCTGCCATATTAACCAACCACTGGAAATTAGGTTCTTCTAAGAAAAACTTTTTTTCTTTTTGAACCAATCTTAGCCAAACTTCACCCAAATGTGTTCCTAGTAAAGCCTCAAAACATATCTAGGAATGGATGGAATCGGAACATTACGTCATAACTAACCCCCAAATATTAAGTTCTTGTAAGAAAAACATTTTTTCTTCTTCAATCTTAACCAAAATTCATCCAAGTGTGGAGTCGGAACACGTCATGGGGCTGCGGTAGAAATTTTTAACACAAATTAAGCCTAAGTTTTATTCAAATGTGACGGGTATTCAAATTTCCGTCGCGCCCGAAATTAGCCTCGGTCTCGTTCTAAACCTTTATAGGTACTGACATGAAACTTTGCACACAGATTTACTAGTATGAGCCTATATATGTACGTTAAATGCTCAGTCCGATCACATTTGCTAACAAAAAGTAAATAACAGTAAATTTGTGAAATTTATTTAAATTTGTGCTTGTGTATCCCTTCTTAGTTCTGCAAATATAAAAGTTTTTATGAGAGTTTTTAGAAAATGACATGTTGTCTGCCAATTTTCATTCGAATTACTTTATTTAAACCGGAAAGGTAAGGGCGTTTCACAATACCAGGGTAGCGTCTTAAGATTAGTTGTGACTGGATCAAACAATAAGCATGAAACTTAGTGGGAATGCATAGAATGCTAGGTCTTCATTTTGTTTAGGCAAATTTGCAAGATTTGGAAACTCAGAGCACTCGCCTCTTCCTATGTTCTGCTTGAACAATACAAGCTTCGTCACAAACGCGGATATAATACTCTTAGTTTGAATGAAATTGAACTTATCACCATGCAGTTGTAAATTGATTTCATTAAATTTACCGAATATGTCGGTCATGTAAGCTATATCTAGTTTAATACTTTTTAATTTGAGTTTTAAGTTATTATCGATTCTTTCTAAAAATTTCAATGCGGAATCATATAGTAAAGAAAACCGATCCAAACGTGCGCTTTTAGAAAACCATCGGACTTTGGTGTGAAGTATTATTATATTCTTCGTCATTTTTAAGACAGAGCCGAGAAAATAATCTCTCATTTAACGCACTTCTTTTGATTTTGTTAACTGCTTTGATTACGTATGCCGAAGAGTCGTGTAGCCGTTGATTCAGGTTTTTTGGCTACTAAGTGCTGTCGATGTACGACATAATGCACTGCTAAAATAATGGGTACGTCTTTCTTGATGAAGGCCAGAAATCCCCGATATCGTCCCACCATTGGCGGAGCACCATCAGTAGCGACAAACAGAATATTACAAAGAGGTATATTTTTTGAATACAAAAAAAATTAAATTCGTTATCGATTCGGTTATCGATTTCTGATGTTACCGTATATATTTTTGCATCTTAAATTTTTGTGCACATTTTTGTGGAATTCAGTTATCAATGAAATAGATAGTGTCTCTCGTAAAAGTTAAGTAAATGGAATACAAATGGTTAATCAATATTTGATCAACATCTTTTACGGACCCCCAAATTTGTTCACACCTCCTGCGGACCCCCAGCACGGCTTCGCGGACCCCAAGGAGTCCGTAGGGACCACTTTGAGAATGCATGATTTAGACCAATCCAGAAATAGATTTACAGGAAGCATTTCATTAATGTTGTGAACAATTCTTATTTATTGCCTATAAAATATATGTACAAACAATATTCACTACGCATTAAAATTCTAAAAAACCCTCGTATTGTGGGCGCAGCCCTCTGTACGCTCGGTATTTTTTGTGAATTTTAAAAATTGGACGAACAAAAAAGACAATTTTTTGTTGCTCTAAAATTAAATAGTATGTATTAAGAAAAAACGCAAAACCTTTCCTACATATTGAAAAAGGTTTAACAAAGCCCGCACTGGTACAAAATTTATTTTTTATTGTAATCACTGTACATACAGCGAGAGTTTCACCGTCTATTCAATGTTCATCGGTGTGCCACGTAACCCCAAATTGCATTGAGTGAACTAACTAAAGCAGTCCTCTGCAAATTGCTTCTTGGCAGTGTCATTTCGAGTCCCAGTCGGGCACTTGGTCAACAGGCACTAGATACCGAAACGTCGTCAACAATTTGAAGATAAAATACAAACAAGTTTTTAAAAAACGAGACCGAGGCTAATTCCGTGCGCGGTTGAAATTTCGACACCCTTCACTTTCTTTCGGGCTAATAGCTTCTCAGGCGTTCCTATGACTTGTGTTCCGGTTCGATTCGTTCCTACATAATTCTTGTAACTTGGTTTTTGAGTGCAGTTTCTATATCAGTCCCCTTAACTCCCCAGGCGCGCCAGCCTGTACTTATCGAAACCAACCAATCATTACTTCAAAGACGCTAACTAGTCGACTAGGAAGTGGTTCTTCTACGACTTTCCTCACCACCTGGTCAGGTGATTGTGGGTGGCCAGTTAAGGTACGTATTGGCCACACACCAGTTCCTACTGTTGCAAATCCTAAAATTCTCGGGCTTTATCTTTAGAAAATGATAACTTCAGCTCATCACGCGGAAGCGGTTTGCGAAAAGATGCGCAGTAGGAACAAAATTCTTAAAGCACTGGCTGGTAGCACCTGGGGCAAAGACAAAGAAACAATCCTAGCCACTTACAAAGCGGTGGGTCGAACAGCGGCCGATATTGCTGGTCCAGTTTGGTCGCGAGTCTATGTAACACAAACTGGAACAAAATCCAAGTCTGCTAAAATGCTGCTCTACGCACATCCATAGAGTGTCATCTGATGTCTGCCCAGGATCACCTACATCAGGAGACACATTTGATGCCAATACGTGACCACAATCGACTACTCTCAAAACAATATCTTGTAGGTTGTTATCAAGAGAGTCATCCCAATCGTGACCTTATGGACCGAATTACCCCTCCACGCCACATCAAACGTGGCCTTCGAGACCTTGAGAGAGAGGTCCAGGGTTACAAACGGGATTCTTTCGATGAAGAATCATACCGGGCCGCCAATGGTCTTCTGGTGTAACTGATATCCAGGAGGAGTTGAAGATACTCCTTGGGGCCTTCAGTGAAGGATCCATTTTGGATTTTAAGATTTTCGGCTCCGTAGTGGCGAGAGTTTGTCATTGATTGGATTGCCTCACAGTTTTTCCTTTAGCCGATTCTTTTAGATGGTTTAATCAGTGTATTGGATTCAGTGCGAGTGGTCCGCGTGCGCCTTTCATTGTCCACGGCGCCGAGCTGGGGCATTCGGTGGCTCAGTAGCAGAGATGTCACTCTCTCTATCTCTGAGTTGCCGGTGCGTGGGTTCGAATCCCACTGTAGCCCATGGATGTTTGTGTTGTCCATAAAATGCTCCTACGGCAGCCGGTTCTTCGATGCAAATCGTCCCGGAGCTACCCGTTGTTAAAACGGCCAAGAGCTGTCAAAGCCCCCTTCGATTCAAGAGAAGAAAAAAAAATTTCTTGAATCGCTACAACAACAACAACAACAACGGCGCCGAGCTGAGTTGAATTATCTTGTGACCAGGGCTATTTTACCAGGGTACAAAAATGGGTCTTTGCTTCCTTTATTTAGGACGACCACATATTAGACATTAAAACACATCTCTGTCGTTGTCGTCCGGCTATCCCACTCAGTGTGTGTGTGTGTGTGTTTGAAGATTTAATCTGACAGGAAGCAGGCAAATTTGCAGTGGAAGGGTTGACCAGAGCGGCTACGAGGTCTGTGGTCTATGAATTGTTTTTCGTCTATATGATATTTTCATTAATACATATTTTTAAGTCGATTGTTTTAGTACTTTAGCAAACGATTACTAATTCATATTCTCTTATTTTTCAGAGCAAAAACCAGTCTTAAAAGTATTGCATTGCAAGGCGATTCATTCTCCCCGGATGATGTATGTAGCATTTTAATTTAATTTTTTCTTATTGTCTATTATTTATCTCCCTTCCCAATGAAAAATAGCTTGTAAAGCAGTATCAATGTCCCCCTGTCGCCGCTTTATTGCTAAAATGGAAAGCTTTTCTTAAAAAGTATGGCGTGGCAAAGTGTTCAGAGGATTCTTGCAATTTCGAAACTCCAGATATCGAAATCATGAAAAAGCACTATAAAGATTGCATACACATCCGCCGAGGTGGCTACAAATGTGTGCGTTGTAATTTCTATAGTGCATTGGAACGCACTGTCCGAGAACATGTTTCATCTGAACATGTCAACATGATCATTGCAAATGCTCAAGACTCGCAATCGGTGGCGGAAAATGACGTCGACGAGTTCAGGAAATCTGCATCTGAGTCTGAAAGCGAAGGTGAATTTCCTGAGCCTGAACAGAGAGAGGTTTCATTGTGTAAGTTATTCACACCTTATAGCGAGGTTCACCACACATTAATTGATTTTTCTTATTCTCAAGTTGGTCGAAGTATATCCTATACAACTCCGGACTATTCTGTCATCATGAAAAAAATGTAATATTTCTGTCGGCTTTAATATAGTAGTATGTTTGAATGATTAGTTTTTCTTTTGTAGGTTGAGTAAATTACACTCTGATGATGTGTTGTTCCGAGAATCGGGAATGCCACGCTTCGAATTTTCTTTGAAATCATTTGCAAATTTCCAGCCCATTCGTAAACGTTCGATAAGAATTGGTTTCACTTTAAGGACAGACGAATTGAACAAGCATACTGGAGCCTCTCAGCCACAAAGGGAATGGGTTCAATTAAAATTATTTGATACTATTGATGAAAAATGTAAGATTACAACTTTTCCAAAATTTTCAGTTGATATTAATGCATGTGTTGCTATTTCAGGGGGAAAATGCACTTTCTTAGGAGGATCAATAGTTCATATGGCATGGGTGCCGAAAAACGAACGCGAAACAAAGCGTATTGAGTACCTAGCGATCATGTATCGACGCGATATAAAATCTCGTGTTAAACTTTTGAACCCCCAAGCGGAGGCTTGTTTAATACTGATATACAAAGTAGATCTGTCGGAAGGATTCGGGATGAAGTTATTGTATGGCGTGGAGTGCAGTGGACCTGTACACCATTTCGTATTTCTGCCAAGTGGTGGATATGCACCCGAAATAAGTCGCTTAGGTCTACTGGCAGTTGGATTACCTACGTCTAATATAAACATATATGCATTGCCCCTCAAAGCAATCGATGAGAACTGTGATAATACTATTTATGATGAATCAAACTGTAAGATATTAGATCTTAAGCCGTGCATGAGACTGTGTGTGGATATAATAGGCAAAGCGCAAAAGGACGATAGTTACAAGTCCCCATGTACCAAAGTTTTATGGTCGGAGGTAAAACTGATGGAGTACAATAAAAAGTACATCTTAATGAATAAATTTTTCAGGTGAAACCGCATAATATAATCGTAGCTGGCTTTGCAAATGGGTTTGTGGGAATATGGGATGTACGCGATGGCGATAATCTTACAAGAATTGATGTCGACGGTGATTGTCCATACTTCATACCATTGTCATATTTCAACCCTTTAAGGCAAAGCGTTACCGGTACGTGTTGTAGAGTTAATTATGCATTTCTTAGCGTTGAAATTTGTTAAGAGTCAGAATACACTGTCCAATCGATTGTACAAGAAAGATCATTTTCTTTAGCAACGTCGGTATTGGAACCTAAGAAAGTGTATGCCGACTCGTAAGAAGTAGGAATTTATGAATTTAATTATTTTTTTTGTATTTTTTCTTTAAATTTGCAGCTCTTGCCATGCATTACCACGTTGACGAACCACGCTGGCTGGTGGTGGCGAGTAGGGATCGAGAGTTTCAAGCTTACGATTTGGAAGATATAACGAACCCTAGACCCTTAGTTACGACTGGATTCCAAAAAACCGGTGTATCTGCTGCCGTGTGGCCAATGTACGCGGAGAATCCATCAATGGCTATGGACGATGACTACATTGAAGGTTCATACAACTAGCAGTATTATGTATTTGATTTACCTTTAAATCAACTTTTTATTGTTTCTTTGTAGATACAAGTGGCGTGTATTCAGCAAGTATTTACAATATTACATTTAAAATAAAACATCACATGCACAGTCCAAGTGGATTTGTGTGTTTGGATTTTCAACCATGGCATAACGCGTTGATTGGTGGCTGTCAAAATGGCGATGTTGTTTTACAACGATTTCGCACATTATCAATGGAATGTATGGTCGTCACAGCATTTCCCCGTCGGTATATATTTACGTCAGATGTGGTGCGTTTAGATGGTGCACCAATACCAAGCAATAGTCCAGACACGGTTAAGAATATGACTAAGGACATATTGCCGTATTTCGATACCTATAACGAAAAGTATGACGATTCATTTGGGCTAGTTTTTGGAGGTCCGGCTGCGGTGAGTACTGCATTGTTTTGAATTTAGTATAAAGTAGCTATTTTATATCGTATTGTTGGTTATATTGGTTTTGAACCTTTTTCATTCCGTGTCCCGTTTTTAAGGTCTGTCTGTAGAGTCTGGCGGCCCTTGAAAATTTCACAACAAATATGTAAAAAATTGTACTTTTGTTTTGTTTCTCCCTGACAACTTCCTAGCAAACAAAATAATTCGTTACTTCACTTTTTACGAAAAACAATTCGTATCTGACCTCATAAATAATTCGTAAATGCCTTAAACAGCGGACGTGAATTGCGAATACAACAACAATAAAGAAACATTTTGTGAATTTGTTTACGAATGATTTTGGGTTTGGTTTTCAAAATTGAAAAAATACTATTTACTATTAGTATTACCCTGCAAACCAATTGATCCGTAATACATTCGTAAAAGCCGAATAGAAAACGATTTATGTTCAAAAATAGCAGCGCGAACTTTTGAAGTGAATGTGGGGTTTTTTGGTATTCAGAATTGGACAGGATAGGCTTTGTATGGAAAGTGCGGTTATTCTGTTCTGTACTGGAGCAAATAAAACGGAGCTAAGGTGTTCTTTTTCGGCGAAAAACAGGAAACGTTTAGCGGAAAAATGTAGTCAGCGCTCACTGAATCAATTTCAGCTCATTATTCACATCAGAATTTTGATAAAAAAAATGGACCTTAAATTTTCGTACAAAAATGTATTTTTTATAAGAGGCCTCCCAGCCGTGCATGTTTTTGTTTGCACAAAAATGTGGAAATGGTATCTTCCGATTATTTTGATGACAGCATATGACGTGGCCATCGTAGAAATTCACATAACAGTTGCGAATTGGTCAATAGAGGAATGTATTAAACTACCTCTCCAACTTTTTAATACATTTCTTTCAGTGCCTCCATTATCAACCCCACTCTTGTAGCTCATGCTAAGCTAGAACCTCATCAGCATGGCTTCAGGAACATGCATAGTACGACCACTGCCCTAGATGCGATCACTACACGCGTAAGAGATGTGCTAAATCAACGTACTCCATGCCATAGAACCATCATGTTGGAAATTGACCTCTCAAATGCGCTTAATAAGGTCAATCGCTCTATGCTCTCTGTTAATATGCGTATTCCAGCACAAGAGATTCGTTGGATTGCTAACTATATTTGCAACAGGCGACAGTATGGTTATCGGTCGGTAGAATGTACCAAGTTTAGTGCTTTTCCTTGGCTTAAGGGAAGGAACAATACGTCCTATTTTTCAGATATCAGGGATGGCAAGCGTGGAGATCGACAAACTAAATACGGCTGTGAGGCACTCAATAGTTGGAAGGTCGAGATGTTAAGGCATGGCCATCGAAATGTATGTCATAAGGTCCGATGGACTTGAGGTTTTTAGCATTCTCAATAACTTTCTTAACCTGGTCCGCAGTGTAATGGTACAAATTATCTTCTCAATTTTATACTTGAGCCCATCGGACTTGCTTATTGAACTGGCACGCGCAGTGCTGGATTTCTGGTTTATAAAAAATACGTCTATATTGCCACTATCGTTGTTGGGGGTAGAAAGGACACGGACAGTAGACCATAACTTGCTGACACCGTCATTTAGATTACAGTCATTGAGGTGCTCATTCCATTTCGACGACTTGTTTAATTTCGATGCTAAGCTCCTGAATTCTGGGGGGCTGAGCGCGTCTGATTTTATCACTGCGATCGGCTAACCTTGTGGCGCTCGTAGGGAAGTTTGGTCAAAATGAGAGCCAGACGAATAGCTGGAGCGAGGTGGTAAATAAATATTAAATATTTCGATATTGGTGCTCCCTGATGCAATTTGCCGTACCGTCAAGCAAATATTCTTCGTCTCTGTACTGCGTAACCCCTTGTGTGGGGTATGGGTGCGTTCACTCAGCCGTTTATAGGCTATTTCGAGTTAACGTTTCATTGCATATTATTTCGGAGTGTATATAATGTTGCAAGCACTAAATATTTCCTATCCGCACATGTATGAAAATGTTGGACCACGCCGAGATTCGATGTCCGGACCTCTAGATTACTAACATCGTGGAGTGCGACTCAACCAAGGGAGCCACAGAGCAAATACATGTTATACACTGTAATGTACGGACTTGTGAATTAGGAAGGCAAGTCCACCTCCAGGGTGAGAATCATTCGTGGCGCCTTCTCTGTCCTCCCGTAGCATAATATCCTAAGATATTATTCCGTAGACACTAAGAGGTGAGTTCGGATGGAGGCTCGTCTCTTGGATGGTAGCAATCAGAATTCTATGCTTATTCAAGAAATTGTTATCTCAGGTACTTTGTGAAGAATTCCATTTCGGTCAGGACGTTTTTCCAAATAAGCAGGATGCCATCCCCAACTATCCTGCAAAAATCCAGAGATGTATGATTTTTGCCAACCAAATATCGTATTTTTCTTTGACTTGTAGTTAAAATCAGAGTCAAGACCAGTTTTCCTCCAATTCAACCAAACCTCATACAAATGTGTTTCTATTGATGTCACAAATCATACGTTAAAATTGATGGAAAGGAGGCTATCGTACAAGCCCTCCTCCCCCCCATTTTGGTTCTTCTGAGAAACATTTTTTGCTACACCAATTTCACTAAACCTTTTATTAATGTGTCTTTATCCAAACAACGAAAAATGTAAAAACAAATGGAACTGTACTATGGGACCATGTCCCCCGCTTCCCCCCAATAAAGAGATTTGTTTGCCCAATTATTCCAAGCAAGCCACTCAAATGTTGTTTTATAAGCACCACGGAACTTATGTGAAAACGGAAGGAAAATAATGGAGGGGAGAGGATTAAATACAAGTCATAGGTACCCCCGGAAAAAAAATTTAACCCGAGGAGAGTGATGGGTATCTAAATTTCGGCCGCGCCCAGAATTAGCCTCGGTCTCATTTCCTATATTTCCCATTTGTCCCCGGTTAAAGTCAACCACATTATACTCAAAGAGAAATTGCATTACAAAATAATATATCCATAGGAAACCGCGCGGCTGTTGACAAACAATTATCGTTTATTTATCGTTCTAAGCTTAGGAAAATCAAACTAGGTGTTCCACAGGGAGGGGTCTCTCCTCCCATCTGTTTAACATCTACATGTCCGGCCTTCCCACACCACCTGAAGGAATCGAGGTGATTTCCTATGCTGACGATTGCACCGTACTCGCCACAGGGAATGATAAGGATTAAATGCGCCTCCAAATTAATCGCTATCTAGGACGATTACAGGCATTTTTCCAAAGCCGAAACCTCACCATTTCTGCGTCCAAAACTTCTGCGACTTTTCTAACCGCTATCAATCTCCCATCTAATGTCCTCCCTTAGATGGGAGATTGATATACGTATTGGCAACAATTCTGTTCCTACTGTAGCAAACCCCAAAATTCTCGGGCTCCACCTAGAGAATATGATGACGTCTGCGAAGCACGCAGCATCCGTTTGTGACAAAATGCGCAGTAGGAATAAAATCCTAAAAGCTCTAGCTGGTAGCACCTGGGGCAAAGATAAAGAAACCATGCTAGCTACTTACAAAGCGGTGTGTCGAGCATCCGCTAATTATGCAGCCGCAGTTTGGACACATAGTTTATGTGACACAAACTGGTCCAAAATCCAGGTCCGCCAAAATGCCGCTCTATGCACAGCTACAGTTTGCCTTCTG
Organism: Microchrysa polita; assembly: GCA_949715475.1. Classification (NCBI taxonomy): domain Eukaryota; kingdom Metazoa; phylum Arthropoda; class Insecta; order Diptera; family Stratiomyidae; genus Microchrysa; species Microchrysa polita. Next base: position 92,964,998 of record OX454416.1, read on the forward strand.
ATCTCTGCCCAGGGTCATTTACACAGAAGAAGTGAATCGGTCCATTGCGAGCTTAAGTGCGAATAGAGTCCTCTCAGAGCGCCCCACCAATTTCGCCTGAGGAGATTAGGCTCCCGGGAGCCACCAGAGTAACACTAGCTCAACTTCGGTCGGGCTTTTGTTCACGCCTTAATTCGTACCTTTCTCGCATAAACCCGGACATCCAAAACATCCTGTCTGTCCAAATTGCGATGATACTCCTCACGATATGGGTTATTTGTTTCAATGCCCGGCTGCGCCCACTGATCTTACCCCTATATCGCTGTGGGAAAATCCAATCACAGCAGCTATGTTTTTATCCCTAGACCTCACGGACACAAACATTGACGAACCATAACTCGTATCCACATAGATGCACAGCGGTTTCACACCTTTGTGCACCGCTATAAGAAGAAGAAGAAGTCTTTAGAACCTTAAGATAAAATGGAAAATTCACAAATGATGTATTTCGCTGTACACTTTTCGAATCTGTACAGTACAGCCAAATGATGTAGGTCTGTTCATCTTACACTGGCTGAAAGTATGACGTTTAATAGCGTAAATGGAGCAAAGCAAATCCATCCTCGGTCAACACTGTCAAACGCCTTCTCGAAGTCAATGAACATAAGATGTAACGGGGATCTCCATTCAGCGGATTGTCCAAATATAATTCGGAGGGTCTTGATGTGATCGCTACATGAAAAACCCTCACGGAAACCAGCTCGTTCATTGTTCAAAGTACGGTCGATCGTTTTCTTGATCCTGTCCAAGGTTATTTTGGCCATCAGCTTAGAGATTGCAGGGAGGAGACAGACTCCACGCCAATTATTGCAATACTTGAGATTTCCTTTCTGAGGGATTTTAACAATGACGCCCTTCTTCCATTCTTGACGGAGAGTCTCAGTTGTCCAACACTCCTAGATCAGGGGTAGAAGTATATCCGCTGTAGCGTTGATATCCGATTTCAAAAGTTCCATGGGAATACCGTCTGCACCCTGGGCTTTACCAGCTTCCAATGATTTAACGGCCTTGTTATTTCCAGCTTGGATGCTACACCAGTATTAATTTTGGCCATTTGCGGAAGACTTGCTGCTTCTGGTGGAGGTGGGGTTGAAGTTGTTGTTAAGTACCTCCATAAAATGCTCCAACGGCACAGTTGTTGTTCGTCTGTGACTAGCAGAGACCCGTCTTTATCTTTTACAGGATGCTCATGGGAATGAGTCAATGCCAATGCCAGTCAATGGCTTTATGAGCTTATAAAGGGTCCCACTGTCACCACGGTAAGCCGCATCTTCTGCCTCCACCGCTTACGCGTTGATGTTGTTCCGTTTATCACGTCTACGCTTCTTTGCACTCTTTTTTGAAGAGAACTGTACTCGGTCCTCAGTTGTTGCTTGACTGTACTGTCAGTAGCCGAGTTTAATTGCGCTTTAATTCTCTTCCGTGCAGTTATCAGAGACCATGTGTCGTCGCTGGTAAATGGTCTCCTACCTCGCTGAAGTCTGTTCACAAATGTTTCGTCACACGATATAAAAGCGTCCTTCACGATGTTCCATCTATCATCAATTGAAGGAGGATCTGGTATTTGTGCATTAGCTATTTCGTGCTATGCGATAGAAATTGCACGTATTGTTGACGACAAGTTTTTGCACATTGAATGGTGGCAGCACGCGCTCGTTTTGTGTGCGACGAATAGCAGCGGTTTACAAGCGAATTTTTTCAATGACAAGTTGGTGATCGCTGCCTACATCAGCACCACGTTTAGCCCTAACGTCCATGAGACAATTGCTCCATGTTTTGGAAATGGCTATATGGTCAATCTGGCTCTCTGTTTGGCCATCTGGAGATATCCAGGTTGCTAAATGGCAAGGTTTGTGTTTGAATAGAGTGCCGCCTGACAAGCTGATGAGACTCTACGAACAATTGACCATTGTCGTTCCTAACACCCAGACGGTGATTTCCCATGAGATGTTCCAATCCAACGGTCAGACCCAATTTTAGCATTGAAATCTTCTATAATAATTTTTATGTCACCTCTGGGAGCCTTATCAAAGGTGTCGCCAAGCAGATGGTAAAGACATCCTTAGCTTGCTGTTCGGCTGACTCAGTCGGGGCGCACAGTGGGGCGAAAATTTTGGAAACAATTATAAAAACAGGTCAATCTTAATGTATTTGGCCATTCTAAATCGGATGGAATTGGTTTCACGCAGATAGGATCAGCCGTTTTGAAGTTATTTCGATTTTAAGGGGGGAGAGGGGATCATTTTTCAGTTTTTCCTAATTTTTTGATAAACTATAAAAGTTACAGCAAAATGGTTCGAGGACACATGAAACTACTCAAAATTACCTTTGCAATGACATATAATACAATTGATTTATTTTGATAAATTATACCCTAGACCAAAAAATAAAATTGGATATTATCATTTTTTGACATTTACATTTTTTACTGTAAATCTGCAAGAAAAGCTAGTTGAGCCAGCATAATTTAGGGAAATATTCTTAATAAAATGAAGTTGATGTTTGCCAAAAATTGAGTTGCTCCGACCAAGGACACGCCTGATTCGCCTACTAGAACTTGTTGAAGTCAAAACATCCATAGCTCCTTTCCAGGGGGAAGGGAGGTGGTAAATTTTGGCTGAACGTCAAGACAGAGTCCCTTTATACTCTCCACCAAAAACTAGTTCAATAGGATGAAAACTACGGCTATCTCCGGTTCAAAGGACCCAACATATTTTACAGTAGATATTCAAAAATCGTGTCTAAAACAGCCAACATGACATAACACAATGGGTTATAAAAGTAGCCTGGGGTTCTATGGGGTTATGATTCTTACATATTCGTAATCTTCAGACTTTCTGGAATAATGTAGCATAAACAGACGCTTGGAGGCACGTGGAGGTAGTTGTTAAAACTCAATGTGAAAAATCCAATTAGGGCCAATTTGACCTTCAATGATTAAAATAAAATAAAAAAAATTCAAAATTTTTTTTTACTTTTTTTTATGCTAACATATTAATTATCACCTAAATATTGAAAATAAAATCATAAAACAAAATTTTATCCGAATTTATAGTCAGGGTTTTCATTGAAACTTGATTATGGAAAAATGTGCAAAAACTGCGAAATCAATTCTCTACACTTTGAGAGCCGCTGATTTCTTACTGTGACAGATATCGGTCCGAAATTTTTTGTAGAAAGAAACTTCAAAATGTTCACTATGCGATGAATCATTCACAAAAGCTCTCCAATAGTATACATTTTTTGAATTTTTGCCTCTACCGCCCCACTGTGGGGCGTAGCACTGAATAATAGTGATGTTTCTTACTATGGACTTGAATCTGGCAGTTATTATTCGGTCGGAAATAGGCCTCCAATCTATAAGAAATTGGCGAGCTTCCTTGTTCAAAATGATGCTGACTACAGCCATTCTGGGTGAGGCTTCAAGTTCACTACCAGAGTAAAGCAGCACAGTTTGGGAACTAGGTGATAAGGTCGTTCGGTCCATCTTGTTTCGCTCTGTCCTAATATCGAAATTCTATATGCGGTCATTTCCCATTCGACTTCCGTGAGTTTCGTACTTGCACTCGCCCCACATCGTTCGAACGTTCCAGAAGCCAATCGTAGTTCGTTGTTTGTAGCCAAAGGCCGGTAAATCAGTCCGTGGTATCCGAGGCTCGTACAATGTTTCCAGTGAAATTTAGCTTCAGGTATGCAAGTTACAAGCCTACATATCCTTTCCGTCATAATCTGGTATAATTCTAACCCAAACACCACATGGGTCTATTTTTGTTAGGCTTCGTACATATGTATACAATTGAGCGCGATTAATGTCGCGCGCAATTGTATAGATTTGTACGAGAAGAGAGAAGAAATACGGCTTCTAACTAAATATTAAATTTGCTGAAAGAATTGCAAAAAATGGATACTTTAGTAACATAAAGATGGTTCCTGGAATTCATATCCTTAAAAATAGAGGAAACTTTCAGATAAAGAATAGTTTTAGATAGTCTTTCGTGCGATTTTATTAGCGTTTTCACAAAATTGACTGCGTTAGTTTTTACGAAAAAAGTAAAATCCGTTTCCCTTCGGCATCGAGTTATTGTGTTTACTGTATTGTAAAAAGAAGAAGTAAAAGAAGCATTTGCGTAAAAAAGGAAAATGGAAGAACAATGTGTGGATACGAAGAAACAAAAGTCAGATTAGTTGCTTTATAAATATTTTTGGCGATACATGGGAACACGGAAGCTTAAATTGCCTTTGATTGGATACAAAAAAAATAACATTGTGTGCATGCTTCTTATACTCCTATACTATAAGAAAATGTGATGATGAAATTTGCAAAAAAGCAGGCGGACGCGAAATCAAACCAGTCGGATGTTAGTCCTTTTCGATAAAGAAGCCTATGAAGTGGCTATCGAGATGTGCGTAAGAGTCGCCGTACACTGTTTAATCGATTGTACAATCTTTTTGATCGTCAGATAAATTGGATGGTGTATGTGACGATCCTATCCAGTTTTTTTCGATGTGTGGAACATATTGCCATGCCATTTTTCGTACAGTCATATGACCGATTGATTGATAATCATGTGTTTTCATTTGCTGATTTTTTTTTTCATATAAATGGTGGTTGTTGTAGTAGCGGTGCAGAAAGGAGTGAACCGCTGTGCATGTCTGTAGAAGTATTCTATGTTTCGTCGTCGTTCTCGCCTATTGTCTCAAGCAACAAGAACGTAGCAGCTGCAATAGGGTTGTCCCATAACGCCCTCGGAGTGAGGTTAGTGGGTGCAGCGGGGTATCGGAACAGGTGGTCCACATCATGGGGCAGTGGTCATTATTCATGTTGTGGCTGTAGCGTCATTCTTCATCGAAAGTAGCGATAGATATCCATCTTTCATCGCCACAAAATATGTTACTTTGGCTGTGCTGTGTGTGTTGATTGCGAAACTGTCATTTCAGATTGTACGATAAATTGTACAGTGTATGTGCTGTACGAGCGTCAGATCGATTGTACAATCGTTTAGACAGTGTATGATAACTGTAAAAGAATTCAGTAATGTCAATGATTTTAGAATTTGTAAATATTAATTAATATTAAAAAATAGTGTAATAAATAAATTTAGTTTAATTTCATACCCAAATTTATGTTTTCTTTGTTTCTATACTATTACAGATTACACGCAATAAAAACAAATTAACAACTTCAGTTGAACGTGCCACGCCACTTCCATTGCGATGTTTAACAAAAGTTAATTCTATTGCGGCATGCCCGAATATGTACAATACACAACTGGTAGCTATTGGGTACAATAGCGGGTTTCTACGGATACTATTGTTAAATTACAATGATTATCGTTAAGAATACATTATAATGAATTGGTTATTTATTTTTATATAACAGAAAAGAAAAACAAGTTTTTACTATGAGTAATAAATAAAATTAGAAAATTAATTTAATGTAATGTTTTTAGATCATTCCTCGAAAGTATTATTCAGTTAACATGGTTACATAAAAAACACACAAAATGATACATTTTCATTTTGTTTGGGGTTGTTTCCATATCAAATACAAAATTAGGCACATTTTGTTGCACTCTGAATGTTTTAGCTTTATATTAAACAAATAAACCTAAAAAGAACAAAAAAAACATCAAAATAAAACAAGTATTCTAAATTTATCCAGAGAACGATTTCTAATCATTAATTTTAATTATTTTTCCAGAGAACTGTTTCTAATCATTAATTTTAATTATTTCATTGAGCTTCTTCCTCATCCTCATCTCCTTCCGCTTCGCCTGCATCTGCATCTTCAACAACAGTGGCCGGATCGTCCTCACCACCATCGCCCTCAACAGCTTCTTCGGTCGCTTGTTGGTCGGTTGTAGTAGATCCCACATCCCCACTATCAGCCTTCTTCTACAAAATAAAATATTCCTGAAAATAACTTGTCCAGACACTAGAAAAAGAGAGTCATACAACGCACCTTCTTTTTCTTCTTCTTCTTGGGGGATTGACCCTCTTCCATAGCCGATTCTAATTCTTCGTCTTCGCCCGTTTTGTATCCAACGGGGAAGAACTGTAAACATTCGGTTTTTCCGACAACCGTATTTTGACTTACATGAGTTGGTCCTTGAGCTGATAGAGATAAAATTGCATGACTCGTTTGCTTAGAAACTTTCAAAACCAATTTGTCTTGCCTAAAATTGTAAAAAATAACAAAAATTGAAAAAAAAATACTGCATCGCTATATGCTTACACAGTTGGTTGTCTGCCATCGTATTTTTTCGTGGAATTCGCTATAAGTTTTGCTTTGTCGGGGGCCGCATTGTCGAAATAACCATACGTTAAAATTGCGTCTTTATGTTGTTCACATACTTCAAGAATATCTTTTCGTTTGTACGCTTCGAATACTATCACTAGATGAGGAGGTTCGGGGACAGGATCAGGTGGTAGGAATGCTTCTGTTTGCTGTAAAACAATATTGATATGGTTATAATTACGGGAAGTAAAATTAAGGGGAATTACTGTCCGGAAATATAGATATATCGCTGCCGCATTTGTAACTTTATCGCCCGGCGTCCACACTCCAGGAATAGTGATTTTTAAATTTTCCTTTTCCTTCGCTTCCGGCTCGTCGACACTTGACTCAGGTTTATCCTCAGATTTTTTTTCAGCTCCCTTTTTCTTAGCGTCATCTGATTCATCCGTTTTATCCGTTTCGTCCGGTTTCTTTTCCACTTCCTCTGGTTTTTTGTTTATTACCTCCAGTGCCTCAGCTACTGAGATTGTCTTCTGAAGTGGTTCAACCTCAATCGATTGAATTAGCGGCGGCTTACTTGCATCTGGATCTGGATTTCCGAACTCATCCAAAATCGGTTCGGATTTAGTGATATTTTCAACAAGCTTCTTGAGACTGTCCTCAATGGGAGAATCACCAGCCTCGTATTTCCACAAGCATATGAGTAAATCTTTGTTGAATATATATTGGAGGACATCATCACTCAATGGATTGTTGCATTGAAAATGCAGCACTTCAATATTTTCAGGAATGATTTGCGCTACACGACGATCGCGTGATGTCAAGCCTAATGAATCGGCTGCTTCACTGACCTTTTTGAATATGTCACGACTTATGTGTGGAGCGAAAATTGTTACACCACATTCGGGTAAATTTGTTTGAATCTCATTGGTGACATAGGTGAGATATTCCCGACGTTTTCGCTCGGCTTCCTCTTGCTCGATTCGTTGTGCCTCTTTTTCCGCAGCAAGTTTAATGTTGAGACGCTCTTGTTCGATCGGTAGTAGTTCGTTTTTTTCATAGAATATCCTTTCCGTTGTATTTTCGTTGTATTGAGTTTCGATTTGAAGTTCTTGTGCTATTAGTTTCATTAGTTGCGGAACATTTGTTCCAAACATTATGTTGACGATACGTCCATGCTAAAAAAAATCATTGGTTTATTTTTGTGTTGGCTTGAAATAGATCAGATGCAGCAACAGCAGCAGCGGCGCAACCTATTTAAACTGTTTTGTACTGCATTATCGTCGCAGCTGGTGCATCATCAATTATAAGCATATACGCTTACCGATGCGAATAGCCATGTGGGCTCGCTTTTGTTTCGAAACCGCTTAAGTGCTTCTATAGTGTCAGATTTACACTGGAAATAAAAAATAGATTATCAATTCAATCTGCCATATGTTTTAATATCTAAATATATCGTCACCAATAATGCCCGTATGACGCTGCAGTTAAGGTCGATCCACAGTTTTCAGTCATCAGTCACAGTCATTTTCCATACAAGTTGTATGGAGATTGTCAGAAATTGTCAGTTACAGATTGTCAGTTTTTTGATTGTATCAACTTGTATGGAAAATAACTGACTGAGCAATGTGAGGAGTGTACACAAAAAAAAGAGTGTTGGAATGATAACGGCAAATAAGGGTGTGTTTAAAAATGTGTTTTAACGAACAAAGCATAAAAAGAGTGATTTTCGTTTCTAGATTCTGACTTTATTTTAGTCTTATACATACAACATACTAATTACTACAAACAATCACCCGTTTACGGCTTGGCGGCCTCAGTTTCGGGACATGCTGTATATTGCTTTAGAAATGAACACTTCAAACTTTTTTACATACATATATGTACATAATGTATACGATTGCCCGTCAATCGATTTTTTTTTGAATCACAGACACGTGTCTGCTTTATTTCCCCAAAGTTTCAAAACAATTGATTAACAAACACAAACGTTATTACTAGAGGTACGCAAATTTTGCAAATAAAAGAAGGAATTTCGCCTAAACTAATTTCAAATATTACAAATTTCGCTAAAATTCGCATAAAAACATAAATTTGTACATTTTATTGTTGTTTTTCTCTTTTTAACTCTGTAAAATCTGCAGCTGCAAACTTTTGAAATATTATCTTTTTCATAATAAAGTACCAATGAGAACAATTCGCATTGTATTCGCAAAAATCAGCAATTATCGCCGAAATTCGCATCTTCTTCATTGCCTCGTTCTTTATACCGCTCCATGGCTTGGCGTTGCACGTCCTGCGGTGTAGGCACATCGCCCGTTTTGGCGGCAATATCTCAGCATATTTCTACAGGCAGCTCTATCTTGGATCGTATCATCGCCGAGACCAATGCGTTGTTGTTGCTTTTTCATTTGACACATCCAGGTGTTCTTCGGTCTGCCTCTGGCCTTGGGTCCATCAAGTGGAACTTCCAAGATATCGCTTTCTTTGCGGGGTTCTCAGGTGGACGCCTTTGAACATGGCAATACCAATCAATTCGTCGGTCTTCGAGCTTTTCGGTGATTGGTTGGTCTATGGACAATCTGCCTCGGATGTAGCTACTCTTGATGTGGTCCCTTTTGGTTACACCAACTGACATGCGTTCATGCGTAACATTTTCATTTCAGTCGCCAAGCCAGGTACTTGAACTTGGTACAAGACTTCAGCTGTTCTCCTTTGACGTACATATCTGGTATCGGTGCATCTGGGTCTGAGAATGGGCAGCACAAGAACTCAGTCTTTGTTATACTTACCCTCACTCAGTCCATGCTCCTCCAGAATGTCACACCATTTTGTAAGTGCAGCTTGCAAGGCTGATCTTTGGGCTACTGAGGACTATACATCGGCAAAAAGAAGTGATATTTCTAGGCCGTCGGAGATACGTGTTAATAAGTAGCACATGATGATGTTGAAGAACAACAGACTAAATACACTGCCCTGGTGTACTCCGACACTCATCGTAAATTTGTTGTGGACATTCAATGATCATAGTTTAGATATTATCTCTACCGATTCCTTCTCTCTTGTACTCTCATCCTTTATATCTCTAAATAATTTATGCCAAGTTAACTTTGTCAGAAATTCAAATGAACGGCTTCTCGACTTGTTCTTACACAATTTTGTAGAACCCTGCGTATCTCTTTTGCCTTCTCCATATCATTATGTGAATCCTGACCCTCATCATCCTCCTTTGTTAATTGAAATTGCTTTTCCTCTGGCACCAATTAAGCATGATTTAACCGTTAGTCGCTACAACTATCGCAAAGCTGACTATAATGCCATCTCTGCTGAATTACAGTTAGTTGACTGGCCCTCATTTTTTGCTGATATATGTTGTGATCAAGCTGTGGAAAAGTTCTACAACTACCTGAACATTATTATATCGCGCTTCACACCACTTCATTCACCTAAAAAAAGTAAGATTTTCCCCTGGTTTACGCAAGCAGTTGCTAACGCACTACGTAAAAAGGATAAAGCCCGGACCAAGTGGAAGCGCTCTCCATCTGCCCTTACTCTCTCTACCTTCAAGCAATCTCGTGCTGAAGCTAAACGCGTCACTCAATCCGCTATGAGGAGCTATTTTTCGAATATTGAAATGTCTCTAGCTGCCAACCAAGTTAAGCCATTTTGGTCGTACATACTATCCTTAAAGTCCGCCTCAAGTTCACCAATAAATTTAGAGTTTGATGGCTCTATTGCCAACACTCCCGTGGAAGCTTGTGAGTTGTTTGCAAAATTCTTTGCCTCTACCTTTACTCCTTCTAACTCGTCTTTCTCTTACTTGCCTGCCAATCAATCGTCCCATCCCCAGATTCCCGAGTTCTCCATATGTCCATTCGAAGTAGCTGCTATTCTGGATACTTTGAAGGAAGATGGTGGCTCTGGCCCTGACGAACTTCCAAATTTCTTTATTAAATCTCTGTCTTCAACTTTAAGTACTCCCTTGGCCTTTCTTTTCAATCTAAGCTTGAACAGTGGAACTTTCCCTAATTCTTGGAAAGCAGCAAATATCCTTCCCATTCCCAAATCCCCTTACACGTCCTCTGTAAAAAAACTATCGTCCTATATCTCTTTTATCCTGTTTTCCTAAAATTCTCGAGCGTGTTGTCCATAACAAACTATATCCCGCTGTTTCTGCACTTTTCGCTGAGCAGCAACATGGCTTCGTTAAAGGTCGTTCGACTTGTACTAATCTCATACATTTCACCAACACTGTGGCCAGAGCGTTGGACAATCAGTGTCAGGTTGATGTCGTATACACCGACTTTTCTAAGGCATTTGACACGGTCGACCATGGTATATTACTTGCCAAACTTCAAGATTTTGGTGTTAGTGGATCCCTTCTTACTTGGTTTTCGTCCTACCTGTTTAACCGAGAGTGCCGGGTTGTATACAATAGCTCTTATTCTTCTGCCTTTTGTCCTTCGTCCGGAGTTCCCCAGGGTTCACTACTAGGTCCACTGCTTTTCAACATTTTTGTTAATGATCTCCCTAGTAATGTTTCTTCTTCCTGTCTACTTTACGCTGACGACTTAAAGCTTTACAGGATTATCAAGTCGGTCGATGACTGCCATATCCTCCAAGGTCACCTTGTGGCCTTAGAAAATTGGTGTCGAAGAAACTCAATAAATCTGAATGTCCAAAAATGCCATTCTATGACCTTCTCGCTTAAACAATCACCTTTATCGTATGAATATTGTATAAATGCTACTCCTCTAGTGAAAGTCGATCGCTTTACGGATATGGGGGTTTTATTTGATAGTAAGTTGAAATTTAACCTTCATATAATTGACATATGTAATAGAGCTTCGAGAACGGCAGGTTTTGTTCTTCGCTCCTCTCAAGCATTTAGTAATATTTCAACTTGTATTACTCTCTTCAATTCTCTGTCTCGAAGTATCCTAGAATACTGCTCCCCCGTTTGGTCTCCGCACTTCAACTACTTAACTGCTCTCATTGAGTCGGTACAGCGGAAGTTCACTCGTATTCTCTTTTTTAAATTCCATATTCCCTATTGCCCTTATGATAATCGTCTTGAATTCCTTTGTGTGCAACCCCTGGAGAGACGAAGATTATATCTGGATGAGTGTTTCCTATTTAATATTTGCAACAGCTCCCCGTCGCTTCCTTTGCACAACGAATTTACTATTCGCGTTCCAAGTAGATTAACGAGGCTATCGTCATTATTCGATATTCCTTTCGCCCGCACAGAGCTATACTATCACTCGCCCCTGCTTCGTTTACCCCGAAATCACAACATCCTACAACTTGGTTCTTTTCCCACGTCTCTTGATATTTTCAAATCAGACCTAAGGAGCGTTATTTCCGGAAGGGTCTCTGGTTTATAATTTCATTTCATTTTAAAAACTTTAATAATTGATAATTGATTTTACCTTACTCAACTTTGTTTTTTTTTTTTTTAATTCTTAGCATTATTGTTTTGTTTTGTCATTGGAGCGTATAAGCTCTGTAAAACATCCGAATTTATAAATAAATTCTTCTGATTCACCGACTGTGCATCTAACCTTAGTCGTAGCTCCACCATACATGTCTCGTATGACCTTGACGTATTCCTCAGGGGCATTAAGTGCTCTCAAGGCCAACACTATCAGATCACGAGGTACTCTATCGAATGCATTTTCCAAATCGGTGAATACAAAGTGTCCTTTCGTGGTGCTCTATACTTTTCCATCGCAATACGAATGCACTGAATCGCATCGACTGTAGATCGACCTTCAACAAAGCCGCATTGATTATCATTCAACCGCACAGTCTTGAGAATCTGCCGAAATTCGCATCTATTTCGTAAAAAATAAATTTCAGTACCTCTAGTTATTACCATTTAAAATCGTTTATATTTATGTGGTCCACTGTACTTCGAATTGCATTTTATTGGATTCGGATTCGCTATGTGTGTGCGGCCTTATAGATTGTGAAAATCTTAACTTGTCTGAAGCTGAGGTCAAACAAAGTCACTCGTGCTTAGTAAGAGCCGCCATACACTATGCGATTCTATGGGTGAGGTTATAAAACACAACGTTTCGCGCAACGTTTCAAATCAACCGGCCGTTACGGATCAGAAACTTCTCCCTACAAACAGATCCCCTAAGCGCCCCCTTGCGAGGCATAGCTTGACTGATTGACAGAAATTTACAATCTGCCGTCGAACCGTGCATTTCCGCCCTCATTTATTTAGTCTTGTTCTGCTATCCGTTCTCATAGGGAGAACTTTTGTGTTTCCGATATTTTCCACTATGTGTCCGCTATATGGCGGACTGTAAGATAAGTGTCGCTAGTGTCGATAAGAAGAACTAGAAAATTCTCCTTACTGAGCTGATAGCGTAATGTTCCTTTATTTATTAAACAATTTATAATCAATGTAAAATGTATCTGCATCTCGTTTAAAACTGGAAATTTTAATTTTCGAGCAAAACGTATCAGCTGTGATGTGTCAATTGTCACATTTGTCACTTTCCGAGAGATGGCGATGGTAACACCAAGTCTGATCCGGATCTATGCGTTTACAGAACACAATAGGAAACGTTTCGGAAAACGCGCAACGTTACGCGAACGTTGTGTTTTATAACCTCACCCAATGTCAGATAAACGGTTATTTTTTTATCATGGACTGGATGGTGTATGTGACTATGGCATGATTGTGCGATAAAGTGCCACCTGCCATATGATTCATTGTGATATGATGTTAACTTTAATCATGAGAAAATATGTGTATTAATAAACTTCTCTTAAACTGTTTAACTTTCATATGTCACAGTTTATGGGAACAATTGGGTGATGCGACACGGTGGGTAAAAAGTAGCCGGGCAACACGTATGGTAATGCCGCTTACCGAAACATGGAGTAATGGGGATGAGCTTCGGATCCTATGATCACCATGTGCGTAAACGAGATGAGAAGATACAAGTTGTCTGTGTTACATCCTACTTCGCACACGAAAAGATACGATTTCTTTTTCGTGCATTTGTCGTTCTTTTGGAATATCCCCTTGGTCATGGTTAAAGGTGTGTTCAAGGTGTTTCGCGCATGTATGCATGTATCTGAACGTGATGTACGCTTGCATTTCGGATATGTGTTGTAAGTTTCGTATAAATTGTTGAATCGGGGTCGTGGCTTGCACCACAGTGCATAAAGTGGACTATGGGTAGCTGTGGATGCATGGTGCGGAAGAGAACTTGAGAAAAAGTGTTTTGCGCATGATGTGATGCGTGCTTCAGATTTGGTTGTGTGTGGATTGTTGTTGGTAGGTTTCCTGAAGCTCGTACAATAGACGGCAATTTGCTTCGTCGTGACTTGCGCAACAGCAGTGGACTATGCGTATAGACCGAGAGCCAGCGACAACTTCAAAGTCGTTAATAGTTGCAAATATTTGCAACTATTTCCTAGCATTTGACTCATATACCATTTCAGAGAGGAAGTGTCTGGAAAATATTTAGGCTCTTACTGTACCTATATGGTTTAGCATGATGGAGTTAGCGCTATTTTTGTAGAAGCACTTCCCATTGTTCATACAAATTTTAAATTTTGGAGCGTGTCTGCCACCATGTTAGCTCCCAAATATTTGTCTGCCTTTTGGAGTATATATGCGGGGACTCGTCCTCTATTAAATGGTATATGAGTCAAATGCGAGGAAATAGTTGCAAATATTTGCAACTCTTAACGGCTTTGAAGTTGTCAAATGCGAGGAAATAGTTGCAAATATTTGCAACTCTTAACGACTTTGAAGTTGTCTGCCACCCCTTAAGCCCCGCTGTCCAGGAGGCAGACTACCGTTTTGGGGCATCTCCAATCGTGTAATTTGCGATAATGTGTAACAGAATGCATAGGAAATAGTTGCATTTGAAGTGTCGCTGGCTCTCGGTCTATACGCATAGTCCACTGCTGTTGCGCAAGTCACGACGAAGCAAATTGCCGTCTATTGTACGAGCTACAATCATCTCAGGAAACCTACCAACAACAATCCACACACAACCAACTCTGAAGCACGCATCACATCATGCGCAAAACACTTTTTCTCAAGTTCTCTTCCGCACCATGCATCCACAGCTACCCATAGTCCACTTTATGCACTCGCACTGTGGTGCAAGCCACGACCTCGATTCAACAATTTATACGAAACCTACAACACATATCCGAATTGCAATCACGTTCAGATACATGTATACATGCGCGAAACACCTTTAACCATGACCAAGGGGATATTCCAAAAGAACGACAAATGCACGAAAAAGAAATCGTATCTTTTCGTGTGCGAAGTAGGATGTAACACAGACAACTTGTATCTTCTGATCTCGTTTTCGCACATGGTGATCATAGGATCCGAAGCTCATCCCCATTATTCCATGTTTCGGTAAGCGGCATTACCATACGTGTTGCCCGGCTACTTTTTACCCACCGTGTCGCATCACCCATTGGCATTTTTACAACAATTGTTCAAATCATCTGTTCCATGAAATTGTTCATTCACCCGTTGGATCCTTTAATAAATCGTAAAGTGTATGTGCTGTACGGACCTCAAATATCTTCATTGCAATCGATCGTCAGGTGAATTGTACGATCTGTCAAATAGTGTATGGCGGTTCTAAGATTCGGGATGAAGAAATTTTGCCGAAGTCAATTAAAATAAAAATGGGACGGCTGATATACATATGTCATCAACAAATCAACTAATGTGCCGAAAAAATGTGGAATAAATCGTCAGTAACATCATAAATGCGTCAGCAGTGTGAAGTGATCGGGAATCGTAATAAAAAATGGCCGGAAATCCGTGTAAAATGTAAAAAAATCGTAAAATCTGTGTAAATCATCGAGTGAAAGTGTACTATTTATATATTCAATTTGTTTTACCTTACCAGTTCAAGAAATGTTATTTTTGGAAGTATTAAATATCCCAAACAAAATGAATGGACCGAATCCCCACAGGACATTTTCCTTAAATTACATTAATTGATTTAATTCAAAGAGTCAATTTCCAGTGCGACAATTGCTTAGGTTCAGGGACGATTTTACCGTTTTACATAATGTTTTCGCTGAAAAATATTTCAGAAAAGTATGAAAGAGGATAAATACGAAAAAACAGGAGCATTTTTTTGTAATTTAATAGTGTGTATTTTCGCCATTTTTATTTATAATTTCATAAAGCCTTCGAGGCAGGTAATCGTATAAAGAATGCAGCACAGATATCGGTATTTTAGACCAAGCTGTCTTAATTCCATGAATTAACCCTTCTTTAGAGTCGTATTGTTTACCACTACTGTAAACCTCCCGAACAAGCCACCCCCAAATGTTTAATGCCAGGGGAGAGTCTAACAAACCCACATTTTTCTCCTCAATAAGCGATTTAACCACCCTCGCTGTATGAATTGGGGCAAGATCATGTTGCAATATCCAAGGATCGCCTCCGTACATGACATTTATCATAGGGATTTCCTCTTCTAAGAGCTGTTTATAAGATGAACTGGTTTGGTAACCTCGTAGAATGACCAAGTCGATAGTTCCATGATATGATATGGCTCCCCATACAATAACGGAACCTATTCGGAAGTGATGGCGTGAAAGGTACATAGGGTCCTTCCTATAAAATCATGATAGTAGGAGAACCCATCTGGACCGTCCACACAAAGCCGTTTTCCATCCGTAAATATTACCTGCCTCCATTGTGATGTCCAGTTCATGAATCTTGAGGCGAATTCCAGGCGCTGTAGGCGATGTTGCGGGATTAAGGCTATTTTTTTCTTTAATCGTAAACGTTTTAAGCAAGAGTAAGATCTAAGAACTCGTTGGATGGTCCTTACACTTGCTGATAACACCAAAATCTCCCCAAGCTTACGCGCAGTAAAGGGCGAGTTCGAGGCTTCTCTTAAGAGACTTCGCCTTGATGCACCGGAAATCGCTTTTTTTCTGCCTCCTGCGTATCGTCGGCCATAATTTCCACTATCTCGTATAAAATTATTAACAAGATTCAAGCTCCGCTGGATCCGTATTGCAATTTGTCGGTTTGAATATCCTTCTTGCTTTAGTATGGAAATTGTCGCCTTTTCCTCGGCAGAAAATTGATTTCCTTTTGACATTATCCACTATACGACTCACAGAGTATAACGCAAAAAAAATGTTTCCACAAACACTTCTCACCAGGACGAGATAACTCTTTAAAGTAAGTGAACCTATACAATTGTCGCAGTGGAAATTGCGGTTTTTTATTTTAAAAAATTCCGTTAGCTATGCGAGTTGCTTGATAGAGTTGCAATATTTATTAAAGTAACCGTTAGTTGAGAGAGCATTATTTAAAAATTATTTCCGATCAGAGTACATAGAAATTATATAATTTTAAAGGAAAATATCTATGAACCTAAGCATTTGTCGCGCAGTGTATGTATCATAAATACAATAGATTTAGTTAACAGTTGTTGTTGTTGTTGAGGCGATTCAAGGTTTTTTTTTCTCTTGAATCAAAGGGGGTCTTGGCAGCTCTTGGCCGTTTTATCAACGGGTAGCTCCGGGACGATTTGCATCGAAGAACCGGCTGCCGTAGGAGCATTTTTTGGACAACACAAACATCCATGGGTCACTGTGGGATTCGAACCCACGCACCGGCAACTCAGAGATAGAGTGACATCTCTGCCACTGAGCCACCGAATGCCCCCAGTTAACAGTTGTACTCTATTGTACCACAATTTGAATAATGCCCCTCTTGCCCTCTAAAGCTCTGTACAGATATCGGAAGATTTTGCAAAATCTTGAGATTTTACAAAATCTAGGCTAAAATCTTCAAGTTTTCCATACATTTTCGTAGATTTTGCACCGAGATTATAACCAATATCACTACAAAATCGTGGTGAAGTGTGGTGAGCTCCGCTTTTCACAAAAAAGTCAACACTATAGAGGAGGCTGGATGCCGTCTAACACATTTTCCGCTCTGTGCACGGCTTTGTACACATAAGCGTGATTTTTTTCATTTTGCGACGAACATAAATCATTGGGTTACACACAACAGTTGCGTATGTTCCGCAAACATGTTTGCCGCTCTGATTCCCTAACTGCCATTTTGCGGATCAGAAATTATCTCCAGTTCTTTTCGTTTACATGTTCCACAAAGAGAGACTAACGAAATAAACCGTAGATTACTTCTGATCCGCAAAATTGCAGTTAGGGGGTCAGAACGGCAAAGATGTTTGCGATACATAGGCAATTGTTTTGTTTCGTAACCTCTAAAGGTCTCCAGAAATCTACGAGGCAACGGCTGGGTGGAATTCAACGCATAGCATGTGTAAGTATATGTGGTGCAATGCGAACCACGCCAACGCATGCTATGGAGGTATTACTGGGATTACCACCGCTGGATCTTTTTATAAAGCAAAGTGCGACGTTTACAGAAATAAGAATGGAAAGGGATGGCACATGACATCACTTTGGTAACAGTGGAGGATCCTAGATATTGTTAAGGAGACCCAAATGGTAGATGGTATGAGTAGATGTAGGGTAGTCGAAAGACATCACATCACTCTCATAGAAGATGGTAGGATACACGAAGAGCATCCACATGATATTGCTATCTTGACTGACGGTGTCTCATGGAAGGAAGGGCGGGGCTGGAGTATATTCCGAGGAGCTAAACCTAGCATGCTCATTTCGTCTAGGAGAGTATGTATCCGTATATCAGGCAGAGTTGCTTGGATTGCTACACGCGCTGGATCATCTTCTGGAAGGTCGAGTACTAGGGAGAAAATTCTGATAGTACTCGACAACCAAACGGTGATTAAGTGCATGCAGCAATCTAACATCAATTCAAAATTGGTACTTAAATGTGTCCAGAAGCTTCAGTTATTGAGTTCATTTTAATCTAACATCAATTCAAAATTGGTACTTAAATGTGTCCAGAAGCTTCAGTTATTGAGTTACGTTAATATGAGTTAAAGGACACGTAAGTACATCGGAACGAAGTGGCCAATACCTTCCTATCTGTCAAAATTGGTACTTAAATGTGTCCAGAAGCTTCAGTTATTGAGTTACGTTAATATGAGTTAAAGGACACGTAAGTACATCGGAACGAAGTGACCAATACCTTACCAAAAGTGGGATCAGCAGAAAAGTTTCAAGGACCGGAACCTAAAATTGCTTTGGGCAACGGCATGATTGGGCCAGGATATGTAGCTGGATAGATTCCATGCATCGCAATTACCTGCTCACTAGGGAGTAAAGCCAAAAGGTACGAATCAAATAGCAATGGGTTTAGTTTCCATAGGTTTAAAAAGAAACAACGCTATTTACTAAACTGAATCTGTGATTTACGAAGCCTGTTTGATAAGTCTCGGTTCTGACCAAGATAGAATGCAGCCAGTGGAAGATTGTTTTCATTGTTGTAACACTTATTTAGGAAAGCTGCCGAATCTTCAGAAAGATGCGTTTCATAGTTCTTGTGTAACAGGCACTTTTGTGAAGCAAGTCAGCCGTTTTTCCCAGAATGAAATCATCGTATGTTTTCCAGTAAAGATTTATGGGTGGATGGGATGACATTTTGCAAGAAGTTCAAGACAAAAAAAATCAATAATTACACGGGATAACAATTTTAACACTTTTTTTTGTTTTTTTTTTGAATCTTGCACCTAATTTATAGTAAAACGGCCTCGCTGATTCCAAAAATGCAGTCCGTTTTTCCTCTATACGTCAGGTTTTTGAGATAACGGGTTTTTTTGAATTTTACGGAAAATTACAATAGGCCCCATTAAATAATAACTTTTTTTTTTTAAAAGCTACGGGGTTGCATCCTTGTGCAGGACCTTCTAGTACTTGTATACAATAAAATTAAATAAATAAATGAAAGTAATTTGTCGCGACCTGGATTTTTTGTTAAAAGTTGTGAAATTCTTCGGCCATTTTTAAGTCTTTTTTAATCAAAAAAATGTATTTAAAAGCCTCAGTTCGAGTATATAACCCTATTTTTTTGCTCTTAACTTGTTTAATGGAAGCCTCTACTATCCCTTGTCGAAAGTGTCTCAACACCCGAAGTCAGTTTGCTATATATGTGGCAGTTATACATTTCTAAGTCTCGGTTAGCAACGTGGATATACAACATATCCGTGCTTTTTGTGTATGTGGGATAGCAGAACTCGCGATAAACATTGGATACAAAGGAATTGGCCCCCGAGATCTGATCTGAAGGCTGGTGATCAAAATATTGTTCATGAACCGATTGTGGATCGACAAAAAACATTTTCCCGCTGTTGCATATAAAACTAGGCCTGGCGAAACAATTTGTAAAAGCCTTACCAACAGAAGGAAATTATTTTAAATATGTGCTGACCCTGCCCTTCCTGCGCTATCATACGAGAAAATAAAGGCTGGAGTATTTGACGGTCCACAAATTCGGCAGCTTCTCAGCGATACAAATTTTATAGAATCAATGAAAGAAAATGAAAAGACAGCATGGCTGGCATTTTAGAATATAGTCAACAACTTTCTAGGCAATATAAGTGCATCGAATTATGCGATAGTAGTCGAGCAACTATTGGACAGTTTCCAAAGGCTTAGCTGCAACATGAGCATCAAAGTTCACTTTTTACACAGTCATTCGATATCAAGGCAGATGGGATGCGAATATGATGGCGGACTATTGATGGGGCATAAAACGGGACTGTCCGGAAATTGAACACTCCAGAAAAAGCTACAAACGAAAATTTTTGCCATAATTTTTTTTTTATTCTTAGGTAATGTTGTTAAGATATAAAATCAATATTTCCAAAAAAAATTTTTTAGCGAGTTTCGTTTGTTTCGATTTCAATGAAGGGCCTAAATTTGAGCCCCCCCCTGTATCTCAAAAACTGGACGTATAGGAGGAAAACGGTTAGCATTTCCGGATTCTACGACCAAAAATTAGCTAGAAATGAATATCAAATCTAAATAAACAAAATGCTGTTCCCCTGTGTTATTTGTTTTAGTTTCAATAATTTCATTCAAATGTTATTATAATCGATAGGTAAGGTACCTTTAGCCCAACCTTTACATTGCATATTTTTCGTTTAACAGTCAGATTTGTGAAGCGAGGGCCCCAAGAATTAGCCATAAGAAACAGTCAAGCCAATTACAAATGAGAAAATGGCGGTAAAGTCCATGGGCTATTGATAGCGCTGAATTAGGTTGGAGATAGAAGAGGGAACGGAACGAAGCTGTGTTTGCCAACTGTAGACAACAAATCAGATCGACAATTTCGAGCCAGTTTGGCTATGGAGGTTTTTTTCTGATTGTGAAGGGGACATGGTCCGCCATTTCATACCAGTCCCAGCGGCATCGAGACAATGGAATTACCGGTCGTATCAGCTTGTAAGATGGAAACAATGGATCACTTAATCCGTATAAGATCAACGCATTTCGTTTTACTTGGTCAAATGGTACCAAATTGCCATGCTATACTCTCCACACCTCGTGCGACTGATTTGTACTCGGTACTGTACTACTCCTAAAAATACTAATGAAAACCTGATGACTACTTACTGAATGGTTGAGAAAATTATTCTGGAACCGAACGAATAATTTAGAACAGTGAAATACTTAAATATTAAGTTAACAAGATTTTTACATTCTAACGAAACTCTTTTCCTTTTCTCAATGAAAAAGAAAAAGAAGAAAACGAAATATCGGGAAAAAAGGGACAATTAGGAGTGGCGTAGGGAATTTAGTGTTAGGGCTGATATGATTTAATACTTTTAGGCTTTTTCATTTGTTTCAGTATCCAGCCGCAATGGACTGGAATACACATTATTATAATTTTTTTCTGGTCGAATTTTTACCACTCAAACCATTGCAATCCCATTTAAATGTATCTTTCATAATAGTGTAAATTTTGATGCTGCTAGAGCCACCGAAATAATTATAAGTTCACCCATAAAAAACTTCAAAAATCAATATAAAAAAACTAAATATTAAATCGATCGACTACAAATTATTTATTAGAGAAATAATACTTCTCATAGTAGTAGACCAAGCAATGAAAGCCTAAAAAGGGGGTGTAGAGAACATCGAAGGGGGTGACGATTTTTTTCTTCGGTATTTTATCAGGATTAGTTAGGAGGTAAAGGTACTAATTTTACTCGGAGCTGAGGGGTGCGCTAACGCGGGGAGAGGGGGTTAAAGGTGCAATTTTGTGCAATTTTTGGTGTTTTGGGCTATATCTCGAAAACGGTGAGTCGCACAGAAAAAAGTTGTGAGTAAGCATTAAAGCTTTCTAAATATCCTATTTATTTGCCCACACTTACATCTGCAAAACTCCTAACGGTTCTTAGGATATTGTTCAATAAAAGTAAAAAAAAATTTTTTTCCATTCTATTGACTCTGGTGCCTCTCCGATTTGTTTTTCAAAAAACTTTTGTAGGGTAAAGTTAGTAAGTGGTAAATTTTCCTTAATTTCATATACTTCTTCTTGGCTTGTCTCCTATCATTCGAGAGTTAAGAGAGTCTCAAGGAAGTATTATTCTATACTCATCAGAATGAAGACAACCATTGTGAAAAAACGGCAGGGGGGGACGGTTTTTTATTTCATGGATCCATAATGGGCGGTTCGGAGTGAGACATAACTACAAGCTCGCGGTCATGAGGTGTGCGCTAACGTGGGGAGGGGGGGGGGGGGCTAAAGGATTCATTTTTGCAGGTTGTCGACTTAATCTTGGAAATATCTCGGAAGCGGTGAGTCGTCCTGAGAGTATTTGTATGGCAGTACTAAAGCCCATTAAATTTCCAAAAACTTATTTGAACACTCAAATGCCGAATTCCTAACGGTTCCCCCGATACAGGTGATTGAAATCCGAAAATTGTTAAAAAATCGTTATTTTGTTTATTTTTTTGGCTCTGGTGTCTCTCGCGATTGTTTTCCGGAAAACTGTTTCACGACCAATTTGTACGATGTTTAATTGGCTCTCATTTAATATACGCCCCGTTGTCCGGTCTTCAATCAGTCAAAAGCTTAGGGAGTTAAAACCGAGCTTCCGAATTCAATTTTCTCTATTTTCAAGGATAAAGACAAACATTGTGAAAAAACGGCAGTGGGGGGACGGTTTTTTATTTCATGGATCCATAACGGGCGGTTCGGAGTAAGACATACTACAAGCTCGCAGTCATGAGGTGTGCGCTAACGTGGGGAGGTGGGGCTAAAGGATTCATTTTTGCAGGTTGTCGACTTAATCTTGGAAATATCTCGGAAGCGGTGAGTCGTCCTGAGAGTATTTGTATGGCAGTACTAAAGCCCATTAAATTTCCAAAAATATTTGAACACTCAAATGCCGAATTCCTAACGGTTCCCCCGATACAGGTGATTGAAATCCGAAAATTGTTAAAAAATCGTTATTTTGTTTATTTTTTTGGCTCTGGTGTCTCTCGCGATTGTTTTCCGGAAAACTGTTTCACGACCAATTTGTACGATGTTTAATTGGCTCTCATTTAATATACGCCCCGTTGTCCGGTCTTCAATCAGTCAAAAGCTTAGGGAGTTAAAACCGAGCTTCCGAATTCAATTTTCTCTATTTTCAAGGATAAAGACAAACATTGTGAAAAAACGGCAGTGGGGGGACGGTTTTTTATTTCATGGATCCATAATGGGCGGTTCGGAGGAAAACATACTAAAAGCACGCGGTCATGGGGAGTGCGCTAACGTTGGGAGAGCGGGTTCAAATATCTCATTCTTGTGCTTATTAGCTCTATCCCCGCTATATCTCCGAAACCGCGAACTCTACGAAAAAAATGTCTGAACAAGAATGAAAGCTTACACAATTTCCTATAAAGTTCGTCTTACATGCATAGGTCGAATTCCTAACAGTTATCCAGATATAGCTAATTTAAAAATCAGAAATTTCACATAGAAAACATCCACACAACATAATTGGTATACATGTATCTATAGATTGGCTATATGCATGTAGGCTGTGTTGATGTTTTCTATGTGAAATTTCTGATTTTTAAATTAGCTATATCTGGATAACTGTTAGGAATTCGACCTATGCATGTAAGACGAACTTTATAGGAAATTGTGTAAGCTTTCATTCTTGTTCAGACATTTTTTTCGTAGAGTTCGCGGTTTCGGAGATATAGCGGGGATAGAGCTAGTAAGCACAAGAATGAGATATTTGAACCCGCTCTCCCAACGTTAGCGCACTCCCCATGACCGCGTGCTTTTAGTATGTTTTCCTCCGAACCGCCCATTATGGATCCATGAAATAAAAAACCGTCCCCCCACTGCCGTTTTTTCACAATGTTTGTCTTTATCCTTGAAAATAGAGAAAATTGAATTCGGAAGCTCGGTTTTAACTCCTAAGCTTTTGACTGATTGAAGACCGGACAACGGGGCGTATATTAAATGAGAGCCAATTAAACATCGTACAAATCGGTCGTGAAACAGTTTTCCGAAAAACAATCGCGAGAAACACCAGAGCCAAAAAAATAAACAAAATAACGATTTTTTAACAATTTTCGGATTTCAATCACCTGTATCGGGAGAACCGTTAGGAATTCGGCATTTGAGTGTTCAAATAAGTTTTTGGAAATTTAATGGGCTTTAGTACTGCCATACAAATACTCTCAGGACGACTCACCGCTTCCGAGATATTTCCAAGATTAAGTCGACAACCTGCAAAAATGAATCCTTTAGCCCCCCCTCCCCACGTTAGCGCACACCTCATGACTGCGAGCTTGTAGTATGTCTTACTCCGAACCGCCCATTATGGATCCATGAAATAAAAAACCGTCCCCCCACTGCCGTTTTTCACAATGTTTGTCTTTATCCTTGAAAATAGAGAAAATTGAATTCGGAAGCTCGGTTTTAACTCCTAAGCTTTTGACTGATTGAAGACCAGACAACGGGGCGTATATTAAATGAGAGCCAATTAAACATCGTACAAATTGGTCGTGAAACAGTTTTCCGGAAGACAATCGCGAGAGACACCAGAGCCAAAAAAATAAACAAAATAACGATTTTTTAACAATTTTCGGATTTCAATCACCTGTATCGGGGGAACCGTTAGGAATTCGGCATTTGAGTGTTCAAATAAGTTTTTGGAAATTTAATGTGCTTTAGTACTCCCATACAAATACTCTCAGGACGACTCACCGCTTCCGAGATATTTCCAAGATTAAGTCGACAACCTGCAAAAATGAATCCTTTAGCCCCCCCTCCCCACGTTAGCGCACACCTCATGACCGCGAGCTTGTAGTTATGTCTCACTCCGAACCGCCCATTATGGATCCATGAAATAAAAAACCGTCCCCCCCTGCCGTTTTTTCACAATGGTTGTCTTCATTCTGATGAGTATAGAATAATACTTCCTTGAGACTCTCTTAACTCTCGAATGATAGGAGACAAGCCAAGAAGAAGTATATGAAATTAAGGAAAATTTACCACTTACTAACTTTACCCTACAAAAGTTTTTTGAAAAACAAATCGGAGAGACACCAGAGTCAATAGAATGCAAAAAAAATTTTTTTTTTACTTTTATTGAACAATATCGGAAGAACCGTTAGGAGTTTTGCATATGTAAGTGTGTGCAAATAAATAGGATATTTAGAAAGCTTTAATGCTTTCTCACAACTTTTTTCTGTGCGACTCACCGTTTTCGAGATATAGCCCAAAACACCAAAAATTTCACAAAATTGCACCTTTAACCCCCTCTCCCCGCGTTAGCGCACCCCTCAGCTCCGAGTAAAATTAGTACCTTTACCTCCTAACTACTCCTGACAAAATACCGAAGAAAAAAATCGTCACCCCCTTCGATGTTCTCTATAATGTCTTGTTTGATTGGCCTATAGGTTATACGATTAAAAAAAATTTACATCCAGTTAAAGAAAATAGAAAACTTCTTAAATTTTAGTGCGAAAAATTTATAAATTCATTTCGAAATATTGCTAGTTTAATTATTGTTTTAGCTTAAAATTTGAACAATTTGATATAAAATATTATCCTGTTGGTCTTCCATTGTTTCTAATTTATCTGGAAAACTCGTCTTGGGATTGAATTTACTAGGTTTTCCAGGATATTTTGGTGAATTTCTCTCCAAGCTTGGCGGATCGCTCCTTTGAGTTCCGATACGGTCTGATATTGTTTTCCATGGGCGTAAATCTTCCTAACAAGTATTCCCCATACATTTTCGATGGGGTTGAAGTCGGGGCTACGGGCTGGCCAATCTAAAACTGTAATGTTTTTCTCTTGGAACCATTCTGTTGTCATTTGCGCCCGTTAGATACTGGCATTATTCTGTTGGCAAATAAATTCCGGTCCAATAATAATTAACTCGGCATGGTCAATGAGCGATGTCTCTAATATCTCCGCATAATCACTCGCGGTCATTTTTGGATTAACCCAGGCCAAAGGTATTTTCCCTGCAAATGAAAATGCACCCCAAATCATCACAGAGCCACCATCAAAGTTTCGGCTCATGCTACTTCTTTTTCTCGTCCTAAATGGTGTCAATAATATTGAACACCATCGGGGCCATCCAGATTAAACTTCTTTTCGTCACTGAAAATAACGCTTTTCCACTTTTAGCCGAAATCCATATGTTGTTGGCCCCATTGAAGACGCTTCGCCTTATGGTATTAGGTCAAAGGTGGTTTTTTCTGCCTTTTGATGAATTTGAGGTCCTTGTTGGAATGTAGAATCTGCTGGAGACGACGCACACTTACGGGTAAATTCATTTCGCTCCGGATTTCTGATGCGATTTTTTTTCCTTAGTGGCTTTTCGGACAATACGTCTTTTTTCTCTCGCAGTAACTGCTGGTCATCCAGATCTTCGTGGTTTTCCCTAATTTTCACGAAGCAGGAGGAAATTGTTGACGACACATGATGATCTGCAATTTTTTCTGCAATTTTGCGGTTTGAAAGGCCGCAATCCTTATACGGTATTATTGCACCTTGTTCTTCGACGCCACGTGGCATGTTGCCAAAAAAACTGAAACAACCAGTAATTAAAAAAATGCCTTTGTTAAGTTTTGTTTAGATGCTACCATGTTTCCCACAAAAAAAAACCATGAAAAATATACTTCCGGTCCGATAAATTGAAAAATAACGGACGTGAGCGTATAAATATTTCGCAATACTTACCTAACGCACGATTCGGACACAATTGAGTCTTCAGTGAACCTGAAGGAAATGATTTCTCCAAAGTAACAGTATTTCGAAACGGAAGTTTGTAAACAAAATAATAAAAATCATTTTCGAATTGTATAACGGTCCAGGAAGGTCCAGAAACGAAAAATGGTACAATTTGTGTTTGAACTTATATTTATTTCGGAGCTGTAGTATACATAGTATGCAACAGGAATGTTGCTGATTAATTAATTTGAAGAAGCTATTAATTTTGAAATTTCGCGTTCATTGTCCCCATTTTTCCAACGCCCCACTACAAAGTTGCAGGTAATCGAAGCTACAATATCAAGTCACCATAGAAAATATTTTGGTCCCCTATTTTGGTCGCATATCTAGTGTATTATGCGATTATTTTCATTTCCTTTTTATATTTACTTATTCCTTGCCTTTTTTTTAATGATAGAAAGAATGATATTCACATACACTGAGAGAAAGATTAAACTTTTAATCTAAATTTAAATCAGGTCAATATATTAATAAATTCGATCATTTAACCGTGCAAGACGAGATAAAAAAGTGAATTCCATTAAAGTTGGTTAACATATTATTCGAATATATACATATGTTTATCTACAAACAATCGTTGATATTTCTATGAAGTAGAAGAAAGGTTTTTTTTTACGAGTGGTAAAGAGGAGGGCAACAAGGAGTTTGGAGTAGCTTTCATCGTGAATAAGCAGCTCAAGTACCACTTTATCGGCTTCAAACCAATCAATGAGCGGCTATGTGCGATCCGCATTAATACCCGTTTCGCTAATCTCTGGCTCATTAATGCGCATGCCCCTACAGAAGTAAAAGAAGATGCGTTTAAGGACGAGTTCTACAACGACCTAGAAGCACTCTTCGACTCACTTCCATCAAACGACGTCAAGCTGCTGCTAGGAGACTTTAACGCCAAAGTCGGAAATGAAAGCTGGCATAGGGGAACTTCTGGAGGTCATCATAGCCTCCACGGCAAAAACAACAACAACGGTCAGCGACTTATCGACTTCGCGAGCGGCAGAAACTTGGTCATAAGCTCTACATGCTTCCCTCATCGACGAATCCATAAGCAGACCAGGAAGTCTCCAGATGAATACACCGTGAACCAGATCGACCACGTACTGATCAGCAAGAGATGGGCTTCTAATGTCCTAGATGTTCGATCCTATCGAGGAGCCAACTGCGACACCGATCACTATTTGGTGAAGATGACATACAGGTGCAGAATCTCTTCGGTGCACCTAACGAGAATCAACCTTGCCAAGATCTTCGAGGTTGACAATTTGATTGATGATGCCACGGCGGCTGCGTGAGTTCTGGGAGGAGCTCAAAGACAACATCAAGGGGGTCGCAGAAGAGGTCGTGGGCTATAAAGGCCACCGCAGACGAGCAGACTGGTTCGACGACGAATGCAGGGCCTCGATTGAGGCGAAAAATAAAGCCTATCGCCAATACACACAACGCGCATTCCGAGCCAAGAAAGAAAGATACAACGAACTTCGGCGAGTATCTAATAGGTTTATTTGACGTAAGAAACGCAAATATTTTGACGAGCAGTTACAGCAAATAAACCAAAGATTAGCCAGTAAGAACATTAGACAGGCGTACAAACTTGTAAATAATATCAAGAACGGATATCAACCCAGGACAAGCCTATGTAAGGACAAGGATGGTAACATCATCAGCGACATCGAAAGCGTCAACAAACGATGGGCCTCGCATTTCGAAGAGCTCCTCAATGCACCATTAACATCCCCCGCGGAGCCAGCTCTTGAGCAGTTAGCCGAACCAGGCCCTCCCGTTCTACCCCCAACAGTAGATGAGGTGAGTCTTGCCATACAGTCGCTTCAAAATAATAAAGCGCCTGGCGCTGACGAGATCCCAGCAGAACTGCTGAAGCATGGTGGAACGTGCCTGACCAACGCTGTACATGTGCTACTGCTGAAAATATGGAACGACGAGGTAATCCCCGAAGATTGGCGCAAAAGCATAATCTGCCCAATCCACAAAAAGGGTGACAAGCTGAAGTGTGAGAATTACAGGGGCATATCATTAGTTTGTACGGCCTATAAGATATTATCGAAAATTCTTGAAAAGAGAATTATTCCGAACGAATCATTGGCGAGTATCAAGGCGGCTTCAGACCTGGTCGCTCAACGACCGATCAGCTTTTCACAGTGAAGCTACTACTCCAAAAGTGCTGGGAATATAACATCCACGTATACCAAATCTTTGTCGACTTCAAGCAGGCATACGACAGTATCGATCGAAGTGTACTGTACAACATTATGCTGAATTTTGGTGTACCGGCAAAGTTAGTGCGACTCACAAGGATAACGATGACTAATACCGTCTCGCAGGTCAAAGTGCAGAACCGACTCACTGACCTATTTGAAACTCGTACTGGACTCAAGCAGGGCGACGGGCTTGCGCCGACGCTCTTCAACCTGGCTTTGTAGTATGTAATTCGAGCCATGAATATGGACAGCAGCGGAACGCTACTCATCAAGTCAACTCAATTAGTAGCGTACGCTACTAACATCATGTCTCGAAGGTTGGGTCATGCAGAAAGCCTCCTGCATAACCTCAATAACGGCGCAAAGGAAGCAAAACATATCAACGAAAGCAAAACAAAGGCCATGATGCAATCGAAAACAAGGACGCCAGCAAATTCAAGCATCACAGTATATCGAGTATGTAGACAACTTCAACTATCTGGGTTGTAACTTATTAAAGGACGCCAACGAAACCGACGAAATTAAGCGACGGATACAACTAGCCAATAAGAGATATTTCTCGGACCTCCCTATAATTAATTCGAAACTTGCACACAGGAACACGAAGCTCCGCGTGTACAAAACGATCATCCGACCCGTGCTATGTTATGGCTGCGAAACATGGACCCTCACCCAAGCCTCCGAAATCTTGCTAGACCGATTCGAACGAAAGGTCCTTCGGCGAATTTTCGGGGCCGTTCGCGAGCGAGACCAATGGCGTATCCGGTACAACCATGAGTTGTATCAATTGTACGATGAGCTGGAAGTATCGAAAATCGTGAAGCTTCAACGTCTGCAATGGGCGGGGCATGTACAACGGATGGACGATAATCGCATGCCAATGAAAGTTATGAACGCACAAAGAATTGACGGAGCGATGTTGCGTGGACGACCGAGAGCTCGCTGGGAGAACTCCGTATGTGAAGACGCCCACCAGCTGCTGGGCTTCCGAAACTGGAGGACAAGGTCACGTAACCGCGACAATTGGAGGCCAACGATTCAGGCGGCCAAGGCCCGACGTCGGGCTATCGTGCCACATTGATGATGATGAGAAGGAAAGTTTCATCTTCGAAACAATTAGTGACATCCTATTTCCAAGATCTTATCTGCTTTTTGTTGAGGTAATGAGAACATCATAACGCTCAGCAGTGTTATTTATCCCCATAAATGGGTACTCGTTTAACATCTGAGTGAGATCATAGTCCGTCACAAGCTCGTGAGTTCGAAAAACACCACGATCCACGGTGAGATTCGAACTCATGACCCTGTGCACCGAAGGTGCGCGTACTAACCGCTAGACCAGTCAGACTACAATACACAATAAATAGCTTTACAAATTATTTAATTGAGTTTCCGAATTTAGTAGATGTTTTAATTAATATAGAAAGAAAAATTACGCATATCTTCGTAATCGTAACTGTTGCAACTAGAATCGCAAACTGAAAATCAAAGACTAAACTCCCTGGCGGCAGATTCAAGGGAATTTCAGAGCAATAATTATGCAATCAACTTTCGCTATATTAAGCATAATTCCGTTATCTACGGAACAAGAAAAAAAAACTATCACGGTTAATTTTCTGGTTAAGACCAGTTTGTCGGTCAAACAGCTGGCAGCTAACATTTAAAAACAAATTCCCGTTTTTTTTTCATTGTGAATTAGCCATCTATACATACATCTCGTTCCCCTAAACTATTCCGTGTGGAGGCACGGTTGAAAATAATTTATATACAGAGTGTCCCATTCATGGTGGAGGATATTTTAATTGTAGATAGTGTGGCTCATTTGGGGAAAATTATTGTACAACGGGACCCCTCTATTTTTAACCGCTAAAAAAAATTGCCGACTAAATCAAAATTTTCCACAACCCCAAACATTTAATCTAAGATATGACTTCACTTTCTGAAACTACATAAAATTTCCAATAAAACGACACCTCACCCGTTACGAAGTTGCTCGTATCACCCGTTGAAACTTTAAAGGAATTTTAAAATCGGTTACGTTTACGATTTTATCATTTGCATTTTTGATGAAATTTTAAAATGTCTTTAAAGTTTGAATGGGCTATCTCGGAAGATACCGTCGTACATTAATTTTCCCCAAATGAGCCACACTACCCACCATTAAAATCTCCTCCACCATAAATATGGCACATCCTGTATTTGAAATTTGTTACCCAAAACTACACGGGATGAGCAATATATCGAAACCTTAGAAAAAGCATAGTAACCCATGCAATGCGTTAGTCCAGAATGGCCATCAGAAAATAAAAATGGCACCGTTTTCACACTATTGCAGTTCATAGTATGCGTGAAAATTTTATTCAAACGTCAATTTTTTGTTTACAATTAAGAATATAAAATCCGCGTAATATTTATTACTCTCTTAAAATGCCAACGTGATATTTGACCCTTCTGTTGTCGTATAGATACAGACAGACCATTGGTACTATATCTTGATGAAAAATATCGTTCAATAATATTTTCCACCCCTTTCCACATATATTTCAAAGGAATCGACGGCCACAAATGCGATCAAACGTTCGGCGCATCATCGTAAGACATAGTATGCAAACTGTTTCAAGATCCAAAATTAAACCTCTTTAAAAATTAAGATTCATTTCACAGAAAATTCAACTACACCTTAAGCATAATATGTAGATCGTAGGCGACGACAGAAGGGTTAATAATTGCATCGACAATATTTTGACGTTTGCATTATTTCGTGGAGTATAGTGTAATAAATTTGGAGTCAAACACATATGGGTTGTGTGATCACATAGCCATTCTGGACTAACGCATGGCATGGGTTACTATGCTTTTTCTAAGATCGAAACTATAATATGTATTGGGTTTAGGGTAAGAGCTTAATCATGTCTTATTTTTGATAAAAATAAATTGTTTCTTGGACGAATCTACTAAGCTTCGTTTACTCGACAGACACACCTCTGAATCTTGAGAAAGCAGCTCAAGGAAAGCCTTTTTTCTTAATTTTAATATTAATTGTTTGGAATTTTACTGATGTGTACATAATATTTATTTGATGTACATACATACATACACTTGCCAGAAAAAGTCTCCGTACACAATGTAAGGAAAACTGCATATTACAGAACCACTAGGAAATAAAAACCTTAGATTGAAATTTAAAATGTTTATTTAGTTTGTTAACTAATATTTCTACTCATTATTTTACTGAAACTCGGTTGTAAACAAAATTTTGTAGAACAAAAACTAAAAAACTTCACAAAAACGAATTAGAAAAAGTATCCGTACAAGATCGTATTTTTTACAAATATTCAGTTTTTTCACAGGATTTCGAAGAGTTCACTAGTTTTAGGGATAACATTTTTGGAGGAGGACCTCCATGCTTTGATTAAACATGGACTGGATCAATTTGGCTGACCCCTGGCCTGTTATTTTGCCCCTTTTGAAGAAAATAGCGCTTTGAAGCATTCCCTTGTAGGTTATGATGTGCTGACGGTACCTGTGCGCTTAAAATTTCTGAAAATGTTCGGTGGGATTACGCTCTCAGAATTGATATAGCGTATGCGACTTACGATCTGTTTTAAAAAGCGATAGAAGCGTCACAATTAAAGGCAAGTGCAAGAGATCATTATTTTCTGTGAATCAAGAAGCTTCGCAAGGCCACCTCTGTTAAACGCCGTGTCTCCTTTTGGTTTTCAGAATGCGTAAAGAGACGTATTAATCCATTGTTGACCTCTAGATTAGCAGCCAAATGGCTGCGCGTCCAAAAACTGGCATCGCGTGCAGCCATTTGGCTGCTCCTTAGCATCCACACTAGCAGCCAAATGTAGACAGAAAATGACATAACCAAAATGTCATTTTGGTGATTTTTTTAAATTCAATTATCAAAATCGGACTCTGCGCGTTTGTATTATTACACGGCCATTCAAGAATTATTCATTTTCACACAAAAGAACAAACAAAAGTTGGAAAATTGTCACTTTGAATTTGACAAGCGGTTGTCAAAGCGGTTCGTTGAGTTGCCATATTGAATTGGACGCACAGCCAAATGGCGACATGATTGGACGGAATGACAGCAGCCATTTGGCTGCACGTGTCGCCATTTGGCTGCTAATCTAGAGGGACCTTAAGTCCCATACGCTATCCCAATTTTCATTTTCAGAAATTCGGCACATCATAACTTACAAGGGAATGCTTCAAAGCGCCATTCTCTTCAAAAGGGGCAAAATAACAGGCCAGGGCTTGGCCAAATTGATCCAGTCCATGTTTAACCGAAGCATGAAGGTCCTCCTCTGAAAATGTTATCCCTCAAGCTAGTGAACTCTTCGAAATTCTGTGAAAACAAAACTGAATAATTGTAAAAAATATGGTCTTGTACGGAGACTTTTCCTAATTCGTTTTTGTAAAGTTTTTTAGTTTTTGTTCTAGAAAATTTTGTTTACAGCTGAGTTTCAGTAAAATAATGTGTAGAAATATTAGTTAACATACTAAATAAACATTTTAGATAACAAATTTCAATCTAAGGTTTTCATTTCCCAGTTCTTCCGTAATATGCAGTTTTCCTTACATTTATGTACGGAGACTTTTTCTGGCAAGTGTATGTATTTAATATACTTACAACAGCTAGTTGCAAATTGTCTCCTCCTAATTCAAGCTTGATTTTCTTCAGACTTCCAACCATAGCCAGACAAGGACCGCACCACTCAGTATAGACATCCATAACTGAAATCATACATGCATACATATTTGTATTAACATAAAGCCACTTTTTTATTTTGTGACTAAAAACGTCTAACTTACCGAGCAATCCCTTTCGTTCTAAAAATTTTTCGTATTCTTCATCATTTTGAATGTCTGCTTGCAATTGTTGTTGTCCTCCTTTTTTCGCCATATATAAAAATAAAATATAAAAAAATGCCCAACTTTGAATTTACATGAATAAATTATAAAATAACAATGTCGAGGAACTGTACTGGAATTTTCACTGTGGAAGCATTTTGGAGTGACAGAACAAGTGCCAGGAATTTCAAAGTTTCATCAATAATAATTCTAGGTTGCCACTAGAGACAACACAATACGGCTCGCTCTGATTTTTGTCAAAAGAAAATATGAGAATGTTCGGATGGAAAAAACCATCAGGATTGCGTGACTAGAGAGGTGCATTACAACAAGTGATTTTGCATTAATTTCATGTTGTGCTATTATAGTGTAGTTACTACGTGATAAACCTAGTACATCAGATTGCAAAATGTGGTGGAGACAAATTTTTTTTTGTTTCTTATGCTTTTTGGGGTGCTGAGCACGAATCCGGAGCTTCCCACCAAAATTTCGTTGCGGAACAGGGTCAAAATCGTGAAAAACCCTAAAATTTTTGCTGTTTTTCCGTTATTCGCCCCTAATTCTGCAACTATTTATTTCTGCGAAAAACTCTCCATGAATATTTTAGAGAGCACATAATTGCGCGTCCAAAGAGACATAAATATTAAAAATATGTTGAGTGGTATTACTACAGTGGATAATTTAAATTTGCCATTTTTAACATAGTTCCATTTTATGAAAAAATTTTGAGATTGAACGGTTTTTCATTTTTGGTCGTAAAAGTTGCATTTATCTTGTACATTGTGTATTTTGGAGTGCAGAACCTGAATCTGTAAGTTCTCACCAAAATTTCGTTGCAAAACAGGGTCAAAATTGCAAAAAACGCCAAAAAAATGACTATCAATTGTAGCAATACCGCTTAACACATTTTAATGATTTAATGGCGCGTTGGACCCGCAGTTATGTTTTCTCTAATATTTTCATGGACACT
The DNA here is from genome assembly GCA_949715475.1 of Microchrysa polita. Taxonomy (NCBI): domain Eukaryota; kingdom Metazoa; phylum Arthropoda; class Insecta; order Diptera; family Stratiomyidae; genus Microchrysa; species Microchrysa polita. The sequence continues at coordinate 92,999,503 of OX454416.1, forward strand.
TTCGGAGTTATAAACAAAAAAACGGGAAAACTCCGAAAATTTTGGGTTTTCATCCTGTTCCGCACTGAAATTTTGGTGGGAAGCTCCGGATTCGAGCTCAGCACTCAAAAAACATAAGAAACAAAAAAAAAATGTTTCTCCACCACACTTTGCAATCTGAAATCACCTCGGAACTACACTATTAAGCGAGGCAGGAATTTCTCTGAGCAGAAATATAATTTTCGAAATAGGGAAATGCATAGCACCTAAGTGACAGATTCCTTAACATGGTGAAAAAAAAACAACAACTTTAAAAATAATAAAATTTAACAAAACACATCCTACAATTATAAATCGCAATATTTTGCCAAATTACAGCAATATCATAAATTATACGAGTACACTTAGTATTGGAATAATCGCAATTTTGTCACTACAAATTTCTTTTTTTTTTGTTTTTTTCTTCTGAAAAAACTTGAAGAAAACTAGTAGTGCGATTTCACACTTAATTATTTTTTTATATGCAATACACGACGAGTTCGCGTCTGGGGTTTTAACTTTAAAAATAAATTAAAAGAAGGAAACTAAAGGAAAAATAAAAAAAGATAAGGCGGATTTAGGAGACGAACTTGAAGGCTCGAATACCAAAATCCGTGTATGGATTGCTAAAGCTTGGTATATTCAGAGCCATACAAGTCCCGATAAAAATTTGTCAAAATCGTTCATAATATTATATCGCGTTATCGAACGCGTCGCGATAAGAAAAAAAAAGAAAACAAAAATAACGAAAAACAAAAATTTTAATAGAGGCCTCCAGTTGATACTATTTTCAGATTAGATGGTGTCGATGTATCAATTCACATAGATTCGGGCCCGCATATGATTTTTCTGAAGACAAACCGAATTGTTTCGATCAAAGTGACTAATTGATATAGCGACGATTTTTTGGTGATAAGATATGATAATGAGATAATTATTTCTTTTTTTTTGTTAGTAAATCGACAGGTAATAGCAAATGCAATCAGTCAAATATTTGTTCGCGAGGGGCTACATGTAAATTAGAGACAGTATAGTAACAATAGGTACAGTTGAGCGTCGATTATTCGAACTAATATGTCGACAAGGGTGTTTCGGATAAACGAAAGTTCGGTTAATTGAGTTTCCATAGAAAAATTAGAAAATAGCCCAAAAGTGAAATTAAGATAGAAAAGGTGTTAAACAGTTTAAAGTAAAATGTTAAGAAAGCACAATCTAGAATGATTTTGATCGCTTTTTAACTACACTCAGAAAAAAATCATCACTTACATTTGAAGTGAAACATATTAAAAACAAAATTGGAATACTTCAATAAATCATTTTAAAACCAAATAGTTTTATATTAAATTTAATAGGATTCACTTTAATGATCTGTTCAAAATTGACTGAAACTTCGATTTGAACATGTTCAACTTTGTTTTAAAGTTGTTTCATTTTGATGGCTGTGTCCGTCACATGTACATAAGCCCGCCGCTATTTTGTTCAGTGTTAGTAATCTTAGATAGCTTAGGTGTAGGAAGTAGAACTACGAAACGATAGGTACCCGGTTCGATTCCCAGTAGAAGCAAAGTAAAAAAAATAGCGTTTTTAAAATATGGTAAAAATAATATAAGTATAAAATAAATAAAAAAAAGGGATAAAATATTTTTTCACTTTATTTAATTTAAAGTGAAATCACTTTTAGAATAAAGTGATCACTTTGAAAATAAAGTGATATTCCCTTCCCTGCAACAATTTGCATAAAAACTTATCTTGTGTTTTGATATTTGGGTTTAAATGTATTTTTACTGTACTCTGCTGGTGATTTTAAAATAGATCACTGCTCAAGCTTTTTATACCCTTCAAGTTGATATACAGGGCCTCTCTGTATTCAAGACCGTTACATGTGATCGCCCTTGTAGTGTCCGTTACGGAAAAAATGTTAAAAAACGAGACTGAGGCTAATTTCGGGCGCGGCCGAAATTAGAATACCCGTCACATTTGAATGAAAATTTCTACCGCAGCCTTATGACGTGTTCCGATTCCATTTGTTCCTAGATGCGTTGAGGCAAGTCAAGGATAAGTTTCGGTTAAAATTCAATAGAAAAAAAAATTCTTTTGCATGAACCATATTGATGTTGATGTCCATTTTCTTGCAGTTGGTTCAATGAAACGCAGTTGGGGTTTTCTTTGTATTGCAAGTCTTTATTTGCTTCTAGCATACAATTGTTTCCGCAGCCACTACCACTTCAGAGCTTGCCCTAACTGACCATTCATTCCTACCAATCGTTTATTTATACCTAACTCTACATAACTTTTATCCGCACTTTAATGCAGTTCTACCTGTCGCTAATTGCCCTATAGTCTAAGAAATGGCATATTTGGTCGGCAAAAATCCTACATCGGAAATTTTTTTGGATTATGGTTGGGAATGGTCCCCAGATTATGGCATTAAAAGTCCCAACCGATCGGCGGTCCGCAACCTTAAAAAAGGGGGGAATAGGAGGAATTTTTTTTCGTTTTTTTTTTGCGATTATTTCAAAAACGGTAAGAGATACAGAAAAATGGTATGAGGACGAAAAAAACTACTTAAAATTATCTTTGCAATGATATATAACACATCAGAGTTTAATTGAATATTTCGGCGTTAGAATAGAACATAAATTAGAATATTCTCATTTTAGACCTTTTTCAAAAGCTCCATAACTTTTGAAAGAACGCTATTTCAGCCGTAAAATTTTGTATAAGTATTCACAACAAGTTTAACATAATTTTAACGTAAACATTGAGTCGCTCCGGTCAAGGACCTCCATTATCCCCCCCTTTAAATTTTTCAAAACGGCATATCCATAACTCCCCCCAAAATTTGAGCAGAGTGTTAAATTTTGGTTTGTTGCGATTGGAGGTCATAGTCACCCCACCCACCAAAAATCAGCTCATTCAGATAAAAACTAAGGGTATCTCCCATACAAACTGACCCATCAGGAGTTTGTTCTACGTACTACTCAATTTATAAACTGTAGAACAAAGTTGTCATGGGTCACTTTGTATGGGAGATACCCTTAGTTTTTATCCGAATGAGTTGGTGGGTGGGGTGACTATGACCTCCAATCGCAACAAACCAAAATTTAGCACTCTGCTCCAATTTTGGGGGGAGTTATGGACATGCCGTTTTGCCAAATTTAAATGGGGGGATAATGGGGGTCCTCGACCGGAGAGACTCAATGTTTACCTTAAAATGATCTTGAACTTATTGTGAATACATATACAAAGTTATACGGCTGAACTAGCATTCTTTCAAAAGTTATGGAGCTTTTAAAAAAGGTCTAAAATGAAAATATTCTAATTTATGTTCTATTCTAACGCCGAAATATTCAATTAAACTCTAATGTGTTATATATCATTGCAAAGATAATTTTATGTAGTTTTTTTCGTCCTCAGACCATTTTTCTGTATCTCTTACCGTTTTTGAAATAATCGCAAAAAAAAAACAAAAAAAGTCCCTCTTTTCCCCCATTTTTAGGGTTTTTTAGAAAATTTTTTTCAAAAAACCCTTATGAAATCGATTTTGTCCGTCCGTCCGTCTGTCCGTCTGTCCGTCTGTTCACTAAATAACTCGCGAACGGCTCAACCGATTATCTTGAAATTTGGTAGGAATGTGTAGAATGGTTACAGTCTTTGGCACATATACCTTAGAAGTTGGTAGGAAGAAGACAACAGGGTGTCCCGAACGTTTGAAAAAAGTCGTTTTTTTAGTTTTTATCGGAGATTGACGTATGGCTATTTAAATCAAAGATCTAAGCGAGTACACCTCATATCAGTTAAAATTTTCCAGTTTCGAGTAACGGCAAAAAAAATTTTGGCGTTTAAAGTAAAACTTCCTTTATGAGCTCCGTTTTTCTAAACCGTTATAGGGATCGATATGAAACTTTGCACAAAGATTGGTCAGTATGGCCTTATATACGTTAAATATTAAAACTGTTGACTTTTGCAAAGGAAAAATAAATAACAGTAAATTTGTAAAATTTCAATTTGTTCGTGTGTAGCCCCTCTTTGGTTTCCAAATATGAAAATTCTGCTAAGGGTTTTTAGGAAATTACATAAAGAATATGTCTAGAAATTTTCATTCAAATAACTGTATCCAAACCGGAAATATAAAAGAAGTATTTAGTAAGGGCCTTTCACAATGCAAGCCTCTTAAGCATTTCTTCAATGCATATATTTTAACTTGATGAAACAATGAACATGAAATTTGGTGGAAATGCATAGAATGGTAATAGTGTTTGCCACAAATATTTTTGAAGTTAGTAGGACCAAGATAACAGGGTGTCCCTGGATAGCTGCAAAAGTATACTTGTTCAATACTCATAGGAAAGCTTGCGTGGGCTCTTATGTGAGGGGACACAATGGGATCATTTCACATAAGTCGCTTTTCCTTGATTAAAAAAACAGTAACAGTCGATTTACACCTAATAATTCAGTTCATATATAAAGCCAAGCCATCCTTACGTTTGCCTGGGTTTCTTTTTGGTTAAAGGCCATCAGAAATCTTAAATCGAAAAATGCCTGTCGATTTGCCTTGGAGTACTTTTATAAACGCGTTCCAGAATGAAAGGCTAGCGCCTTTCATTCTGTTCCACCTTTAATTAGACCAATCCAAAAATAGATTTACAGGAAGCATTTCATTAATGTTGTGCACAATACTTATTTATTGCTTATAAAATATATATGTACCAAAAATATTCACTATGCATTAAAATTCTAAAAAACCCTCGTATTGCGGGCGCAGCCCTCTGTACGCCGGTATTTTTTTAAGGTTGCGGACCGCCGATCGGTTGGGACTTTCTATGCCATCATCTCGGGACCATCCCCAACCATAATCAAAAAAAAATTCCGATGTAGGATTTTTGCCGTTCGATGGCCATATTTTGGTCCAATTTTCTTAGACTATAATAAGAGTTGATGCGCAATTGCCTTCGTCGTGATTGAGTAAATTATCTTTTTCCTCCTTAATGATGTAGAGACTTTCCGCGGCGTCCAATAGGTGACATTTTCGTTCCTGCTTTATTACTTCCACGTTGTCGATGTCCAGCATGTGTCGTGCTACCATTGATTTGATGTGGCGAACCTTGTCGTCACTAATCTTTTGGTTTGTCCTATGCACATAGGCCTACAACTTAATAATGAGACTTTTTTGGAATTTTGGGCATTTATTCATAGATTTATTCATATAACTAAATTAATCAAAATATTGGCCATCAGCAGCGATAACTTTCTCCCATCTTTCGGGAAGTCTACGAATTCCGTCGCGGAAAAAATCTTGGGTTTTTCGAGGCTATCCATGAATCGAGCCAGTTCTTAGTATCCTCATATGAAGTGAAGTGCTGATCAGCCAACGCATGAGTCATCGAAGCGAACAAATAGTAATCAGTAGCAGCAATGTCGGGGCTATACGACGGGTGGGGTAGCACTTCCCATTTGGTTGTTTCCAGGTTCGTTTTCACGACTCGCGCAACATGAGGGCGAGCGTTGTCATGCTGAAGAATTATTTTGTCGTGCCTTTCAGCATATTGTGGCCGTTTTTGACGCAATGCTCGACTCAAACGCATCAATTGCAGTCGAGCGCTGCCCGTCAATGGTTTCATTTGGTTTTCATCATCAATGTGGCACGATAGCCCGACGTCGGGCCTTGGCCGCCTGAATCGTTGACCTCCAATTGTCGCGGTTACGTGACCTCGTCCTCCAGTTTCGGAAGCCCAGCAGCTGGTGGGCGTCCTCACCTACGGAGTTCTCCCAGCGAGCTCTCGGTCGTCCACGCAACCTCGCTCCGTCAATTCGTTGTGCGTTCATCACTTTCTTTGGCATGCGATTATCGTCCATCCGTTGTACATGCCCCGCCCATTGCAAACGTTGAAGCTTCACGATTTTCGATACTTCCAGCTCATCGTACAATTGATACAACTCATGGTTGTACCGGATACGCCATTGGTCTCGCTCGTGAACGGCCCCGAAAATTCGCCGAAGGACCTTTCGTTCGAATCGGTCTAGCAAAATTTCGGAGGCTTGGGTGAGGGTCCATGTTTCGCAGCCATAACATAGCACGGGTCGGATGACCGTTTTGTACACGCGGAGCTTCGTGTTCCTGTGCGCAAGTTGCGAATTAATTATAGGGAGGACCGAGAAATATGTCTTATTGGCTAGTTGTATCCGTCGCTTAATTTCGTCGGTTTCGTTGGCGTCCTTTGATAAGTTACAACCCAGATAGTTGAAGTTGTCTACATACCCGATATTAAGGTCCCCCACTGTGATGCTTGGATTTGCTGGCGTCCTTGTTTTCGATTGCATCATGGCCTTTGTTTTGCTTTCGTTGATATGTAGTCCAACTTCCTTTGCGGCGTTATTGAGGTTATGCAGGAGGCTTTCTGCATCACCCAACCTTCGAGACATGATGTTGATATCGTCGGCGTACGCTACTAATTGAGTCGACTTGATGAGTAGCGTTCCGCTGCTGTCCATATTCATGGCTCGAATTACATACTCCAAAGCAAGGTTGAAGAGCGTCGGCGCCAGCCCGTCGCCCTGCTTGAGTCCAGTACGAGTTTCAAATAGGTCAGTGAGTCGATTCTGCACTCTGACCTGCGAGACGGTATTAGTCATCGTCATCCTTGTGAGTCGCACTAACTTTGCCGGTATACCAAAATTCAGCATAATGTTGTACACTTCGATCGATACTGTCGTATGCCTGCTTGAAGTCGACAAAGATTTGGTATACGTCGATGTTATATTCCCAGCACTTTTGGAGTAGTAGCTTCACTGTGAAAAGCTGATCGGTCGTTGATCGACCAGGTCTGAAGCCGCCTTGATACTCGCCAATGATTCGTTCTGCGTACGGATTAATTCTCTTTTCAAGAATTTTAGATAATATCTTATAGGCCGTACAAACTAATGCCCCTGTAATTCTCACACTTCAGCTTGTCACCCTTTTTGTGGATTGGGCAGATTATGCTTTTGCGCCAATCTTCGGGGATTTCCTCGTCGTTCCATATTTTCAGCAGTAGCACATGTATATATTTGGTTTTAGCAGCTCATAATACACAACACCGAGCTGGTCCCACCAAATGCAGAGCATAAGCTTGGAACCATGAATATTTAACTTCGCGGTCGATGTTGATGGGTGCGCGGGCGGTCCCCATGATTTCTTTCGCTTTGGGTTATCATGATGTATCCACTTTTCATCGCCGGTCACAATACGATGCAAAAAACCCTTCCGTCGTTGCCTTTGAAGCGGTTTTTCGGACATGCAAAAGCGCCTCTCAACATCTCTTGGCTTCAACTCGTACGGAACCCAGTGGCCTTTGGCTTTTGGATCATGCCCAGTGATTTTAACCGCTTCGATATGGCTTGCTGAGTCACTTCCAACGAAATTGCGAACTCTTTTTGCGTTCGGCACGAATCTTCTTCGAGTAATTTCGTCAATTCTTCGTCTTCAAACTTTTTTGGCTGGCCAGGTCGCTCTTCGTCGGTAATGTCGAAATTATCATTTTTGAACCGAAGAAACCCCCGAAAAAACTGTGCACGCGAAAAAGCATCGTCACCGTAAACTTTCACGAGCAATTGATGACTCTGAGCTGCAGTCTTCTTAGCAAAATAATGCCCAAGTAAAACTTCCCGCAAATGTTGTTTTTTTCGTGAATTTTCGAAACTTTCCATGGTCCGGTAAATGCGTTGTCAACAATCAACACGAAATGTTTATACTGACATTGCCAGCTTATGAATAGAAACTTCAAATGGAATGTATGTCAAAGATGGACTACCATTAGTTTATCGGTGTTACCATCTCTAAAAAAAAGTCTCATTATTAAATTGTAGGTTAATATTTTTGGGCATTCTGGGCAGCTCACCTTGTAAATTCCGCTCTGCTCCTGTTTATCCAATTTGTCCTTCGGTGTTCCTAGCCTTGCTCGTAGTTGTTGATTTCGGCTACTGCTTACTACTTCTAGGTTATGTCGTCCTAAGATTTTCTTGATGCGTCCAGTTATTTTGGAGTACGTGATACTCACCCTCCGGGGTTGATCTCCGCCGTTCTGCTGGAAAAGTGTACTTAGCTCGTGTTTCCTCATGTTGTTCCGCTTCCGCTGTAGAATCCTGCTTATTATTTACCCTTGATACCCACGACAGTAAGAATACATTTTTATTTAAAAACGCGCCGATGGAGTATCGCATATGTTTGAGAAGAAACGAGTGTCATATGTGTCAATTCCTTTCGTTTTGATTTGAGTTAAGAGATTCATTTGGCACTTGGGTGTTTAATTTTAATAAAACATTTATCCAATCCAAACACTAATAATTCCTATTGAATGCAGATTCGAAAATTATTGGCGCAGCTATGCAGACAAATATTAATCACAGACGAAACCGGATCTGTTGATCTCTTTCCAGTGGCGTATTTAGAAAATTCTCAAAGGGGGGGCACAGAGTACGGGGCTAATTTGTTACATAAAGTTTTGGTGTGGGGATACCCGAGAGCAGCTACATAGGAAAAACATTGGCAAGATGAGGGCTCGTTGATCCTTGATCCTTGATTTAAGGCGAAACACAAGGAGACCTTAAGTTTTCAATAGACTTGAAATATAATATTTCAATGTAGGTGGGTAGCTACCTTGACTTAAAGTGAGGTTGACTATAGAAAATTTCAAGGAATCCTTGAGTTTCTCTTTAAATCAAGGATGCATTGACTCGTGAATATAAGTGATTTCTATGAAAAAGTATAGAAAATGACATTTATTTTAATTTCGGCATCCTTGACTCAAGGTCTCCTTGAGTTAAGGTGAACAACAACACACACTCTGTTTATCGAACACGGAGATTTTCTTCTCATCCAAGTCATCGTCGTGCAACCCAGGAAAGGCACAATTCGAAATGCCTTTCAGATACACACACCATGATACGACATTGTATGCGTTTTTTCAATGAATGAAAATGAAAATTACACCTACTTCCCGTAGGTGAATGCGGCGAATTAGAATTTGAGAAACTATGAAGACACAAAAGTAGGCATGCTTTTCGCTTGATTTTAACTCTACTTGTTCGACCGCGGCGAAAGTGTACGCTTTGCTCTCATATTCGTAATTATAAATTGGGGAGTGATGGAAATAATGCAGTGAGTAACATTAAAATTTGCACAGATGATTCAATTTGATTGGTGCTGATTATTTACATTGCAAATAAATTACATATGTACATAGTTTTTATGGGGTGGATGAGTTTATACTTTTGTCGTAATAAATGATCTAAATATTTATTTGTTGCAGTTTTCGAATGTATAATTACCTGGAGAAAGGATTTGCAATTTGCACAGGCAATTTTCACTTTTAATCCACTAAGAAATCATCTAGCAAATAATAAATTACAAGAGGTGCCAGATATTTTAATCACATCGGTTCTTCAATTTTTTATTCCATTAAGCGGCGACTATATTAAACGAATATAATAAATTTGCACTTCTTGAGGAAAGTATGCCGAATTAAATTGATATGAATATACACATAAGTTATGGGATCTGTAGCTGCACCCTCAGTAACTTATTTTTATTATATAGAATGAGAATCTCTCCTCTTTTCTATAAAATTATATTAATTATAAGGTCTGCACATTTAAGGTGTTGTTTCACTTGCGGTTTTACTGCTTCTGTGAGTTCAAATGAAGAAATGTTTTAAACCTATAAAAATATTTACGTGAAATTAGTTGAAAGAGCCCAATTAGACACGTTGGCTGCGGCACATGCCCCCGGGGGCATGTGATAGTTATTATTTGTGTGCGGCTGAAAAATTTGCTGTTCATTCTCCAGGTGCGAAAGCTATAAAATCTCTAATTTTCATCCGATTTTAGCGAGACAAAGAGCATTTTACTTAGTTCGCCCTCTATTATAATATTATAACAAAAACATAATACATGCCCCCGGGGGCATGTGCCGCACAGGAGTAATAAATTATTACTCATATGCGGCACATGCCCCCGGGGGCATGTATTTCTTGTTAATGGGGTGCCAGAAAAAAACACCGTGGGAATTAATTTTTGGTTCCATCGTGTTCATTTAGTAGTCTATTGCTGAATTGAAGTGCGAAAATACATTTTTTAGTGCTAACATTTCGGAATGCTAGCGTCGCATGGTCGATTGGCCAAAACAAAGACGAAAAATAACGAAAAATTACAATTTATTATTAGAATTAGTTGGAATCGGCTCCTGGCTGAATCGAAGACAGGTTTGTACCTAAGGAAGTAGTTTATCTAGTTTTTGATCGATTAAAATTAAATTCCGGGATATGAGAGCTCATTTACTGTTGCAGTAGCCACATGCCCCCGGGGGCATGTGCCGCACATGAATAATAACGACTTACATGCCCCCGGGGGCATGTGCCGCACAGAAAAGAAGATACCGAAAATGACTGCCGCAGCCAACGTGTTAAAATTAGAAACCAAAAACGTTCCTAACCACTTGTTGACTATAATGACCGTAGGTCCGATTCCCATACATTTCAATCGGCCTTTATAATTTGATTCTAATAAACGGTTGATTCTATTAAGCAGTAATTCTAATAACCTGTCTATTGTAATTCGTTTTTAACATGTATGACATTGAAGACCATAGGTTGGTATGGTTTCGGAGCAACGAATTTGAAGGATTTTTCAATAATTTCTACAAGATATTTTTTAGGACCATGTTCTGAAAATGATTTCAACCCTCATTACCTGAAAGTGCTATGACTGCCTACCCTGTAAGAAAAGGCCGTGCACGCCACTGGTTTTCATATGGCAAAACGAATTCCAGACGGAACACTTTTCTTTGGAAGAGAAATTTCATACATCGTCCGAAATTCTACCAAATTTCGGCCAAATTCCGCCAAAGAGTGGTTCTGCTTACTTTTGAAAGAAACACAGATGAAAAGATGATACAAAAAATTTTGGCTGACATTGTGGTCTTGAATTCCATGGCAAGTTAAGCGAATTTGAATGCAAAATTAGGATTTACTGAAAAAGAGGCCTTTGTATGTTTTGTCAAAAATCTAGTAACAGATTCCGTAAAATCGTAACAAGTGCCGAATAATATTTTACAAGTACAATCCAGAATACTACACGGTTGTAAATTTTGGTGTAAACCGGGAGTAAATTTTATAAATAAAATAGTATAACTCCTATCTATTCCAAAACTTGAATCAAATTTGACCCTTTTCAACTTATAATTTTAGTTTATTCAAAAATTATAAGTAATATAACCGCTACAGAATAAAACTATCCAAATACTCTTTTAATGTTATACATTTTACACCGTTCGGGATAGAATAAATTGCATTGAATGCTGTTATAACATAAAAGGGTAAAATCAATCCTACACGGTCGGAAATTTAGTTTATTTATTAAACCTTTTTTGATTGTATATAGTTCCAATACAAAAAAGTTTAATTTTTAAACTTTTCGATTGTTTACACCTAAATAAAACTGAATAGTTTAAATACAAAACTTTGCATTATATTTGATTTTAATATGTACATTCCGTTTAGGTTTTAATAAAATAAAAGTTTAAATCCAAAACTAAAATAATTAAATCCAAAACCAGAATCGGGTGAAATATTAAAACTGGAGAGGTTTACTTTAAAAAAGAATTTAGTTTAAAATGTTTTTTTTTAAGTCGATTTTTTTTATTTCATATTACATTTTTTTTGTGGGGCATGGGTGCGTTCACTCAACCGTTTATGGGCTATTTGAAGTATATAATGTTCAGACACTTGGATCAGGCCGCACATGTATGGAAATTTGGAACACGCCGAGATTCGATCTCCGGACCCCTAGATTACTAGCATGTGCGACTCAACCGAGTGCGCCACAGAGGGCTTATACCTCATGATTATTTATTATTCCATGAACAATTGGCCATATGGCAAGTACTTAAAACTGTTTTTGGTTTAAAGTTAAAATTTTAGTCCAAAAGATTGAATTTTAAACTCATGGTCTGGATTTTAAACTCTGAGTTTACAACTTTTAAACTTTTAGTCTCAATTTTAAACTTTTAGTTTACACTTTAATATAAGTCTGGTTTTATTGAAAAATTTTAATCATTAAGGTCCAATTGGTTTACTTTATAATACTTTTAGTCTTAAAAATTTATAAAACTTTTGGATTTCTTAAGAAATAAACCGAATTTCACTAAAATCATTAAAACAATTGAATTGTTTAGATTTGAAACAAAATTTGCTTAAAATATGGAGTAAACTCTTTCGGTTTACTGTAAAAGTTTTAAAAAGAAACTAAATTTCCGACCGTGATACTATGTTATCAAATCTACACTATCAATGCAAGAAACCCATTCAACATAGAAATCTATTGATTTGTAGTCTGTCTGGTTCAGTGAACAGCGCGCTTGCCTACAAATCACAGAATTGTGGATTCGAAGCCGACTGCACTCGGATTACAATTTTTATTTTTTCGAGTGGTTTGTATAAATTTGCTTATCAATTTTATACTATTGAAGAGTACATTTTTTAGCAAGAATACTTATACTTTTAATATAGTTCAATTATACTTTTGATAAAGTTTTTATATGGAAATGTATGAATATATTTTTTTATAAAAATTACACCCCAATTTTTAGCCGTGTAGGTACTATCCGTGGCATAGAGCCGGGAAGTGATCAATCGATTAATTAAAATGAAGCAACAAAAGGAAGCAGGAAGGTATGATTGTTTGTTATTTCCATATGTACTACACTAGCTTCAAATCTATAGTATCTGCAATACCTTTCAAAACGAGTCCTAGATGGTAGGCTGAAGCAACATGCTTTAACAAATCAATTGCAAAATATAAATGAGAAGGAATGGCTACGATGATGTTTACTTCGTGAAAATTGAAGGATTGAAGAAGGGCACCACAGACACCGAACCGTAGGAGTTCGAAAATGTATGCTAAAAATGCTATCCCACCAAAACACTTCAATTTTTAGCATTTTAACAGAAAGAGAAGCATCTGGTTTAAAAACCTTTACAGCATCCCAACACGAATTTACGGCCAAATTAAAATACACAAGCCCGATCGAAAAATCAGACCGATTGTTTCAAATATTTATCAATTCAGCGGCTTCCAAGACATCGATACCACAACAACATCACCTCAACTTATATCAACATAAGATGGGGTCACTTCACACATGACGACTCAATAGCAATCCTTGTTTCCGAACAGATTCATGTCGACATTGGGCAACGTTTCATGACCACCTCGTTGCCTCGACATAATCATAGCTTGTATTTATTCTCTGAGAGTTATTGTTCTTGAAACCACGCGTCTATGAAAATAAACTCAACCCGTTCGAAAAACGGAAAGGGTTCATTTACGAGGAGATCTGGCGAATTGAGAAGATGATGTGATGATAATGTTTCGAAAAAGATTTACTAAGTTTAGTAATAGAAACGCTCAAAATAAAAAGGAAACATTTGGTGATGTGCTCACAGGGGGGCACGTGCCCCTGTGCCCCCCTGTAAATACGCCACTGTCTCTTTCGTTCACATCACAGGTAGAGTATGCAGAACCGGGGACATAAAAAATACAGAGTAAGGGTTATACGGTCTAAAAAGTGCAAATCTTAGGTGAGTTTGATTTAATCGGGAGTAAAAGTCAAAGCACCTGCAGATGTCAGTTATTTGTCGTTAAAATGTGAATAACATCTTTCACGATTGCCCTTTCATAAAATTTGGTTTTACAATTTGCCTAGCAATAATTTTGCAATTCGACCGGAAATCTTATTTGTTGTTGTAGTTTCAAAATCAAGGCCTATACAAATTTTGGGCTTGCAAGCTATCCAGCTGAAATTTTGGATACAAGTGTCATTCTGTTGTACGTAGTATATATGGCGGAAAGAGGGGAATTCATGGGCGTAGCCAGGATTTCGGTCATGGGGGGGGGGGGGGGGCAAGCCCAAATTTTTTTTCAACATCATGATTTTCTTAGGAGTTGAAATTTCCGGTCGCAGAAATATTGTTAGCAAAATTTAGAGTAGCCTAGCTAGTGGTTGGATTGGTGCACAGGGTCATGGATTCCAGACTCACCGTGAACGAATTCATTTTATGGTGTTTTTCGAACTCACGACCTACGTGACGGACTATGATGTCGCTCAGATTGTAAACAAGTATCCATTTATGGGGATAAACAACATAGCTGGGCGTGCTGTTGATCTCAACACCTCAACAAAACAGCAGTTTAGATCTTGGAAGTTGGATGTCACTCACACATCTGCGGCCCTAGTTTACTGGTGGACGCATGTTATTTTTTTTATACCCTCTACCCTCCGCTCATAGAGTGAAAGGGTATATTAACTTTGTCATGAAGTTTGTAACGCAGCAAAAGAAAGCATCTCTGACCAAATAAAATATACATATATGATCAGCATGACTTGGGAAGTCGATTGGGCCATGTCAGTCTGTCCGTCTGTCTGTCTGTTCGTCTGTCTGTTCGTCTGTCTGTTCGTCTGTCTGTCTGTTGCGGCGCGTTTTACTCGGCCAATTTAAAAGCTGTGAAGCTCAAATTTTGTACAAATGCTTCTTTTTGCTGCAGTCAGTTTGTATGTTTGAATCGGTAAAATCGGACAATGGGGTCATGGGACTGCCACACAAACCCAACTCCCCAAATTAGGTTCTTCTAAGAAAAACTTTTTTATTTATGCACCAATTTCAACCAAATTTCACACAAATGTGTTTCTGTTGATGACACAAAACATATGTAAGAATGGATCAAATCAGACCATAGGGTCATAGGGCGGCCATACAAACCCAACCCCCCATTTTGGGTCTTCTAAGAAACATTTTTTACAACAATTTCACAAAACCTTGAATAAATGTGTCTTTATCGAAGCAACAAAAAAAGTCGAAAAAAATGGAATCGTACTATGTGGCCATGCTCCCGCATCCCCCAATAAAATTTTCTGAGTAAATATTTTTATTTGCCTGCTTATTCCAACCAAACCCCACAC
This sequence comes from Microchrysa polita, assembly GCA_949715475.1. Taxonomy (NCBI): domain Eukaryota; kingdom Metazoa; phylum Arthropoda; class Insecta; order Diptera; family Stratiomyidae; genus Microchrysa; species Microchrysa polita. Next base: position 93,014,513 of record OX454416.1, read on the forward strand.
ATATATATTGTTTTGTCGACGCAACCGGAATTTTGCAAAGACAGAAGGAAAATAATAGGGGGGTGGGGGGAGGGGCA